>OU426942.1:5051299-6288482 GCA_911387795.2 Apamea monoglypha | reverse complement strand
ACTACTTGCATATATGTTGTATAGTATACTCGTATATGTCACAGACGGATTTTCGAATCCGCTGTTTTACATAACCGCTAGCTGTTTTACAAAACAGCTCCGTTATGTAAAACAGCTGAATGACGTTCTAACGTTGACGTTTGGCAGAGTTTTGCCTTGTAATCTTTCTACGCTACACCAATTTTCATTGGTTGCCATGCATCATGTAATCTCTGTTGGATGCTGTTACAAAAGTGCATATAGTGACATATTCATACCATCAGAACTATCAACCAATCATAATAATTCCGCTGTGTGATTAACTAAATATCAACTTATCATCATTATCTTATTAATTATATTGGAGTGCTCAATCATATTTTTGGGAAAGCAAAATGGTTTCAATTAAATGGATGGATGGAATAAATACATCGTGGTCGCAACCGAGCCTGATGAGCCAGGGGGTCTACTCCGAAGTGGTATCGACCGAATGTTCGGCCGTTTCCTGCTACGAAGTTACTATTTGGTTCGGTCGGTTCCGATCCTACACTCGTACACACTTTCGAATATTGACTATGGTCCCGATTCAACTGAGCCCATCCGATTTTTTTTCGCATTTTTCAATAATATTCGGTTCGGCCTACGGACTTTGGCTTAGGGCGACGCTGAGAGAGGGCAGCAAGGGACGGGATGGATCGGATTATTTTGGGGCGAATCTAAAGCAACAGGCTCAGCGACGCGGGCTGGCTCGAGCAAGGGTCGGGGGATGCAAAATCCTACTAAGTACATAGTATTATAAACGCGAAAGTTTGTATGGATGGATGTTTGTTACTCTTTCATGCAAAAACTACTGAACGGATTTGGATGAAATTTGGCACACATATAGTTTATAACCAGGATTAATACATATGATACTTTTATCCCGATATTCCCACGGGATCGAGACTTATGCGGGTAAAACCGCGGGGTGCTGCAGAAGTAAAATAACTGTGACGTGGCCACGGGAGTATCGCTTGTTGCTACACGTGTCGCTGTGCACTGAACTGTGAACTTAGCCATAAATATGTAGACTGTATCGATATTGTGATATTTTTACTGAGTTAGACAACTAAGTGAAGGTCAACGTTCAAAGGTGAGGGTCGATTGTCTATTGGCTAATCTGATTAATAAGGCTGGACGCCCTGCGCGATGTTTTAAGGATTTAATTAAATGTAGTAAAATTGGCCCTAGGAGGACATGAGTGAGGGAGTGAGTGAGTGTGGTGTGTGTGTGTGTGAGTGAGTGTGGTGTGTGAGTGAGTGTATGATTTACTAACAATGTATGGAATATTTTTGGATTCTGAAAATAAATGAATAATAATAAAGTGACCTCATAGGTGATGTTCATCAGAAAGATCTGGTGCGTAGTACTCGCAACTAGCGTGCGTGTATGACCAGCACCCTAATTGCGTAACACACTATCAATCTAAATCTGAATAATTTTGAAGGATATTGCTAATCCATTGCTTCATATGTTCGCAACATTTGTCTGCTCAACAACGTAAATAACGCAATGAATGTTGTTGAACTGTCAAAATGAAAGTCATTGCTACTGATAGTTTGTTACTCAATTATCCTGCAAATGTATTAACGTAAATGTGTGGTGTTCTGTAGTTTCTGCCTGATACACAGATATTCCTGATATGATGATGTCTTTCTTTCTTTCTTTCTTATCGAAAATATTCCCAATTTCTTAAAAGTATTGACTTGGTTTGACTTGGAGTATTGTATTGAGTAGGGGAGCAGTGGTGGCCCAGTGATAACGGCCCCGACTTACGAGTTCGTGAGTTCGAACCCAGGCAGGCACTTTACTTTGTGTAAATTATTTCATCACCACTGCTCTCAAAACGGTGAAGGAAAACATCGTGAGGAAACCGGCATGTCCTAGAACCACAAATTCGAAGACATGTGACATCCACCTACCCGCACTGGGCCCGCGTGGTGGATTATGGCCCACTCCCTCTCACAGAGAAGAGCCCTGTGTCCCAGCAGTGGGAACATTATAGGCTGATTATGTATTGACTTGGTAAATGGAAAAGTCACTTAGTAACATCACAATCTTTTTAATTATGGGACCCAACGATATTCCACACGCTTCTGAATGCATTAAATAAACATCTCTCGGTTTCATGTGTGGAGAGACCAAAGGGGCAATTCTCGTAATTTTAAGATCGTTCACAGTTTGGCAAGCTTTTGCCATTTGTTTGGTGCCGAGATGAGACTGCGATTAGATTGTGAACGTTTTTAATTACGAGAATTGGCCATCTGATCCCTGATCTGCGGTGCTATTCTGTAAAAATCTGACCTTGAAAATTTAGGTGAAATGAGCTACCATTAGTGTCAATCGCTAGCATCAGCCGATCGATTCTGTAAAAATCTCACCGTGAAAACTCAGGTGAAGTCAATAGTGAAAATCCCTAGCATCATGTGGAATGACAGCTAATTTTAAGCTCACTTCACCCTAAGTTTTCAGGGTGAGATTTTTACAGAATGGATCGGCTGACCGTTTTGTTGTCGTAAGTTAATTTTTAAATTTCTATCGATATGGCACAAATGGTCTCGGAAAAAAATGGCTGTAGTTATTATATTTTAAAATGGAATCGTATAAATTTATAAACACAGTTATTAATGTGTACATTACGAACAAATCTTGTATTGTTTTCAAGGAAAAACTACATATTAATTAGGTACTTTGAAACAGTTAACGGTTTATAGTTAATAGATTGTGTTTCGTTTCCACTGACGGTATTGTGAATTTAAGAGAAACACACAACATACAATATATAAATTGATATTCCATGAAATAAAGTTGTCAAAAAATAAAAGGCACGTTTTGACATTTGAGAATGCGTTGTTGACACCTGTCAGTTTCATACAAACGAATATATGTTTTGCGAATTTGATCTAAGTTCATTGCATCTTTTTCTTTCTATTTCATTAAGAAAAGGACAGAAGATAAATATTAGTTTAGTCCTGTCAAATTAAGATAAGTATAACTCCATAGACAAATTAGACGTGATTAAAAACATGGCTACTAAAAATACGTCAATTTACGCCAGGCGCTGACTAATTTGACAGGACTGAACTAATATTTATCTTATGTCCTTTTCTTAATGAAATAGAAAGAGAAAGATGCACTGAACTTAAATTTAGTTTAGTTTGCGAACAAGGGAATCGGCGCCACTGACCTGCAAATTGCGAAAAACGTAAGAAAATTTTATTTTCACGCGCTACACTGGCGTTTCGGCTTTAAACCTAATTCTTAGCGACTGTTTAGCATCGACCAATCAATAAACTCAGCCTATTGTAGTCCACTGCTGGACATAGGCCGCTCCCAGGCTGCGCCACAACCCCTTGTCCCCCGCCTTCCGCATCCAGTCTGTCCCAGCCACCTTCTCTTTAGGTCGTCCGTCCATCTAGCTGGGGGGCTTCCTACACTATGTTGGCGGTATGCGGTCTCAACTCCAGGACACGTCTACTGTTAAGCATAATCCGCCTATAATTTTCCCACTACTGGGACACAGGCCTCCTCTCGTCGAGAGGGAGTGGGCTGTAATCTACCACGCGGGCCCAGTGCGGTTTCCTAGATGTCACATGTAGTGACTGTTTAACCCTTACGTATTGGTCAGCGGGATTGTCCGAAAGGGTTACCGCTACCCCGGAACATAAAGGGCGAAGGAAGGAACATGGGTGGGTTTTAGTCAGTAAGAGTCTGACACTCCCTTCCGCTCCACCCAGAGCGGGAAGGGTCACTTGATGATTTGCCATCAGGGAAAAAAAAAAAACCCTTACGTATTTGACGTCTCTAAAAACTCGATTGAACGTTTATAAATGAATCCCTTCCAATATATGTAAGACAGCAGTAACCCAGTAAATTACGTATGTTTAATGCTGTACCGTATTACGACGACTAACGATTACCATCGACGACTATCAATGTTAGTAAACAGTGTTGTTACAAACTATAATCCTTGGACGTACCAGACATTCAGTCTATCAGTATATTGCATATCGCCGCGTCCAGCGCACGCGTTCGCGCCAAAACCGCAGCCATCTTGTATTTTCAAACTGAACGTGTTCGTTAATATTCAAAAAGTGAAAGTTCAAAAGAAGAATTTGGTTTCGTTACATATTTGAATTTGTAATTCGGTTGTTTTTTTTTTCGTTTATGTGTACTATCGATGTTTTTTTTATTGGACATCGTTAAGTTCGGTAATTGAATTTTGTGATAAAGGAGTTCTGTGTTTATTTCTTTATAATATTCAGAAGGCCAATTCCCGTAACGTAAAACGTTCAAAATCAAGTCGCAATCTCATATCAGCGACAATCAATGTCAAAAATGTAAGAACATTTGAGGTATTTTTGACAGATTGAGACTGAGATTTGAACTCGCAAGATCTTAAAAATACGGGAATTGCCTCAGATATAAGTCTATGTTCGTGATTACTATTGGAAAGGGTGCCCTACTAATAAAAGTGAAGCAGAGGACATAGTTAAGCCTTACTCGCAGGAGCGGCAGGTGCATAATAAGATCCATGTACAGTATTACAATGGTGTGTTCTCATCTTTTTGACAAACGGCTATAAGAAGATAGGTGATCATCATCTGCTAGCCTTTTCCCAACTATGTCGGGGTCGGCTTCCAGTCTAACCGGATGCAGCTGAATACCAGTATTTTACATAGAGCGACAGCCTATCTGACCTCCACAATGACTACAACCCAGTGACTGGGTAATACGATACCTCTTGGTAAGACTGTGTTGTCAGACTTTCGGGCTTTTGACTACCTACCTGTGTCAATGGTCCACGAATGACAGCCGGGACCAACAGCTTTGCTTCACCTATATAAAATATTATGTATGTTATGATGAATTATATATATAAGTGTATTGTGTAGCTCGTTTGCTAACACAGCTGTCCGAAATCAAACATGATTGATATTTAAAGTAATAACAGCCGCACGGGTCCATCGATCAGGTTAAGCTATGCTTGCCGCGGTTGGTCCGTAGATGGGTGATCACATCTTCATATACCAAGACCCCTCCGTGCCTCGGAAAGCACGTTAAGCCATTGGTTCCGGCTGTCGTTCGTGGATCTTTGATAGTCGTTACGGGTCGTCAGGAGCCCGAAAGTCTGGCAATCAGTCTTGCCAAGGGGTATCGTATTACCCAGTAACTGGGTTGTGGAGGTTAGATAAGTAGTCCCTCCATGTAAAATACTGGTATTCAGCTGCATCCAGTTAGACTGGAAGCCGACCCCAACATAGTTGGGAAAAGGCTAAGCAGATGATGATTTATAATCGACTAGCTTCTGCCCGCGACTTCGCCCGCCTTTTAAGAGCGTTCATCCAGCGCCGGCTAGCAATGTCGCATTTCTAGTGGTTCTTCGTGATTATTTTATTAAATTTAAACCACAGTAATATTTTATTATAGTCAAGCACTAGATCGCTGGTATTTATAATTATTTTTAACATTTAGGGCTCATTTCAATCAACAAATAATTTTTATTCGTGGAATAAAATTGACGTCTGACAGATTTCGTATGGAAGAACCGTTAAAAATTCAAAATTATTCTTTGGATAAAATTATCTCGCGTTGGAAAAATCAGCCCTTGCTCTTAAATAAACACATTGAATCGTAATAAGTACTGCAAATAGAAAGTAATTGACAACACGATTATGTCAATTTTTATGAGTAATATATACGAAAATTAGCTAGCAAAACTCCGCAGACGTGATGGGTTCGATATCTGTGTGTGTGTATAACATCGTCTTGGAATACTGTCAGATGTTGTACTTATTGGTGTGAATCCTATCCTATCCTACTAAACTAATAATATTATAAATGTGAAAGTTTGTATGGATGGATGGATGGATGGATGTTTGTTACTCTTTCCCGCAAAAATTACTGAACAGATTTGGATGAAATTTGGCACACAGATGGTTCATAACCAGGATTAACATATAGGATACTATTTATCCCGATATTCCCACGAGATCGAAACTTATGCGGGTGAATCCGCGGGGTGCAGCTAGTAAATAAATAATCACAACACGATAAGACAAAAAAGAAGAAAAATTGAAGATTTTTTTTTGGTCCTTCATCCGCAGGTAGAGTTAGTCAATTGAAATATTAGTGAAAAAACCCTTTTTTTGTGTGTGTGTTGTCTCAAAACGGTGAAGGAAAAGATCGTGAAAGAACCGGCATGTCCTAGAACCGATGACATGTTACATCCACCTACCCCCACTGAGCCCGTGTGGTGGATTACGGCCCACTTCCTCTCACAAAGAGGAGGCCTGTATCCCAGCAGAGGGAACAATATAGGCTGATTATGTTATGTAGTAACCTTTTCACTATTCATTTCAATTTCATACGTCATTGAAGTTAACGCTACAACCTGACCTACCGTACACGGCCTGGAAACATTCAGTTTCACAATCATGTTTTCACAAGTTGAGTATATCGTAAAATGCCTTACTAAGCCGACTTTTGTGGACGTAAAAATATCGCGGCGGGATTTTATCGACCCTGATAAATGATAAATGATTTTATTTTCTATTGACCCGCGGTTCACCCGCATAAGTTTAGATCCCGTGGGAATATCGGGATAAAAAGTATCCTTAATGTTAATTCTGGTTATATACCATCTGTGTGCCAAATTTCATCCAAATCCGTTCAGTAGTTTTTGCGTGAAAGAGTAACAAACATCCATCCATCCATCCATACAAACTTTCATGTTTATAATATTAGTAGGATATTTTAATGGACTTAAGGTAGCTGTTTCTGTAGTGGAGAGTGCCATTACAAAATTAGTTTTCTAATTTAGTTTTTTATCTTCAAAAATATATCCTTGTTTGTTTACTCCCGTATGGCTGTTATTATTTACCCCCGAGCGCCTCTAAATCAAACTAAATATTTCAAACGAAATAAAAACGTCATCGTAGCAGCAGACAATTCGGAAAGTTATAGATAAAGTTGTATTTGACTATGATAAAACTGAACGTACAGACGCCAGCAGGTCAAGATACCCGAAACTGACTAACTTTCCAATGAACCTTGAACCTTAATGCTTTATTGACAAAGTTGAAAATCTATTAAAGGAATTTTACAGACTGTAGTAGCTTGATGTGCTGGGGTCTGTATAACAACGGACAGTGTGTTAATAGATAACAAAGTGATACTCTTCTTCCTAATGTTTATTTACTCGAACGCTATTCCATCAACGACTACCGAAACGATAAGAATATTTTGGTCGCTGTGATCAATTCAAGACTATGGCGCCGATTTTCTGGTTCACAAACTAAACTAAATTTAAGTTCAGGGCATCTTTTTCTTTCTATTTCATTAAGAAAAGGATAGAAGATAAATATTAGTTTAGTCCTGTGAAATTAAGTTACGCGATAGACATATTTAGAAGTGATTAAAAACATGGCTACCAAAAATACGTCAATTTACGTCATGCGCTGACTAATTTGACAGGACTAAACTAATATTTATCTTCTGTCCTTTTCTTAATGAAATAGAAAGAAAAAGATGCACTGAACTTAAATTTAGTTTAGTTTGTGAACAAGGAAATCGGCGCCAATGTTTATGTTCTTTCTCCAGAATTAGATTACTTACGGATAGGTTATATGAGTTCATATTATATATGTAATTGTATACTTTATTTGACAATCACAATCTGAATCATTGCTAATCCATTACTTCAATTACATTTTCTTTGCACCACAACGTAAATATCGCAATGAATATTGTTGAACTGTCAAAATGAAAGCCAATGCTACTGTTAGTGTATTACGCAATTACCCCGCTGCACTGGGCCCATTTGGATTACGGCCCACTCCCTCTCACAGAGAGGAGGCCTGTGTCCCAGCAGTGGGAACGTTATAGGCTGATATTTATAGTCTCGCTCGGTTAAATTCGCGAGGATTAATAAATACTAGTGTCAGTGCAGCCAATGGTAGTATGATAACAGGTACTGAAATTTCATACGTAACCGTCACGCTAATTCCTTTGAGTGTTGTGCAGTGGTGTTGGATTGCATGCCGTGTTGGTTGTCACGAATTTCGAGCCTGATTTATAATCTAGCCCTTTGAAGAAGGCATAAATACGTTTCTTTTAAGCTAAGGCGTAACTTTAACGGCATCAATCTGTGTATATTGTGAAGCTTTATATGATAGGCTATTTGAGGGGCTTGTGGCTAAGTAATAACAGCCGCAGGGGTCGATCGATCAGGTTAAAAGCTACGCTTGCCACGTTTGGTCTGTGGATGGGGGACCATATTTACATACCAAGATCCCTCCGTGCCTCGGAAAGCACGTCAAGCTGTTGGTCCCGTCATCCATTCGTGGATCTTTGACAGTCGTTGCAGGTAATCAGAAGCTTGAAAGTCTGACAACCAGTCTTACCAATGATCGTATTATCCAGTAACTGGGTTGTGGAGGTCAGATAGGCAGTCACTCCATGTAAAATACTGGTATTCAGCTGCATACGGTTAGACTGGAAGCCTTGGGGTCGGCTTCCAGTCATATGTCGTTGGGAAAAGGCAGACAGATGATGATAGGATAGGCTATTTGCTTATTTAAAAGTAAAAAAATACTGTTTTGATAAAAACGAAGCTTCATTACATAACACAGCAACGGACGAACATAGAAGATCCGTTTCTGAAGTCGACTAAAAAGTGACAGTTAATCAGCCTCGTGTTTCTGTGGAAGATTAACAATGGTTCATAAATAGTTCGCGTTGTTTGTAAACACTGTAATTGATCGTATCCTCCCATTGATTGCATTCGATCACATGCTGTGTCTCTGAGGGCCATCGTCCACGAGGCTACGCGAAAGTAACGCGTTACTAACTCAAATAACTCAAAAGTATTGCAATGCAAACTACATAGAAGGAAAGAAAGGAAGAAAATACATTTATTTAGCTCAGATTAAAAGACAGACAGTACACCAGAGATATACATCTGAGAGGTAATTCTCGTTCACAGTCTGATCCGTCTCAATCTGTCAAAAATACCTCCAATTTCCCAAAAAAATTACATGTTTTTGATATTGATTGTCGTTGAGATACGATTGCGACTAGATTTTAAACGTTTTTAATTACGGGAATTGGGCTTTCAGTTAAAAACAATTAAAAAAGTGTAAAGTCCGATGTAAGAAATTAGCAGGAATGTGACACAGTTCTCTTCTCAGCGTGTCGATGGCAAACAAATCACAGTCAGCCCAAAATTTGGCTACGAGTTTGGTACCTTCAGTGACGTCCATCAGTTCCTGAGGTCTACTTCATTAGCTCGATGTCCGTAGTTTCGGCCGAAGCGGGCATTTCTTGCTTCGTATAACTTACGGACATACGATTTGTTCGGTTTCCGACCTAAGAATGAGTGAGTGTATTTGGCCGTCCGAAAAATTTAATTTGGCACTTGTTTTGTCGGATAAACTACTTTCGGTTGGGCCCGCATCTGCCTTGACGGACTTATGGCCGGTTTTTTGATCCGAACTAAAACTCAACGTTAAACTTGTTAAAAATAGTAACTAATGGTAAAATGGTAATGGTTAAATTTTGGCAAAACATGTTTTTTGATCAAATTTTAGTTTATCTAATGGTTATTTTTTTAAGTAGGTAGCTGAATTGTCATTACACTACGTTTTACAAAACTGTTACCGGCGTTTAGACGTAATGCAGAATGGCTTACATATTTGCAGTCACAATGAACGTCGTTCAAAAAACTCTGATAACTTTTAATTAATATTGTCCTTAAAATCACTATTTTCACGAGAGTTAAGGTCATTTTTACTCGTATTATTTATTTCTGTTTTGGACGCCACTATTGTTACGACATACCGAGCCACGAGCTACAAAATTTAAAACGACCGACGACGATCTGTACTCTGACGAATCATTTCACGCAGTTTTACAAAACCGCTAATCGTTGACCCGCTGCATTGATAAATGCAAAACGTTTATGCAATTCTGCGTGTTCAAGTTCAGTAATTATGGAAAACCGCTGAACGTTGTTCAGTTGTTTTACATAACGGAGTTGTTTTGTAAAACCGCTAGCAGTTTTGTAAAACAGCTAGCGGTTTTGTAAAACAGCAGATTCTACAATCCATCTGCGCCATGCATACACACGAGCGATACGCGTCGAAGACAGAAGTAACTGCAACCGTCGACAACATGACAACATGCCGCTCGTGTATCTGAGCACCGTACTCAAATACACGAGCGACACGTTTGACGGCTGTCGCTCATGTTTAGGCCCCTAAGGGTCAGTTCACACCGAGACGCGACGCGACGCGACGCTGCGCTCACTTTAAAAGAGTGACTCAAAATATACTTTATTTTCTACACGAAAAGGTACACATTGCATTGTGAGAGTTCGGCGCAACGTATTCTGAACTCTCACAATGCAATGTGTACCTTTTTGTGTAGAAACTAAAGTATATTTTGAGTCACTCCTTTAAAGTGTGCGCGCAGCGTCGCGTCGCGTCGCGTCTCGGTGTGAACTGACCCTAAAGAGTAGTGCCCCTGTAACGTGTAGGCAATATGGCACTCTGAAACTGATATTATCTGCCCCATCGATACACCAGTTATTAACGAGTTTGTACTCGTAAGTCACGTCGTGTACGGACAACCATTAAATACTAGTGTTTTCTGGCTACTCATTTGTGATTCGAGTTTTTAACCATTTTACTTCTGAGCAGCGTCGTGGATGATGGGCCTAAAAGTGTATCCAGACTTCCTCTCGGTGAGAGGGAGTGGGGTGTAATCCACCACGCGGGCCCAGTGCGGGTTGGTAGATGTAACATGATTTCGGTTCTAGGAGATGCCGGTTCTTTCACGATCTTTTCCTTCACCGTTTTGAGAGCAGTGGTAACGGCCGGTGTTTACGAGTTGTAATTCGAACCCAGACAGGCGCTTTACGTTAGCAAGAACGCGTGACGTAAACGGAATGTAAATTAGAACAATTTTTGAACCGAATGTCATCATCGTCATCATTTCAGCCGAAAGACGTCCACTGCTGGACATAGGCCTCCCCCAAGCACCTTCACTTCGACCGGTTCTGTGCTTCTCGCATCCAATGGGTTTCTGCGGCTTTCACAAGGTCGTCGGTCCACCTTGTGAGAGGCCTTCCAACGCTACGTCTTCACGTCGCCACTCCAGAACCTTTTTTTTTGTTTTTTTTTTTTTCTGGTGGGAAATCATCAAATGACCCATCCCGCTCTGGGTGGAGCGGAAGGGAGTGTCAGACTCTTACTGACTAAAACCCACCCATGTTCCTTCCTTCGCCCTTTATGTTCCGGGGTAGCGGTAACCCTTTCGGACAAACCCGCTGACCCGGCAGGCTTCGGCCCTAAGGGGCCCCTCAAATTGTCCGAAAACTCTTTGAGGCGCGCGTGGAACACTTACGCGCCGTCCGGCACGGGCCTGGTCCTGAACGGGCGGTGAGCTACTCATTGCTCTCCGCCCTGCTCTCCTACGGTGGCCGGGAGTCGTCACGCGGGTCCCGACGCCCGGAGCGTCTCCCGCGACGGCTGGGACGGGAGGTTCTCTCCCTCATCCGTCCCGCCACCTCCTTCGCTAGCATGACTGCTTCGCAGAAGGAGGGCACTGCCTCCCACTCCCTCTCGCTCCGGACCATGGCTTGCACCAGGGCCGGGCGCGAGACTCCAGAACCTTTCGGCCCCATCGGCCATCTGTTCTGCGAGCAATGTGCCCTTCCCATTGCCACTTAAGTTTGGAAATTCTTCGGGCTATGTTTAAGTCCCATGTAATAGAAATCGAGCCTGTTGCCCTCAACCGGCCATAAATCCAGACTCCGGGCGGCTACTAAGGAATTCCTGATAAAAAAATCCAAATGACACTGCTTGACCTGGGAATGACAGCCGGGACCAACGGCTTAACATGCTTTCCGAGGCTCAGAGAGGGGGGGATGTGAAGATGGTCACCCATCCACGGACCAACCGCGGCGAGCGTAGCTTAACCTGATCCATCGACCCGTGCGGCTGTTATTACTTAGCCACAAGCCCCTCGAAGCTAGTTATTACAACTCATTTACCTTAATTTCCACAACAGTATAAACATAGTAATGTTTGTTGTTATCGTAATTATAATTAAAACGTTAAACAGGCTGCAAGGTTAACTGAACTACACATAATTTAATGAGGCGTACAGCGCTGTTTTCTGCTGAAATTCCACTAAAAGCGATCTGCTATTGTTTTGTATAGCTTTGCATGCAAGTTATAGCCTGGCGTAGATATTGTGAGCTCGCGATATCAACATCCGAAGTGAATAACACAATGACGCCGATTCCCTGGTTCACAAATGTTGTGTAGGTACAGACGCCAGCACATCAAGCTACTACTGTCTGTCAAATTTCTTTAATAGATTTTCAACTTTATCGTAAAGCATTAAGGTTCAAGATTGATTGGGAAAATTTGACAGTTTCGGGTAGCTTGACCTGCTGGCGTCTGTACGTAGGGACACGAGTGAAGCTAAGTTAAACTAAGTTAAAGTTCAATGCATCTTTTTCTTTCTATTTCATTAAGAAAAGGACATAAGATAAATATTAGTTTAGTCCTGTCAAATTAGTCAGCGCCTGACGTAAATTGACGTATTTTTAGTAGCCAATATTTTTATTAACGTCTAAGCTTGTCTATGGAGTTTCTTAATTTGACAGGACTAAACTAATATATTTGTCTTCTGTCCTTTTTTTAATGAAATATAAATAAAAAGATGCACTGAATTTAAATTTAGTTTAGTTTGTGAACAAGGGAATCGGCGCCAATATCAATCTGAATCATTTTGAAGGATATTGCTAGTCCAATGCTTGATATGTTCGGAAAAACCGTCTGCTCAACAACGTAAATAACGCAATGGATGTCATTGAACTGTCAGAATGAAAATCATTGCTAGTGTGTTACGCAATTACCCCGCTGTTCTGTACGGGAATCGAATCCGAAACGAGTAAAATCTCAATAAAAAACCATTAATTTTCATATAATTATTATTTTCGAAATAGTTAATTTATTTAGTTAACAAGGTTTCGAACCCGAAACAGCCTTAAAAGTGAGACCTCTAACCTCCACGCCACTGTAGGCAAAGTTAATGAATGATAATTATAATTACGACTCGTTTACATACAATTGCGGAAAATTTTCTGACATGTTCAATTGGAGTCACGTTTTGTGAGACCGTTTAGATAAGGCTTATTTGATGCGAAGCTTAGGCGAAACGTCACTTTTAAATCAATCAACTCGGCCTATCGTAGTCCACTGCTGGACATAGGCCTCTCCCAGACTGCGCCACAACACCCTGCCCTCTGTCTTCTGTATCCAGTCTAGCCCGTTCACCTTCTTTAGGTCGTCCGTCCATCTAGCTGAGGGGCGTCTCACACTACGCTTGCCGATACGCGGTCTCCACTCCAGGAGTCGTCTGCTCCACCGGCCACTTTTAAATAATAATAAAAAAAATGACGATTCGCCCCCGACGATTCGAAATATCAGATTTATTGTGTAAACTTTACAGACGTACTGAATATCGATATCACAACATGAGAAAATATATTTTCCCAACTCATACTTCAAGTAACAAAACATCCTGCGGTCGTTGAACCCCAAAAAAAAACATCAAATCTTTTTTGTATGCATAGTTTCGCTAGCTAATTTAATTTGACCCCATATAGATAGCCTATTGTTGTATTATCTTGAGATAATAAGTTATTGATTTGCAAATAGGGTTGCCTTGTCCGGCCGTTTTATTTAAAAGCATACCTATGTATTTATTTAGTACTTTAAGCACGCAAATCGCGCTCAAGCGCTTGCCGCGGTTGGTCCGTGGATGGGTAACCAATATTTACATACCAAGACCACTCCGTGCCTCGGAAAGCACGCTAAGCCGTTGATCCCGACTGTCATTTGTCTTTAACAGTCGTTACGGGTCGTCAAAAGCCCTGACAACCAGTCCTAACCAAGGGGTATCGTATTACCCAATAACTGGGTTGTGGAGGTTAGATAGGCAGTCGTTTCATGTAAATTACTGGTATTCAGCTGCATCCGGTTAGACTGGAAGCCGACCCCAACATAGTTGGGAAAAGGCCAGGTAGCTGATGGTGACTTAAGCACACAATTGTACAAAAGGTGGACTTAAATTAATCTCCTTTTTCATCTCGTTTCTTCTTTTGTTTCTGTCTGTACCTACTATGTTCTACGTGTAGAACACCTACTTTCCTACTAAAGTTAAAGATAATTTTATTTGTCAAAACACAGGTTTCACCCCTAAGGCGTACAAATTTATAAAATTGACAATAATAAAAATTACAACAAACAACAAAGGTATAGTTAATAATAATAATAATAATAATGCTTTATTTCCAAGTTTACAATTTAACAGAATAGCACTATGTAGAACAGCTTATATAAACATAAAAATTGTAAGAATACCAAAAAAAAAAAAATTAAAAAAAAATATCATCTGTCCTTTTCTTAATGAAATAGAAAGAAAAATATGCACTGAACTTAAATTTGGTTTAGTTTGTGTACAAGGGAATCGGCGCCATTGTGTGGAGATTTTTGCTCAGCTGTCATCGTGCATACGCCTGTGACCCGCCCAATCCCATTTGACGCGTACCGCGAGGACTGGTTCGAGGTGGCGCGGGAAAAGAAGGAAGGATTTGGGTGTGGCCCTTGCCCAAAAAAAACAATGAATAATTCTGAACGAATAAAAGTTTGTGTTCAGGTTTTTTTTTTCTTAGGCAGCCCTATAATTGTAACTTTTTATGCCTGATCGAATGCTCTAAGTGTAATCCAATGACCTTCAGAAATCAGAATATAAAACGTGGAATACAAACGTTACATGAATACAGAAAAAAAACCATGGAAACTTCATTTTAACATTTTGTCATTTTGCTTCCTACATTTATCTATAAAGTTTAAAGCTCATAATTGTCTGTTGTCTGTTGTTGTCTTGTCTTGTCTTTTGTTTTGGTCTTGTTTTGTGTTTCTATTTATTTTTTATTTTTTTGGACCATAATTTTGAATTAATTGATTGGATTCCAAATTAAAGTCCCAAAAAAAATATCTTCAAAATTAAATTTAAATAAATAATAAACACAAAACAAAACCAAGACAAAAATATGTCACCAAAAAAGCACCCTGTATTAAATTGGTGAAATTGGTACACAGGTAGTTTATAACCAGGATTAAAACATAGGATACTTTTTATCCCCATATTCCTACGGGATCGAAACGTATGCGGGTGAAATCGCGGAGCGCAGCTAGTTATAATAATAAATATACATTTCCATTCATCCTACATTTATAACTTCTTTCGTCATTATTACTTAAGCCATAAAAATATCCATTGTTGAACAAGTTTTCCTTATGTGTACATAGTGTAGACTACAAGAATTCTTATAATGTAATAAAAATATTACGGGACCGACTTGTCAAGGTCATTCAAGGTGTTTACAACGTAGGTGTACAGACGCCAGCAAATCAAGCTACTACAATCGGTTAAATTTATTTAATAGATTTTCAACTATATTCTTGAATGTTTAAGGTTCAAGGTTGATTGGGAAAATTTGACAGTTTCGTGTAGCTTGACCTGCTGGCGCTTGTACCTTAGGTACTTATTATTTTACATATTGTATATACCTCATCAACTGCTAGCCTTTTCCCAACTATGTTGGGGTCAGCTTCCAGTCTAAACGGATGCATCTGAATATCAGTATTTTATATGCAGCGACTGCCTATCTGACCTCCACAACCCAGTTATTGATAATACGATACCCCTTGGTAAGACTTGTTGTCAGATTTACGGGCTTCTGACGACCCGTGACTGCCAAAGATTCACGATTGACAGCCGGGACCAACCGCTTAACGAGCTTTCCGAGGCACGCAGGGGTCTTGGTATGTGAAGATGGTCACCCATCCACGAACCAACCGCGGCATGCGTACCTGATCGATCGACCCGTGCGGCTGTTATTACTTAGCCACAAGCCCAATATGCCTATAAGAATAAAATAAACATTAGTAAGAAAACACGCGAAATTCGAAAGTTAAAAAGTTTAATGGCGTCTCTATAACAAATGACGTAAACGATAGAACCGGTTCGAAGCGGTTCGTACCAGTTAACACCAGTATCGCGCGGTTGTTGAACCTGATCGCTTGTTTTATTTGTTTCGTTTTTGTTTTGTTTTTTTGTAAATAATATTTTAATTTTGTTTTGTGAACGTGGAAAGTGATTAGTACGGTTACGTGTGTAGGGTGGTAGATGTCGCTTTTTTGATATAATTTCTTATACCAGTGAAGTGTGGTGATACTAGTGCAAATTTATCTTATTAGAAACTCTGGTAGGAGTCAGACCTAAAGATTTCTTGGAAAAAATAAATAGGCAACATTTAATTTTTCTAAGAAATCTGTAGCTATTTTCACTTAAACGTGCAATTTTTAAGGCTGTTATTTATTTGCTGCTAGTTTTACTGGGTCTCAATGAAAATAACGAGCCACGAAAAATAATAATAACAATTTAAAAAAAAGTACAAGTGCTTAGTCAAAAACAAAACACTATAATTTTTTTAAAAGTTTACGTGATAATTTCTCATAAAACGCAATATATTAATTACTTTTTAAAGATTCTGCAAAGTCATTATTTTTAATGAGAATTACATATTTATATTATTTAGCTCGAAACATCCTTGGAGTCTATTCCGAAGTGGTATCGGCCGAATGTTCGGCCGTTTCCTGCTACGAAGTTACTATTTGGTTCCGTCGGTCCCGATCCTACACTCCTACACTCTTTCGAATATTGACTATGGTCCCGACGCAATTGAGCCAATCCGAACTTTTTTCGCATCTTTCAATAATATTCGGTTCGGCCATGTGTCGGTCCGATCCGATCATTCGCACTTTGCACTTCGTAGTACGCCCCCTTGTTTGTATAAAAGAATCATTCAATTCAATTTCCTAGCTTTAACAAGCCACATAGGTTTTTTTTTACAGTTAAAACTAAGATTGACGATATTCGATTGGGGCTATGTAGTCCAACTAGTTTATCTTTACGTTCTGGTTCACGAGAGGTATGAGCAGTACTGCAGCAAACGTTTCTTTGTTTTACTCGTAGCTCGTGTACAATGTAGTTTTTTTTTTACAAACACTTTTACACGTCAATCATATTATTTTAAAAACTAGATGAGGTCGGCGTTTTCTATCTGACTACTCTGAGAAGAAAGGCCGAAACAAACTCCGAGGTCACAGTGTCTTTTAAAGTTGAGACATAATCTTGGTCAGATGTCGGAGATCTTCTTTTGAGGAAAGAACCACACAGAATGAGAAGACCTGTCCAGTCAGTGCACGCATTAGTCAGAAATCGTGCAGCTCAACTGAAAACTTAAGGAGCTCAACGAATCGACGAACAATACCAAAGAAAGGACATTTGGGTAGACGTACCACATAAATTACTCAAACGGCCAGACCATGACAAAACTAACAGAACAGAGAGAAAACTAAAAATAAATAAAATGACCCACATAGTCTTCACATTCACAATAATTAAAATATCAGAATACTTTACAAAGTAAGCAAATGTCATTGTATATAAAAATAGAATTAATGTCAAAGTGTATAAAAACGACAACAAAAAAAAAAACCTTCAATCTATAAAAATTTGTAGCAGCTCAATCCCAAGCCTTTTTGTCCTCGATATAATCCTTAACGGTATAAAAGGCTTTCTGGCACAACTTACGTTTAATGAATAATTTGAATTTATTAAGGCTTGTCTTGAACGTGGCTTGGAAGTTTATTTATAAAAGCATATACATTGGCATCTGACAGTCTACCTACCCAGACAGACGACTCTTGCTACTCATCTCCTTGAGTGACCGTACCTTCTATAGGTATTCCTCTGCCGAACCCTTAGCTAAATACAGGCGTGATATGTTGATGTTATCGCAATATTTTTATATACTTCAATGACTTTACAGAAATACTATTTTCATATCACATGGCTTGTCAGTTATCAGGCTATAGCAGATTAATTTTGCATTTTGCTTATCAGTAGTGTGATTGAATTTTAAGGGGCTCGTGGCTAAGTAACGGCCGCATGGGCGATCGATCAAAGTTAAGCTACACTTGCCAAGGTCAGTCCATGACCGTCCATTACTGACTTTATTTTGTGTAAAATATTTTCATCACTACTGCTCTCAAAACGGTGAAGGAAACCATCGTGAGGAGCCAAAAGACCCCCCACTTCGACCGGTTCTGTGCTTCTCGCATCCAACGGGTTCCTGTGGCTTTAACAAGGTCGTCGGTCCAACTTGTTGGAGGCCTTCCAACGCTACGTCTTCCGGTACGCGGTCGCCACTCCAGAACCTTTCAGTCCCTTCGGCCATCGGTTCTGCGAGCAATGTGCCCTGCCCACTGCCAATTAAGTTCGGCAATTCTTCGGGCTATGTCCGTTACCTTGGTTCTCCTGCGGATCTCTTCATTTCTGATTAGATCACGCAGGGAAACTCCAAGCATAGCCCTCTCCATTGCCCTTTGGGTGACTTTAAGCCTTCTAAACAATAACAAAACCATGGAAACAAAAATTATATCATCGTTCTAGAATTATAATTCACAAAATCGATACGTGACACTTATAGGTTTATCGTTTAATGGATACTGATAACGCACAATAGATTATGATAATATTGATTACCTCATCATCATCTGCCAAGCCTTTTCCCAACTATGTTGGGGTCGGATCCAGTCTAACCGGATGCAGCTGAATACCAGTATTTTACATGGAGCTACTGTCTATCTGACCTCCACAACACAGGGTTATTGTCTATACCCCTTGGTAAGAGTAGTGGTCAGACTTTCGGGCTTTTGACGACCCGTAACAGTAGTTGATCCCGACTGTCATTTATCTTTGACTACTGTCAAAGACAAATGACAGTCGGGATCAACGGCTTATTGTGCTTTCCGAGGCACGGAGTAGTCTCGGTATGTAAATATAGGTTACCCATCCACGGACCAACCGCGGCAAGCGCTTGAGCGCGATTTGCGTGCTTAAAGTACTAAATATCTATCTGACCTCCACATAAAGTCCTCCAGACTATATTTCGGATATGGCGGCCAATAACAACCGAGACTAGCCTTCGACGCGGGAGATATTATAGTGCACAAGTGTATGCGTAGACACAAGTGCACTCCCTCTTCCCCCACTCTCATAGTCCGATGGGACGGCAATCCGACACGACCAGAGAGAGATCAGGCGCTGGACCAACGGCTTAACTTGCTTTTCGAGCCACGAGGGTATCACACTGCCAACTTTCAAACTCTGTGCTCGTTGGTGAAATGAGCTTGAAGTAAACTGTCATCCTTCTGACTTAATACTAGACGTCACCAAAGCACACTAAAATAAAAAAAAACAATACTGCACTTTTCTCAAAGAGTTGTCTCGGCATGGGTCCAAAGATTTTCAATAAAGTAGCAAAAACTTTAAAAAGCATGACCAACATAAACCATTTTAAATCGCATCTTAAAGAATTCTTGATTGAAAAGACTTACTATTCTATCAATGAGTTTTTAGGTGATAGAAGCATAAAATAAAAAAATATCTGATTTACTTGTTATTCTATCTTGTTTGAAACAGTCTTATTGAGTTTGTAGTTTTTACGCCTAATTTGTACGCCTTGCAAGGCATACATAGTGATACAACGCAAATTTTATACCATGTACGGACGCCTGCAGAGAAAACGGACCCCCCCCGCCTTACCAATAAACTATAAGCAGTGAGCGTTGAGGGGTCCCGTTTTATCTGCAGGCGACTGTACCATAATTACCTATGTTCAACAAATAAATTACTTTGACTTTGACTACCTGACGCTATGGGAATCTAGAGATAAACAGCTCACGTCAAACTCACCTAAGTTTTCACAGTGAGATTTCTAAAGAACTCCAGATAATATAGTGAAAAAAAAAATTCACCATTAAGAATAGTGAACAGTTTCAAATCGAAAATTCTAACAAACCGAACTGCCGAATTAAACAAAGTGTACTCAAAGATGTCCTGACATTGAACGATGGCGGAACTGTTGCAAAGAATCCGCGGGCTAGGGAGAAAGAAGGATAGAAACCTGAACACTAGTGTATACTCTGTGGTGTCATGCAGTGACCTGACGCCGGGCAGTGTCGAGATCTGGCTGGATCTCCCCGATGAGATCAAGCATGATCCTCTCCTGGCGCCTTTCAAGCAGCGGTACGAGCAGCAGCATGGTGAGCATATTTTAATTATCTCTCTAATCAAACTATCATAATAATCTACTATCTTGGCTTATCTCCTTCGTCTTCTTCTAGGGGTAAATTGATATTTAGTGCACTCAGAACTTCTATACCCTGTCCATTAAATAAACCGTTTTTTACAAATGGAACTAGTAATTGCAGCAAGACACAATACTTTGATTGATACACGTACGGTATTATAATGTCTGTAACAAGCCATAAATAAGATAATTCAATAAGATAAGGCAGTTTATATATTTATTTTATTACGTATTTTAACGTTCTACGTTCTATGTTACGGGTTCGGCTTCCGCACTCAGTCCTTCAGGTGGACCATTGGGCTATGGCGGCCGTCGGTGGTTATTCCAACCAGCCCACCTCCCTCCAAAAGCTTATTAGGTCTCCTGGTCTGTTGAGAACCTCTGTCTAAAATCGGGGTGTCCCGAGGGTTTCCGACCTCCGACCTGGCTGACGCCTGTGCACTCAAAGAGCACATGCGCGACGGTTTCATCAGCCTCCATGCAAGCTCTGCACAGAGGACTGTCCGTTATGCCTATCGTGTGAAAGTGTTTGTTTAGTGAGCAGTATCCCGTGATGGTCCCCGTCATCAGGCGCAGGCCTTTCCTATCCAGGCGTAATCTTTACGTATCGTATCGTATTTTAACGTTAACTTTTACGTAATCTGAAAACCTAATGGACAGGGTATAATCACAGTCATCATATTCACTCATCTTGAACAGCAAACAAACTGATAGTTTACGCTAAAACAGTGTATGTTGCTAGTGCATTTCATTCATCATCGTCATCTGCCAACTATTTTGGGGTCGGCTTCCAGTCCACCCGGGTGCTGCTGATTACCAATATTTTACATGGAGCGACTGCCTATCTAACCTCCATAAGACTAGTATTTCTTAGTTGCAGCCTGGAGTCTAGACTTGTGTCCGGTTGATGGCAATAGGCTCGCTCCCTATTGCATGGGACTTCAATATAACTGGCGAAATGTGGTACAGACGTCAGCACATCAAGCTACTATAATCTGTCATTTTTTTTCAATAGATTTTCAACTTTAACGCTGACGCATTAGGTTCAAGGTTGATTGGGGAAATTTGACAGTTTCGGGTAGCTTGACCTGCTGGCGTCTGTACTTCAGATAAACCTCTGCCTAAATCTTTGCATATTTCATTTGTGATTTTGTTATGTTATGTGATCGTTTTATGATTCTCAATTATTAGGTAAAATCGAGCCAATAGACGAGCCAAACGAAGGAGATAAGACGATATTTGATAAGAAACATGACGTGGAAGCGAAGAGAGAGGACGTTGACCCTCTCAAGGATGTCACTAACAGGTAACAACTTAAACTAATACTAACTTATGCCCGCGACTTCGTCAGCGTGAAATTTCTTGTGCCCCCCGATTCGCATCCCATTTTCGTACCTCAAAAGGAAAAACGGAACCCTCATAAGATCACTTCGTTGTTCGTGTGTCTGTCCGTTTGTCAAGACACTTTTTATCAGGAACGCATGGAGTTATCAAGTTGAAATTAATGTCAAATACTGCTCGGCCGCAATCCCTTGAAGCAATGAAAAAATCAAACTTCATCGCAATCAAAAGATACGTTGCACTGCTCCTCTCCTCCCTGTAACGGCTATGGCTGCATGCAGGTGGGCTGCGCAGGCCGTTAACAAATTAAGTTTAAGAAAAGAAACACTTAGCCAAGGTTTATCTGTAAACCTATAAACCTTGGCTAAATGTATAATCTTTTAATAGGTTACATAAATAGTAGAAGTAAACCAGGTCTCGGGTAAGGACATACTGTCTTTCTGAGCACAAGCACTTGGTAGAAGGAAAAGGTACCGTCCTTGGTTCTCCGGGATGCAGAAACTCAGGCCCGGGAATAGGCTTGCCAGTACGACTTCAGGAAGCCGGTCAGGCCTCAGTAGGCCGCAGACTGCGGCGCGTCAGCAGGCCGCCGATAGCGCGCGGATAGGTGTGCATGCAGCGCACAGTATGGCTACGCATGCAGTGGGCAGTTCAGCTACAAGTGCAGGGCGTTTATGTTCCGTTTATGCCGCATAGTTTGACACTCGTAAGGAAATCACAACCTATAGGGTACTTCCCGTTGACCTAGAATCATGAAATTTGGCAAGAAGCAATATCATGTAGCACAATTGCAGGAAAAGATCCGAAAATCGTAAATTACCGTAAAAAGAAAAAAGGCAGAACGCTGAGTGGAAACTAAGTGACAGGGCGGGCAGGTGATGCAATGCGACGCGTCGGGGAGCAAGAAATTTCGTGCGGACGAAGTCGCGGGCAGAATTAGTAATTAATGTTAAGAAAAGTTATAAGAATTGGCTAGTTGACAATTTTTTTTTTATTATTTAAATTGAAGCTTTTTTACCTCACCAATAGCTTGGTATAACCAGTTTTTTAATATCTTCGGAAATTAAAAAGATATAAGCGTTCAAAACTCTCAATTAGACAGAGAGGGAAATACTGAATTGTGACATCATAGTTCAGTATCGCCATATAAATTACATGCAAAACTTCGTTTTGCGAGAAAGAGATAGACAAAAAGCTTTTATAAGTTCTAAGTGTTTTTATTTTTCAACCGATTTCAAATTTGATTTCGAATTCTGTTATCGTATCACGCATGTGGATATATTTATTATCTACTAGAATATATATAGTATTCACTACCCAATTCTCTTGTTTTCAGGTTAGTGGAACCAATGCATGCCAGTGATGATGACACAACTAAATTGAAATCTGTGAAGAAGAAAAAGGTCGGTAATCCCTTTTAAAACGAGCTAATTTATTTATATTAAAACTTTCCAACGCATAATCAGCCCATAGTGTTGGTTAGCGGGATTGTCCGAAAGGGTTACCGCTGCCCCGGAACATAAAGGGCGAAGGAAGGAATATGGGTGGGTTTTAGGCAGTAAGAGTCTGACACTCCCTTCCGCTCCACCCAGAGCGGGAGGGGTCATTTGATGATTTCCCATCCGGGAAAAAAAAAAGCCCATATTGTTCCCACTGCTGGGACACAGGCCTCGTCTCTTCGAGAGGGGGTGGGTTATAATCTACCACCCGAGCCCAATGCTGGTTGGTAGATATCACACGTCTTAGAACTTTTGTTTCTAGTACAGACGCCAGCAGGTCAAGCTACCCGAAACTTTCAAATTTTCCCAATCAACCTTGAACCTTAATGCTTCAGCGACAAAGTTGAAAATCTATTAAAGAACTTTGACAGATTGTAGTAGGTTGATGTGCTGGCGTTTGAACATGCCGGTTTCCTCACGATGTTTTCCTTCACCGTTTTGAGAGCAGAGGTGATGAAATAATTTACACAAAGTAAAGTGCTTGTCTGGGTTCGAACCCACGACCTACAACTCGTAAGTCCGGGCCGCTTCCAATAGGCCACCACTGCTCTCGATGATCACTTATCTAATAATTTGTCCACAGTTAGACCAAGCACTGCGTACCCTGAAGCTAAGTGCGCTTGTCGCCAGTTGGGTGCTCCTGACCGTCTCCCTACTGTTGAACATGGAACGATCAGACACAGTGCTACATACTGCGATACACGGAGGAGAGGTTAAAGGTACGTCAACATCTTCATCATCAAACAGTCTTTTTGTTTGCTGCAGCGGAGGACGTCATTACGTCGGCGCCGGCTGTTGCTGAAAACCAGCGCTCGGGCTCTTGCATAGGGTCGCAGCATAATAGCCGTTTTGCTTGGATGTGACGCGTGTGTGACACATGACGCAAAAAAGAACATAAAACACAAAAAAAAAAATAAGATAAAAAGAGATAAAATAAAAATAAAAAAAATTGTTTTTGTTTTATGTTCTTTTTTGCGTCATGTTTACCGCAAATAAACTTATTTTCTTTCTTTCTTTCTTTACGACTTTTTTTTGGTTCCGTACCTCAAAAGGTAAAATACGGAACCCTTGTATGATCACTTCGCTGTCCATCCGTCCGTCTGTCTGTCATTCTGTCAAGACCCGCCCAAGTCCTTCCAGGTACTCTTTTCCCGCGCCACCTCAAACCAGCTCTCGCGGTACGCGTCCAGGCAAAATAAAATAAAATATTTCGAACCAAATACTTGTACACATTTCATAAACCTGCCAAACTGCGTGACAGTTTGTCGGCAGGATTAGCGCTCGTCTTAAAACATTTGGTATAATACACAATCCGATCAAACATCTAAGTAGGTAGATGCAGATACCACAGAACAGGTCGATGTGGATGTACTTGGGGGAGGCCTATGTCCAGCAGTCGTCTTTCAGCTGATATGATGTGATGAAATTTTGGACATAGCGAGCAATGGAGTAGACAAATCACCTCACAGATCAGGTCCAATTGAAAACCAGCTTTAGACACTAGTTGTCTGGCATTTTTGCTGAACTGGGCCTTTATGGCGCAGCCGTGAGGCACACTTTCCTGCTAATTTCTTACATCGGACTTCACACTTTTTATTTGATCTTTATTGCTTTATATCTGGTATACTGTGTGTTTTTTAATCTGTGCTAAATAAATGTATTTTCTTTCTTTCTTTCAAATACTTTCTTATTATCTTTTACAGAATACGAGTTGCCAGCCAGCGAGGACCGTGTCAAAGTGTCCATCACGTTGACAGGACCGTTTGCGCAGGCACTGACCAATGACAGCATCAATATATTGCAGCTGTGGCTACATCGAGAAGTCGCTGATGACCAGCTGGCAGAGTTTCAGCAGGTGATAATCTTCAGTTTTCTACCCACCACATAAACCACTCATCGTCATATATAATCAGTCTATAATGTTCCCACTGCTGGGACACAGGCCTCCTCTCTTTTGAGCGGATTGGGCCGTAATCCACCACGCGGGCTCAGTGTGGGTTGGTAATGTCAAATGTCTTCGAACTTTTGGTCCTAGGATATGCCGGTTTACTCAAGATGTTTTCCTTCGCCGTTTTGAGAGCAGCGGGGATGAAGTAAATTACACTAAGTGGGTAACCCAACTGACTGGGTTTCAACCACGACGTACAACTTGTGAATCGGGGCCGTTACTACTGGGTCACCACTGCTCTATCATCGTATATGCCTAGCCTTTTCACAACTAAGTTGGGTTCGGCTTCCAGCCTAACCGGATGCAGTTGATTTTTTTTTTTTGATGGTTTAAACTAGTGCTTGACTGCGATCCCGCCTGATGGAAAGCAGTGATGCAATCGTTGATGGTAAAGCGCACTAATTTATTGTGAACCCAGCAAATAGCGCTCACTAGTTTTTACTACGGTCGCTAGAGCAAAGACAGCCCTGTCGAATAACAAGCTACCTCGTTCATAAGTATTGACGAAGATCGAATCCGAGCCTGAGTGGAATCGACTTTTTCCAATTTTTACTTTTTTTATATTTTTTTTTTTTTTTTTTTTTCATTTTGCGTTTGTATATTTTCATTTATAATGCCACTTAACCGTACACCACCAATGTCGCCAGCCGTTTTAAATGAAACCTCACCCGCTCACCATCATTCTGAGCCGAATTTAAATTCCCCTAAGGATTTTTTTGAAGACTGCACTGCTTCAAATATCACTTGTCGGTTTAAGAGGAAGCGTACGGATCAGGGAAATCAGGACCACGTAGAAAATTGTAATCATGAAATAACTCTTATGATAAAAGATCTTAAAAAAGAGCAATCCTCATTTTATTCATCTATGCAATCCTCACTTCAAGAAATTAAATCTCAGTACAGCAAACTGCAACAATCCGTCGATTTCACGGCAAAGAGATACGATGAGGTAATGAATAAAATGTTACAATATGAGGCTGAAAGAAAGGAGAGTAATCTCTACATTAAAAAGCTTGAAGAACGGGTGGATCAACTGGAAAAGCAAGCAAAAAACACCTGCCTTGAAATAAAAAACACCCCAAAGAAACCTAACGAATCCAAACAAAGATATGTATTCGCCTACAAAGATATGTATTCGTCGGATATGGTAGGTACGGACACCAGGACATCAAGTTACTACAATCTGTCAAATTTCTTTAATAGATTTTCAACTTTATCGATGAAGCATTAAGGTTCAAGGTTGTTTGGGTAAATTTGACAGTTTCGGGTAGCTTGACCTGCTGGCGTCTGTACCATTATACATTTATATATATATTATGTTTTCACTTTGTTACCCGGTTTAACTATTTTATATGTGACAATGATTACACACTTACACTCACCTAAAATCACTAAGCACCTAACACAAATATATACAAACACACACTTTTCAGCCACCAGTAAATTACACCCTATATTACGCCCGAACTGCTTTTATACTCATTTAAGCCACGCTACTTGTCCCTGTTATCTGTTTTGCGTTTCATTTTTATTAAAATTTCACACTGTAATCCAAGATCTCATATACCACATCGTTCATTCCTCTCTGAGCACTACCTGAGTTCGATCCACTGTAATACTTACCGTAATTATTCGATAATCTAACTAGTATTCAAGACGAGCTGGATAACGTCTCAGTAGCCGACTCTGCAACCTGTAACATAGAAGAGTGCAACAAAATTGCTAGGTCACACAGAAATGCACTAAAGCTTCTATGTCAAAATATAAGAAGTGTAAATAAGAACTTTATTGAACTTACTGCCTTAATTGAAAGAAGCGGTACATCCTGGGATATAATAGTACTCACTGAGTGCTGGTTATATAATTCCCCTCCACTGCCTATACTTGACGACTATATTTCCAAGGCTACTTGCAAACATAACACACAAAATGAGGGAGTGGTGGTTTACTTTAGGAATCACCACCCGTTTTCCGTCACGGAACACATACTTCAGGATGCAAACTGTCTCGTAGCGAAATTAAATAAAGACGCAGTAATCATAGCTATATATCGCCCTCCTGCATACCGAAATGTCTCACCGTTCATTCAATCTCTAAACGAACTTATTGTGTCTTTCTCTACCTATAGTAATATTATTGTCACGGGTGACATCAATATTGACATTTCTGACAGTAGTAACGACTCTCGTGCTACTGATTATCTCACTATGTTTGCATTTCACGGTATGTTGCCGGCACATACGCTTCCCACTCGCTACAATAGCTCATGCCTTGATCATGTAATGCTAAAATCAAAACTCCCAGCTTTCTCTTAGGTCGCTAGCACCTCAGTCACTGACCATGATACTGTTCTGTTGTTCGTTCAACTTTATAAACCTTCTAATGCCCTTCCATTCAAAAGTAAATCGTCAAAAGTGCTCGACTACGATAAAATTGCACTAATGCTTGACGAATTCGATTTCAGTCCTCTGTACAGCCTCCATAATGTTAATGAAGCTACTAACTACTTTATCAATACGTTAAATGTAATCACACTACAAAACATGATTCTTAAAGTTGTGCCATATCGGAAACGGCTGAGGAAGCCATCGGTGACCCCAGGGCTCTTAAGATGTCTTCGAAACCGTGATAACTTGCATCTAAAATTAAAGAAATCTCCAGAAAATGAGGTTTATAATATTACATTTAAAAAGTATAGGAATTACTGTTCCATGTTGCTCAAAACTGCTAAACGTAACTACGATAAAAAGCTTATTAATGACGCAAAAAACAATAATAAAAAATTATGGGAAGCTATAAAAACAATTACCAACACAACTAAACAAAAAACACTTGCAACCGATCTTTTGTCATCATCTGATCCCAAACGTTCTGTTAATGAAGTCAACACTTATTTCGCAAATATTGGACGCACACTTGCTGAAAACATACTCGTACCAGCTACACCCTTACAACAGGATGATATCCAGAATCACAAAACCTTTGTCCTTTTACATACTGACAATTCTGAATTGGAACTTTTAATTAACGCGCTTAGAACTGATAGTGCAGTAGGCTCCGATGACGTGTCGGGTTCATTTCTGAAAAAAATTAAGCACTTACTTATTCCCCACCTCACATATTTATATAACCTTGCATTCAGTACAGGAGTCTTTCCTGATGCATTCAAGCTGGCAATCGTTCACTCTGTGCACAAAAGCGGTGACAGAGATAAACCTCATAATTACAGACCTATATCAATCTTACCTACATTATCCAAATTGCTAGAAAGACTCATGAATAATAGGCTCGTCAAATACCTTGAGCAAAATCATTTTTTGTCTTGTAGCCAATATGGTTTTCGTTCGGGAGTGTCCACCAGTGATGCGGTTTTAGATCTCACGAATAACATTGTGTCTCATCTAGATAATAAACAGTATGTTATTGGCGTCTTCCTAGATCTGGCAAAAGCCTTTGATACAATCTCAATTCCCGCTCTCATTGCTAAGCTTGAGAAGATTGGTATCAGAGGCGATCAGCTCTCACTCTTTGCGAGTTACCTTACAAGAAGGCGCCAATGTGTCAAAATAGGTGACTGGATGAGCGACGAACTCCCTATAACCTACGGTGTGCGCCAGGGTAGTATTATTGGACCGAACTTGTTTCTCATCTATATTAATGACCTTTGTCGTCACGAACTTTCTAATGGATCTATCTTTACCTATGCAGATGATACTGCCTTAATATTCCACGGGTATTCTTGGC
This sequence comes from Apamea monoglypha, assembly GCA_911387795.2. Lineage (NCBI taxonomy): Eukaryota > Metazoa > Arthropoda > Insecta > Lepidoptera > Noctuidae > Apamea > Apamea monoglypha. The sequence goes on along the minus strand of OU426942.1, from coordinate 6,259,630 downwards.
AGTCGACATTTAAATACGCACAACTAGGACTCGACATTGTTACTGACTGGATGTCACGCAACCTACTCACTCTAAATGTAGACAAATCTAAATATCTTACCTTTTCTCTGTCAAAAGTTGTAAAACCTTCAACATCCCATTTTTCATTGATTGCGCATTCTTGTAATGCATCATCACCTCAAACACTATGTAGCTGTCCTCTTCTAAGTCGCATAGATAATGTAAGGTATTTGGGTGTTCAAATAGATGACTCACTAACATTTTATAACCACATAGACTTACTTACCTCCCGACTACGCAAATTGATATTTATTTTTAAGAATCTCCGCCATGTGGCCGACACACAGGTGCTTAGACAAGTATATCTAGCTCTCGGCCAGTCAATTGCACAGTACTGTGTAGTTGTCTGGGGTGGGGCAGCAAAAACGCATTTGTTAAAAATGGAACGTGCCCAAAGAGCGATCCTTAAAGTAGGTTGGTCCCTTCCTTATCAATTTCCTACCACCGAACTTTATAAAACCTGTAAGGTCCTCTCTATACGGCAATTGTTCATTCTACATTTAATAATAACAGTTCACTCCCGCAATTCCTATAATCCTGGAAAGTTCGAAGCCATGAGACGAAAGCATACAGTGTGTTCGTCCGTTGCTGTTCATTCAAAGCTAGCTGGAAGAAAGAAAGAAAGAAAGAAACTACGTTTATTTGCGGCAAACATGACGCATAAAAAAGAACATAAACACAAAAAAAAAAGTAACAAGTTGGGGGTAAGCATGCGTCACATTCACGCAAAACGGCCATCGCTCAGCATAATGCTAAGACTCTATACGAGACAGAGCCCCAGCGCTGGTTTTCAGCGGCAGCCGGCGTTAACGTGATGACGTCAACCAGTGTAGCATGCAATTATACACAAATAAATAAAAACAACAATCAAGACAAGAAATAAAATAAACCATTGCAACATAGGTAATATGATTCGAGCTCAACGATTCTTTTACTTCCTTGGTCCTTATGTATACAACAAAGTTAATACGATCTTACATATGTATTCAATGGTTAAATATAAATGCAAAACTACTGTAAGGAACTGGCTGCTGGATATGGAAGTACAGAAAGTATCATCCAAACCTTTAAATAATTCTTTACGTACTTCCCACTCATATTTAGGTACTAATAATCACAAACTCTTATCCTGACCTTACAAGCACATCATACACACATAACACCCTCACACATTCACACACTACTCACACAATCCCACAATAACATCACATTTCATAACACTTCACGAATATAACCACCTTTATTATAGACTTATCTCTCTAATTCGAAAATGTTGGCTAATAGTGATATATGTATAATCTAAATCTAGATGCCGTTAAATCTGATAAATGTTCAAAGGGGTGTGAGCCTGGAGATCTGTCATACAGGTTCCGAGCCTAGTTCAGACTCCAGCTCTCACAAAGGTTCTAGCATAAGGCAAAATTTTATATACACACTACTGTAACAAAGATCCTTTATGAGAGAAAATAAACGGTATTATTATTATTATTATTTTTATGTTTTAACATATCTCGGGACCATGGAGTCCCGGTCCTTTGGAAGGCGTAAGAGGGGCCGAAGCCAACTCGCAGAGGCCCCTTAGAAAATTTTATTGAAATGCGGCACCAACCGACGATTATCCCTGTATGCACTATGCAAGTGCACCCAAGGATAACCCGCGGTTAGTGTAGGACTATTGCAGGATATGGAAAAATACAAATTTGGGCTATGGGTTTGGGTGCCTAAAGTGGACTGGTTATCAGTCATAACTATGAAAGAACTATGGCCCCTGCCTGATCAATGTTTTATATATACACGGATAAAATGGCAGGGGGTGACTTGCACACTCAATAATGGGCCCCCGGAAACTGTCGCTAGCACATAGTGACGTAGCAACAAGGGGGCAACATGTCCTGAGGTGCTTATGAGGAGTGGAGAGGTGTTCCACGGCTTTCAGAACAATCCCAGAGCCCGGAAGATGGTCAAGATCCCTACGAGCACTTACTGGAATACTTCCTTCCCCCGAGTACGTTTGCTCTTGCGAGTCTCCACTCAAGCCGGCCAGTAAAGGCAAGAATGAGGTGGGAGCTCCGTTCCTCGTCATTGTTCACTCCAGCCGACCAATAAAGGCAAGCCAGAGGTGAGGAACAAGATTTCTCCCGGGAGATAGGGTCCATGGGGTCGCTACTGCCCAACAGCTCGCCACATGCTGCCCTGCGGGTTTTTGTATCTCTCTTGGTCTGTCTCCTCACCCTAGATCTGTTTCGGCAAAGTAAACTCTTGCGACGCAGGCCCAGAGTTCGGAGCGCGCAAGCCCCACCACGACGTCAACGTAGAGATACGGCGGTGGGGTTATTATTATTATTATTATTCACTCTAGCCTTGAAGACACTTAAATTATAATCGGACGGGTAAACCGCTGCAGGCAAATTGTTCCAGTCCTTCGATGTTCGCGGTATAAACGACGAGGCGAAACGCTTCGTCCGGATCGTAGCAGTTTCAACAACGTAAGGGTGGAAACTCGCCGTGCGACGGGTCGTCCGATGATGGAACGGTGATGGCGGAATTAAGTCATGTAATTCCCGTGCAAACTCTCCAGAATGCATCCTATAGAATACCGAAAGGCTGGCTACCCTACGCCTGTGCTCCAGGCTTTGTAGATTGGTCTTAACCAAATCTGGACCACCAATTAGCCTCTTCGCATGCCTCTCCACTGAGTCCAAAGCTTCTAGATGGCATTTTGCAGCACCAGCCCATATGTGGCTGCAATACTCCACACACGATCGGACCTGCGCTTTGTATAACATTAGAAGATGTCCCGGTGTGAAGTACCGCCGGACCTTTGAATACCAGTATTTTCACGGAGCGACTGCTTATCTGAACTGGGGTATCTTGGTAAGACTGGTTGTCAGACTTTCGGGCTTCTGACGATCCGTAACGACTGCCAAAGATCTATGAATAACCGCCGGGACCAACGACTTAATGTGCTTTCCGAGACATGTTAATATCCCTCGTCTTGATATGTAAAGATAGTGACCCATTCACGGACCAACCGCGGCAAGCGTAGCGTAACCTGATTGATCGACCCGTGCGACTGTTATTACGTAGCCACAAGACCCTCAAGCGAATCGAATCCACAACGAGGAGATCCGGCAAAGAACCAAAGTGGTCGACATAGCTCACAGAATAAGCAAGCTGAAGTGGCAATGGGCCGGCCGTATTAGCCGTAGAACTAATGACCGTTGGGGTAGACGTTCTCTTGAGTGGAGACCGCGAATCGGCCAATGGCTTGGTGGAGCGACGATCTTCGAAGGATGGCTGAGCAGCTGGATGAGAGTTGCCGAAAATCGAGTTGAACGGCGTGCAATAGGAGAGGCCTATGTCCAGCAGTGGACTGCTGTAGGCTGGTGATGATGATGAAGACCCTCAAATAGTACAGTTATTCTGATCATTCCATCGCTGTATGATCATATTGTCGAAGTTTATCAAACAAACATCATAATTAACTGCAGTAATTACTGTTCAATCATAAATATTTACGATGCAGTGATTAATGACCGTAAACTCGTAAATATAATGAAATCTCTGTGTACTTAGTAGGCACTTATTGATTCCAGATGTACAGTGTCATTGTTTAAATGTTTATAAGATACAAACTGCAATCAAATTATTTATTAGATAGATATTATTTGGCGCTCAAAAAGGACAGCTTATCACTCAAAATTACATTAATATAATATATAAAAAAAAACAAGATAAAACATACATATCGAAGTCAAAGTGACATGACAGTGCGGTGTGCGTCTCAAGGTCGCACCAAATGGGAGTCCAGCTCAGTATGAGTCAGGAAAATATACCTGACGCTGCTATTCTGCTGGATCCCTGCAGTGACACACGGACGCTGAGCAGACGAGATAATTTGGTGTTGTGGCAGTGTTATGTGCAGAGCAGATCAGCCTTGAATGTACTAAGGACATTATAATACAGAATGGCAGGGACATAGACGCAAAACCTGATACCATGGATTCACCACACGATTGTAAACGGCTGAAATTTTTCGTCAGTTATTTAAAAAAAAAAAAATTGCTGCAATTGCTGGACATTTTGAAACAGCCCATATGTTTTTGATAACCCACGATAAATTTCTACGCTAGGGTTCTAGAATCATTTGATTAATTGATTGTTACAGTTTGCATGCCGATGTCCCCTACCGCCTTAAATTAACACTAGCACTTCGCCCACGACTTCGTCCGAGTGGATTTCTTTTTTTTTTTTTTTAATATAGCTGTTTTGTATTTTAATATGTGACACTCAGAGATAATGCAGCTTCTAGCTTCTTATTAGTGAATGAATTTTCGGAATCAGATCAGTTGTTCCGAAGATTACGCACTACATACAAACTTTATGATATTATTAGTATAGAATGATAACATATGAGGAAAGGTAAATGCAGAGGTGTATTTTATTTTGTTATTTCAGGATTCAACAAAATGGAAGATCCACCTTCAACCGGAGGACCTATTAGACTTCTCGCCAAGTTTCACAGAGAGTAAGATGCTGATACTACAAGACCACTCAACTATATACAGTAACGGGAAACACAAGAGGAATGTGACCAACGCCCTGGATCTCATACAGGAGGAAATTACTAGATGGAACCAGATTGGAATTAACGGTAATGTGAATTTTGATCGTCTGCTGTATCTTGTGCTATTCGGTAACGTTCACATGGAATCTTAGTCAAGTCACATGAGGGAATTAAGCGCCTAATTCACGGTCCATCTGGCTGTACGTCCCGCCAAGGACATGAACGATGCGCGACGAAAAACGACATTTAATAGTTTCGACGTACGTCGATCAATCTATCAACTCAGCCTATCACCGTCCACTGCTAGTCATTGACCTCTCTCATGCTGCGCCACAACACCCTGTCCTCCTTCCTGCTTCCTGCCCTCCACATCCAGTCTTTCCCAGTCACCTTTTTGAGGTCGTCCGTCTTTGAAACAATTTCACGATCGATTAAAATTCAAATATTTCATGATATAATTCGTTTGAGTACAATCTGAACGTTTATTATTAAAAAAAAAAAAAACATCCAAGTCTTCTTCCTACTTTTTTTCTTCTCTTCACTAGGGAAGACGGTGGCACAGTGGTCACGTGCTGCCGTGCATAGCGAGACTTAGGGGAGGCCCCTTTACAGTCTCCCCAGAGATGTGCCTTACAGGCGTTGCGCAGGGGTGGTTCCGGAATTGGCCTACTAAGCGACCCCAGGGAAGACGGTGGCACAGTGGTCACGTGCTGCCGTGCATAGCGAGACTTAGGGGAGGCCCCTTTCCAGTCTCCCCAGAGATGTGCCTTACAGGCGTTGCGCAGGGGTGGTTCCGGAATTGGCCTACTAAGCGACCCCAGGGAAGACGGTGGCACAGTGGTCACGTGCTGCCGTGCATAGCGAGACTTAGGGGAGGCCCCTTTACAGTCTCCCCAGAGATGTGCCTTACAGGCGTTGCGCAGGGGTGGTTCCGGAATTGGCCTACTAAGCGACCCCAGGGAAGACGGTGGCACAGTGGTCACGTGCTGCCGTGCATAGCGAGACTTAGGGGAGGCCCCTTTACAGTCTCCCCAGAGATGTGCCTTACAGGCGTTGCGCAGGGGTGGTTCCGGAATTGGCCTACTAAGCGACCCCAGGGAAGACGGTGGCACAGTGGTCACGTGCTGCCGTGCATAGCGAGACTTAGGGGAGGCCCCTTTACAGTCTCCCCAGAGATGTGCCTTACAGGCGTTGCGCAGGGGTGGTTCCGGAATTGGCCTACTAAGCGACCCCAGGGAAGACGGTGGCACAGTGGTCACGTGCTGCCGTGCATAGCGAGACTTAGGGGAGGCCCCTTTACAGTCTCCCCAGAGATGTGCCTTACAGGCGTTGCGCAGGGGTGGTTCCGGAATTGGCCTACTAAGCGACCCCAGGGAAGACGGTGGCACAGTGGTCACGTGCTGCCGTGCATAGCGAGACTTAGGGGAAGCCCCTTTACAGTCTCCCCAGAGATGTGCCTTACAGGCGTTGCGCAGGGGTGGTTCCGGAATTGGTCTTTTAAGAGGAACCGGGACTACCCCTATGTGCGGATGGTGATCACCGGGGTGGTTTTAGTGAGGTAAAAATCCCACACTCCCCGACCTCATTCCCCGGAGGTCGGGTGCCTTTTGAAGGTTTCCCCCCGAAAACAAAAAAAAAAAAAAAAAAAAAAAAAAAGGTTTGCGCACATTTGGGCAGGCCGCAACGCAACGCAAAACTGTAGCCGCAAAAATACACATTTCGAGCGATCCGATAGTATATGTACTATCATGGACACTTCCGCCTGACCACCACTAAGTTCATTTTGGCTTGCACTCAAAAAATAGAAGCGCTCTCTAGCCCCGCCCCGTTGACCTTGAATAGACGAATGAAAGACAAGACCGGCCGGCGGCGCCGAGCGCACTGATAACGCGGTGACTGACGCACGCGCCGTTCGAGATTTATTGTTATTTTCAAACTACTGCTATTATCTCTTACATATTATGAGGAAAATTCGTTGTCAGTTAATAATACATTTTTTCTTTATTATTTCTAACTAGAAATTTGATTTGATAAATCCTATTGTCGGTTAGGCATTACTTAATTAAAAAGTAAAATACGTTTATTATTATGTTTTGAAGGTTTATCAGTTTTATTTATTAACTTAATAAACTAAACAAAGATATTCATAAAATATTGGATATAGGAATTGAATATAGTAAATAGGTAAAACACACAATAAAAGAACAAGTAATAAAATCAACTAAAGGGGATGCGCCAGGGTAGCCCGCGAAATTCAAAAATAGTTTACCCGTTTAAACAAATAAAACCCTTTCTTTCTTGTGATCTCTTATTACAAGCAACACTTTTCTTTACAAAATTACGATCTACTGTTGGTGGTAGATTTAAATACAAAACTTTTAGAATGGCATATTAAATAAAAACTCTTATAATACCTTCGTCTGTTAGACAGACCCATTATGGCCGGAAACAATAGAAAAGTAATTGTGTCTCATTAGTAATAGACAAAAGGACAAATATGTGAAATAATCTAAATTATCTGTAGTAAAATACTTAAATAATAAAACAGTAACAAACAAAAACTATTCTAGAATTAAGTTAACCGTAGGTAAACATTGCTTTTTAAATATTTAATACAAGGTTTTATTATAATTTGTAAACGCACCCACAATACAGGAGAAATTCCTAGTATGGGGCAACGTTTTTATCATAAAAAAAAGAAAGAAAGATGTTTCATATCTTAGAGATCTTAAAATCAATTTTTCTTCATAATAAATGAATGAGAGAGAGAGAAAGAGAGACCTCTATGTAATTACCAAAACCTGCTATAACAAAAGCATCAAAGGATGCCACCGATTTTTGCCCACTGCGGTTATTGACTTTTATGACTCTTTCTTTTGTTCGGACACGTGCAGGCTTAGGCTTACCTATTGTAAAATTTCTAGAAATGTATTATTTAATAATGAGTAATTAACTACTTATTTGCTCGGAATCTAGGTAAAGGTCCGGCCGCGCTAAATTTGCCAAAGATGTAAACAACAATGGCCGCTCGAAATTGCATAAAATCGATATAAAAGAACATTTTTTTTAGTAATGTTTGTTTTCGTCTAAATCTCCGAGCTAACTAGACGAAAACAAACATTACTTAAAATAAATGTTATTTCGTGTTCGCGAGTTCGTCACAACAAAGCATATCACTCTCTTAAAAGGTATAAGTAACTGCTTTACCAAGTTTAACTCTGAATATTTTTTTTGTTTGTTTCTCGTTTAATAATATTTATCAAATACTTTTATTGTTGTAAAACAAACTAGAAAGTATTCAATTACTTACACAAGTTAACATTTGCATGATAAAGTTTGCATCGTTAATAAAGTTTTATTTATAAATTAAGGTATTTTAAAGCAACAAAATTTACCATGACAATAATAAAATGATTTACTACTTACGCTCATATGCAGCTGCTCAGCAATTTGACTAATATTAAATCCTTGTCCATGCAAAATTATTGCATTATCGCTTTCCTAATAGGCTAAAACTTAAAGGGGGCGTGGCTTGGCGCCGCCGCAGGATTTAAGCGAAAAAAATTTTAAGTGAGCAGGCGGAAAAGTCCGTGATAGTACAGACGCCAGCACATCAAGCTACTACAATCTGTCAAATCTCTTTAATAGATTTTCAACTTTATCAATAAAGCATTAAGGTTCAAGGTTGATTGTGAAAATTTGACAGTTTCGGGTAGGTTGACCTGCTGGCGTCGGTACGTTGCGCTGATACAGGACGATGTTTGCAACACGCTGTGATGCGGCACGGCCCGCCCATTCCGCGAGCCTTAGGGAGCGTTACTATTGAGGCGAAGACGAGCTCTGAGTCCCAGCAGTGGGAATATTAGGTTGTGTTGTGCTGACGGAGCCGAGAAATGTGCACAAATAGAAGAATCACAGGCAAGATGAGAAACGCGATGTCGTTCTCATCCAGTTTTTCCACAGGGTGTGTTCCTTCACCGTTTTAAGAACATGATGAAATCTGATACCCGTGCTCTGAACGCGCCAGCCATACAACGAACAGTCGTAGTAATATCTATTTCTACACTTCATTTTCAGGTACAAGAATAACCATGCGCATGAGTACATCGAGCAACAGCACTGTGCCTCTAACAGTGAGCTACCAGCTGAACCCCATCGATCCAGAAGACGGCATCATATACGCCACCATACTGCTCATCGCGTTGTATACCCTCATCATCTTTGAGGTTTGAATCTTCTTCTTCTGCTTGTCAACATGAACTGTAACAGCTCGCCTGTATTCCACGAAGAGTTAGCCAGAGGTGTACCTATAGAAACCTAAGTCCCATGTAATAGGAGGCGAGCCTATTGCCATCAAATGGGCACAAATCCGGACTTCAGGCTGCTGTTGAGAAATTCCACATGGAAAAATCAAAAAAATCAAAATCAAAAGTAATTTATTCAAATTAGGCTGAGAATCAGCAATATTCGAACGTCAAAATTACAAAAGACAGTCCCCCAAAAACGCCCGCCCTTCACCACTTCCTAGTTCTATCGCTGGGAAGAAGAAGTGGCGCAACAAACTTCCCAAAAATCCAATAACACTCTGCCCATCCCGGGAATCGCACCCAGGACCTCTTGCTCCGCAGTAGCGCTTGCGGCGGGCAAAATGTTATTGATTTTTCCATAAGAAATTTCTGAGTAACAGCCCGGAGTTTAGAAATTGGCGGTGTGATACCCCGTGCCTCGAAAAGCACGTTAAGCCGTTGGTCCTGCGCCTGATCTATCTCCGGTCGTGTCGGATTGCCGTCCAATCGGACTATTAGAGTGGGGGAAGAGAGAGTGCACCTGTGTATGCGCACTTTACTTGTGCACTATAATATCTCACGCACCGAATGCTGGTCTCCGCTAAGATTGATAGCCATGGCCGAAATTCATTCTGGAAGACTATTATTATGTTGGCGTGCCGACCCTAATATACTTGGGTTTTACTATCTAACTAGATTCAGCTGAATATCAGTATTTTCCATGGAGCGACTGCCTATCTGACCTCCACAACCCAGTACTAACTGGGTATCACGATACCCCTTAGTATGACGGGTGGCCAGACTTTCTGGATTTTGACTACCCGTAACAACTGTCAAATATCTACGTATGACAGCCGGAACTTTACTTTGATTTTTACTGTTGTCTCTATTTCCAGATAGTTAACCGTACAATAGCAGCTCTGCTATCCTCGTCCCTGGCAGTAGCAGTACTGGCCCTGGCAGGCGAGAGGCCCTCACTCCCGGAGCTGGTCTCCTGGCTGGATGTGGAGACTCTGCTGCTGCTGTTCAGTATGATGCTGCTCGTCGCCATTTTGGCGGAGACTGGGCTTTTCGATTACCTCGCTGTCTTGGCTTTTGAAGTAAGTATGGCTTACACCTTCGCGCCTGTGACTCTCACCACCACACCTGTGACTCTCACCGTCGCGCCTGTGACTCTCACCACCACACCTGTGACTCTCATCGTCGCGCCTGCGACTCTCACCATCGCGCCTGTGACTGCCACCGTCGCGCCTGTGACTCTCACCACCACACCTGTGACTCTCACCGTCGCGCCTGTGACTCTCACCACCACACCTGTGACTTTCACCGTCACGCCTGTGACTGACACCGTCGCGCCTGTGACTGACACCATCGCGCCTGCGACTCTCAGCGTCGCGCCTGCGACTCTCAGCGTGCGCCTGCGACTCTCACCGTCGCGGCTGTGACTCTCACCGTCGTACCTATGACTCTCACTGTCACGCCTGTGACTGACACCGTTGCGCCTGTGACTGACACCGTCGCGCTTGCGACTCTCACCGTTGCACCTATGACTCTCACCGTCACGCCTGTGACTGACACCGTCGCGCGTGCGACTCTCAGCGTCGCGCCTGCGACTCTCAGCGTCGCGCCTGTGACTCTCAACGTCGTACCTGTAACTCTCACCGTCGCGCCTGTGACTCTCACCGTCGCGCCTGCGACTCTCAGCGTCGCGCCTATGACTCTCACCGTCGCGCCTGTGACTCAGCGTCGCGCCTGCTACTCTCAGCGTCGCGCGAGCCCATCCCCTGTCCCTCACACTCTCTCTCTGAATTCCAAGCTCTCTTGGACACTAAACCTGAATGTGAAATGTTCGCGGACGAATGGATATATGTGTATATGCCTGAAGTTCTGAGGGATAAGTGTATGAATATTGTCTGATTTTATACTTGGCGTTTTACGTTAAAGTAAAATAAAACAAACAATATGAATGTTTCAGGTGACAGGCGGCAGGACATGGCCACTGATCAACGTCTTGTGTTTCTTCACGGCGATCTTCTCCACGTTTCTGGACAATGTCACCACTGTCCTGCTGATGACTCCAGTTACCATCAGGTAGGACTGAAGACCTATAAAAGAAGGCAGCACAAAAAAAAAATAACTAAGATTTACTAGACGCCTGATTCATTCCATTCACTTGTAAATCTACTTTGTGCTAGGGATTTGAGGGAGGACGGGCGCCCACGATCAACTTAGTTGCCCAGCAACTTTTTGGTTTCTGTCGCTGTCTCCTCGGCGAGATTTGGACAATGCGCACACGGGAGCGACAGCAACGCTACTTTTTCGTAAAATGTTGCTGCAATCATCCACGCATTTTCTCGCCCTACGCGAAATTGCACTGCAACCAATAGACGTGCGACAGTTGCGTCGCCAGCCTGTTTCCAAACCCGCGGACAAAAAGTCTCCCAGATGTCGCGTCGCTAAATGCGCGCACTTTCATACAAACCCGTAGACTTGATATGAGAGACAAATTAGTTGCGGAAGCCAAAGTTGCTCGTGGGCGCCCTCCCTTAGTGTTCCAAGTAATATGGAGACATTTACTAGGCACAAATTCAGACTCCAGCACCTTAATTGCGTTACACGCTATCCATCTCAATCTGAATCATTTTGAAGTATACTGCTTATCCATTGCTTCAAATGTTTGAAAAATGTGTCTGTTATACAACGTAAATAACGCAATGAATGTTGTTGAACTGTCAAAATGAAAGCCATTGCTACTAATAGTGTGTTACGCAAATACCCCACGGGTTGCTAATAAGAATGAATGTCCTCATAACACTACTGAACCTGGGAATCGAACTCAGCGAACACCAAGCTCAGAAATCACTCTTAACTCTAGGACCAATGAAGTACTGGGCTAGAATTTTAAGACCTTTAAAAATCGACTGTTTGTGTGTGTATTTTGTGTGATCTTTTCCTACAGGTACAGACATCCAACTACACCAATCTGTCAAATTTGTTTAGTGGATTTTCAACAACATCGCTAAAGCATTAAGGTTCAAGGTTGATTGGGAAAATTTGACAGTTTCGGGTAGCTTGAAGTGCTGGCGTCTGTACATACCTCATCATCTTCCTGCCATTGCCCTATGTTACGAGTACTTGAGGTCGGTGCAACACGTTTTCTTCTTCCATTCTGACCTTTCACGCAACATTCACTCCCTTCTATTTCATATCTTTCGTCACACCATCTTTTCTTGCCGCGATAGTTTCAAGTGGTAAACATACTCTTTCCTCCAGATTATGCGAGGTGACCCAACTGAACCCCGTGCCAGTACTGATGTCGATGGTGATCTTCAGCAACGTGGGGGGCGCCGCGACGCCCGTGGGCGACCCACCCAACGTCATCATAGCCACGCACCCTTCTATCGTGAAAGCGGTAAGATGTACACTCACTAAGGCTGTGGTCTATCTGACCACACGCCGACCGCGACAGACGACGTGTACCCGTCCGTCACCGAGGATGTCCGAACGCTGTGTTCGTAAATCTCGGTTGTGTCTCGCTCGCACGCCGCTCAATTTTTAACCTTATTACTAAGGGTAATCGTTACTGGGTGAAAACTGGGAAACCGCCTTCGTCTGTGTTTGTACCTACCTAAGCCCTTTAAGCACAGTATAAGTCCACAGTTAGGGTAAGATTCACCGATCACAATTTGACTTTAAAATAAGTGTTCCATGCGAATATGAACCGTAAAATGATGCAGTTATTGCTCATATTCGTATAAGCGAATGTGAAGCATTTCATTCGAATATAAACAATGTTCACACTCGTATGCGATATTCGAAGTTCACTTTTAGCCAATGTGGCGGCATCTACATCGCCACAACAGGATCATACTGACGTCACGCAAAATCCTGCATCGCGCAAGTAGAGTTTACCGCGCAACCAGCATATTTACAACACGTCCCGACATCAATCGTCGGGCAGTTGCCCACCAGGCACGACACCCATCTGGTCGGAGGATCCTCCCATTTTTATTGAGGATGAGTGAATTTTTGGACCCTATTCCTCATACCTCCATATCCTAAACAGTTTCACATTAATATTATTATTTATTTCTAACGTTTTCTTTTTTTTGTTGTTCTTATACGTTTCCTTTCATTGTTACAGAACATAAACTTCACGACGTTCACTATGCATATGGGGGTTGGCATACTTATAGTTGGCGTGCAGACTTACTTCCAGCTTAGATATATGTTCAGAGACATCAATAAACTGAGACATAGTGTGCCCAGAGATATTTTAGGTAAGAATTAATGCCTCGTCATCATCTGCCTAGCCTTTTCCCAACTATGTTACGGTCAGTTTCCAGTCTAACCTGATGCAGCTGAACAGCAATATATTTTGTACTTTGTATTTTTAATTTTATTTTATTGTATTTTATTTTATTTATTTATTTATAATCTTAAAGATTGTGGCTGACAGGGTGTCATCGCCGCTGTGGAGGCCCCTTATGAAAACAGTCATTTAATTATAATTTTGTATTTACAGTTTAATTTTGATTCTAATTTTCATTTTCATTTTTCATTATCATTTTAATATACATTTTTATTTTAATTTTTAGTTCGGTTTGTGTAATATTGTTATGCATGATGTACTTATCTATGGATCCTTGATATCTGAATTAAAATTATTTTATTTTATTCATTTATTATTTTCATGGAGCGACTGCCTATCTGAAAGTCAATCAACCTTGTAATTAAAAAGTTCAAAATTAGTTGCAATGTCCTTTCAGTGACGATTAATGTAAAAAATGTGGGTATGATATTATACAATATTCATTTGATTTATAAATTTATTGGCTGTTCGGACTGGTCTACAAGTTCAAGGTCGCTCAGCGCGCTATGGAGAGAGAAGGGCTCGAAGTCTCTTTGAAGGATAGGATCAGGAATGAAATTATCCGGAAAAGAACCGGAGTTACCGAAATAGCGTGGAGAGCAAGCCAGCTGAAGTGGCAGTGGGCTGTCCATGTTTGTCGAAGGGCCGATGGCCGGCTGCCGATACGTCTTGATAAGACTGGTTGTCAGACTTTCGGGCTTCTGTCCTGTAATTCAATTCAATTCAATCATTTATTTCGGATAACATCCTTATTGTATTAGCGTTAGAACTTATAAAACTATGTTAATAGCATTAAAATAAAAAATGAAAATCCAAACCAAAAATTAAAATTAGAATCGACATCAAAATTCAAAATAAAATCAAATTCCTTCAAAATTACAATAAAAAACAAAATCAAATCAAAATTAAATAAGAATTAAATCAAAAATAAATTAAATTACAATCAAAACAAAATTATGTCAAAATTAAATCAAAATTTAACTAAAACATGACTACTTATGTTGTCATGTTACTTATAACTTAACTTCTACAATAATATCAAATTAAATATCTTCTAGTGTTAATTAATAACTGACAAAGATTTATTCGTTTCTATTAGTCATTTTTATTTTTACTTCTTTAGAACTTGCGGTTTCGGCTAGGCCGTAGGTGATTAAAACCTAGCCTAGCCGAATTGCCATTTAGATAGTCGTGTGGCTAAAGTCACCTGTTTACACAGGTGAATTTAGCAATCTGTTGTGATTGCAGAGCTTCGTCAGGAGATAGCGGTGTGGCGACGTGCAGCGGCCTCTCTGTCCTCATACTCGCGCGATGAGGACATTGTGAGGAGAGCTCTCGAAAAGAAGGTAATACTTATTTTATTAATAGTTTAATTTTTACTACCTCATTTGTAATTTCTGGGCCCCTTTATGGTAATTTTTATTCCCCGTGCAAACCACGCACGGCTGTCAAACGTGGTATTTTGACAGTTAAAACCCCGCCAACTTTTTCGCGCGGTTTTGTTCATTGTGTCATAGAGAATACGCTATAATATGCAGATGTCGTGATTATACCTTGTCCATTAGGTAAACCGTTATTTAACAGATTGAACTAGTGATTGCAGCAACACACAATACATTGATTGATACACGTACGGCATTATAATGTCTGTAAGAAGCCATAAATAAAATAATTCAATAAGATAAGGCAGTTTATATATTTTTTTTATTACGCATTTTATCGTTCACTTTTACGTAATCTGGAATATGTACGTTCTAAGACAGCTGTCAAAAAACGGTTAACGTAATGGACAGGGTATAGCTAAGGATTTGACGTGGTTTCGAAGTAAGGAATCATTAAGTGGTCATAGTGAATTAGGGCCCTGAGTTTATCTCGAATATTACTGGCATCGGTGAAGGAAAAACATCGTGAGGAAACCTCGGGGGTCTACTACGAAGTGCAAAGTGCGAATGATCGGATCGGCCCGACACATGGCCGAACCGAATATTATTGAAAAATGCGAAAAAATTTCGGATCTGCTCAGTTGGGTCGGGACCATAGTCAATATTCGAAAGAGTGTAGCAGTGTAGGATCGGGACCGACCGAACCAAATAGTAAGTATCGTTTCCGATCCGTTGCGATACGAGCCGGTTGGTAGAAATCATCCTTAATACATATGTACGTTACATTGTCAGTAGTATGGTGAAGTTCATAATTTATCGAGTTTACAATCTTTCGAGATAGATTATAAACTAAAGGTGTTCATAATCACACGGTGACATGACTACTCCATAACACCATCTATACTTATATTAAATGAACCAATCAGTACTCTTTCCTGCGATTTCAGGTGGAGAAGCTGAACGTGGCCCTGATTCGCAGAGAGGCGGGGGGCGGGGCCTCACGCTCTGATCCTTTGTTCTGTTCCACTCTTGCGCAGATGAAGCAAAAGGTATGTGCTTATGTCTTGTGTAAAATCTGTTCCCCTAATGAAAATTTATAGGTACCAATACGCCCTCTTTTTAACCGACTTCAAAAAAAGGAGGAGGTTGGTGCTCAGAACTTCGTTACTTATAAGCCGATTTGCAAAGATTATTTTTTTATTTGAAAGGATATTTTTTCAGATTGGTCCCATAGAAATTAGTAGTCGGTGGCAAATAACGAAAATACGAACCCAACGACACCGACTTCCGAAATTAAAATTATTTTTCACTTTGTAGCGTCTTTTTTGGAAGTCGGTTATTTTTTTTTTTTTTTTTTTGTAAAAAAGTTTTTTAACAAATCCAGAGTACAATTATGCGTACCGGAAGGCGTAGCGCTGGAAAGCCCACAAGGTCAAGTTCACCGAGGAACTTATGAAGGCCGCCGGAATCCGCTGGATGCGAGAAAGACAGGACAGGTCGATGTTGCAATACTAGGGTAAAGCCTATGGGCTCCCACACATAAACACGATACGACGTCGCGTCGTACAACGATGCGGTGTCGTTTCACGATACGACGTCGCGTCGTGGAAATCTACGATGAGCATCGTAAAAAAACACGACATCGTAACGTAATGTGCCACGCACGATACACGGCACGATGCCGTCGATACAGTGAGGTGGTGTTTTAGTTCATTCCGAAAAATAAACCGCACTAGACGCATTCTGCTTCTGCTGTTAATAAGAAGACTAAGAAAGAAAAGACAGATACTCAGAAGATATTGGAACCACCCATTTCTTTCAAACATGAATAACGGGAGTCACTTTATAAAGAAGTACAATGCCACAACAACAACAAATACAACAACAAATGAAACAACAACTTTCTCATATTTTTTCATTCACAAATCAACGACACTAAACAAAAATTTTTGAAAATTAAGTTGTTAATAAAGAAAGCTTCACCTCAAATTATCAGATATTAAATCAACTTAAACATAATTTTAAATCAACATTACACCTGCGCAGGATTGCATCGTGAATTTCTAACGTCACGACGTCGTATCCTGCATCGACACGTTACGACATCGTGTCGTAGATTTCCACGACGCAACGTCGTATCGTGAAACGACGCCGCATCGTTGTACGACGCGACGTCGTATCGTGTTTATGTGTGGGAGCCCTATGTCCAGCAGGCTTTCGGCTAAAAAGTTTATGACGATGACATCTTAGCAAAGTTTTTTTTTTTATATGGTTTATCTGAGCAGGAGTGGCCCAATGGTATCGACCCCGATTTTCGAGTTGTACGTCGTGAGTTCACTTTACTTTGTGTATTTAATTTCATCATCGCGACTCTCAAAACGGTGAAGGAAAACATTGTGAGTAAACCGGCATTTCATACTCATAGAACCAATAAAAATCGAAGACATGAGACATCCACCAACCCGCACTGGCCCCGCGTGGTGGATTATGGTCCACTCCCTCTCAAAGAGAGGAGACCTATGTCCCAGCAGTGGGAACATTATAGGCTGATTATGATCCGAAGGTACTTGATACCTGCTTGTGTAACTTTATGAAAGGGCTTTGAAGATCCGTGGCATAACCTCTGTCGCGCCATTTTGAAAATGGCGGCCACGCATGAGACAATAACTGACATCAATGCAAATACCCCCCCGACCCTTGCTCGTTGAAGTGCCAGCCCGCGCCGTAGCTGAGCCTGTAGCTTTAAATCCCCGACTGTGACCTCTGAGTTTGTTTCGGCCTTTCTTCTCAGAGATAGTCCTAGGAAACGCCGTGCTCATAAAAGCGTAAATAATAAAAATTCGATCCAGCCTGTCCCATTTTGCTGTCCTCTCCCCAGCGTCGCCCTAAGCCGAGGTTCGTACCCCACAGGGGGTGCCCTTTCGCTTAGTTTTAATTAGTTTTACGCCCCTGGCAGTTCGGTTCAGTAGTCACGACCTCTCTAGGTCAACTACGAGATGCCATTTATAAAAACAAAAACAAAATCAGTGCAAACAGTAATTCAAGACAGTAATTCCGATCCAGCCTGTCCCTTGCTACGCAGCAAGGGACAGGCTGGATCGGAATTACTGTCTCTCCCAGCGACTTGAACTTGAACTGTCAAAATGAAACTCATTGCTACTGATAGTGTATTACGTAATTATCGCTGTATATAAAATATTTCCGTATGGTTTTTTTTCAGTACCGTATCAGGGACAAGCAGTTGTTGGTGAAATCAACAATCTGCGTGTCATTCGTCATCATTGTCTTCTTTCTGCATGCAATTCCTGAATTACGTAAGTACCTCGTGGAAGAAAGAAAGAAAAAGTATTTATTGCGACTCGTACAGAAAGATCACAAACTAAACTAAAAAAAGGCAAAAATAAAAAATCAAGTTAAGTACGTGTTTAGACAAACATGGCCAATGGTAAAAAAAAATTTTTAAACTGTTTTCACCTTTGTTTCCAGAACGCCTATCCTTAGGCTGGACGGCACTGCTAGGCGCATTACTGCTCCTACTGCTGGCAGAGAGGGATGACCTGGAACCTATCCTCGCGAGGGTCGAGTGGTCGACCTTGCTGTTCTTCGCAGCGTTATTCGTGCTTATGGAGGTAAACCCTTCTATTACAGTGATCATTAGTGGCAATGTATATTATTATTTTGCTACTTGTTAAAGACCCTAGGACAGTGCAGGAGCAGTGGCCTAGTGGAAACGGCACCGACTTACAAGAACTTGGTCATCGGTTCGAAGCCAGGCAGGCACTTGGTGTAAATTATTTCATCACCATTGCTCGCAAAACGGTCAAAGAGAACATCGTGAGGAAACCAACTTGTCCTAGAACGAAAAATTCAATTCTTAGGTTCACCAACCCGCGCTGTGGATTATGGCCACTCCCTCTCACAGAGAGGAAGAAGGTTCCCCAGGAGTGGGGAAATTATAAACTAATAATGCTATACTGTATATTATAAGACCCTAGGACGCCAGGGG
Source organism: Apamea monoglypha (assembly GCA_911387795.2). Taxonomy (NCBI): domain Eukaryota; kingdom Metazoa; phylum Arthropoda; class Insecta; order Lepidoptera; family Noctuidae; genus Apamea; species Apamea monoglypha. The sequence continues at coordinate 6,240,957 of OU426942.1, read as the reverse complement.
GTCTACTACGAAGTGCAAAGTGCGAATGATCGTATCGGACCGACACATGGCCGAACCGAACATTATTGAAAAATGCGAAAAAAGTTCGGATCGGCTCAGTTGGGTCGGGACCATAGTCAATATTCGAAAGAGTGTAGGAGTGTAGGATCGGGACCGATCGAACCAAATAGTAACTTCGTAGCAGGAAACGGCCGAGCATTCGGCCGATACCATTCGGAGTAGACCCCCTGGCTCATCAGGCTCGGTTGCGAGCACGATGTATTTATTTATTTAAACCAAAACCATCCATCCATTTAATTGAAACCATTTTGCTTTCCCAAAAATATGATTGAGCACTCTAATATAATGAATGTGCCTCTTTTTGTGAACCTTAAGTAATTCCTATTTCGGGGTCTAAAAATACTAAATAGCCAAGTAACTGCAACCAACTTGAATAAAGCGCTCGTCAGCCGCTGTTGCGTCAAAGCTCGCTCCGCTCGTTCGGCTCGCGTGCGGTTCATTATAATTCTATCCTGTAAGAAAAGGCCAGACGTTTAAAAAGAAGCTCATTTATTTTCCAAAGTGTGCATCATTCGAAGCCCAATAAGCGTATATTCTTAGATCAGCAAGTTTTTAGAGTATCAGCTAACTATTTCCCATAAAACATATACAGAAGTATCATAGCGCTCCGGAGTATTCTAGAGTAATTCTATTCTAAGAAGATTCTATTAGACTTGTGGACCGGGTTAAGAATACAATAATCCGTTCCATCACTAAAATAACTGATGTCACTCGGAAAGCTGACACGCTTAAATGGAATTGGGCTGGACACATCTGTCGTATGCCAGACGATCAGTGGGCCAAACTTACGACCCAGTGGGAAAGACATCGCGGCAGGCCGAGACGGAGATGGCGGGATGAGCTGGACTCCTTTCATAAAGATTGATCCTTGGCAGCTCTGGACAGAGAGAGGTGGAAAGAGAGTAGGCCTTTGCCCAGTAGTGGGACATTAATGACAGAAAAAAAATGACAGTATGTTCTTACATTTCAGGCGTTGTCAAAACTGGGATTAATATCCTGGATCGGCAATATGACAGAAACACTGATACTACAAGTTGGAAAAGAGTCGCGGTTAGCAGTCGCCATCATGCTCATTTTGTGGGTAAGCAGAGTTTAACTAACATAACATCACGCCTTTATACCTCGACGAGTTAGGCAGAGGTAGAGGTGCAACTATAGTACGCAAGGGTTCACATTTTTCACACTATTCTTCTTTTTGGCGTGTCGATGGTAAAAATATAGTTATTTTTTTCTTAAATTTGTTTGGCCCAAAATTCAGCAACGCGGATAGCATTCGCCATTAGATCCTCACGTGACAGGGCATGCAGTAGGCCGCAGCAAGGACAACCTCCACAAAGGCTCATGGAAGGCACAGACCTCCGGTGTCTATGCGGTGTCTCTCCACAGACAATGGCTCACCTCCCATCTTGCACCGCATGCCCTGTTACCTATCAAGCTATTAAGAACCAGTATAAGCTGACTTCTGATTGTATGAAGAATCTATACAATGCGAGGTCTGCTAAAACTGGAAATATATAGTTGGGTGTGTGTGCAACCACATTTCGCCAGTTTTGTTTAAATCCCATGTAATTAGGGGTGAGCCTATTGCCATCAACCGGGCACAAATTCAGACTCCGGGCTGTTTTTGGGAAATTCAAGGTGCAAAAACCTAATAACGGTTAACCCGACCAGGGAATCGGATCCAAGGGGGTGACCATCACCTCTTAGAGCAGTATTATTTTAATCTTACTTCAGTGTGCTAGCTCCATCATTTTCCCACACGACAGGGGGGTGACCACCACCACACACAATAATGCTGTTGTAAAAGGTGGTGGTCACCCCACCAGGACCTCATACTCAGCAGTAGAGCTTGCGATTACTAGACCAATGAAGCGAGGCACCGTAAGTAGAATTTCCTGGAAAATGTAAAACTATGCAGGGTCAAATTTAATTAGTTAGCGAAATTCCGCAGACTTGATGGGCATCGATATCTTAACTCGATAAAATAAAAAAGAAATTGATTTGATGTTTTTTTTTTTGTGGAGTCATCGACCTGCTTTTAGTGTATTTACTTGAAATATCAGTTTTTGTTGTGTAAACTTCACAGACATGATTGGTAGCGATATTTATAACGATAAAACACATTTTCTCAACTCATACTTCAAGTAAAAATACTGCCAGCGGTCGTTGACCCCTGAGAAAAAAACATCAAAACTATAATTATGTATAACAGCGACCCGACCGCAAAAAAATTACTGGTGAGCGAACCGCCATTACGTTGTGCTAGCTTTAAAATATCATAAAATGGTCGCCAGGTGTCCGGCATAGCGTCGGCCTTCGTGGACAACATCCCGCTGTCCACCATGATGGTGCGCGTCACGGCCGCGCTGGCGCACCCCGCCGGGCTGGCGCTGCCGCTGGCGCCGCTAGCCTGGGCGCTGAGCTTCGGAGCCTGCCTCGGAGGTACCCATCACTATTCCAGAACTCTATAGCATATATCAAAATTAAAAAAAAAACGGTCAAGGTCAAGTCGTTCTCGCGTACCGAGGGTTCCATACAAATGTGTAGAATTTTGGAAATCTGGAAATCAAGTATCTTGACTTGGCTCGCGAGGTTGTCGACAGCCAATGGCTTAATAGCCAAGAGCCTCGACCAACACCTGAGGAGGCTCTCGTTGGGCAGCTGGATCAAGGGCTTGATTAAAAAAAGCGGTACTTCTGGACACGGCTCGCATTGTCAGGAGGTTCCTCTCTCTGGAGCCCTGAGCGCCGGTAGCTTGGACCCTGTTTCCGATACCAGCGGGCTACTATTTTTTAAATGTTTTTATATTCTAATATTTAAAAATATAATTTACTAACTGCGTCCCGCGGTTTCACCCGTATAAGTTTCGATCCCGTGGGAATATCGGGATAAAAAGTATCATCTGTGTGCCAAATTTCATCCAAATCCGTTCAGCAGTTTTTGCGTGAAAGAGTAACAAACATCCATCCATCCATACAAACTTTCGCGTTTACAATATTAGCAGGATAAGTATGTATTTATTGAAATAAAGGAAAATAATGATAAAGATTTATTGTTCAACTAGGATTCGATTACATGGCAAAGTAATCCTAGTAATATTATAAATGCGAAAGTTTGTATGGATGGATGGATGGATGTTTGTTACTCATTCACGCAAAAACTGCTGAACGGATTTGGATGAAATTTGGCACACAGATAGTTTATAATGAAGGTTAACACATGGGATACTTTTTATTCCGGTATTCCCACGGGATCGAAACTTATGCGGGTGAAACCGCGGGGCGGAACTAGTATAATATAAAGGACAAGCATAAAGTTTCTGATCGTTCCTACGAAAAAAAGGGCGCGCGACGACTTGCCTACACCTATGTGCATCCCTTTCTTTAATGACATGCTCAAAATTTTCTTTATAACGCTTTGAAATATTTTAATTTGTCGCACCTATTCAATTTCATCCTGTAAAATATTTCTTTTCCTAACACCAGGTAACGGGACACTAATCGGCGCAAGCGCAAACGTGGTATGCGCAGGAGTGGCTGAACAACATGGTTACCGGTTCACCTTCCTAGAATTCTTGAAGATCGGCTTTCCCATCATGATAGGAAACCTTATCGTCGCATCGCTGTATTTACTATTCTGCCACTGTTTTCTTGAATTACATTGATTTTTAGGAAATGTCATCTGCCTAGCCTTTTCCCAACTATGTTGGGGTCGGCTTCCAGTCTAACCGGATGCAGCTGAATATCAGTATTTTACAGGCTTGTGGCTAAGAAATAACAGCGCACGGTTTGAACGATCAGGTTAAGCTATGCTTGCCGCGCTTGGTCCGTGGATGGATGACTATTACATACCAAGAGCCCTCCGTCCCTCGGAAAGCACGTTAAGCCGTTGGTCCTGGCCATTCATAAGATCTTGCGGAGGTCAGATAGGCAGTCGCTCCATGTAAAATACTGGATTTTTAGAAAATGTCCAATATTAAACTATTTTTCTCGAGGCAATGGCAAAAGTCAAAATATTTTTAATGTCAGATGGGCACAGTAGGTGGTAATTAATGCCGTCACGATTCCAGTGCGAAAAAAGGATGGTGCTATCGGTCATGTATAGCTCCGTCTCTACACTGGAATCATGATTATACCCTGTCCATTAAGTAAACCGTTTTGTGACAGATGGAACTAGTGAGCAGCAACACACAATACATTGATTGATACACGTACGGTATTATAATGTAGGTATGTAAGAAGCCATAAATATGATTATTCAATAACCTTTGGGCAGTTTATATATTTATTTTATTACGCATTTTAAAGTTAACTTTTACGTAATCTGGAATATTTACGTTCTAAGACAGCTGTCAAAAAAACGGTTAACCTAATGGACAAGGGTCGTAATACGGTTTGTAGGTCACACATATTGATTAAAAACAAGTGTCAAATATAAATATCTTTCTTTGAAACCAGACGTATTGCAGCGTACTATACACACTTGGTTGATATCCCAACGAGTCGTACTTAGCGCTTCTCCTCCACGTTTATTATGCGCACAGCCAAAGTGCGGATCTCTCTGCCAGCGTCTGTTTTTCCTTTCCACATTTAACACACGATTCAGTTTGTGGCTCCAAAATGAAAAGCATACAAGAAAACTGTAATATTGCCTCTAATATGTAATGGATAATTAACAAGTGTGACAGTCAAGGAAAATTTACTTCATGAATGTGTCAAGAAAATTGTTAAATCGGACCTCAAATAACTCATTTTGCTTTCCTAAAAATATGACTGAACACTCAGTTATAATGATTGCGCCTCTTTTTGTGAACCTCAAATAATTCCTATTTTGGGTTCTTAAAAACACTTAATAGCTTAGTAACTGCGAGCAACTTGGATATAGCAGTCGTCACAGTCTTAAAAATCAAAATATATTATTTCACATAAACCAACATGGCACTTATGAAACGTCAGAAGCTAGGTGCACGGTTCCAATTAGTCGTTTTCTATGGAGAAGAGCCGGCAAGAAACTCCACGGTTACTCTTTTAAAAAACAATGTTTTCAAATTACAGTAGGTATGGGAGGACAGCGTAGTCCTGTCAACAAGTACCAGGTACTTGATAAAATAAAAAATGGTCTACAGATCTAAAGTCTATAAGGCCTACAAAGTCCTCACATTTGCAAAATATAGAAGAATCTTAACTTAACCTAACCCATTTGGTAGCTTAGTTACTGTGGCCGCGTGGTTGATCCACAGCCGTAGCTAGGGGGGGGGGGGGGGGGCATTGTGGGGCAATGCCCTACCTTGAAATCACAATGCCCTACCTTAACTGAAATCAATAGGCCTCAAACATCGATCACTAGCCTATGATCTACTAGTGATCGATGGCCTCAAAGGCTGTCAACGGGTCACGAGAGAATGGCTGGTATGGTATTTCTGGCCATTGAAAAAAAAAGAACAAAATCAGTTGATCTGAACTGAATCTGGCGTCTGTACCTACCTATATCATTGACCTTTAGGTCAGTGATGTACAGACGCCAGCAGGTCAAGCTACCCGAAACTGTCAAATTTTCCCAATCAACCTTGAACCTTAATACTTTAACGATAAAGTTGAAAATCTATTAAAGAAATTTGACAGATTGTAGTAACTTGATGTGCTGGCGTCCGTACATGGTGATTTAGGAGCCCGTGCTTCGAGGGCAGATCAATTATGATACATTTTTACTTCCGCCTTACCTGTAACCAATGCTGCCCTACCTCATATTCGACTCTAGCTACAGCCCTGGGTTGATCTCGGTTTCAACCTAACCGTACCCGCTTGGCGGTTTGTTTGGAACCCTGGATTAGTTACTGGGACCAACTGTGATAAAAGCTATGCAAAAAGCTAAGTTAAAATGAGGCTCAATGATTCAAAAAAGTGTGCATCATTAGAAGCGCAATAAGTTTTTTAGAGGACCAGTTAAATAAATAGCTTGCGTTATTTTATTATAAATGCTGGCATGCGTAGCAATCAACGGAAAAATAGCTCTTATTGTATTGCTTGTGGTCAAAAAAAAATCCTTGAATGTGATTTTAGGTTGCATTTACTTTAATGGTAGTTATGATTCGTGCAAGATATAATTATCTTTTTTTTTGTGTATTATTTTGTCAATTTTGACTGTCATAAGTTTGTGCAAAAATACGTAAGATCACATCACGTCCAGGGTATTATTAGCTTTTTTTCAAAGTTTCTGTTTTACATTAAATATAATATTTTTTTAAAAATGTATAGTTTTCTAAAAAGACGAAATTTCAATGTCTTTTTTTTACATTTTTCCGTAAATGATATGTTCTAAAATAAAACTACTCCGTGTTAGGGTTAGTATAAAAATAAGGGTACAAAAAATATATTGTGATCATGAATAAGTATTAAAGTGAATTATAATTTAAATTAAGTAATTATAATAAAATGTAATTTAATAATGTTAATCTTTGGTTTTATTTAAGTGTATCATTATTATTTATTACTAGCTGCGCTCCGCGGTTTCACCCGCATAAGTTTTGATCCCGTGGCAATATCGGGATAAAAAGTATCCTATATGTTAATCCTGCTTATAAACTATGTGTGTAGCAAATGTCATCCAAATCCTTTCAGTAGTTTTTGCGTGAAAGAGTAACAAACATCCATCCATCCATCCATCTATCCATCCATCCATACAAACTTTCACGTTTATAATATTAGTAGGATTTTGTTTTCACGCCCGTAATAACCAACTGAAAGCTATACAGGGTGGCAGGGACATCGACGCGCAAACGTCGTGATAAGGTTACACCTGATGCCATAAATAAAATTACGAACGTCATTCATCTCGGAAATGACCGGTTAAAAAAAATTACATTTTTGAGCGCGCAATGTATTGCAAACAACTCGATTAACACGCTGCGCGAATGGCGCACGCGCGCGCTCTATCTAACCTACACACACACACAAGTCTGTGGCGCGGTCGTCCGCCGCGCCGCCGCCGCCGCTGCCGGACGAACGTGAACGTACCTACGAAATATCGCCTACGACAACATTGATAGGTACCTACCACATAAAATCATGTTTAATTAGTCTTGATAACCGATGGTAGTTACTTATTAAGTACCCGTTTTGGAAACAAAACGAACAATAAGCTTATTCCCATAAAAAAAATAATGCTATGTTTTATCTTAGCTAAACATGCTTGTGCCACCCTGACCTATGCCTAACACCATTGTATACCATGTTTTAAGCAAATAAATTATTTTATTATTATTTCCTTTATTTCATTTACATACTTACAAATTATATTTTTAAATATTTTTATAAACAAAAAGATAAAAAAAACATTTAAAAATATAAAAAATAGTAGCCCACCGGTATCGGGAACAGGGTCCAAGCTACCGGCGGTCAGGGCTCCAGAGAGAGGAACCTTATTATTATTTATTATTATTATTATTAAAATAGCGATACCGATGAGGATTGATAACAAAACAGATGCTTGATAAGAACTTAGCGATCCAGTAATATTCAATTAATGAGGTTACCTTAATCTCGCTCATTCCTAATGAGATAGGGTTCGAAGTGGCTGCCACCAACTCGCTCGCAAATCTGAGCGCGGCGCAAAGTTTCAGCGTGGACACGGGGCAAAAAAGTGGTATCCTGGACACACTCCTCACGCAGCATCGCAAACACATTCACAATGCGATCTCTCATTTCTCTCGAGACGAACTCTGTCTGCGGGCAATAACGCCTGCACCTTGTGAATTCGGTACGCTCGCTCCCGATCTCTGCGTAAAACTCGATGGACAGTCCTGACAGTCCAGCGTGAGACTCGGGACCTGTAACGGACACGAACTAAGCGAGCTGCCGTGCGTATTCCCAGTCGCGGGTTCTGCCGCACGACACTCAGTATGTGGTTCGCAACACTCGATCTAACGGGCCTGCCAGCTCCCTCGCGCTGTGGTACTATGGGCTGATTGTCCAAGAACGTTGGAACGCTCGTGTTATTACACGAGAATCTTGTGGGTATCTTCGGGATATCTCTCCACATAAATACGTGGTGCCCATCTTGCGTTCCCACGTGCTTCGCCATAGCACATGAGCATATTCCCGTATTCGCAGAAGAATTGTTCAGGTCTGGAAGGCATTTTGAACGTCACTCTCAAACACACACACACACACACAGAGAAAATTACTTTTGATTTTAAAACTACGTTAAGATCACAAATTCGCGACAAACAGCACGCCCGTTTGCGATCAACGAAATCTAGGAACTGGCAAAAATCCGATAAATTCGGCGAAATGCAAAAGAAATGTACTTTGCTGATCATTCTTTCAATTTGCCGCCCTTGCTGCCTACAGTTAATACTATTATTTATTCTGTACCTACAGTGCCTACACCGAACACAGATCAACAAAATGATAGAGTGTACAAACACATTTAGTTGTACCTAGTTACCTACTCACGAAAATAATTGCGAAAATGAATGTATTTTTTTTATGAAACAGTAAATTACATTGTTTAGTTGCATTTAAATCTAAAATTAATGTTGATAATAAAAAATATCCACTTCTACACGTTTTTTTTTAAATCTTCTTTACTTAAATCTTAATGAAAAATCAATCCATCATCATTCATTCTTATCTTAATCTTTGAAAATAATTATCCCCCATAATGAATCTAAAATAAAAGTAATAAATGGGTCATTCATTTATGTAGATGATTAAAACGTCTCATGTGACGCGTCTGTTAGATTCATTGGGATATGTCGCATAGCTTCTTACGAGACCGCTCGCCGCCGCGGTCCGTTTGTCGGCATTTGAAAGCGAATAGCGTAGGTACTAAGCAAGTGTTGACCTCGCAAATGAACTTTAGCAAAACAGCTGATCAGGTAGCCCTTTCGAGTTTTATTTACATTGCTGTTTTAAGTGAAACAAGTGAATTTACTATTTTTTAATTAAAAATCTCATTGGGTTCGATAGAAGTAATGATTTTATACAGTTTAAAGTAAAAAAAAATGCAGAAAAAAACGTAAAAATTAAGAAAAAGCCGACGAAAAATTTCAATGCAGGGGGGTCCAGAATCATGTACTGAATCCATGGTAAGCGGTTGTGCGTCGATGTCCCTGCCACCCTGTATATACTACAGGACCTTACTCACAGTAAGACAGTGACGACAGTGGCGCCAACTGGTGAACAAAAAAACGGTAGCCCTTATTATTCTCTTTTAAAACTGACTGAAGAAATAAGGATTATACCCTGTCCATTAGGTAAACCGTTTTTTGACAAATGGAACTAGTGATTGCAGCAACACAATACATTGATTGATACACGTACAGTATTATAATGTCTGTAAAAAGTCATAAATACGACAATTCAATAAGATAAGGTAGTTTATATATTTATTTTATTACGCATTTTAAAGTTAACTTTTACGTAATCTGGAATATGTACGTTCTAAGACAGCTGTCAAAAAACGGTTAACCTAATGGACAGGGTATAGAGCTATTGATAGTTGGCCCAGATAAACATTTTTCGGAATTAATAATAATAATAAATTTGTTTATTGATGGCAACTAGGCCCAAAACTTGTTAGTAACAGAAATCTTAAAACTAGGTATGTTAGTAATTACAATTAAACACACGGGAAAAATATTACTTGACAAGCACTGCCATAGCGTGAGACAGCCATGGCGCATCGTCACAGAGCACTTTATAATACGGGTATAGAGTGCCATCTCACGGTATTTTTATGCCAACCTGTCGCGAGTGGCGCCATCTGGAAATCTTGTTCCTAACTAACCATACTATACATACCTATACTATATAATATATATCCTTCATTTTCATTTGCTTTAGCAAATATTTCCCAGTTAGGGCCCTCGCCCACGGCGACTTTTTGTAGCGATGCAGTCGCGCGTTTAGCAAACGCGCGACAGCATCACTTCTAACGCGTGTTAGTCGCATTTGCAACGCGCTACTGCATCGCGATTGTATCGATACAAACGCGCGACCGCGTCGGACGACATCGGTAGAGAGAACGGAGGGGGGAGGGAGTGTGGCGCGGCGCGTGATTGGGAATCGGCATCAGTGCAACGAGCAACACAGACAGGTCCAGAGTGCATGCTATTGTCCGTCACAGGCGTAAAATGGAGTCATTTGACACTGAAACTTTTATTACGGCAATTCAGGAGCGTCCTGTTATATGGGACTCACGTCTTCCTGTGACTAGTGTCGCCTCAACGGAGTCCATCTTGCAACTGTACTGATCCAAGGTATTTTTGTATCGTAACTGCATCGCGACCAAATCGCGTTTGCATCGCGACTGAATCTGGTCCCGTGGGCGCGGGCACACAGCTAGCGACTGCTTCGCGTCTGTATCGATGCTACGCGCGAGAGAATCGCGACTGCATCGCTACAAAAAGTCGCCCGTGGGCGAGGGCCCTTATATATTGATTTATGTAAAACCATGTTTGGCAGTGTGAAATTAATTTGACAGTAGTTTGAAAATAAAAACCGCTCCACATGAATTTTAACCAATCTATACGCATGGAAAATATGCACATTTATTCTCCTAAATCGTTTTTAAAGGTTAATTTAGTTTTTAATTAAACAAGCATGTTTTTGAATACTCAATGTCAATGCATAGATTTATTTGTCTGTTATTGTTCACGTTTACCTACTTTAGTGCACATTTTTCACTTCAAACATGTCAACAAATCTATTTACAATAATTATGTAGGAATAATATTATTAATTAATACATATTAGCAAAATAAAATATGATGGTGTTAAGAATAATAAAATATGTTGGTCAACACATTATTTTGTCACTAAAACAATGTTATATACCTACCTACATAAATATAGTTAGTGCCAAATGAAGATTATAAGTCAAAATGAAATGTGATGATGATGATGATATGAAATACATCAACATTATTTTGTCACCAAAACCTTGTTTTGTGATCTTCACAGTAACAACAGAAATGAAAAAAATGTCGACAGTTTCAATTAATATTATTAATAATTACATACATATATGTTGATAAGTTAAGATTACTTAAAAATATATTTATTTTTCAATTCCATGTTTTTTTCGTTTATTATAATATTCTTGAGCATATTTTTTCATTTCCAACCATATTTTAAACACTTTGTGATGACCCATCCACAAACGTAACCTCTTTATCCAGCTCCTTCCATTTGTTGAACATTTGGAGCATCGAACAATAACTCTTCATTTAAAACGATTTCTTCATTTGGAAAATCGTCATACTGCTCAACATAATTTTTTTCGTCTATCATCAAAACACTTAACTAATAGCGTCCAAATATCGCAGAGACCGATTCAGTCGGCCTTCGCCCCGCGGATAAACTCAACGCAAGGACGGACTGACGAATCTGATGATGCTCTCTTCAAGCTTTTACGGAGGAGAAGACCTTCAACTCAACGTATTAGCAGCAAAGAATACTATGAAGAATACAGTATAAACAATACGGAAACCACTCAGCGCACACGCAAGTTGCACAACGTATCGGCCATAATGTTTCAGAAAACAATAACAACGGTTTCGACAACTTCGAATTTTGACATTTGTTTTTTTTTATAGCAGTCGATAAAATAAATCAAAAAATATATTCATCAGTAATTTAATTCTTTAAAATTAAACTAAAATAATGAAAATTTATTAGAAATTAATATAGGTAGTCATTTTCAACAATTTATAAAGTCTAAGTCGTTCTGTAGAGACATCTAGTACGTCTATGTGAATTATTTGCCTTAAGTTTAAGGAACAAGATTAATAGATGGCGCACCTAAAAAAATAGCTGTGAACATGTATGGAAGTTTACCCCCCCTGCGCATCGTGCTTGTCTATCCACATTTTCAGGATGCTGTTCGAACTAGACCGCGCCATTGATAAAATTGAAAAGGTTTTTTTCCTAATAATAGCGTAGAAGTCATCGGTATGCGCCGAAGCGAACATACCTGACGAATTGTCGGAATTGTCCGTAAAAATATATTATATGATGGTAACTATAATACGTGCAGAATGTGCATAAAATAATTTTATTTACGCAGTATTTTACCTCATAATAGGGTAGGGTTTTACCAAATAAATGTATTATGAGGAAAAATTCTGCACTAATTATTTATAGTTATTGATTTAGTATTCGTTATTGTTTTACAGGCACTGACAATGGATTCCGTCATATCGATATTAATTTTAATTGTTTTAATAATTAAGTGCGACGCTGGAGAGTTCAACTCGAAAGGTAAGGAATGCAGATATTTCTTTCGTTCGTATAAGTACTGAAGTCAAGGTCAAAGCATTTCAGCGGGATTGTCCGAAAGGGTTACCGCTTCCCCGGAACATGACAGTCAAAATTTAGAGTACACAATATATACTTCTGCTTACATAAGGTATCTTAACGCATTTCAACTGTATTCTAGTTCCTTCGTTGCTATTTAACAAATCAGTAATTTGATTATCCTCATCCTGTTTCGCCGCTAATTCCTCGTAATCAATTATGTTTGGACACACTATAGTCTCAACACGTGATAAAGCGTCCGCTACTGCGTTTTCGCTACCGCTTATGTGTTGAATGTTGTTGGTATACTCACTTATATATATTAACTGTCTTATACGTCTGGGTGTTTCTTTTTCTGAATTTATTTTTGTTAATGCATGTACCAGAGGTTTATGGTCTGTAAATACCGTTAGCTCTCGTCCTTCGACAATGTTCTTAAAATGCATAATAGACATATAAATAGCGAGCAATTCTCTGTCGTACGTTGAGTATTTCTGTTGTGTTTCTGATATTTTTTTTGAGTAATATCCCAATGGTTGCCAAATGCCTTTTATTCTTTGTTGCAAAACGGCACCTATACATTTATCAGATGCATCTGTCATTAATGACAGTGGAACGTCAGTAGCCGGATGAGCGAGTGTTACGGCGCTTTGTAGGCTCTCCTTACACTGCGCGTATGCCATTTCTGAGTCCTTATCCCATTTTATGACTGACCTATCCTTTTTCTTCGAATTATGTAAAAACTTATTCAAATGTGAATGATATTCAGCTGCCCTAGGTAGGTGTGCCCTATAAAAATTAATCATCCCTAGAAATCTTCTCAAACTTTCCACAGTTTCCGGTCTAGGGTAGTCTGTAATAGCCTTTATCTTGTCCGATAAGGGACTGATACCGCTTTGTGTAACTTTATATCCTAGAAAATCTATTTCTTTTTTTCCAAATTGGCACTTACTACCGTTAATCGTGATGCCTATTTTGGCCAAACGCTCGAATATTTGTTTTAAATGTTTCCTATGTATAAGCTCATTTTCTGACGCTATGATGACGTCATCGATGTAGCAAAATAAAGAACTGATTACCTTTTCCTTTTCGTCGGTCAAATTCTCTAGTCCCTGCAATACGGTATTGTCCATAAACCTTTGGAAAGTTTGAGCGGCGTTTCTTAACCCGAATGTCATGCGTGGGAACTCGAAAAGCCCAAAAGGTGTTATAATGGCAGTCTTTTCGACATCTTCTGGGGCTACTTTAATGTAATGGTACGCTCTGTTAATGTCTAACCTGGAGAACACTTCTTTTCCTGACAACGCATACGTGAAATCATGCAACCTCGGCACGGGGTATCTGTCGGGTTTTGTTATTGAGTTTAAGCGCCTATAATCGCCACATGGTCGGATTTTTCCGTCCTTTTTCGGAACCACATGCAAAGGGCTCGCCCATTGGCTACTCGATGGCTGACATATACCCATTTCCTGCATTACACGAAACTCATCTCTCACCTGTTTATATTTGTCCGGTGGTAGGGGCCTGGCGCGCGCGTGGACTGGCGGACCCGTGGTCTCGATGTGATGGCAAACTGCATGGTTGGGCGTATCTTTAAATGATACTGACCTCGTTATCTCTGAAAACTGCTTCAATAAATCACAGTAAGGATTATCCGCACTAATAGTCGTAAGGGACGGTTCCCTGTAACTTATGATGGACCCTATCGCGTATAATTGCGTCACTTGGTCTATCAACTTCCTGTTGTATAAATCTACTACCAATCTATGCGTTCTCAAAAAATCAGCGCCTATAATTGGTCTACTCACGTTACATATTATGAATGGCCACTTATAACTACGTCTTAACCCTAAGTTAAGTTCTAACACTACGATACCGGACGTACTTATTTCCGTTCCATTTGCTGCGAATAATGTATATGGGCATTTGCTATAACTTTTACCACAATATTTGGACGCGGGTACCACTGACACATTTGCACCGGTGTCTATCAAAAAATCCACACCGTTTTTACTGTCTGTGACACAAAGGCGATGGTTTTCCTCCAGGCTGGCGCATTCTCCCATCGAACTCGAACGCACCGCAATTAGTTTCCCTTGTTGGAGTTCCCATTCCAGTTACACGGCGGTTCGCAACTTCTGGCTGCCTCCCGAAAACGGAAATGATACCTGCATAACCAGTCGGCACTCTGCGGTGTGCGCCTCCGACCCCGTGATTGTGAACGAGACCTGCTCACCCTTCTGTCTCTGCTCCATGGTCGATAGCTGCGCCGATTATCCCGTCCTTTTATTTCGTTAACCTCTACACGTAACGCCTTGAGTTCTGCAGACATGTCACGTATTTCAGTCAATAATTCTGTATTCACACTTGTGGCAGACGGCGGTGGGAATTTTACCTCTGATATCTCCCCGCTGCGCAAGTTATCCATGATTTTATCGGCCATTCCGGCGAGCTCGTCCAATTTGGCTTCACTATTACAGCTGGCGAGTATAGCACGCACCCATCCAGGTAACCTTGACATCCATAGATTTTTCAGGGTATCTCCTGCCGTAGCTGTGTTCTTGGCTAGCTCACGCATTTTCGCCAGTAATTGTGATGGCCTCTGTTGTCCTAGGTCCATCTCCTTTACGAGTTTATGGAACTGCGCTTCTGCACTCTCCTGGAAAACCTTTAGTAGTCTTTTCTTCAATGTCGTGTATCGCTGCTGCTCTGGCGGATCATCTATCAAATCCGCAACTTGACTTAGTTCCTCTTTGCCCAGTTTTGCCAATACTAAGTCGTATTTGACATTCTCACCTTGATGCTGTGGCCCTATTATGGCTTCAAACTGCGCGAACCACATGCGCGGCATATCGGTCCAAAAAGAGGGAATCCTCGCGTTCAAACTGATTCCAGCCATTTCGTGATTGACCTGCTGCTGCATGGCTGCAGGCACAGGATGTACGGGATTCGCCATGTCTTGATAATTTATGCGTTACGTAATCACAGTCACTCCACACACGCGGTATTGTCCTCGTGGTTACACTAGTCAGATATGACGCGATATTGTTGCAAGGCAAATCACGTCGGGGTCACCAATTTAGAGTTCTCGTATCACCACCAGAGGATATAAATGAAAGTCTTTCGAATCATACAAGTATACTATATTGTCCACGAATTACACTATGACCTTATACGAACCACGAGCAACATTAACACACGTGATCCCTTATGACTCGCTAGCCAACGACTCCGCACCATCGTGCTATCGGTTACATACATTTTACTGTGTCATCATTTTGGAATAAAGGAACGTTCCTACACAATAAAATACCTGATGGGGTAGTTTCATGTGAAGCAGAATGTGCAAGAAACTCCACCGTTTCTCTTTTAAAATGTTTAATGAAAGGGGCTTGTGGCTAAGTAATAACAGCCGCACGAGTCAATTGATCAGGTTAAGTTACGCTTGCCATGGTCGGTCCGTGGATGGATGACTATCTTTATATACCAAGACCCCTCCATGTCTCGGAAAGCACGTTAAGCCATTGGTCCCGGCCGTCATTCGTGGATCTTAGACAGTCGTTACGGGTCGTCAGAAGCCCGAAAGGCTGACAACCAGTCTTACCAAGGGGTTTCGTATTACCCAGTAACTGGGTTGTGGTGGACAGATAGGCAGTCGCTCCATGTAAAATACTGGTACTGCAGCTGCATCCAGTTAGAATGGGAGCCAACCCCAACATATTTGGGAAAAGGCTAGGCAGATATCTCTATCAAAACATTTTCAGAAGACGATATTGTGTTAAGAATTTGTCTTTGTAACATCCCCGTGCCTCGAAAAGTTTATCGTATCGTATCGTTTATAGGGCCGTGGCACACACAAGGCAGAAACTGAAGTTCCGTCGCCGTTCTGGACACGGACGTGTGTAAACGAGCAGTACCGTAGCGTGGGTGTCAGCCGCCCGGGGCGGAAATTTTTTATTTCCGCCCTCTTATTTATTTTATTCTTATTTATACATTTTTTACGAAGTTCAATAATTTTACAATCACAACACGTACTTATGAGCACTAAAATCACAGTTTGGAAAGCGTATACGAGGGCGACACTGAAAGTTTTTAGAACTGGCCACTTGTAAACGATATAATAAAAAAATAAGTTCTAATTTTGAAAATGGAACTCTACTCTTTATTCATTTGTCATTTGTTTACGATTTGGTGGCAAATTGAAAATTGTCTGCGTCACGTCAGCATGAATTTAACGCGAGAAAATTTTCGTACAATATTTTTTTATGACTTTTGATGTCATTTAAGTCAACAAGAAAGTTATGATAGACTTCGATTAGCCTTTCACGATGTAGCCCCATCTCGTGCCACTGTTTACAACTGGTTTAATGAGTTTAAACGTGGTCGCACTAATCTCACCGATGATCTGCGTGAGGGACGGCCTTCTACGGCGACGACTGAAGATAACATCAGTGTTGTGCGGCGTATGATAGAGACTGACAAAAGAGTGATTTATCAACAAATTCGGACAAGCTTAGGCATCGGTATGAGTCAAGCAACCTGTGTCGGTTCTTTGATTTCTAAAAAATCGAAGAACCGACACAGCTCCGTAACCATCCAGTTTGGACACCTAGTTCACTGAACTTAATTTGTTGCTAATGACCTCTAGTATAAACCCTTTCAAGGAATACGTCGAGTTTCCCTGTCACCCTGTATACGATATGATTAAGTTAATGTGAATTGGATAACCTTAACCCGTTGGTCTTTGCGCCTGATCTCTCTCCGGTCGTGTCGAATTGCCGTCCCATCGGACAATGAGAATGAGGGAAGAGGGACTTGCTCACTATAATATCTCCTGCGTGAGTAACTAGTCTCAATTGAGATTGGCCGGTGTGACCTCAATACATTCAGGAGGATATTTTAAAATTATAAATAAATCATTTCAGATAATCCTCATATAATATTCACCAGTTTATCCTCAAGCAAGCAGCAACAGTCGTTGTTATATACGGTCGTAGCGAATAAACCATTGCGTTTACAATTTCAAAATATGTCTCGTGGCTGGTAAGCAATTTTTATTAAATATACCTAGCTTATTTGCGAATTAGGATAATAGGATAGGAAATAGTATACACCGTGTTCTTCACGTTATCCTTAAACTTTGGCAAACGCTTCTATAGCTTTTACAAATCAAATCTAACAATGCCCTAACGAAGCCTTTTTTAAGTACTACTTCTACTTAAAAAAGGCTTCGTTACATAGATATTTGTAATTTCATTCAATGAAATTTAATTAAGCTATGCAGTAAGAAAGGGTCCGAATTTGAACTATGTTGCCGCTTAGTGCAATTAAAATTATAAATCTATCAAATGCTTCGGATAAGGAGATAAAGAGACGAGTGATTTTCGTCAAGGTATTTATATGAAAATTAACAAAAAAAATAAGAATTCATTAAGGTGTCCATAATTAAAAATGCTTATTTCCATGGTCTGAACATCTGGTCGAAGTTTATGCATATCGTCCGGAACACGGTGTATAGCTGATAGAATGTCACTTTGTGTAAACCCTCAGGATGACACTCATAGGATCTATAGGTACTTATCAATCTATAGAAATGGGTGGAACAAGGATGCCAATGGTGATGACGATGATGATACTCGTAACTATTGATTGTACGTTCCAGGATATTACTTGTTAAGCGAATTGACACTCCACGTCAAGTTGCCATTTCAGTCCAAGTCCAAAAAATGACAGTTGTGATTTTAATATACGGACAATTTAAGTTGGTAGTCAGTTTGTTTAACAATTAATTATCCTGACTTTACATCATCTATCTCCGACTGCTCATTGATACCGCAAGCGTGACTGCTGAGTATGGGGTTCGATCTCCGGCACCCTAATTGCATAACACACTATCAATGTCAATCTGAATCATTTTGAAGGATATTGTTAGTACATTGCTTCGTAAGTTCGAAAAATGTCTGCTCAACCACGTAAATAACGCAATGAATGTTGTTGAACTGTCAAAATGAAAGCCATTGCTACTGTTAGTGTGTTACACAATTTATTACCGCACAGGACAGAAAACGTTATTGGGTTTTTTCCATCAGGAAAGGGGTTTGAAAGTCCGTGGCATACTAATACTGCGCCATTTTGTTTTTTTTTTTCAAAATGGCGACACGAATGAAACCTATATATAAGTCGATAACTGACATCAAAGCAAAATGGCGCGACAGTAGGTATGCCAGGCTCCATATAAAACTTGTCTCCCCTTTACAGTGGAATCTAGAATATTTCCAAGACGCTTTTAAGTTCGTAAGTTATCAAGATGGGGGTTACTGTTACTGTTAGCCTGCACCATCCCACTGCTGGGCAAAGGCCTCTCCCCATGACTTCCAGCTCTTTCGATCCAGGGCCACAGGGTTTAGACCACTGGTCGTTTGTTTCGTCCAGCTCATCCCGCCATCTTTTACGGGGTCTGCCGCGACGCCTTCTAGCTGTGTCAGGGCAACACGTGGTGGTTATTTTGGCCCACAGCTTATTGGGCATACGGCAGACGTGGCCAGCCCAGTCCCATTTCAGCTTAGCGGCTTTTTGAGCAACGTCAATAATCTGTGTTTTGGAGCGCAATGTGGCGTTGCGAATATGGTCTGTCAATTTTACGCCTAGAATACTGCGCTCCACTGCACGTTGGCAAACCTTGAGTTTGGACTTTTGAATATTTGTCAAAGACCAAGTCTGGGATCCATAGGTCAGAATGGAAAGCATGCACAAGTCCATGATTTTTCGCTTTAGTGTCAAAGGCAGATTTCGTTTCACTAGCTCTTTCATGGACCAGTAGCTCCTGTTATTATAGTAAATATTTTAACAAATTAAATGTTTCAGGTGCTATGATTATTACAAACACTCATACACTCTGGAAATGTCCATCCCACCAAAAATTAAAAACTCCACTATATCTGTGAGTACCTACTTCTTATACACGGTGTAAAAAGATTCATCACATAGTCGTCAACTACGCATTCTATAGGTACAGACGCCAGCTCATCAAGCTACCACAATCTATCAAATTTACTTAATAGATTTTCAACTTTATCGTTAAAGTATTGAGGTTCAAGGTTGATTGGGAAAATTTGACAGTTTCGGGTAACTTGACCTGCTGGCGTCTGTACATCAAATTATTATACTAATAAATGTATAAAAATAATTGCTGGGAAATTACTTTTATTTTTGGTGTGAAATTTTGCTGTTTGCGGTAGTGCGCAATGTAAAACACTCCAAACATTGTGCTTATGCGCATGCAGCGGTACAGGGGTCGTGAGGGTATTTAAAGCTATGTGTGGGGATTAAAAACTTGTTTTCGTAAAAAAAAAACGTAAGTAAAAGTTGGAATTTTGACCCAGAATGTTCCCAAGTATAAGTCCGGTACAAAAAAAATATTACAATGTACAATGACGGGAGTACAAGTGCTGTCGGCTTCGTTAAGTGTCTTTTTACACCCGATAGATTTTCTTATAACTCTGAATAAATATCGTAAAATAAAATACAACTAAGGGCTGATTTTTCAATCGACAGATAATTTCTATTCGTGGAATAAAATTGACGTCTAACAGTTTTTGTATGGAAGAACTGCCAAAAATTCAAAATTATTCCTCGAATAAAGTTATCAGGCGTTGGAAAAATCAGCCCTAAGTACACAATTTAAATCGCGATGTTCTTGTTTTGTTACATGGTATTACCTATTTTTCTGCTTTACACTCAAACTCAAAGTATTTATTTCAAATAAATCAATTACAGGCACTTTTGAATTGTTATGGAGTCAGTCAGTCAGTCAGAAAGATAAAGCAAGTTGCCCATTCCAAAGCGTAGTAACTCCTACGGACACTCTTTTAATTCATAAAATTGTTACAAAAATATTGGTAACATCATTCATGTTGAAATTATACATGTGAGAACGATGTACAAAGTGATGGGCCGACTATGGGTTTTGCCAATCTTTGATTAGCTATAGTGCCTAAACTATTGGATATATTTGATTGGATTTTCATATGCTGACTGGGAACGTCATTAGATATAAGCAGTTTAATTTATTGTTGCATTGTCGTCTCCACCTTGTATACAAGGTGTCGTTTTGCATCCTCGTCAAATTCAAGGAGGTAACTATGCTACTGATTCTCGACACGAATCAATAATAAAATAACTAGGTTTTTTTTTTCTAATTTTCGGAAATCGGCATGTGTGCGTCACGTATTTTAAAACGCGACCTGTGTGAGACCGCACTGTAAGTGCCCTTTTACACACACATAAAAACGCGGTCGCTTATACGATACCATAACGCGATTCTGTTCTTTTAAAGTGGTGTATTCTGAAATACTGACAAACTTAAATAATTAAAAAAACAAGTATGTATTTATTATTTACCAGGGATCGTGATTTTATTTGATTATATATGTCTTTCATAACAGCCTCCCGAAATTTGGCGAGGATGCAAAACAACAGCCTGTATAAATAAAAATCAAATGCTATTCGTTTGTAAGTGCGTCACTTGAGAACGGCTGGACCGATTTGACTATATTATATTTTAAAATGTTCGTAATAGTTCGAATAAAGTTTTTAAGAAAAAAAAAATTGTTAACAGTTGCAGGTTTTATGTCCAGGAAAATCACTGTTTATTCCAAGGTAGCCTGGAAGAGATCGCAGAAAGCGATAAGGCCACCCATTGTATATTTTTGCTGTTCCATCAATTTTTTTTGTTATTTTTTTTATGGTATACAATAAAGTACCTATATTATATAAATACGAGATAAATACATAAACTTAATTTTTTTATGGGATTTTTCATGAGTTTATTGAAAAGACAGGACAACGTCTGTCGGGTTAGCTAGTTTCAAATGAAGTCATGCTAATGTTTTGACATAATGTTTCAGTTCCCCGATGTCACACATGACATGAGTACTCTGTGGAAATGCAAAGTAATGGAGAATAACACCAGCGATTCTAACAAGACGATAATAAAAGAAAAATATCACATATTCCTCTTCAATCTTCATGTTAAGGGTGCAAGTAAGTGAATCTTTTTTTTTAAATAATTATTTTGTACTAGCAGCGCCCTGTAGTTTCACCCGCATACGTTTTGATCCCGTGGGAATATCGGGATCAAAAGTATCCTATGTGTTAATCCTGGTCATAAACTGTATGTGTGCAAAATTTCATCTAAATCCGTTCAGTAGTTTTTGCGTGAAAGAGTAACAAACATCCATCCATCCATACAAACTTTCGCGTTTATAATATTAGTAGTATTAGTAGTAGGATAATAGGTAATATTAGTAGTAGGATGGATGTATACTTCATCATCATTTACATCTGCCTAACCTTTTCCCAACTATGTTGGGGTTGGCTTCCAGTCTAACCAGATGCAGCTGGATACCAGTATTTTACATGTACACCTCCACAACCCAGTTACTGGTACGATACACGTTAGTAAGACTGGTTTGGCACACAAAAAGTTTATAACTAGGATTAACACAGAATACTTTTTATCCCGATATTCCCACGGGATCGAAACTTATGTGGGTGAAACCGCGGGGCGCAGGTAGTGAAATATAAAATGTAATGGGAACACGAGAAAAACAGTGTGAAGAGTGTCTTGGATGGTTAAATTTTATTCTCTATACCTGTACATTAGGTTAACTGTTTTTTGACAGCTGTCTTAGAACCTACATATTCCAGATTACGTAAAAGTTAACTTTAAAATGCGTAATAAAATAAATATATAAACTGCCTTATCTTATTAAATTATCTTATTTATGGCTTCTTACAGACATTATAATACCGTACGTGTATCAATCAATGTATTGTGTGTAGATTTCTCCAGAATTTATCTCTGACATATATATACAATGTGTTTACATTATATAAGCTAACATTTAAAATAATGATATGTACATGTGCAAAAATAAGCATAATGTGTACTACCGATGTACTGTAAGATGTTGTACTTATCGGGGTGAATAAATAAATAAATAAAAATAAATAAATAAATAATATTGTGTGTTGCTGCAATCACTAGTTCCATTTGTCAAAAAACGGTTTACCTGATGGACAGGGTATAGTTCAAATATTTATAGAACCACACGAGTTCAATGCATTTTCAAATAAAGTACACCTATAATTTTGATTTTTCAGAATCTGTACAATTAACTGTGAATGGAAAAGAATTGGCGTTCAGTGTGGCGGATCTGTCAGCTCCTTACGACGGAGACACTATCCACTGCTATGAAGACGGCGACCACGTGCAAGTAGTCTGCAGGAACCCGCACAGCACTGGCTCTGTGCATCTGGAATACTTTACAAAAGGTAATGAGAAACGGTTATGATTTTAGTAAAGCCTCATTTACACATTATCTGCCAACCATATTTGCGGTCAGCTTCCAGTCCTGATACAGCAGTATTTTACGTGGAGGGACTACCTATCTGACCTCAACACCCCAGTTACTTTACTAAGTAACATGACACTTCTTGGTTGTCAGTCATTCGATTTTTTTTCCTAGTATCGCCCTTTAAATGCTGTTCATCATCGTTTATCATCCATAAATTTATTCAGTGCGAGACAGATGGAGCTATTAGTCCACTAACCTCTAATAAACAAGTACGCTGGACTATACTGTAGGTAATGACAGTTGCTTTTCGTGCCGATTCAAAGTGCCCCGCTCGGGCGTCTCAGGAACTAAAATTTATACATTGTTGCAAATGGCCATT
The DNA here is from genome assembly GCA_911387795.2 of Apamea monoglypha. Classification (NCBI taxonomy): domain Eukaryota; kingdom Metazoa; phylum Arthropoda; class Insecta; order Lepidoptera; family Noctuidae; genus Apamea; species Apamea monoglypha. Next base: position 6,217,861 of record OU426942.1, on the reverse strand, counting down.
GTGTTGTTTTAGTACGTCTCTGACGATTTAGGTCTAAATCGTGATATAAGACTTTTTTGTGTATTTTGTGTTTAGATATAGAGATACTTAGAACATTTTTATCATGAGAGTATGCGCATTTTGTGAAACTCACTATCAGTAATATTAGTTCCACGGACGCTCACGTTGCTATCAGCGCCAAAATGGCGAAAATCAAATGGCTTCGTTTTGTCATCGATAGTATGATGTCCAGTGTTTTGTCTTTGTCTTGTATGATATAGGTCAGTGGTCCTGTCTATCTTCATCTTTGTCTCGAACATCATCGATCATCAATCTATCTTTTGGGAAGTGTATACCTACCAGTCTTCCGAAAACAGCTAATACAAGATGTCCCGGAATTAACGCACACCACCAAACACTCCAATTACAATATTCAGTTATAATCAGAATACATTGCTGCTGCTGGTGCAGAAAACCTCAAACGGCGAAAATATTCCAACCTGATTGGGAGTTATATGTTCGAGCCGTTTGGGGTTGAAACACTAGGGCCATGGGGTCCGAGTGCCCACTTGGTTTTTCGAGATATCGCCAAGCGGTTAATCGACTCTTCACGTGACCAGAGGGCTGGCCTGTTTCTTGGCCAAAGAATTAGCATCGCCATACAACGTGGCAATGCTGACAGCCCTTTGGGCACTGTTCCTGTTGACAGCGATGCGGACGAATTTATTGATGCCCTATGATTATTTTGCTTATTTTTTCTCATGTACCTACATATCATTATTTTAAATGTTAGCTTATATAATGTAAATACTTATATTAATAAATTTAAAATGAAAATAAAGGTTCACTTTTTATGTTGTATAAACCATTGTTTAGTTTAAAAAAGTTATACTGATTGTGGAAAAAAATTGAGATAAAAAGTACCTTATTAAAAGTGACAGAAATCGTTTAAGTAAACTAATTCTGAAAAAACTACTTTCATAATGTGCATCAATTCGGTTTCACGTTTTTTCTTTTACAGATGCGACCAATATATCCGACTCTGCGACGTTTTTCATTGAACTACATTCGGAAAGCAACAGTTCGTACATCGACTGCGTATACAACACTACTGAGCCTGATGACTTATATGTATACCGGGTGACCTTCGTTGACAAAAAACAATTGTCTTATTTGAATGAGAGTAAGTACTCAGACTAGTTTAGTGGTCTACTGCTGAGCACGAGGTCCCGGGTTCAATTTCCAGATCGGAAAAAGTGTTATTAGGATTTCCCGTCAGCAACTTCCCATTAGCGGCGCGGAATCTGAATATGTGCCTGTCAGATCACCCCCTACTACATGGGTCTTAATCCCAGTATGACGTTACCGTGGGATAATTTCCGAGCTCCACACAGGCGCAACTGCCGGAAAAAGTAGCTTTATATGTAAACACTAATCTTAATACACTTCCCAGGATCTTTTTAAAATAAGGACAACTTTATTTCAGGTAACAAAATGTCAGACGTACAACCTGTACATATATCTGCCAATCAAGATAAAATCAGCGAGTCTTCATCACCAATCCTAGGCAGCTGTATAGGAGCTGTGCTCGTCATCCTAGGTCTGACCGGCGCAGCCTGCTGGTACATGAGGACCAGGAACGCTAAACATGCTAAGGTAACAAAATAAATTGGTCCTGTTTTTTTCTGTAAAATCTTGTGACAAATGTTTGGACTGATAGAGGTATGAGGAACAGGGTGTAAAAATCTCACTCATCCTCCATAGAAAAGGGAGGATCCTCCGACCAGACCTGACACCTGTTGTCATGTCTGGCGGGCAGGGTAGGATGGCATACAAGGGAGGTTGTCCATATACAATGTGTAACTGAATTAATGCACATTATGAAAGTAGTTTGTTCAGAATCGTTTACTGAATCGATTTCTGTAATTTTTAATATAGGTAATATTTTATCCCAAAAATAATTAAAACTACGTAAATTACTGTCACACTTCCGCTGTACAGTCAAAACAAACCAAAATAGATGAAGTACCTACTGCGCTAGACCCCTAAACGAGTGCGACTGTTTGCATGCGTAGATTTGTAATGTGACCACAATTTTCTCCCACAATCAGTATAACTAATTTATGAGAAAAACAATGTTTATTACATAATAATAAAAAATCAGTGTATGTATTATGATTAGAACATAAAATTCTAATTGGGGTGTCTGGTAGTGTGCGTTAATTCCGGGACAAGTTGTATAGCAGTTGGTGAAACAAGGCCATCAGTAAAGACAAGTATTCGGTTCAGGGCCTAAGTCGCTGTTTGTCCGTTAAGATCTTCGGAACAGACGACCCAGAGGTTATCCGGTCTACGTGATACAGAACACAAATGTGTGTGTGTGTGTGTGTATACCCTGTCCATTCGGTAAACCGTTTTTTGACAGATGGAACTAGTGATTGCAGCAACACACAATACATTGATTGATACACGTATGGTATTATAATGTCTGTAAAAAGCCATAAATAAGATAATGCAATAAGATAAAGCAGTTTATATATTTATTTTATTACGCATTTTAAAGTTGACTTTCACGTAATCTGGAATAGATACGTTCTAAGACAGCTGTCAAAAAACGGTTATCCTAAATGGACAGGGTATAGTACTCGAAAGGACATGACCTACACATTTGTGGATATACCCTCACATTGCAATCTCCGAAGTATTCCAATAAAATAACCTCATATAACGCTTGTATCCCCGAAGGGGACAGCAGAGATAATCTCCAATTTTCCAGTTCTGTTTCAGTTCTATTATAATATACTAGCTGCGCCCCGCGGTTTCACCCGTATAAATTTCGATTCCGTGGGAATATCGGGATAAAAAGTATCCTATATGTTAATCCTGGTTATAAACCATCTGTTTGACAAATGTCATCCAACTCCGTTCTATAGTTTTTGCGTGAAAGAGTAACAAAGATCCATCCATCCATCCATCCATCCATCCATACAAACGCTTTTCCCTTTGTTTATAATATTAGTAGGATAGTAGGATGTGGAAGTCAGCTAATGCTTTAAGATATTTTTTTTTTTTCAGTCCCCGTACGTAGATTTTTCCAACCATAATGACAGTCCAACATCACAGTGTACAGGTGAATGTGAATATCAATACGACGTGTGTCATTACAGCGAAGATCTATCAAGCAGAGAAAAGCATTATGATACACCAGAGAGCGTAGAAAATATAGATCCTGAAGACCATTATTATACAAAAGTAGATTATTTGAGTTGTAAACCTAAAATTGGTGAAACCCAAACTAGGAATAGCAAAGTTTATGATGAGCCTTATGTCCACATAACAATGAGTAATGCAATGCAGGGGTCACAACGAGTTTAAAAATATCAGAAGTTCTTTCTTTTTTGATATTTCGGCGGCAAACAAGCAGGCTGCGTACCCAGGGGACAAGTCAGTCAGCAAAGTTATTAAAGTATTAGTGCTTAAAGTTGTATTCTGCAATATTCATGTCAGTGGTCAAAAGAAATGTCAAAATATTATGGGATTACGACCTGTCAGTCATCTACCTAGCCTTTTTCCCAACTACGTTGGAGTCGGCTTCCAGGCTAACCGGATGTAGCTGAATACCAGTATTTTACATGGAGCGACTGCCTATCTCCACAACCCAGCTACAAGGGTTTAAATACGATACCCTTTGGTAAGACTGGTTGTCAGACTTTCGGGCTACTGACAACCCATAACGACTGTCAAACATCAACGAATGACAGCCGAGACCAACGGCTTAACGTGCTTTCCGAGACACGGAAGGGTCTTGGTATGTGAAGATAGTCACCCATCCACGGACCAACCGTGGCAAGTGCAGCTTAACTTGATCGATCGACCTGTGCTGCTGTTATTACTTAGCCACAAGCCCCTCGACTACGACCTGTCAGTATGTACGTGATACTGCCGAAATCTACAACTACGGCGTCATTGATCGGTTATTCGGACACAATTGCGTCAGCAGACTTGCCCCCCAGACGCCAGCACATCAAGCTACCCTAAACTGTCAAATTTTCCCAATCAACCTTGAACCTAATGCTTTAGCGATAAACTTAAAAATCTATTAAAGAAATTTGACAGATTGTAGTAGCTTGAGGTGCTGGCGTCTGTACCCACGTGGTCATCATTGGCTATGGACAACTGCTGTACCAACGCCATACCAGAGACAGAGGTGAAATGTCTCATGTGCCTATGCACATGTATTGTAGAATGCTAAATGTATTGTAGAATTCTGTAAATAATGTTTTAGAGGTATGAAGAACAGTGTGTAAGGTTCACTCACCCTCCATAGAAAGGGAGGATCCTCCGACCAGACGGGTGTTGTGTCTGTCGGGCAATTACCCAACGATTGATGTTGGGAAATTGTACCTATGCTAATTGCGCGGTAAACTCTGCTTGCGAGATGCAGGATTTGCGTGACGTCAGTATGACGCGTTGTTCGCATGTGGCGTTGTAGATACCGCTACAATGTATTTATGTAAATAATTAATAATTAATTACATATTAATGATTAATGTACCTACTTATAGAATTGTTTAATGTTTTATAAATAAACTATATAGTAATCGTTACACACAATTAGGTATTTCTTTAAAAATGCTTTTATTAAACCTAAATAGAACCGAGAAAGGAGTAGAACCCCGTCTGCACTACCACAGGGAGATAGTGCAGTTATGTGGGACTCTAACCCACTAAAACTCCACGGTGTCCTCCTCTGCCGCTTACGGCAGGAACACGGGCACGCCTTAGTACTCATCCGTGAACCCGCCGCGGCCGTCCGTCACCGGACCCTGCTCTGGGGATTACTCTCCATCACCGGCGCACCAGAACACATGGCACGCCGTGACCACCCCAGGAACCAAACCAGCACATGGGCGCCAGACGACCCCGTGTCTGGGCACCCTTGGTCCCCCTGCGACGGGTTAATGCCCCTGTTTATGCGACACAGGTACTTCCCGAAGCAACCATTCCTCGAGAGCACCTGCGTCACCCGAAACGACAGGGAGCCGTGCCTCCTCCCGAGCCAGCGCTTGAGCACCGGCCGGACCGCCTCGATGGTGACGAGTCCAGCGGTAGGGCGTAATTACCCATCTCTCCACTAGTCCAATGCTTACTCTAGGATGCATATCCGGTAGGCTCTTAAATCCTACCCTTCCCTACGGGCACGTCTTCCCCACCATTACCGCGCCCCCCGGTCTACTCCTTGATATCAACTGATTATTAACTTTATCTATTTTTTTTAAATTAAATATACGCAGCTGATGTTTACTTTGCGCACAGTAGCGCCCTCTGATGATATTATATTCGATTAATCGAGTTTTTATGTATAGTATACAGGGTGGCAGGGACATCTACGCGCAAACGTCGTGAAAAGGTTACACCTTATGCCATAAATAAAATTACGAAAGTCATTCATCTCGGAAAACACCGGTTAAAAATATTGACATTTTTGAGTGCGCAATGTATTGCAAACAACACGATCAAAACGCCCCGCGGATGGCGCGCGCGCTCGCGCTTTCTACCGCGATACCGCGCGCTGCCCTTTCGAGTTTTATTTACATTGCTGTTAAAAGTGAAAAAAGTGAATTGACTATTTTTTAATTAAAAATCTCATTGAGTTAGATAGAAATAATGATTTTATACAGTTTACAATAAAAAAAAATGCAGAAAAAAACGTAAAAATTAAGTAAAAGTCGACGAAAAATTTCAACGCAAGGGCTTCCAGAATCGTGTACTGAATTCATGGTAAGTGGTTGCGCCTCGACGTCCCTGCCACCCTGTAGATATACCTGCCCATCTGCGTGCACTTATCTTATTGTTTTAAATTAATTATCCATTAGTCCGTTTCATTTGAATAACAATGACGATTGACTATCTCCTTAAATAACAAAAGAAACCTTCACATTACAGAGGACACTTATGGCTGTTTGTAATAAAATTATGATTATATCGACATTTTTACATATTTTGACATCAAATACATCTATGGCATTGCTTATTTTAGGTACTCTATTATGACATGTTCTTCATTGTATACGAATGTTTTATATTATTATTAATTGTATTGGTTTTATATAAAATTTAAATTCAAATGTAAATTTTTGCATGCCGTAAGGCAAAATGTATCGGGACAATTCACCTATTATTCGAACTTATATGTATACCTACATTATCAGCAAATAAATGTTTTCTTTCTTTCTTTCTTTCTTTAACACCCTCTCCCAATGTCGATACTATCACAGCCACAGGTGCCTTCCTCGGAGACTGAAGTCCTTATTGCAACTGACACGCCTCCAAGCATCGAGCTGGACTCGAAAATTTTAGAAATATTGGGAGAGGATCCGTCTGTGGAAAAGATCTACGGCAAAGAATTTCCGACCGACCTAGCTATTCGGCTACAGCATGTGGCTACTAAGGGCTTGTCCAGCGAACTTCGTAAGGAGTTGTTAGATAAATACTTACATAATCAGCCTATAATGTTCCCACTGCTGGGACCCAGGCCTCTCTGTGAGAGGGAGTGGGCCATAGCAATGAAAAGTTGTCAAGTACTACTTCGTATTGACAACAGCACAGTCATATCCTACAAAAATCGGATGGGAGAAATACAATATCCACATCTACCACGCATAACTAAAGAATTATGGGAATGGTGTCAGTCTAGGAATATTATTGTGTATGCATCATACATTCGTTCGGCAGATAATATAATAGCCGATGCGGGATCACGTAGAATTCATCCAGATGTTGAGTGGGAATTGAACGACATAGTTTTTTACAAGATAACAAACAAGTTTGGTTTTCCTGACGTTAGACATTTTAGCAAGTCGTGTTAACAAAAAATGTCCTAACTAATCCTAATTCAGAGACCCTGATACTATGGCCATAAATTCATTTACCTTATAATGGTCACAAATATCCTTTTACGCATTCCCTCCTTTTTCAATGGTCCTAAAAACGCTACGAAACATTGTTAAAGACAAAGCTACTGGCATTGTAGTGGTCCCCTTATGGCCCCCCAACCTTGGTACCCTTTATTCAGGAAACTTCTTGTATCATCTGTTTTGTATTTTGATCCAAATAAACAAACAATCTTATCACCTTCCAGCAACATCAATACACACCCTCGGTTTACCCTGGCTGCCGGTCTCTTGGCCGGGACAACTCTAATAAAATAAATATACAAACTGCCTTATCTTATTGAATTATCTTATTTATGGCTTCTTACATACATTATAATACCGTACGTGTATCAATCAATGTATTGTGTGTTGCTGCAATCACTAGTTCCATCTGTCAAAAAACGGTTTACCGAATGGACAGGGTATTTATGTCAATGTCATGTTATTTCTTGGGTCATAAATGAAACACGTAATTTATTTTTCAATTTATTATTTTGTTCAATGTTAACCAATAAGTTTCTTAAGCAAGTTACAGTATGGATATAGCGTAGCATAGTATACTCCCTCTAAAATGTACAGATCCATCAAATCTGGTCTAACGAACAAACATTACTAAGAACCATCATAACTTGACTCATTTGAAATACTTTGCTCGAAGACCAAAAGAGAATATTTTTTTAATAAATATATTAATTATAAAGTATTTTACAGAGTTACACGAACACACAGAAAGTAAACAGAGTCGTATTTATATATTTTTTTAAATATATAAATATCAGAGGATATCATTTGTTAGTTTCTCTTAAAAAATTACTGAGTACAAAATTAGGTTCGCTTCTCAATGTCAAAATATACGAATATTTTCAACGATGATAAATTTATTATGATTTACGAAGGCATTTTCGTAAATAAATATTTTTTACAAAACGCTTTTTTTTTGCAAAATAATCGTTCATTCGCTTAATACGAATTATTGATTGAATGAATAATTATCATTCACTCGTTCATTTTTAGCAGGCTTAAAAATCCTTCGTTTGTGAAATTGTTCTTTTAGATTTACTAGACATAGCTTCGATAAATATTTTATGAGTATGATGACATGGTTTTTCTCTGTGATATGTAAAAAATCAGGTCAGGCAGTCAAGGGGAATGTACAAACACCATTTTTTTACAATAAAAATAATAAAAATATGGTTTGTAGATATTGGATTCGTCAGCTTAGAAATGCAGTGCGATTCTGTAATCATCTCACCGTGAAAACTTAGGTGAACTGACCGTGGAGTGAGCTGTTATTCCAACTAATGCTAGGGATTGACACCATTGACAGCTCACTCTAAGCTCACTTCGCCTAACTTTTCACGGTGAGATTTTTACAGGATCGATCGGCTGTATTATTCTTTTCATTTACTTACTTTACTTTATAACATATTTATAATTCATTATTAACACAATAAAACCTAATAATCAAATACAAATCAATGAGAACATGAAAACTCGTAAAGCCACAAAAACTTAATTTATTTCCGATTTTTATCAACTGATGTTTGAAATAAGAAAAAGGGTAAAAATCCATTTTTCCCAAAAAACATATTTTTTGTGGCTTTTCAACAAAATAAGCACCTTAGGACAAGTTATTTTAGACAACGATAATATTCATACAAGCACTCCCTCGGGAAAACAAAGCCGCGTCTCCTGCGCGTGTTTTTCCAAACATTAGACAAAAAACCTTAAGCACATAAAAATTTGTTTTCATAAACAAGCTGACTCCTGCGTATTAAAATATTTTTAGATTAGTGTCAACTATTCACAGGACAATATAACCTCAAAACGTGTGTCAGTAGGAATTAGATTTCAAAATGCTAAATGCTAGAAGTGCGCGGTGCACGTGGCGGTTGAAAATGAAACAAACCCTTCTCCTCTTCACCCGCGCGGGGAATGCTTTCCATGCAGCTCAGAAAATAAAAACATCGCGTTTTCATACAAAAATGTGTATGATTACGCCTCTTTGTTTTGTGTAATCTTTCGAAAATACACGCGCAGGAGACACGGCTTAATGCACAGAAAAATTATAAACAGGAAATTTACAGACAGACAAATGATAAGTATAACTTTATAATAAGTAATTTGTAGTTTAGACACTTTTTATTTTTTTGTTTCGAACAATCCATTGTATGGATGTTATCATTGTCGATAAAATTAACAAATAATAGGAATTATACTAACTGGGACTAGAAAGTCACATAATGACTAGAAAATGTTACTATCATTCCAGCAATAATATCAAAAATGGCAAATTAAATAGCACTCACAATTTTAAGACATTATTTTTGTCCTAATAACAAATTAAAAATCGAGAGTAATTTAAGGCTAAGGTACATAAGAGATAACAATTTTGGCCTTGTAAAAAAACATTTTTTTGGGAAATAAACTAGTATACAATTTCCAATTTTTACCGTCTTAAAATTGCAAATGCTTTCAAGCCTTTTTACTTCGCAAAACGCGACCAAAGGCATGTTCAAAACGTTTTTATACAAAAGCGCCCGACGTATAATATACTATACAAATTACCTAACTACATACAATATCAGGGAATGTGTAAGTAAAGCTGTTGTTTTATCAACAATATCATTAGGTATCACCATTTCAAGAAAGAGCAAATAAAATAAAATAATTACATAAAATAATGAGATATAGGTTCATAATATCATAAGTAAATAGAAAGAAACCCACCATAAATACGAATCCACTAAGAAAAGGTAAACAGTTTGGGAAATACAAAAAAAAAAAAACGTCCAATTTAACGGTACATAAATCAAAATATACGGAATGCGGGATGGAAATGATTTGAAAGGGGGCTGTTCATTTATTACGTAAGACAATTTTAAACAATTTCTGACCCCCCCTCCCCCCTACGTAAGAAAAAATAATGGTCTCCTGTCCCCCTTTGAATCTGACGTAAGATCAGTATATACCAAAATTGTAAAGAAAAAGTAACATTATTTTTGAAGTGAAACTTCTTTACTCACGCTTGACTTGGGGAGTAAGCTGCCGAACGCGTGTTACGAAAAGTGTGATGGGGCGAGGCGAACGGGAGTTGAGTGGGGGATATAAGCAAGAGAAGCAGTGCGCGCGCACATTTTCTTTCTCTCTTCCTCTTATAGCCAAATACGTTCCGTATATCTAAGCACAGTGCAGGCCTATTGTCTGTATCACAGTGTAGGAGCAAGAGAGAGCAGTGCGCACGCACATTTTCTTTCTCTCTTTCTCTTATAGCTAGTAATTGAAATATGTATACATAGTGTATACATATTTCACTTACTAGCTAGCTCAGTCAGTAGTTCGTTTGCGAGTTTACTAGCGTTACGCGAACGGTGATTCTTTGGTTATTTTTCGTAATTCTATTTCGTTTTGAACAATTTAATGAATTAATATTTTGAGAAAGAATTTTCACTTCAGTCGTGTGGTCATAAGCACACTCGGTTTTTTTTAAATTATAATTTATGCTTACTTTTGTGAAAAATCATATATTTCGTGTCACCCCACGTAAGAAAAAATAAGACTTATTTGACCCCGTCCCCCCTCAAATCGTCTTACGTAATAAACGAACAGCCCCAAGCCTGTGACAGATTGAAGAGCAATTTTACCCATTTCGGTTTTTTTTATTGGTACCGTATCCTGCGCGGTAATTGCTTAGCACGCGATCAGTAGCAATGGGTTTCATTGTGACAGTTCACCAACATTCATTACGTGATTTACGCTGTGGAGCAGACACATTTTTCGAACATATGAAGCAATGGATTAGCAATATCCTTCAAAATGATTCAGATTGAGATTGATAATGTGTTACGCAATTAGGGAGCAGGCTCTTGTCAGATTTAATATTGAACGGAGCAGGTTAAAATTTTCAGCCTGATGACTATAGTAAGTTACTGTGCGTATTGGTGCCGATTCCCTTGTTCACAAACTAAACTAAATTTAAGTTCGGTGCATCTTTTTCTTTCTGTTTCATTAAGAAAAGGACAGAAGATTAAATTTATCTTCTAACTAATATTTAATATTAGTTTAGTCCTGTCAAATTAGTCAGCGTCTTACGTAAATTGACGTATTTTTAGTAGCCATGTTTTTAATCACGTTTAAATTGTCTATGGAGTATCCTAATTTGACAGGACTCAACTAATATTTATCTTCTGTCCTTTTCATAATGAAATAGAAAGAAAAAGATGCACCGAACTTATATTTAGTTTAGTTTGCGAACCAGGTGAATCGGCGCTATTTTTAGAATCACACAACTATACTAATAAATAACATAATTATGTAACTGAAAGTATCATTTGAAATCTTTGAACATTGTTAAAAAAACCAACATAACAATATTATCTCATGCCGCTCGTCAAAGATATCAGTGTAATATTTACAAAAAAACATATTTTTTTTAACAATAATTTACAAACAAAACAAAAAGGTTGTTCACTACATTTTTATTTTAGTTTTATATAGGTAGGTATGTTTTCATATTAATTTTTTAACATGTATACGGGGTCGACGTGCAAAATATCGTTTTGTTTTCGCATCTACAATAAACAGTTTAAATTGACATCATTAATACTATTTCATAACGATGTTTTGATTGACTTTTTAGAATACCATCATTTTATAAACAAAAAATTTATACAGTTTCCCAAGTAGAGTCTGTCTATTCTTTACTAGAATTGGATGGAGTAACAGCTTAGACTCCTAGACTACGATGCATGATATTAGGAACACGCATTTATGGACACTTAGAAAAATAACCGTTACCCATACATATTGTGTTTTAGTTACCCTAGCTCCTAGACTATTTGAAGAACTTGGCGGTACACTGTCGTGCACCCAGATAATATTTCAATATTTTGCACGATACAGGATATTAACTGACAATGAACACAGCATGTTATATTTTATATAGTAAGACGACTTTATAGATTTAAAACAACTACTATATCGCCCAGAATAACCATTATTTTTTACGTTCAGCTAGAAAAATAACTTTGTCAAAAAAATATCTGCGTCGAGTATTTTAATAATATTTTTGACAAAAATATTATGAAGAAAAAAAATTTCTTTGTAGAAAACTAATTTCGCTGACCTAGAAATACGAAAAATGAGCTGTTTTTTATCAGTTTTCTGCTCGCTTTTTTACATATTGTTCTTAGCAAAGAACCTAAATGATGTTCAAGAATAACAAATGTAAGTATACATTTCCTACGAACAATATCATTCATTCCTTTAAAAAAAAAACTTTCTTTATGGGCGATATACATAAAGTGCAAGTCTATAGAAGCTAGAACTATGGTGTAAGCGTCGTCTATGGCAGTAGGGAAGGATAAACATATACATATATACTTTTTTTGCAAAAATACAGCATACATCTCATGCCTTAAACTAATTTAGCATAATTTCAGTACACAGGGGTAGCGTTTTTTTTAACATTTTAAAAAGTACATGGCCGGTTTCATTATTTTTTATATAACTTTTTTTTTTCATTTATTTTAATTAAAATTAACACATACTTTAAGCTTACTAAATACAGCTATATGTATATTTATAAAAACAGATTTTGCTACATATTTTCCTCAATCGGAGTTTTTTTACAGTTGTACCAAAATCCAATTACAAATATTATTTCATCAGTTTTTTTTTATACTAAATATTTGGATTTTTTGTTACAGCCTGTATAGCATTCATACCTAGTAACCTTAGCCGGTTAAAATAATAATACTATTTTGCTTAAAATATTATTATTTTGACCTGCTTTGATGGTGTAGTTAAAAATATTTTTCGTTTGATGTTTTTACAATCAAATAAAAAAGGTTTTTTTTATTGATAATTACAATCACTCCTCCGAAATACTTAATTATAATAAAAATAAATCTCAATATTTATATAATTTACATGAAACCAAATACATTTTCAAAACACCATTCATTGTTTTTTTTTTATTATTTACGAAAACGACAAAAACTTGGTTTGGGAGTATGCCAAATGTGTATTTTTTTTCAATTGATTTTTGCAAAAATGGTGTCAATTATGAAGCTTTTGTGTCATCTATATTTTTTTTTTTTAATAATTTGGAAGTACGGTCGTTTCCAAAAACTTTCCTAGTCTTATCCAATCTTTGTGCACTTTACCAGGTGTTCTGTCTTCACGGAAAGATAAAATTAATAAATATCCTTAAAATAAACTTTTAAATTAGGCACCGGATAAATTGCTTTTTTTCAGAAATCATTATCAAAAAAGGTACAAGGCAGACGAAAATATAGGCCTCTTATAAAAAACAAGTATTTATCTTCGGTTTTCTTTTCAAGTTTTTTACTTAAACCTCAATAGTACTCATCAATCGGGGAAGACAGAACCATTCTCAACGTTACGACACAACCAAATCTCGCGATATTAATTTACTTAGCTGACTGTACATAACAACTTCAAACTGAGCTAGAACACAACTTGGAATTTTATAAAAAGACGCCAAAGTGAGATAATATAGTTTTTTTTAAAATAAATGAATGAACGAAACACAAAGGATTCATTCATTCATTCATCAGTTTTGTTAAACTGTCCGTTTGTCATCTCAAAGTATCAACAAATGAAACTGATTGTATCATTCACTCTAGGATCATTCACTCCAGGATTTATTCATTCACTTAATTCGTGCATCAGTTTTTCTCCAGATAACTAGTGACATTTCGTCTCTGTATAAGTTGTTGTCTAGCTCAATTTGGAGAACAATCGACAAATTCTGTATAAAATACATACATCGTGGTTTAACTTAGCTAGGGCTGAAATATGTGATGGGGAATAAAAGGTGATAGATAAAATGTTACCAAATGTAAGTATGCTTCAAAATTTTGCAAGGTTATAAATGATCACGACCGTTTAAGTTTTTTGAAGTAGAAATTTAAGAAGATCGCTTAGCAGCGGTTGGAATTAGGTTTCTGCAGTAAAATTGACAAATAATTTTCCAGAGGATTAAAGAAAATAAATGAATGGATAGAAACATGATATCTTTTATCATCATTCTAACCATTCGTTCATGTATTTCAATTATTCACTATGCGTTTTGTTGCAAGCTACGTAAACCGCTACATGACAGTTGTATTTTCCGTTTCTTAATCAACATATGAGAGCAGTGGTGGCCCAGTGGCCCCGACTTACGAGCTGTAGGTCGTGGGTTCAAACCCAAGCAGGCGCTTTACTTTGTGTAAGATAATGTCATCACCACTGCTCTAAAAACGGCGAAGGAAAACATCGTGAGAAAACCGGCATGTCCTAGAACCAAAAATTCGAAGACATGGGACATCTACCAATCCGCACTGGGCCCGAGTGGTGGATTATAGCCCACTTCCTCTCGAAGAGAGGTCTGTGTCCCATAGTAGGAACATTATTTATGCTAATCAACATATACCAGTACCAGCGAAATTTTATCACAATATTCAATGTGGTTGATTTATTTGAAATTTACAAAACAAGCAAATCGCTAATTCGTATAATTAATTTAGTAATTCAATATATTTAAAGCATCTGCTTAAAATGACCCGAATATGACGGATTTCAACCGTCATTTAGGATGCATGTAGTCTCCACGAGTGACAACACCATACATGATTCATCATCATCTTTCATACCTACTTAAATATGAACGCGAGGTACACCCTGGGCACTCAGCCCCGCTACCTACACAGTTGCGGCTATGCTTTATCTATGCCGCGAGCTATAGTAATTAGTTCCCAAGTCCCTGTCAAGCCCAATTACCCCTACAAAATGGCTGACTTGTTAATAATTTTTAGCTATTCTCATACAGTTCACACTGCGCTTGTCTATCATCTGCCAAAACCCAAAAAGGGGGATTTTTTCATTTCTCAGTATTCCCCATCACAATTCGCCAAAACTTACTAAGATTAGTCTCACGCAATCGACGTAGTAGGCGGTGCGACATCGCGGTCGCGTTGCAACAAGTCGCGGCGATTGTCGCGCAGAGAGTTGTTGCGTCGAAGCTCGTCCTTGATGGAGTTGTCGCGGCTGTCGAGTCCGCGTCGAGGCGAGGATGTTGCCTCGCGACATTCTGATGAGGAACGCTTTGTGTGGGTGCCTGTGGATCGGGGTGTGAATGTAATGGTGATTCTATGGGATGAGTGATTTGATTTTATTGGATTTTTTTCTCGCTCTCATAAAAAAAAAACCTTAGTTATAACTACCTTTAATTTTAAACCTTACAGACCTAAACAATTAAAACTACTCATTTTAAATCATGCTAATAATTATTTCACCAGGTCATACTCAAACTGTTAGCTCGTTATAATGTAACAATTACAAATACTAATAACAGAAATAATTGTTTAAAGGAGAAAGTTAAGTTAATTTTTTAATCGTCTAAATTATTGACTAATAAATGTGTTCCAAAATAACTACTGATGCATTATTTCGTTAAGTCCTTTGATGTTTAATTATGACATGTGCATGCGTGAGTGGTAGCCAACTGTATTAAGAAGGCGTTTGTACAGTCAGGAAAACATTTTTATTTTATAAAATTGACGTACAACTTAATTTGTTCGCTTATCCAAATCGCACAACTGTCAAAGAATTACAGACAAACAAATTGACGCAGTGTGTCAATAAACTATTATATTTCCCTGACTCTACATATGAAAAAAAATAAGTAAAAAAAGACAATAGAAATGTGACAAACCTGGCAGATCTCTGCCGCAGCTCATAATCTCGTGGTCGAGGGAGGCGGAGGCCGGGTCTGCGGCGCGGCGCCCTCGCGCGCCCTGCTGCCGGGCGGAGCCTTGTTACTTGCCTTGCAGTTACGTGAGTACAGTACGGGGCATGGGATACTCGACGTCTCACTCACATTACTCGGTCATTCAATCATAAAGTAGTTCATTCATGAACACGAATCACACTCGGTAATTCTATCGTCCAATAAGGTCAGCAGTTCAATTGTGAATCAAACCCGGAATTACTGGGTTTGATTCACAAATGAACTGCTGATCGTTTAATTGGTCTCAAGTTTAGAAGTTCATTCGTGAATCAAACCCAGTAATCCATCGTTAAATCACACACAGTCATTCCATGGTTCAATAGGTCTCTAGTTCAGAAGTTCATTCGAGAATCGCACTCAGTCATTCCATAGTTCAATAGGTCACTAGTTCCGTAGCTCATTCGAGAATCATACCAGGGATATAATTCAGTCGCTCACTCATTCAGTCACTCTATTCGAGGAGCATACAGTTGGACAAGGATCTTTTGACACGTGGCCAAAATCGGGACTAACGCTGCCTTCTCCGTTTTTCAATAAAATTTCTGTGACAATTTCACAAAGGTGTAAACGCGGTGGCATAGGGCGTTGTTGGTATTAACAGCGGCTCAATGTTAATGTCATTCAAAGCATCAAAAGATCCTTGTAGCATTCTAGGATATTTGACGAATAGAGTGAGCGCAAGCTAAATCTGCGCGCGTGTTTAAACTTCAAGACTATATTACCTGCCAGTACTTGTAATCACATTCAGCATAATAATGGCGAATATCTACTTTGGAAAACATGGAACACATTCTCTTGACACTTGATATAAACGTCGAGATGGCGGTAAATGATTATTTCCGATTTTGACAGCGGGCAGACTTTCACGCGGACTCTATCGAAATTACTCAGTCATTCCATCGTTCAATAAGATAGCAAATCACACGAGAAAAATCATTCAAACGCTCATAATCTCGACTCATTCAGTCACTCAATTCGAGAATTAGATGAGAGGTTGAAATAGAAGAGAAACAAAATCACTAATACATAGGCTGTAACAATGCCTTTTTTTTTTTTTTTGGGATGGGAAATCATCAAATGACTCCTCCCGCTCTGGGTGGAGCGGAAGGGAGTGTCAGACTCTTACTGACTAAAACCCACCCATGTTCCTTCCTTCGCCCTTTATGTTCCGGGGTAGCGGTAACCCTTTCGGACAATCCCGCTGCCCCGGCAGGCTTCGGCCCTGAGGGGCCCCTCGTTATGCTGACATCTCTTTGAGGCGCGCGTGGAACACTTACGCGCCGTCCGGCACGGGCCTGGTCCTGATCGGGCGGTGAGCTACCCATTGCTCTCCGCCCGCAGGCCCGCGCCTACGGTGGCCGGTAGTCTCCAATGGACTCCCGACGCCCGGGGCGTCTCCCGCGGCGGCTGGGACGGGAGGCTCTCTCCCTCATCCGTCCCGCCACCTCCTTCGCTAGCATGACTGCTTCGCAGAAGGAGGCGACTGCCTCCCACTCCCTCTCGCTCCGGACCATGGCTTGCACCAGGTCCGGGCGCGAGAGGCCGCCGCCGCTGCCGATCGCCTCCACGAGGACACGGCGGTGCTCCGCCCAAGCGGGGCAGACCTCCACCGTGTGCTCCACCGTGTCCTCTGGGCGATCCTGGCAATGGTGACTGTAACAATGCCTCAGCCGTCGACTTACCAACTGAATTTCGACAAACCGTAGTACAACAAGTTTTCATTTCGACAATAGTTGAGTTCGAAATACCTTAAGTCCGACACTAATGTACTCCGACAAAGCGTTTCTGTTAAAATTCACTAGAATATTTACTTGAAAAAGTTGGAACTTCGACCTTCACTATCTCTGTAAACTTATACTTCCCAGGTATTACGAAATATGAATGCCATTGTGGTTCTAGTGCGAAAAAGGGATGGTGCTATCGGTCACATACACCGTGTTCCGGACGATATACATAAACTTCGACCAGATGTTCAGACCATGGAAATAAGCATTTTTCATTATGGTCACATTCATGAATTCTTATTTTTTGTTAATTTTCATACAAACTAAATACCTTGACGTAAATCACCCGATATGCATGCCTCTTTATCTCTTTATCCGAAGCATTAGATAGATTTATTATTTTAAATGCGCTTAGCGGAACATTAAGACCCTTTCTTACTGCATAGCTCAATTAAATTTCATTATATGAAATCACAAATATCTATAAAAGCTATAGAAGCGTTGGCCAAAGTTTATGGATAACGTGAAGAACACGGTTTATAGCTCCGTCTCTCTCTTAGAGTGGACTTATGGCATTAAACCGTCATAATACAGCATCCGGTAAGGTTCAGTACGAAAAATATATCACAATTACGTGCATGTATAACTGACTCTCGGCTTCGTTAAGCGTCTTTTTACACCAGTTATTTTTTTTCTATCTTTCCACATTTCTAAAATTCATTCAATCAATTACTTGATTTAGGGCTGATTTTTCCAAAGTCAGATAATTTTATCAGAGGACTAATTTTGAATTTTTGATAGTTCTTCCACACAATAACTGTCAGAGTTCAATTTAATTCCACGAATTAAAATATAATTAAGTGTGAAGCAAATTTTCTAAAATCGAATATCTAACGACCTAAGAATTAAATTCCGTCACCCACACGCTCATTCACTTGTTCATTCTTCTATACTTTCATTCACTAACTCACTCACTCATTCACTAACTCACTCACTCATTCACTTTATCATAGAGTTCAATTTAATTCCACGAATTAAAATATAATTAAGTGTGAAGCAAATTTTCTAAAATCGAATATCTAACGACCTAAGAATGAAATTCCGTCACCCACACGCTCATTCACTTGTTCATTCTTCTGTACTTTCATTCACTAACTCACTCACTCATTCACTTTATCATTCAGAACGCAATTTCCATTCATTCGTTGTGCTCTATTTAATATTTTATCGTTGTTAATAATGAAGTTTAATAATTATTATTTACAGTTAATTAATAGTTATGTAGTTAAAATATGAAAAGTGTATATATTTACTTTGTATCCACTGGACCCGCTTGTGACCGACGAACTCGACCCGAGTGGATGTGTACCGTTCTGAAACATTATAGATTAAATTAAATACCTGTGACCAGCACCTTAATTCAAAAGCACCATTCTGAGATAGAAGCCTTTTAGCCTCAAATAGGACTTTGTTTATTTTTTTTTTTGTCAGATACTTTTTTATACGTTTATTTTGTTTTTTTTTTTATTGTGTTTAGTTTAGTTTGTAATCTTCCTGTACGAGTTGCGAGTTTTTCTTTTCTTTAGATTCTTTAATTGCTTAACACACTATCAATCTCATTTTGAATCATTTCGAAGGATATTGCTAATCCATTGTATCATTATGTTCGCAAAAATCGTTTCCTCAACAACGTATATAACGCAATGAATGTTGCTGAACTGTCAAAATGGAAGCTATTGCTACTATACCCTGTCCATTAGGTTAACCGTTTTTTGACAGCTGTCTTAGAACGTACATATTCCAGATTACGTAAAACTTAACTTTAAAAAGCGTAATAAAATAAATATTTAAACCGCCTTATCTTATTGAATTATCTTATTTATGGCTTCTTCAAGACATTATAATACCGTACGTGTATCAATCAATGTATTGTGTGTTGCTGCAATCACTAGTTCCATCTGTCAAAAAACGGTTTACCTAATGGACAGGGTATAATTGCGTAACACACTATCCAAATCCATTTTGAATAATTTCGAAGGATATTGATAATCCATTGCATCATACGTTCACAAAATTGGTCAGCTCAACAACGTATACAACGCAATAAATGTTGTTGAACTGTCAAAATGAAACCTATTTTTCTTTCTTTCTATTTCATTAACTTTTTATTATAAAATCAATGTTTACCTGGTCAAGTTGGTCTATAGAAGTATGGCTCGTGGGACTCTTGATGGTGTCGAACACTGACGAGTCACTGTCGTGGTCTGACTGCTGATGTGGTGTTTCTGGACTATCTGGGATCTCGCCAGCCGCTGGAAAACGTAAACAGAAGGAGTTACCAGGGGGTCCAGCGCTGGGGCTCTGCCTCGTATAGAGTCTTAGCATTATGCTGAGCGATGGCCGTTTTGCGTGAATGTGACGCATGCTTACCCCCAACTTGTTACTTTTTTTTTTGTGTGTTTAAGTTCTTTTTTATGCGTCATGTTTGCCGCAAATAAACGTATTTTCTTTCTTTCTTTCTTTCTTTCTTTCTGAGTTAACGCTTTTTGTTCAGTTTCTTAATCACGTCGGGGTCACCAATACAGCGGTATGAGGGTGTAAAATAAGTAGCAGCTGGATGAGAGTTGCTGAAAATCGAGTTAAATGGCGTGCAATAGGAGAGGCTACCTACAGCAGTCCACTGCTGGACATAGCATCAATTGCATGTCATTTAGCTCGATTCTCGGCAACTCCCATCCAGCTGCTACCAATCGCCCTGAGAAGATCGTGGCTCCACCTAGCCTGAGGGCGTCCTACCTTACGCTTGCCTATTCGCAGTCTCCACTCAAGAACACGTCTACCCCAACGGTCATCGGTTCCGCAGGTAGTCAGCAGTGTACCATTTATATACAGGATACTTTTTTTACCAATGGGCAAAATGTAACCATGAATTCAGAACATGATTCTAGACCCCCTAGTATTTTTTTTTGTTTATAACCTACGAAAAATTTTAACACAGGTGGGTTTAGAATCATGTACTGAATTCATGCTACCAGTTTTCGCACTGGTTCAAATTTATCCTGTATTATACAAGGTGTCGTTTTGCATCCTCGTCAAATTCAAGGAGGTAACTATGCTACTGATTCTCGACACGAATCAATAATAAAATAAGTAGGTTTTTTTTTCTAATTTTCGGAAATCGGCATGTGTGGGACACGCATTTTAAAACGCGGCCTGTGTGAGACCGCACTGTAACTGCCCTTTTACACACACATAAAAACGCGGCCGCTTATACGATACCATAACGCGATTCTGTTCTTTGAAAGTGTTGTATTCTGAAATACTGTCAAACTTAAATACTTAACTAAAAAAACAAGTATGTATTCATTATTTACCAGAAATCGTAATTTTATCTCATTATTTATGTCTTTCATAACAGCCTCCTGAAATGTGACGCGGATGCAAAACAACAGCTTGTATATGTACAATAAATACATACATACACAGAACATATTATTATAGTTATCTATGTAAATAAATACGTATATGTAGTTATGAAGCAGTGTGTGGGTGTGTTACCGTGCGGGTGTATGTTCCTCCGCTGCGCGCGCGGCGAGGGCGGGTGCAGCGCGGGCGCGCGGCCCGCGCCCGGCGCTCGGCACACAGCTGACTGCACCACCTCGCACACGCGCCGGAAGCGCCGGATGTTACCTGAAAGATATGGTTTTAATATTAACATTTAAATGTTGCTGTAAGGCCCTTTTCACGCGACATGGAAAGAGCGCCTGTCGCAGCCCCGTCCCAGCCGCCGCGGGAGACGCCCCGGGCGTCGGGAGTCGATTGAAGACTACCGGCCACCGTAGGCGCGGGCCTGCGGGCGGAGAGCAATGGGTAGCTCACCGCCCGATCAGGACCAGGCCCGTGCCGGACGGCGCGTAAGTGTTCCACACGCCTCAAAGAGATGTCAGCATAATTTGAGGGGCCCCTTAGGGCCGAAACCTGCCGGGTCAGCGGGATTGTCCGAAAGGGTTACCGCTACCCCGGAACATAAAGGGCGAAGGAAGGAACATGGGTGGGTTTTAGTCAGTAAGAGTCTGACACTCCCTTCCGCTCCACCCAGAGCGGGAGGGGTCATTTGATGACTTCCCATCCGGAAAAAAAAAAAAAACATGGCCCTTTTCACGGCCTCGAGCGATGCTACTTGCGACGTGACTTGCAGCGCAACAAGTGACTTGCGACCCGAGACGCGCGCGTCACTTGATTCCTTCACGTGAGTAACTAGTGGCATGCTGTAAACAACTTCTTTCATTTATTTTCTACGCGGTCCTTGTCACAAGACGCGTGAAGCTCTTGGCCACGGGGGTAAAGCGATATTTTCTCGAAGCGTATTTAGTCAATCAAACGCACCCTAATTGCGTACAGGCGCGGTCCGAGGTGGGGTCGTGGGAGTCATGACCCCCCCCCCCCTCCCCCAAATCATTCAAGCTGTCGAGAGTCTGCATGATTTACTTGCCTTACTAACTTACTACTTAGTGACCCCCCAAAATCTTGGGCTGCGACCGCGCCTGATTGCGTAACACACTTTCGTATACAGTTCGAAAAATTTGTCTGCTCAACAATTGCTGAAAATAACGCAATGAATGTTGTTGAACTGTAAAAATGCAAGGCATTGCTACTGTTTGTGTGTTGCGTAATTACCCCGTTGGAGTTCAGCTTCAAAATATTGATGCGCAAATGTCGTAATCGAAAATGCAAGAGGTCGTCCGTTTAGTTTACATTTATAAGATCAGTAAATCTTCTAAAATCGAAAACTATCGCATTTTCACCCTTAGGTAAACCAATAAAGGGATTTTTTTATAATATCCTTGAAATTAAATTAGGGCTCAGAAAGAAAATACTTTTACAATCAGATATTTCTATGCTGAGTAAATACTTGGACATGAAAGTAATAAAATAAAAATACATACAATAAATAAACAATTACATTATATCAAGATTCATATTATATCATCCCCTTTCAGTCGGGGGTTGCGGAAGGATCGTAGGTTCCCGCGACCCCCGGCGTAGGTGTGAGACGGAACACTGGGGTGGTTTTTAGTCAGTAAGAGTCTGACAGACCCCGCCGCCCGCCCCGGGGCGGCGGACATCCATGAGGATTTTCCACCCCGGAAAAAAAGAAGGACATCCCCTTTAATTAGAACTTACCTGATAGTAACGTAAAGGTGATGGCATATAAATACTCCTTGCCATTCTCCCCTGGTGCTTTTGTTATTGTGGAAATGTCGACCTAAAACAATATTATTTATTTAATAAACTAAGCATATAATGTTCCCACTGCTCACACAGGCCTCCTCTCGGTGAGCCCCCGTCGAGAGGAGGCCTGCGTCCCAGCACATCTGTATAGTTTTCCAAAATAAATCAAGCTCCTAGCTCTTTTGACAGAAAAGGTTCTTACCTGAAACCTCACGTGTCTTTGGAACATGGCGGGTGCGTTTGACCCTCTTTTGTATTCCACGCGAAAGGACATCGGACTCAGCACACTGTGTGATAATTCTGCTATCTGAAATTTTAATGATAAGGTCAAAACCCGATTCAAACTTTATGAGGGCTCTGAAGTGCGCCACTCGCCGCGCAGTACCGCACCCTTCGATATGTGCTTAAGAAAATCGTAAAATGAAACAAAAAGCGATCGAAAAGAAACCAATTAATCACAATCATTTGCCCAAAATGTGTTAGACAATTAGGCTGCTGTACACAATCTTCTGCGTGAGCGTCCACGGCTCAAAAGTCAAGAACAGAGTTTCAGCATTTCATTCAATGTAACAGGTACTTACACTCAAAAAAGCATGTATTAAGTCAGCCTTGACGGTAGCCAAGGGTTTACCCTTCACCAAAGCGGTGAAGGTCTCCTCCTTGTCAGCCGATAAGAGGAGCGAACCGAACCACGACCTCTTCGTCAGCTCCGGAGAAGATTCGGGAGTTAAATGGACCTCTTCTGATGATGCTGTGGAGAGATTAAAGCTTTTAAATGACTTTATAAAAGTAAATACAAATAAAACAAATCTGCCTAGCCTTTTCCCAACTATGTTGGGGTCGACTTCCAGTCTAACCGGATGCAGCTGAATACTAGTATTTACATGAAGCGACTGCCTATCTGACCTCCGCAGCCCAGTTACTGGGTAATACGATACCCCTTGCTAAGACTAGTTGTCAGACTTTCCGGCTTCTGACGACCCGTAACGACTGTTAAGGATCAACTAATGATAGCCGGGACCAACGGCTTAGCGTGCTTTCCGAGACACGTAGGGGTCTCGGTGTGTAAAGATTGGTCACCCATCCACGGACCAACCGCGGCAAGCGCAGCTTAACCTGATCGATCGACCCGTGCGGCTGTCCCTCCTAACTATAATCATCAATGAAGCTTATTAAAGGAATACGTACTCTGCATTTTCCTCCTGTGGAAGCGCGGTGAGCCGAGGAAGGAGTTCTTGATGGTCGCCAGGCGCACGCGCCACGGGGCCGCCGCGCCGCCGCCGCACGGGCCGCCCGGGCACACCGCGCCGGGGGCCACGCCTGGGGACAGACCACTCCGATGTAGGGCTTGTATGATATACAGGGTCAAGGGTCAAATTATATTAGCTAGCGAAACTCTGCAGACGTGATGGTTTTCGATCTCTAAACAAGATAAAAAGAGAAAAACTGACGATTTTTTTGTGGGGTCATCTACCGCTGTTGGTGTATTTACTTGAAATATAAGTTTAAAAAATCAGTTTTTTTATTGTGTAAACTTCACAGATGTGATTGGTTGCGATATCTAAAAACGATAAAACACATTTTTATCAACTCATACTTCAAGTAACAACACCAGCAGGGGTCGTTGACCCTTAAGAAAAAAACATCAAATCTTTTTTATTTTATCGTGTCTAGTTATTGGTACCCATCACGTCTGCAGAGTTTCGCTACTTAATTTAATTTGACCGTGTATATCCTCCTGACCATATTCATGCTTAGAATACCAGCCCGTATTCCACAGCAGACCTTGCTTTTGACAGATGTATTAATTTTTTTTATTGTTTACTTTATTTTACCATTTATGTACACACATATATACAAACAGACAAGAAAAAACAGAACAGAAACATAGGTACAAAGATGATGCTTATTTCATAAGAAATCTCTTCCTACATACCTGCGATAGGACAATAGATACAGAGATGTAGACAGCGTGTCAAGTAGTAAAGGAGACAAAACAACAATACATAAAATCAAAAACAATTCACGTAATAAAACTGAACAAAAATTACGAGAATATACATACATACATACAAATAAACATACATACATACATACTTCTAAAATAAATATCACTGGAATGATGTCTAGTAATGATTAGACTTTTTTTTTAATTGCAATAGCTAGTCATACTATTTACTACCTATCTATCTGCATAGTTAGCGTGTAGAACCACAAAAAACCGACGAAATTCATTCATTTGTGGTCGTAGTTTTTATTTATTTATTTAATTGTGACACTCCAACGACTTAGGGTCAGTTCACACCGAGACACGACGCGACGCGACGCTGCGCGCACACTTTAAAAGAGTGACTCAAAATATACTTTCAACGCAACGTATTCTGAACTCTCACAATGCAATGTGTACCTTTTTGTGTAGAAAATAAAGTATATTTTGAGTCACTCTTTTAAAGTGTGCGCGCAGCGTCGCGTCGCGTCGCGTCTCGGTGTGAACTGACCCTTATTCACTAATACATTTTTTCGGGTACTGTATCAATTGAACTTAAAATCTAGAGTGAATTTGTCACTTACATATTACAAGTTTTATAATTTTACCTAGAGTACACATAGGTAGAAAAAAAAACAAATCTACATGAAAACAAAATTGTAAACTAAAAAAAAAAGGAAAGAAATAACTAAATCTATTTTGGTGCTCTCTAAATAATAACATAATCAATGACAAATAATAATATAAGTAAGGGGCTGTTTGTCAAAAACATATTATCTTAGGTACCTACTACTTAGGGTATACATATATTTAGTTTTGTGTTTTATGCTGAATGGCCATTGGTTCTGCTATAAGCCACTTTAATGTTATCCATTTATTACCGAACACCCTGTATATATATTTTCAGTTAAACAAAAGATATCACTGCTGATATCTTTTGTTTACGTAAAAGGCTGAAGATGATTTACTTACTTTGAATAGTACCTAGGTTGGGGAACAGTGAAGGCTGCGCAGGCGACTGATTAGCACTCGTTGGACCCGGTAAAGATGACCTTTCTCGCACTGTGGAAATAATAATTGAATTATTATAGCCAATTTATAACCATAAATTTACGCCTTTTTTTCCAGATCTCAGAAATCTCGTAAAAAAGGATCTGTGGAGCTATTCACTAATAATCTGTCTATAAAGTTCACTGCTCACCTCACTCAAATGAGCGCACACAATTCGAAAGCGAACTCATTTGTTTTTAAAGTAAATCATCGCGGATTCACAACGAGACACCGTTCGAATTTCGGAGTGACTTTTAGAGAATCACACAACTATTTAAATACTAAATAAGCGCATATAGACACCAGTTAATAAAATTGAAAGGTGATATAATAGTGAAAATAAAAAATAAATGAAATGTTTAAAAAAGCAGTGATGACCGTAGAACTTGGCGCTCTCTCTACCATGCACATACCTCGATGTGATTGCGAAGGACTGTGCGGTCGCACGGCCACTGACGAGCCCATTATCGGTGATTCATTTATTATAATCACCGCTTCACCAGGCTCGCCACCTGTGGTGATAATTACTAATTAAGGATCACCATCAAACATGCTGCAGGTTTTTGGAACGAAGTTGCATAACGCGGCTCGCGATAGGAGTTGGCGGGTAGAAATCGTCACGTAAGGAAAAGGCGTTATTATATAAGGTGTATCGATTCGTACAAAAAATATTTTAAGACGCACACCTAATTTAATTTAACCCTGTATACTATATTATAATATACTTACATCACAAAAATACATAACAAAAAAATACATCAAACACTACAAAATATATTATCGCTTCGCGTGTTAAACGGAAGAAGAGTTAATTCCGAAGTATCGAACCACTTTCAGACAGGCTCGTCTCTTCTAATTCCGATCTAGCGTTTCCCTTGCTCCCCTCTCCCAGCGATGCCCTTAGCCGAGGTCCGTACCCCACAGGGGGAGCCCTTAGCGTGTGATCGCTTAGTTTCCAAGTTTCTTAAGCCCTGGCTCGAGGCCTTAATTTATTGAGGCAGGCAAGCCCGGTTATGCAGACCAAAACCTCCTAGTCATAGGTTGAACTGCGAGATGACATTCCCAAAAAAAAAAGCTCGTATCTTCGTAGACGGACTTAGAGAGTAGGAGCTCTGACAGGGGGGGGGGGGGTCGGGGTCCCCCAACCGTACACGTTTTTTTTTCCTAAGAAACAATCTCAAATAAGGTCAATGCTGGGAAGACCGTATACAAGGCAAGTCCGTCTAAACGTCGTTACGCTCGTGTTTGATTATCTATGGAGCTTACCTCTCGATCGATAAAACAGTATAGTGGTTTAGTTCGAATTCAAAATCATAGACGTCGCTATAACTAGTTTTGCTGAAGAAAATTGACTTCCTTCTTTACTCGCGTTGTGAACTCCAATGTAAAGTGACATGTGTTGGGGTAAAAAGATAAAAAAAGTGCTAAATCAAACGAATTGAAGCGTCGAGTGTAGTAACGTAAGTAGTTAAATAGGCCTTCTATATATGTCTTTTATTGAATTGATCATTAACGCTAAGAATTTTGTAATATTAAGTGTAGTAAATATCTAACCATAAAATACAATAGTTGGGAAGTCCGTATAAGTCGCACGAGGTAAGTCCGTCATATGCCGATCTTGCCTCGAAGCACAGACCGTCAACCTTTTTCGTAGCATAAACGTATTCTTGAATCCTTATATTTTAACTTCTCGGGTTTTAAAGAGTTTTTTGGTGGGTATTTTGTTTTATTTCTAGATAATTATTGTTAGTGTAAAAGGCCTTACCTAATGCCACTAATGTCTTTTACGGACTTTGAAACCCGAAGCCCGAACCCCAAATGCAGCGGTTCAGGTTGCACGTTGCTTGCAATAGACAAACATAACAACGAATACTATTTAGGGTATAGTTATTATACGAGAAAACCCAACAAGTGTTTTTTTTTTTCAGAAATTGGAATAGAAATTGGATATGCCTGAATTGATGCCATTGGATGTTGATCGTTTTTTATCTAGAAATGATTTCGAACTTTTAAACCAGCTTAGATGGCCGTGGCACGTGACACATTTTATACTGTCTAGAAGATGTTATCATTGTGGTTATTACGCAGACTTAAATTTGCCACGCAACTTCATGATTCATAAATGGAACTTACAATATTTATTAGATTTAGAATAAAGAATTTAGAATAATTTAGAATAAAGCATGGTTCAGATTTTATGTTGCTTTTATTTTATCGAAAATGTTTACAACTCCATCACGTAAATATATGCCTCTTCAATATTTTTTTTTGTCTTACTTGACTTCCCTCAAGTAAGACAAAAAAAAATATTTAAACGAATTGCAGCCTCATATGTATAACTCTAAAGCATATATTTTAAGGGCATTCATTAATCTATCGAAAGAAAATGTTTCCATCTGTAAGATCTATCAAATTTAGTGTAAAATGACCACTAGACGGACTTACCTCAAACAGCTAGGAAAGTCCGTCTACACGCCGATTTTAAAGAAAAACAACTTTTATTAAGCGTTATTTGACATTAAAACAACTAAGTGTTTTTATAATAGTCAAGACAATATTTTTCATCAATTGTAACTATAAGAATTACCCCAGAATGTATAGTTCCATTAGTTTGGTTCGATCAAAGTTAGCTATTAAAAAAGTATGCCGGTCTTCCCCACATTGACCTTATACATTTTTTTAGTGTGTGTTTATTAGGTCTTTTATTATTCATCGGTTATGGCACGCTCCTAATTTGTGGGACTAATATGAGGCGAGCCTATTGCCATCAACCGGGCACAAATCTATCTAAAAAGGGCTTTGAGGATCTGTGGACTACCTACTGGCGCGCCATTTTGAAACTTAATAAGACCAAACCCCGTAAAGTGTCACGTTTCCGAGATATTAGCGCCGATTCCTTTGTTCACAAACTAAAGTAAATTTAAGCTCAGTGCATCTTATTCTTTCTATTTCATTAAGAAAAGGACAGAAGATAAATAAATTAGTTTAGTCCTGTCAAATTAGTCAGCGCGGACACAGGCCTCCTCTGTGAGAGGGAGTGGGCCGTCATCCACCACGCGGGTCCAGTGCGGGTTGGTAGATGTCACACGTCTTCGAATTTTTGGTTCTAGGACATGCCGGTTTCCTCACGATGTTTTCCTGCACCGTTTTTAGAGCAGTGGTGATGAAATAATTTACACAAAGTAAAGACCCTGTCAGGGATCGAACCTACGACCTACAACTCGTAAGTTGCGGCCGTTTCCACTGGGCCACCACTGCTCTCATATCTGCTGCTCTATAAATACTGTATTTAGCATATATTTGCGACTTACTTATATTTAAACTTATTGTAGGACCTGTGGAGTTCGCTCTCTGGTGATGATGCTCCCGAACTGATGGAGACGCTGAAATTAAATGTATTTATTTGGTTATGAAATAATACTCAAGAACGGGTTTGCAACTCAAAATTGTTCAAATTGATATTTACAATTGAAGTTATTTCAAGTTAAACAAATATCAACTTTATTTTAAGTAGTAATTAAGTTGATTTCAGAGTGACTAGCACTATTGAAGAAGTTATAAAAATGTTTTAAGTTTTAGATTGTATGTTGATCTAAATATGATTCGTAGCCGTAAAAAATATTTATTTATGGAATTATTATTATAAAAAAACATCAATATCATCTCTCTCTCTCTCATTTCTAACTTCAAATTACCCTTTTGAATGACTTTTTAATGAAATCATGACATTTGACGGCAATTCTAACTCGAGGAGTTGTTTTGCTGATTTATTATAATTCTGAAGTCATATTTGTTACGGTCGCGAATCATATAAGTACTTACAAAGTGCAGAAAAAGTAAAATAAATGCATTTCGCGGGCTACCTTAGCGCATCTCCCAACATATTTAAAACATCATTTTCTCTCTGCGCCAACGCATTTACCCCTTTATTTATAAAAGTTACTTAAAGTTTAGTAAAAACCATGATTAGACCTGCTGTCTTGTATGGATCAGAATGTTGGGCCACAAGGGATGCATGAAAGGCAATTGCATGCAGCTGAGATGAGAATGCTAAGAGGGATGTGTGGTGTTACACGAATGGATAGAATAAGAAATGAGTACATAAGAGGAAGTCTGGAAGTGGCACCGGTAACTGAAAAGTTGTGTGGACATCGGTTGTCATGGTATGGGCCATGTGTTACGGAGAAATGAGGAAAATGTCGTGAGGAGAGTTTTGAGTATGAATGTCGATGGCTATAAGAGTAGGGGAAGACCAAAGAAGCGATGAATGGAATGTGTGAATGATGTTATGGTTAGAAAGGGGGTGACTACCGAGATGGCGACTAATAAGAGAAGTATGGAAGAAAAGGACATGTAGCGCCGACCCCAAATAAATTGGGATAAGGGCAGGAGAATGATGACTTGATAACAAGTTTAGTAATGATCAACGACTGTATAACCATACATTATTGACGTTTAAACGTCTCTTAACTTTAAGCTACTGTGGTTGAAATGGACCTTAAGCTCAATTTCTGGAACAGATATCAATCAAAAAGATATTATTCAAAACGCACAGATTCCAATCCTGAATTAATTCAAAATCTCTTCTAGTTAATTGAGATATTCATGCTTGGTTTGATTTCCTAAAAAAGGCATAAAATTCCAACCAAGTTCAATAACTTGCGTTGAGTGAAACAACAGTGAATAATATTATTTATCACTTGATCGAGACAGGGAATTCTGAGGGGACGGCGCGTACGCAGTCCCCACTATCAAAAATAACGCATCCGAGTTACCCACATTAGGGATAATCGCAGGGGTCAACCCAACCGCAGTGCAATGGGAAGGCCTCGCCCTGGGGGAACCGCCTTCTTGATCACGGTGTCCCCTATGCCAGGTAAGTATGAATACGCTACAAAACCGCGCGAGGGTCATTCGACGGCGGAGAATCTTGACACCGCGACTCAGAATAGTGACGTAAATGTACAGCGCCATCTCGTTTGAAACTTGGTACTAAATTGCGCGGTCGGCAATACAAGGATTTTTAGCGCTCGAAGGACGATGATGGGGGCGCTGTTCGTAAATATTTGTGAAATGCTTAGTGAAATGTATTGAAAAACAAGACGGCGATGTTAGTTCCGATTTCGGACACGCGCCAAAAGATCTTTGTACGGCTTTACAAAGCTCCGTGAAAAATTGTTGCATGCAATATGTTTTTTGTTGGTTAGGACATTTTTGCATAATACTCAATATATTTATTTCTTCCACATGTGAATAATTCTCACTTATATGAAAAAATAGCTGAGGGGGCAATTCTCATAATTTTAAGAACCTACACAGTCTGTCAAAAATACCTCTAATTTCTCTACATTTTCGACACGTTTTTGACATTGATTGTCGCTGAGATGAGATTGCGACTAGATTTTGATTTGGGATAAATTGAAATAAAATAAATAAGTACCCAACGGTGATCCAGGAGTTGCGGGTGTACCTCCTAAAGATGACACCCGATGTGGAGTGTGACCAGCTGAATAAAAGATAAAAAGTATAAATTGTTTATTCATATTCATTAATTGCGTTCTATAATGTATAAAAAATAAAAGGGCTTATAGCTTGGTACAGACGCCAGCACATAAAGCTACTACAATCTGTCAAATTTTCCCAATCAATCGTGATAAAGTTGAAAATCTATTAAAGAAATTTGACAGATTTTAGTAGCTTGATATGCTGGCGTCTCTACGAAAGGGTTGGCATATCCGTGCGAATTAAACCCTGTTTTGTTAACAAAGAATAAAAAAATGTATAATACATTATGGCGGGATGAGCTAGACTAATTAATAAAGATTGGTCCTTGGCGGCTCTGAACAGAGAGGTGGAAGGAGAGTATGGAGGCCTTTTCCCAGCAGTGGGACATTAATGGCTAATAAATAAATAAATAAATAAATAAATAAATAAATAAATAAATAAATAAATAAATAAATAAATAAATAAATAAATAAATAAATAAATAAATAAATAAAAAACAAAAATACTCACTTGGAGGGCTGGCGGGTAGTTGCGGGGAGCTCCGGCCCTCACCGCGACGCCCCGAGGCAGACCTGCTGCGACCAAACCTGTGCTCAAACCTCAGATATTACACACACTACTATCTAGCATCTACTGTAGGCACCAACAAATGGCATGATGATCATACTGGCCTTAATTACGACAAAACGAACCAACCCGCAGCCTAATTGTGTAAGACATTTTCGGCGAATGATTGAGATTAATTGGTTTCGTTTCGATCGCTTTTTGTTTCATTTTACGATTTTCTTAAGCACATATCGTTCACTCTTTAGCGTTTCAAACCAACAGCTGTTGCTATTACATGATAGTGGAGTTACGCAATACGAAAATCGTAAAATGAAACAAAAAGCGATCGAAACGAAACCAATTAATCTCAATCATTTGCCGAAAATGTGTTACGCCGTTCCTGAAGTAAGGGGCTGTTCATTTATTACGTAAGACGATTTGAGGGGGAGGGGGTCCAAAAAATAAGTCTTATTATTTCTTACGTGGAGGCGGGAGGGGTCTAGATTGTTCTTACGTAAGATCACAAAAGTAAGCAATAATGATTTTACAACTATGTATTTCTTTGCAATTTTGGAAGATACTGAACTTGCATAAGATTGAAACGGGGCGGATGAGTTTCATACAAGTCTTATTTTTTCTTACGTAAAGGGCGGAGGGGGGGGGGGGTCAGAACGTGATCAAAATTGTTTTACGTATTAAATGAAGTCTCTAACTATTTATTTATTCAGTTGTACGTACACATACAATACAGGCTCTCCCCCACAGGCGCGTTTTATCGGTAGAAAATATCGTATGCGTTATTGCGATAATGCGTCCCGATTCCTTGCCACACAGCTGTGTTTTTTCGTCCGATATTTACAACGTGTGCGTGTAACCAACAGTACAGCCCCCGGCCGCACTACGCGTTACTACTTTATTTAACACAGGTATGTGTAATATCGTAGGCGTCCTAATACAAAATGTTCTAAGAACTCATATCAGAATATCGCAAGACGGAGGAACACAAGCGTCCTACATCCATTGCGTCGTTATTATCGCAGCAGTGTGTAACTCCGTGGCCGTCCTAATACAAAATTACTGAAAACAGATATCGCAATAACGCATCCGATGTTAAAGATCGATAATAACGCGCCTGTGGGAAAAAGTATTAGGTAAACTTGGTGCCAACAGAAACTCAGATTGACAAGGGTCTTCGAATGATCACAGATGCGGCTCGCTTTGGCGTAACTGGGTCCAAATGATCTTTACTATACAATGTCCATTAGGTAAACCATTTTTTAACAACTGTCTTAGAACGTACATATTCCAGATTACGTAAAAGTTAACTTTAAAATGCGTAATAAAATAAACATATAAACTGCCTCATCTTAATGAATTATCTTATTTATGGCTTCTTATAGACATTATAAGCCCGTAAGTGTATTAAATTAATCAATGTATTGTGTGTTGTTGCAATCACTAGTTTCATCTCACATCTGTCAAAAAATAGTTTACCGAATGGACAGGGTATAAGTTGATGGTGTACTGTAGCACTTGTACGGACGCCAGCAGGTCAAGCTACCCGAAACTGTCAAATTTTCCCAATCAACCTTGAACCTTAATGCTTTAGCGATAAAGTTGAAAATCTATTAAAGAGATTTGACAGATTGTAGCAGCTTGATGTGCTGGCGTCTGTATGCAGAGTAGGGTAATGCCAAAAATGGAAGAAGCAGGTAAATATACAGGACATCGACGTGCAATCTGCTATCATGGATTCAGTACATGATTCTGCGTTGAAAATTTTCGACAATTATTAAAAAAAAAAAAAAAATCTGGTCCGTACATTTTGACCGCGGCGATATTGCACTTTTCGATCTTTTTTTGAAACAGCTGATACCTATATTTTTTAATAACTGACGAAAAATTTCTGCGCTCAGGGTCTAGAATCATGTGTTGGCATCACACTGCCGCGGAACGGAGTGGACGCAATTTTTTTTGTACAAAGCATAATGAACTTTATTTCAAAAGTGTAACGCACATATTAGATACACAAATACGCACAGGTCGCGCATCTTCTGGAGAATTATCGCGCATTTACGGGAATTCCGGCAGTAATAAGCTCGTATCTAGTTTGTACGTTAGACAATTGACATAAAGTTCATTTTGCTATGTATAATAGCTCGCTTCCACTCCGTTCCGCGGCAGTGTAAATTGAGCCTTATTTCATTATTTTATCTCTGACAGCAACCTTATAGCAACGAAATTAAAGGTCACTGCAATGATGCAAAATCAGGGTTAAATGTCCGTAAAAGGACTGTAGTTCTTGGAGATGAGGTAAGGATACAGGCGATTGGCAATTTTCTTCATCGCTGCATCTATGCAACGCTGACATAGGAAATATGCATGTATTTTTTAAATGTTTTTATTCGATAGTTTATTTACATCGCCATATAATAGTATTTTTTTTACTATTCAACACCAAAATAAGCAATTGAAAATACTTTTTAAAGAAGTTAAAAACAGCCAACCAACACGGGCACCTTAAACGCCCTCCAGTTTAGCACGCTTGGTGTGACGTCAGTGTTTGCGACTCAGTCCAACCACACCATAGTACCATACCATACCATACCATACCATATCATACCATACCAGATATACCATAGTATATGACATTGACAATGGACTGAGTTGCAAACACTCCTCTAAATAACACATTTTTATTGTTGCCAAGAACTTTCACGTCACATTCGCACTGAGAAATGGCGTCGCTTTTCAAATATTTGAAGTTCCCACAGTTATATTGCACTTTAAAAAAAATATTTCTTCAGAAATATTGATGGAGGCAATTCTGAAGAATATTAAAAAAATATATTTGACCCTTATTTACATACTTAGCGGGCTATCAGCGTCCTACGGGTCCAATATAATACCCATAGAAATGTAAAAAAACTATATCTATGCTATGATAATAACGGGTTCAGAATGTTGATGGAGCCCCGTTTCTACAGTGCATCAGGTATGTTTGCACAAGCACACGTCGATATGGCTTCCACGCCATCGTCAGACAGAAGTCTGCCTCTTTGCTCTACGGAGTGCGGGAAAGCTCCAACCCCATCCTGAAGACCATAGCGGGGGTATTTCGAACAACAGCCTTGTCTCCAAATATATAATAAGTTTACTAACCTAATTAGAAGTTATCTTTTTGTTCACTAACCCATATGGATGTTGCCGTCAGTGGGGACTGGTCATCTCTTTGCTGCCATGGCTTATTTTAATTTAATTTAATATTTGGATTGTTTTAGGCTTTTCATTACGGATGCTTTTAACGTTCTGCATCGTTCTCACATGCATAATTTTTAACATGAATGATGTAACTAATATACTTTGTAACCATATTTTGATTTAAAAGAGTGTCAATGGAGTTTCTTGCCCGTTCTTCTCCATAGGTACCTACTACGCTTTGGAATGGGCAACTAGCTTCATTTCTCTGACTGACCGACCCCTTGACAATTCAAAAGTGCCTGTAATTGGTTTAATTGAAATAAATACTTTGAGTTTGAGTTTGAGTTTGAGTTGCTTATCCGATTTTTTTTTATTTTTTTTATTTGAGTCACATGCATATTCCCTATTATAGTTTTGGCTCTGCTTACCCATTTCTGCGTTTAATGAAAGCTACGAGTGAGAATCGAATCTGCGACCCCGTTACATTCGATTCATTTCCACATTCCGCATATTTATTGTTGTCAGATCTAAAATATGTCTTTGTCATAAAGTGTAGTCATGACAAAGAAAGGTTTTTATCGTGTTTACCAAGTTTCTAGAGTAGTTTACACATTACAGTGTTACCTATTAAGGGGAAAGCACCAAGGTCGCCCGCGAAATTCAAACGATACGATACGATTCAATTAAAAAAAAAAAAAAACAATTTGCAGTCAGTGTCATGTTGAATTCACAGGCGTAAAAAATATGACTATACAGAATTATAAACATCAACATAACCCTCTAAGTTCTTAAAATCCTATTGAATGAGTGTTTCTTAAAATACAATCAGAGGGGCAATTCTCGTAATTTTAAGAACTTTCACAGTCTGATCTCAGTCTCAATCTGTCAAAAAATACCTCTAATTTCACCACATTTTGACATTTGTTTGTCGCCGAGATGAAACTGCGACTAGATTTTGAACGTTTTAAATTACGAGAATTGGCCTTCTGATACTGACAAGCAAATTACAAAAAAAAAGAGGAAATTTAAATTTCGCTGACTACCTAGCGTATCCCCCTTAATTTATACCAACTTGTTCGCATACAAAGAAACACAAACAAAAATTTTATTGAAAACTTAGCGCTTATTATAATACCAACAATCAATAAGGCTGCCCGCCCACGTCCGATAATCGGTGGCCGATTTTCGTAGGACAAAAATAGAACGTACTGATGGCAGTATTGCAACGCACACGTCCTGCAAAAAATCTGTCAGATTTTTTTTTTTTTTTAAGTCCTTGCCCCTCTCTAGGAATTGCTCCTGTATCGTGGGTGCGCTTACAAACATTTAAAGTCACATACACAAACAGCCAGACCCGGAACAACTACCTGTAGGCAATACAAATATTTGTTCCGTGCGGGAATCGACCCCCGAGACGCAGCGCAGCAGTCGATCGCTCAGCCACTGCGCCAACCGTGTCGGACATTAATATCGGTGCATCCCGACCAATCCGATTATCGGTAAAAAATGGAACGTTCGGAAATGCACACTACTTACCGACAGTCGACCGCATGCACTTGCTAGGAAAGGACGTTGTGCCACAGACAAAGTGAAGGACGTGAACGTTGAGTTGGTCATAAGAATCGGAGGAAAAATCGACCCGATTCTACAAAAAGTCTGGCGTGGGCGGGCAGCCTTATTCTTTCTCTGTGTCTAATCCTAGACGACTGCTTACCCCCATAACGATTAACTTGAAGGAATTAATTTGTGCTTCGTACCTATACTGTGATCTTCGAGGCGTTATGGGTGAGCCCTCGCTGATTTGTCCAAAGTGTGCCGACTGCCCGTTTACCTGAAATAAGTACAAAAATCATCTTTACGACGATAAAAATATTATTTACTACCTACGCCCAGCGATTCCACCCGCATAAGTTTCGATCCCATGGGAATATCGGGATAAAAAGTATCCTCTAAGTTAATCCAGAGGGTCTGCTACGAAGTGCAAAGTGCTAATGATCGGATCGGACCGACACATGGCCGAACCGAATATTATTGAAAAATGCGAAAAAAAATCGGATCGGCTCAGTTTGGTCGGGACCATAGTCAATATTCGAAAGAGTGTAGGAGTGTAGGATCGGGACCGACCGAAGCAAATAGTAGCTTCGTAGCAGGAAACGGCCGAACATTCGGCCGATACCACTTCGGAGTAGACCCCCTGGTTATACACAATCTGTGTGCCAAATTGCAACAAAATGCGTGAAAGAGTAATAAACATCCATCCATCCATCCATCCATCCATTCAAACTTTCACGTTTCTAATATTAGTAGGAAGTAGGATTTAGCAATAACAATACAGCGGCAATAGTAGCAACGGCTACATTTTGAATTTTTGACAGTTCAACAACATTAAATGAACAGTTTTGAATGCCGTAATAGGTATGGCATTCAAAATTGTATACTGCTTCCAACCAAAAAAAAGTTGATGATAGGTCAGACAGAGGCCCCTCCCTTTTTTTTGGGGGGAAATCCTCATAGATACCCTGCGACTGGGAAGAACTTAGGGTTATGTATATCGGACTCCTACCGACTAAAATCCCACTGTTCCTTCTACTACCATAAGTCGGGTGCCCTGGAGATACATGTACAGACGCCAGCACACCAAGCTACCCGAAACTGTAAAATTTTCCCAATCAACCATAAACCATAATGCTTTAGCGATAAAACTGAAAATCTATTAAAGAAATTTGACAGATTGTAGTAGCTTGATGTGCTGGCGTCTGTACATTCGCCATACCCCCGACTGGTATCAGCCCGTTGTGCACGTCCTCCTATAAAGGCGCGCATGAAACACTACGTGCCACTTGTTTGGGCTTGCCTGTTCGAGCGACGGTACAGCCCCACACTTCCCTCCCCAGAACATCAGTGAACAGATCCATACCAATGTCCTTACCCGGCAGGTGTCGAGCCTCTTGCGCGGCGGGTCGGGCGGCGCGGCGGGCGCGGCGGGGCGCGGCTCGTCGTCGCGCGCCGGTCTCCGCCGTTTGCGCTCCAGCAGCAGGAAGTAGATCACTTTCTCAGTGTTGTGGCTGTGGAAAAATAATTAAATTCGGGTAGAAATCATTAGAATTCGAACGTCAAAAGTTATAAAAGAGAGCCCCTAGAAATGGTCTCGCTGCTTCCTAGTTTTGAGCTTGAAAGCAGCAGAAAACTCCTCAGCAACACCAGATAAATGCTTCAATAGAGTCATCAAACCTAGCACAAATGTAAGAAACTAGGCTAGCATCGTAACGTTATAGTTGCAATTCACTACTCGTCAGTAACGTACATATTACTGGCGAGTACTCGTAGTATCTTGTAACTTTATAGCAGCTGGATGAAAGTAGTCGAGAATCATAATTCTTGACCACTTTCATCCAGCAGGAATCATAACTCTTGACTACTCTACTACTCTCATCGTCTCAGCATCCTAATAATTGGGTAGTTGGGTGCTCCTGACCGTCTCCCTACTACTGAACATGGAGCGATCAGACACAGTGCTAAATACTGCGATACAGGGAGGAGAGGTTAAAGGTACGCCAACATCTTCATCATCAAACAGTCTTTTTGTTTGCTGCACCGGACGACGTCATTACGTCGGCACCGGCTGTCGCTGAAAACCAGCGCCAGCTATTTTACGCGGATGTAACGCGTTTCCTCCAACCCTTTCTTAATTTTACTTTTTTGTGTTTTATGTTCTTTTTTGCGTCATGTTTGCCGCTAATAAACGTATTTTCTTCTTTCTTTCATCCAGCTGCTACCAGCTATCGTGAGAAGAATTCAGCTCCACCTAGCTTGAGAGCATCCTGCCTAAAGTAGTCTTCATTTAAAATCACACACAGTTCTTTTAAAAGTCATTTAAAATACAGGAACTCCTCACTCGGTCACACTTACAAACTCCTGCTCCAAAGCAGCAATGAACACCAAAAAACTCACTGTGGACTCAATAACTCCTGTATAAGCTTCTCCCTCTGCTTAAAGCAGCCCAGGCTACAGATAGCCTGCAGCACATCCGGGTCTATAGCCTCAGCAGACGGCAGCACCCTGGTCTGCACCACCTCCATCATTGGCAGCTCTTGTTCCAACTCTCCACGGCCTCCGGCTGTCACCCACGGATGTCGGGTGATTTCTGCCAACTGGGGATGAGAAAGATAATGTTGGTACGTATTATCAAATCTTTTTTTTTTGTATAGCATGTTTAAATATCGATTCCCATCACGTCTGCTGAGTTTTGCTAGCGAATTTAATATGGCCCTGCATAAACGGATTTTTTTCTCTTACCGTCATACGTTTCTCAGGGTTTACTTCTATCATCCCTCGCAGAAGCTGTTGGCAGTCAGGAGGGACGAAATGTGGTACATGGAACACGCCACGTTTTACCTGAAAACAAAAATTTAATACTCAATACACATAAACATAGAACATGAGTAGGTAATGTTGTGTCGAACTTGGCTGGCGCACCACCGTGCACCCAGAAAAAATTAAATAAAATCTGATTAAATTTCTATTCAAGTTGGTTTTGTTTTGATAAAAAATATAGACATACCTACCTATTTGATCTATACTTAGGTATGGTAATAAAATAGTAACAAAGACTTTTAGTCCGTTTTTTCTATTTGTCTGGATGTATGGGTTAACACACTTTTAATCCCGGAAGTACATTTCCGTGGAATATTTTCCGACATCCACGCGAGCGAATACGCGAACAAAAATAAAGTGCTCTGTGGGGCAAAAGCTACTAAAATAAAGGGCGGGAAAACCTAAAAAAAAAAACTTTAAACTATGTAGGTAAGCAAGTTCAATTTCACGTACATACTAAATGGTGAAAATGACTTACAATTGTTTTATTTATGATTTTGTTTTATATAAACAGTGCTTCGAGGAACTTTTGGGGCTCGAATGACGTTGACAGGGAGGCGCTGGTTAAATGTATTGAATAAACAAACTACCTACCTCTACACTCCATAAAACAAACCACATGACGCTGGCAGATAGCAGAATAGTCGACATCGGATCATGGGGTTTACTACGAAGTGCAAAGTGCAAATGTTCAGATCGGACCGACACATGGCCGAACCGAATATTATTGAAAAATGCGAAAAAAATTCGGATCGGCTTAGTTGGGTCGGGACCATGGTCAATATTCGAAAGACTGTAGGAGTGCAGGATCTGGACCGACCAAACCAAATAGTAACTTCGTAGCAGGAAACGGCCGAACATTCGGCCGATACCACTTCGGAGTAGACCCCCAGTTTCCACAGAAGAAAAAAGAAATGGCGAGGATAGTACCAATTTTGGCCACGCATCAAAAGCTCCTTGACAGCTCTGCTTTACTTCCAGGATTTTTGCGTAAACACATACAAAGATATGATTAAATTAAATTTACTTAATTTGAATTTTATCTGATTTTATTTGATGTGAGTTTATACGTGTGCTATGAATGGTTGTTATTTACCTGAAATAAATAAATGTATTATTATTATTAAATACCTTTTCAAGTAATTGACGTAAATTATCGTCGTCGAAGGGTAACGCACCGACCAGCAGTGCGTATAGGATCACCCCACACGACCAAACATCGGCGCGCCGACCGTCGTATTTTTCACCCTGAAAGAATAAAATAATTTATTTTTAAAATTATGAAACCATGCTGTTCGTAAGAGCTGTATATTACATTAGATTTCAAAATAAAGAGAAACCTATTTATTCCAATTTGACAAGTAGCTTGAAGATATTGTAACTTGTAGTCGAAACTTTTTTGTTATTGTTTTTTTAGTCTGTGGGTTATAAAATTTTTTCTGCAAGAAAATGATATTAATTAATGTTGATATTATTTAATTTAATTAAATGACACAATAATATTCACCACGTTTTAACTAATTATAAACATACAATAACAATTACTTTTGCTAAGTGAATTCGTGAAACAGAGTAATAATACGTAATATTTCGTAAGTTGGCAGCCTTGTAAGCTTTTAGTGTGGCAACCTAAGTGAAGTTTTCCCGTAACTACGGGTAATCGCTTTCGTGATGAAAACAACTCTAGTCAACTTTTATGATTATCATACTTTTAAAAACTTTATGGGAAAATTTTTAACCAACTTCAAAAATGGAGGAAGTTCTCAATTCGGATGTTTATATATGTTTTTTTTACTTTTCATAACGATTTTCGGGAAGATTTTTAAAGTTGTCAAAAAATAAAAGGCCCGTTTAAAGTATCAAAGAAATCATGAATTTTCATCTATCTTTTGATTTAATCTTCTCATTAAGGGGACAGCACAATCAGCAACCTTTTTTTAAGATTCATACACCTGTTAATTGATGCACAATTTGTAAAATATAGAATATTTTTTCTATCACAATCTAAAAATAATGCCAAGGTCGTGGTCTTTTTGTATTACTTTTAAGGACTTTTCATTTCGAATTATAGCAACATTCCTGTTACGTCAAACCGACTTTAAACGGCCGAGTATTATCCGACCAAATACGGCAGATAACAACTGTCAGCCGTTACACGAGACAACGACATAGAACCCTTACGTGCTAGAAAGAGATCACCAACCTCGCAATTCAATAATTGAAATGTTGGTAACATATTGATAATTCATGAACGATCCGAACGACCGTTGCTTTGATTTCATCAATCCGTTGAAAAATATATTTTTGTGATAGTGTATGTGATATAAAAATACGTTCAAAATGAAGTCCGCTAAATCGAAACAAAGATTAAACGACATGCGAACGCCAGCTCGGAGTAAACAAAATCTAATGGGGGAGAGAGATCCGGTACAAGTATATTGCCGACTACGACCTATGCAAAGAGACTCTGATTCACCATGTATGAAGATAATTTCACCTACTATGGTCCTCCTGTCGCCTCCTGCGACAGCTATAAGCTACAGAAACGAGAATGCGAAGACTATGAAGTATACTTTCAAAGAGGTATTCCCGCCAGAAACGAATCAACAAGACGTCTTCGATAAAGTTGCGTTACCGATCGTCGAAGGCCTAATCAAAGGTAAAAATGGCTTATTATTTACTTATGGTGTCACAGGCAGTGGCAAAACGTTCACAATGACTGGTGAACCGCAAAATTGCGGCATTCTACCAAGATGTCTGAATATTATCTTCAAAACTATAAACGACTTCCAAGCACACAAGTACATCTTTAAACCTGACAAAATGAACATGTTCGATATTCAAACTGAGGCGGAAGCCATGTTGGAGCGGCAGCAGGAGCTCCACAAATTTAAAACTGGAAGGAAGAACCATTCAAATCCAGATTTAGCTATGTCATCATCAGATGTAACTAAAATTGAGGGTATTAACGAAGATAATCAATATGCTGTCTTCGTAACTTATGTAGAAATTTATAACAACAGTGTGTTTGATTTACTTGAAGATGGGCCCCCAATAAGTAGAAACTTGCCTGTAAAGATCATCCGTGAAGATGCAGCACATAACATGTATGTTCACGGAGTAACTGAAGTAGAAATTAAGTCTGCTGAGGAAGCTTTTGAAGCATTCTACTTGGGTTTGAAACGAAAACGAATGGCGCATACTTCATTAAATGCAGAATCAAGTAGAAGCCACTCGGTGTTCACAATTAGATTGGTGCAGGCACCGGTAGATGAGATGGGAGAAGCTGTGATCCAAAATAAAAAGTTTCTTAACATAAGTCAGCTTAGTTTAGTTGACTTAGCAGGCAGTGAACGTACAAACAGAACTAAGAACACTGGTCAACGTCTACGAGAAGCTGGTAACATCAACAAGTCTTTGATGACACTTCGAACTTGTTTGGAAGCATTACGGGAAAATCAGATCAGCGGGGCTAACAACATGGTGCCGTACAGAGAGTCAAAGATTACTCATTTATTCAAGAATTTCTTCGAAGGAGAAGGCCAAGTCCGTATGGTTGTGTGCGCTAACCCAAGAGCTGAAGATTATGATGAGACTCTCCAAGTGATGAGGTTTGCGGAGATGGCTGCTGAGGTTGAGGTGGCTAAACCACAGGTTATTGACATAGCTGCTAATATTGGCTTGACATCAGGACGTCGTAAGGCTAACAGACTATTCACAACAGCCCGAGATAACATGGCCAGGCCGGAAGCTAAAGACTTAGAGATGGACCTGGGTCTTGTCTACAGTCTTGGACCTGACTTCCCAAGTCTAGAACTGAACAGTTCTCAAGCAGCACACATTATCAAAGAACTCATGGCTCATTTGGAGATGAGGATCAGCCGACGCGAAACTCTGAAACGCAGCAAAGCTATCAAAGACGAAAGATTGAGGTCTGCTCTATTGGACCTTGAGAAGGACTCCTTGGAAATCAGGAGCGAGAATGCTTCTTTGCGTGGACAGTTGGCAGCATCGGAACGCAGGGTTAGAGCTCTAGAAGAACGCCTGACGGCTACTGAAAACGCATCACTCACACATCAAAGGAAACTAAACGAATTGACAGAGTACACATCTTCATTGAAAAGAGACTTACAAGAAAAAGAAATGATGCTTAGCCAAAACAAATTCGACAAAGAAA
This sequence comes from Apamea monoglypha, assembly GCA_911387795.2. Taxonomy (NCBI): domain Eukaryota; kingdom Metazoa; phylum Arthropoda; class Insecta; order Lepidoptera; family Noctuidae; genus Apamea; species Apamea monoglypha. The sequence continues at coordinate 6,174,354 of OU426942.1, read as the reverse complement.
AGCAAAAGAAGATTCTAGAAAGAAAATACAATCACAAGATTGCAGCTGAACATGAGAAAGCAAAAGAAATAAACTGCGAGAAGGAACGACTAAGGAACGCTATCGAAGAAAAAGAGAACAGACTAAGAATAATAGCTGAAGCTCTTAACCGGGGAGACAACGATGATTTCAACAAGCTTACAGGAGAAATGGGTGCACAGACAAGCAACAGAGATGGAAATTTTACTCCAGGATCAACACCCAGAGCTTTACCACCCCATCTGTTAACCCCATTCAGCTCTGTACCACAGACAAATCACAACCAAAGAGAGACACTCACACAGAGAGACACGCCATCGTCATCCCGTCGTGGCATAGCCATTGCCAATCCTAGACACCGTCGCTCGATCTCCGCCGACGGCCGAGGCTGGGTCGAACATGCCCCCAACAAAATAGTCCCCATGGGTACAGTAATGAAGCCGAACATCGTTAATAGTAAGGTCATCAGTAAGCTAACAAGCGTTAAAGATATAGCCAACTCTAGGACATCGAAATACTGTCTGATTTCTCAAGAACAGGACACTGATGGGGAGTTAGAAACTAAGTTGTATAAGGGAGATGTGGTTCCTACATGTGGTGGAGGTGCTCAGGTGATTTTCAATGATGTTGAGATGCTAAAACAATTCTCTCCGACACGGGAATCTTCTCATTCGCACTCCAACCGTCAGTCTGGTACTAACTGTGCCAGACATTCTGGCAAGCGTCGGGACACAAATAACTCTCCACCGCAGACACCTTCAAATACAAGCAAAAAGCAAAGAGTTGATGATGACTAACTTTAGACACTGGTAAGATATTTACGCCATTTTCTTTGTTTGCATTCATCTGGGATTCCTGATCTAATTCACTTGAAAATGTCATTGATTGATAAAAATTCTCACCAAAGAGTTTGGTACAAAAAAATCTTGATCAGGAATTTCAGATGCATGTCTCTGGTTAAATAAATTAATATGATTATGATAAATTGTGTGAGATAGTTAGAAAGTTTGTTGTTGTTTCTAAGTTCTGTTGAAATTTATATTTAACATTTTGATTAGTTCGGACCTGACTATATAAGATTAAAACTCATTTACAACTCATTTAGTTAAAAAAATATGTAGGTAGGTTTTACTGTGATTCCTTTATTTTGAAGTGTGATTTTAGGTTTTACATATTTTCAAAGGTTTCAATCCCTCATTCAAAAACCTACCCAATATTTTTGGGTTAATTGCTAGCAGCCAGAAAAAATTGCACCTTTTAGTAAACCACAGTTGGGTAAATTTAACACAAAAAATATTAATTAGTTTATTAACTTTACCAACACAGTTTTAGTGGTATTTTTAGGAACTAAAGCTATGGTTTTCTAAGAAAACGGTGGCCGTCATGAAAATCTGTAATTTTCACCAGTATGCGACATTATGCAGTCACAAAACGCCCCTATTAGAATATTATGTTATGATCATAACACATACACTGGATTTTTTCTAATGTATAAAGCATTGCTTATTTATTAAATTAGTTATGTCATGTAACACATTATGGGAGAAAAGTGTGGTCACTTTACAAATCTACTCATGAATATAGACGTATATATGTATAAGGGTCTAGCGTACTAGGTACTTTGTTAATTTTGGTTTGTTTTGATTGTACAGCGGAAGTGTGACTGAAACTTACATAGTTTTAGTTAAATTTCGAAACTAACCAGGTATAATAAAAATGTCAGAAATTGTTTCAGTAAACGATTCTAAACCAACAACTTGGTACTTATAATGTGCATCAATTCAGTTACACATTGTATATACTGCCGTTTTGACAGTCGTTATGGGTAGTCAGAAATCCATTAGTCTGGCAACCAATTTTACCAAGGGTTATCGTATTATCCAGTAACTGGGTTGTGGAGGTCAAATAGACTGGAAGCTGACCCCAACATAGTTGGAAAAAGGCCAGGCAGATGACGATTGTATAGACAGCCTTTTTAGTGTGACTGTTCACCGCTTTCTTAGCAAACCAAAGCGTTAATTAGTTAATTAATATATCTAACACCTAAGTTTTGTTAAGATTTCTAATTTTGTAGTTGTAGAATTTTTCTATTACATTTTGAAAACTTCTTAAACCCTTTTAGCGTTGGTTGACCAATCAGATTTTTTGATTTTTAACTCAATGCCTTTAGTTCTTAGAAAATAATATTTACAAATACTTAAACTTGATATTGGGGGCTTATGGCTAATTAATACCAGCCGCACGGGTCGATCGATCAGGTTAAGCTACGCTTGCCGCGGTTGGTCCGTGGATGGGTGATCTTTACATATCACCCGACCGTGCCTCGGAAAACACGTTAAGCTGTTGGTCCCGGCTGTCATTCGAGGATCTTTGACAGTCGTTACGGGTCGTCAGAAGCCCCGAAAGTGTGGCCACTAGTCTTACAAAAGGGGTATTATAGTATTACCCAGTAACTGGGTTGTGGAGGTCAGATAGGCAGTCGCTCAATGTAAAATACTGGTACTCAGCTACATCCGGTTAGACTGAAAGCTAACCCTAACGTAGTTTGGAAAAGGCTAGGCAGAAGTTGAGTAAACTTGATACTTATTACAAATGAATAATGATTTAGTCAGCCAATTTATGAAGGGTAGAAGAAGACTTCACGGAACACGCTTAAAAGGGCTTGTGATTTTTTTTTTATTACTGAAGAAGACATTTTGACTGTGATTCAAATAAATTTGCTCATTGTACAAGTGCATACCATTTTTTTTTGTTACATTATGAAACTGGTTTCATTGACAATGCTTTATATTGGTTGTGGGGTTCCCTGTGGCTAATCGGATTATTACAAGAATGAGTACAACTAATTATCTTTTATTTTAGTTAGCCTACATTGTGTCCCATCGCTGGGCAAAGCCCCGCTCCTCCCTTTTTACAAGCTTTTATATGACTTGCAACGTTCGTATAAGTTGTTCTCTTCAAGGTTTGATTGACCTGATTTTTTTCTTTCCAAACCTCCCTGTCTTGTGCGATCTCTGGCCATGTTGGCCTTGCAAACGTTATCAGAACATCACACCACCTTCGCCGTGGTCTACCTCGACGGTGATGTCCTCCCTCAGGCGGCCAGTTGTCAATGAATGAATGAATTTAAGATTTTTATTAAGCAGGTTTCATTTGCTGTAAACGAGGGTTTTGCCATCGAGCCTTAAGTATTATCAAGCGTTGTCAATGAAATCATCTACCTACGTTTAGTATACCATATACTCGCATATATTATACACATAATAAATAAGATTTTCACTATCTTTTTTCTTAAACTTTCTGAAGTAGGTTGAAAAAAGTATTGTCAGTTATCTTTCCTGTAAAACGTTTTGTTAAAAAACCTGATTATGTAGCAACCCATTTTATTTTTGAACTATACCCTGTCCATTTTGTAAACCGTTTTTTGACAAATGAAACACACAATACATTGATTGATACACGTACGGTATTATAATGTACCTATGTAAGAAGCCATACATTAGATAATTCAATACGATAAGGCAGTTTATATTTATTTTATTACGCATTTTAAAGTACATTTTACGTAATCTGGAATATACGTACGTTCTAAGACAGCTGTCAAAAAACAGTTAACCTAATGGACTGGGTATACACATGTTCATTGTATACTAATTTGAAAATAAACTTTGTTATGTTAACGTTAAGTATGTTCAATGAATTTGTAATTACTATAATGTAGTTATTATAGCCCTAGGCAATTATAAGTTCTAACACAGATCTGATATACTTACCTAGCTAGATATTAGAAAAAACGCAAAGTGGAATTGAACTAAAGTGGCATTCTTATTCATAAATTTCCAAAGTGGTGGTATAGTCTCATTTTCTCAGTAGTAGCTCCGAGTATAGATCTTAGCCTGGTCCCATGAATAGGGGGGCGGCAATAGGATCGACCCCCTATTAAATGGGACTAAAGGGTGGTACGCTAAGGGAGCCCTACTATATTTTCAATTTATAGGTCAGTGTCGTCAGGTTGTATCCTACTAATATTATAAACGCGAAAGTTTGTGAGCATGAAATTCTTCGGGAAATACAGGCCTGAAGGCCAATTCTCGTAATTTAAAATGTTCAAAACCTAGTCGCAGTCTCATCTCGGCGACAAACAAATGTCAAAATGTAGAGAAATTAGAGGAATTTTTGACAGATTGAGACTGAGACCAGACTGTGAACGTTCTTAAAATTACGAGAATTGCCCCTCTGATGTTATGTTATATTTGTCCGTATTATTTCAAATGACTCTCACCAAGTTCTCTTAACTTCACAGCGGGTGAGTAATTACAACACATTTATAAAACGGAAATTGATAATCTAATTTAGGGGTCTCTTTCCGGTATAAAGGTCGCGTGTAATCTGAACTTGTTGAACCGTTGTGTTATTCAGCATTATTTAATTACTTAACTAAGTACATAGTTTAAACTGAATTACTTTGTTCTCCGATTCCCTTGTTCACAAACTGAACTAAATTTAAGTTCAGTGCATATTTTTCTTTCTATTTCATTAAGAAAAGGACAGAAGGTAAATATTAGTTTAGTCCTGTCAAATTAGTCAGCGCCTGACGTAAATTGACGTACTATTTATTAGTAGCCAATTTTTTAATCACGTCTAAACTTGTCTATTGAGTATCTAAATTTGACAGGACTAAACTAATATAAACTAACTTATGACCAATGACCACAAGTCTCTAAGTCAAGCCAAGACAACCCTTTTTTTGCATAATCTGTGTAGTTTCTACGTTCTATGGTTTGCCTGTTTTTGCGCAAGCAAATCTAAGGCTTTTAAAGTTACTAGTTTCCCCCGCATAAGTTTCGATCCCGTGGGAATATCGGGATAAAAAGTATCATACGTGTTAATCCTGGTTATAAACTATCCGTGTGCCAAATTTCATCCCAATCCGTTCGGTAGTTTTGGCGTGAAAGAGTAACAAACATCCACCCATCCATCCATACAAACTTTCGCATTTACATATAATATTAGTGTGATTACTACAAAAGCTAATCGCGCATAAGTCTTATTAAACAGTTTAATCAATATTACTTGTAATGTAAGAGTATACCACCACAGCCCACGCTCAATTTCACGCCCCTTAGCGCCACTTGATTCAATAACAACCACAGTTTTGCGTTCACAGTACTTAATTATGAGGATATGGGTTATTTAATAAACTTTGGTTTAACTGTTTTGTCGACGCCATTTTGTGCGTCCATTGTAAGTTTTCCCGCCATGTTTTTGGCGCGGAATCGTATTAAAATACTTTTCCATTGATTTTGTTGTTTTATTTTTGTATCGTTGGTCTAGGTGGTCAAGCACTACTGCTGAGCATGACGTCCTGTTCGATTCCCGGGTCGGGCATTGTTATTGATTTTAGTCATCTGGAATTTCTCAGTAACAGCACGGAGTCTGGATGTGGATTTGTGCCCGGTTGATGGCATTAGGCTTGCCCACTATTACATGAGACTTAAACATAACTGGTGAAATATGAGGTACTAAAGGTTACACCTCTGCCTAACCCTTCGGAGAACGCAGACGTGATGTTGTGTTAAGTGCTATTTTTATATTTTTTAGTGGGAAGAATAAAAATATTGTCATATATGTAAACCTAGAGAGCAGTGGTATCGGCCCCGACTTAAAGAGTTGTAGGTCGTGAGTTCGAACCCAGGTAGGCACTTTGTGTATTTAATTTCATCATCACTGCTGATCACCGCTGCTCTCAAAACGGTGAAGGAAAACATCGTGAGGAAACCGGCATGTCCTAGAACCAAAAATTCGAAGACATGTGACATCTACTAACCCGCGCTGGGCCCGCGTGGTGGATTAAGGCCCATTCCCTCTCATCGAGAGGAGGCCTGTGTCCCAGCAGTGGGAACATTACAGGCTGATTTTGATGTGAACTTTGTAAATTTACGAAACACAAACGGCTGTTCATGCTACAATATACCCCTTTATTCATAAACGTTGCTTACAGTTCAGTACAGCAACTGTTTATTCATACATTTTTGACGTTAAACGTCAGTTATTTTAAACACTTAGAATGTAGCTGAACTGTCAAAATGAAAGCCATTGCTACTGTTAGTGTGTTACGCAATTATCCCGCAGTCCCGTATAAGAACTGAACGCATAATAAACACCCAGTAGGTAATTGAATTACGTTGATATACAATACAGGATACAGACACTTTGTTGTTAAGTAGTGTAACGACTGTCATACTTGTGTGTCAATAGGGAGCCCCATTATAGAGCGGAGCCAGGCCCGGTCCGAAGGGGGGTCGTGAGGTCATGACCCCCCCAAAATCATTCAAGCTGTCGAGAGTCTGCATGATTTAGTTGCCTTACTAACTTACTACTTGGTGAGCCCCCCAAAATCTTGGGCTGCGACCGCGCCTGAAAGCTGCACGAATCCTACCTAAATAATGCTATTCGGGGTCAAATTAGATTAGCTAGCGAAAATCCGCTGACGAGATGGGTATCAATATCTAAACATGATAAAAAGATGCACTGAACTTAAATTTGGTTTAGTTTGTGAACAAGGGAATCGGAGCTACACGAATACCTAAATAATGATAAGTATGTGGCCGACATAGCTTGCAGAGTAAGCAAACTGAAGTAGCAGTGGACTGGCCATGTTTGTCGAAGGACCGATGGCCGGTGGAGCAGACGAGTCCTGGAGTGGAGACCGCGTATCGGCAAGCGTAGTGTGGGACGCCCCGCAGCTAGATAGACTGACGACCTAAAGAAGGTGGCTGGGACAGACTGGGATGTTGTGGCGCAGCCTGGGAGAGGCCTATATCCAGCAGTGGACTGGACTGTGGATGAGTTTTGTATACCTACTGTCGATCTTGGGAAGATCTTTTCTAGGTACCTACGTGTTCCAGACAGGTATGGGTAGGTACACTCATCGAAGGCCAACGACGCGACGCTTTTTACATTCCATATAAGTGTATGGAATGTCGTTTGCTTACCAATTTTCGCACCGGTATATACGGCTAACAACGACTGTGAGGTAAGATACTAATTAGCGGGATTGTCCGAAAGGGTTACCGCTACCCCGGAACATAAAGGGCAAAGGAAGGAACATGGGTGGGTTTTAGTCAGTAAGAGTCTGACACTCCCTTGCGGGAGCGAGAGGGGTCATTCGATGATTTCCCTTCCGGAAAAAAAAAAGGTAAGATACTAATGCGACTATTTTTTGTTTATGGATAACAGAAAATATGCATTAGACAAAGCTGAAACGTCTCGTGTGCCTAAAATAATATTAAGTACAGACGCCAGCACATCAAGCTGCCCGAAACTGTCAAACTTTCCCAATCAACCTTGAACCCAATGCCTTAGCAACTAAGTTGAACATCTATTAAAGTTTGACAGATTGTAGTAGCTTGTGCTGGCGTCTGTAGGTACACCGGACGACACTTATACCGTTCAGGATGTGTCCTAACCGAATGCGACTGTAGTGCGAGTACACGATCGTCGAGCTCGTTTATTTACATATTATTAAAAAAAACTTAGATCTTCAAAACCTCTCTGTAGGGCTGATTTTGCAATCGACAGATAATTTTTATTCGTGGAATAAAATGACGTCTGACAGATTTTGTATGGAAGAACTGTCAAAAATTCAAAATTATTCCTCGGATAAAATTATCTAGCGTTGGAAAAATCAGCCCTAAATCTCTATCTTATCTTTCTTCTTACCTTTAATCTTTCTTAGGCCTAATTTTTCAACAGTCAGATCATTTTTATCTGAGGAATGAATACGTATTGCGGTTTGACAGCTTTTGTATAGAAATTGTGTCAAACTGTCAGATTTATTCTTCAGATATAAGTTGTCTGACTATTGAAAAATCAGCTCTTATGACGCTCTCTCGCGTCCAATCAAGTCGCGTTTGTACGTCATAATTCAGGTAGGTAAATGATCGCTTATTCTCGATGTGAAATGGCATATAACCATTCCGCATTGTATCGTTCTATATTTAGAGTTCCGTTCTCATAATTGAATAGTAGGTAAGAACTTACTCTAATAACTTCAGGACAGGCGTAGTGGGGACTGCCGCAAGATGTCTCTAGCAGCGAGCCGGCCGGCTGCAGCGACGCCATCCCGAAATCTGCTATCTTGATGTTGTTCCGCTCGTCCAGAAGTAAATTCTCGGGCTTTAGATCGCGGTGGCTGGAAATTAAAATAAATTCGGTTGTAATTTGAGTGTCTTGGTTTTATGAGATGAGGCCCGGAACTGTCACATTATACTCGATACTAGATGGCAGTGGTTATGCTTTAATTTAGTGGCCTTCATTCCACGAAGTAATATACAAGGCTCATTCTAGTAGTATAGGGGCTTTTGGCTAAGTAATAACAGCCGCACGGTTCGATCGATTAGGTTAAGCTACGCTTACCGCGGTTGGTCCGTGGATGTGTGACCATCTTCACATACCAAGACTCCTTCGTGCCTCGGAAAACACGATAAGTCCCGGCTGTCATTCATGGATCTTTGACAGTAATTACGAGTGGTCAGAAGCTCAAAAATCTTACCAAGGGAATCGGGTATTATTATATACCCAGTCACTGGGTTATGAAGGTCAGATAGGCAGTCGCTCAATGTAAAATATTGTTATTTAGCTGCATCCGGTTAGACTAGAAGCCGACCCCAACATAGTTGGTACCTAAAAGGCAAGGCTGATGATTCTGACTTTAGTATTACCAGTTTTGACAGTCCCTTTTTCTTCACGCCACTAATTCAATTTAGCCAAAGGACACGTCTTGTGAGTCATACAATTTGATTAGCTAAAAGACTAGCTACATGTGAATTGTAGTCACGTCTTCCACTAAGGCAGATTATTCTCATAAAGGAGCATCCACATAGCAAGCATTTCGCAACAAGTGTTAACGTGGTTGTGAAAATACCATTAGGAGCTAATCACTTGTTTTCGAATGAAAGAGGTGGTCGTTTGAACGTTTTCACGTCGTTGTAATGCTTAATTCTATTAACCCGCTGCTCAAATACTTGGAGGTTCATTACGCGCGCTGGGTGTGCTGCGCCTTGGCATTAACATTAAAATAATAAGAAATGTAGCAGTAGTACATACCATATAGAGTGACTGTGACAAAAATCAAGAGCGGATATGATTTGTCTAAAGAACCGGCGTGCCTCTTTGGGAGTCAGCCGCCCCTTCTTCACCAGGTAGTCGAACAGCTCTCCACCGCTTACGTGTTCTAATACTAAATATCTGTAAATAATAGAGAAGTCACAAGTCAGTAAGGATTTTCTGTTAAAGGAGAATTGTAACCAAAAGCCGACTAGTAAAAGAAAACCTACGGTCTCTTCTTTCTATAATATAAAAAGAAAATGGAAATTTGCCGAACAGTCGTCGAATTCTGATAAAAAACTTCTACTGCTGGACGAAGGCCAGACCTGCCAATAGGTCGTCATGGGAAGAGCATATATCTCTTGCAAAACATCGTCTCCGTCACTCATACTAGCTGTGTGACAGTTAGCTCTTTCTAGACCTGACCTATAGGTATTAAACAAGTACGCTGAACTTCATACTATCGATGACAAAATGAAGACATTTGATTTTCGCCATTTTAGCGCTGACAGCAACGTGAGTGTCCGTGGAACTAATATTTTTGATAGCGAGTTTTACAAGATGCGCATACTCAGGATAAAAATGTTCTAAATATCTCGTACTAAACACAAAATACACAAAAAAATCTTATTCCACGATTTAGACCTAAACCATCAGAGACGTACAGACGCCAGCACATCAAGCTACTACTATCTGTCAAATTTCCTTAACAGATTTTCAACTTTATCGCTAAAACATTAAGGTTCAAGGTTGATTGTGAAAATTTGACAGTTTCGGGTAGCTTGATCTGCTGGCCATCTGTACCAAAACAAAACGATTTGCGCCAATGTGTCAATTTTAGTTCTTGAGACGCTCGAGAGGGGCACTTTGAATCGGCATAAAAAACAACTGTTATTTCATATGATATATTTAGTCCAACGAACTTGTATGATATGGTCAGTGTTAAAGACACACACACACACGAAGAAGATAGGTAGATACTTACAAATATTTCTTATTTTCGTAAACATCAGACAGTCCTAATACGTGTGGATGTTCTATCAATTTCATAATTGCTATTTCTCTTTCCACCTGAAAATAAATAAAGGGTTTGACTTTAGTGTAATCCAACAATGAAAAGAAGGCAGAAAGATTTGTTAATTGTAATTCTCATCACTGCCAATAGATGGCATTAAATTTAATTTTAAATATTCATTCTTTATTTTGTCAAATTAATGAAAAATTTAATTTTCATTTTGTTGTTAGTGTTACAATAATATTTAAATAGGTACTGACCTTTTCAAATTGAATCTTATTTTTTGGTAATTTAATACCTCTAAATAATTTTTTTTATCGAATTAATTTTAGTTACTCAACAACAGATGGCGCTATTTTACAAAATTGGTTATGTTGATTACCTTCATCAACACAGATTCGCTGAGTTTCTCCCTGTTGATAATCTTGATGGCCACCTTCTTGCCCGTCACGCAGTGGACACCCAATTTCACTAGTCCTGGAAATATAGATAGTGAAAAATGAGACATTTTGATCAAAACCAGTAAATTTCGGGTAGGTAGTTACGGTCAGCGACAAAAGTCGTGTGCAACTGCACCCGTTAACCCATAAAGTAAGTGTTGCTTCCGAGATAAAAAATACCTTTTTATTATTGGATCTTTACGAAGAAATTCTCAACAACACTTACGAGTTGTAGGTCGTAGGTTCGAACCCAGACACGAGCTTTACTTTGTGTAAATTATTTCATCTCCACTGCTCTCAAAACGGTGAAGGAAAACATCGTGAAGAAACCGGCATGTCTTCGAAATAAAAATTCGAAGACATGTGACATCTACCAACCCGCACTGGGCCCGCGTGGTAGATTATAGCCTACTCCCTCTCGAAGAGAGGAGGCCTGAGTCCCAGCAGTGGGAACAATATAGGCTGATTATGAGTCTTAACTAACTCTGCGGGGTAATTGCGTAACACACTAACAGAGCACTGGCTGTCATTTTGACAGTTCAACAACATACATTGCGTTATTTACGTTTTTTAACGCAGACAATTTTTTCGAACATATGAAGCAATGGATTAGCAATATCCTTCAAAATGATTCGGATTGTGATTGATAGTGTGTTACGCAATTAGGGCGCTGTACCTTTTGGCTACATTTCAACAAGATAAAGTTAGTATTGATTTTTCGTTTCTTTCATCAATCATCCTAGACGAGAGCTAGACGTTATCACATTCAACGTCGTGGTCGTGTCTGTGGCATAGCTATACCGTGTCCAATAAGTAAACTGTTTTTTGACAGATGGAACTAGTGATTGCAGCAACACACAATACATTGATTGATACACGTACGGTATTATAATGTCTGTAAGAAGTCGTAAATAATATAATTCAATAAGTTACATGGCAGTTTATGTATATATTTATTTTATTACCTATTTTAAAGTTAACTTTTACGTAATCTAGAATATTGGACAGACGCCAGCAGGTTAAGCTACCCGAAACTGTCAAATTTTCCCAATCAACTTTGAACCTTAATGCTTTAGCGATAAAGTTGAAAATCTATTAAAGAAATTTGACAGATTGTAGTAGCTTGATGTGCTGGCGTCTGTACGTTCTAAGACAGCTGTCAAAAACGGTCAACCTAATGGATAGGGTGTAGCAAACGACAACATAAAATAAGAACACCCACACGGGTCGTTCGAAGGTTAAGCTACGGTTGCCACGGTCGGTTCGTGGATGGGTGACCATCATCATTTTGACCAAGTTGTAACGTTTGTAGAGTTGGTCTCTCATTAATTGACTGTGGATAGATTAGTAGGACGGCTGCCCCTCCCCCACCCTCCCCCTAGACAAAACCCCTAGTTACGCCAATGCACATATATAGGTACTTGGTCCAAACTGTTTAGTCTCTTTCTCATGATTACAAATAATTACAATTTAGACTTAGTGCGAACCGCGCGTTTAGTTTCAATATTTCCTGTTGCCGTATTTGCTACTTACATAGAGTGGTTAATACCATTTCTTGTTGCTGAAAATGTTCTATTTGAAACTTTTCAGAGGAATACTTTTTGTTGGATTGAAGGTTTTATTTTATTTATTAAGTTATATTTCAGCAGGACTTTTCTCGTATAGAGAAGGATAGAGCATTGATCTACGCTACGTTTATTCACCTAATTAGGTACCTTAACAAGATAAGATTAATTCTTCACGATTACATAATCAGCCTTTAATGTTCCCACTGCTGGGACACAGGCCTTATCCCAGTGAAAAGGAGTGTGCTGTAATCCACCACGCGGGCCCAGTGCGAGTTGGTAGATGTGACATGTCTTCGAATTTTTAGTTGTAGACCATGCTAGTTTCCTCACGATGCTTTCCTTCACCGTTTTGAGAGCAGTGGTGTTGAAATCATTTACACAAAGTAAAGCACCTGTCTTGGTTCGAACTCACGAGTCTCGACTTACTACTCGTAAGTCAGGGCCGGTACCACTGGGCCATCATAGCACCCATTGGGCGGATATCACATGTATTCGATTTTTTTGTTCTAGGACATGTTAGACCCAAAACCTCGAAGACATGTGAGATCCACCAACCAGCACTGAGTCTGCGTGGTGGATTATGTCCCACTCCCTCTCACAGAGAGGAGGCCTGTGTCCCACCAGTGGGAACATTATAGGCTGATAATGTCATGTTATAATCGCCCAACGGGTGTATTAACAGCTCTATATAACATCGTTTCAACAACAGACACTGGAGGCGCATTTGTAGTTAAGCACCATTCATTCAGAATCCTTGGAAAGTGTAACAAGTTCTTCAATAATGTCATTTACGCACGGGTAAGTGAGAAACATTCTTTGTAACTTACATAATACTTCGATCTACCGAAGAGGATACTTTAACTAGAAGTCAGGAGCTCGGACAGACAGGGTACAAGGGAGTAACGTGGTTGTGGAGCTAAATAGGTATGTATTTGTAACTGGCCAAATCTATTTTTTTTATAAACCATTTTAGCTTTGCCACGGTCAGCACCCTGCGTAACACACATCAATCATTTTGAAGGATATAGCTAATCTATGGCTTCATTTCTTCGAAAAATTTGTCAGCTCAACAACGTAAAAGACGCAATGAATGTTGTTGAACTGTCAAATTGAAAGTCATTGCTACTGTTAGTGTGTTACCAAATTACCCCGCAGGACCTACAGTCTAGGCCTGACTGACAACACGTCGTGTCGTAACTCGTGTTGTTTGTTTGCCCAGGTAGTTTGAATGTGGGATGGGTGTGTTTATAGATGTATAACACCCAATTTTCTGGGTGTTTATCGGGTGTTTACCAACGCACCGGGTGGATTGCCCATCTGTAGGTGCGTTTGATCCCCGAGTCAGGTAAAGTCGGAATAGTGTATATTTTCCATTAGGCAATTTTCCGTAACCCGAAGACTGGATTTATGCTTCCTACGGCCTATAAATTTTAGCGGAATGCTATTGTATCTGTCGTGGCCAACCACTTTAATTTGATCGGGGTGGCCTGGCTTGGTTACTGCGACCAATTCGGCTCGCGCGTGGTCATATTGCCAACCTAGCCGAACCACCGAACTATTTACCCAACTGCCCCTTCAACATTTTCGTCACCCTATTTGGGCCACAAAAGGGATGAATGAAAGGCAATCGCATGCAGCTGAGATGAGAATGCTTAGAGGGATGTGTGGTGTTACAGGAATGGATAGAATAAGAAATCAGTACATAGGAGGAAGTCAGGAGGAGAAGTGGCACCGGTAACTGAAAAGTGGTGTGAAAATCGGTTGTCATGTGTTTCGGAGAAATGGGGAAAATATCGTGAAGAGCGTTTTGAGTATGTTGATAGCTATAAGAGTAGGGGAAGACCAAAGAAACGATGGATGGAATGTGTAAATGATGATAAATGGATAGAAAGGGAGTGACTACCGAGATGACGACTAATAGAGAAGTATGGAAGAAAAAGACATGTTGCGCCGACCTCAAATAAATTGGGATAAGGGCAGGAGAATGATGATCACCCTATTGTTTAAAATAATGGCCTAAGTATCGATCAGCCAGTTCACTAAATGTTGTATTAGATGCATCGGGTGAACATCATTCAGACCGCAGTTAACTAAAAAGCTAAGTAAGCTAGTTGGCGCGATATATATACAATACACTTCTATCTCTTCAGAAATACTGACGTGAAAATGATATTGTGTTATATTTCTTAACAGGATTGTAATTCTGATGGTCCTGGACATGGTAAGCAGTTCATCGACTGTCATGCATCACACTGCTGCCATACAAGCGGTGCCACCGAGTGTCTCCCTCACTCTCATACGAGATAAGCCAAATTCGGGAAATTTTATCAATATTAGTAAGTATTTTGTAATTAAATGGCAGTTTTCAGGCTACTTCTAGGCAAGCGTCAAACGCGAGCCTACCAAATGTAATAAAACAGACAGTATTTTGTTTTTAAATAACGGAACAGCGTGTTTGTTAAAAACTTCATACTTTGAGTGGCAGTACACGACTGCCAGTAAGAATAAAAGGTTTAAAAAGTAGCTGCAAACATGTAGTACCACAACAATACAATGAAAACACCGTGTCTTCAATAGAAAACGATTTCAAAAGGCTGAAAACAGTTCCCAGCCTCTATTTCCCGAGGTCTTGTCAGCTGTCAACGTTTCCGCCATTTTGAATATTCGGGTCACATCGGAGCACTATTGGAAATACAAACGGTTGAAAATGGAATGTTTGTTCACAGATTTATACGTTTGTACGGAAAACGTTCAAAATACGAATGGATGATGTCAACTGTTTTTTTTTTTATAAATTGGTTTGCCCAGTAGGGATAATTATACGTCTTGAATGCAATAATAAAATACCTATCATATTTTGTCACTAAACGACTCTTACTATTCAGTACTTAGGTATAATTTTACTAATACCTGCGAGGTAATTATCTATCTAACACAAATTTATTTTATTTATATATCTAAGTATGCATTCACACGTCACGTTGCAGTATAGAACTGATTTACAACCGTCACCTCACACATCAGGTCCAGTTGAAAACCAGCGCTAGGCACTAGTTGTCTGGCATTTTTTGCTGAACTGGGCCTTTTTGGCGCAGCCGTGAGGCACACTTTTCCTGCTAATTTCTTACATCGGACTTCACACTTTTTATTTAATCTTTTATTTTATTTTATTTTATTGTGTGTGTTTATTTGATGTATGTATCTGGTGTATTGTGTCTTTTAGTTTGTGCCAAATAAATGCATTTTCTTTCTTTCTTTCTAATTGCATAACACACTGTCAGTAGCAATGGCTGTCATTTTGACAGTTCAACAACATACATTGCGTTATTTACTTAGCGCCGCGTCTTCGACCTCTCCTCTTCTCACGTCTCTTCTGTGTGAGCCGTGCCAAAAGCAGAAAACATTGTGAGGAAACCGGTATGTCCTAGAAACAAAAATTCGAAGACATGTGACAGCTACCAACCCACACTGGACCCGTGTGGCGGATTGCGGCCCGCTCCGTCTCACAGAGAGGAGGGCTGTGTCCCAGCAGTGGGAACGATAATGGCTGATTATATAAATACCATATGCTCGCGTAGCATGACCAATATAGAGACGGGTTTTGCCGATGGAAGAATAGACAAAATGACAGATTATATAAACAAATTACAGACAGATTGATAGACAGACAGATCCTATCTACAATGTCAAGCATGACGACCAATTTTTCTCAACTTTTGACACTTGGAGGTACAAAAATTCCTTCTCGACTAGTGTCAAATAGTCTACATCACATTGGACTTAGACAAGAATCGTTATTGATTTTAAAATTTGCTCCCCGTTGCTATTGAACGAATAGATGTCTTTGTCTTCATAGAAACGCGAGTCTGCGGGTCGCCCCGTGCTCGGGCAGAAGAGATGTCGAGATGGATAGAAAGAACTTTGTCTATTCTTGGTAGAATAGAGATAGAATTGGTCATGCTACATAAGCATAAACATAATCAGCCTATAATGTTCCCATTGCTGGGACACAGGCCTCCTCTCTGTGAGAGCGAGTGGGCCGTAATCCACCACGGAGGCACAGTGCGGGTTGGTAGATGTCACATGGCTTCGAATGTTTGGTTCAAGGACTTGCCGGTCTCCTCATGTTTTCCTTCACCGTTTTGAAAGCAGTGATGATATAATAATTTACACAAAGTAAAGCGCCTGTTAGGGTTCAAACCCACGATCCACAACACTTAAGTTGTGGTCGTTACCACTGGGTCATCACTGCTCTCATGCTCATGTTGGCAATCATGAAACTTAATAAATGCGTCTACTAGTGGTTGAATATCAAGCTGTGTTGAAAGTTATTACACAACTAGCGGTCGGATAGTTGGAAAGCTGCCCATTTCATAAGCAATGATCGCCAATCAGCTTTAATAACTTGAGCTCAGCCGTTATTAACAAAATAGAATGTAATATTTTAACGCTAATTAACGAAGTCTGGCAAATGCCAGGCAATATATTGAATTGCAGGTATTCAGTAATTTGCATTGCGTTGCTTGGCACGAGTTTCGAAGTTGTAACGTAACATTAAGCCTGTGTTTCTAGATGGGGTAGGTAGTTGACATGTATATGTCACAGCCAACTGGTTAAATTAGCCGTTTAGTCAACCGCCTGGCCTTTGGAAGTAGTGCTCGCCTCGCTTCGGTCTCTCGGCTCGCATACGGTTAATCACAGTTCTAACCTAAACCATTTGGCCGGGGTGCCCTGGCTTAGTTACTGCGATCAATTCGGTTCGCATGTGATTGCTTACAGTTCCAACCTAAACTATAATTTATTAAATGTCATTCAGGCCGTTAGTTGAACGGCCGCCGTTTAGTTAAAAGGCTAGGCGGTTAACTAAACGGGTAATTTAACCAGTTGGCTGCGACATTTACATCGACACCCACATTTCCCCAGTTATTTTATAAAGCCCTTTAACCTCTCGAGCGCTTTACGAACACCGTTTGTACATAAGCAAAAACGCCTCGAGCGCCTTACGTACACCATCTGTACACAACAGACGTCGCTCATTGGACGTTGACTTTTATCATTTTGATTTTTTCTGTTGTGTACAGATGGTGTACGTAAGGCGCTCGAGGCGTTTTTGCTTATGTACAAACGGTGTTCGTAAAGCGCTCGAGAAGTTAAAATAGGTACCGTTGAGATTCTGTTTATAGGGCACAAGCATGTGCGCAAACACAGGTGCATTCTCTGTTCCATTACTCTCATAGTCCGATGGGACGGCAATCCAACACGACCGGGGAGAGATCAGGCGCAGGCCCAACAGCTATTACGTGCTTCCCGAGGCACGGGGGTATCAGACCGCCAACTTCCAAACTCCGGGCTGCCACTGAGAAATTGGATGGCTCAACAGGCGCTTGCGACCAAGAAACCAACGGGGCAGATACGGGGGCTGACTATTACAAACTTAGGCAGTAAACATTGATATTTTCCATTTACAGGTCCATTTTTGACCAGTTCCTTGTTGCAAGCTTTGGTGGAAGACTCGGAAAATAAGAAACGAGTTCAGCGATACAGAGATGTGGCGTAACGTCTTTATACCTAATATATTTTATTAGCCGTCAGTTCCACTGTTGGGAGGCCTCCCTACTGTCCCGCTTAGTCGCTAACGACCTCGCGGCAGGCCCAGACGGAGATGGCGGCATGAGCTGGACTCCTTTCATAAAGATTGGTCCTTGGCAGCTCTGGTCAGAGAGAGATGGAAAGAGAGTAGGGAGGCCTTTGTATACCTAATGTTGTTTCAAATGGAGATGATGATGTATTTTTAAATAAATAGTAGCTATTAATAATGACTTCGTGTTTTATTGTCATCAGCCTCCAAAAACTGGCAAAGTGCTTGTCGGACTACGCACAATGATGGTTTCCGTAGTTGGGATGAATTAATCTCATGAACTAACATTACTTTGTAGTTGAACAAAATAAATGTTCTCCCCATGCATCGAAATACGTCACTGTCAATTGTCCAAATGTAGTTAAGTTTGTAATCAATCGGAAAAAAAAATATGTGATGAAACTACAAATGAACGATTTTCGGAATTTTACTTTACTTTGTGCTGGGAGACTTTGCTTCTTACCGAATTCTAGGTCAACGGAAAGTATTGTAAAGTATATTATTTATTTGCTAGTATCAAAATATGTCGCATTAAAATCTACGTATTTAATATTAATTTCAATTTAATACCCACTCGTGTTCCTGAGAAAAAGGGTCTTGACAGACTTGTAAAGGGATGGACGGACAACGAAGTGATCCTATTTAAGGGTTTCGTTTCTTCCTTTTGAGGTACGGAACTCTAAAAAACAAATAAAAATATATTTACCTGTTTGTCCTTTTCCCAAGGTCTTCTCCAGCCTGAAAGGTCCCACATATTGGTAGACCTCGGAGGTCCCTGTAGAACCTCCACCCTCCATCTTCACGCTTCACACCAAGTCCGATCACAAACATAAAAAACTTTCACATTTCACCAACATTGTTCAGTCTTTTCGCCGATAGATGGCGTTGTACTAAATTTATAGTCATTTTATTTTTTAAATCGAATTTTCGTTCCGTCCGACGTTAATGCCGGCCGATTATTGTTTTTATTTTGCGTTTATTGTTTACTTTCGGATTCACTAGTGTTGTTTTTTATTCTGTGAAGTCAATGGTGGTATTTCATTATTTGTTTACCTACCTATTCATTGGTCTTTGCAGTAAATATTCCAGTGCCTCAATATAAATGAGGAAATCCAATTAAAAGAGTTCATCCATTAAGTATTGGCGTCGTATGTGAAGACCTCGAGAAAAAAAGATACTGCCACGAACGTAGAAAAATAATAATTGTTGTATTTGGAAAGCTCGTTAAACCGTTGGTCCCGGCTGTCATTTGTATATCTTTGACAGTCGTTAGGGGTACAGAAACTCGAAAGGCAGACAACCAGTCTTATCAAGGGGTATCGTACTACCTTTAATAACTGGGTTGTAGAGGTCAAATGCAGGCGCTCCGTGTAAAATACTGGTATTCAGCTGCAACCGATTAGACTGGAAGCCAACGCCAACATAGTTGGGAAAAGGCTAGGCAGATGATGATTGATTGAAAAAAATATTATTCAGTCACGACATTTTTTGCTGTCCATTTTGAGTGTTTTGTGTTTTCACTATTTGAGCAGTTACACTTTATATGAAGATTTTAGATCCTAAAGAGCAGGGATGGGCAACCTTTGGAAAGTCGCGGGCCAAAGGTACAGACGCCAGTGGGGCAATTCTCGTAATTTTAAGAACGTTCACAGTCTGATCTGTCTCAATCTGTCAAAAAATACTTCTAATTTCCCTACATTTTGACAAGTTTTTTGACATTTGTTTTTTTGAACGTTTTAAATTACGAGAATTGGTCAAGCTACTCGAAACTGTAAAATGTTCCCAGTCAATCTTGAACCTTAATGCTTTAACGATAAAGTTGGAAATAAATTAAAGAAATTTGACAGATTGTAGTAGCTCGGTGTGTTGGCGTCTGTACATAAGATGTAGATAATAGACGAGTGAGTTGCGATAAAATTGTAATTTAACATTTTGTAATACATAGCTTGTATACACCGCAATTTTATGTGAAAAAGGTGCGCAAAACAAGCAGTGGACAACATCTATCGTGAGAGTATCAGTTTTTCGCGTTAGGATTGAATCTGCCTGGAAGAATGCTAGCCTTTCTTTCTCGTTGTCGTGAACTGAGAATTAATATCCTTTACTAACGCGCGATTTGAAAATATTCCGCGGGCCGGATCAAAAGCCGGATCGGGCCGCATCCAGCCCGCAGGCCGGGCGTTGCCCATATATGTTATAGAGGAACATTGCAAACGCGTGTGACTAAATTATGTAGTCATGAATACAAACATGGCTCGGAATTAACGTACACCACCAAATAACCCAATAAGAGTATTAGGTATGGTATGTTATAATCATAAAACACATACTGAATTTTTATTATCTTAATATTTAGAATTATTCTGTAAGTGTGTTTGTCACCACTCCTTCTAAGCGGCTGGACCGATTTGGATGAAATTTTGTGTGTATATTTCAATGGGTTCCTGGACGGTTTGAAAACACAATTGGACCCGCTAGGTGGCGCTGTTTTTCCGGGCTGGACGTCGTATGGCGTGTCCGCTAGTTTTTTTTAAATCATTGTTTTTTAAATTAATTTTGTTTTACTGATTGCGGGAGAAAATAGGCGTCACTATACAAATTTACGCATGCACACAGTCGCTCACGTATAATGGTCTGAGGTCCAAAGAAGTGGTAGACCCCTTTTCACTAGATTGTCTGCGGGGTAATTGCGTAACACACTAACAGTAGCTTGGCTTTCATTTTGACAGTTCAACAACATTCATTGCGTTATTTACGCTGTTGAGTCGCAAATTTTTCGGAATCCATTGCTTCATATGTTTGAAAAATGTGTCTGCTAAACAACGTAAATAACGCAATGAATGTTGTTGAACTGTCAAAACGAAACCCATTGCTACTGATAGTGTGTTACTTACGCATTTACCCTACAGGTTATCGAAATGTGTCATTTTCGATACGATAGCCTGCCGGATGGTTGTGTGTAGCTATACAGGGCCGTCTGGGCCAGGCGAGGTTTCAGCAAAAGATTTTGGAGGTCAACTTGCTCAAGGACAGTTTCAAAGCCCAAACAATGAATTGGTTCAGGGTCATTGTCCAGTGTCTCCGTTAGAGCATGCTCTGAAAAAGACCCGGAAGGCCAAGTGAGTGAGCCGCGGGTTGTTCGAAAGAGATACCGTGGCCCCTGGCATAGGCAACTGAAGGAACACGGGTGGGTTTTAGTCAGTAAAAGTCTGACACGCCCTCCCGCTCCACCCAGAGCGGGAGAAGTCATATGATGATTTACCAACCAGGAAAAAAAAGGGCCAAGTGAGTGAGGAAGAAACTGCGGAATGTTCATACAAACGAAAACCATGCAAGCAATATTTTTCCATCCCTGACAGGACACTGAGCCTTCAGGCTAGGATGTAAAAGTCATAATCCCTTTAGCTAAGTCAAGAGTCTTTGGGATATAAGTTTGTAACTACGATTTACGATCTGGTTCGATGAGTAAAAATGGTATAGCTTAACTACTGTTAGCCAAGACCCACGCAACAAATGACCGCTTACTGCATCGTATCGACCGATATAGTTCGTAACTTTACCGACGGAAGTTCGTAACTTTATCATAGATTCTCATAAAACCCTTTTGTTGGATGAGATTGAGGACTCAGCTCTTTGTGAGGTTGTGGGACGTACTTACTCGTAGCGTACGGTAGAGCGACCCCCACGTAGACGTAGGACCCAGTGTAGGTTCATAATCATCATCATTTCAGCCGAAAGATGTCCACTGCTGGACATAGGCCTCCCCCAAGCACCTCCACTTCGACCTGTTCTGTGCTTCTCGCATCCAACGGGTTCCTTCGGCCTTCACAAGGTCGTCGGTCCACCTTGTGGGAGGCCTTCCAACGCTACATCTTCCGGTACGCGGTCGCCACTAGAGAACCTATTGACCCCATCGGCCATCTGTACTGCGAGCAATGTGCCCTGCCTGCCGCCACCAGTGTGGGTTAGTGGACGAAAATAATCTTCGATTTTGGTTGTAGGACCTGCTGGTTTTTCGTGCACGATATTTACCGATTTTAATTGCACAAAGTAAAATGCATACATGCTTTGGTTCGAAACCCACGACCTAAAACTCGAAACCTAAGATTGTAACTATTTACCTACTCCATGTGGCCACCAATGTTCGACGATTATCATTGATGTTAATTACATAACCAGCCTAATAGTAACGTTCCCACTGCACACACAGGCTTCATCTCTGTGAGAGGGTACGGGTCATACACCACCACGCGGGCCAAGTGCAGGTTGGTGGATGTCACATGTCTTCGAATTTTTGATTCTAGAACATACCGGTTTACTCACGATGTTTTCCTTCGCCGTTTTGTGAGCAGTGGTGATGAAATTAAATACACAAAGTAAATTGCCCGTCTCGGTTCGAACTCACGACCTGCAACTCGTAAATCCGGGGTGATACCACTGGTGTTAATTAATCAAGTTGAAATGAATGCAAAAGCAATTACTTATCTAGAATGCCTGTAGTATACACTTTCCTACTTCCAAATATTAACAATTTGATACGGTAGTAAGGGCAATATTTACTCAGGGACCAGGGTTGGGCGACAAACAAACAAGAATGAGGGGTATTATTATTGCATCTTATTGAAGCAGGAAGCAGCAGAAGCCACCCCTATTGTTATTGTTACTAAATAAATTATAGAAAAAAGTTCGCATTGTGAGCTCCAACCTTTTTGAGAGATGCCGAAGTGAGCTGTCAATAGTGTCAATCTCGTACTTTTAAGAACGTTCGGAGTCTGATGTCAGTCTCAATCTGTAAAAAACACCTCTACCTACATTTTGGACACGTTTTTGACATTGATTGTCGCTGAGATTGATTGATTTTCAACTTTGTATATTACGGGAATTGGCCTTCTGATCTCAGTCTTAATTTATGTCAAAAATACCTCTAATTTCCCTAAATTTTTGACAAGTGTTTGACATTGATTGTCGCTGAGATGAGATTAATTGCGACTAGATATTGAACGTTCTTATGAATTAAATTGTCCTTCTGGTGGAATAACAGCTCCCTTCACCTAAGTTTTTACGGTGAGATTTTTACTGTGTTGGTGTGCGGAGCCGCACTTTATCATCGCGAATTGACTATTCTGTAAAGTTCACTTGGCACCTCACTCAAGTGACCGCAACTCATTTGTTTTGGTAGGTAAAACAAATGAGTTTGTTTTCGAATTATGTCCTCACGATGTTGAAACATCGTGAGGAAACCGGCATATCCTAGAACCAAAAATTCGAAGACATGTGACGTCTACCAACCCGCACTTCGTCCGCGTGGTGGATTACGGGTACCTACCACCCACTACCTCTCACAGAGAGGAGGCCTGTGTCCCAGCAGTGGGAACATTACAGGCTGGTTTCCCCGGTTGGCCCGTTTATAGGTACCTACTACACTTTGGAATGGGCAGCTACCTTCATCCTTCTAACTGACCGACCCCTTTGACAATTCAAAAGTGCCTGTAATTGGTTTATTTGAAATAAATGCTATGAGATCGAGTCTGATTAAATGCTACTACGATTATAATCATAAAGGATTCATACGAAACAACGTTCGAATTTCGAAGCAATTTTATAGAGCAGAAAAGATTACAGAATACTTTTTTTAAAAGCCGTGTTCCAAAAAAGTAAAGATCAAAAATGATCCGTCCTTTGTAAATAAAATTAAAGCCAAATGTTTTTTTAACAACGTAGCAAGTAAAATCCCTCTGAAAGATGCTAATTTTATAAACAATAAGCTTGAATGACGGCTATCCAGTTTACAAGCAATTAATGTAGGCCTATTAGGTACACTGTTTGTGTAACTGAATTGGGTCAAAAGAAAGGCTTTTAGTAATAATAAGTAGCCCGGATCTTGCTGGATTGTTGCCAGCGTTAAAAAGCCTTAGAACAATGCGTTAGACATAGACTACCTATTTCTCTATGTGGAATGAGAATTTATTCGAATGTTAAAATGGTGTTCTAACAAAAAGTTTCTTTGTTTTATCTTTGAAGGTTGGACTGTGTTCCAAGAAATCTTGCGGTATGTACATATGTTAGATGAATCATCATCTGCCTAGCCTTTTCCCAACTATGTTGGGGTCGGCTTCCAGTCTAACCGGATGCAGCTGAATACCAGTATTTTACATGGAGCGACTGCCTATCCGACCTCCACAACCATTCGAAAGCGAACTCATTTGTTTTTAAAGTAAATCATCGCGGATTCAGAACGAGACACCGTTCGGATTTCGAACTGATGATACCAGCGACCTAATTTTGAGTCTACCCCAAGGAAGTGTCTTCAGACCATTCCTATTCCTTATCTACAATCATGTATGATACTGAATTGTGTACTACAACACCAATGGATATAAATTGGACCGCAAAACACGTGTAATCCTTTATACATGAGTCCCAAGATACAGGTAAATGCGTAGTTTGGGGGAATTGGGGTTCACCGTCCAATCTATTCTTGTACAAATTATGATTATTAATAACTTTGAAATACAGGGTCAAATTAGATTAGCTAGCGAAACTCCGCAGACGAGATGTGGTATCTATATTACTATCTAAAACGATCAAATTAAAATTAAAAAGATTATATGGGATTTCGTTAGAGTCAACGACCGCTGGTAGCTTGTTGTTACTCGAAGTATTCGTTGAGAAAATCTGTTTGTTTTATCGTCTTTATGTCACAGCCAACTGGTTAAATTTGAGCTCGCACGTGATTGGTTACAGTTCCAACCTAAACTACCTATAATTTATTGAATATCATTCAGGCCATTAGTTGAACGACCGCCGTTTAGTTAAAAGGCTAGGCGGTTAACTAAACGGCTCATTAAACCAGTTGGCTGCGACATTTAAATAACGATACCCATCACGTCTGTGAAATTTACACGAAAAAAAACAGATTTTTAAAACTATTATTTCAAGTGACTACATTAGCTGCGGTTGATGACCCCACAAAAATATGATCTAATTTATTTATTTTGGTGTTTTATCATGTTTGGATATAGGTATCTATCACGTCTGCGGAGTTTCGCTAGCTAGTCTAATTTGACCCTGTAAACTCCCTATTTACTCAGCATTATTTAAAATAACAGGTACAAAAGTCGGTTATTATTACTAAGGCCCAATTACAGACGCGTGTTTAATCAGATTAGGCCCATGGAACTCGGGGTTACCAACGTAAAAAAAGTTCAAGGTTTAACGATAAGCTGTTGTCAAAGGTGTACTGTCGAATTTAATGATGAGATGAAACTTTTTGAAGTCGTACCTATTATAATGATATATATATATCGCGTTAAAGTTTCGCGTTTATAACATTATGTAGTATATAATATATACTACATAATGTTATAAACGCGAAACTTTGTATGGATGGATGGATGTTTGTTACTCTTTCACGCTAAAACTACTGAACGGATGTGGATGAAACTTTACAGTAATATAGCTTATACATATGAATAACACATAGGATACTTTTTATCCCGATATTCCCACGGGATCGACACTTATGCGGGTGAAACCGTGGGGCGCAGCTAGTAATATTATAATCGCGAAAGTTTATATGGATGGATAGATGTTTGTTACTCTTTCACGCTAAAACTACTGAACGAATGTGGATGAAACTTTACAGTAATATAGCTTATACATATGAATAACACATATGATACTTTTTATCCCGATATTCTCACGGGATCGACACTTATGCGGGTGAAACCGCGGGGCGCTGCTAGTCTGTTATATCGTCGTTGTCGTTACGGGTCGTCTTCCAGCTTAACTAGATGCAGCTGAATAACAGTACTTTACATGGAGTGACTGCCTATCTGACCTCCACAACCTAGTTACTGGGTAATACGATTACCCTTGGTAAGACTGGTTGTACGACTTTCGGGCTACTGACGACCCGTAACGACTGTCATAGATCCACGAATGACAGCCGAGAACAACGGCTTAACGCGCTTTCCGAGGCACGGAGGGGTCTTGGTATGTCAAGATGGTCACCATCCACGAACCAAGCGCGGCAAGCGTAGCTTAACCTGATCGAACGACCCGTGTGGCTGTTATTACTTAGCCAAGCATAAGGTCTATAATGAAATGAAATGTTTATTTCTGTAAGTAGATCTTTCAAGACACTTTTACACGTCAACCTTTGTTTGGTCAATGGTTTAAAACTAGATGGCGCCGGTATTTCCTAGCTGACGTGAAAGTACGGACGCCAGCAGGTCAAGCTACCCGAAACTGTCAAATTTTCCCAATCAACCTTGAACCTTAATACTTTAGTATTAAAGTTGAAAATCTATAAAAGAAATTTGACAGATTGTAGTAGCTTGATGTGCTGGCGTCTGTACAAACATTATATTATTAGGATTTTATGCGATTCTAACAAATGCAGGGCCATGTCTGGAAGAACGTTTTGGAAAGAGCCATTGCAGCTTTGAGTTGACCTGTTCCAACAGAGGGCGTGCATGCATCAATCATCGTATAGCCCAACCCTATTTTAGAGAGTTCAACGACGTTACGCAAATGTTCTGTAGATCTTACAGAACATTTGCGTAGGCCATATATAAAATACTAAAAAAAACCGCCAGACCGTTAGAGTCATGTACCTATTAAGTCTAGCATGCATGGTAGTCCCATTCACAGTTATAGATATGGCATACGAGAGAAAAAATGGAAGATACTACCCCAATTTTTTTTCCAACAGCTGCGTATTTCAGGAGGCTGACGTTTTTTTCGTAAGCACCAGCCAGTAGTAGCCAGGTAGTACAGACGCCAGCAGGTCAAGCTAACCGAAACTGTCAAATTTTCCCAATCAACCTTGAACCTAATGCTTTAGCGATAAAGTTGAAAATCTATTAAAGAAATTTGACAGATTGTAGTACCTTGATGTGCTGGCGTCTGTACATAACCCGTAAAGTAGGAATATTATTATTTATCTCTGAGCCTCCACAAAATTTCCAGATAAGTAAAGTTGTTCGAAATCCGGAAATCCTGTCTGAAACTACTGTCACAGATGTAATATTGATTTGACAATATCGGTACAGGGTAATTTTCAATGCAATGTCAAAACCGCTGCGTCCTTGCTCCGTCCTTGGGTTGCTACCGAAAGGTCTATCAAATTCTTGGAATCATGACACGATCGTTTTATGCAACGATTTTTATGACGAGTGGCGTAAATTACAGCCTGTGCAGAGGCCATAGACCAAGGGCTCTACTACGAAGTGCAAACTGCGAATGATCGGATCGGACCGACACATGGCCGAACCGAATATTATTGAAAAAAGTTCGGTTCGGCTCAGTTGGGTCGGGACCATAGTTTAGGGGGCATTCGAAAGAGTGTAGGATCTAGACCGACCGAACCTAATAGGAACTTCGTAGCAGGAAACGGCCGAACATTCGGCCGATACCACTTCAGAGTAGACCCCCAGTAGTGGCCCAGTTGAATCGGGTCCGACTACTGCTCTCAAAACGTTGAAGGAAAACATCGTGAGGAAACCTGCATGTCTTAGAACTAGAAATTCGAAGACGTGTGACATCCACGGACCCGTACTGGGCCCGTGTGGTGGATTATGGCCCGCTCCATCTCATAGAGAGGAGGCCTGTGTCCCAGCAGTGGGAACATTAAAGGCTGATTATACAGAGAATCAATCTGCCTAGCCTTTTCCCAACTAAGTCGGGGGCGGCTTCCAGTCTTACTGAGTGCAGCTGAGTACCAATATTTTACATGGAGCGACTAAGCGAGAAGAATATAATGATTGGCTATGGCACCAGTAGGTGCTCTAAACATCACTTCGAAATTCGAACAGTGTAGAGGTGTGAACCCTAGATAATTTATCCGAAAGATCCGCATTCACTGAGAGAGTGAGATTCGAATTATAAAAGTGAACTTCACAGAATATAATTTGACTGGCTTGTCTTGTCTAGGTATACCTATAAGTAATAATTACATTGTAAAGAGTTGATTACACAAAAATACGATACGGGAAAAGAGTTCCCGGAAGGACTTGGGGGGGGGGGCTTTGCCCAATAGTGGGATAGTGTATGTAATAGTAGGCGAAAAAAAAGGGCTGATTGGCACAAGAAAAGAGAGGCCTTTTTAAGTAATCATTATAATTATATCATACGTTCAACAATAGCTTACCTATGCTAGCCTTCAACAGGCAAGCACCCTTCAAAACACTTTGGGAAATTCTGGTTTTACCGTCACCAATCCGTTTTCCATGCAAGCTGGATTACCTATGACACGAAACTCGGAAAATCGTTGAAAGTCTTGCAAAGAGGTTCATGCTCAGTCAATCAGATGGTCACTTGAAATTGCGCGATACTTTTCTTTTTGTTTATTCGACAATCGATCTACCGTGATAGTACCTAAGTAATTGAAAAAGAAAATAGCAGTAGTTTATATCACATTCTTGTGTGTATAACGATCGATAAATTGTACACTTTTACCGACGAATTTAGAAATGGCAGTTTATTTTTGACTTTTGGTCTAAAATAGTCTTTTTATAGGTAGAAACTATTTTTAGAATGTAAATATGGCGTCTTTCTATTTTTACGAATTTTGCGGCTTATTTTCCGTTAGCAACAAGTTAGTTTTAATTTAAAATCATTTGTTTAATCAAAATAATACTGGTGCGATACCTAATTAATTATGAAAAAATTAATGCAAATTTTTCACACATTTCCAATTGAGGCACTGGAATAGTTTCAAAGTTCCAATAGGATAATTTTATCCGAATTCGCATCACTTTATCGGTAAAATGACTTACTGAATTATTAAAAGCACTACACAATCTAATAATAACACTGTATTCCGCATACAACGTTTTCATCTGCACGTCACTAGAAAATCAATATAGGCAGTCTTGGCCACAGCACTTTAGTTTAACACAGCAAACGGATGCGTATCCGAAATAGCAAACACTCGACATATTCCCGCGCATTTTCACTTTAGTTTCAATGAATTTATTTAGTTTAAAAAATTGTAAAATATTACATAATAATGTGGGTTCAGATTTAATGTTTTCCGTGCGGGCTCCGTACGCTACCCGCTCGGCTATCATCGGGTAACGTCGGCACTTTTCGTCGGGGGTGGAACGAGTGAGTCATTACCCCTCGAGGGGTGGCTTTTCGTTCCTTTCTACGAACGCGAAATGAAAGGGGAACGATTTCTTATTGGAATGGTTTGTAATAAATGGAATACAATCGTAGTGGTATATTTTAAAACGAAAATTGTATATTGAAAAAGTTATTTAGAAAAAGAAATTGTTTTTTTTATTGTATTTGAAATGTCTTAAATATTTAGTAACTACCAACTGATCCTCTCAGTTTCGTTAATACAACCTAATATCCATTAATTAAATTTAATTGTTATGCCTACATTGCCGACCCATGAATCAAAATTATCCCTATCCTAAGTGGACCAATAAGCTCAATAACTTCGCTGAAAAGCGGACAGGTAGCGCCATCTTGTATTCTAAAGGTAAACTACAATACCTAGTATATTTTAAAGTCTATAAGTACCAAAGGGGTGTCAAATATAACTTGCTTGTACAGACGCCAGCACATCAAGCTACTACAATCTGTCAAATTTCTTTAGTAAATTTTCAACGTTATCGCTAAAGCATTAAGGTTCAAGGTTGATTGCGAAAATTTGACAGTTTCGGGTAGCTTGACCTGCTGGCGTCCGTACATTTATCTGAGAGTGATCTATAAAACCTACATACCTGATGTTTCAGTCAGATAGGTACCTACTCATACTCAGTAGAAAAATAATAAGAATATACTTATTTGGTTTAAAACATGGTACAGACGCCAGCAGGTCAAGCTACCCGAATCTGTTAAATTTTCCCAATCAATCTTGAACCTTAATGCTTTAAAGGTAAAGTTGAAAATCTATTAAAGAAATTTGACAGATTGTAGTAACTTGATGTGCTGGCGTCCGTACATTAGGATTTTATTAATATATGTATTTATGATCTTACATTTTTCTCCATGGACTGGCATACAAATATTTAAACATGTTAATTGTAAAAAATCTAATACAATACATTCATTTGTTAAATTAACATGATGTTGCTGATGTGATGTTTGAGGGGCCCGAGGCTAAATAATAACAGCGGTTAAGCTATGCTTGCCGCGATTGGTGTGTGGAAGGGTGGCCATCTTTACATACCGAGACCCCTCGGTACCTGGGAAAGCACGTTACACCGTTGGTCCCGGTTGTCATTTTTGGATCTTTGACAATTACGGGTAGTCACAAGCCCGGAAGTCTGTCTGTCAGTAGTCCTTCTAAACAGATAAAATATATCAAACACCCCTACTCTTGTCCATCGCCTACGTACAGAAACCTCGCTAAACACTGTCTTGTAGAACCTAGGTAAACCTATTTCTCTAATAACTACCTATAGCTTACAGGGCACTCTACCTGTCCATTAGGTAGGTTAACCGTTTTTTGACAGCTGTCTTAGAACGTACATGTACCAGATTACGTAAAAGTTAATTTTAAGCGTTTAAATAAATATATAAACTGCCTTATCTTATTTATGGCTTCTTACAGACATAATAATACCGTACGTGTATCAATCAATGTATTGTGTGTTGCTGCAATCACTAGTTCCATCTGTCAAAAAACGGTTTACCTAATCGACAGGGTATAGGTAAACCTATTTCTCTAATAACTATTTACAGCTTACAGGGGACTAGTATAGAGATTTCACTCGCATATAATAATGGGGATTCGAAACAAACATGTCAACCCTCGTCTGGTTATCAATGTATGTCCTTTTCTTAAGTACAGAAGCCAGCACATCAAGCTACTACAATCTGTCAAATTTCTTTAATAGATTTTGAACATTATCTCTAAAGCATTAAGGTTGAAAGGTGATTGGGAAAAATTGTCAGTTTCGGGTAGCTTGACCTGCTGGCGTCTGTACTTAAAATAATACTGATAGTACCTACCTACCCTAGCCTAGACATACTACTAAAGAACTAATTAACACTACACGGTCGATCGAAGGTTAAGTTACGCTTGCCGCGGTCGGTCCGTGGATGAGTGACCATCTTCACATACCAAGACGCCTCCGTGCCTCGGAAAGCACGTTAAGCCGTTGTTCCCGGTTGTCATTCGTGGATCTTTTACAGTCGTTACGGGTTGTCAGATCATCATTAGATGGCAAGCTAACCAAAAGGTCACGCCTGGACAGGAAAGGCTTGCGCCTGGTGACGGGGACCATCACGGGACACTGCTCACTAAACAAACACTTTCACACGATAGGCATAACGGACAGCCCCCTGTGCAGAGCTTGCATGGAGGCTGATGAAACCGTCGCGCATGTGCTCTTTGAGTGCACAGGCGTCACCCAGATTAGGTCGGAAACCCTCGGGACACCCAGATCTTACACAGATGTTCTCAACAACAGACCAGGAGACTTAATAAGCTTCTGGAGGGAGGTTAAGGGCTGAGTGTAGAAACGAAACCCGTAACATAGAACATGGAACGGGTCGTCAGAAGCCCGAAAGTCTGACAACCAGCCTTACCAAGGGGTATCGTATTACCCAGTAACTGGGTTATGGAGGTCAAATAGACAGTCGCTCCTTGTAAAATACTGGTATTCAGCTGCATCCGGTTAGACTGGAAGCTGACACAAACATAGTTGGGAAAAGTCTAGGTAGATTGAATGGAACGCAGCAGTGAACGCACGCTATCAATCACAATCTGAATCATTTTGAAGGATATTGCTAATCCATTGCTCCATATGTTTGAAAAGTTTGTCTGCTCAACAGCGTAAATAACGCAATGAATCAAAAATCAAAATCAAAAATGTTTTATTTCATTGGACGGTTTCGGGTAGTTTGACCTGCTGGCGTCTGTACGGACGCCAGCACATCAAGTTACTACAATCTGTCAAATTTCTTTAATAGATTTTCAACTTTATCGCTAAAGCATTAAGGTTCAAGGTTGATTGAGAAAATTTGACAGTTTCGGGTAGCTTGACCTGCTGGCGTCTGTACATTAGACAGTTGGTGACGTCTCCTTTTAAGCATATAGATGCCTGTGCCAGGAGGCGCCGCTCCTTTATATCTTATAATTAATGTAACATGTTACTAAATAAAAGTTTATGAATTAATCATTTTGATTTGTTATCGTTAGTCTGATTGTGTGTGCGAGGGTGCGTGTGTTGTTGTTTTATACGGAAGCGGTTTTACCTTATATTTAATAGAACTACTTCATCTTGTTTATTACCACTTAATCAGCAACGATTTGCATTCTTTAAAAGGTTTAGTATGTATATCTATTTGTTTATTTATATTATTAAGTATTTAAGAAAGACGACCGTTTGTCGTACTGAATATTTGCAAATTCTGTTTTTTACAAAAGGGGTGGCAGCAATAATGTGTTTCCTTCTTCTAGCCAATACAGTAGTGTCTAAGGGTAGGGTTTTATATTTTTTTAATACAATGTGTTTAATATAAAATATAATTTTTGGACTGATAATAAATTACTCATTTTTTTTTTTTGAAATACATTACTTTTATTAATGTACGCACGGCTACACATCAAGCTATACAAAACCAGTATAAGCTGCCTTCTGATTGTACGAAAAACCTATACAATGCGAGGTCAGCTAAAACTGGAAATGCATAGCTTGATGTGTAGCCGTGTGTACGGACGCCAGCACATCAAGCTACTACAATCTGTCAAATTTCTTTAATAGATTTTCAACTTTATGGCTAAAGCATTAAGGTTCAAGGTTGATTGGGAAAATTTGACAGTTTCGGGTAGCTTGACCTGCTGGCGTCTGTACATTCAACATCAAGGAAACGTGTTATACGCACGCCCCCCCGCCCCAAATGGAGATACAATATATTATTACAGATTGAACTAGCGAGATATACACTTCATTTAGAAGATTTTTTGCTAAGCCACTTCTTGTGACTATATGTTGTACTGTTTTAAAAATCCAAATACATTTTCGTATTCTCGTATAATTTGTTCAATTTGAGGATACCAGAGGGGCAATTCTCGCAATTTAAAACGTTCAAAATCTAGTCGCAGACTCATCTCGGCGACAAACAAATGTCAAAAACTTGTCAAAATGTACCGTGAATGATCTTAAAATTGCGAGAATTATTTACCCTCTGATCTCAGTCTCAAACTGTCAAAAATACGTTTAATTTTCATACATTTTGACAAGTTTTTGACATTTGTTTGTCGCCGAGATGAGACTGCGACTAGATTTTGATCGTTTTGAATTATTACACATAGTTACAAATTTTTTTTTTTCCAGACGGTTTTTAGCGTTTATGTAGACATATGACATCCTGACTCTGAAAATAAAAATCATCTGTATCTATCAGCTTTAGTTTTAGAGATATAGCATAATATGTGTGATTTTTTTAGAAAAACACAAAAAATGAATAGGTATGTACCATAAAAAATATTTAATTTTTGGAAGCCGCCAAAAATGATCTTTTTAATGATTTTCTTGCATGTGATACTTGTGGTAGGTCTCGTTTCAAACTCCAGCAATAATCTGCCATCATATGCACATCCCATCTGCCCGTAGATCGTTCCTCCATGGTGCGAATTTCTTGATGGAATCTTTCTCCTTGTTCATCACTAAAGTGGCCAAGATTTGCAGGAAAGTGGTGCAGATGGGAGTGTAAATAATGAAGTTTTACGCTCATGTTGCACCCAAGATCCTTCAGACAAAATTACACACTTGTACTTTAAAATAGTCGATATACGCGATTTTTACGAAATCTGTCACCGATTTTCTATAATTTTTAAAAACATATTCACCACAAACAAAGCAAAAACACTTCGGATCGTTCAAACAACGTCTCCTTGATGTAGACATCGCTAAAATTTTATCTTAACCCATAACAAAACTGTGTTAACTTCGTAAATGTGCGACTACCCTCACATAAAATACCAAAATGCTGTATACGAAAAATAAAAGCTGATGGATAGAAACGGCTGGTAGATTTAAATTTATTGCATCAAAATATTTAGGAAAAGTAAAACTAGTTAACTTCCAGATTAATAAGTAAAATTTTGTAACTATGTGATTATTAATTGGCCTTCAGGACAGGCTTTGATCCAACATTACACCTAAGTACTTGACGTGGTTAACTTAACTGATGATTGGACAGTAGCAGTCGTAATCAACCGGCCTCCTACACTCATGTATTTTAATGTTCAAATTAGGTTCCGGTTGGTTATTGAACGTTGTTGAACTGTCAAAATGAAAGCCATTGCGTTAGTCATCATCATCATTTCAGCCGATAGACGTCCACTGCTGGACATAGGCCTCCCCCAAGTGTCGCCACATTGACCGGTCCCGTGCGACTCGCATCCAGCGGATTCCCGCAACCTTCACCAGGTCATCGGTCCACCTAGTGGGAGGCCTTCCAAGGCAACGTCTTTCGGTTCGCGGTCGCCACTCCAGAACTTTTCTGCCCCATCGGCCATCCGTTCTGCGAGCAATGTGCCCTGCCTACTGCCACTTAAGTTTGGCATTGCGTTAGTGCGTTATGGAATTGCCCTGCTGGCAGTATTCCCGTGCTGTGATTGGCTTAGTTCAGCTTACATAATGATTACCTACACATTAGTAGGGCTTGTGGCTAAATAGATCGATTAACGAGTTAAGCTGCGGATTTGGCGGTCTGTCCGTGGATGGAAGCCTTCACTAAATTACATTCGG
Source organism: Apamea monoglypha (assembly GCA_911387795.2). Taxonomy (NCBI): domain Eukaryota; kingdom Metazoa; phylum Arthropoda; class Insecta; order Lepidoptera; family Noctuidae; genus Apamea; species Apamea monoglypha. Next base: position 6,139,846 of record OU426942.1, on the reverse strand, counting down.
ATGGGGTACGTCCAACAGTGGGACTGCCTATCGTGGTGACAGGCAGTCCCCTTGTCGGACGTACACCATCCGAATGTAATCGGGACGTGCCACGCCATGGTCGCGACTTACGAGTTGTAAGTCGTAGGTTCGATCACAGGCGCTTTACTTTGTGTACAGACGGCAGCACATTAAGCTACTACAATCTGTCAAATTTCTTTAATAGATTTTCAACTTTATTGCTAAAATATTAAGGTTCAAGGTTGATTGGGACGCGGGCCTGCGGGCGGAGAGCAATGGGTAGCTCACCGCCCGTGCCGGACGGCGCGTAAGTGTTCCACGCGCGCCTCAAAGAGATGTCAGCATAGTTTGAGGGGCCCCTTAGGGCCGAAGCCTGCCGGGTCAGCGGGATTGTCCGAAAGGGTTACCGCTACCCCGGAACATAAAGGGCGAAGGAAGGAACATGGGTGGGTTTTAGTCAGTAAGAGTCTGACACTCCCTTCCGCTCCACCCAGAGCGGGAGCCGTCATTTGATGATTTCCCACCAGAAAAAAAAAAAAAAAGGTTGATTGGGAAAATTTGACAGTTTCGGGTAGCTTGACCTGCTGGCGTCTGTACATTATTTCATCACCACTGCTCTCGGTGCAAAACGGTGAAGTCAAACATCGTGAGGAAACCAGCATGTCCTAGAACCAAACGTTCGAAGACATGTGACATCTACCAACCTGCCCGCGTGGTGGATCTCTCACAGAGAGGAGGCCTGTGTCCCAGCAGTGGGAACGTTATCGGCTGATTATGTACAATTTACTTCAAAACAATTTAGTGAACTCAGTAGGTACCGACGCCAGTAGGTCAAGCTACCCGAAACTGTCAAATTTTCCCAATGAACTTTGAACCTTAATGCTTTAGCGATAAAGTTGAAAATAAAGAGTTATGTGCTGGCGTCCGTACGTAATCAAAATGCACAATTTAAATTTTTACAATAGGTAAATACGTTTAAATCAGAATCGATTAACATAAATGCTTAATTATTGAATTGTTTACATGTAAATTCATTGGTGCACAAACTGTTATAATTTATTTCAATGTTTTATTTATTGAGTGAGTGTCGCCATTTTGAACTCAGGGGTTGTAAACTTATTATTATTATTCCTTTATTTCATTTACATACTTACAAATTATATTTTTAAATATTTTTATAAACAAAAAGATAAAAAAACATTTAAAAATATAAAAAAAAAGTAGCCCACCGGTATCGGGAACAGGGTCCAAGCTACCGGCGGTCAGGGCTCCAGAGAGAGGAACCTCCTGACAATGCGAGCCGTGTCCAGAAGTACCGCTTTCTGAATCAAGCCCTTGATCCAGCTGCCCAACGAGAGCCTCCTCAGGTGTTGGTCGAGGCTCTTGGCTATTAAGCCATTGGCTGTCACGACTATCGGCACAATGACTGTTGAGTCCACATCCCACATGTCGACAACCTCGCGAGCCAAGTCAAGATACTTGATTTGTTTATCTTTCTCGGCTTTCACGAGGTTCTCATCATGCGGGACGGTTATGTCATTATTATTATATTATTACAAATAAATTAGTGTAAGGTCAGGAGAATAAAAATATTAGTTTAGAAAAGAGAGCATTTTTGGAACCATAAAAGATTTAAGCCCTCGTTACTTCCCACGAATATAACAACTACTTAACTACTAAAACATTTTGTTTTAATTTGAAATCGTAGTGTTCTAAATATGTAGCTGTCTGCCACTTCTTTGACATAGAGTCATCCAGCCTGAGTTCCGGCCATGGCGACCATACTCAAACGGAGACTAGCCATCGGCGCCGGCGATATTATATTGCACAAGTGTGTGCGGAGACACAAGTGCAGTCTTTCTCCCCTTACCCTCATTATCCGATGGGACGGCAATCCAACACGACTGGAGAGAGATCAGGCGCCGGACCAACGGCTTAATGTGCTTTCCGAGGCACGGGGGTATCACACCGCCAAACTAAACTCCGGGCTGTCACTAAGAAATTCCCAATGTTTCCGAGGTACGGAGGTAGGGGGGGGGGGGGGCTGTTACTAAGAAATTCCCGACCTGGGAATCAAACCCCCACGCTCAGCACTCGAGCTTGCGACCACGAAACCAACGGGGCAGTCTTTGACATAGACAGTATAGGTACGCACGGCTACACATCAAGCTTTAAATAACCAGTATAAGCTGACTTCTGATTGTACGAACAACCTATACAATGCGAGGTCAATTAAAACTGGTTTATAGCTTGATGCATCGCCGTGTGTACCGTGTGTACCTATTATAGAAAGAAAGAAAGAAAGAAAAAGTATTTATTGCGACTCGTACAGGATTATAAACTAAACTAAACACAGTTAAAAATAAAATAGAACAAATATTTATAAAAAAAGTACCTAACAAAAGGAAAAATTAAACAGAAACTCCTATGCGGGGCCAAAAGGCTCCTATCTCAGCATGATGCTGCGACATTTAAAAATTAAATGTCGCAGCGCTGCTATTCTGATAGAAAGAGTAAATACTTGCCGATGCTTTAAATGCAGGCACAGACAATGTACTGCTGCAATGCGCAATGATTTTATTTTTAGATATAAGGTATTTACCTACTTATCTATATCTTCAGTTATCACTAGTAGGTACCTATGTACTTGGTCTGCCAGGGTCGCGGGTTGTTAAAACTTTGCCACTTGCACGGCGTTGTTGGTAGCGCAAAGGTCACTTTGAATGCATGTTTTTGGACATAGAGGGCAGGGTTCCTACCCTGCCCTCTCCACCTCCTTGTGGAGCATGGTTTGTGACATAGCTCAACAATCACACCCTACTGCCGTTTCGTCAAGATAGCCCCATTTTACCAGGATGGACATACATCTTCCAACTTATGTCCGCACTCCGCAGACGGTTCAGAGACTTCCCGCAGTGCATCTCATTCTCATGGAATGAAGCGTATCTTACAAATACACGTTTCGTTAACAATTTTTTATCTTCAATCAAGGCTGTTCATCCTAAACAATCTGTTAGTATCTATCAAATCTAGATTTCTGTCTGGCTGTTTCCTAAACATTTTGATTATATAACAAGAAGGTTGGCGATCTCTGCCCTTAATAACGGAAACAAAAAAGTACGTATAACAACTAAATTCCAATGTCATTGTTAACGTTCATTTCTAGTTTAATAATCGGCTAGTTCACAGGTCTCCGAAAACAAAAGTAAGTTTTTAAATCAATTTTTTTTTTACCTACTACCTACTCTCCATTCGGAATAAGATCAGACATTTAAATAAACCTTTTTTACAGTCCGTTCAACCGATTTTGACTTCTTTTGCGTTGTTGGCATGACAAATGGCAGTAGCAGTAAATAGTTGGTATTGTAACCACTTTGTTGCTTTTAATGCCATCCTTATCCCTACGGAATAGAAGTTAAAATCGGTTGAACGGACTGTAAAAAAAGGTTTGTTTAAATGTCTAATCTTATTCCGAATGGAGCATAGGTAGGTAGGTACCTGAGTTCTAGATACATGATGCGTTTGGTAAACCACTCAAAACCGTTTTGGGGGGGTCCATCAGCGAAGCTTTTCGGAAACACTGTTTAACGACAGAAAAAGTAGTATACATAGTTTATTTTTAACCGACTTCAAAAAAGGAGGACGTTCTCATTTCGACTGTATTTTTTTTTATGTTTGTTAACTCAAAACTCCGTTGTTTATAAGCCGATTTGCAAAATTCCTTTTTATATTTGAAAGGATTCACTTTCAGATTACTCCCATAGAAATTTCATTAAAAACGGTTCAGTAGTTTGGTTTTTAAACCAAAATTACTGGTGAAAATTACAACTGAAAAGAGAAAATAAAAACATTTATGCAAAAAAAAAACCCGACTTCCAAAACAGATACTACAAAGTGAAAAATAACTTTAATTTCGGAAGTCGGTGGCAAAGAACGAAAAAGCGAACCCAACGACACCGACTGAGAAGATGAATATTAGTTTAGTATTGTCAAAAGATACTCCATAGCAAGTTTAGACGTGATTATAAACATGGCCACTAAAAATACGTCAATTTACTTCAGGCGCTGACTAATTTGACAGGACTAAGCTAATCTTCTGTCCTTTTCTTAATGAAATATAAAGAAAAAAATGCACTGAACTTAAATCTAGTTTAGTTTGTGAACAAGGGAATCGGCGCCAATATCCTTCTAAATGATTCGGCACCCTAATTTCATAACACACTATCAATCTCAATCTGAATCATTTTGAAAGATATTGCTAATCCACTGCTTCATATGTTCTAAAAATGTGTCTGCTCAACAACGTAAATAACGCAATGAATGTTGTTGAACTGTCAAAATGAAACCCATTGCTACTGATAGTGTGTGCTCAATTTACCCTCAGATTGTGATTTAAAGTGTGTTACACAATTAGGGCAGATATGCAGTCGCTCCATGTAAAATACTGGTATTCAGCTGCATCCACATCCAGTTAGACTGAAAGCCGACCCCAAAAAAGGTGGGAAAAGCGTATAGGCAAATAATGATGAGACATTACAGCTTTTTCTATAAAATCGAACGATCCAATAATTTCTGTAATATTTAAAATTGATAAAAAAAAATAAAGGAAATCTAATAAACTTCCTAAACTTTCAGCGAAAATGTTCGACACGTACTTGGGAATAACAGAGGAAGAGTTTACAGCCTTGTCTGCACGATACAAGGCTTTCCAAGAAGCCTTCAATGACCCGAAATCACCACCTGTGAAGGTGTTCTCTCCTATTTCAAAGAATAGTCTGGCTGGACTCGCCCTGATAAGGGAAGTCAGCAAGGATTTGGCGTTAAAGAAGGAAGATGACATGAAGAAGGCTGCGGTGAGTGAATTATGTAGATATTATAACCGCGTAATCAGCCTGTATTGTTCCCGCTTAATTGGCTTGTTAGTATTATAACGAAAATCTTTCTGATTTTCCAATACTTAATTTTCTTGACAACGTTTGCGAAATCCTAGGATTTTTGCAAAGAGCCTGCGTTTTCGAAAAAAAGACTTTTAAATTATCCTGCAGTTAATAACAGTGAACGGAGTCAAGTCATATCTACGGTATTTGTTCAAACTGTGAAATGAACCGTTTTAAACAAAAACATGGTTTACAACCACGACCACGTGGGCCGTACATCGATTACCTAAGAGGAGGAAAAAAAGTAACCGTTGTGTTTCTGGTCGGCTCTTCTCCATACGAAACGACCAATTTCATAACCACGTTTCATAAGATATTTTGATTTTGACCTATTGTAGTCATACCGACAGTAATAGTTGGAACAATTACTGTCGGTATGACTTACAGACAGCTGATAGAACCCACACTCAACAAGAAACATTAGGCATTTTTCCTATAACAACGAACAACACCGTGCATCGCTTTGTGTACACAGCACTGGTACACACGGCTACACATCAAGCTATGCATTTCCAGTTTTAGCTGACCTCGCATTGTATACGTTTTTCGTACAAACAGAAGGCAGCTTATACTGGTTTTGTATAGCTTGATGTGTAGCCGTGCGTACCTGCACAGCTATCAGAGAACTATCAATACCTATCCTTACGCTAGCATGCTAGCTTCAACCAACAGTTGATTCGGGTCACAAAGTAGGTAAGTTTTTATTGTGAGAGGAACTCGCACCCACGATATGTTGCGCCGCAGAGTTGCGAACCAATGCGCCAACCGTTTCGACGAAATCTGCCCCTCAACTATTCTACAAGGTCTGTTCTCGTACTCAGAAGGAACGATCATTCATCTTCTGACTGAATTTTATATCTTGTTGACCCAAAACCTTGCCACTTCCACGGCGTCGTCAGTGGCAGCGCAGCGGTCACTTTGACTGCATGTTTTGGGACACAAAGGGCAGGAGGTGGAGCATGGAATGATAATTGATAGGCAGCCTGTGTATAAACGCCTCATCGATATACAAATAATAAAGCTGAAGAGTTTGGTTTTTTGTTTGAACGCGCTAATCTCTGGAACTACCAGTCAGATTTGAAAAAATCTTTTTGCATCTGATAGCTCAATTCTTGAAGACGGTTATAGGCTACTTAACATCACGCTTAGACCCTTAGGAGCCGAGCAAAAGGAAAAAAGGTCAGAAAGAACGCCAAGCGAAAACGAAGTAGTAGCGCAGGCGATGCGGTGCAACGGGGTGGGACGGTGGAACAATATTGAGAATAAAATTATCGTATTGGCGATTTGTCCTGCCGATAAGTAGGTACGAGTTTCTATTTTCTTTCATTTAAATAAATTAAGTATTAAAATTTGTTCACAGCAAAAGGCAGAAGAGATGAAAGAAAAGCAACAAGAAAAGCCAGAAGAGAAGACAGAAGACAGCGCAGAAGAAAAGAAGCCGGAGACTGAGAAGTGAACTGTTTTAGTTTAATTTATTTATTAAAATGTAGTTAAGGGTATAATTTACTGCGTGTTTTCTTTTGCCATCATCATCTGCTTAGCCATTTCCCAACCACGTTGGTGTCGGCTTCCAGTCTAACCGGATGCAGCTGATTACCAATATTTTACATGGAGCGACTGCCTATCTGACCTCCACAACCCAGTTACTGGGTAATACGAAACCCCTTGGTAAGACTGAAGACTTTCGCGTGTTTTCTTTTACCATTACTTAATAAAATCTTCAATTAATTTACTCACTGACAGACACTACAGGGCCTCAACCGCTGGAAGCTTTCTTGAAGCATGAAATTTTGCAGTTTGATCGATCAGGATAAGCTACGCTTGCCGCGATTGGTCTGTGTGGATGGGTGACCCTCTACATACCGAGACCCCTCCGTGCTCCATTATTACATCACCACTGCTCTCAAAACGGTGAAGGAAATCATCGTGAGGAAACGAGCATCTCCTAGAACCAAAAATTCGAAGACATGTGACACCTATCAACCCGCACTGGGCCCGCGTGGTAGGTTATAGTCCACTCCCTCTTCGAAGAGAGGCCTGTGTCCCAGCAGTGGGAACAATATAGGCTGATTATGATAAAAAGGAACAGGGCTGTTATGTGGCCGCCAAGTAACGGAATATGACTTTACGTTACGGTGTCAAAAAACGGTCTGTCAAAATAGGTACGGACGGCAGCACATCAAGTTAGGCACTACAATCTGTCAATTTATTTAATAGATTTTCAACTTTATCGCTAAGCATTAAGGTTCAAGGTTGATTGGGAAAATTTCAGTTTCGGGTAGCTTGACCTGCTGGCGTCTGTACGGACGCCACCACATCAAGTTACTACAATCTGTCAATTTGTTTAATAGATTTTCAACTTTATCGCTACTAAATCATTGAGGTTCAAGGTTGATTGGGAAAGTTTGACAGTTTCGGGTAGCTTTACCTGCTGGCGTCTGTGCCTACATAACGTTTCAGTAAAGTCATTCGACGGTAAATTGCGGACACTTTGTGACGGCCACCGCAGTCTTAGGAAACCTACCGGAACGGTGCAGCAGTGCTAGCGTTCTGGAACATTCTAACAATAAATGCAATGCACACCAACTGTGTTCTTCATTCACAAAAACTGCCACTAGATGGCGTTAGCACGTGAACGTATCCACGTGGTATTGGGGCAATTGCAGAATAAACGTATTTACGGGCAACTAACAAGAACACGAAAAAATAAAATTGCGTGGGAGTTGTGTGGAAATCGGTTGTCATGGTATGGGCAGGTGATGCGGAGGAATGAGGAAAATGTAGTGAGGAAAGTTTTAAGCATGTATGTGGATGCTTTATGAGTAGGGGAAGTAGACCAAAAAACGATGGATAGATTATGTGAAAGATATGGCTAGAAAGGAGGGGTACTACCGAGATGACGACTAATAGGGAAGTATAGAAGTAAAAGATATGTTGCTCCAACCCCATTGAATTGGGATGAGGGTATGAGAATGATGATAATAATAATAAAATAATTTAATTCGAGTATCACTGACTCATAATCCAAAAAAAATACAATCCTTCAGTCACATTAAATAATGGGAGGCAATGGGTTAGGTATGTCGGACTTTTATCAGCTAAAATAGCTCCATGCTCCACCTCCTTCCTATCCTACCCTCTGTGTTACAAAACATGCAATCAAAGTGACCTCTGCGCTGCCGGCTGCCGACAACGCCGTGGAAGTAGCAGTTTTGGGAAAACAAGATTTAAAATACAGTCGTACCAGCGACACGAAGAAGATCAGCTAAAATACCATGCTGTTTCTGCGTGTGAATAAGCTTTTAAAATATTGTATGTTCATTTCAAATCCTACTGAAAAGAGACTGATCTCTCGAGTTTCATTCGGCCTTTCTTCTCAGTGTAGTCAGATAGGAAACGCCAACCAAAGCTAGTTTTTAAAATATGATTGCCATGTAAGTGTTTGTACTATCGCCAAAATCTATATCTCACCACCATAAGGACTATTCCTGCTTGCAGCACATATTACTTACAGAAATAAAATCATTTATCGTTATCATTTACGGTGCCAAGAGAACCAAGGTTACCGACGTAGCCCGAAGAATTGCCAAACTTAAGTGGCAGTGGGCAGGGCACATTGCTCGCAGAACGGATGGCCGATGGGGCCGAAAAGTTCTGGAGTGGCGACCGCGAACCGGAAGACGTTACGTTGGAAGGCCTCCCACTAGGTGGACCGATGACCTGGTGAAAGTTGCGGGAATCCGCTGGATGCGAGTCGCACGGGACCGGTCAATGTGGCGACACTTGGGGGAGGCCTATGTCCAGCAGTGGACGTCTATCGACTGAAATGATGATGATGATGATGATTTACGGTGCGAGATTGTAAAGTTGTTCAATAATAATTAAAATAAAATAAAGCACATAAAAATATACTTGTTTTATTGAACTTCATTAAACATAAAAATGGAAGGTTACAGGGAAGTAAATTCTTCAAACTACTTGGCTTAGTTATTATAAAAAAGTATAATTATCTATAATAATACGTAGCAAAATGTTTATAGTAGTTACAACTAAGAGTTGTCTGTCATGATCTCTTCGTCCTCATCCTCCGGTTCCGCAAGATCTGGATGGCAGACTCTGATATGGAGATTTAGGTTTATTCTCACAATGAAACTTTTACCGCACGTAGTACATTTATGCGGTCGTTTGACATCGTCGTCAACGTGCGGAGGATGAGCTCTTGTGAGATGCGTTCTGAGTAATGACGCATGCATAGTTCTGTCGCATTGCGTACATTTCACATGACAGTCAATTGGCTGTCCTTCATGCGTTTGCCTGTGCTTCTCCATAGTTATTTTTGACACAAACAGCTTGTTACAACAGTCACACTTGAAATTTTTCACTTTTGTATGCTTCTTCATGTGGATTTTCAAGCAGTTTTTCGTTGGAAACATCTCGTCGCACTTAGAGCACTTGAATTTTTTTATATCGTTATGTAGCTGCATGTGTAGCTTCAAGTACGCTTGTCCCGTAAAGCTTTTGTTACAAATCTCACAGTTTATTGTAGATACTGACGAATGAGTTTGCATATGACTTTTCAGAAACTGAGCGGCAATAAAGCTGCGATCACACACCTCACATAAATACTTTTTGGATGCAGCGCCTTCATGCTTGCTCCTGTGAATATCCAAGTGGTACTGAGAGTTCACTTTAACGTCACACTGGTCACATTTGAACTTGCGCCTTTTTTTAGGGCCTTCCTTGTGATGCATTTGGGGCTCAGGCTCCATAATCGGCGTATCCTTGTCGTTCCCATGGAACTTTTTGTGCAGCATCAAATACTCCATACCTTCGAACGTGAGATCGCAGACATCGCATCTGTACCTCGGATCATTTTGCTGTTGTTTCATGTCGTATGTTACATTTTCACCACCATTGTAAGCTTCGGCCATTTTCTCGCGTTTTACTGACGAACGGTTATCTTGTTTGTCACTGGACGCCGGCTCCATCATACTCTTCATCCAATGGTCTTGAATGCCAACGCCGGATTTCGTCTCCATTTGGTGAATAGACGCTTCGCTGTCGTTAGCGCATATTAACAAGTGAGCGATATTGATCCATAAATCGCGATACTGTACTCACAATTTCGCGTAAATACACAATCCCAGTGTGTACAACGCTAATCGCGCTTTGTTTACGCGTTGCTTTTAAGGATTTTACGTTAAAATATCAGCGGTAACACAAAAGGGAGCCTTGTTACTGTACCATAAATTCCAAAAGAGAAGCGATGCGCGTTGCTTTTTTTCGGGCGGTTCATTGACAGCGGGAACTTTTTTTATTCTTGACAGCTTCATAGTTGCCATTGTAAAATTTTGTTTAACCCTAAATGATACATACTTTTTACGTGATCATGAAATTACGGTTTTAATTGTAGATCCAGGTTTACATCTAGATGAATTACCAAATTATTAATATGAACTATTCTTTACAGATGTGAACAATTAATAATTTTTCCAACCATGTAAAATGCCAAGTAAAAAATCAAAATCTGACATTCTGACAGATGGAAAATGGCGTCTGCAATGATATGCGGTGTTTATTTTTATTTATATCCTTGAAAACTTGAGTTTTATCACGATAATAATGACAATGTTTGTGTAGTGCCGCTAATGAGTAACGTGTCCGTCGACATGGCTTCTAGTTCAGAGGCTCCTGTGACGACTTATGTTGATAGTTCTTCCGATGACGAATGTTTGTCGGCAGTGAAACGAAAAGCCGAAATTTCTGGCGAAAACAATAGAAGCTGTGAATATGATGAGGACAGTGATGATGAACCTATCATGGCCGGGGTGCTGGTTACCGTGGAAGTGGAAGAAATGGACGAGGATTCTCCCATAGAGTTTAACAAAGTAGGTAACACGATTGACATAAAATTACCTAAATTATATAGATTCTTAATAGTTTCAGTCATGTTAACTTGTGTAAATACTTGAAACTGGTTCTCAAGACCACTTAACCACTTATCTGTGCACTGTATACAGTAAGAACATAATTATTCTTTATGTTTGAACATACACCCCCTAAAAAACTTATCTATTAATATGTTTCATGCATGAATTTACCATGGCTCTGAACAAGTACACAAGATAACACTCATAATTATAGCTTTTACTTTCATTTTATTGACGAAAATATCCTAAATATTTATCAAATGGATCATTATTTTGTAAATATACTTCTTCTTCTTCGTGTTGATGGCATAATTCAATTTTAAATATTTTTATGTAAATATACTGATAACATCATAGTTATTTCTGTTATCACTGAATATTAGAACATACTACTTAAAAAAAAGTATTTTTGTTAATAAAGTTGTTCCATTTAAATCTGACTGGTGGGAATATTTTGTCAAACAAAAATAAATAATATCATAATATTCAACAGATAGTAATAGAAAAAACTTACGATTGCAGTTCAAACAAATCTCTACTTTATCTCTATGGAAATTAGGTGCTTTTCAGAAAAACAATGATTAAAATATTAAGTTGCATTAGAAACTCAACTTTGTGTAGTAGAATTAAGGTTGATAATCATAGTACCAGTTTCTAGATCAGCAGGAAAATATCATTGCTAATGTTTTAAATAATTTATTATCTGAGATACAAAGACCATTATGTATATTTACTATAAAATAATATAATCCATTCGGCAATAAAAATCAAAGGCATTCTTAGGGGCAATGGCTGAACTTCTTGGTGGAATGGTTATATAAGTAGGGTAAGACCAAATAAACAATAGGTGGACTGTGTGAAAGATGATATGCCAAAAGAATTTTTTTTAAAAATTTTTGCAGACGTCAAATAAATTGGGAAAACAGTCCTCCTCTTTATAATATTAACAGTTATCAGAAAACTTTAATGGCCTGCCTTGACTAAACGTTAAATAAAGGCTATTTATGCTTTAAATTCCTATCTAGTGGGAAAACAATCCAACTACTTATTTAGAAGATACAATATTATATACAGGGTGGCAGGGACATCGACGTGCAACCGCTTACCATGGATTCAGTACATGATTCTGGACCCCCCTGCGTTGAAATTTTTCGTCGGCTTTTTCTTAATTTTTACGTTCTTTTCTGCAAATTGTTTTTACTGTAAACTGTATAAAATCATTATTTCTATCTAACCCAATGAGATTTTTAATTAAAAAATAGTAAATTCACTTGTTTCACTTAAAACAGCAATGTAAATAAAACTCGAAAGGGCAGTGCGCGGTATCGCGGTAGGTAGCGCGCGCGCGCCACCCGCGGTGCCTTTTGATCGCGTTGTTTGCAATACATTGCACACTCAAAAATGACTTTTTTTTTAACCGGTCATTTCCGAGATGAATGACTTTCGTAATTTTATTTATGGCATTAGGTGTAACCTTTTCACGACGTTTGCGCGTCGATGTCCCTGCCACCCTGTATACATTCTTTCTAAATGTTAAGCTTGCTTAATACGGCTCACTCCCTCTCACAGGGAGTAGGCCTGTTTACCAGCAGTAGGAACATCATAGCTATGCTAAGTTTTACTAAGTTATGTTTCCCATAACTAAGGGCTTGGCTGGCTTTAACCTTGGCTAGAGGCTAACCATTCAAGTCATACAACGTGGCAATGTTGTCAGTCTTTGGGCACATTACCGACTGACAGCCATGCAGAGGAATTTTTTGCTGCCATGATATATTTCGGTTAGGTGGTAAATTTAATTTAATTTTTATCATTGCTCTTACATTTTCCAGAGTGAAAAACCTAAAAGATCAAAAAGGAGAAAAAAGCAGAAAGAAATAAAGGAGAAAGTAAAAAAAGGGAGGACATTCCGATGTTCTGAGTGTGACATAGAGTTTGAGAACTCTGCTGACCTCAAAACACATGGGCTTGAACATCAAGTTAAAACAAGGTATGTTAGTGCCTCTTATATTATTTTTTATCTTTAAGCACAAAATCAAAAACAAGAAAGAAAGAAAGAAAATACGTTTATTTGCGGTAAACATGACGCAAAAAAGAACATAAAAAACAATAAGAAAAGGTTGACATGCGTCACATTCACGCAAAACGGCTATCGCTCAGCATTATGCTGCGACCCTATGCAAGACAGAGTCCCAGCGCTGGTTTTCAGCGAACAAAAGTCATTTATTCAAACTAAGCCGAGAATCAGCACTTTTTGAACATCAAAATTACATAAGACAGTCCCCCAAAACACCACTTTCTAGTACTTTAGCTGGGACGAAGTAGCTCAAGATTTCGGATATCATAACAGACAAAAACCTAATGAATGTTGACATGCTAATAAATTACATCTATTGTTGTTCTTGACATAAGTTTTTTATATTGGCATTCGTATTGTATATTGACATAGAATAGAATAGAATACTCTTTATTGTACACCATACAATTTATAAAACATAAATATACAAAAATTTTACAAAGGGTGACACAATGGGCTGTCTCATCGCTAAGAGCGATCTTTTAAAGACAACCTTTGGATGGATTAAAATTAAAGAGAGACAAATATGGTAGGTAGTCCGTGGTGTACCATTTACATTATACAATCAATATATACATAAAGTATATTTTACTCGTCTAAATCAAAAAATAAAAAATCAAATCAAAAAGGTTTTATTTCATTAATACACGTTGCAAATTATACAGTTGGTGGCGGCTCCTTTTAAGCATATAGATGCCTGTGCCAGGAGGCGCCGCTCCTTTATATCTTATACAATTAGTGCAACCTGTTATAAAAGAAAAATAAAGAGAAAATTATCATTAGTCTGTTGGTGTGTGTGTGTGAGGTTGTGTGTGTGAATGTGTGTGTGTGTGTGTCTGTGTCTCTCTCTCTCTCTGTGTGTGTGTGTGTGTTTATGTGTGTATGTGTGCTAAATAAATATATACATACAATAATAGACATGAAACAAGAGCATAAAAAAAAACACATACATACATAGTCTTATTATTGGTTTTTATTTTATTTAGCTCAATTCTCGAGGAAGGCACACACTAGAACCCTTAAGAGCCGAGCAAAAAAGAAAAAAAAACTAGAAAGAATGCTGGTAGTTTCAGGGATTAGTGTGTTCAAACTAACAAACAAACTCTTATGATTATTAGTATAGAAAACTGCTTGGTGTGCCAAAATAAATTATTAATTTTATAATAAATATTTTCTTCAATATTAAAATTGGTAAAATATTTCACATAAAGTCTTAGAAATAATTTACAAAGGTATAATAATGTTAGATGTCTGTACTAGGATAAACCTGTATCACAGGCGGCATGAGCATATTTTATGGTAATTGTAGGACAATACAATTCTTAACAGTAGAAGTCTTGAAATAATGACAAAATTTTATTAATACATTATTTTATACCTAGTTTATTTTAAGTAAGTTAACAAAAACGGTGGGTTGATGTTTGTAACCTTTCAAAATATTTAATAGCGTTCAAAAACTGTTTACAGACATAAATGTGAGATATGCAACCGGTACTTCAAGAAAGCGTTCAGTTTGCGCATGCACTCTAAAGTGCACATGGAGAAGGCGGCTCCTACGTGCCCGCTCTGCGGTCTCAAGTTTAATAATAAAAATTATTTGGTAAGCTCATCCCCTCACGCACCCACCCCCACCACCAACACCACCACTCACCACTCACTTGCACCCTAATTGCGTAACACACTATCAATCACAATATGAATCGCTTTGAAGGATATTGCCAATCCATTGCTTCATATGTTCGAAAAAATTGTCTACTCGACAACGTAAATAACGCAAAGAATGTTGTTGAACTGTTAAAAGGGAAGCCATTGCTACTGATAGTGTGTTACGCAATTACCCCGCCATACTGGGTAATTCAGCACATGATTCTAGACCCCCAAACATGTAAATTTTTCGGTTGTTTCATAGAAAAGTGCAATATCTATCGTAGTCCAACCTGTATAATTTAAAAAGTCCAGTCCATCAGAAATGATTGCTAATTTAATAATATGCCATGAGGGGGGCAACTTTTAAAGGTATCCTTTGGGCCAATTTATAATCTGTATATCCTTTTCCCAACTATGTTGAGGTCGGCTTCCAGTCTAACCGGATGCAGCTATAGAATACCAGTATTTTTTTACATGGAGCGTCTGCCTATATGACCTCCACAAGTTCCACAACCCAGTTACTACGTAATATGATACCCCTTGGTAAGACTGGTTGTCACTGCGGGCGGAGAGCAATGGGTAGCTCACCGCCCGATCAGGACCAGGCCCGTGCCGGACGGCGCGTAAGTGTTCCACGCGCGCCTCAAAGAGTTGTCAGCATAATTTGAGGGGCCCCTTAGGGCCGAAGCCTGCCGGGTCAGCGGGATTGTCCGAAAGGGTTACCGCTACCCCGGAACATAAAGGGCGAAGGAAGGAACATGGGTGGGTTTTAGTCAGTAAGAGTCTGACACTCCCTTCCGCTCCACCCAGAGCGGGAGGGGTCATTTGATGATTTCCCATCCGGAAAAAAAAAAGACTGGTTGTCAGACTTTCGGGCTACTGAGGATCCGTAACGACTGTCAAAGATCCAAGAATGACAGCCATCAACGGCTT
This sequence comes from Apamea monoglypha, assembly GCA_911387795.2. Classification (NCBI taxonomy): domain Eukaryota; kingdom Metazoa; phylum Arthropoda; class Insecta; order Lepidoptera; family Noctuidae; genus Apamea; species Apamea monoglypha. The sequence goes on along the minus strand of OU426942.1, from coordinate 6,124,325 downwards.
ATCGTGCTTTCCGAAGCATGGAGGAGACTCGGTACGTAAAGATGGTCACCACTCACAGACTCACCGCGACAAGCGTAGCTTAGCATGATCGATCGATCCGTGAGGCTGTTATTACTTAGCCACAAGCCCCTCATAATTTCATTCATTCATGCAGGGTTTAAAAAGAGCCATCACATAGCCTTCAACTACTTTTGTTCTGCTTACTGTAGCTAAAAAGCACTCCCAGCTCCAGTTTGACCCCAAATTAATCAATAACCAACGACGGAAGGGAAGAGTCTGCCCCTCATTGCAGTTCAGATCTTCACTTCATCAGAATTTTTTTTGCTTCCTTGGTCAATTTTTGTATAACAAATTAAATGTCAACCGGCGCCGATTCCCTTGTTCACAAACTAAACTAAATTTAAGTTCAGTGCATCTTTTTCTTTCTATTTCATTAAGAAAAGAACAGAAGATAAATATTAGTTTAGTCCTGTCAAATTAAAATACTCCATAGACAAATTAGACACGATTAAAAACATGGCTACCACAAATTATACATCAATTTACGCCAGGCGCTGGCTAATTTGACAGGACTAAAATAATATTTATCTTCTGTCCTTTTCTAAATGAAATAGAAAGAAAAAGATGCACTGAAATTAAATTTAGTTTAGTTTGTGAACAAGGGAATCGGCGCCACCATCTCTTATTGTCACAAAACAGTTAAAACATTTCTGAAAACCCTTGACTATGAAAAGACTGAGAACCTTTTGCCAGTTCTCAAATAGATTTCCTTCTCTCCTCTCCTGTGGCTGCTTTGCATTTCATACTCTCTCGCACACTCCAACATGCATTCATACATTGCATCATACATTCATACACTCCAATATACATACATACACGACACTACACTTTCATATGAACCAATAGTTGTCCATTTTCAATTTTGCTTTTTTTTTTACTACTTGTTATTATTTTGAACTTTAAACTGATTGTCTCTTTGTGATTTTGGTACCATGATTGATGTTCACACAAAGTCGTCTTTATACCGTTTACTGTATTGTTCTGCTGCGGGGGGCCCTGGTGAACTGTAACACAGGCGTCTTCAAAAACCTACTTCAGGCACCAATCTCTTCCAATAGTGTTAATTGGCTAGTTGACTATTTTTTTTTTATTATTTAAATTGAAGCTTTTTTACCTCGCCAATAGCTTGGTATAACCAGTTTTATTAATATCTTCGGAAATTAAAAAGATATAAGCGTTCAAAACTCTCAATTAGACAGAGAGGGAAATACTGAATTGAGACATCATAGTTCAGTATCGCCATATAAATTACATGCAAAACTTCGTTTTGCGAGAAAGAGACAGACAAAAAGCTTTTATAAGTTATAAGTTTTTTATTTTTCGACTGATTTCAAATTTGATTTCGAATTCTGTTATCGTATCACGCATGTGAATATATTATCTACTAGAATATATAGTATTCAATATCATGCAACTACCATTGTGAAAAGAGAATAAAATAAATAAATAATAATAAACTACGCATTCTGTACAGACGCCAGCAGGTCAAGCTACCCGAAACTGTCAAATTTTCCCAATCAACCTTGAATCTTAATGCTTTAGCGATAAAGTTGAAAATCTATTACAGAAATTTGACAGATTGTAGTAACTTGATGTGCTGGCGTCCGTACATCAAACTAAAGGGCTGATTTTTCCATCGCCAGATAACTTTTATTCGAGGAATAAAATTGATTTGTTTTTGCTGTTTGTGGTAGTGCGCAATGTAACACGCAAAACATTTTTTTTATGGGTGCATGCAACGGTGCAAGGGTCGTGGGGATATTTAAAGTTGTGTTATAATTATTAAAAACTTGTTATCGTAAAAAAACGTCAGCAAAAGTTGGAACTTTGACCTTCAATATCTCCGTAACCAGAAGGTTCACAGGTAAAGTCCGTTTCACAAAAGAAGTCTCGTAGACGCGGCGCCACTGTCGTAGGACGGAATCATAAATATTGATTTATTTATTTATCTCGACATCATATACGAGTAGCAGGCTTGGTTATTGGTTAATAAAATGCACATTCTTAAATAGAGAAAGGTGTCTGGGGTAGGAGAGTTGTTGTAGGAATGTTGCTAACTATATAATAATAATTAGTTCCACTTATTGCCGCGGGACTTCTTTCGGGAAACGGACTCTATGGTCCAGTACAAAAAAATGATCACAATGACTAGGAGTACAAGTGACTGTCGGCTTCGTTCAGTGTCTTTTTACACCTGTTTTAATTCTTGTAATGCAGCATTTTGTTTCTTCTCCCCAGGCGCGACACATGTCGACACACGATCGGACAGAAGAGTGTGAGAAGTGTCAGGCTAAATTCCACACGAATTCGCAGTTGAAGAATCATACGAAACAAGCCCACTCTAAGAAGAGACAGCAGGATGAGACTCTGACGTGAGTATTTTTTTAATTTGATTTTGACAATGGCGCCGGTTCCCTTGTTCACAAATTAAACTTAATTTAAGTTCAGTGCATCCTTTTCTTTCTATTTCATTAAGAAAAGGACAGAAGATAAATATTCGTTTAGTCCTGTCAAAATAATCAGCGCCTTACGTAAATAAATGGACGTATTTTTAGTAGCCAATTTTTTTAATCACGTCAAAAATGTCTATGAAGTATCTCAATTTGACAGGCCTAAACTAATATTCTGTCTTCTGTCCTTTTTATATTGAAATAGAAAGTAAAAGATGCACTGAACTTAAATTTGGTTTAGTTTGTGAACAAGGGAATCGGCGCCTGTTTGCTTTTTTTTCTCTAGTCTGTAATGTCCTACTGCCGAACAAAGGTCTCCCCCACATCATTCCTGGTACTCTTTTCTTGTGCCACCTTGAACCTCTTTTGTATTGAAATCAAATTTAAGAGCAGTGGTGGCCCAGTGGTCACGGCCGCGACTTACGAGTTGTAGGTCGTAGGTTCGAACCCAGTCAGGCAGGTTTACTTTGTGTAAATTATATCATCACCACTGCTCTCAAAACCGGTGAAGCAAAACATCGTAGGGAAACCGGCATGTCCTAGAACCGAAAATCCGAAGACATGTGACATCTACCAACCCGCATTGGGCCCGCGTGGTGGATTACACCCCACTCCCTCTCTCAGAGAGGAGGCCTGTGTTCCAACAGTGCGAACATTATAGGCAGAGCATGTATTGAAATAAAATTCCCGCTCTGGACGCTTAGAAAATCACACTGTTGTGCTATACTTTCAGCCTTCAGGGCATCAGTATTATATTTACATTACTGGTGGAACTCATTTCGAATTTGTACTATTACTAGAATATCCCTGTACAGCTTGAAAGTCTTTGACCAGTGCGTGTTGCCAGTGGTCGCTCACAATGGGTCAGAAGGCTGAAAGGCCGAAGGGCTATGCTTGGAGATACCCTACGCGATCGAATCAGAAATGAAGAGATCCGTAGGAAAACCAAGGTAACCAACAGCCCGAAGAATTGCCGTAGTGGGCAGGGCACATTGCTCACAGAACAAATGGCCGATGGGGCCGAAAGGTTCTGGAGTGGCGATCGCGTACCGGTAGAATTTTAAGGCCACAAGGTAGAGCGATGACTTGGCAAAGGCCGCAGGAAACCAATGGTTGCGAGAAGCACCTATTTCCAGCATCCTATGGCCAGTGTCCAGCAGTGGACGTTTTCCGGCTGAAATGATGATGCTGACTACAGCTTTGGGGTACATGATACGGCCAGTTTCACTTTTATACAAAGTATGTTTTTTCTATGGTTATGATTTTCGTCTGTCTCATCTGAACAATTCACCTTTTATTATACCCACAAGAAGATATTCGTAAAACTAAAGTAATATAAACATTTTACAGAAAGTCATCACGCCGCCGAGACCCAAACCAAAGTTCTTCAGCGGGTGACAACACACAATCAGATCAGGACCAAAAATTATCAGAAGACGAATCCGGTAAGCCACCATTTCTATACAACGAGTTTGATGGCTGCCTCAAACGGGAAGACTTGAGTCACCCAACACAGTGTGCCATCGTCAGCAAAATGCATAAGGGCAGATCCGTTTCTGACGTCTGTAGGTTATACCATCTGACCCCTGAAGTAGTCAACGAGATCTGGGAAGATAGAGAGAAGTATGCGCTACCCAAAAAGGCTGGAAAAAGAACTACGAGGTACATGAACAGTGTCTTAGATACCAGAATAGTTGAATGGTTTCATTCGCAGAGAGCGAATGATATTCAGGTTTCTGGCAAAATGCTACAAGATGTTGCTGAAGCGTTTGCCAAGGAAAGCGGCTTTGTCGCTTTTAATGGCAGCAAAAAATGGCTAGACAGATTTAAAAAAAGGTACAATATAACTCTAAGAGGGACTCCGTGTAAAAGGGATTATCATAATCAAATGGAATCGAAATGGAAAAACCACTTTTTTAGAGAGCAATGGAGCGATGCGCGGTTAGGTATACCAGACGAAGATATTTATACTGCAGACGAATTTGGCTTTTATTACAACCCATCTAAAGGTCGAATCAAAAAGTTGGCAGGAAAAAAGTATATACAGGGTTATGTCAAAGATAGATTGTCAGTATTCCTTTGCGCGAACATGCCAGGCACAGATAAAAAAAAGTTACTTGTCTGTGGTACCGAAGACCCGTTATTACATTCCTTTAGAAATCCTGATACGTTACCTGTTACCTATATACGTCATTCCCAAGCCCATTTTACTACACAAATGTTTGAGGAATACGTCAAATATTGGAATCGCGAGTTGCAAGTGAAAAATCGGAAAGCAATCCTAGTATTAGACAGAGCGACAATACATTCTAAACTGCAGTTATCTCATTTAAAACTAGTCTTTGTTCCTTGGAAAGCGTCGAATGGTTTAATACCGATGAAGAATGGGGTTTCAGCGAAGTTCCGGGAGGAATTCCGTAGATTAATTTTAGAAGAAAAAGCTATAAATGTACTAAGAGGGGTTGATAGAAATCTAACTTGTTTAGAAGCGTTGAACATGTTAGAAAAAGCATGGGAAAGAACGCCTCCGGATGCGATTACAAAAAGCTTTGTCGATACGGGATATGACGTCACAGTGCCAGAGGAAATAAGAGAAATAGACAAGCCAAAAGTCTATGAAAATGACGAGGAAGTTCTAGCCAGTATGTTGAAAGATTATGATGTAGAATCGTACTTTACAAATCTAAGTAACCTAGACCAATATTTGACGGTTGATGAAGAACTGGTTACAGGACAAGGGACCAATGGATCTGTATTTGGCGGGAACCATAAAGTCAATGACCCATTGAACTACGCTGAAAAAGCGAAGGAGGATTTAATGCCTCTAGCCACAGACAAGCCAGACTCGGATGAAAAGGAGTCTTTAGTTAAAAAGTCTAGAGCGTTGCAAGACTTAGATATTGTAAGAAAGTATTTACAGTCAAATACAACGTCTTATGATACGTTTTGTTGTTTCATGGAAATTGAGAAATTCGTTATGCAGAGTGTTGTCGGTTGACCTTGGATTTTTAAATTATTTTCAGAACACTTTATGTAACCCATGGTTTAGTTCGTGCATTCCAATAGCGCGCGTCACTCAAAGGGGATTTAAGATTTTTATATGGAACCTGGCATATTGTCATTCTGATTTTTTTTTTTCAAAATGGCCGCCACGCTTGAAACCCATATAAATCGATAGCTGACATCAATGCAAACGGAAAATATAGTTAAATCAAATAATTTATTTGCAACGAATGTAGGTTACATTAAAATAAGACCAAACCCCGTAGTGTCACGTTTCCAAGATATTAATGTTCAAAGTTGATCACGTGACATCCATTTTTTTTAACTTGCTTACATCTTGTTGCATAGATGTTTGATTACTGTAAACGTTGAAGAGTGATTATTTCTAACATTATAATGTTTTCTGTTTGCATTATTTATTAAATACTTCAAGCACATACATGTACAGGGCGGACTTAATGCCATATGCATTTTCTATATAGGTATTAATGTCAGCTATCTATTTATAAAGGTATCATGCGTGGCCGCCATTGTGAAAAAAAAAACAAAATGGCGGACAAGAAGGTATGCCACGGACCTTCAAACCCCTTTAAACCTTACCTATGTCAATGTTTATAAAAGACAAATGACGCGCTCATGTTCTGCTAAGACTATACGAAAAAATCACGTGATTGGCTCAACACTATGTAAGTAACGCGGAGTTGAACCAATAGGCGTCAACGTGGCTAGTCAAACACTGGTATTGGTGCAATAATATGACAAATCGGGAATCGCCTTCCATTTCTGAAAGCCTGATTTTAAATCCACTTCCATTAGCTGTTCTGATTGATGAACTTCGATCAACAATGGCACTAAATTAAGGATTACGAACAAAAACACATCGCTCAAGTGGCCGCGATTGCATATAGTTTGATTATCAACCTTAACACTCAAACATAAGGTTTATTATCATCTGCAACGTACTTTGCTTGAAAAGTGGATATATTTTTTAAATAAGAAAAACATATTTATGGATAAATATGTTTCTAAGCTTAGAAATGATGTGTTGTGGTCTTGTTTTTTTAACTTGACAGTTCAATTTGACCCTGTGTACTTACCTAAGGGCCGATTTTTTGACCATTAGCAATGATATTATATCATTAGATAAACTAAGAATTGATCAAAAAACACATTTTGCAAAAAAATTACTATTATTTATTATTTTTAACAATTGGTTGAATTTAACTACGGATCAAAAAACCGGCCCTAAGTTGATAAGAGATTTCAACATCTGGCTATCAGAAATTGGGGGGCAGTCTTGGGCCTTCATTCGCTGAGGAAATCATGTTTTAAATCCACCATGGGTTTAATCACCTCCTTGATTAAAAAGTCAAATAAACAAGGAGTTGTTAAAAAAAAAAATAGTCGGAGACATTATTTTTATTTTTGTAAAATTTTCGTTATTGTAAATTGTGTTAAATATTCTCGTAAGATTCGAGTAGTGAGCTAGCAAAGTCAAAATTAGGCGTAACTTTTGAAATTCTAGATTAATTAAGAACTACAAATTAGGTATACGAGGCGGTAAAAAAGAAAATACATTGTTGCCATAACCACATCTTGTCTATCAACAATCAACTCATGAACTCAGCCTATCGCTGTCCATTGCTTAGGCATCTCCCAGGCTGTGCCACAATACCGTCCTCCGCCTTCCGCATCCAGTCTGGTCTAGCCACCTTTTTATGGTCGTCGGGTCCATCTAGCTAGGTCCCACAATACGCTGTAAAGATTGCGATACATCTAGTAAAAAAATGTAAAATGAAACGGCAGATTGCGGACGAACCGCGACAATCCGTCACTGACGGATTCTAAGTACGTATCCATCTGGAGTCCAGATGGATACGTACTTAGAATCTGTCAGTGGCTCCGGACGCGGACATCTCCAGATTCTGGAGATGACCGCGTCCGGAGCCACAAGTATCCGCAACCTGCCCGCGCCGGCCCGACCAAACCCTTAGCGTGATTCACATATTACATAATAGCTGTCTAGTACACCCACCTTTCGCCAGTTATGTCATACGTCTCATGTAATAGGGGCTGCTGCTTTCAAATAATACTACTGTGAAAACAAGTAGCATTTTTTTTAACCCAAATAACCACCCTTTTTTTTTTTTTTTTGGGATGGGAAATCATCAAATGACTCCTCCCGCTCTGGGTGGAGCGGAAGGGAGTGTCAGACTCTTACTGACTAAAACCCACCCATGTTCCTTCCTTCGCCCTTTATGTTCCGGGGTAGCGGTAACCCTTCCGGACAATCCCGCTGCCCCGGCAGGCTTCGGCCCTAAGGGGCCCCTCGAATTATGCTGACATCTCTTTGAGGCGCGCGTGGAACACTTACGCGCCGTCCGGCACGGGCCTGGTCCTGATCGGGCGGTGAGCTACCCATTGCTCTCCGCCCGCAGGCAAATAACCACCCTTCATCATTCTTAGAGCAGAGAGGAAAATATCGTGAGGAAAGGTGTCTTAGAACCAAAAAATCCAAGACATGTGACATCTACCAATCCGTACTCTGTGGTAATGGCGTAACACACTATCTTATCTATTCTATTTTTCTCTATGGCAATGGTGCCGATGTCGACAATTCTGCCAAAGTCAGATGTGATATGAGAAAGTGTGGAGAAAAAAAAAACCTAAAATTCTAAATCAATTAATAAAACTTTAAATTTAATGTGAAACGTAACACACTATCAGTAGCAATGGTTTTCATGTTGATAGCTCAACAACATTCATTGCGTTATTTACGTTGTTGAACAGACAAATTTTTCGAACATATTTATTTATTTAGGGACAACAAACAGTAGTGTAATAATATGTAAACATAGGATAGAACTTAATAATAGAGCATCATATGTTAATGGATGAGCAATATCCTTCAAAATGATCAAGGTTGATAGTGTGTTGCGCAATGGGCCCTCGTGGTGGATTACCGTCCACACCCGCTCACAGTGTGGAGGCCCGAGTCTCAGCAGTAGGGGCATTATAGGTTATGTTTATGTTATGCTAAATAGCCATATAAAATGACATGCAGTCTTTTATAATGTCCCAAGTTGATGTTTTAAAACGAAATCTTGATCTGGTTGTGGCAGCAAGCTAGAAACTTGAATTTAAAGTATCAAAACTTTAAATTCAAGTTTCTAGCTCTAATTTCAAACACAGTCTCAAAGATATTCGGGCAATAAGCCCATATCGAAGAAGAATACAAATTCCTTAAAAAAAATGTATTTAAAAATGGCAATACTAAACTTTAATCAACGAATCTAGCTTTTACAGATTTTGAATTTTTATACATATTTGTCGATGGTTACAATTTAAATATAGTAGTCAAATTTTTGATGTGGAATTAGATAGTTCACTTGATATAGATGGCTCCACTGTTGAAAGTCTTTTTTTGACAGGATGAAGCTAGAAATGTTTTGTTTTATAAATTTGTTGCAAGTTTAATATACTAGACAAATATATATTGTAAAGAAATACATAGATTCTTGGTTTCTGAAAGCTTAATTAAAATCTGCTGACAAGTCGGTTTATCATTAGTAAAAAAAAGCTGGCTAAGTTATTAGCCTAACTTGATATTTGACAGCGGATATACTGATCAGAGAGTTGATTAAGCTTTTATAAGCTGGAAGAAGAAGAATATGAGAATGAGTCACAATACTTAAGTTTCCATAAGAAAAACATACATACAGGAAAAAATTAACCAGTACGCAAACTGTAACCATCAATTAACTAAGGGCCGGTTGGTTCAAATGGTTGGTAAACGTAACATTCGTACGTCAAATAATAACGATTATGTATTCGTTATTAGTTGACGTACGGCAAGGTCATAATGTAATTGTAATTCGAACGCTACGCAACGCTTGGTTTGATGATAGTTAGCGCCATTTTTGACGTATACGCGTGCGTCAAGTGGTCACGTGAAACAACCCGCCCTAATAGCGTAGAAATATTTCGTCGTTTATTAAAAAGGGGTTACACTGAATTCAAGGTTATAGTTTGCGGACTGGCTAACGTTTTTTCCTGTATTTTGCAAAGTTTCAACCGATGCAACAGTGAAGGTTGGCTCAAAATCGACTTACACGATTTGTTAGAGTATTAAGCCACTATTACATTATCATAATTAGGTAAAATTATGATATCATAGAAATATGACAGGGCTGATTTTTCAATGAGCCATAACCGTGGAATAATTTTGAAATTTTGACAGTTATTTCATACAAAAACTGTCAAGCGTCAATTTTATACCTGAAATAGAAGTTATCTGGCGATGGAAAAATCAGCCCTTAGTAAAAGAGGCTGAATAAGATCATCATTTACTTTGGCTGCGATGCATACATATATAAAAGCCACGCAGTGTGGTTTTCCATTATTTCAGAAGGGACATGTCGTATGATCATGGTGTTAAAAATCTATAAGACGGAGCAGGTCCTCTCGTTGTCATCAGTCATATTTTAACTGATGTGGGCGTACTATGGATAGTGTGACAACTAGATACGGAACGCGCGACAGTTTCTGAGCACATGTTGTCCGTACGATGTCCGATGACCAAGAGAGCCTCTCCACACCACTACTGTAGGGCTCTCGCCGACTCGCACGAACGTCAGGCTTGACTATGTCGAGCGCCGCCTGGTGGCGCTGGCGCTGAATAGTCAAACGAATAACTGACGTATTTCCGACAAACATATATATAAATCATAGCTCTCACAAAATTTAAAGACAGCTGTCGTGTTTCAACTGTCGCATCATCATCATTTCGGCCGAAAGATGTCCACTGCTGGACATAGGCCTCCCCCAAGCACCTCCACTTCGACCGGTTCTGTGCTTCGCCTTCGTCTACTTTGGCAACTAAAGTTACTTAACCAGTTACAAGAGAAGATTTTTCTTTCGCTGTTTGGTAACTAGTTGTGAGAGAAGAATTATTTTTCCATATTCGTAGATCAAATTATTTCCATTTTTGTAACCAACCAGTTACTCTCGCATCCAACGGGAGGATTTTCAACTGTCTATGACGACATAAATATGATAATGTAGTAGCGGTCTTAAAAATAATGGTTAAAGAGTGGCGCTTCTAGAATAAATTGAAGTATTTTCTTCTTTTTCTATCTATCTTGCCTGTTTTTGTTATGTACGAAGAAGTTTTATGTATATATATAGCGAGATTTATTATACATAAGCAAAAGTTATATGTTGTTTCTTTTTGTAAATAATTTGTATGTAAGAGAAATTCCAATTTTATTATAATGATGGACAGATTTTGAGTATGATTATGGTTGATAACTTGAATAATAGAGAGAAACCCATTCGATGTATGTATCAAAGCGTTCTGAGGTCAAAACAAAAACGATCTGACATTTACAGGAGCGTAGCAACCTGGTACAGCCTGATTCAAACTGTGGCGGCTCGGAACATGAGGCGAGTCGCGCTGCGCAGTAACAAATTCACGTGTCAGCGGGGGTGAGGGGTGAGGTACTGCGCAGCGAGTAGCACACTTCAGAGCCGCCATAAAGTTTGCATCGGACTGTATTAGACATATCAATGATAGAGGACTCCCAAGCTACAGGGCCCCTAGGCCTACGCCTACTAAATGAATGCAAGAACTTGTTTAATTGGACTACTTCAATTATTAAACAAGTTCTTCCATTCATTTAGCAAAATTACGCAGAAAATTTAACCTATCCAAGTCAGGGAGCTCCAACTTTCGAGCTCGATTCGCTCGCTCACGCATTTTGTTATCTACTTATATCACAAATTCACAATAACAGCTTCACCTAGTATCCCAGTCAGGATGCTCCAAATTTCTACCTCATTTTGTTCGCTCTTGCATTCTCTTAGTAAAATCACTATGAAAACTTAACCTATACCGGCCAAGAACGCTCGTATTTTCGAGCTGGCTCCGGTCGCTCTTTAATGAAACCGGACCGCTCGCTCTTTGACGGATCCGAGTCAGGACGGACATATTTCTCGTTGATTCAAATAACTGCATTTGTCCATAACAGTTTAAAATGTTGATATTACATCGAATGGGTTAGTAGTGTTGCCAGTTATATTTTTCACTGTTTCAAACATTATTACATTAATCGCACTCATTTCTTGTTTTAAAATTGTTACATTTTACATAACTTTTTAGACTATTTTCCAATTATTCCCTAGTTCCAAGATTAGACTGTTGAGTATGGCAACACTATTTAAAGGTAAATGCACATTAGTGCAATTTAGCGCTTTTGTGGCACTTGGGTGAAGTTGTGGCGTTATTATTGTAGTCTGTTAAAAGTGTTATTTCCTAAAAAAAAGTATTTTAAGAATAAATTGTTTAAGTGTCAAGTCTGTATGCCTTTTTTTTTATAAACATGTCTTAAGTCCTCCGGCTTATCTCTTTCGTCTTCTACTAGGGGCAAATTGATATTTAGTGCCCTCAGAACTTCTATACCCTGTCCGTTAGGTAAGCCGTTTTTTGACAGATGGAAATAGTGATTGCAGCAACACATTGAGGGGGGGGGGGGGGTAGAGGGGTTGTATTGATGAATTTTATGATTATAATTCTATAAATAAATATTTTTTACGGACGCGAATCATATTTAGATCAACATACAACCTGATACTGACTTGCAAATATCTGGGTCTAGAAGCATAAAATTTTCCACAAGAGTGTGTTTGTGTGTTAAAATGAATGTGAGCATACATCTGCATTCGCGATTTATTTGCCAAAAATGCAAACAAATATGAGTTTTTGGAAAAATACCTTTACTTCCTACACAATAAAGTTCAGTTTACGCTAAAACTTCAAACTTTTTTATAATTTTTTCAATACTGCTAGTCTCTCTGAAATCAACTAAATTACCATTAAAATAAAGTTGATAATTGTTCAACTCGAAATAATATCAATTTGAAACATCAGTTTGAATAGACAGTATACGGAAGGATTTAAGAAAATTCATTCCCCAAAGGGGGTAAATAGGAGAACGGTACATCATTTCATATCGGGAGATGAATAATAAATTCGTAAATAACATACAACGTTAATTCAAAAATTATTTTAATAATAACAATGTAAAGTAATTATGTACAACATTTAAATTCAAATTAATTTATTGAATTGTTCAACTTATTTATATGCTACTAATAATATACATAAAAGAAATAGTTGGGGCGAAACATAAATTATTATGTAAGTAAAAAAGTTTGTGATATAAAATAGTTAACATTGAAGTTAGCTAATAGAAAAATAATTCAATTCAATTCCTCTTTATTGTGGATCATAGGAAAGTGTACAGACGCCAGCACATCAACAATACTACTACCTGTCAAATTTCTTTAATAGATTTTCAACTTTATCGCTAAAGCATTAAGGTTCAAGGTTGATTGGGAAAATTTGACAGTTTCGGGTAGCTTGACCTGCTGGCGTCTGTACATAATACAGCTGGTTTTAATTTTGTGTTTTGCGAACAGCTATGTCCTGCCCTTAGGGCGTACAATAAAATGTACGTACATAAAGTGAGTTTACATCATAATTGTTGGCGATATCTGCATAGCAATTCACAACCATCCGACAGGCCCATCTGTCTAGCCTTTTTCCCAACTAAGTTGGGGTCCTGAATACCAGTATTTTACATGAAGCGACTGCCTATCCGACCTCCACAACCCAGTTACTGGGTAATACGATACCCCTTGGTAAGACTGGTTGTCAGACTTTCGGGCTTCTGACTACCCGTATTAACGACTGTAAAAGATCTACGAATGACAGCCAGGAACAATGGCTTAACGTGCTTTCAGAGGCACGGAGCCATCCGACAGGCTAACGTATCGAAATTGATACATTTTTATAACCTGATTTACCTTGCCCCCGACAACAACCACCTGTCAGAAGAATAGCGGTCATCTATTAGAATTAAAGTGACAAAATTTGCGGGTTTTCGAACAGCGTTTCGAGGGCTCCTACGATAAAATTGATTGATGTTCGATGCGGTTCGTATCGAGTAGTTGTGAAATGCTGGAGTATTTTCCTGTTCTTGTTATTTGCATTTTTATTTTTATATAACTACGTATATTTTGTACACGGCACTGGCCGCACGAAAAGGCACCAAAGTTCATAAAGTCTATGGCATGATAATTAAAAATGCTGACCGAGTCACAGACAAGTTTCTAATCTAAGTAAAATAATTATTGTAATGTAACGAGTTGAATATTTTACTAACAGCGTTAGTGACAACAGGACACAAGTTGTTCACTAATAAAAGGTCTGTGTCCCAGCAGCGGGAATATTATGCAAAAGGTTCATATTTTTGTTTACACAGCCAGTCCTCAGTTTTCAAACTGGCAACTATGCGATAACGCCATGTAGCCTCGCAGAGGATCCTTTTATATGATGAAGTTGGTGACATTGAATAATACACTTTATTTTCAGTGACACAAAGTGCAAATTTGTATAAATAACGTTTTGGCGTCCTGTCGCAGACACGTTTGTACTTTAAGACACTAGAAATAAGATTCAATGTTATAAAATTCCTTACTCTGCCCTCAATTCAAAGCCCTTGAAAGGCCTGCGCAACCAAAGCGACTGCGAAGCGGGTGCGTCATTCGCGCGACAGATGCTGTTCGTGTTTATATATGGCACCTTGCACATGCGACCGCTGTAGTCGTGCAGGCGTTGCGAGTTTAGTTTCGCGTTGTTGACGCTTCCGCTTCGCCCGTGTACTTGACGCGCAGGTTTGGCCGAAGCGTTACATTTCTTGAAGGCAGAAAAATCTAGTATGAATGCCGCAGCCAACTGGTTTAATTAGCCGTTTAGTTAACCGCCTAGCCTTTTAACTAAATGGCAGCCGTTCAACTAACGGCCTGAATGATGTTCAATAAATTATAGTTTAGGTTGGAACTATAACCAATCACGCGCGAGCCGAATTGGTCACAGTAACTAAGCCAGGGCACCCCAACCATATGGTTGGAACTGTGATCAACCGCGTGCGAGTCGAGAGAGCGAAGCGAGGTGAGCACTACTTCCAAAGGCCAAGCGGTTGACTAAACGGCAAATTTAACCAGCTGGCTGCGACATGAACATAATAAAATACCCAACTCAATCTAACTACGTACTATATTAACATAGGTCTAACCACAATGACTAGTTGCTGTTCTGCAGGGACGGAGACACATTCCTTCCAAGCACATTTTCTTTGTACTTCAATTTCTTTACGTTGGTCGGGTCGTTGAGAGCTTCTTCGTCGGCTAGGCGTTCTGATCTCTGGTCCTGAACGGGTTCTGGAATAGGTAAAATAAAGGAGTTGGAACTTAGAATTGGCAAATATATAATACCAGAAATATGTATGGGCTGGTAATATGCAGGGTCAAATAAAATTTGCTAGCGTAACTCCACAGATGTGAGGGGTATCAAACGCTTGCTCATGCACTTGCTCTAGGCAGAGTTCTCCTGGTTAGCATCTGCAACACCTGCATCTAGCAAATTCTCACAAACATCATTTTTGTTGTCTGGACCTTTACCCAGGCTGGGTCCTCTGAACTCCTCTGGCTAATCTCAAGTAAAGTCCGTTTCACAAAAGAAGTGAACACAGAACGCGGCGCCACTGTCTTAGGACGGAATCATAAATATTGATTTATTTATTTTTCTCGACATCATATATGAGTAGCAGGCTTGATTATTGGTTAATAAAATGCACATTCTTAAATAGAGAAAGTTGTCTGGGGTATTGGAATGTTGCTAACTATATAATAATAATTAGTTTCACTTATTGCCGCGGGACTTCTTTCGGGAAACAGACTCTAGAGTGTGGAGGGTGTGGGTGGTGCGGTGTGTAGTGTCATGACTGCATCAGCGGCTGTTGTTTGAGCGGCTGAATTTTGGACTACTTATACATAATTTAGAATTTTCGCAACAAACATATTTGACATTGATAAACCCAATAACCTATTGACAGATAGCTACTGATGCTAGCCATTATAATTATAACTGTCAGTAATAATGTAATCTTAAAGATCGCTACTGATATAGATTATTGGGACGTTGAAACCAGAGATAGATCAGTTTTTCTACCTACAGAATGCCAAAACTGGTGATAGACAGGTAATTGGGTTCAGCCGTAAGAGGAAGAAGGTTTACTTACTGTTATAAGGTGTATATCTGTCAGACAATAAGCTTTCTAAGTTATATCCTATGACTCCAACCACTGCTGCAACCGGCAACGTAAAGTACGGAGCATTTGATCGTAAAAACTGCAGT
Organism: Apamea monoglypha; assembly: GCA_911387795.2. NCBI lineage: Eukaryota > Metazoa > Arthropoda > Insecta > Lepidoptera > Noctuidae > Apamea > Apamea monoglypha. Next base: position 6,108,554 of record OU426942.1, on the reverse strand, counting down.
AATATTGGCCACATCTGAAAAGATTGCATAATTAAGATAAAAAAAAAAGATTGGATGAAAAAAAGGTTGGACTTTATGGATGGGAGAGACTATTTAGGCAACGTACTGGTCAGCAGAGTCGCTTATGGGGCGAGAACGACCAAAAAACAACTTTATTGGATCTTTTCAGTTATTATTTTAAATTGGCGCGGAATTCAATAAATTCTTACTTTTAGATGAGTTTTTACGACTGCTTTCCCACATTATAAGTCGTTAGCTATTTATTATTATCAAGCAATCCTGTGGTTTGATAAAAATATCAAAAACCGCAAAATTTTATCAAAGGTTTTAAGGTTATGTAAGCGAATGATAACATTATTTTTGTATTTCAATTCTTAAGTGCGTATTACTTACTTTTGATGATAATTACGAGCGCTAATTTATAGACAAGTGAATTAATAAACTATTTTCTGTGAAAATAAATATTTTAGCGCAACGGTATGCACCGAATAACAACTGACTTATTTGACAACAACTTGAAGTCCTTGAGTAGTTTGAGTACCTACTGAAGTTTTATTTGACGTAGACAGTTTAGTTTAGAAATCGTACCAAGTCTTTATTTATCTAGACCAGCCTTACCAAGGGGTACCGTATTACCCAGTAACTGGGTTGTATTGTGGAGGTCAGATAGGCAGTTGCTCCATGTAAAATACAGGTATTTACCTGCATCCAACATATTTGGGAAAAGACCAGCAGATGATAATGAGTTTAGTTTAGAATTAATTTTACTTCGTTGCAGTATATTTTCAAAAAGATAAAAAAAGAAGAAGAGGATAAAAAGTAGAAGGCCATGGCATCAAAACCGTGAATATACCTATTTTCTTATATCTTAATTTAGTAAGTATGTACGGACGCCAGCACATCAAGCTACTACAATCTGTCAAATTTCTTTAATAGATTTTCAACTTTATCGCTAAAGTATTAAGGTTCAAGGTTGATTGGGAAAATTTGACAGTTTCGGGTAGCTTGACCTTTTTTTTTTTTATGTGGGAAATCATCATAATTATGACTTCTCCCGCTCTGGGCGGAGCAGGAGGGCATGTCAGACTTTTACTGACTAAAACCCACCCGTGTTCCTTTAGTTGCCCATGCCAGGGACCACGGTATCTCTTTCGAACAACCCGCGGCCCTGGCAGGCATCGGCCCTAGCGGACCCCGTCAGTTTGTGCTGACATCTCTTTGAGGCGCGCGTGGAAGACAACGCGCCGTCGACTCGGGCCTGGTCCTTGCCGGGCGGCGAGCTGCCCATTGCTCGCCGCCCGCAAGCCCGCGCTTACGGTGGCCGGGAGTCGGCTGGTGACTCCCGACGTCCAGGGCGTCTCCTGCGGCGACTAGGGGCGTGAGGGCGCAGAGATTGCCTCTCCCTCACGCGCTCCGCCTCCTCCTTTGCGAGCATTACTGCTTCGCAGAAGGAGGTGACGGCTTCCCACGCACTCTCGCTCCGTACCTACCATGGCCTGGACCAGGGCCGGACGCGAGAGATCGCCGCCGCCGATCGCCGCCACGAGGACGCGGCGGTGCTCCGCCCAAGCCGGGCAGACCTCCACCGTATGCTCCACCGTGTCCTCCGGACGATCCACACAGTGGTGACACCCTAGCCTTTCCTCCCGGGGTAGCTTGACCTGCTGGCGTCTGTACATGAAAACTTGTGCGTGGTGGACGCGTGTTGTTATTCTGCTGGTTCTGTAGGTTCTGCTTTATGTTGTACAGACGCCAGCACATCTAGCTACTACAATCGGTCAAATTTCTTTAATAGATTTTCAACTTTATCGCTAAATCATTAAGGTTCTAAGTTGCTTGACCTGCTGGCGTCTGTATATACCTAGACTCCACGCTAGCTTAGCAGTAATTAGGAAAGGCGTAACCTGACAAAACATCCTCACCGAATCAAACGTTTTTATTACGTCAATACATTACCTATATTTTATTCTTACAGATAAAAACATTTTTCGAATAATAATTTTCTATCTTTCTGTCATTGAAAAACGTCAGAGGATTGAAAAACATAACCTTAAATCTTAGACGCAATTTGCAAAGTAAATAAAATAATGTGTTTATAACTAAAATAATCCTTACTAACATATTTAATTATCAAAAATGTTACAAACGCAACTCCTCAACTGCCTTTCGAGGCTCCACATAACGAGAAACGAGTTAAAATATTTACGTAACTATGTTCAGGTTTTGGTTCGAAATAATTCTTCTAAAACTGCTAAACAGAAGACTGCTACGTCTGTTTATCGCGCTATGAATATATTTGATAGGAATGCGAAGGCTTTGCAGAGGGAGAGGTCAGCAAGGAGGGATGATTACCACTTGTCAGAATATATCAAAGAGGAGGTAGGTTGGCGGACTGCCGACCGGGTTTTGGATATCAAACGAGTGTTTAAGAATGCTGTTGAGCTTGGTAAGTTAGCTTTTAACTATACAACAATCTATAAAAGTATTTGCCTTATCACAAACAATGTTTTTCTTGTTCTTTTACTGATCTTCAGTCATAGTATTGATAGTAAGTTTATGTGTGTGGTCTATTCGCTAATCAATTAAGCCTAATAGTTGGGTTGCGCGTTCAACTCCTATAAAGAACCTCCTTTCTTCAGTATAGCTATTCACAACCGCTTGATATGTTTCTGTACCATATCAAACATCGATCAATGTTACGTTCAAATGTGCAAAACCCGAAATTATTGTTAGTTTAAATCAAATAGACAACCGCTATTCTGCCAACAGCTGTTTGCTTTCAGCGACAAGGCAAATCAGGTTATTGTAACGTGTCATTTTCAATACAATAGCCTGTTGGATGGTTGTGAATAGCTATACAGCTGTTCAGGTATTTAGATAAAAAAAAAAACATGTAATGAAAGTATCAAAATGCGTTCTTAACAGACCAGGAGACCTGATAAGCTTCTGGAGGGAGGTGGGCTGGTTGGAATAACCACCGACGGCCGCCATGGCCCACGTACAATGGTCCACCTGAAGGACTCAGTGCGGAAACCAATCCCATAACATAGAACATAGAACATAGTATCAAAATGCTTAGACTTTATTCACAATCATCATCTTCCTACCCTTTTCCCAACCAAGTTGGGGTCCGCTTCTGACCTTCACAACCCAGTTACTGTGTAATACGAAAACCCTTGCTAAGAATGATTATCAGACTTTTGGGCTTCTGATGACCCGTCAAAGATCTACCAACGACAGCCAGGACTAACGGCTTAACATGCTTTCCACATCCGCATGGACAGCTTAGACTTTATTTACAAACAGTCCAATAATACAGTTTAAAAATTGTATTTCAGGTGCAAGTCGTGGCTATGTATCCCGTCACTTCTTACCGGACAGTGTGGAGAAGGTTACATTATGTGACACATCACAGACACATCTGGACAAGGCGATAGTAGGAGACGGAGTCAAGTTTGATAAAAGAGTTATGGATGAAGAGAATATTGATGTATGTTGGAGGTTTTACAATTTTATTATCATAATCAGCCTATAATGTTCCCACTGCTGGGACACAGGCCTCCTCCTTGAGAGGGAGTGGGCTGCCATCTACCACGCGGGCCCAGTGCGGGTTGGTGGATGTCACTATGTCTTCGAATTTTTGGTTCTAGGACAGTGGTGATGAAATCATTTACACAAAGTAAAGCGCCTGTCTGGGTTCGGGCCACCACTGCTCTTCTGCAATTTTACTATGATTACTATATTTTTTTTGGACGCCGATTCCCTTGTTCACAAACTAAACTAAATTTAAGTCAGTGTATCTTTTTCCTTCTATTTCATTAAGAAAAGGACAGAAGATAAATATTAGTTTAGTCCTGTCAAATTAGTCCGCGCCCGACGTAAATTGACGTATTTTTAGTAGCCATGTTTTTAATCACGTCTAAACTCTCTATGGAGTATCTTAATTTGACAGTACTAAAGTAATATTTACCATCTGTCCTTTTCTCAATGAAATAGAAAGAAAAAGATGCACTGAACTTAAATTTAGTTTAGTTTGTGAAAAAGGGAATCGGCGTCCAAAAAAAAATATAGTAATCATAGTAAAATTCCAGAAGAGCAGTGCCGATGGTGCCGATGTCAGAAACATCTGCTTAACCATCCGTTGTGGTAATTAATCAATCAATCTGCCTCACCCGACTATGTTGGGATTGGCTTCCAGTCTAACCGGAACCAGCTGAATATGTGTTTGTACACTTGGTAACCACAAGTAAAGTGCGCGTCGCTTCGTGAGATATAAACCTACTTTAATTTTCACAAATACATAATTTGTTTTATTCAGCTTCCAGACAATAGTGTAGATCTTCTAGTATCTTCCTTAGTGCTGCACTGGGTGAATGATCTACCTGGTTGCTTTGATAAGATCATGAAGTGCTTGAAACCTGATGGCGTAAGTAATCCTATTATTATTATAAAGGCGAAAGTTTGTGAGTGTGTGTGTGTGTGTGTGTTTGTATGTTTGTTACTTCTTCACGCTCAAACGGCTTGACCAATTTTGATGAAATTTGGCACACAGATGGTTTATAACCAGGATTAGCATATAGGATACTTTTTATCCCGATATTCCCACGGGATCGAAACTTATGCGGGTGAAAACGCGGGGCGCAGCTAGTATACCCTATAGTTCCTTCAACCACAAGATTGTTAGCTAGAAAAAACGACGGGTTGCACTCCGGGAGTGCCGGCAGAAGTGAAAACTTACCGTCTTACGAATTTTCGATCAGGTCACGTGTCCTGACGCGAGTTTAACATTTTTTATCCATTACAAAAAAAGTGTTCAACGCCGCTAAAGAAGTTTTCACTTCAAAAAGATATTTAGATGACCTCAGTTTTTAATTCAAATTTACCTTCATCATCGAATCCTACGCAGCTTGTCTTTGTCAAAAATCTTGTTTTCTCTATCCAGTTCAGTAGTTCCTTCAACCACAAGATTGTTAGTATATAAATTACTTACGGTTTGAGAGCCGGATTCGAAACGCGACGCAACTATTTACCGCCTAAATCAATGAGCGCAGTTATTAGTTTGTCCTGAGGCTTCCCTCTTTATTTATTTAATCATTTATGTACAGTGTACAGATGCCAGCGCTAAGCTACTACAATCTGTCAATTTTTTTAAATAGATTTTCTACTTTATCACTAAAACATTAAGGTTCAAAGTTGATTGGGAAAATTTGACAGTTTCGTGTAGCTTGACCGGCTGGTGTCTGTACATTGTACACACATGTTATACAAGGTGTCATTTTGCATCCTCGTCAAATTCCAGGAGGTAACTATGCTACTGATTCTCGACACGAATCAATAATAAAATAAGTAGGTATTTTTTTTTCTAATTTTATAACCTCGCCTATGTGAGACCGCACTGTAACTGCCCCTTTTACAAACACATAAAAACGCGGCCGCTTATACGATACCATATCGCGATTCTGTTCTTTGAAAGTGGTGTATTCTGAAATACTGTCAAACTTAAATAACTAAAAAAACAAGTATGTATTCATTATTTACCAGGGATCGTATTTTTATTTGATTATTTATGTCTTTCATAACAGTCTCCTGAAATTTGACGAGGATGCAAAACAACAGCTTGTATAAACAGACAAGGAAAAAAAAAACAGAAAAAAAGGTACAAAGGTGATGCTTATTTCTAAAGAAATTTCTCCTAGCATACCTGCGATAGGCAAGTAGATAAAGAGACGTAGACAGCGTGTGTAAGAGTAAAATAGAAAAATAAAATACATAAAATCAAAAACAATGCACTTAGGGCTGATTTTTCCATCACCAGAGCATTTTATCGGAGGAATAATTTGGAATTTTTGACAGTTCCTCCACATACAAAAACTGTCAGACGTCACTTTTATTCCACGAATAAAAACTATCTGGCGTTGGAAAAATCAGCCCTTAATAAAATATAACAAGTAATAAGAGAATATACTTTCATCCATAAATAAAATTTATTGATTGTTCTAATTATGAAGTTGGTGGACAAGTTTTGATATTTTCTCATGCCATTTCCCACTCCCTTTCAGGTTTTCATGGCATGTGTATTTGGAGGGGACACTCTGATGGAGATGCGCCAAGCTCTGCAGATGGCAGAGAGCGAGCGGAGCGGTGGTATATCACCACACATATCTCCCTTTACCAGGATTAGGGATATTGGGGGCCTGCTGACTGCGTAAGTATGGAAGACTGTTATTTACATCCCAACCCAACTACAGAGATGGGCTTGTGGCTAAGTAATAACAGCCGCACGGGTCGATCGATCAGGTTAAGCTACGCTTGCCGCGGTTGGTCCGTGGATGGGTGACCATCTTCACATACCAAGACCCCTCCGTGCCTCGGAAAGCACGTTAAGCCGTTGGTCCCGGCTTTCATTCGTGGATCTTTGACAGTCGTTACAGGTCGTCAGTAGCCCGAAAGTCTGACAACCAGTCTTACCAAGGGGTATCGTATTACCCAGTAACTGGGTTGTGGAGGTCAGATAGGCGGTCGCTCCATGTAAAATACTGGTATTCAGCTGCATCCGGTTAGACTGGAAGCCGACCCCAACATAGTTGGGAAAAGGCTAGAGAGATGATGACATCAGTATCGTAGCAGGTAGCGTTTTGTAGCTTCTGGCAACCCCCGTGGGAAGAAAGCGTGAGTATCTGTATGTACAGTCAACAAAAGAGATAAGTATGCAGGGTCGTCGGATATAGTTGAAGTTTAGTAAGAAACCCATGGATGTTTTCGAATGAAGTTTAGTTTGATAAATGTACTGTTTGTTTTCTATTAATTAAATAAAATTTTATCCGAAAACATCAATCCATTTCTTACTAAACTTCAACTATATCCGACGACCCTGCATACTTATCTCTTTTGTTGACTGTACATACAGATACTCACGCTTTCTTCACACGAGGGTTGCCAGAAGCTACAAAACGCCATTTGTCTAGCCTTTTCCCAATTATGTTGGGGTAGACTTCTAGTCTAACCGGATGCAGCTGAATACCAGTATTTTACATGGAGCGACTGCCTCTCTGACCTCCACAACCCAGTTACACGGTATTAGGATACCCCTTGGTAAGACTGGTTGTCAGACTTTCGGGCTTCTGACTACCTACCAGTAACGACTATCAAAGATCTACGAATGGCAGCCGGGACCAACAGCTTAACGTGCTTTACGAGGCACGGAGGGGTCTCACTATGTTATGAATGGTCACTGACCGACCTCGGCAATCTTGGCTCTTAACCTTAGGTCGACCCGTGCGGCTGTTAGTATTTAGCCACGAACCCTTCTTCTTGGGTAGGCAGAAACCACAGAACGCCAGCTGTTACGATCCTTTTTTTTTTTGGTCGTTAATCATCAAATGACTTCTCCCGCTCTGAGCGGAGCGGGAGGGCGTGTCAGACTTTTACTGACTAAAACCCACCCGTGCTTCTTCAGTTGCCTGTGCCAAGGGCCACGGTATCTCTTTCGAACAACCCGCGACCCTGGCAGACCTGCTACGACCCTTACATACTCCTTTTGCTTCGTTTAAGAATGTAATTACAAATCTTTCAAGGCTTTTCATACAAAAATAAATGACATGAAAAATAAATATTTATTTTTCAACATTCCAGGAGCGGCTACACCCTACAAACGGTCGACGTGGATACAATAGTAGTATGGTACCCTAGTATCTTCGAAGTTATGAGGGACGTCAGAGCGCTAGGAGAAGGGAATGCGGCCTATAACCGGCCATTACGACTATCCAAAGATGTCATGTTCGCCGCAGCTAGTATTTACGATGAAATGTATGGGAAAGTAAGTACATTAATAATAAATCTGAAGAGTTTGTTTGTTTGTACGCGCTAATCTCTGAAACAACCAGTCGGATTTGAAAAATTATTTTTGCATTCGATAGCCCAGTTCTTGAGGAAGGCTATAGGCTATTTAACATCACGCTAGTCCTAGCTCCTGTTGCTGTGTGCTAGTTTTCGCTTAAAACAAAGTAGTCAGAGCGCGGGCAGGCTACGCCTTTTATTAAGTAGATTTAAGTTGATAGAAGGCATAATCTTACTATTGAGGCCGAGGTCCGTACCCCTCAGGGGGTGGGTGTACGTAGTTGCTTATTTTTTAATTTTTTGTTAAAGTCCTGGCTGGAGGTCGTAATTTATTGAGGCATCCACAGGCAATCCCGGTTAAGCAGACGACAACCTCATTTTTTTTTTATTAGGTTAGGTTGAACCGCGAGATGCCATACTTAAAAAATAACCTACGCGACCGCTGTATTCGCGCGGTGTTCACGTTTAGTTTCGCATTGTTGACACTCGCGCTTCTCAGGCCTTTTGGTCACACAGGTTTGGCCGAAGCTTGAATGTTTGCTGATTTTTTTAACGAATTAACATCCTTTTTGAATATTTATTAAGGGTTATGTCATGTTATGCATCTCCAAGTATCCACCCTAGGCCTAGTCGGGTAAACGGAATTTATTAAGCTTAGTGTCTTCTCGGGCATGCGTTTCCGCGTACCCATCTTAAGATGGGTTTAACGGAAAAACCGTTTATTGAAATTTGATGTTGCATGTTTTGGCGAATTTTATGTATAATTTTTAGCATTTATGATGCGTATTCAGAGATTCAGATTCAGATGCATATTAGAAAGAAATATAGAAAAATGCGTTTATTGACATTACAGCAAAATAAATACACATTAAAACTATAAAAACAGAAAACAAGGATTATAATGCCAAAAGGGCCTCAGCTCAGCATAATGTCAGATGACAACACAAGTGTACCACCTGACGCTGATTTTCAGCTGCAACCCACGAGTGACATACGCTGGAATAACAAACACATAGGGGAGTGTGTGTGCATTATACAAGGTGTCGTTTTGCATCCTCGTCAAATTCAAGGAGGCACCTATGCTACTGATTCTCAACCCGAATCAATAATAAAACAAATAGGTATTTTTTTCTAATTTTCGGAAATCGGCTAGTGTGGGACACGCATTTTAAAACGCGGCCTGTGTGAGACCGCACTGTAACTGCCCCTTTGCACACACATAAAACGCGGCCGCTTATACGATACCATAACGCGATTCTGTTCTTTGAAAGTGGTGTATTCTGAAATACTGTCAAACTTAAATAACTAAAAAAACAAGTATGTATTCATTATTTACCAGGGATCGTAATTTTATTTGATTATTTATGTCTTTCATAACAGCCTCCTGAAATTTGACGAGGATGCAAAACAACAGCTTGTATGTGTTTGTTTGGTATGGACTTACGTCATCTGCCTAACAAACATATTTTCTTTTTTCTTTCGTATGTCGATTCATTTTGCTGAATACCAGGATTTTACATCTGTAATGATTGACGATCTGGACGCGTAACAAGAGGGCTGGTTCGATGTGGCGCGGGAAAAGAGTTCCTGGAAGGATTTGGGGGAGGCCTTTGCCCAGCAGTGGGACAGTAAAGGCTAATAAAAAAAAAAAAAAATGATTCACTAGTCAATTTAATTTAACCTTGTCTCCCGACTTTTCAGGAAATGCCAGAGCGAAAAGAGCGCGGCGTTCCAGCTACATACCAGATAATACACTTCCTAGGTTGGAAACCTGACCCAACTCAACCTAAACCTATAGAGAGAGGCACAGGACAGGTTTCACTGAAAGACCTGCATCGAATCGATGAAATTATCGACGACCCGAAAATTGTTAAACTAAGGGACGAAGACGTGAAATAAAACGACTTATCTTATTTATAGCTTCCAACAGACATTATAATACCGTACGTGTATCAATCAATGTATTGTGTGTTGCTGCAATCACTAGTTCCATCTGTCAAAAAACGGTTTACCTAATGGACAGGGTATAGACAAGGACGGCACTATCATAGAAGTGACGTCACGACTTTGTAACTTCGTCGACTAGGTATATTACTCGTCATCCCTATTATCATCATAATTCTCCTGCCCTTATCCCAATTTATTTGTGGTCGGCGCAACATGTATTTTTCTTCCATACTCCTCTATCAGTCGTAGGGGCTTGTGGCTAAGTAATAACAGCCGCACGGGTCGGTCGATCAGGTTACGCTACGCTTGCCGCAGTTGCTCCGTGGATGGGCGACCATCTTCACATACCAAGACCCCTCCGTGCCTCGGAAAGCACGTTAAGCCGTTGGTCCCGGCTGTCATTCGTGGATCTTTGACAGTCGTTACGGGTCGTCAGTAGCTCGAAAGTCTGACAACCAATCTTACCAAGGGGTATCGTATTACCCAGTAATTGGGTTGTGGAGGTCAGATAGGCAGTCGCTCCATGTGAAATACTGGTATTCAGCTGCATCCGGTTAGACTAGAAGCCGACCCCAACATAGTTGGGAAAAGGCTGGCAGATGATGACTCCTCTATTAGTCGTCATGGGGTGACTACTGGTATGGAAGATGATATGGCTAGCCATATCATCTTCCACACAGTCCATCTATCGTTTCTTTGTTTAATAATTTATATTATGTATTTTAATTTAAACACAAGACTTTGTAAATATATGTATTAAAAAGACGTTGTTTTTGTAAATAAACTTGTTAAGAGTACCTTCTCAGTGGTTTTATTTTAAACTAGCTGCGCCCCGCGGTTTTACCCGCGTAAGTTTCGATCCCGTGGGAAAATCGGGATAAAAATGTGTTAATCCTGGTTATAAACTACCTGTGTGCCAAATTTCATCCAAATCCGTTCAGTAGTTTTTGCGTGAAAGAGTAACAAACATCCGTCCATCCATACAAACTTTCGCGTTTATAATATTAATAGGAAGCAGGATCTGTTGGACACCAACTAAGGTACCCTGCCGTTAGGCACATAAAGTTTAGGACAAAGAACGGCTTTGTAGAGCATCGTCTCTGTCACTCATAGAGCAGTACGCGTGAACGGTAGAGGCAACTGCAGCCATGTCGCAATCTAAATGGACTCGGCCCAGAATTCGGCTACTTGTTTGGCGCCATCACCAGCGTCCATCAGTTTCTGTAACGTGCAGCTGAAAGAACACATCGTTCCATCGTTTGTGGAAAAGCATCACATTTACACCCCAAGGCAGGGTCGTCTATGAATCCATCCATCCATTCATACAAACTTTCGCGTTTTTAATATTAGTAGGATAGTAGGATGTCTACATTCACAATTTATATAGCTTGCCGCTTTAATGACGACATTCATTTATTACACGTATATGACAAGACTAAACTAATATTTATCTTCTGTCCCTTTCTTAACGAAATAGAAAGAAAAAGATGCACTGAACTTAAATTTAGTTTAGTTTGTTAACAAGGGAATCGGCGCCTTTATCCCTGTTGGTAGCTCAGGTAGAATAGAATAGAATAGAATACTCTTTATTGTACACCATACAATTATAAAACATAAATATACAAAATTTTTAAAAAGGGTGACACAATTGGCGGTCTTATCGCTAAGAGCGATCTTTTAAAGACAACCTTTGGATGGATTAAAATTAAAGAGAGACAAATATGGTAGGTAGTCTGTGGTGTACCATTTACATTATACAATCAATATATACATAAAGTATATTTTACTCGTCTAAATAAATATATACATACAATAATAGACATGAAACAAGAGCAAAAAAAAAGAAAATATAATAATAATAATAAATAATTATATTTTTTATATTTTTAAATGTTTTTATATCTTTTATATTCTAATATTTAAAAATATAATTTATATGTTTACATTTAAATAAAGGAAATAAATAATTAAAACTACTAAAAAGAGAGAGGAAGCGCTTTTTTATCATAATTTTGAAAGTGGACAGGTAATCTACGTTCGCGATTAATTTGCCAAACATTTAGACAAATTGAGTTATTGGAAAATTAACTTTAAATCCTACACAATAAAGTTCAGTTAATGATACAACTTCAAACATTTTTAAGACTAAATAATGCTTGTCACTCTGAAATCAACTTAATTTACTACTGCAGTAAAGTTGATATTTGTTTAACTTGAAATAACAAATTGGAAACGTTAATTTGAAGAGACCTTAGGTACCTACCCATGTCAAGTTTACAAGCAAAATTAATATTAACGAAAAACAAATAGGAGTTACTCCACTTATTTACTCCTTTTTTTTTTTCGTTAATATTAACAATAATACGGTATTTTATTTAATATTCAATAAAATAACCAAAAAGCATGCAATATACATAATTACCAAAACAGTTTTTTGTGTCTCCTGAAAAATTGACAGGTTCGTATTTACGACGTGTCACACCTAGACGATATCAGTATTAAAGGTTTATATAAATGTTATTTTATTGTAAAATACTACTTCGAAGATAAAGATAATGTATTTTAATTATAGCAAATATTTGTACATTAATTTCAATGTCTCTCTCTCTGTCTGTGTCGGCAGGGGAAAATGGGAAGCGTTTGGTGGGGTGTTTAACCAGGTTGGCAAAGAACAATGTCAGATGTCCATAGTTACTTTGGCTCAATATTAATTTGTCATGGACAGTGAAAATTCTTACGTTTTTTTGTGTAGTTTAATGTCAAAAGCTTTTCTGTGATTTCCAGTTTTACACTGAACTTCTAAAAAAGAAGTTATTCAGACATTTTAAATTGGAGGTTATGTATTTTTACAGAGTAGGTAAGTTAAACAAAAAATATAAAGTAATTGAATAGTTTTATTCTTTTTCATCATTATCATCTATTTCGTTATAAAATTCAATTAACAAATCATCAAGGAATTGTGCAGGGGGCTCAATATTGTTTTGGTGCCGAGCCCAACCTAAATACCATAAAATGGTCATAGTGTGGGAACAGCATCCCACAGTTCGTTTACCTACCTTACAAAGTGAAGTCCATTGCCGTAACAATGAACGGGCATCGTCAGATTCAACTAAATGCCGTTCCATCCGGAAAACATTTATACCACAATTAATACAACGTAGTTGATGGGACATTGTCAGAAAATGTGTGATACGGATATAAATATAACAAGAACAAATAACAATGACAAATATAACAATAAGTCTGTTAATGAACACAGATCAAGAAAATCGATTCCTAGAATTTCGTTTTTATATTCTTTAAAAAACACTAAATGTATTTTATACTTAATAAACACGATAAACGTATTATTTAGGAAAATAATAATAATAATAAAAGACAATTGTGAGGTGGTAAATAAAAAGTAAATCGCTTCAATTAGATTTAGAATAATCGATTACAGCGGCAGAACAGGTGTACCTGACACTTTTTTATTTAAAAAAAGAAAGTCCTGGAATTCAAGAACATGATTAGTAAAATGATTACTTATTAAAAATGATTTTCTTTTCGAAAAGTTCTCGAAAACAACTAAATATGTTTTAATAAGTTGTAATTTTATATTTAAATTGTTGTATGTAAAAACTTTGTGTCCGTGTGAATTTAGTTTTATAAGTTGTGTAAGCCGAAACCTGACATTGTTCTTTCTTGCTATGTGATCGGTTGGACCCACGTATTTGTCCGTATTTGTACGGGGCATCACTCTTTGCACTGGCAAAAAAAGATGGTGGAGTAAGACCAATTGCAGTCGGCAGCGTCTTCCGCCGCCTTACTGCCAAATTGGCTTGTCGTGCAGTCAAAGAGGATATGGCCAAATACTTGCAGCCAAATCAGTTGGGTTTTGGCACACGCCTGGGATGCGAGGTTGCCATCCACGCCACGCGAACATTTGTGATGAACCCGAAGATCGAAGACTCAATTTTGCTGGAGCTCGATATTCGCAACGCGTTCAATACTTTGGAGAGGGACGTTCTGTTGAGCGAAGTTAAGGAAAATATCCCGTCTTTGTATCCCTTCCTTCACCAGGTTTATAGGATGCCTTCTAATCTTTTCTTCGACAACAGTCTTATTCTTTCAAAAGTGGGAGCCCAGCAGGGGGACCCGCTCGGGCCACTCGTTTTCAGTTTGGCTATTCATAAAGCGATTGTTGAGCTGAATTCCGGCCTAAACGTGTGGTACCTTGACGATGGCACTATCGGGGGCAGACCGGAAGACGTTTTTCAGGACTTGGAAGCTTTAGTCCCTCGCCTCAGAGACCAGCAGTGCGATTCTGTATCCATCTTACCGTGAAAACTTAGGTGAAGTGAGCATGGAGTGAGCTGTCATTTCAACTAATGCTAGGGATTGACACCGTTGACAGCTCACTCTAAGCTCACTTCACCTAACTTTTCACGGTGAGATTTTTGCAGAATCGATCGGCTGGGTTTGGAGGTGAATCCCGCGAAGTGCAAATTCTTCCCCTGTAGTAATGAGGCTCGTACACACTTTTCTCGGTTTGAATCTTTTCTTCCTGGCCTCAGAGAAATTTCATGCTCCGATTTTAATCTCCTAGGATCCCCTATTTTTCTTAGTGCAGTACCTGAAGCCATATTTTCTCGAGAGCAGCTCCTTCTTTTGGCTCACGAGCGTCTTAAAGATCTTTCCGCGCACGTTGCGATTATCCTGCTGCGCATGTGCTACGCTCTTCCGAAAATGACATACCTGTTGCGGACCACCCCTACTTGGCTCTGTCCAGAGGAAGTTTCCTCGTTTGACAACGCCTTGAAATCCGGTGGTGGAGTCGGTTCTCAATGTCTCCCTAGATGGGCCCCATTGGATACAGGCGGCTCTGCCCATCCGATGTGGTGGTCTCGGGGTACGTTGCGCACGGGATGTGGGTTTGCCGGCTTTCTTGGCGTCTGCGCATGGGGAAGCATGCCTTTTGTGTCGGATGCTGTGTCAGCTTGGTTGACTCTTAACCCGGGTGCAACAATCCCCGAGGCAACACACGTTCAGCGGGCGTGGGATGACATAGGGGTGGGGCTGCTCCAGGAGCGGTTGTTAGAAGGTGCGTCAGGAGTCGTTAAGGCTAGACTTCGAGCAGTTTCGCAACCTGAGTCCGGGGCGTGGTTACAGGCGATTCCTTCGCCTCACCTGGGCACTCTACTGGACGATGACTGCGTGTGGCGGTGGCTCTCCGCCTGGGCTGTAAGGTGTGCGAACCCCATATATGCACCTGCGGTTCCATGGAGGAGGCCGATGGCCATCACGCATTGAGTTGTCGGCGTTGCACAGGGAGGTTCCCGCGTCACCATGCCCTAAATGACATAGTCCGTAGAGCCCTTATATTGGCAAACGTCCCCTGCGTGCTTGAACCTACAGGTCTTTGCAGGTGTGATGGTAAGAGGCCGGATGGGCTGACTCTAGTGCCATGGAAGAACGGGAAGTGCCTGATCTGGGACGCAACTTGCGTCAGCACTGTCGCTGCCAGTCACCTGAGTCGCACCGCGCACACTGCCTCTGCCGCTGCTGAAGACGCCTGCTCTGTAAAAAGGCTCAAGTACGCTTCCTTGGAGCAGCCTTACTATTTTGTGCCGGTAGCTGTGGAGACCCGGGGTTGTTGGAGTAAGGCAGCGAAGGTTTTTGTGGCGGAATTGGGCCGTAAGCTTAGGGAGGCAACCGGTGACTCCCGCTCTGGGTCGTTCTTGGTGCAAAGGTTGGCCATCGCTATTCAGTGAGGCAATGCGGCGAGTGTTATGGGCACCTTTGCGCCGGGTGCGATCAGGGGCGGGTTGTTTTGTGACCTTTGACTGTGTATTTATTTAATTTACACTATCATTTTGTCGTTTTGTTTTTTGTGTATTATTAAGCTTTTAAATGTCTATATATTAAATTTTTCATAAAATATTTCTTTAATACTCCATACCTACTCTGTTGATTCAATATGATAATAATTACAATTATTATGACATTATTAATTTGCTTGACATTACTGTTATAATTTATTAGTTCAGATTTAATCTAATGTGTAACGAAATTGACTATCTATCCATATTTTCAATGACAATGTAACTTAATAAGTAAACTGAATAAGAATAATTGTGTCATAATGTTCCTAATATATTCGCACACCTCACATGGTTATATTACAGTGTGCCTTATGAACCTTTTGTAACATCCTCTGAACCTGTGCTATGCAAATAAATGATTTGATTTGATTTGAAAGGGTTTTTACCATGAAATTCTCATTAGACCTGGGGGTCTACTACGAAGTGCAAAGTGCGAATGTTCGGATCGGACCGACACATGGCAGAACCGAATATTATTGAAAAATGCGAAAAAAGTTCGGATCGGCTCAGTTGGGTCGGGACCATAGTCAATATTCGAAAGAGTGTAGGAGTGTAGGATCGGGACTGACCGAACAAAATGGTAACTTCGTAGCCGGAAACGGCCGAACATTCGGCTGATACCACTTCGGAGTAGACCCCCTGCATTTCGCCATAAATTAGATATTACTAGCTCCGTCAAATTCACAAAAAAACCCAATGGTAATAGCGTATTCAATTTTAAATAATTAATTCGTTTTCCTTTTACCTTGAAACCGTCAAATTTTCCCAATGAACCTTGAACCTTAATGCTTTATCGATAAAGTTGAAAATCTATTAAAGAACTTTGAGATATTCTAATAGCTTGACGTGCAGCTGACATCTGTACATTGCAACACATTAGAGCAGACATGAGGAAAATGAATGGAATGGAAATAATTCAGATACATTAATATAGTGGTTGTCAATTTTATTTAGGATAATTCCTATGACCATTGTAACCATTAAATTATTTTAGTTTGGAGGTGTCAGTGGAATTTCGTAGTGAAAAATGTTTATTTTGCTCGTGTGTTTAGTGTCTATGGATTTACTCATGATCAGGACCGAAGGTAAGGCGTATTGTTTATTCATTGTTATGGTATTTCGACGTCTTGCTCACTAAATCATATTCAAACAAAAATAATTTAGGTATACAGTTTTAGGTTTTGTAAATTCGTCACTTACAGAAGTGCACAGGACTAGCAGTACGTCAATTCCCGTAATTAAAAACGTTCAATATCTAGTCGCAATCTCATCTCAGCGACAATCAACGTCAAAAACTTGTCAAAATGTAGGGAAATTAGAAATATTTTTGACTGATTGAGACCGAGATCAGAATGAATGTTGTTAAAATTATATTATTAATTTTATATACTTTTTTTTCAGAAATCATTGTCAGGATAATCAAAGCAGACCAGCTGGGCGTTTGCGAAGTGCCTCGTGAGGTGACCCTTCATGAAGGCAAACATTTCACCTTGCAAGTACAAAGTGATTATTTTATCAAAGAAAGCTCGTAAGTTTCTCTACTTTTTTAAAAAGTCTGACAACCAGTCTTAGGCTAGCTGCCCACGTCCGATAATCGGTGACCGATTTTTGTAGGAGAAAAATAGAACGTACTGATGGCAATAGTGCAACGCACACGTCCTACAAAAAATCGGTCAGAAATAAAATCGGTGCATCCCGACCGATCCGGTTATCGGTGAAAAATGGAACGTTCGGAAATGTATGCGTTAATGTTAACGCACACTACTCACTGACAGTCGACCGCATGCACTTGCTAGGGACCACAGACAAAGTGCGTTGTGCCACAGACAAAGTGACGGACGTGTACGTTGAGTCGGTCACTAAATCGGTCGTAAGAATCGGAGGAAAAATCGGCCCGATTATCGGTGCTACAAAAAGTCTGACGTGGGCGGGCAGCTTAGTGTATGCAGCCGACTGTCGATAAACCTATTTATGTATTTGTGTAACTAGATTTAAGAGTTTTTTTTTTTATAATTGTTCCTCTCAACCGAAGCACCTGCCATCTAATCTCTTCACCACCCTTGGTTGACTGGTAGAGAATCCCTAAAGTCTAAAGCATTAAGTCCGCCTTTCTATCTTTATGTGCGAAAAGATTTAAAAAATAAATATAAGTAAGTATATTATTTTATAGCTCGTGTGACATAAACTCGCACGTAAGTCACGCTTTTCTGTGTAAAATGGACTACTTAAGTCACAAAAAAGCGTGACTAAAGTACGGGTTTAGGTCACAAAGTGCTATAAAAAACACTAAATCATTTTATTTCATCATTTTTACACTCCATTCGGATTAAGATTAGACACTTCAACAAAACTTTTTTACAGTCCCTTCAACCGATTTTAACTTCTATGCTGTGCCTGCATAAGGATGGCATTAAAAGCAAAAAAGTGGTCGCAATACCAACTATTTACTGCAGCTGCCATTTGTCATACCACCAACGCAATAGAAGTTAAAATCGGTTGAACGGTCTGTATAAAAGGTTTATTTAAATGTCTAATGTTATTCGGAATGGAGTATAGTTATCGATACCCATTACGTTTGTGGAGTTTCACTAGCTAATTCAATTTGACCCTCTATGTTTATTGTTAAGGCTTGTGCAAGGGACTTGTGGCTAAGTAATAACAGCCGCACGGGCCGATCGATCAGGTTAAGCTACGCTTGCCGCGGTTGGTCGGTGGATGGGTGACCATCTTTACATACCAAGACCCCTCCGTGCCTCGGAAAGCACGCCAAGCCGTTGGTCCCGGCTGTCATTCGTGGATCTTTGACAATTGTTACAGGTTGTCAGAAGCCCGAAAATCTTGACAACCAGTCTTAGCAAGGGGTATCGTATTACCCAGTAACTGGGTTGTGGAGGTCAGATAGGCAGTCGCTCAATGTAAAATACTGGTATTCAGCTGCATCCATTTAGACTGGAAGCCGACCCCATCATAGTTGGGAAAAGGCTAGGTAGATGATGGTACCTTTGTACTCAAATTGTAATTATGTCATATCCCTATGTATTTTACTGTGTGTACAGACGGCACCACATCAAGCTACTACAATCTGTCAAATTTCTTTAAGAGATTTTCAACTTTATCGCTAAAGCATTAAGGTTCAATGCTGATTGGGAAAATTTGACAGTTTCGGGTAGCTTGACCTGCTGGCGTCTGTACATAAATAATAAAATAAATAAATTATGATGTTTAGTGTTTGTGGAAACGACCACAAGTGCGCGTGTCCAACTCGCTGTTCACAAATTTTCAAAATATATTTCAGTTGGATTCGTGAAGACGGCGATCAACACCTGCAAGATTTGGAAAATTCTAAGTTTAGCATAAATTATGAAAGAACTAAATCTTCTGGCGAACCAAATAATACTCTTGTTTACACTTATTCGCATGTAAGTACCTATATGTATAATAATGGCTCCGATTCCCTTGTTCACAAACTAAACTAAATTTAAGTTCAGTGCGTCTTTTTCTTTCTACATATTTCATTAAGAAAAGCACAGAAGATAAATATTAGTTTAGTCCTGTCAAATTAGTCAGCGCCTGACGTAGTTGACGTATTTTTAGTTGCCAATTTTTTAATCACGTCTAACTTAAATGGTTTAAGTACTTTAATATTTCTCATTACGAATTAACAATAATTCACTTACTGAGAAACTAAATTTACATAAAATGTTTACGGCGTACAATAACGTCGTTGAAAGTAAATTTACAATAATGAATAGGAGGGTAGTTTAAAAAAAAAAGTAAATATCAACTAATCACCAACCGAGTAAACACGGATCTAAAGTAAAATTAGATGTATTACTAGATGTGGCATTCATGACAGCGTACTGACAAATAAAGATATATATATTTTGATTTTGTTTATTTGCACTTTGTACAAGGACCTAAATATTTTTTTTTATTTTTTTTTTTATTAATTTATTTGCGTGAACCTCTGCTAAAGCTATTATTTTTATATTTTTATTGACACATTATATACGATTTAAGTTGATTTTTAAAACACGACATGCTTTTCGCCTGTTTTATTTCCATGGGTATTTTATTATACATGTTAGCAACACCTTCAAATTCAATACTTCGTTTCCCGTAATTAACTGTTCTAGGAGGACGTGTAGTAATGTATGGAGTTCCGCAGTTTATTTTTTTGTACTTGAGGTTTTTTCGTGAAATTTAGTGTTGTATGGATATCTTTATGTAATATTTTGCGTATATACACATATATAGTACTTATATGTTTGGGAAATGTTCATTATTTTTGTTTCTTCGTATATTTTATGAGTTGACGTTCTAAATTTGTAATTAAATAATATTTTGATTAATCTGTTTTGCGCTGTTTGCACTATTTCTAGATTAGATTTAGCTGCGGTCCCCCAGATTTCTATTAGGTTAGGTAACTTATCTACGGGGTATCTGGATTTTTTCATTGCTTAAAAAATCAAAGTTCTAAGTTAACGCAATCAAAAGATACGGGCGTATATGTTCCGAAATAAAAACCCATAGGGTACCGTTGACCGACAATCATGAAATTTGGCAAAAAGCAATGTCATGTAGCACAAGTAAAGAAAAAAATCCGAAAACCGTAAACTAGTAAAATACACTTTACAGTTACCTGTTATGTTCTGTTTGCATTATTGTCAGCTATCGATTTATATATTTATTTTATTTAAATCGATAGCTGACAATAATGCTGACAAAAATTTTATTTATTTATTATTATTATTAAAAATTTATTTATTATTATTATATAGGTTTCATTCGTGGCCGCCATTTTGAAAAAAAAAAACAATGGCAGACCAATCAGTATGCCACGTATCTTCAAAGCCACACACAAAAAACACACATAGAATCACACACAAAAAAAAACACAAAACACTGAAACACATACACACTCAAAATCGCACAAAATCTTACACATAAAATCTTTGTAGTTACTGTGTTCTATTTCTTTTTCTGTGTTCGTTTTATTTTTAGGTTGGAACAGCCGACATTAAATCAGGAGGAAAATGGAATTTCACATTCGAATTGTTAACAAATTATGATCCGTGGTCGGGTCCTCAACACGAAGGTGTTCAAAATAGCTCGTGCAGTACTCATGTCCAGATCGGTAAGCAAAAATCGTCGCCTTCTGCCCGTTTTGACTAATTCTTAAGCGGGGTAAGTGCGTAACACACAAACAGTAGCAATGGCTTTCATTTTGACAGTTCAACAACATTCATTGCGTTATTTACGTTGTTGAGCAGACAAATTTTTCGAACATAATAAAGCAATGGATTAGCAATATCCTTCAAAATGATTCAGATTGTAGCGGTATCTACAACGCCACATGCGAACAACGCGTCAAACTGACGTCACGCAAATCCTGCATCTCGCAAGCAGAGTTTACCGCGCAATTAGCATAGATACAGTTTCCCAACATCAATCGTTGGGCAATTGCCCGCCAGACACAACACCCGTCTGGTCGGAGGATCCTCCCTTTTCTATGGAGGATGAGTGAACTTTACACCCTGTTCCTCATGCCTCTAACAGATTGATAGTGTGTTACGCAATTTAGGTAGTGGTTCGGACTATGCTAGTTATTTAGTCAAGTGACGAGTAAATTAGTAACTAAATATATCTGAACAACAAAAATTTAGTCGAGTAGTTTATTCAGTGATTTATCTGAGTCAGTCCATAAAGCCTGCAGGGTAATTGCGGAACACACTAACAGTAGCAATGGCTTTCATTTTGACAGTTCAACAACATTCATTGCGTTTTTTACGTTGTTGAGCAGACAAATTTTCTGAACATATGAAGCAATGGATTAGCAATATCCTTCAAAATGATTCAGATTGAGATTGATAGTGTGCAGATTACAATGCTTTGAAAATTTTCATTGTACCGACAGAGTCTTGGGAGAGAGGCGAATAATGTACAGACGCCAGCACATCAAGCTACTACAATCTGTCAAATGTATTTAATAGATTTTCAACTTTATTGCTAAAGCATTAGGTTCAAAGTTGATTGGGAAAATTTGACAGTTTCGGGTAGCTTGATGTGCTGGCGTCTGTACCAGATTAGTTTTAGATCCTGAGGTGTTAAATTGTTAGCTCACTTCGCCTTAGTTCTCACGGTGAGATTTTTACAGAATATTCCCGTTGTTTCTACCCTCTAAAAGCTCTCCCCCACAGGCGGGTTATTGTCGGTCGATAATACTCGTATCCGATGCGTTATTATATGTTTTCAGTACATTTTGAATTGGTACGGCCACGAAGTTACAGACTGTTGCGATAATATCGACGCAATAGAAGTAGGACGCTTACGTTCCTCCATCTTGCGATATTCCGATATGAGTTCTTAGAACCTTTTTTTATTAGGATGCATACGATCCTACACACACACCTGCGGTAATAATGTAGTAATGTGTAGTGCGGGCGGCCTCTAGTGTTGGTTACACGCACAAGTTAGAAATATCGAACGAAAAAAACAGCTGTGTGGCAAGGAATCGGGACGCATTATCGCAATAACGCATACGATAATAACGCGCCTGTGGGGAAGAGCCTCTAAACTTCACTTGGAAATTCACTCAAGTGACCGAAAACATTTTTTTTTTCAGTTCATTCAAAACGACAAGAATACCAAAGTACAACTAGTGGTGAGTACATGATACCTGAAGGCCAATTCTCGTAATTTAAAACGTTAAAAATCTAGTCACAGTCTCATCTCGCCGACAAACAAATATCAAAAACTTGTCAAAATGTGGGGAAATTAGAGGTATTTTTGACAGATTGAGACTGAGATGTGACTGTGAACGTTCTTAAAATTACGAGAATTGCCCCTCTGAATACTTAGAAGTAGCTTTTTTTTTACTTAGTCTACACTGTCCATCTGCTGAGCAAAGGCTTCCCCCAAATCCTTCCAAGTATCCCTTTCTAGACCCAAGGGAAAGCTAGACCTAGACGTGTACCTTCAGGGTTGGCCCTGGAGGTACGCGTCTAGGTCGTCTCGCCACCTCTTCCTGAGCCGGCATCGGCGGAGCCACCCATCCTCAGGCACCCACGGTGTGGGTTGCTGGGGACAGATGGCAGTCGCTCCATGTAAAATACTGGTATTCAGCTTCATCCGGTTAGACTGAAAACCGAACCCAACATGGCTGGGAAAAGGCTAGGCAGATTAAAATATTTAGAGAGTACGTAACTTAAAACTATTCTGATAAACGCCTGCCTTGTCAAAAAGGGAATTGAAAAATTGAACTAAAATTTAAAAAATAAGCTAAATACGATAAAGTGGAAAACTAAAAACCGATCTTTTCATTGCAGTCGGGGGACGGTTCCTTGGAACAGTTCTGTACAGGTCCCCGACTTCACTGAAAATATCGGTTTTCATTTTTCCCCTTTACCGTATGTAACTAGGTTTTATTTTATTTTTTTCAATTTTTTAATTCACTTTTTGACAAGGCAGGCGTGTTTTTTAAATTAATTATTTTTTAGCAAACTCTAGACCATGATAATGTACGTAGTAAATATTTTATGAAAAAAAAATGTTCCGTTTTGTTTTCATGACCGTGGCTACGCCATTATATATATTTTTTAATTTTCACCAGTCTATGTGACCCGGGATAACGCAACGCTTCTAACGATACCACATAAATTGATATCGGTTGAGCCGTTTAGAAGTTATCGTGGAATAAGGAAACTCACAAACATACATTAACCCTGAAAACATAACACTCCTTTTTCTGGGCAGTCGTGTAAAAATTATTTCAGGGCGACAGTTTGAGTCCGCTTTGGTTCTGCTTAGCCTTGAATCCTCTAAGCACACTACTGGAGGATTGAGGTTCAAGTTCAAGTTGAACTGCACTGATTTTTGTACTTAGTCATAGAACAAAAAAGCTGTGCAGTTCAACTTCTGCCCTGCTATAAGAAAAGCCCTGCTATAGCAGACACCATACTCGTAAGACTCCTTTTTCTGAGCAGTCGTGTAAAAAGATTTGATTTTTTGTATGTTTGTTTGTTACATTATCACGCTAAAACGGCTGAACGCATTTGGATGAAATTTAGCACATAGGTAGACCTGGATTAGGACAGAGGATCCTTTTTATTCCGATATTCCCACGGGATCGAGACTTATGTGGGTGAAAGTGCGGGGCGCTGCTAGTATTGATTGTCCACAGCGCATAAGATGGATGGAAAGCTGTAATTGTTGTATGGCGTTCCAGCAGAAGGATAAATAAACAAATAAATAGAATTAATAAATTGATGTTTTTTATTTTGTCTACAGAATCCCCAGGATCAGACGGGAGTACTTCTGGTAAGTTTCTAGTTCATTTGAAGGCATCCATTGTGTGGAGACTCCTGCCCTGTAGTCGTGCATGCGGCTAACGTGACGTGTCAAATTTAATAAGTTAGCGAAACTTCACATTAAGTGATGGGTATCAATATCTGTCAGTCTATTATAAAATAAATTTATTTCAAGTAAATAACACCCATTGCCGTTTGGCGTTTATTTTGATCTAGTGTTAAATAAAGTCAAATGAAGTCAAAGAAAATTAAATAAACTCAAATGAAGTCAATTTAAATTATATTAAATGGAAACAAAATAAAACAAATTAAATGAAATCAATAGAAGTCTAATTAAATTAAATCTAATCAAAATAAATAAATCGTCTAAACAAGAAAATTATAATAATAATATTTATTCTGTCGACATGTTGGATATAAGAAGGCCTATGACTCGGTGCCGCATACATGGCTCATGAGGGTGCTGGATTTGTATGTATAAAGTAGATACAACTCTGCGCAGCTTCCTGATGTCGTGTATGGGGCAATGGAGGACCGTCCTTCACTATCCAGAATGTCGAAATATCCAGAGGAATAGCGAGCCGATAAGGATCGAGCGAGGCATATTTCAGGGCGCCAGTTTGAGTCCGCTTTGGTTCTGCTTAGCCTTGAATCCTCTAAGCACACTACTGGAGGATTCAGGTTCAAGTTCAAGTTGAACTGCACTGATTTTTGTACTTAGTCATAGAAAAAGAGAGCAGTGCAGTTCAACTTCTGCCCTGCTTTAAGAGACAAACCCTGCTACAGCAGACAACATGTCTGTTGGAACAATGCCGGATGAAGGTCTATCATTCCACCTGATGTTAGGGGTTTGACACCATTGACAGCGTCGTGGTGACATTTTTGGTGGAGTTTTGCTATCTAATTTAATTTGACCTTTAATGGGCAGCTAACAGATAAATGTATAACTACTCCCAAAAGCAGCTTAATTTAAAAAAAAAAAACCTATTTTTCATTCCTTTACACTCAGCCTGATTCAAACTTTATGACGGCTCGGAACATGAGGCGAGTCGCTGCGCAGTAACAGCATTCACGTGTCAGCGGTGGTGAGGGGTGAGGTACTGCGCAGCTAGTAGCGCACTTCAGAGCCGCCATAAAGTTTAAGTCTGGCTGTAACTACAGTGTTCTTCCTTTTAGGCACAGACGCCAGCACATCAAGCTACTACAATCTGTCAAATTTATTTAATAGATTTTTAACTTTATCGCGAAAGCATTAAGACTCAAGGTTGATTGAGAAAATTTGACAGTTTCGGGTAGCTTGACCTGCTGGCGTCTGTACCTATACAGAGTCAAATTAAATTAGCTAGCGAAATTCCGCAGACGTGCTGGGTATCGATACCTATAGAAGATAAACAAAAAAAAAAAAATGATGGTTTTTTCTGTGCGGAAACTCTACGAAATCGATATGATTTCGTAGAGTAAAATATCAGTTTAAAAAATATGTTTTTTTTGTCTAAACTTCACAGACGTCATTGATTTCAAAACCTAAACACGATATCTTCTGGGGAGTTTGTTGCGCCACTTTTTCTTCCCAACGAAAGCACTAGGAAGTGGTGAAGGGCGGGCGTTTTGGGGGACTGCAGTCTTATGTAATTTTGACGCTCGAAAAGTGCTGACTCTCAGCCTAATTTGAATAAATGACTTTTTGATTTTGAATATACAAAAGGAAACAGATTTTCTCAACTCATACTTCAAGTAACAAAACTACAAGCTGTCGATGGCCCTAAAAAAGAACTTTAAATATTTTATTTTATTGTGTTAAGATTCGATACCTATCACATCTGCAGAGTTTCGCTAGCTAATTTAATTTGACCTTGTGTAGTAAATACATTATACTTTACTGATTTTTTTCAGGTGTAATGCATATTAATTGGTTAATACCATTAGTAGCTGTGCTTGGGATACTTCTGTGCGTCCAATCATCATTTATGGTATTCGGGAGAGTTAGAGGTACGTATTACCAACTTTCTAAATAATGAAATTAAGTGTTAGGGTGGGTTGTTTCACGTCCACTTGACGCTCACGTATACATCAAAAATGGCGCTAACTAACGTCAAACCAAAAAAAAAAGCCTTGTTTCAAATTATAATTACAAAATCATGGCCTTGCCGTACGTCAAATAATAACGAGTACGTAATCGTTATTATTTGACGTACGTGTGTTACGTTAACCAACCGTTTGAAAGAACCAGCCCTTAATCTGTAAACATCACTTCGAAATTCGAACGGTGTCTCGTTGTGAATCCGCCATGTTTATTCTTTTTTAATAACTTTTTTTTTAAGGAAATCCTTTCGGATTGTGTGCGCTCACTTGAGTGAGGTTCTAAGTGAATTTTACAGAATAGCACTTGTTTATTATCTAAATACTATTAAGCTGGGTACAGATTATTTGCAATACAACATGTAAGGTAACATGCAATGCAAATTTTTCCTTACATTTTAATTTGTACGCGAGCGCACTGCTTTCGAAGCGCGCTCGTTTGTTCCCGCCTATTGTCGGTTTTTTCGACGAACACTTTGAGTGCGCGCAGTGAGATTTCGTAACGTTTTGGCAACCGGCGGAGTTTCGGTCATTCGTCGTGACATCACTGCACCCTGTCTGTAGCATGTAGCGATTTAAAGAGACGGTAGCCTGCATTCGTAGCGCGCTCGTTGGTTTCCGCCAATTGTCGGTTTTTTCGACGAACACTTTGAGTGCGCGCAGTGTGATTTCGTAACGTTTTAGCAACCGGAGGAGTGTCGGTCATCCGTCGTGACATCACTGCACCCTGACGGTAGCATGTAGCGTTTTAAAGAGACGGTAGCCTTAAGACTACCGGGAACAGACGTTCGCAGTTGTTGCATGTTGCATTGCATGTTGTATTGCGTGATACATTGCATGTTGCATTGCTTGTTGTGTTGCGAATAATCTGTACCCTGAACAATGTGATCATTATATTGATCATGGAGACTTACTCAATATTTGTATTCTTCAGGTTGCAAATCAAACGGAAATAATGACGAAGGTAATATTTTTTAACAATAAAACCATAAAATATTCAGAACTGCATCCTGCGGTCATCAGTTCGAGAAATGTCGTTCCAAAGTGCCTGTAGCACACACGGCTACACATCAAGCTACACATTTCCAGTTTTAGCTGACCTCGCATTGTGCAAGTTTTTCGTACAATGAGAAGTCAGCTTATACTGGAAACCATCATCACTGCTGAAGATAGGCCTCTCCTACATATTTCACGCCATTCAGCTCGATTCTCGGCAACTCTCATCCAGCTGTAACCACCCTGCAAAGATCGTCGCTCCACCTAGCCCGAGGGCGTCCTACCTTACCGTTGCTGATTCGCGGTCTCCACTCAAGAACACGTCTACCCCAACGGTCATCGGTTCTACGGCTAATATGGCCGGCCCAAGCTGAAGTGGCAATGGACCGACTATACTGGAAATGTATAGCTTGATATGTAGCCGTACGTCCTATTTGTATAACTGCCCCGTCGGCGCTGAACAATCGCGACTGCTGAGCGTGGGTTCCTAGGTTTGATTCCCAGGTCGGGAAAAGTGTTACTGGGTTCTTCCATGAGAAATTTCATAGTAAGAGCCCGGAGTTTGTTCCGTGCCTCGGAAAGCACGTTAAGCCGTTGGTCCTCCGCCTGATCTCTCTCCGGTCGTGTTGGATTACCGCCCCATTGGACTATGAGAGTGAGGAAAGAGCACACTTGTGCACTCTCCAATTTAACCAGTTGGCTGCGACATAGATATCCATATCCGTTAAGTACAGACCAGGCGCGATCGGAGGGGGGTCATGCCCCCATGACCCCCCTCAAAATCATTCAAGATGTCGAGAGTCTGCATGATTTACTTGCATTACAAACTTAAGTTACTAACTTACTACTTGGTGACCCCCCCCCCCCAATCTTGGGCTGCGACCGCGCCTGGTATAGATGCCAGCAGGTCAAGCTACCCGAAAGTGTCAAATTTTCCCAAATCAACCTTGAACCTTAATCCTTTAGCAATAAAGTTGAAAATCTACCAAATAAATTTTTGGTATCTATACATCATTCTGTGAAGTTTCGCTAGTCAATTTAATTTGACCCCGTATTTTTACAGTACCAAGGAGGACCATAGCTGATCGTCCACCATTGCCGCTTCCGCTTGAAGAGGTAGTAAAGAAAGGTAAGTTCAAAATGGGCAAGTTTCTTTTTTCAGACCTAGGAATACTCAGGTCATACTTTCACTTTACTTTGCTAAGTAGACGTAGCATTTTATATGAATAATTACCTTATTTTAAGTGGATAATGGTTATAATCGTATAAACAAAATATGTGAGCAGGCGTTTTATACGAACACTAGCTGCGCCCCG
Source organism: Apamea monoglypha (assembly GCA_911387795.2). Lineage (NCBI taxonomy): Eukaryota > Metazoa > Arthropoda > Insecta > Lepidoptera > Noctuidae > Apamea > Apamea monoglypha. The sequence goes on along the minus strand of OU426942.1, from coordinate 6,080,207 downwards.
CGGTTTCACCCGCATAAGTTTCGATCCCGTGGGAATATCGGGATAAACAGTATCCTATATGTTAATCCTGGTTATATACCATCTGTGTGCCAAATTTCATCCAAATCGGTTCAGTAGTTTTTGCGTGAAAGGGTAACAAACATCCATCCATCCATTTATCCATCCATACAAACTTTCGCGTTTATAATATTAATAGTATAGTATCTGTGTGCCGAATTTCATCCAAATCCGTTCAATAGTTTTTGCGTGAAAGAGTAAGAAACATCCATCCATCCGTCCATTCATCCATCTATCAATCCATCCATACAAACTTTCGCGTTTATAATATTAGTAGGATAGTGTTACGTACAGACGCCAGCACATCAAGCTATTACAATCTGTCAAATTTCTTTAGTAGATTTTCAACTTTATTGTTAAAGCATTAAGGTTCAAGGTTGATTGGGAAAATGTGACAATTTCGGGTAGCTTGACCTGCTGGCGTCTGTACCTCGCTTGCATGGAACACAGTTTTGGATGATCTTACACAATTGTCCTGCATCCTAATCGCGTAATACACTTACAATCAGTCTGAATAATTTTGAAGGATGCTAAACCATTGCTTCATATGTTTGAGAACTTCGTCTGCTCAACAACGTAAGTAACGCAATGAATGTTGTTGAATTGTCAAAATGAAAATCATAATATTTTATGATTTTAATCATAAGTGCCCATGTGCATGGGCACTTATGAAACGTCAGAATCTAGGTACACGTTTCCAATTGGTCGTTTCCTATGGAGAAGAGCGGGCAATAAACTCCACGGTTACTCTTTTAAAAATAATTGGCCTTTACAATGTTTTCAAATTACCGTAGGTATGGGAGGACAGCGTAGGCAGGTCAACAAGTACCAGGTACTTGATAAAATAAAAAATAGTCTACAGATCTAAAGTCAACAAGGCCTACAAACTCCTCACATTTACAAAACATGGAAGAATCTATCAAAAGGATGGATAAAATACAGGATGGCAGGGACGATGCGCAAACGTCGTGAAAAGGTTACACCTGATGCCATAAATAAAATTACGAAAGTCATTCATCTCGGAAATGACCGGTTAAAAAAATTGACATTTTTGAGTTCGAAATGTATTGCAAACAACGCGATCAAAACGCTCCGCGGATGGCGCGCGCGCGCGCGCTACCTACCGCGATACCACGCGCTGTCCTTTCGAGTTTTATTTACATGAAACAAGTGATTTTACTAGTTTTTAGTTAAAAATCTTATTGGGTTAGATAGAAATAATGATTTTATACAGTTTACAGTAACAAAAATGCAGAAAAAAACGTAAAACTTAAGAAAAATCCGATGAAAAATTTCAACTCAATCCTTTAAGAATTCAAATACAAATTTATTTATTTGTACACATAGGTGAAGAAGAAGTCCAGCTCATCATGCCGTTTCTTTCTGGGCTGATTTGAACTCTTATTAAACTTTTATTTACAGGTCCCATAGTACCAAAGCAGTCATTTAGAAACAAGGCATTAAGTAATTCATACGAAGACCTAAGGAGTTCTGGTTTTGCCCGAAGACATTTGGAAGGTGAGCAAAAACTATACAGGGTGGCAGGGACATGGACGCGAAACCTGTTACCATGGATTTAGTACATGATTCTAAACACCTCTGGGATGAAATTTTTCGACGGTTATAAAAAACAATTTGCTGTTCCATGCTTTTTTTTTTTTTAGGTATTTTTATTCTTTCATTTTTTATAAAAACTTGTCCCACGCTAGGAATTTCTCCTGTATCGTGGGTGCGTTTACAAACAGACCAGGAACAACTACTTGTAGGTCATACAAATATTTGTTCCGTGCGGGAATCGAACCCGCGACACGCAGCAGTCAATCGCTTAACCACTGCGCCAACCGTGCCGTCAGCAATTTTAACCGTAGGATGTAGGTATTGCACTTTTCTATGACACAGCTGATTTTATTGATAAAAGGCGATAATTTCTTCGCTCTGGGGTCTAGAACCATGTGGTGAATGTGTGGGTGAGCTCATGGTTATAGTTTGAGTGTCGATCTCCCTGCCATCCTGTTTATGTTCAATGTTGAGGTCGGTTTCCAGTCTAACTGGATGCAGCTGAATACCATTATTTTACATGGAGCGACTGCCTATCTGACCTCCACAACCCAGTTACTGGGTAACACGATAACCCTTGGTAAGACTGGTTGTCAGACTTTCAGGCTTTCAACTACCCGTAACAACTATCAAAGATCTACAAATGACAGCCGGGACCAACGGCTTAACGTGCTTTCCGAGGCACGGAGGGGTCTCGAAATGTGACCCGTCCACGGTCTGACCTCGGCAAGCGTAGCTTAACCTTGGTTAGGCCCGTGCACAATCAGCCTATAATGTTCCCACTGCTCGGCGTGTCCTAGCAGTGGGAACGTTATAGGCTGATTGTCTCCTCTTTTCGAGAGGGAGTGGGCTGTAATCTACTAAGCGCCAGTGCACGCATGTCTTCGAATTTTTGGTTCTAGGACATGCCGGTTTCCTCACGATGTTTCCCTTCACCGTTTTGTGAGCAGTGGTGATGAAATTATTTACACAAAGTAAAGCGCCTGTTTGGGTTCGAACCCACGACCTACAAACTTGTAACCGTTATCACTGGGCCACTGCTCTCTACTCGTGTGGCTGTTATTATTTAGCCACGACCTCCGATCTGGAGATTATCAAGGTCAAATTAAAATTAACTAGTGAAACTTCACAGCCAGTTAATGCTATATTAAACTTTTGTTTTCAGATCTCGTGGTTCCAAAGCAGTCACATAGGAATCAATGTCCTAAAACCTTCGATGGTTCTGATGAAGAACGTAGGAAACCTGGACTTCCTCGGCGACAAATAGGTTAGTATATATATATATACTAACCGGGCCGCCATTGCAGTCCACTGCAGGACATCCTATCTAACCTCCACAACCCATTTACTGGGTAATACGATACCCCTTGATAACAGTGGTTGTCAGATTTTCGGGCTTGTGACGATCCGTAACGACTGCCAAAGATCCACGAATGACAGCCAGGACCAGCGGCTTAACGTACTTTCCGAGGCACGGAGGGATATTGGTATGTAAAGATGGTCACCTATCGAAAGACCTGTCGCGGCCAGCGTTGCTTAACCTAATCGATCGACGACCATGCGGCTCTTACAACTTAGCCACAAAGCCCTTCTTAATAAAGATGTATATTTTTCTTATTCCCTTTAGTGAGTAATTGTGTAAAAATTTAAACTTATACAGGGTAAACATAAGTAGGTTTTCTGATTCATTTGTTTACATTTACATCAGATACGTTTGAAACAGACCATAGTGAAACTTAACAGAGATGAAACTAAAAAAAAAATTTTTGTTGTTACAGCTCTCATAGTACCAAAGCAGTCACTTAGAAATAAGGCAGTAGACAATTCAGACGAAGAACTCAGGACCCCTGATTTTCACCGAAGACACGAAGGTTTTTTTTTTTTTTTTTCTGGTGGTAAATCATCAAATGACCCCTCCCGCTCTGGGTGGAGCGGAAGGGAGTGTCAGACTCTTACTGACTAAAACCCACCCATGTTCCTTCCTTCGCCCTTTATGTTCCGGGGTAGCGGTAACCCTTTCGGACAATCCCGCTGAGACACGAAGGTTTGGATATGAATCTATTATTTAAATCAGTGACTGCCTCATTAGTAGTAACAGCCACACGGGGCGATTGATCAGGTTAAGCTATGCTTGCCGCAGTTGGTCCGTGGATGGGTGACCATCTTTACATACCAAGATCCCTCCGTGCCTCGGAAAGCACGTTGAGCTGTTAGTCCCGGCTGTCATTCGTGGATCTTTGACATTCGTTACGGGTCGTCAGAAGCCCCAAAATCTAACAACCAGTCTTACTAAGGGGTATCGTATTACCCAGTAACTGGGTTGTGGAGGCCAGATAGGCAGTCGCTCCATGTAAAATACTGGTACTCAGCTGCATCCAGTTAGACTGGAAGCCGACCCCAACATAGTCGGGAAAAGGCCAGGCAGATGATGGCTTTTGGAACAGACCATAGCGAAACTTCAGAGGTGAAACTAAAAAAAAAAATGTTGTTGTTACAGCTCTCATAGTACCAAAGCAGTCATTCAGAAATAAGGCAGTAGACAATTCAGACGAAGAACTCAGGACCCCTGATTTTCCCCGAAGACACGAAGGTTTGGATATGAATCTATTATTTAAAACAGTGACTGCCTCATTAGTAGTAACAGCCACACGGGGCGATTGATCAGGTTAAGCTACGCTTGCCGCAGTTGGTCTGTAGATGGGTGACCATTTTTACATACTAAGATCCCTCCGTGCCTCGGAAAGAAAGTTGAGCAGTTAGTCCCGGCTGTCATTCGTGGATCTTTGACATTCGTTACGGGTCGTCAGAAGCCCCAAAATCTAACAACCTGTCTTACCAAGGGGTATCGTATTACCCAGTAACTGGATTGTGGAGGTCAGATAGGCAGTCGCTCCATGTAAAATACTGGTACTCAGCTGCATCCAGTTAGACTGGAAGCCGACCCCAACATAGTTGGGAAAAGGCTAGGCAGATGATAGCTTTTGGAACAGACCATAGTGAAACTTGACAGAGGTGATACTATAAAAAAAAGTTTTTTTACCAAAGCAGTCATACAGAAATAATTAAGGTATTGGACAATTCAGACGAAGAACTCAGGAGTTCTGGGGGTCTATTACGAAGTGCAAACTGCGAATGATCGGATCGGACCGACACATGGCCGAACCGAATATTATTGAAAAATGCGAAAAAAGTTCGGATCGGCTCAGTTGGGTCGGGACCATAGTCAATATTCGAAAGAGTGTAGGAATGTAGGATCGGGACCGGCCGAACCAAATAGTAACTTCGTAGCAGGAAACGGCCGAACATTCGGCCGATACCACTTTGAAGTAGACCCCCTGATTTTCCCCGAAGACACGAAGGTTTGGATATGAATCTATTATTTAAATCAGTGACTTCCTTATTGGTCTAGTGGTTGCAAGCGTTATAGCTGAGCATGAGGTCTTGTTTGATTCCCAGGTCGGGCAAAGTTCTATTGGATATTTCCATCAGGAATTTCTCAGTAGCCACCCGGAGTGTGGGTTTGTGTTCTGTTGATGGCACTAGGCACGCCCCCTATTACATGAAACTAGGTTGCCACTGCAAAAAATCAGAAAAAGCAAAGTATACATAATCTGCACTCGCGAATCATTTGCCAAAAATGTAAACGATAAGTTTATGGAAAAATAACTTTAATTGCTACACAATAAAGTTCAGTTTACGCTACAACTTCAAACATTTTTATAACTTTTTCAATAGTGCTTTTTTTTCTTGTGAAAAAAAGAGATTTCTGTGCTAGATAGCTGGTAGACTTCTACTCCGTTCACCTTTTATACATTGTTGTTGTCCATACGGTAAAAAAAGTCAGCCGATACTTGACAGCTAAGAGGCAAGCCTTCTAAGAGGAGAAATGAAGGTGTAGGTAATATATGTACACATCTGCCTATCCCTTTTAGTTAATCAACATTTATTTGCAGGTCCTTTAGTACAGAAGCAGTCATACAGAAATAAAGCATTGGATATTTCTGAAGAAGAACCTGGGCCTCCTATTTTTTTCCGAAAACAATTAGAAGGTATATATACATAACCACTAATGTTCCCACTGCTGGGACACAGGCCTCCTCTCTTCGAGGGGGAGTGGGCCCATTCTGCCACGCGGGTCCAGTGCGGGTTGGTAGATGTCACATGTCTTCGAATTTTTGGTTCTAGGACATGCCGGTCTCCTCACGATGTTTTCCTGCACCGTTTTGAGAGCAGTGATGATGAAATAATTTACACAAAGTAAAGTGCCTATCTGGGTTCGAACCTACGACCTACAACTCGTTAGTCGCGGCCGTTACTACTGGGCCACCACTGTAACATTAATTGTTACATGTCTTAATTCTTAATAATATATATTCGTCTTAGGGACCGTGAAAAAATCTGACGTGCGTTCGCCTCGACAACCAGAATCGTCCTGCCGGTGGCGACGTGGAAGTGTTCTGTCCTATCGACCTTGCCCCCGCGCCGAGAACAAAGAAACTGGTTTCTGGGTGCCTAATATGTCGCTTGTTTAATCGTGCGTGGTGATAAACTGTAGCTGGCCAGAAGTCCGATTGGATGCGTTCATTATTAGTTTATTCTTTAATTTTAGTATTGTAAATATTTTTTTTATTATTATTATATTATTAAGAATTAAGACATGTAACAATTAATGTTACAGTGGTGGCCTAGGGTAAAGGCCGCGACTTACGAGTTGTAGGTCGTAGGTTCGAACCCAGACAGGCGCTTTACTTTGTGTAAATTATTTCATCACCACTGCTCTCAAAACGGTGAAGGAAACCATCGTGAGGAAACCGGCATGTCCTAGAACCAAAAAAAATCGAAGACATGTGACATTTACCAACCCGCACTGGCCCGCGTGGTGAATCTCACTGCCTCTCGCCTATGTCCCAGCAGTGAATTATAGGCTAATTATGCATTTCTAGTGATAGTTGGGATAGTGGGATGACATTAATTTATGCTCTTTTTTAGCTAAGCTAGCACAATTGCCAACAAAAGGAGTAACTGCTTCTAAATCTTTTAAATTTCCAAGTAAGTCTGACCATTTAATTAATTAATAAGTTTCGCTAAACTAAACACTAAAAAAAATGGTCATGATGACCTAGTGAAAATGCCAGGAATCCTTCGGATGCGAGAAGCACAGAATCGCACCCCATTTGCTTAACGCAATTTCAATCAAAATCTGAATCATTTTGAACGATATTGTTAATCCATTAATTACTTCATATGTTCGAAAAATTTGTCTGCTCAACAACGTAAATAACGCAATGAATATTGTTGAACTGTCAAAATGAAAGTCTTTGTTACTGTTAATGTGTTACGTAATTACCCACCCGTCGAAGTGGCGGTGCTTGGGGGAGGCCTATGTCCAGCAGATCCACCCGCGAATTTGTCCGCGTAAAATTTCTTGGCGCCTTAGCTAGTCGCCTAGCGTGTATGTGCCCTCACATACACGCTAGGCGACTAGCTAAGGCGCTAGGTGTAGGTGTTAAGGCACTAGGCTCTAGGCGCTAAGTAAGCCCCCAGTGTGTGTTTGTGCTTGCGCATCTTCGAAGAAATAAAGGCTGATGATTCAGCTGGACCAAAATTTACACCAAACAGTGACTTTTTCGGAGTGTAGAGACACCTGACGAATCTCCCGTAGATTTTTGTCGCTCCAAATCTAGTAATTTTGTTTGTTAATAAAGCCGCTCAACCAGAAATGAGCGTCATCACTAAAGATGATTTTTTTTCCCAAAGCAGGGACAGCCGCCAAATGCTCTAAAGCCCAATCAGCGAATACACGGCGCTGTCTGTGGTCGTTGGGTTTTAGCTCTTGAGTTAATTGAACTTCGTATGGATTAAAACCCAAGTCTTGACGCAAAATCCGCCAAGTTGATGTCGCAGAAAGACCCAGCTCTTGCGCACGACGCGGATTGGACTGCCTGGGGTTTTCTCACACACTATTCCGAACGGCAAATGCAATATTTTCCAACGATCTTGCGTTTCTTAGACGTACAGGCACTGCTTAATATATCACCGACCCGGTTGTCTCAAATTTATTAATTAAGCGACTGATTGTGGATTCTGTAGGACGGCCATGAATGCCATAAATTGGACGCAATTCACGGAACGTTAGGCGACGGAGCACTGATTTTGATGATAAATTTTAACAATTTCTACGCGTTGTTGAAGCGTGTAGCGTTCCATGGTGAAATTTCACGACAAAATCTGTATTCCCGCCAAATTTGACAGCTATCGCTTTACCAAGATGGCCGCTACACGTTGTCAAAGTTCGAGCGTCCCTATTGAAAAACCCTCTAAAAAACCATTTTTCTTTCATTATTAGTACCTGTGTACATGCTTAGTTGCTCATGCTTATAACAATGAAAATCAATATTTGTTATTTTCCCGCTGGTTGATTTACGTCAACAATGGCGTCAATGTCTCATGTATTATAATGTACAGACGCCAGCACATCAATCAAGCTATTACAATCTGTCAAATTTATTTAATAGATTTGCAACTTTATCGTTAAAGCATTAACGTTCAAGGTTGCTTGGGAAAATTTGACAGTTTCGGGTAGCTTGGCGTCTGTACATTTTGTTGTTAATACTTGGTTAAAGTAAATAAGGAAAATTATATTCGCAGGACCTGCTCCACCTTTGCATCCAAAAAACTTGCAAGTATTTCCATCGCCTGCCCCTTGTCGACCCAGGTCGATCGGCAATCCAGGTTTGATACATTTTTTCTAGTGGTACCCAGTATATTATGCAGTAATTTAGTAGTATAATTTTTTCAGTATATATCTATAGAGGTATGAGGAACAGGGTGTAAAGTTCACTCATCCTCCATAGAAATGGGAGGGTCCTCCCTTTTCATCGTCATCGTCGTCGTCATGCGTCATACTGACGTCACGCAAATCCTGCTTGCGAGATGCAGGATTTGCGTGACGTCAGTATGACGCGTTGTTCGCATGTGGCGTTTGTAGATACCGCTACATATCTATTATTGTGTAAAACAGAAATAAAGAAGAAAAAACTTTAGGGTGAAATTAAAAAACTGATTTTTTCAAACAAAGTAAGAAAAAATTAAACTAACTATCGCTGGATTATTAGACTATTATTTAGTTTATTTGAAAAATCACTTTTTTAAATGAAAATAAAAAAGTGCTAGGATTTATTTGATAGTTTCAAAATACCCTTAGGCATTAGTATTACCAGCGTTTTCATTTTATCGTCGTTTTGTTGTCTCACATTGACTCTGACATTCTATAAAAGAAAAAATACGGTTTTAAACAACCGACCTTTTGGCATTATAGTAACAAAATATTTTTTTTTTACAGATTCACGATTGTCCGATGTTGATTGGCAATTTGAGAAGTTGCAGCCGACGAGTAAATACCTCGATAATTTTAATGAGACACCGTATAATAATTTACTTAATTAGGTATATTACTTCTTATCTGTTTGTGGGGCTAATGGCCAATAACAGCCGCGCGGGTTCATCGAAACTTAAGCGTCTCTTGCTGTGGTCGATTGGTTATCCATAACAAATCGAGACCCCTCCGTGCCTCCGAAAGCACGTGAACCCTTTGCCAACCGGCTGTCATTCGTCGATCTTTGACAGTCGCTACGGGTAGTCGGGTATATGGTGGGTTGATATCTGGTCTTCTCAACCGAATTGTGTAAATAAATAGTAAATAATTAATTATAAGCGTAAAAAATAAACTATTTACATGTTATTATTTTTATAAATATGTAGTAAAGTATGTAACTACATGCAATAAATGTCTGATTGGTGTAGTCTCACGGAGGGTGTTCCTCAGGGTAGCGTTCTCTCTCCTCTTCTTTTTACAATTTTCATAAACTCTGTTACCACAGTAATCTCCTCTAGTTTCCATCTCTATGCAGATGACTTGCAGCTTTATCGAGATTTCACTGTAGCTAACGCGGGTTCTGCAATTGCTGCAGTGAATCATGACCTGGCTTGCGTCAGCGTTTGGGCTAAGTCATTTGGTTTGCAAATTAACCCAAGTAAATCCCAGGCTATGATCATCGGCAGTAGATTCGTTCGCAATGTGGCTGATGTTACATCTCTCATGCCTTTATATCTCGACGGTGTTCGCATTGAGTATACTGAAACCGCTAAAGATCTGGGTGTAGTTATTGACTCCAATCTTTCGTGGCGTGCTCAGGTCAATGAGGTCAGCCGAAAGGTACATTTCTCCTTTCATTCGCTAAGATGCCTTCAGGGTCTTCTGCCCTTGAAGACTAAAATTTCTTTGGCACAAACACTTATTCAGCCGATCATAGATTATGCCGACGCCTGCTACCTGGATGCTACTGAGGAGCTATTAAACAAGCTTGAGCGCTTGCAAAACCTGTGCATTCGCTTTGTTTTCGGTCTTCGAAAGTATGACCATGTTTCACACCTTCGCAAGGAACTCAAGTGGCTCCCAATCCGCCTTCGTAGGAACACTCTGATTTTATGTGTACTCTTCAACATCTTACACAACCCGTCTTATCCTTCCTACCTGCGTGAGCGTTTTTCTTACGCTCGCTCTAGCGCCGCACCATGTAGATCTCACCTAAGATCTATACTTAAATCTCATCCTCATAAAACGAGCTACTACTCTTATTCCTTCTCTGTCCAAGCTGTAAGATTGTGGAACTCACTTCCGCCTAGCATTCGTGATTTGCAAACTATTTCTCTATTTAAACGTCGATTAAAAGAGCATTACCTTTCCTCTATACCGTGAGTATTTATATATATATATATATATATATATATATATATATATATATATATATATATATGTATATATATATGTATATATATATATATACCTATATTATTATTTTTATATATTTTTGGATTATGTATTTATTTAAGTATACTTATGTATTTATTTTTTTTGCATTGTATGTGTAGGTAGGTATATTTATATTTGGTTTTAGACTTCACACACTCATATTTTTCTCTTCTTGTTCTCACACACTATTGTCTACATTTCTTTTTTACTTCTCCTTTCGCAGGTCTGCTGGAAGAAATTTCTTAAGAAATAAGCAGTACCTTTGTACTCATATTTTAAATGTCATATCCTTATGTGTTTTACTGTGTGTACATAAATAATAAAATAAATAAATAAATAAATAATGTTGGCTGAAAGTTTAGAAAAAAACTGTAGTATCTTGGTCAGACAATAGACAGACAGTAATTCAGGCGGTCCATTCTGTAAACATCTCACCGTGATAATTTAGGTGTTGTGAGCTTGAAGTGAACCGTCCTGCTGGCGACAGTAGGGATTGGCACTAAGTTTTCACGGTGAGATATTTACAGAATAGCAATACAGTTTTCAGTTAGTGACTTATATAATGACTTATATAGTGACTTATATAATTTTAATTTATTTAGTATATTAGTTTCGATGGATATGAATTGTCTCTTTGATTGTTTCATTCATGCTGACCTACAGTGCGGCCGACGAGAGAATGCGTTTTTGACACCTGTCAGTTTCATACAAATGGATACGTTTTTTGCGAATTTGATCTTTATTAGCTACTAGAATTGTCACACTGACAGCCGTCAGGAACGCATCCTCTCGACGATAAATACAATTTATAGCAATCTGTGTCCTAAACTCACAATTATGTTAAGCTTATCTGTGACTTTAGAACAATAATGGACTACTTAAGTCACAAGTATCGTAAAGCTGATCGATTCTTTAAAAATCTCACCGTGAAAAGTTGGGTGAAGTGAGCTTAGAGTGAGCTGTCAATAGTGTCAATCCCTAGCATCAGATGGAATGACAACTCACTTCATCTAAGTTTTCACGGTGATATTTTTTCAGAATAGACCGGCTGGATTCGATTCGTTATCGAAAGTTTATTTCTCTTTATATGGCCCCGTAGTAAAATTGCTATTTGGAGCATGGTAAAGAACAGCCATAAATTGTTTCATATTTAACCACGATCTCTTAGTTATATTAGTAATCAATATATTATATTTAGTAACAAAGCCGGCCTGTTCTGCAATACCGTAAAAACTTAGGTGAAATGAGCTGTCATTCCACTTAATGCTAGGGATTGCGACATTGACAGCTCACTTCACCTAAGTTTTCACGGTGAAGTATTTACAGAATAGATCGACAGGAGCGTTAATGTGACATATCGAGGTTCAAAAAGAGGCTGTCACAAAGATATGTGTGACAGTCACAACGCTTTACGAAGCCGAACTTTTTCTAAAACTTGATTTTCCATTTTTATGGCCGTGACCGTACGGTACGTAAAAAATACACGTTAAGGCTTCTATGTGGACACAAGTGGACCATTGTATGTACGTAACTACGTTAAGGCGTTAAGGCTTATTACTTCGGTATGTTTTGTAAATAAATTTTGTTAACTTCCTTTGTGTTTCTGGATTTCTTTGCATGGTTCCTCCAATCCTTACTCACATGTTAAAATACAGAAGTGATATTCTATAAACATCACTTCGATTTTCGAACGGTGTCTCGTTGTGAATCCGCGATTATTTACTTTAAAAACAAATGAGTTCACTTTCGAATTGTGTGCGGTCACTTGAGTGAGGTGAGCAGTGAACTTTACAGAATTATACTCTAAGGCTCACCGGAAGTATCTCAGTATTAACGGAAAATAGAAGTGCAAAATAACAGAAAAGACAACAACTAAAGCAAGTTTTCAATCCTTTTATTCAATTTCTCATTTTAGTAATAATACAATTTTCACCCATTCACAGAAAATACCAATTTTATAGGTACTTAAAAAAAAACTTCACAACTACTTCCAAAATATATTAATATTACCTTACGTTAAAATATAATTATTTACATTAAATATCTTACATTTTTATTTGCTTAATACTGAATGATGATGTCGAAATAAAACGTTATTTGGAAACTTAAATTACTATAATACAATTTTATATTATGATTATTATTAACATTTGATAGTTTACAAAGAAATAAAACTAAAGCTTTGCTTTCTTAAGAAAGCGGTCACACAATATCAATTGTCTAAATCTAGAGCGTATTTTTACAACTTAATGACAAATAGCACTGGTGAAAATGATGGTCACCGCACTTCTAGGAAACCATAGCTCTAGTAAAACGAATGACTGTATTGCCTACCGGGATACTTAATTAAAATGAATAAATCGATGGTATATTTTTTATTCCAAAATCCATAAGGACGCATTTTTACATGCGACAAAATCTCTTTTTAAATACGCATATATATTTTTTTTAAATCGAAGCGGTTGGATTAGGTTAGAACTGTGACCACACAACGCATGAGCCGAGCGAGCGAAGCGAGCGGTGCCGCGGCAGCGGCCGGCGAGTGCCAGAAACATATTTTATAGTGTAAAACCAAACCAACAAAACACGTTGTAATTTTGTTTTTGTGTGTGTTTGTATATTTTGTGCAACTGATATAAAGATGCAAAACATTATCATTGACTAATCAATTGACTGAATAGAAATGGTAAATTGAAAACTGATGCTACTAAATATTTGCTTATTTTATTTTGCGTAAAATATGTTATACCAACTGAAATATTTGACTTCATTAAAATTGGTAAAAGTATAAATTGGTAAGCAAGTTATAGTTTAAACGTTCAATTGCCAAACATTAGGTTTGCGTTACAAATTAATTGTGAAGAATTTATTTGCTAAGTAATAATTTGGCAAATGAAATTATGCGGAAAATTGTTTGGGAAGTGATAATTTATCAATTTTTTTTTTTTTTTTGTAAAGCTAGGGTGACCCAAAAAAAAGCCATGTTGTGTCGAACCCAAATAAATTGGAATAAGGGAGAATGATGATGATTTTACTGTTTTTGAAATGGCTATACATAAAAAATAAGTTAATTTTTAAAATTGTGCTTCTACTAGGAAACATGCTAACAGTTGAACAGACATTTCTCACAGAAGTTTTGTCGTAAGTCGACATGCGACCTATGTATTCGCAAACTGTGCGTACCTTTTGTGAATGAATGAATAACTGACATATCATAACCATAACACTGCTACAAGGATCTTTAGGCGCTCGAATGACATTGACAGGGGGACGGTGTTCGTAAACATTTGTGCAATTTGTTACGTGAAATGTATTGAAAGACAAGATGGCGGCGTTAGTTCCGATTTCGGTCACGCGCCAAAAGCCTTGTATCGCTATACAATGTGGAGACGATAAAACGACAGTAAATGAAAACAATGACAGTCGTAATGCATATGAGTATTTTGAAACCATCAAATAAATGCTAACATTCAAATTGAAAACGTCATATATTCAAATAAACTAAATAATGGTGATGGGCCGACTATGGGTTTTGCCCATCTTTGACTAGCTATAATGACTAAACTATCTAGGTATAACTATAGACAATTGCATGCAGCTAAGATGAGGATGCTAAGAGGGATGTGTGGTGTTACACGAATTGATAGAATAAGAAATGAGTACCTACATACGAGGATGTCTGAAAGTGACATCGGTAACTGAAAAGTTGTGTGGAAATCGTTTGTTATGGTATGGGCATGTGTTACGGAGGAATGAGGTTTTGAGTATAAATGTCGATGGCTATACGAGTAGGGAAGACCAAAGAAACGATGGATGGACTGTGTGAATGATGATATGGTTAGAAATGGGGTGACAAAGACATGTTGCGCCGACCCCAAATAAATTGGGACGAAGGCACGAGAATGATGAATAAACTAAAAACAATTGGATATATTTGGTTGAATTTATCCAATTGTTTTTGTATGCTGACTGGGGACGTCGTTAGATATAGAAAGTTTAATTTATTGTCGTCTGGTCGTCTCCACCTTGTACCGAGTTAATCTTCGCTTACCTACTTACTGTGACAGAAAACATATCATTATGAAACGTGGACTTCCAAACTATACTCTGAATCGCCAACACACGTTGAGTGCAGTGGGACAGCTACAGACTATAGGCCAACCGCTTAACTGAGACGTTGACTGAGGTCGCTGCGCGGTGCGGGAGGGGTGATAGTTGTCATAAGTTGACGAATCACTGAGCTCTCGTATCACGTCACCACACCCCTCCCGCACCGCGCTGCTACCTCAGTTGGCCTATAGTATTTATCTGACAAGCCTCCCTTTATAATTCAAATTTAAGCCCTATTTTCCCTAAAATAAAGTGAATTATACATTGTATATGTTTGGGTCATAATTGTTCAAAGGTTTCAGGGGCTCGTACGTCCATTCTTCATCTGAAGATGCTTGGTTTTCGTTGTAATAGATGTCTGAAAAAGAAAACCGTTTTTTAAATATTCATTTCTCTTTAGTGTCGCAAGAGCTACTACTGAGCGTATGGGTTCTGGGTTCCATTCCCGTGTCGGAGAAGGAGTGATCATGCTTTTTCACAGTACCAACCGGATATCTGGATTTGTACCCAGTTGACGGATATCGACTCGCTCCCTATTACGTGGGACACCACTGACGACATCTGGGTATCCCTCTGGCTGCTTCTTCGGGAAATACAAGCATAATATTACTTTATAGCACTGTGTGACCTAAACCCGCGTTAAGTCACACTTTTCTGAGACTTAAGTAGTCCATTTTTACACAGAAAAACGTGACCTAAGTGCGGGTTTAGATCACACGAGCTATAAAATAATATACGATACGTATGACTTAAGTGTCCGGAGGGGCCCGTTGCTAAATAATAACAGCCGCACAGGTCGATCGATCAGGTTAAGCCTCGCTTGCCGCGGTTGGTCTGTGGATGGGTGACCATCTTTACATACCGAGACCTCTCCGTGCCTCGGTAAGCACGTTAAACCGGTGGTTCCGACTGTCATTCGTGGATCTTTGACAGTCGTTACGGGTAGTCAGAAGCCCGAAAGTCTGACAACCAGTCTTACCAAGGGATATCGTAACTAGGTTGGGGAAATCAAATATGCGGTCACTCCATTTAAAATACTGGTACTCAGCTGCATCCGGTTAGACTGGAAGCCGACCCCAACATAGTTGGGAAAAGGCTAGGCAGATGATGACATGTGACTTAAGTGTCTATTAATGCACGGGGTTTAGCTCCCTAATGCCCAACGGGGGCTAATTTCACGCCGTGCAATAATCGACCATTTAAGACACACGTATCCTAATGTACCCTTTTTTTTTTTTTTTTGGGATGGGAAATCATCAAATGACCCCTCCCGCTCTAGGTGGAGCGGAAGGGAGTGTCAGACTAAAACCCACCCATGTTCCTTCCTTCGCCCTTTATGTTCCGGGGCAGCGGTAACCCTTTTGGACAATCCCGCTGACCCGGCAGGCTTCGGCCCTAAGGGGCCCCTCTGATTATGCTGACATCTCTTTGAGGCGCGCGTGGAACACTTACGCGCCGTCCGGCACGGGCCTGGTCCTGATCGGGCGGTGAGCTACCCATTGCTCTCCGCCCGCAGGCCCGCGCCTACGGTGGCCGGTAGTCGTCGCTCGACTCCCGACGCCCGGGGCGTCTCCTGCGGCGGCTGGGACGGGAGGCTCTCTCCCTCATCCGTCCCGCCACCTCCTTCGCTAGCATGACTGCTTCGCAGAAGGAGGCGACTGCCTCCCACTCCCTCTCGCTCCGGACCATGGCTTGCACCAGGTCCGGGCGCGAGAGGCCGCCGCCGCTGCCGATCGCCTCTACGAGGACACGGCGGTGCTCCGCCCAAGCGGGGCAGACCTCCACCGTGTGCTCCACCGTGTCCTCTGGGCATCCTAATGTACCCTTATGTAGATATTTATTTATTTATCCTCACACTGGAACGCCATACGGCAATTACACCAACGGAGCAAAAAATCACTTCATGTGCTGCTTTCCATCCATCCTGTGCGCGGTGGACATCGAACGAGTGGCGATGGATCACGGTACGCTCCCTCAGCGTGCAAGTGCAGCATTTCAACCCCATAGCTCCATTACTCTTTCCATATTGCGCACATTCATTGCGAATTTTTGAAACTCAATGATTTTTCAAAGAAAATACAATAAAATTGAAAAACACGGAAAATTTTGAGGTGTCATCCTGCCTGACAGATGACAGAAAAATATATGGGGCCACTGTCATTAAGTTGTCAATTTTACCTTCTTGAACTGGTTGAGGTACCGGTGGTCCCCTCGGCTTTGATTTAAGGGCAGGTGGTGATCCTGTTGATAAAGGAAGTTTAATTAGAGATGAAATTAACACTAAACTATATTAATTTAATTTAAAAAGTATCCAATTTCATTTGATGACCAATGGTGGCCTAGTGGTAACAGACCCGACCTACGAGTTATAGGTAGTGGGTTCGAATCCCAAGCAGGCGCTTTACTTTGTGTAATTTATTCCATCACCACTGCTCTCAAAACGGTGAAGGAAAGCATCGTGAAGAAACCTGAATGTCGTAGAACCGAAAATTTCGAAGACACGTGACTTCCACTAACCCGCGCTGGGCCCGCGTGGTAGATTATGGCCCACTCCCTCTCGTAGGAACGTCATAGGCTCATTATGGTTATGGTGGTATATTAATTTTGGCACCATTCGACCATTTGGGACTATTCTGTAAAGTTCACTACTCACCTCACTCAAGTGAGCGCACACAATTCGAAAGCGAACTCATTTGTTTTTAAAGTAAATCATCGCGGATTCACAACCGTTCGAATTTTGAAGTGATGTTTATGCAGCTAAGATGTGAATGGTGGATGATGGACAAGACAAATGAATACTCACTCGGGTTTGGTGATCCCGATGAAGGATCAGGAATTGACACTATCGGAACTTGCATAACTGTGAAGAAAAAGACAACATTGTAATTATTTGGGGTTACAGAGCGAGTTATGCTCGGAGTTTCTTTACAGGATAAGATCTGGAAAAAGCTAGTCGGCAGTAATTGTTGGAGGCCAACAAACCGACGATTTTAAAAGGCGGCAGGGACAGATTGGACTTCAAATGCGGAGAACTGGGCACTTCTGAGCCCGCGTTTACACCCATATACAAATTGTGACAAGTGCTTGTTTTTAACAAGTCTAGTAAAAGACTTGTCATACACAAAAGTGACCAAAAAAAACAAAAGTCATTTATTCAAATTAGGCTGAGAACCTTTCGTCCCATCCGCTGAAACCTGGACATGAGGTTACCTTGGGTAACCTGGAAGTCTTTAAATAGACTCCAGACCCAGGTTGGCCCAAGTAAGGAAAACCTGTTCAGGGAGATTCATAGACGACTCCGCCTTGGAGTGTAAATGTCGTACTGTTCCACAAACGATGGGACTCTTAATA
The DNA here is from genome assembly GCA_911387795.2 of Apamea monoglypha. Lineage (NCBI taxonomy): Eukaryota > Metazoa > Arthropoda > Insecta > Lepidoptera > Noctuidae > Apamea > Apamea monoglypha. The sequence goes on along the minus strand of OU426942.1, from coordinate 6,062,320 downwards.
TCGTGCCCTGCGTGTCCTGTTAGCTGCACGTCACAGGAACTGATGGACCCTGGTGATGGTGCCAAACAAGTGGCCGAATTCTGGGCCGAGTCCATTTAGATTGAAGAAGAAAGAAGGCTGAGAATCAGCACTTTTCGAACGTCGAAACGCCCGTCCAGCGAAAGCACTAGGAAGTGGTGAAGACTTCCTAGTGCTTTCGCTGGGAAGAGGAAGTGGAGCAACAAACTCCCCAGCAGATATAGGTGTATAATTACTTGTATTGATCTTGCTGCAGACATGTGTTATTCACCTTTTCGACAATTTTAGTGCAGCTTTTGGAACCAAGTCCCTTAACACGGCTTGCGGTAGGAAATGACTGATAAAATCGACAACATGTTGAGTACATGTTTTACCTTGATGTAAACGCGGGGTGAGTAGTAAAGTAGGCGGTAGTAAAACTTGTTTTAATAAAGTATTCTAACCATTATTCCTCCTTCTTAAAGCTACCTCAAGTTCGTTGGTCTGGGCATCTGTGAACAACATTTAAGAATTCTTCAGTAAAATTGTAAACGATTGTCAAGAAGGTACAGTCGCCAAAGGAGATAAGTAACCAGGGCCGTCGGATATAGTTGAAGTTTAGTAAGAAATCGATGAATGTTCATTTCGGTTTGTTTTCTATTAATTTTATTCGAAAACATCCATCGGTTTCTCACAAAACTTCTACTCCCAAGTGGTATCGGCCGTATGTTCGGCCGTTTCCTGTTACGAAGTTACTATTTGGTTCGGTCGGTCCCGATCCTACACTCCTACACTCTTTCGAATACTGACTATGGTCCCGACCCAACTGAGCCGATCCGAACTTTTTTCGCATTTTGCAATAATATTCTCTTTGGCCACATTCAACTGTTCATCCTGGGGTCACTACTAAACCTATTAAAACTTGACAGAAATCGCTCTAGCTGCAGCAAGAGGGGTAGGAAAATACCCGAACGAATCCCACTTCCAAAAACAAAAACCTTATTCGCGACCCGATTTTAGTCTTTTTACCCATACGAGTGTTCAATGCTTTAAGCAAAATTCTCACTGTGCCGGAAATCTACTCTGAGGCCAAAACTAAACTTAAAGAATGGCTACTGAGCCAGACTTATGACGAAACAGAAAGTTTACTCTGCTGCTTAAGTTAATACCCACCTCACTCTGATAACATACACAACTATACACACATTACACCCCACATGCACTCACTTCAACTGTTGTTGTATGTTTATTATAAGTGGATAGCTTCTTTTTACTAACTTTTTTGTTTAACTATGAATTATAAAATTATAGAGTTAAATTATTAATACTTAATTTTGTGAATTTATCAATACCAATCTTGCGCTAGCAGAACTGATTCAATTAGTAACTTTGTGTACTGTTTGGGTCACCAAGATACAGGCTGTGCCTAGTTTGGGACCCGCTGTTAAATCAGTCTAAGTTTTCTACTGGTTAGAACTGCATGCTAATACTTGTATGTTTGTGAACTATGTGTAAGTTTTTAATAATAATAAATAAATAAATAAATTATATGGGTCCTGCAGGACAAAGAATTCTTCTCGTACGGAGAAGAAGAGAGCGTCATACTGATGCTCGTCAATGACAGATATATGTTTTCATCGAACGCATCTATACTAATAACAAGGCTGAAGGGTTTACTTTGGACGCGCTAATCTCTGGAACTACCGATCGGATTAAAAAAAAAGTTTTTGTATTTGATAGAAAAAATTCAGAGAGTACGCTAAGCGAGGAGGAAGTAATAGCGCGGGCAGGCGATGCGATGCGACGGGGAAGTAATAGCGCAGGCAGGCGATGCGATGCGACGGGGAAGTAATAGCGCAGGCAGGCGATGCGATGCGATGGGGAAGTAATAGCGCGGGCAGGCGATGCGATGCGACAGGGAAGTAATAGCGCGGGCAGGCGATGCGATGCTACGGGGAAGTAATAGCGCGGGCAGGCGATGCGATGCGATGGGTTGGGCCGTTGGGGTAGACGTGTTCTTGAGTGGAGACCGCGAATCGATAAACGTAAGGTGGGACACCCTCAGGCTAGCGACGATCTTCACAGGATGGCGTGCAATAGTAGAGGCTTATGTCCAGCAGTAGACTGCTATAGGCTGATGATGATGATGAGCTGGGTCGGGGGAACAATAAATTTCACGCGGACGAAGTCGCGGGCAGAAGCTAGTTGTAAAATAATTTCTTACCGTTAGGTCTTCTTCTGGCCAGCTCCTGCTGCATTGGCGTCATGTGTCCTGGATTTGGTTTTGGCATAGTATCTGTGAGATACAAATATAATTAAAATGGGCTTGTGGCTAAGTTATAATAGCCGCACAGGTCGATCGATCAGGTTAAACTACGCTTGCCGCGGTTGGTCTGTGGATGGGTGACCATCTTTACATACCAAGACCCCTCCGTGCCTGGGAAAGTGTGTTAAGCCGTTGGTCCCGGCTGTCATGCGTGGATTTTTGGCAGTCGTTACGGGTCGTCAGAAGCCCGAAATCTGACTACCACTCTTACCAAGGGGTATCGTATTACGCACTTACTGGGTTGTGAAGGTCAGCTAAGCAGTCGCTCCATGTAAAATACTAGTACTCAGCTGCATCCGGTTAGACTAGAAGCCGACCCCAACATAGTTGGGAAAAGGGTAGGCAGATGTTAAATTGTAAAATAATGCTTACCGTTGTTCCTTTTCCTAAGAGCATCTTGGAGTTCGTTTGAACTCATGAGACCTGTGAAAGAAAATATATAATATTAAAGCTATATTCTTATTACCAGAAGTACTGTGAACCTCACTCGAGTGAGCGCACACAATTCGAAAGCAAACTCATTTGTTTTTAAAGTAAATCATCGCGGAACACTGGCCTCTAATAAACAAGTTCGCTGGACTTCATACTATCGATGACAAAATGAAGACGTCTGATTTTCACAATTTTGGCGCTGACAGCAACATGAGCGAGTGGAACTAACATTTTTGATAGCAAGTTATACAAGATGCGCATACTCTCAGGATTAAAATGTTCTAAATATCTTGTGGTTAACATAAAATACACAAAAAAGTCTTATTCCACGATTTAGACCTAAATCATCAGAGACGTATCAAAACAAAACGACGGCCATTTGCGGCAATGTGTCAATTTTAGTTCCTGAGACACTCGATCGGGGCGCTTTGAATCGGCACTGACATTTCGTATGGTATATTTAATCCAGCGTACTCCTATAATATTCGTTCCCGTTCGAATTTCGAAGTGATGTTACGGACTTGATTTTCCGAAGTCCTCGATGAACTCCCTATTGTTGCTAGTGATTCGGCAAGTTGTTCTAGGCGCTGCTAGTCGTGCTAGGGGCTGCTATCAGGGTCATCTGGGGACCGAATCGATATCCTGCAAGCGATTCGATCCTCAGATAGTCAGATACTTCGTAAAAATATTATAAACTAGCTAATGGAAAAGGAAGAAAGAAAATACGTTTATTTGCGCTATACATGACGTCGAAAAAGAACACACAAAAAAAACTACAAGTTAGGAGAAAACATGCGTCACATCCACGCAAAACGGCCATGTCTTTTTCACAATTTGTCGAGCCATTTTCGAGTTTTGCAAGACTAACGAACGGCAATTGATTTTTGTCACGGGTGGGCTATGATAAGTTTAAGAATTAAGAGAATCTAGACTACAAATGCAAGAGCGAGCGCAACGAGCTCGAAAATGTTAGCACACCGCCTCGCACGAGGTAGTTAAAATCTAAATGATTATGAATAATATTGAATACTTACTGGGTCGAGCCTGTTGTGGCTTCGGTGTGAGAGGTGGCTTGTTTCCTTGTCTCATCTTCAGTGTATTTTCCTTCACGTCCAAAAGATTGCCTGTAGGAACTTTCTTTGGAGGCATTGGGAGTCGAGCTGCCATGCAAAAGGGTATATATCAGTATACAAACATACAGTTGATACGCAAATATAGATACTGGCGCTGATTTCCTTGTTCACAAACTAAACTAAATTTAAGTTCAGTGTGTCTTTTTCTTTATATTTCATTAAAAAAAGGACATAAGATAAATATTAGTTTAGTCCTGTCAATTTAGTCAGCACACGTATCACATAATCAGCCTCTAATGTTCCCACTGCTGGGACACAGGCCTCCTCTCAGTGAATTAGTCAGCACCTGACGTAAATTGACGTATTTTTAGTGGCCAATTTTTTAATCACGTCTAAACTTGTCTATGGAGTATCTTAAATTAACAGGACTAAACTAATATTTATTTTCTCTCCTTTACTCACGGATCTTCAAAGGCCTTTCGTAGAAAAAACTTGACGAAATTCTAATGTCGTGAATCCGCAATGATTACTTTAAAAACAAAAGGGAACTATATTTTCTATCACCAAAATTTATATTTGTCATCAAGTTGTATCACCTAATAAATAGATCTATCGCCACGAAATATTTTCGTTCTCAGATAAACAAAAATTGTTCCCAGGTATGAATTATCAAATTAATGTTAATATATGTGTAAAATAAGAGATCGATAACCAATAAAATTATATTGCATTACATGAATATAAACTTCGTTGTTATAATAACAGTTTTGTTACTTAAATAATAGCTCTGTGCTCAGAATGGTAGATCTGTCACCAAATAAATCGATTTTGTAAAAGGAAACAGTTAGGTTAGGTTAGGTTAGAGTATGACAAACAACGCACGAGCCAAAGACTACTATAGTATACTGGCTAGCACGAGCCGAGCGAGCGAAGCGAGCGTGCCGCGGCAGCGGCCGGCGATGTGCCAGAAGCGAATCGCTTTTGTAAAAGGAATCAGTTAAGTTAGGTTAGGTCACATTAATGATTTATTGGTGATCTCTTTAAATTAGTTTGCTTAAATACTTATTAGGACACACCTATTATAATACATACAAAAACATTTATTTGGTACTAGACCTTATATCTCAGGATTTTAGGTGATTTATTGTGGAACTGATTTTGCATTGTTTGGTGACTACATTTTGGTGACAGATCTACTATTTTGAGGACAAACCCTATTATTTAAGAAACACAAAACTAATTAAATTGGTGATAGCTTAAATGATACCCAAAACAAAATGAGTTCGCTTTCAAATTGTGTGCGCTCATTTGAGTGAGGGGAGCAGTGAACTTTACAGGATAGCATTACTGTATGGAGATGGATCAGTGAACAGACGCCAGCAGATCAAGCTACTACAAACTGTCAAATTTATGTAATAGATTTTCAACTTTACCGCTAAAGCGAAATTATATAAGAAGGTCAATTCTCGTAATTTAAAACGTTCAAAGTCTAGTTGCAGTGTCATCTCGGCGACAGACAAATGTCAAAAACTTGTCAAAATGTAGGGAAATTCGAGGTATTTTTGACAGATTGAGACTAAGATCAGACTGTGAACGTTCTTAAAATTACGAGGACTGCCCCTCTGTTACCATGGATTCAGAAAATTTGACAGTTTAGTAAAGGTGTTCTTCACTTATTAGTAAATTTAGTTACTTACGTGGCATAGTGTTGATAGCTGGTGGTGGTTCATAAGTATTTTCTTCAGTTTCCATTTCTGTGATTAAGGATAAATTAAATTTTAATAGGGGTTAAGTAAGTACGTAAGGTAGGACGCCCTCAGGCTAGGTGGAGCGATGATCTTGCAGGGTGTGAGTGGCCGAAAATCGAGTTGTATGGCGTTCAATAGGAGAGTCCCACTCCGGACCCAGCATACCCCTGGCCATACTCCTGGGGGTAGAGTGGGACTGAACCATACCACCATAGAGGGTATCTCTATGGTGGTATGATTCATGTTCAGCAGGGGCTGCTGTAGGCTGACGATGATGATGTTATATAAGGCTTAGTTCAACATTCATAATAATAACAGCCAATGTATGGAACTCTCTGCCAGCGTCTGTGTTTCCTTTCCACATTTAACCTGTCTGCCTTCAAAGCAAGAGTGAATAAGCATCTTCTGGGCACGCTCGTTCCATCATAGAACTCATCCATCGCTTTCCATCAGGCGTGATCGAGGTCAAGAGGAGGAACAGCAAAAAAAAAAATTTTTGGCTCTCAGAACTCTTACCTCGCTTTCAAATTAATTGAAAAATCTACCAACTATTTAATAATTTTTTTAACGGACTTACCTTCGTAAACTTCTTGAAAAATATCATTACGCGGATGACTTGATTGGGGATAACCTGGATGGGGATGACCTGGGAAAGGATGACTTTGATGAGGAGGCAACGGCAGCGGAGGACGGTTGGCCACACTGACCTCACGATCTGAATGAAAAAGAACTCGGTAAATTAATTGGCCTCGAAGAAAAGAAAAAGAAAGGGGTAGACTGACTAGGTATTGAGATGACGGCTAAGGCCCTTTGTACACGGCAGGGTTTCTTCACGGTACGGCGTATAAACCGTGCATACCATTATCGCGCATAAATGTTAGAAATAATCACTCTGAAAGTTTAAAGTAATGAAACATTTATGCAACAAGTTTAAGCAAGTTAAAAAGATATGAATGTCACGTGATCAACTTTGAACGTTAATATCTCGGAAACGTGACGCTTTACGGGGTTGGTCCTTGTATATTTTCCGTTTGCATTGATGTTAGCTATCGATTTATGTAGGTTTATGTAGACCAATTTTGATTTAAAAAAATTGCGGGTAGGTAGGTATGCCACGGATCCTCCAACCCACTGAACCCCCCCCCCCCCCTGGTTTCCCTCTTAACTGTGTATCTATTACGGTTCATGAGATACAGCCCGCTGACAGACAGAAAAGAAAGAAAAAAAAACGGACGGACACCGAAGAAAAGTAATAGGGTCACGTTGGCCGCCTTTGGGTACGAAACCCTAAAAAACTGCTATTTCATACAATGCTGCTGTCACTTTTGTCATGGAGAAATTATTGGAGACAGACAAACATCTGATATGGAGGACTAAGTACTCGTTAAGTCTCTTTAAATGACAAAGATAATACTAACCAAGTTTCGACCTCTGAAAGTTAGGAGGAAAGTTGTCTGACATGGGGCTGCGGCCAGAACTCATTGCCGATGCCAACATCGCTTGTGGACCAATTTTCATATTGTGGTCTGGTCTCTGTGTTCCTGTAAACACAATTGTATTACATCTTTCAAGAAACGTATTATGTAAACTACGACATTTTTTGGGGATACACCAGCCAAATACACAAACACGTATTTGTTTTTAAAAATGAGGTGATAATAATTAGCATAATCAGCCCCTATAATGTAGCCACTGTTGGGATACAGGTCTTCTCTGAGTGAGAGGGAGTTCATAGAAAAGTGACATCATCCAACCAGCATTGGGCCCGCCTGGTGGATTATGACCCACATCCCTCTCAAAAAGAGAGGAGGCCTGTGTCCCAGCAGTGGGGACATTAAAAGCTGATTATGTTATATACACCGTGTTCCAGACGATATACATAAACTTCAATCAGATGTTCAGACCATGGAAATAAGCATTTTTCATTATGGACACATTAATGAATTCTTATTTTTTATTTTTTGTTAATTTTCATAAAAACTAAATACCTTGACGTAAATCACCCGATGTGCATGTCTCTTTAGCTCTTTATCCGAAGCATTTGATAGATTTGAATTGCACTAAGCGGCAACATAGGCCAGATTAAGACCCTTTGTTACTGCATAGCTCAATTAAATTTCATTTAATGAAATTACAAATATCTTTGTAACGAAGCCTTTTTAAGTACTACTTCCTTTGTTAGATTTGTTATGTAAAAACTATAGAAGCGTTTGCCAAAGTTTATGGATAACGTGAAGAACACGGTGTGTAAGAGGTATTAGTGGTAGAATCTTCCCGAGGAGAACGATATGAAAAACATAACCCTGTCTGCTGTCGCGCAGTTCGGCAAAAAAAGTTTTAGTACTAAAAATATAAACGAAAGAGTACTTACGAGACATAGTCGTTATCGCTGGTGGCTGTGGTGGTTGCATTGGCATTCGTGCTGCGAATAAAATAATAGATAAGTAAGTAATTTGCGTCATTGGCCCTATAGAGGTATGAGGAACAGGGTGTAAAGTTCACTCATCGTTTATAGAAAAGGGAGTATTTTGGTCATGATACTCGCTGAAGCCGTGGGTGCTGGCTGGCAGTGTTACTCGCCGCTTGAAAGCTTGAGGAAGTCATGATGATGACGTCACGCTGAAGTAATTGCACGAAAGCTGCGCTAACGTTCGTGTTCGGGGTCACCAGTATAGAGGTATGAGGAACAGGGTGTAAAGTTCAGTAATTTTCTGTAGAAAAGGGAGGATGTTCCGACCAGATGGTTGTTGTGTCTCGTGGGCTATTACGCGCGATTGATGATATATGCCAGTTGCGCGGTAAACTCTGCTTGCGCGATTCAGGATTTTGCGTGACGTCAGTGTGCTACGTATTTCGCATGTGGCGATGTATACAACACCACAGCGCAGTGGTTGGCATTGAGAGTGCACATTATCATCCGAAGTATCACGCACTTAGGGATCCCCAGGGGAGGGGCATCACTGGAGGGCACAGGGGAGGACCCTTCGAATCTCAGACGTAAATAATACAGCAGCAGCACGGATTTTTTTTTTACGCTCTACTTACATACTTTATTTTATCGTTTTAAGTTTGATGAGTTTACACGACAGTTCTTTATAGACTTGACAATTCAAAAGTACTTGTAATTGACATTAAATGCTTTGAGTTTGAATAGTGAAAAGGGATTGGTTACTTACGTTAGGCATTGCCTACGCGTCACATAACTTGACGTTAGTGAAAACGGGCACATGAATCTACAATTCTACACACACGGTTAAGACCGATCCGTTTTCATGAGACAAAACATTTAAAGTAGCCATTCTATTCTGTAAAAGTCTTACTACCACTGTGAAGAAATGCCAAAAAAAGAGAAAATGTTAAAGATGAAGAAATCAAGCTTTCAAATTCACTTACCATTCCCAGATATTTCGATATTTGGTGCTTCATATATCACACTATCACGATTGTCATCATCCATCGAATCGGGTACTTTCATCATCTTCTGGCGAGGGTTGGAACAGTAGCGAGCTGAACATACACAATAAATAGTTAATTGAGAATGGTTAAGGAAAGACTATTTCGGATTTCACCAAGAGTATGGGCAGATATTTTCGTAGTTAGCTACATACAACTTGTCCCGGAATTAACGCACACCACCAGACACCCCAATTAGAATGTTATGTTATAATCATAATACATACACTGATTTTTTATTATTATGTAATAAACATTGTTTTTCTCATAAATTAGTTACACTGATTGTTGGAGAAAATTGTAGTCACATTACAAATCTACGCATGCAAACAGTCGCACTCGTTTAGGGGTCTAGCGCAGTAGGTACTTCATCTATTTTGGTTTGTTTTGACTGTACAGCGGAAGTGTGACAGTAATTTACGTAGTTTTAATTATTTTTGGGATAAAATATTACCTATATTAAAAATTACAGAAATCGATTCAGTAAACGATTCTGAACAAACTACTTTCATAATGTGCATTAATTCAGTTACACATTGTATATAGCGGTTTTGAAAGGTCCATCCATTTAACCCGTTGCGTTGTATCGTAAAAAACGATAGACGGATTGCGTCAAGGGCAGCTTTTTGAAGCACTTACTCCTTTTTCATCCAGTGTTAGTCCAGTATGTGTCCAGTATGTGTATGTGTGTGTCCAGTGTGTGTGTGTGTGCCCAGTGTGTGTGTCCATTGTGCGTGTGTGTGTCCAGTGTGTGTGTGTGTCCAGTATGTGTGTGTGGGTACCAGTATGGATGTTCATTGGTTTAGTCGTAATGAGGAAAGAAACAGACAGAGTTTCTTTCGCATTTACAACTCAGCTCAGACCTCAAGTGTGTATGCAGCGTTTCTCCACTGACAATGGCTCACCTCCCGTCTTGCGCCGCATGCCCTGTCACCTGCACACGTGAGGACGGCCAGCGAACGGTATTCGCGTTACTGAATTTTGGGCAATCAAATCTAAAAAAAACTATATATATGTGTTTTCGTGTTATTTTGCCATCGACACGCCAAGAAGAGGAGAAGCGTAATGAGCTCGTCGTCGGCATATTACAGGAATTGATGGACGCTAGTGATGACTCCAAACACGTAGCCGAATTCTGGGCCTAGTCCATTTAGATTGTCATCGACACGCTCACAAGAATAAGCAAGCTGAAGTGGCAATGGGCCGGCCATATTAGCCGTAGAACATGCTAACTCCACTCAAGAACACGTCTACCCTAACGGTCATCGGACCGTTTCTTAAACGTAACCCTACCGTAGACGTGTTATTCAGTGGAGACTGCCAACCGGTACATGTAAAGTAAGACGCCCTCAGGATAGGTGGAGCGACGATCATCGCAGGATGGCTGGCAGAAGCTGGATGAGAGTTGTCGAAAATCGAGTTGAATGGTGGCAGTGGGCTGGCCATGTTTGTCGAAGGACCGATGGCCGGTGGAGCAGACGAATCCTGGAGTGGAGACCGCGTATCGGCAAGCGTAGTGTGGGACGCCCCACAGCTAGATGGACCGACGACCTAAAGAAAGTTGCTGGGACGGACTAGATGTGGAAGGCGGAGGACAGGGTGTTGTGGTACAGCCTGGGAAAGGCCTATGTCTAGGAGTGGACTGCGATAGGCTGAGTTGATTAGTTTTCATTGAGTTGAATGGCGTGCAATAGGAGAGGCCAATACCCAGCAGTGGACTGCTGTAGGCTGATGATAATGGTGACGACGCTAACATGAAGCTTACCAGTATCATTTGGAATAGAATCACTCTTCTTCGACAGGTTGTTGTGAGTGTTGAGTGTGATCAATTTTCGAGCTGGAACATAAAAATAAATGTTGAGGATTTTGGTCCTAAGATTTTTTGATATCCACATATAGATCTAAAAAAAACCGGTCAAGTGCGGACTCGCGCACCGAGGGCTCCATACAAATTTGTAGGTGTAGTTTTAATTTTTTTTTTGTAATGTAACTACATATTTACGGTTGTCGGATTTTTTCCGTTACTTGTGCTACATGACATTGCTTCTTGCTAAATTTCATGATTCTAGGTCAACGAGAAGTACCCTATAAGTTTTGATTTCGGAACATATACGCCCGTATCTTTTGATTGCGTTGATTTCGAAGTTTAATTTTTTCACTGCTTTATTAGGGATTGCAGCCTTGAGTATTTGATATTTATTTCAACTTGATAACTCCACGCGTTCCTGAGAAAAAGGGTCTTGACTGATGGACAGATACACGGACAACGAAGTGATTTTATAAGGGTTCCGATTTTCCTTTTCAGGTACGGAACCCTATAAAGAGGTTTTTCATACATTTTGACTGCGTAGAAATTGCAGTTTTGTAGGAAACAGCAGACTTTTTTTATATCCAATGAAAATTTCAGCGCTGGGGGTTCAGATTTCTAGAATCATGTATGTCCTTGCTACCCTGTTATGTAGGTAAGTATTATTTTGAGGAACTTACCTTTATCTTTCAGGAAGATAATGTATGCAGTTTGAGCGATGATTACAACTACGAGGACTGCACCAACGGAACATGCAATGATGAACCATTTCCTATATGGATCTGAAACTATTAATTACTCATAAATGTAAAGGACTAGCTTTTATCCGCTACTTCATCCGAGTAAAGAACACCCTACCCAGGTCGGTTGTGTAATATATGGTATAATACCAGCGCTGCGACATTTATTTTTTAAATGTCGTAGCATCATGCTGAGATAGGAGCCTTTTGGCCTCGTATAGAAGTTTCTGTTTCATTTTTCTTTTTGTTACTTTTTTATATATAATTTGTTTTTTTTTATTTTTGATTGTGTTTAGTTTAGTTTCATGATCTTCCTGTACGAGTTGCACTAAATACTTTTTATTTCTTTCTTTATAGTATAATATCATTTGAAATAACGTTCACAATCCTACTATCCTACTTCCTACTATAATATTATAAATGTGAAAGTTTGTATGGATGGATGGATGGATGGATGGATGTTTTTTACTCTTTCACGCAAAAACTACTGAACGGATTTCGATGAAATTTGGAACACAGATGGTTTATAACCAGGATCCTACATATATATGCAGTGATTTAAATATGTAGGATACTTTTTATCCCAATATTCCCACGGGATCGAAACTTATGCTGGTGAAACCGCGGGGCGCAGCTAGTATGATATAATTTTCATATGCTATAAAAACAAAACAACATAATTTCATGTGATCAAATGTTATATTTCATATAACCTTCTTTGGCTGTAATAACATTTAGTATAACGTTCATTTCATATCATTTTCAATTTTTATAATTCTTTTTTATGTAACGTTCACAAAATTCTGTAATGAATAAGTAAATATCAGACCCACAACACCAACAATAGAGGGGATCTGGCGTTAATGGTCACTGTTTTAACCTTTTTTTTTTCCAGGGTGGTTAATCCTCATGGATGTCCACCGCCCTGGGGCGGGCGGCGGGGTCTGTCAGACGCTTACTGACTAAAAACCACCCCAGTGTTCCATCTCACACCTACGCCGGGGGTCGCGGGAACGTACGATCCTTCCGCAACCCCCGACTGGTGCCGGCCCGCCACCGCGGGCCTCCTCGTGACCGGGTCAGGAGGGGAGTGAGGTGTTGACTCCCCCCGCGACGTCTAAGAGGGGCGCGCGTGGAACACTACGCGCCGCCACCTCGGGTCCTGATGTGTGGGGGGCGACAGACGTCCCCGAGTCCGTCGCCCCTGGACCCATTTAGGGGGGCTGGAAGAGGGCGTTGTCGCCCTCCGCCGACGCCTGCGCCTGCTGCGGGCCGGGTGAGAGGACGAGATCTCCCTCTCCCTTTCCGCAGCCTCCTTCTGCGAGACGACCGTTTCGCAGAAGGAAACCACCGCGTCCCAGGACTCTTCGCTGCCGACCATCGACTCGACCACGGCCGGCAGCGACAGGTCACTGCCTACATCTGAGATAAGGGCACGGCGCGGTTCCTCCCGGGCGGCACACTCTGCCAGCGTATGCCGCGCCGTGTCCTCCCGGCAGTCGACGCAGTGGTGACACCGGGTGTCCGGCTGAAGAACACGTCTACCCTAACGGTCATCGGACCGTTTCTTAAACGTAACCCTACCGTAGACGTGTTATTCAGTGGAGACTGCCAACCGGTATACGTATAGTAAGACGCCCTCAGGCTAGGTGGACCGACGATCATCGCAGGATGGCTGACAGAAGCTGGATGAGAGTTGTCGAAAATCGAGTTGAATGGTGGCAGTGGGTTGGCCATGTTTGTCAAAGGAACCATGGTCGGTGGAGCAGACGAGTCCTGGAGTAGAGACCGCGCATCGGTAAGCGTAGTGTGGGACGCCCCCCAGCTAGATGACGGACGACCTAAAGAACGTGGCTGGGACAGACTGGATGCGGAGGACAGGGTATTGTTGCGCGGCTTGGGAGATGTCTATGTCCAGCAGTGGACTGCGTTAGGCTGTGTTGAGACAATTAGCTATAGATAATTGCTTTAATAACTTACTGCTTTCAGCTGTAGGAACAGGTGTAGTAGTTGGCTTCGGTGCTGAAAAAAAAAATAAAGGCAATATTATTGACTTGTAACCACATCAAAAAAAGGTTCCCTTCAGAAACCGGCGGGGTGATTGCGAAACACACTATCAATCTCAATCTGAATCATTTTGAAGGATATTGCTAATCCATTGCTTCATATGTTCGAAAAGTTTGTCTGCTCAGCAAAGTAAATGTCGCAATGAATGTTGTTGAATTGTCAAAATGGAAGCCATTGGTACTGATAGCGTACTACACAGTTACCCTGCTGGTGACGTAGCGGTGACGGTGACGAGTTGCTCTTTTGCTAGCAAAGGTTATTTTTTTTACCATGAATACTTGTCTTTACTTACAACTAGCTACCGCCCGCAGTGGACTGCGATGGGCTGAGTTAATTGAGTGACTCTTTTACGGAGTCGGAATAGGTACTGCCCAAAAAATAATTAATTAATTGCAGTGTCTGTTTGTGGCTAGGGGCTTGTGGCTAAGTAATAATTGCCGTACGGGTCGATCGATCAGGTTACGCTTGCCGCGGTTCGTCCGTGGATGGGTGACCATCTTCACATACCAAGACCCCTCCGTGCCTCGGAAAGCACGTTAAGCCGTTGGTCCCGGCTGTCATTCGTGGATCTTTGACAGTCGTTACGGGTCGTCAGTAGCCCGAAAGACAACCAGTCTTACCAAGGGGTATCGTATTACCCAGTAACTGGGTTGTGGAGGTCAGATAGGCAGTCGCTCCATGTAAAATACTGGTATCCAGCTGCATCCGGTTAGACTGGAAGCCGACCCCAACATTATCCAACATAGTTGGGAAAAGGCTAGGCAGATGATGATGAAGTGTCTGTTTGTAATATCAAAATAACAGCTTTTTACAAAATGCTTATGACATATATGTCGCCGCCAACTGGTTTAATGAGCCGTTTAGTTAACCGCCTAGCCTTTTAACTAAAGGGCGGCCGTTCACCTAACGGCCTGAATGATATTCAATAAATTATAGTTTAGGTTGGAACTGTAACCAATCACGTGCGAGCCGAATTGGTCGCAGTAACTAAGCCAGGGTACCCCGACCAAATGGGTTAGGTTAGAACTATGATCAACCACATGCGAGTTGAGAAAGAGAACTACTTCCAAAGGCCAGGCGATTGACTAAACGGCTAATTTAACCAGTTGGCTGTGACATATACGCTATTTATACGAGTAACAAAAAACTTTTTCGTTTAAAACTCTTTCTGTCGGTCGGTCTGTTTGTTCCGGCTAATCTCCGAAACGGCTGAAAAGATTTTCACGGGACTTTCATTGGCAGATAGCTGATGTTATGGAGTAACATATAGGCTACGTTTTGTCGGTACCAAGTTTCCGTGGGATAATTTCCGATATCCAAGCGGGCAGAAGCTAGTAAAATGTACCTTTTTGTAAGAAAAAGTTTAAATAAATAAAATATAGATATATATAATATAACAAGTGGACCCGGCAGACGTCCTCCCCGAAAATTCCCAATTGTATTTTTAAACCATTCAGGAACCCATTGAAATATACACACAAAATTTCATCCAAATCGGTCCAGCCGTTTAGGAGGAGTTAGGTGACAAACACGTACAGAAGAATTATAATACAATTAAGATTAAACGAATATGTGGTTCTTTACTTATCATGACATTAGTTCGGCACACTGACTCATAGTAATCCATGTTTCCGTAACGTTTTTTGGGTAACTCGGTCTTTAAATCTGTAATGTTTTGTAGATAATAAAATTTAAACTCCCATATCCCTTTCAGAGATTCGATGACAGGCGCAAACTAAAAAAAAAAATTAAAAGTGTTATATTAATCAAGATAATATTTACATAATATGAGCTTACAGACCAAGGGCTGATTTTTCCAAAGCCAGGAAATTTCTCCCGAGGAATAATTTTAAATTGTTGACAGTTCGTCCATATAAAAACTGTCGGACGTCAATTTTATTCCACGAATAAACATTATCAGTCGATTAAAAATCAGTCCTTAAATGCATATAAAAAAGAAGGAAAAGAATCATACGGCATCAAAAAAAATCATCCGCAACGCTGTCAACAAGAGCAAAGCCCAAAAGCGCTGGCAGCATTGCTGCGTTGTATGGCGAAGCTGATACTATAGCCAAGAAATAGGCCAGCCTTCTGGTCACGTGAAGAGTCGACCAACCGCTTGGAAGGCAATTCGACGCTTGAAAGGAAAAATTGACTAAGCGACAAGGCGGCTTACAGGAGAACTATTAAAAGTTTACCTTTTCAGAAAAAAACATCATATAAATTATGATCAAATAAGATTTCCAAAACAGTAAGAATTACGCCTGTAGGATGATTACAATTTTTTTTCTGAAAAATGTAACTAACTTAACTACTAACTATACCCTGTAAAGTTAGCCGGGCTATGTCGCTTAGTTAATTTAACCTTTCAAGCGTCAACATGAGTCAGCCCCACAAAACAATCACCCTTCACCACTTTCTAGTGCTTTAGCCGACAAGAACAAGTGGCGCTACTCAGTTGTCTGTTCAGTTAGAAGAATTTGATGTATGTAAGAAATTACGAAACATTATCAATACAACTTCCTGCCAAATGCGATTGAAGAAATGAATTGCGAATATCCAAGAGGGCGGCGGCGAAAATTTTCAAATTTTCGCAGCCGCCATCTTGGATTTTCATTAAAAAGGTCTCCCCCATATTTTTCTTTACGCTGTGCCTTCTCATTCGAATCATTTAGTAAATATAACTTTCGTCAAATGTAATTTGTCTTAGAACAAAAAATTCACTTACTTGTCTTCCATTAATTATTCCAGATTGTGTTGTTTTTAAATCGGAAGCCATTTCTTTTATGCCAGCTGAACTTATAATTGTAAACCTGATAAAAAAATGTTCATTCTTATTTCGTGTAGTTTTTGGGGTCCTACCGCGCAGGATTCGCCCCATTGTGGCTAGCGATGTAATTGCGTAACACACTAACAGTAACAATGGGTTACATTTTGACAGTTCAACAACATTCATTGCGTTGTTCATGTTGAAGAGCAGACACATTTTTTGAACATATGAAGCAATGGATCACCAATATCCTTCAAAATGACTCAGATTGTAATTGTAAGTGTGCTACGCAGTTAGGGTGCTGAGCTTAAAGTTTACATCAAACCTCACTCAAGTGACCGCACAAATCAGCGGGATCGTCCGAAAGGGGTACCGCTACCCCGGAACATAAAGGGCAAAGGAAGGAACATGGGTGGGTTTTAGTCAGTAAGAGTCTGACACTCCCTTCCGCTCCACCCAGAGCGGGGGGGGTCTTTTGATGATTTCCCATCCGGAAAAAAAAGTGACCACACAAAAACCGAAAGCAAGACATCACTTCGAAATTCGAACGGTGTCTCGTTGTGAATCCGCGATGATTTACTTTAAAAACAAATGAAGTCATTTTCGAATGGAAGCCTAGGAAAAAAATGACCTGTTTTTTTTAATATCGCAACAAGTGGCGATGTGTTGAGGATTTTACCTAAAGTCTATGCTAGTCAGAGATAGCACTGTTAGCATTTGACGTCACAACACAGAAGCGCCATAGTAACTTCGTTCCAATCAGTAAAAGTCGTTTTGCGCCTGGATAGCGAGCGCGTTGTTATCTGTCGATTTTAATTTTTTTTATATTATAAGTTTGTAATTTTATTTTATTTTTATTCTATTTTGTACCTTTGACTTGTGTAAAATTTACTTATGGATATAAAAAAATAAAGTATTTTATTTGATTTGATAACATCGGGTGCGATATTGCGATATCTGTTTTCAGTACATTTTATATTAGGACGGCCACGAAGTCACAAATTGCTGCGATAATAACGACGAGATGTAGGATGCTTGCGTTCCTCCGTCCTGTGATATGGAGATATTATTTCATAGAACATTTTGTATTAGGACGCATACAATCCTACACACACCTGCGTTAATAACGTAGTAATGTGTAGTGCGGGCGGCCTGTAGTGTCGATTACGCGCACAAGTTAGAAATATCGGACGATAAAAACGCAGCTGTGTGGCAAGGAATCGGGACGCATTATCGCAATAACGCATACGATATTATCGACCGATAATAACGCGCCTGTGGGACCTTAACTTCAAAAGCAACTTCTCCATTTTTATTAATTAGCCTTTTTCTCATAGCATCTTTAAAATAAGTATTAATGGATGTATTTTTTTATTGTAATCAGATACTCTAAAGTGTGCGCTCACTTGAGTGAGGTTTCAAGTGAACTTTCAGCTCCCAGGTGACCAGGACTGTCTCTACCCGGGGGTGCGTGGCACCCGGGCGCAGGGTCTTAGGGGGCGCAACCCGATCAGGTCATCACTCATTATAACCTGCACCGCTCCAGTGCGGTAACCGCCCGTCACAGCCTAGCAAAAATCCAACCGGTCGCTGCCAACGCATCATTAGCAAGGCTACCACTCGCTGCTCGTATCCTACTATTCTACTTGGATGGATGGATGGATGTTTGTTACTCTTTCACGCAAAAACTACTGAACGGATTTGGGTGATATTTGGCACACAGATGGTTTATAACCAGGATTAATATATAGTATACTTTTTATCCCGATTTTCCCTCGGGATCGAAACTTACGCGGGTGAAACCGCGAGGCGCAGCTAGTAATATTATAAACGTAAAAGTTTGTATGGATGGATGGATGTTTGTTACTCTTTCACGCCAAAACTACTGAACGGATTTAGATGAAATTTGGCATACAGATAGTTTATAATAACACATAGGATACTTTTTATCCCGATTTTCCCACGGGATCGAAACTTATGCTGATGAAACGGCGGGGCGCAGCTAGTCATTTAATATAATTTGATTTAAAATCGTAACTTGAATGACAAGTTATCTGCTGTGTCGGAGCGGTGCTCTTACATTAAGTAAGTATAAAAAAAATTACTCAAAAAAATTTTTTTTTTTTGTTGTTGGCATACGGGTCTGATTTTCGCACCTCGGCGCCCAGTATGGTTAAGACGGCCCTGCAAGTGACATTCCTTCTCAAGGCAGCAGGACTTACCAGCCTTCGTTTATGAACTTTTCTGCTGTGATATATATATTAACAGTTTGTCCGTCCGTGAAAGTGTAGTCGCTGTCGACAACACAGTTCTGACCGGTTTTAATGTTTATAGACATAACACCGGTATCTGTAATAGAAAGATTACTATTAGATTAAACACCGGGAGGGGACGCCCTAGGCCACGACCTCATTTTGAATACCGGGCGGTATGCAAAAAAAGGTCTTTGAGAATATATTTTTTTCTAGAGCCCCCTTTTTTTTTACTCAAAAACAGATTTTGCCACGATCATACAAGCTGTTGTTTTGCATCCTCGTCAAATTTCAGGAGGCTGTAATGAAAGACATAAATAATAAAATAACATTACGATCCCTGGTAAATAATGAATAGGTACATACTTGTTTTTTGTAGTTATTTAAGTACTTATTTTGTTATTGATTCGTGTCGAGAATCAGTAGCATAGTTACCTCCTTGAATTTGACGAGGATTGAAAACGAGACCTTGTATTTAAACGTGTTATATTACAGAGTCGTAAGATATGATATATAATTTTCTCTGGGTCTTCTACTGCCCCTGGAGAGGCTCAAAACCCCACGAGGGGGCGTTATCGCTCACATTGAGAACCTATGCTCTAGGCAGACATATAGTGACCTTAGTGGTGATGTTCTTCGGAAATGTCAGGTGCGTAGTACTCGCAACCAACGTGCGTGTACGACCAGCACCCTCAACTCAACTCAACTCAAAGCATTTATTTCCATTAAACCAATTACAGGCACTTTTGAATTGTTAAATAGTCGGTCAGTTAGTCAGAAAGTTGAAGCTAGTTGCCCATTCCAAAACGTAGATCTCTATGGAAAAGAACGGGCAAGAAACTCCTAGGACACTCTTTTAAATCAAGATATTACAAAATCCTGCGTACATTGTTCTTGTTGCTTCTATATGTGAGAACAATTAAAAAAAAACAAATGAAGAAACAATTCAAAATATAAGATTGAAAATAAGCCCTGGCATAACTGCCTGGGCTTATTCGCACCATCACAGAGATGGCCAGTCTCAACTGACGGCGCCCGTTTACGAAGATGACGCGTGGATCAGCACGATCCAGCTCAACCATTTTGTAGGGAACCGAATGATCCAACACACGCGCCACCATCAGTGAGACGTTTAAGTGAGCATGACACGATCTCAACTGCCATGCTCTTTCAAGTGAACATCATAATAAACGAATCCATGGTTCTTACATTTACATGGTTTGAAATTCGTTTAACAGATGAATAAAATTTCACTACAAACCCTAATTACGTATCACGTTATCAACTACAATCTGAATCATTTTGAAGGATATTGCTAATCCATTGCTTCATATGTTTGAAAAATTTGTCTGCTCAGGAGCGTATATAACGCAATGAATGTTGTTGAACTGTCAAAATGTAAAGCTATTGCTACTTATGGTGTGTTACGCAATTATCTAGCTGTTGTATGGACGCAAACGAGGCAAAAGGAGTATGTCAGGATCATAGGACGTGGCGTTTTGTACCCTCATGGCAAGGCGTTAGTTTATGTATCATCATCATCATCATTTCAGCCGAAAGACGTCCACTGCTGGACATAGGCCTCCCCAAGCACCTCCACTTCGACCGGTTCTGTGCTTCTCGCATCCAACGGGTTCCTGCGCCTTTAACAAGGTCATCGGTCCACCTTGGGAGACCTTCCAACGCTACGTCTTTCGGTACGCGGTCGCCACTCCAGAACCTTTCGGCTCCATCGGCCATCTGTTCTGCGAGCAATATGCTCTGCCCACTGCCGCTGAAGTTTGGCAATTCTTCGGGCTATGTCGGTTACCTTGGTTCTCCTGCTGATCTCTTCAACTCCAAGCATAGTTTATGTATGTTTATGTATATATTTATTACATAACATCACTCCTGTTTTTCTAGAGGCATATAACGGGTGTAAGCATAGATATAGGATAGAAGGAGATATGCCCTGTAGTTGAAAATGTATCAGAACTCCATGTCGCTAAGACGATCCCACTACCGCGCCACTACTACACATGTAGTTCAGTAAAAGCAATTGCAGTAAACACACTTGCAACTCATAAATCAGAACGTATTACACAATCAATTATAAACCTTAACTCATCAAACATAGCGTGCATTTACCATGCGCCGTACAACTTACTCACACAAAAACATCTATCGCTATCGTTGTGCTGTGCAAAAGCCATTTATTGAGTTTTTGCGGACTATCGCAAACAGCAAAGCTCAGTGGACGTTTTTCGGCTGAAATGATGATGACGACGAGTGGGTGTTCTATAGACTATAGGTACACCTCTGCCTAACCCTCAGGGGAAAACAGGCGCGATGTGATGATACGTTATGTTAAAACATTTTGGGGGTTGCGGAAGGATCGGGGGCTGCGGAAGCATCGTACGTTCCCGCCACCCCCGGCGTAGGTGTGAGATGGAACACCGGGGTGGTTTTTAGTCAGTAAGAGTCTGACAAACCCCGCCGCCCGCCGCAGAGCGGCGGACATCCGTGAGGACTTTCCACCGCGGAAAAAAAAATGTTAAAAACTTAGTGAGGCCGCAGAAATTCGCTGGATGCGGGAAGCACAGATCCGGTTGTCCATCGTTGGGTAGTAGTCCACCAGTCACAACACCTATCTGGTCGGAGAATCCTCCCTTTTCTATGGAGGATGACGAACTTTACAACATAATAACAACAAACAACTCATAACTCTTAAGTGAATAGGCATATCCAGTGCATTAACGCGAATCATACAAAGCATGTGTTCGTATGAATCACTGCATTTATTATTATGTTGTTGTGGTATAAAATAGTATCACTTTTGAGTAATTAAAACAATACAATGGTTTTTTAATCCACCCCGTCGCATCGACTGCCTGCGCTGTTACTTGGTTTTCGTTTAGCATTCTTTCTGGCTCTTTTACTTTTTGCTCGGCTCCTAAACGTTCTAGCGTGATGTTAAATAGGCTATACTCTTCCTCAAGAATTAGGCTATCAAATCCAAAAAGAATTTTTCAAATCCGACTGGTAGTTCCAGAGATTAGCGCGTTCAAACACCCAAACACATTTTTTCGCTTTATTATTTGTATATACGTAGATAGATGTATAGATACAAGTCGTGCATAAATAATACATAAATCAGAAAAGAAAGAAAGAAAGAAAATGCATTTATTTGGCACAAACTAAAAGACACACAATACACCAGATACATACATCAAGTAAACACACACAATAAAAAAAATAAAAATAAAAATACAATAAAAGATTAAATAAAAAGTGTGAGGTCCGATGTAAGAAATTAGCAGGAAAAGTGTGCCTCACGGCTGCGCCAAAAAGGCCCAGTTCAGCAAAAAATGCCGGACAACTAGTGCCTGGCGCTGGTTTTCAACTGGACCTGATGAGTGAGGTGACGGTTGTAAATCAGTTCTATACTGCAACGTGACACGTGAATGCATACTTAGATATATAAATAAAACATGCCCTGCATATAACATGCCCTGTGCGAGGGAGTGCTAATTTAATTTGATCCTGTATGAATGATCGATAAATCATATTTATTTCTGTAAATTGGATTTTCCATTAAACACTGTTACACGTCATAAATAAATTTTGTATTAAAACTATGTACATAAGTACGGAGTTTCCTGTCCAACTAGCAGTGTTCATAATCTCACATGATTTTCATTCCATCACCACATAATCAGTTATACAATGTGTAACTGAATTAATGCACATTATGAAAGTAGTTTGTTCAGAATCGTTTACTGAATCGATTTCTGTAATTTTTAATATAGGTAATATTTTATCCCAAAAATAATTAAAACTACGTAAATTACTGTCACACTTCCGCTGTACAGTCAAAACAAACCAAAATAGATGAAGTACCTACTGCGCTAGACCCCTAAACGAGTGCGACTGTTTGCATGCGTAGATTTGTAATGTGACCACAATTTTCTCCCACAATCAGTGTAACTAATTTATGAGGAAAACAATGTTTATTACATAATAATAAAAAATCAGTGTATGTATTATGATTATAACATAACATTCTAATTGGGGTGTCTGGTGGTGTGCGTTAATTCCGGGACAAGTTGTATACACAGACAGCTTTGAACCTGTGTTTCGGTCTCTGAGGATACTGACTTTTCCATGTTTGTACATATTGCAAGTGGCAATTTTTGTAAAAACTAACATAAGCCTATTTCCATCATAAGGACACGCAATGGCCCCTTGAGATCCCAATACAAGGACTTGTTACATTCGGGTAATTACAAAACAGCACTTCTAAGGAAAAGTATTATGACAACGGGACCTGTCATTTATAATAAGATACCTCATGATTTTAAGGATTATTCCGCAAACATTTTCAAATCTAAGGTAACTGCACTACTTTTAGACAAATGCTATTACTCAGTAAAAGACTTTCTGAATGATATAAATTTATCCTGATTATGAATGTTATAATTAATTGCAAATTTGACCAAGTAAGACTTATGTATGTACCTGACTATAATATTATTAATTGACTTCACTTTAACTTCTGTTTTGTTTTGTTGACATTATTTTTGTTTCTATTAATATTTTAATTTATGTAATAATTTGCACGCCGCAAGGTAGATTGTAGCCGATCTCATTTATTTATGTACTTATAACATCTTATACCTGTACCTACATTCAAAGCAAATAAAGATCTGATTCTGATTCTTACTTTAGTGAAAGCCAAACGGGCGAAAATCAAATGTCTTCATTTCGTCATCGATAGTATGAAGTCCAGCGTACTTTTTTATTAATTTGGTCAGTGTTTTTGAGTGATATCGTGGACTATGGGCCAATATTTCTCGAATTCGAGCGTTAGCAGTTAGAAAATTTAATTGCATTAAGTACTTATTACTATTTTGTGGTTGCAGTGGTGGCCCAGTGGTAATGGACCCGACTTACGAGTTGTAGGTCGTGAGTTCGAACCCAGGCAGGCACTTTACTTTGTGTAAATTATTTCATCACCACTGCTCTCAAAACGGTGAAGGAAAACGTGAAGGAATAATAGAATCACAAATTCGAAGACATGTGACATCCACCAACCCACACTGGGCCCGCGTGGTGGATTATGGCCCACTCCCTCTCACAGAGCAGAGGGGAGGAGCAGTGGGAACATTATAGGCTGATGATGTAAATATGACTTGGACCTACTATTCTGAATAAAAAGCGGTTCAGTGAATGACTATGACAAACCCAACCACTATGAAGGCGGAAATATGAAAATCGGAATACAATTTAGTTTATTGTATATTTTTTTAGAGCAGTGGTGGCCAGTTGGTAACGCTGTGAGTAACGAGTAGTACTTATGTCGTAGGTTCGAACCCAGACGCTGCTGGGACACAAGCCCTCCCTGTGACACGGTGGAGCACACGGTGGAGGTCTGCCCCGCTTGAGCGGAGCACCGCCGTGTCCTCGTAGAGGCGATCGGCAGCGGCGGCGGCCTCTCGCGCCCGGCCCTGGTGCAAGCCATGGTCCGGGGCGAGAGGGAGTGGGAGGCAGTCGCCTCCTTCTGCGAAGCAGTCATGCTAGCGAAGGAGGTGGCGGGACGGATGAGGGAGAGAGCCTCCCGTCCCAGCCGCCGCGGGAGACGCTCCGGGCGGCGGGAGCCGCGTGACGACTCCCGGCCACCGTAGGCGCGGACCTGCGGGCGGAGTGCAATGGGTAGCTCACCGTCCGATCAGCACCAGGTCCGTGCCGGACGGCGCGTAAGTGTTCCACGCGCGCCTCAAAGAGTTGTCAGCATAATTTGAGGGGCCCCTTAGGGCCGAAGCTTGCCGGGTTAGCGGGATTGTCCGAAAGGGTTACCGCTACCCCGGAACATAAAGGGCAAAGGAAGGAACATGTATGGGTTTTAGTCAGTAAGAGTCTGACACTCCCTCCCAAAAAAAAAAAGCCCTCCCTGTGAGAGGAAGTGGCCCATAATCCACTACGCGGGCCCAGTGCGGGTTGGTAGATGCGACATATCTTCGAATTTTTGCTTCTAGAACATTGCCGGTTTCCTCACGATGTTTTCCTTCACCGTTTCGAAAGCTGTGGTTATGTAAATTTCACAAAGTAAAGGGCCTGCCTTGGTTCAAACCGACCTACAACTCTTAAATCGTGTCCGTGTACAGACGCCAGCAGGTCAAGATACCCGAAACTGTCAAATTTTCCCAATCAGCCTTGAACCTTAATGATTTAGCAATAAACTTCAAAATATATTAAAGAAATTTGACAGATTGTAGTAGCTTGATGTGCTGGCGTCTGTACCACTGTGCCACCACTTGACTGCTCTCATAATATTAATTTTAATACTATTACTATAGATTAATTATGTCAAACAATTCGCATCGCGTTAAGGAAAATACCGAATCACATATATTATGTATATATTGGAACAATAAAAGCTAAATAACCACAAAACAATGGTTTTCCTATTACCAATCAAACGTCATCGTTCACTATGTAGGTAATAATTATAAATATTGGTAATTGGTCAAGGGAATCCTATGTACTAGGTATACAGAAGTCTAAGAACATCCCCTATTTTTTTCTCTTGTATCTGCATACTATATGGCGTGGCAAGGGGACATCGATGGGCACCCGGAATGCCAATTCTCGTAATTATCTCATCTCAGCGACAATCAATGTCAAAAACTTGTCAAAAATGTCAAATCATCAGAATCTTTCATTTTGACAGTGCGACAACATTCATTGGGTTGTGTACGTTGTTAAGCAGACGAATTTTTAGAACATATGAAGCAATGAATTTGCAATATCCTTCGAAATTATTCAGATTGTGATTAGGGTGCAGCCTAAATGGATGGATGGTTATGGAGGTCAGAAAGACAGTTGCTCCATATAAAATACTGGTATTCAGCTGCATCCGGTTAGACTGGAAGCCGACCCCAACATAGTTGGGAAAAGGCTAGGCAGATGATGAGTTTTAAATAATTGGTTTTTGAAGGTTTTTCCCATAGCAGCCTACCTCTGGTACCTATTTATATTGCAGAGGGTGGGTTTTTCTTTCCCACACGAGAAATATCGTATTATTATGACTAATTCATATATTACAATAAATTATTTCATAAACTTATCATGTTCAAAAAAATCAGAAACGACAAACTTTTGAAAATGTGGTCTTTTGGACCAGAAGCCGAAAAGAAGGTGCAATATTTATTTAATACTTTAAGCACACAAATGTAAAGAGGCGGACTTAATGCCACAGGCATTTTCTACCAGTCAACCTTTGACAAACAAACAGAGAGAGAGAAAAAAACAAATACACAATAAAATCAATTAAAATAATAATTGGGGCAAAATGGTCTTGTTCATAGATAGAATACCGTATTCAAGTATGTGTATAAATTGCCTTGTTTTGAGGACCGTACGTTGACGTACTCATTTCCAAATTATAAAACAAATAAATTAAATAAACAAAGAAAACACACAACTCACCTTCTGATTTGTTAAACCAAAAAACAAACACTCGCAAACCATTTTTTTTCCTATTAACTCATTTCTCTCTCGACATTTTCAACGAATTTAAAATAAACAATAAACTCACCTTCAGATTTGATTAACAAAAAGTTCGAACACAAAAACACAAAACAAAGGAGGATGAACATTTTTATTTTTTTAACCTATTTTTACAAAAAAAAAATCTCAACATTACTGTCCTCTATAATATTATGAGCGACACTGAAAATGGCCGCCGACCACGGTGACAATAAATTCTCATACATTCCCGGATTTAATTGAAATACGTCATCCTACGGTATGGTTTGCAAATAGAATCATCACAAAACAACATGGCATTTACAATGCTTTTGTTTTAAGTTATGCGGTTAAGGGTACAATGAGTTAATAGAATTTCTTTTAATGTTTACGTAGATAGAGTAAACATGTTGTAGCGGTATCTACAACGCCACATGCGAACAACGCGTCATACTGACGTGACGCAAATCCTGCATCTCGCAAGCAGAGTTTACCGCGCAATTAGCATAGATACAATTTCCCAACATCAAACGTTGGGCAATTGCCCGCCAGACACAACACCAGTCTGGTCAGAGGATTCTCCCTTTTCTATGGAGGATGAGTGAACTTTACACCCTGTTCCTCTAACCTCTAAACTGGTGACCCCGAGCATGAACGTCAGCGCAGCCTTCGTGCAAATACTTCAGCGTGATGTCATCATCATCACTCCCCTATATATTAACTACTACAGCTGTTGGTCGTGGGTCCCGTTTAATTGCAAAGGACATCGCGGCAGGCCCAGATGGAGATGGCGGGATAACCTGGACTCCTTTCATAAAGATTGGTCCTTGGTAACTCCGGACAGAGAGAGATGGAAAGAGCGTAGGGAGGCCTGTGTCCCAGCAGTGGGAACATTATAGGCTGAGTATATTGAGTTTTTCGCATCTGACTTTATAAAAAAAATACTATAACATCAGTGTATCTGTGTTCTTTTAGCGCGTTCCCTGCTGTTACAGAATGTCCGTAACGAAATCATAAGTCTGGTCACCCTAACAGTAAACATTACTATGAAAACAGGATAAACGTCTAAATATCCTGATTTATATAGGGAACAATAAATATTGTAGGATTTTACTGGGTTTTCCTTATAATGTCACTCAGTCTGTACTTTTCATGTCAATTTTTGCTTATTTATATTGATTTAAAAGTCAGTCTGAGTCAACAAAATGGCTTATTAATCCATTCGCACGAATTTACTCTCCCTAATCGTAGATCGGAGATGGAGAGGGCTATGGTTGGAGTTTCCCTGCATGATCGAATCCGAAATGAAGAGATCCGCAAGAGAACAAAGGTAACCGACATAGCCCGAAGAATTGTCAAACTTAAGCGGCAATGGGCAGAGCACATTGCTCGCAGAACAGATGGCCGATCGGGTCGAAAGGTTCTGGAGTGGCGACCACGACAAGGTAGACCGACGACCTTGTGAAGGCCGCAGGAACCCGTTGGATGAGAGAAGCATAGAACCGGTCGAAGTGGAGGTGCTTGACGGATGCCTATGTCCAGCAGTGGACGTCTTTCGGCTGAAATGATGATGATGAATCGTGAATCGAAAGTATAGAAAAAAGGCACTTTTTTCATAAAATTTAAAATGTGCCAATTCGTACCTACAGGAAAAGTGGTATTATTTAATAGTGACGATTCGCGCGATTCGATCGAGCAAATAAACCAATAAAATGAAAGACACATGACACATTTTTGACGTTTAGAAGTGCCTTTTATGTGCCTATTCGAAATAAATGGTTAGACTTCTTTGACCGTTTTGAGAACAGTGGTCATGAAGTAATTTACACAAAGTTAAGCGCCTGCCTGGGAACGAACCTAGGAGTTACATCTCGCAAGTCACTGCAGGTACCACTGGGCGACCACTGCTCCAGGATACGCCTGCATATTGCAAGTGTTCAATGCTCAATGAGTCATGGTCAGGGGATTCAAGAGATTCAAGCTGTTGAAAAAGTTATAAAAATGTTTGAAGTTGTAGCGTAAACTGAACTTTATTGTGTACGAATTAAAGTTATTTTTCCATAATCTCATATTTGCTTACATTTTGGCAAATAAATCGTAAATGGAGATTACTCATTAAGTAATTATTTTCATATTTATGTAACATATAACATAGGTAGGTACATTAAGTTAGGTAAGTTTAAGTTTATTCCTGCAAATTAGTCAGCGCCTGACGTAAATTGACGTATTTTTAGTAACCATGTTTTTAATCACGTCTAAACTTGGTATGGAGTACCGTAATTTGACAGGACTAAACTAATATACATAAATTATCTTCTGTCCTTTTTATAATGAAATAGAAAGAAAAAGATGCACTGAACTTAAATTTAGTTTAGTTTATGAACAAGGGAATCGGCGCCATTATGTAAAAGTGACGACTAAATTCGTGGGTATCGACATATAAGCCGAAATGAAATTGTTTATTCGGTAAATAGAATATAGGAATCTTTATACTTTATACTAATCACATTGACGAAACAAACTCAGGGGTCCGTCTCCTTTAAAGTCTAGACATACCTAATCTTGGTCAAATCATGTGAATACGGTGTAGATAATAAAATCCCACTATTGGGATAAGTACCAATATTGTCGTGTGTGGGAGAGCCTAGGAAAGCAGTGGTGGCGCAGTGGTACCGGCACCGTGTTACCAGTTGTAAGTCCAGTCAGTTCACTTTTCTGATATATATTTTGTCTAATTTCATCTTAATTTATCTATTTTTATCCAATTTCGACCAATTTTGTTTCTTTTCATTTAATTTCATCAACATTTGTCCAGTTTTATTATGTAATTTGACTTAATTTTATGATTGTATGACATGTGTAATATTGACTAATAACTTGTATGTGTGGTGCACTGTTAATTTATAGTTGATAAGAAAGATACAAATGCTGTTTATAAAACAGTTGTGTTAGTTTTAATAGAATACTTATAAATAAAAAAAAAAAATAAAAAAAAAAAATTGCCCGTTGTATATTTTGTAGTGTTTGATGTGTTTTTTATGTTATGTATTTTTGTGGTGTACAATAAAGTATATATAAATAAATAAATAATAATATTAGGATTAATAGGTAGATCAAAACGAATAGCGCATAATTTGAATTTTGCCTTGCAATATCATTTTTACGAATAGGTACTGTAAACAGCGCCATCTATCTTGGTTTGTATGAAACACATACTCGAGGCGAGTAGGTACTAGCGTACATTTCGCGTGACTGACTTTTCACGGGACTGTCTCAAGACAGCAATGAGTATGAAGGTAGTTTAATATTTGTAAAGTATAGGAAATTACTGTCATTAGACTGACATTTTAGAAAATCGATCTATTTCTACAAATTTTACAAGTCTGCCCTACATTTTTCCATCTATCGTCGAAAATATGTGGCAGTAAAAAATCCATTTCCATTAAAAAATTACCTTTAACAGTGATCGTCATTTATTTTTTTGCATAACATAACACTAACAAGACTCCGTGAATAAAATTCAAATGCAGAAAAAACGTTTTTTTTTTTCTTGACGAGGTTTCCTTTAAAAATACAGCCAGCCTCAAAAAATGACGATAGTAACATTGAGCTAAGAGGGTTTCAAGTATTCCATATATTCTGTTGTCCTCATCTATTCGAGCATAGAGATTTGGGCGGCTCTTGGCGCATGCGTACAAAACAGTGCCCTGCTTATCCAGTCGGAGACAAAATGGCTACCCGGCGGACCGTCTGCAATTGATTTTTTTTTCCCCACGAAACTTGTAACCACACACATTTCAGCCTTACTGTGTTTAAATAAATTATTTAAAATTAACCGCGTACCACATACCGAGTTAGTGTAAAAATAAATTGTTGTGTAAAGCTAGCAGGTTATAATTGTGTCGTGTGTTTTAATCGTTATTACTTGTTAAATCGACGGTTTTTCTAACAAATGCATAGACTTAAGTGTTTTATGTCACCCCGTGGTCGATGCAGCACACGTAAGTAAATTATCCTTGATTTAATTCACCAGTTTTGTTCAGTTCGTGTGACCTAAAATCTCCGTCTAATGCAGTTAGTTACAGGCCGACAAATGTATAGGCGTCAACGATGCCGCGTTTGCTAAAGAAAAAAAAAAGTGACGGTTAATTTTTGACGCATTTTCTTTTAATTTCAAACTGGAATATTGTCATTCGAATTCAAGTGTTCCAATTGCGAAAAAACTGTGACGTATACGAGTTGAAGGACTTTAAAAATTGCACAAATGACATAACATTAATGTGTTATAATGTTCGGCAGCCAAAGTGGTTTTCCCTGAAGTTTAGGAATCCTATAGCCGTCTCCCTCTGACTCCTATTGCAGTCTCGTTCTGGCTACGTTCCTGAATGGGTGTTAAGCATGCGCTGTCCTATCCTGGTGATGTCTGGACGATTTAGTGAGGGTT
This sequence comes from Apamea monoglypha, assembly GCA_911387795.2. Lineage (NCBI taxonomy): Eukaryota > Metazoa > Arthropoda > Insecta > Lepidoptera > Noctuidae > Apamea > Apamea monoglypha. The sequence goes on along the minus strand of OU426942.1, from coordinate 6,031,705 downwards.
TCCATGTTTCACGGGCGATATTTTCACCAATGTCAAAGTTGACACATATTCCGTTACGAATGTGTGAGTGACGAGAAATTATGTGTAAGGTTAATCTGATTACTGGTCATTGTAACCATGTAATCGTATTAAGTAATCTTAGATATGAACACAATTTTTTTGCAGATCGATGCTCATTGCAACAATAGGCTAGAATTTTGGCTTGAGAAAATTTCGACAGTTCATTTCGGCCGTACAAAATTTTGTTAAATCCATAGTTACCTATTCCTTCATTGAACACTTTTCTTTTCAGGATCGACAAACTATTTTGAACCATAAATTAATGTACAAATGACCTATTTTTAAGCACTAATTACCCGTCCACAATTACGTCAATCTTGATATAAATAGCGTCACTTTCGTCATACGTAGATAATGTACGTACGAGGAAAAGTACTTTATTAACGCAAATATAATAATAACTGTAAGTACGTATTTTTATTAAAATCACCATCTGCCTAGCCTAGCCCAACTATGTTGGGGTCGGCTACCAGTCTAACCGGATGTCGCAGAACGCCTTCCAGTATTTTACATGGAGCGACTGCCTATCTGACCTCCACAACCCCGTTGTTGAGTAATACGGTACCCCTTGGTAAGACTGCCAGTTACTGATATATATTTATAATATTTATTTACATTTAATCAGTTATTAGTAATAAGTTTTATAGGATTTTGATCACAATGACCTTGGGAATCGCCCCCATTTTTAACCTTGTATGCCATATCATAATCAGCCTATAACGTGCCCACTGCTGGGACACAGGCCTCCTCTCAGTGATAGGCTGGCTGTAATCCACCACGCGGGCCCAGTGCGGGTTGGTAGATGTCACTTGTCTTCGAATTTTTTTGGTTCTAAGACATGCCGGTTTCCTCACGATGTTTTCCTTCACCGTTTTGAGAGAACGAATTATTTACAGATAGTAAAAAGCCTGACTGGGTTCGAACCTACGACGTACAACTCGTAAGTGGCGGTCGATACCACTGGGCCACCACTGCTCTCATGTCTGTATGTATCTCATGTACATATATATGACGTATGCATTAACAAAAAAACGATCGTTAATCCAACAGTGGTGATTATACAAGGCGACTGAGCGATAATAACAAGTCGTACCTACATTAATAGCCTCCCGACCGATTTCGGTCACGATGGCCAATCTCAACGGAGATTAGCCGGTACGCAGGAGATATTATAGTGCACAAGTGTGTGCGTAAACACAGGTGCACTCTCTGTCCCTCTACTGTCATAGTCCGATGGGACGGCAATCCAACACGACCGGAGAGAGATCAGGCGCAGCACCAACGGCTTTACGTGCTTTCCGAGGCATGGGGGTATTAAACCGCGAATATCCAAACTCCGGGCTGTTACTAAGAAATTCCTAATGGAAAACCCAATAACACTTTTGTCCGACCTGGGAATCGAACCCAGGACCCACGCTCAGCAGTCGCGCTTGCAACAAAGAGACCAACGGGGCAGTTAACCTACCTGCAGTAGATGCCACGTTAGGGGTAACAAATCCAGTATTAACTGGTCTCGTCAACTATTGAAACTCCGTACTACGCTAGGCCAGCTTCAGGTCAGAGTGTTACCACTAACTCAACTAGAGTTCAATCAAACTTCTTAGTCAACGCAATCTAAAGATACGGCCGTTTATGTTCCGTTTATGCCGCATATTTTTTACACTCTACCAAGGGAAACAAAACCTATAGGGTACTTTACCACACGTAAAGGAATAAATGCAACTTGCGAGATAAGCTGTAAACTGTACATAAAGGAGCATTGTGTCTGCTAATACCGAAAAACTTTGATCATCTATTTGATTTCCAAGTTTGGTGATTAGTGTCCGGTGTTCCGGATCTTCTTGCTTAAACGCAGGAGTTCATTTGGCCGTAATCCACCACGCGGGCCCAGCGCATTTTGGTATGCGTTATTTGCAAATTGAAATTCGTGTGGTCTATTTAACATTTCTATTGCAATGTCAAAAAACAGGGTTAAGAATCTCTCTGTTTAAATCTATGAAATAGTTTGTCACCCTGCAGCTAAATGATTAAAAACCAATTTTAACAAATCAAGAGTCGTATGAATTTTCTTGCTCCAGAATTTGTTTTAACCCGTATGACCTCACAGGAAATTCAATATGGCGGAAGTTCTTGTTACAAAATCAAACAGTAATGTCATTCTCTGAACATGCGAACATGTGAATCCGCGATGATTTACTAAAACAAATGAGTTCGCTTTCGAATTGTGTGCGCTCACTTGAGTGAGATGAGTAGTGAGCTTTACAGAATAGCACTAACGTTCTTTTATTTAATGTTGAACTTCGGCAATGGTTCGCAAAACAATTATGGTATTATGCGCTCAAGCTAACCCCAATTATTTTATGTTGGGGTCGGGCCATTCTCTCCGGATGCTGTTGAATATCTAAAGGCTTTATTGCGGTTCAAGTACACTTCAAATTGTTCAAGTAAATATCAATATTGCTTTTTTAATTCAAGAATTTTTGTATGACAGCCGACATTTTGTCGAGAGAGGGAGAAAACAAGAACCTTGCATTAGTTTTACTGGCTTTTGCCTGCGGCTTCGTCTGCGTGGAGATCAGAAATTATCTCGCGGGAGTGTACCAACTTTTGTGTGTTAGCCTATATTGTGTTCCGCTGCTTGACAAAGATCTCCCCTTTTCCCATCCGTCTTGTGTGATCTGTGGCCATGTTGGCCCTGCAAACGTTATCGGATCGTGGTCTACCTCGACGGCGATGTTCTCCCTCAGGCGTCCAGTGAGTGACGATCTTTGCCCATCTCTCTGGGTGCATTCGCGTGACGAAATACTAGAAAAAAAATCTATGTCCCAAACCAGGCAATAGGTCTACCTGTATGCCAAGGTGCATCTAAATCTTTTCAGATTGAGGTTGAAACCCTCGGGCTGTGGAGTCCGAGTGCTCGTGGTCTTTTTAAGGAAATCTCGAAACGGCTGGACACTTCCCGTGACCCAAGGGCTGGCTTTTACCTTGCCCAGACGTATTGCCATTCAACGAGGTAATGCAGCAAGTCTCTTGGGTACATTACCAGTCGACAGCGATGCGGATGAATTTTTCGACGCTATATTTTAGTTTGTGTATAGTTTTAGTTAAGTTAGGATTTAATTTTGTTAATTAGGTATTTGTTGTTATTTACTAACATATTATTGTAATTCTAAAGGGGTTTGTGGCTAACTAATAATAGCCGCGCGGGTCAATCGATCAGGATAAGCTACGCTTGCTGCGGTTGCTCCGTGGCTGGGTGACCATCTTCACATACCAAGACCCCTCCGTGCCTCGGAAAGCACGTTAAGCGTTGGCCCCGGCTGTCATTCGAGGATCTTTGGCAGTCGTTACGGGTCGTCAGAATCCCGAAAGTCTGACAACCAGTTAAGACTGGTTGGCTGGTTGGTTACCCCTTGGTAAGCCAAAGGGTATCGTATTACCCAGTAACTGGGTTGTGGAGGTCAGGTAGGCAGTCGCTCCATGTAAAATACTGGTATACAGCTGCATCCGGTTAGACCTGAAACCGACCCCAAGATAGTTGGGCAAAGGCTAGTCAGACGCCTAGCATTTTCCCAACTATGTTGTATGACAGCCAGGACCGCACGGTAAAGTTTACTGTGCTTTCCGAGGCACGGAGGGGCTACGTGCCTCGGAAAGCAGAGCGAATACAGCTGAGTACTAGTACTTTACATGGAGCGACTTCCTATCTGACCTCCACAACACAGTTACTGGGTAATACGAAACCCCTTGGTAAGACTGGTTGTCAGACTTTTGTGCGTCTGACTACTCGTAACGACTGTCAAAGATCTAGGAATGACAGCCGGGACCAACGGCTTAACGTGCTTTCCGACGCACGGAGCGGTCTTGATATGTAAAGATGGTCACCCATCCACGGACAGGCCGCGGCAAGCGTAGCTTAACCTGATCGATCAACCCGTGCGACTGATATTACTTAGCCACGAGCCCCTTTCTATTTAATTAATCACTATACATTTTAAACGCCATAATAATTTAATATGCATGACATTGCACGAATTATATTTTAATTAAATACCACCAATAAATTATTTATTCACAGTGGTGAATTAATGTCAAAAGGGTAATCAGACATTGTTTTAACTTCGATTCAAATAAGCGGTACAAAATAATGGTACAAAATAATGATCACCATGACGGGGAGTACAAGTGACTCTCGGCTTCGTTCAGTGTCTTTTATATGTATCTTCGCCTTTTTTTTATCTTGGGGAAATCCTCATGGATAACCGTCTGGGAAGACCGGGGAGTTATGTCGGACTATTTCCGACAAAAACACCACTGTTCTTTTTCTAGTACAATGAGTTGGGGGCACGGGATAAACTTTTAAATTCGCCGCACCCCCACTGGTATCAGCCCGCCATGTCTAGCGGGCGCCATCACTAAGTGCGGCCGATCCCACGGCCGCACGTCCTTCCATTAAGGCGCGCATACTGCGTGCCACCTCTTTGAGCCTGACTGCTCGAACGACGACACCTTCTTATGGTGGCCGGAGATCGTTAACCGTCCTTCGACGCCCGGCTGCTCTTCTGGTGCGGGTGGAATGAGAGGTATGCTCTCTCTCCCTCTCCGCAACCTCCTTTGCATGCATTACCTCCTCGCAAAAAGAGGCCACATCATCCCACGCGTCTTCGCTTCCTACCATGGACTGAACCACGGAAGTGAGAGATCACCCGCACCAAGTGTCGCGACGAGGGCACAGCGCTGTTGGGCCCAAGCTGAGCACTCCTCCAGCGTATGTGGCGCCATGTCCTCATGGCAGTCCGACAACCGGGCGTCCGCTAAGAATTTCCTCGTTAAAAACCTGCTTGAGGATTGAACCGAGGACTCCACGCGCAGCAGTTGCCATTACGACCACAAGACCAACGACGCATTCTTTGTATACATACATCATCATCATCTGCCTAGCCTTTTCCCAACTATGTTGGGGTCGGCTTCCAGTCTAACCGGATGCAGCTGAATACCAGTATTTTACATGGAGCGACTGCCTATCTGACCTCCACAACCAGTTACTGGGTAATACGATACCCCCTGGTAAGACTGGTTATTAGACTTTCGGGCTTCTGACCACCCGTAACGACTATCAGAGTGCCACGAATGACAGCCGGGATCAACGGTTTAACGTGCTTTCCGAGGCACGGAGGGAACTTGGTGTGTAAAGATGGTCACACCATCCATGGACCAACCGCGGCAAGCGTAGTTTAACTTGATTGATCGAACTGTGTGGCAGTTATTACTTAGCCACAAGCCCCTCATTCTATAAATATGTACAGAAAAATGAAAATAAGAATAATCTCTAATGAGTTTATTATTATTCTGTGACTAACATTCCAGATGTTGAACTAGCCATTTTAATTTTCGTTTTAAACCCATCTATTTTAATAACAGTTTTTTAGTATGATTAATTGTCCGGGCATTTCCCGTGTTCCTTGTCTTTCATGTAAAAGGTCAAATTAAATTAACTAGTGAAACTCCGCAAACAAGGCATATAAAACAGAAAATAAATTGATTTGATGGTTTTTTTTTTTGTGGGGTGTAGTCACTTGAAATATCTGTTAACAAACCCTTTTTTTTTTTGTTGTGTACCACGTTGACCGGCTATGAGCGGAGGTTTCCCGAGATGGCCGAAATTCATCTGGGTACAAGTTACCGTGGCGTACTTGGGAAACCTTAAATAGACTTCGTACCCAAGTAGGCCGCAGCAAGGACAACCACAAGTGGTGGTTCATGGAAGGCTCAGACCTCCGGTGTGTATGCGGTGTCTCTCCACAGACAATGGCTCACCTTCCATCTTGCACCACATGCCCTGTCACCTGCACACGTGAGGACCTTAATGGCCGCGTGAGTGAATGCTATCCGCGTTACTGAATTTTGGCCCAAACTTTAAAAAACTACGTTTATTTTTTCTATTTTTGCCATAGACACGCTAAGAAGATTGGGTTGCTGTTGTCAGAGGTAAAAACTCAGCTCAGCCTATTGCAGTCCGCTGCTGGACATAGTCCTCTCCCAGGCTGCGCCACAACACCCTGTTCTCCACTCTCCGCATCCAGTCTGTCCCTGCCACCTTCCTTAGGTCGTCCGTCCATCTAGCTGGGGGACGTCCCTACGCTTGCCGATATTTTACAGTTATTGTATCTTTTGTCACAGATAAAATAACTGTGAAAGGTCTGTAGTAATATTTCCCCGGACCAGCTCCTTCAAAGGAACTTTTTGGTACAAAATTATTACATTGATAAACAATAACTTACTTAACTTACTCTTCAGGGGATTGACCGTGACACTGTTTCTGAGATTAGAACTTTTGTTTGGTTGTTCAGTTTCAAAATCTCAGTATTCGTGGCTAGAGTGATTTCCCAAAGGTCTGCAGGAAAGGCAATCGGAGTAAGTACAGCCTCCTCTCGTATTGGCATGACTATTATAAGAATAGGTCATAGCATAATCAGCCTTTAATGTTCCCACTGTTGGGATACAGCCCTCCGCTCTGTGAGCCGGAGTGGACTTCCACCGCGCGTGCCCAATGCGGGTTGGTAGATGACACATGTCTTCGATTTTTTTGTTCTAGAACAGCTCACGATGTTTTAAACGTCACTTCGAAATTCGAACGGTGTCTCGTTGTGAATCCGCGATTATTTACTTTAAAGACAAATGAGTTCGCTTTCGAATTGTGTGCGCTTTTGGAAGGTAGATTATGGATAAATTATGCCAATCTGCCTAGCCTTTTCTCAGCTATGTTGTGGTCGGCTTTCAGTCTAACCGGATGCAGCTGGATACCAGTATTTTACATGGAGCGACTGCCTATCTGACCTCCACAACAAAGTTACTGGGCAACACGATACCCCTTGTAAGGACTGATTGTTAGACTTCCAGGCTTCTGATGACTGCCGAGATGAACGGATTAACTTGCTTTCCGAGTCACGGAGGGGCGCTTATAGATGGCAGCCGTCGACATGCGTTGACGGCAATCGCTGACACTCGTTAACGACTGTCTCCGACACGCGTTGACGGTAGATGCTGACACGCGTTGACGGCAGCCACCGACAGGCGTTGACGGCTGTCGACGGCTGCAATTGCCTCTGTCTCTGGCGTGTTTCACTCGTGTGCATGCACCCTAAGACTTTTCAGAAATAATTTTATCATCAAATTTCGTAACGTTTTCGTCATCTTTAAATTGTTATCAGACAATGAAGTCATCAAAATATAAGATAGCTGATGATTAATGATTTAATTTCGCAAAATGACCGCTACACTGTTGGCCGACGTAAGTCAGACGTACAATTGTGTCATCCAATTAGACGTATTTGCTAACGTGCAGTGCACTTGCGGTCGCGTTAAATGGCGCAGTGAAGTAACGGGCAGGACTAGATTTAACATGAAAATGTAATCTGGACATAAAAGCATATGGTCGGATCTGAAGATCCACCCAAAACTACTTTTTAACATCACAGGAGTAAAGTTTTTTCTCTTTCTGCCAAACTAACTCTTGTATTTGTATCTTTCTTCATTGTGGAGATACATTCATGCATAAAGTCTGACCTGACGACTATCCAAAATATATAAACAACATGTAGCCTTATTGGAGCAGTGGTGGCCAAGTGGTATCGGCCGCGACTTACGAGTTAAAGGTCGTAGGTTCGAACCCAGACAGGCGCTTTACTTTGTGTAAATTATTTCGTCACCACTGCTCTCAAAACGGTGACGGAAAACATCGTGAGAAAACCGGCATGTCCTAGAACCAAAAATTCGAAGACATGTGACATCTGCCAACCCGCACTGGGCCCGCGATTACGGCCCATTCCCACTCACCGAGAGGAGGCCTGTGTCCCAGCAGTGGGAACATTATTGGCTGATTATTTTATGTATGTAGCCTTATTTCTATTAATACCTTTCTTCCATACATTAACTAACTATTATTAATATTGTTTAGGGGACATAATTCATCATAAAATGAATACTAGTATTTTACATGGAGCGACTGCCTATCTGACCTCCACAACCCAGTTACTGGGTAATACCGATACCCCTTGGCAAGACTGACTAATAGTTTACCACCTAAATCTAATAATTTAAAAGCACTGACTGCAACACAGCTAAAATATAATTTCTGGAGAAAAATGGCTAATCTTCAAATAGTAAATGGTTGCCTCACCTCGTACAACATAAGATCATTTTGCTTTAAAATAACCGCATTGGTCTATTGGTCAGAAGCGCTACTAATGAGCATGAAGTCGTGGGCTTGATTCCCAGGTCGGGCACAGTGTTATTGGGTTTTCTACTCTAATCTACATATTTTTAGTAAAAGAGGTGATAGACACAATTATATCACTAGAATTAGGGAGCAATTAGTTCAACCAGGTTTCAGGCTGGCTAAAGTAGACTCATCTTTCATGGGGTACTGTTTAAAATGTTACAATAAAATACCTCCCCACATAATTGAACAGAATGAAACGAAATTTAAATCTTGTATAAAACGCACACTATGCAGCCAGGCATATTATAAATTGGGGGATTACATCGCTGATAAAAATGCTTGGCTAAACGCTAGTCCTGCTCCATAAGGACAGAAATAAATTGATTAGCATTTTAAAATACTATTTTTGCATTATATAAATTCAATCTACTAGTATTGTATAATTGTATAGCACATGTGTGATTACTATGTATATACTATAAAGCTACCATTTACTGGGCACGTCTTTCATTGACTTGAATGTGCCCTGGCGGCTGAGAGTATGTCTTGCTCACTCAAATGTCTCGCTGATGGTGGCACATGTGTTGGATCATTTAGCTCCCTTCAAAATGGTTGAGCTGAATGGTGCTAATCCATGCGTCATGTTCGTGAACGGGCGCCGCCAGTAGGGACTGGTCATCTCTTTGCTGCCATGGCTTATTTTAATTTAATTTAATATTTGAATTGTTTTAAACTTTTCATTACGGACGCTTTTAACGTTCTGCATCGTTCTCACATGCATAATTTTTAACATGAATGATGTAACCAATACTTTGTAACCATATTACTTTGATTTAAAAGAGTGTCCATGGAGTTTCTTGCCCGTTCTTCTTCAGGGTATCTACTACGCTTTGGAATGGGCAACTAGCTTCATTTTTCTGACTAACCGACCCCTTGACAATTCAAAAGTGCCTGTAATTGGTTTAATTGAAATAAATATTTTGAGTTTGAGTTCAGGAATTTCTCAGTAGCAACCCGGAGTTTAGATTTGTGCTCGGTTGATGGCAATACGCTCACCCCCTATTACATGGGACATAAACATGAATGGCGAAATGTGTGTGTACTTTTAGTAAATCTTTGCCTTACCCTTCAAGGATTGCAGGCGTAATGTATTTTTTTTTTTGCCATTAATATCTCACTCCAGCAGTGGGAACTAGGTGCACGGTTCCGGGAAAGAGCCGACAAGAAACTCCACGGTTACTCTTTTAACAATAATTGACTTTTACAATGTTTTCAAATTACAGTAGGTATGGGAGGACTGTGTAGGCCTGTCAACCAATACCAAAGGCCTCCCTACTATCTTTCCATCTCTCTCTGTCCAGAACTGCCAAGCACCAAACTTTATTAAAGAGTCCAGGTAATCCCGCCATCTCCGTAATGTTATGTTACTTAAAAATAACTAGGGTATACCCGATTACCAGCCCACCTTTTAAAATGACTTATGTCCACAAATTATCCAACAAATTGCTCTCCTTTGTCCGTGATAAACTCAGTGTCGCCAGTCGGAGTCTCCCGAGAATTATGTCATCCAATTAAGAGGTATTACAGGTCTGCACTCGTACTAGCGGTGCATGTAATCGGTTATATTAATTCAATCTTTTGTGTTTTTGCTTTAAAAAGGACAAACAAATCAATTTTGTTGTCCTTTTTAAGTGCCAGCGGAAACTGTGCCTCATGTCGCTGCGTTTAGACGCAGAGTTGTCGTTTGCATCAGCGTCTCGTCGCTGCGTCAAGGCACAGAGTTCTCGTTTGCATCTGCGTTTTGTTGCTGCGACTAGACGCAGAGCTGCCGTTTGCATCTGCGTCTTGTCGTTACGAGAGACGTCGTGCGGGAAGTGATAATTTTCCCGATTTATGCCCGATTAATGGCAAGGAAAACCTGGTCAGCTAGAGACTCATATATGACTACACCCAGCACCCTGGAGTGTAAATATTGTGGCTGACATTCGTAGATCTTTGGCAGTGGTTACGGGAAGTCAGAAGCCGGTCCAGTGTTACCACGAGGGATCGTGTTACCCAGTAACTGGGTTGGGAAGATCGGTTAGGCAATCGCTCCATGTTTATTACTGGTATTCAGCTACATCCGTTGGTCTCGTAGTTGCAAGGGCGACTGACGAGCATCCTGGGCTCGATTGCCAGATCGGTTAGTGTTACTGGGTTTTCCATTAAGGATGTTCTTAGTAACAACCTGGAGATTGGAAGTCGGCGATTTAATACCTCCGAATCTCGGAATACATGTAAGCCGTTGGTCCTGCACCTTATCTCTCCCCGGTCGTGTCGGATTGCCGTCCCATCGGACTATGAAAGTAAAGGAACAGAGAGAGAGCACAGTCCACCTGTGTTTGCGCTCACGCATGTGGACTGTAATATCTCCCGCGTACTTGGCTATTCTCCGGTAAGATTGCCACCGTCTCCGTAATTGGTCGGGTCGGGACATTAATTCAGCTGCATCCGGTTAGACTAACAGCCGACCCAAACATAGTTGAGAAAAGGCGAGACAGCTTGATTGAGGTCTCCTCTCGACCCTACCTACATTCAAACCCGTCTCGGCTACAGATTCAGTTATCACAATACTTACGACAACTCATTCTTTTCCGTAGGTAATGCGTGAACAAAGATGTGTTTGTTGACAGGAAATAAACAAACGATTCAATTCTTTGTATCTAAAGAAATTGTTATGACATGATAAATGAATTGAATGCCTGATGTCTGAGTTGTTGGTCTAGTGGTCGCAAGCGCTACTGCTGAGTCGGGTGACAGCTGAAAATCAGCGCCTTGCTGTGGGTCCCCATAGCGTAGCAACATGCTGAGTGGAAGTCTTCTTGTCACAGTCACGTTGTGCAGCTGCCGACTATTTCTGGTCTGTGCTCATGAGTATAGATCTATTCTGTTTTTATTATTCGAGTTAACTATCTTTATGTCTAGCGGTCGTAAGTCTTCTTACTCAGCAGACAGCTGTGCTGCTGGGGAGTTTGTTGCGCCACTTCTTCTTCTCAGCTAAAGCACTAGGAAGTGGTGAAGAGCGGGCGTTTTGAAGGACTGTCTTATGTAATTTTGACATTTAAAAAGTGCTGATTCTCGGACTAATTTGAATAAATTATTTTATTTTTGTTTTTTATTTTTTATTGAGTATGAGGTCCTGGGTTCAGTTGCAAGGTCAGCAAAAGTGTTATTGGGATTTCCGTCGGGAATTTCTCAGTGCCAGCTCGGAATGTAGATTTATGCACATCATCATCACCAGTCTACAGCAGTCCAGGCATTTTGCGGTGCTACGCGTGTTGGTAAGACTGCCATAGGTACACCTCCGTCACAACTTCTGCCTAACTCATCAGAGAAAATAGGCGTGATTTTACGTTATGTATGTTATGAATAGAATAATAGCTACATTGTTTTCCAGTCTCCTCGTGAACGGAGATATATTTATAGTGTGAATCTAAACAATTTTTTTTTGACCGACAGCATTTGTACGTACTGGTAATCTATTAATATGTAACCCCGACTAGCAGTCATTGTTAGAACGATTTAATATGAGAATGTAATTAAAAGGTAATAGCAGAGGTTGGCTGATTTAAGTTGTTAAGTAGTACTTGACGAGGTCATTTTTTGGATGGGTGTCCATTTGTCCAATCAATCGGCCTAGCCTTTTCCCAACTATGTTGGAGTCGGCTCCGAGTCTAACCGGATGTAGCTGAGTACCAGTATTTACATGGAGAGACTACCTATCTGACCTCCACAACCCAGTTACTGGGTAATACGGCACCCCTTTGCAAGACTGGTTGTCAGACTTTCGGGCTTCTGACTACCCATAACGACAGTCAAAGACCTATGAATGACAGCCGGTATCAAGCACGGAGGGCTCTCGTCATGTGAAGATGGTGAAATGGTCACCCATCCACGGAACAAACGCAGCAAGCGTAGCTTAACCTGATCGATGAACCCTGCGGCGTTTATTACTTAGCCACAAGCCCCTACTAGCATTCATAGTTAGAAACAATTTATAGAAGCATATCTACCATTAAATGGTTCTAGAAAAAAATGGTACAGTCACCCAATGGCACACCAATGGTAACAATTGACATTGACTACGCCTTTATGTCGTAGCAGTAAGAGTGATTTTTGGAGTGCACATACCACTGATGTGCAGTTGACTGTACCACTTTGGGATGCATGTGGGGTTGGTTAATTGGTTGGTTGGTAGTTTGTTGGTCATAGTTGGTTGGTAGTTATGTAGTTAGTGGTTGATCGTAATTGGTAGGTAAGTAAGCAAGTACTAGGGGCCGAAGCCAACTCGCAGAGGCCCTTTACACAATTCTAAATGATGAGGAGGCACCAACCGACGATTATCCCTATATGCACCATGCAAGTGCACCACCCGGTTGGTGCAGGACTATTGCAGAACATGGAAACAAAATATACTGGGCTATGGGTTTGGGTGGCTGTAGTGGATCGGTCACCTTGAACTATGGAAGTTCTATGTCCCCTGGACCAGTGATAATTATAATATTCACAGATAAAATACCAAGGGGTGACTTGCACACTCAATAATGGGCCCCCGAAACGGTCGCTAGCACATAGTGTTGTAGCGACAAGGGGGCAAGATGTCCTGAGGTGCTTATGAGGAGTGGAGCAACATGTCCTGAGGTGCTTGTGAGAAGTGGATAGGTATTCCACGGCTATCAGAACGATCCCGGAATTGCAGTCAAGATCCCTACCAGCATCTTGCTGAAATACTTCCTTCCTCCGAGCACGTTTAAACATGGTGTGCATGCATCATAATAATGGGACATGGGATACAGAAAAGTTCTAACATGTTCAGCCGCATATCGTGGCGTACAAATTGATAAGAAGAGATAAAGAAAGAAAGAAAGAAAATTATTTATTGCGACTCGTACAGGATTATAAACTAAACTAAACGAAACACAGTTAAAAATGAAAATAAAACAAATTATATATAAAAATGAGATTATAATAGATGGTGCATAAACCATGATAATATTCATCAAAATTGAATAATTAATAATTAAATTATTTAATTATTAATTATTCAATTTCATCATTATTCATTAAATATTAGGTATAATTACAATTCAATAAGCATATGTCATTAAAAATTTCAATTCCAAATTACAATTATTCTAAAAAATACAATAGATTACAAAATTCGTAATATGACAACAACACAACATTGTCATTTCAGTAACGAAGAAAATGGTCCTCTTTCATAAACTCTGCTATACTGTAATATGCTCTTTCAGTTAGTAAACTCTTCAATTAACTTTTAAGAGCAGATATATCTAATGTAACTAATGTTAAATATATCTGCTGTATTAATTTTTGACTGCACGGTTGGCGCAGTGGTTAAGCAATTGACTGCTGCGCTGCGTGTCGCTGGTTCGATTCCCGCACGGAACAATATTTGTATGACCTACAAGTAGTTGTTCCAGGTTTGTAAACGCATCCACGATACAGGAGAAATTCCTAGTGTGGGGCAACGTTTTTTTATAAAATAAAATAAATAGATAAAATAAAAATGTTTTCCATGATTTGGGCAATTTATTAAAAATGGTTGGCGGTTTGATTGGTTGGTTGGTGGTTGGTTATAGTTGGTGGTGGTTGGTTAGTTGGTTCGTGGTTGGTTTGGGTTGTTGTGATGGCTATTGAGTTATTTGACAGGTTAAGCCACAGAACAGATAAATCTGTTCTGTGGGTTAAGCTGTGTTTGACGAGAAATTATTTGGATGAGTGTCCATTCTTGACTGAAGGCTCTTGTATCTTCTAAGTGCAGTCTTAAAAGCTAAAAGATAGTCGCACGTCGTCACGAATAGCTAGTAGTAGTCTTTTAATTTACGGAAGTGTTTTCAGGAAAGTTGTCATCTGACAAAAACAAAAAACCCTTTCGTGTACCCCACAGTTCTACGAATTATAGGCAGAACAGTTATATTGTGCGTGTAAGCAAAAATTGTAATACCTCGACGGCGATGTCCTGCCTCAGGCGTCCAGTGAGGGTCAGTTCACACCAAGACGCGACGCGACGCGACGCGACGCTGCGCGCACTCTTTAAAACGACCTACTGCACCGCGCAACGTATTCTGAACTCTCACAATGCAATGTGTACCTTTTCGTGTAGAAAATAAAGTATATTTTGAGTCACTCTTTTAAAGTGTGCGCGCAGCGTCGCGTCTCTGTGTGAACTGACCCTGAGTGACGATCTTTGCCCATCTCTCCGGGTGCATTCGTGAGACGTGTTCGGCCCCCTCCTATTTCAGCCTGGCTGTTTTTTCTCCAACATCCTCTAATTGAGTTATGGAGCGCAGCGTGGTGTTTCTAACTCGATCTGTACGCTTAACACCTATTATGCTGACTTCCATTGGCCGAAATAATTCATCCGCATCGTTGTCAATAGAAAAAGTGCCCAAATAAAAACGTTTTTGCAAAAAAAAAACCGACTTCCAAAAAAGACACTACAAAGTGAAAAATAACTTTAATTTCGGAAGTCGGTGTCGTTGGGTTCGCATTTTCGTTGTTTGCCACCGACTGGTGGCAAAGTTTTGGGCCAACAAGATATGAAATTCGGTCGTGCCAGCGACACGAAGAAGAAGAATGGGTTCCTGCATGGTTTATAAACTCAATTGGACCCGGTAGGTGGCGCTGCTTTTCCGGGGCGGACGGCGACGTCTGCCGGGTCTCCTTGTTTATTATAAACATCGAATTTTTACGAACCCTGGTTTTAAATAGGTTTAACGCTAAACGCATTCAGTGCTTTGTGGTGTAAACAGGCTTCAGCATATCAGGTTTAGGTTTAAAGAAACTTTATTCTCAATAAAAACATAACATGTCACTTACTTGTGAACAACACCCTACTTCCTACTATCCTACTTCCTTCCTACTATATATATATATATATATATATATATATATATTTATATATATTATTAAATTATATAAGTTAAAGTTAGTAGTAGTTAGTTAGTTGTTTTATTATATTAAGTTGTAAAATAAATTTGATTAGTTAAATTATATTATTATTATTATATTTATATTTTATATTATTATTTATCCTACTAATAATATTATAAATGCGAAAGTTTGTATGGATGGATGGATGGATTGATGGATTTACGGATGTTTGTTACTCGTTCACGCAAAAACTACTAATCGGATTTGGATGAAATTTGGCACACAGGTGGTTTATAACCAGGATTAACATATAGGATACTTTTTATCCCGATATTCCCACGGGATCAAAACTTATGCGGGTGAAACCGCGGGGCGCAGCTAGTTAATCATAATTTAAATTTACAAAAAGTTCGACATTACTAGTTACAGACTAATCAACAAAGTATGTATCCGAATCCCGACCCACCCAACGCATTTATGTCATGTCCATCAACAACATCTATCCAACAATCTCTATAGGGCAGTCTATTTCTTGCCTAGAACTAGTCTACACGTGGACAGAGCCAGGAATAGAATCAGTCTTGACTTATAAATAAATATGGTTATTATTAGAGAGTCGTTATGTTATGCAGTTAGAAGCCCGCAAAATGTCTCTACCTAAGACACTGTTATACTGCAACAAAGGTTTTTATGACAGTGCATTCGACAATTCTCGTAATTTTCCCTTCTGATCTCAGTCTTTCAGACTGTGAACGTCCCTACATGTTTGAAATGTTTTTGACGTTGATTGTCGCTGAGATGAGATTGCGACCAGATTTTGAACGTTTTTAATTACGATAATTAGTCTTCTGGTCTTAAGTCACCACGTAGGGCTAGTCTGTAAAGTTCACTGCTCACCTCACTCAAGTGAGCGCACACAATTCGAAAGCGAACTCATTTGTGTTTAAAATCATCGCGGATTCAGAACGAGACACCGTTCGATTTCAAAGTGATGTTTAAAGCACTTTGAAACTTTAAGTGATGTTTTAATTGGGCTCTCATTAGTGATGACTAGTTTTTATTGTACAAGGTATTACAAAAACAATGTTATTACAGCATTTACACATCACCACTGCTCTCAAAATATCTCTCGGTGGAATAAATTTGGCCTGTCCACAGGTATGTCCTAGAACTAAAAAAATTGAAGACATGTGACATCCACCAACCCGGACTGGGCTTGCGTGGTGTACTCCCTCTCGAAGAGGCCTGTGTCCCAGCAGTGGGAACATTATAGGCTCATTATGCAGCGCGTCTTCTTCTTCCATACTTTCATCTCTATTAGCCATCATCACAGTAGCTACTCCTTTTTTAGCCATATCATCATAAGTGTGTTGTATGGTGTATGTTTGTCTAGCAGTGGTGACCCAGAGATAACGGCCGTGACTTATATGTTCGTGTCGGGTCGTGCGAACCCAGGCAGGCACTTTGCTTTGTGTAAATTTCATCACCACTGCTCTCAAAACGGTGAAGGAAACCGCTATGTCCTAGAATCAAAATTTCGAAGACATGTGACATCTAACAACCCCCACGGGGCCCGCGTGTTGAATTATGGTCCACTTTCTCTCACAGAGAGGAGGCCTGTGTCCCAGTAGTGGGAACATTTTAGGATGATTATGGTCCACTCCCTCTCACAGGGAGGAGGCCTATGTCCCGGCAGTGGGAACATTATAGGATATTTATGCTATGTGCTTATAATAAAGAGTATTCTATTCTATGATCTATCATCTTTCACACAATCCATTCATTGTTAATTTGGCATACCATTACTAGTAACTATATTATAAACGTGAAAGTTTGTATGGATGGATGGATGTTTGTTACTCTTTAACGCAAAAACTAGTGAACGGATTTGGATGAAATTTGGCACACAGATGGTTTATAACCAGGATTAACATATAGGATACTTTTTATCCCGATACTCTCACGGGATCAAAACTTATGCGCGTGAAACCGCGGGGCACAGCTAGTCCGCGACTCAAAGAAGAGTCCAAAGAATGTCATTATAAACGATCACGAGGGTATTGCCATAATCATACCGTTAGACAAACGGATGGTCCCGCCTTCTCTTCCCAAGTGACGCAAAAGGATACCAAGATTCCTCGTGACAAAATAGGAGTCTATTTTTAGTTGTGCTATAACAAATCTCGGAGTTATCGCCGCACTCACAGACGTTTATTTGCGTTAATGAGCTATTACTTAGCGCTGGACACTGGAAAACATATTTGCCAGACTGCAATTATTGCTGGAGGTAGTGGACGAGCCTTTTTAATTGCCAAGAATAGCCTAAATTGCTTTGGCAATATTACCTCTAATTGCTCCGTCTATTCTGTATGGCTAAGTGTCGCTGAATGGAATTGTCGAATGTCTAATGGGTATGCATTAGTTTATTAAATTGCTCCATATAGCTCAACTACCATGGGTTATTGCTAACAATGGTGACAGCAACCATTGTCCAGGTAAGCACAGTTTTTATTGAATGCCAATATTTTTTTATTGAACAAGACCTATGTCCTGGGCATAAAAATCCCTAACCATAAGCATAACCAATCAGCCTATAATGTTCCCACTGCTGGGACACAGGCTCCTCTCGGTGAGAGGGAGTGGGCCGTAATCCGTCACGCGGGCCCAGTGCGGGTTGATCGATGTCACATGTCTTAGAATTTTTGATTCTAGGACGTTTCCGTTTCCTCACGATGTTTTCTTTCATCGTTTTGAGAGCAGTGGGTTCAAACCTACGACCTACAACTCGTAAGTCGCGGTTGTTACCACTGGGCCACTACTGCTCTGAAAATCCCTATTTATGCCGTCAACCAGGTGGTTGACGTCAATGCAATGGGTGTTTGTTGAACACTCAAAATGAAAGTGATTGTCATTTGGAGAATCAGAAGTATGCTACGCAATTAAACGCTACTGATCTTACGTATTCTGTAAAACTTTGGACATTCATCTAAAAAACCATATTTAATTATTGTTTTCCTTATTTGGTAGCCGAGATAAGTCTAATTGGTTACTCTCACAGTTTAGTTAATTGTTCATTAACAGTCATTAATTTATGTGAATGCGGCTGTAAGAGTCGGTTAAGGCACATTAGGAACTAGACCACGGGTTCAAAGATTCACGATCTGGACAATAATATTAATAAAAAAATTACTAACTGACAGACAGTGCATTGACCTATTGACATTAATTTTGAATGTACGGTCTGCAAAACAAATGTTTGCGCCGAAAATATTAATATTGGTGTTCGAAATAAATTAAAAGGTTATTTATTTATGTAAATTAAAATAATAAGTAAGCAAATAACAACGAATACCTAATGAATTAATAAAAATAACAAAATTAAATCCTAACTTAACTAAAACTATACACAAACTAAAATATAGCGACGAAAAATTCATCCGCATCGCTGTCGACTGGTAATGTACCCAAGAGACTTGCGGCGTCAGCGGGATTGTCCGAAAGGGTTACCGCTACCCCGCAACACAAAGGGCAAAGGAAGGAACATGGGTGGGTTTTAGTCAGTAAGAGTCTGACACTCCCTTCCGCTCCACCCAGAGCGGGAGGGGTCATTTGATGATTGTCCGAAAGGGTTACCGCTACCCCGGAACACAAAGGGCAAAGGAAGGAACATGGGTGGGTTTTAGTCAGTAAGAGTCTGACACTCCCTTCCGCTCCACCCAGAGCGGGAGGGGTCATTTGATGATTGTCCGAAAGGGTTACCGCTACCCCGCAACACAAAGGGCAAAGGAAGGAACATGGGTGGGTTTTAGTCAGTAAGAGTCTGACACTCCCTTCCGCTCCACCCAGAGCGGGAGGGGTCATTTGATGATTGTCCGAAAGGGTTACCGCTACCCCGGAACACAAAGGGCAAAGGAAGGAACATGGGCGGGTTTTAGTCAGTAAGAGTCTGACACTCCCTTCCGCTCCACCCAGAGCGGGAGGGGTCATTTGATGATTGTCCGAAAGGGTTACCGCTACCCCGCAACACAAAGGGCAAAGGAAGGAACATGGGTGGGTTTTAGTCAGTAAGAGTCTGACACTCCCTTCCGCTCCACCCAGAGCGGGAGGGGTCATTTGATGATTGTCCGAAAGGGTTACCGCTACCCCGCAACACAAAGGGCAAAGGAAGGAACATGGGTGGGTTTTAGTCAGTAAGAGTCTGACACTCCCTTCCGCTCCACCCAGAGCGGGAGGGGTCATTTGATGATTGTCCGAAAGGGTTACCGCTACCCCGGAACACAAAGGGCAAAGGAAGGAACATGGGCGGGTTTTAGTCAGTAAGAGTCTGACACTCCCTTCCGCTCCACCCAGAGCGGGAGAGGTCATTTGATGATTGTCCGAAAGGGTTACCGCTACCCCGCAACACAAAGGGCAAAGGAAGGAACATGGGTGGGTTTTAGTCAGTAAGAGTCTGACACTCCCTTCCGCTCCACCCAGAGCGGGAGGGGTCATTTGATGATTGTCCGAAAGGGTTACCGCTACCCCGGAACACAAAGGGCAAAGGAAGGAACATGGGCGGGTTTTAGTCAGTAAGAGTCTGACACTCCCTTCCGCTCCACCCAGAGCGGGAGAGGTCATTTGATGATTGTCTGAAAGGGTTACCGCTACCCCGGAACACAAAGGGCAAAGGAAGGAACATGGGTGGGTTTTGGTCAGTAAGAGTCTGACACTCCCTTCCGCTCCACCCAGAGCGGGAAGGGTCATTTGATGATTTCCCACCCGGAAAAAAAAAGAAAAAGAGAGTTGCGGCATTACCACGTTGTATGGCAATGCTTAGTTAGTCTTATATCCGAAATTAATATTAATTCGGTAGTTAGTGTAAAAAACAAATCAGTAAAACTTGATATGCTTGCAAAATATAAATTAACAAGCACAACAACAACAACAACAACCTTTTGATCTCTCTTGTAGTATGGTATGCAGGTACAACCGTAAAATCCTTATTGAATCCTATCCTGCTAGCCTTTACCCAACCATGTTGTAGTCGGCTTCCATTCTAACCCGATGCTGCTGAATACCAGTATTTTACATGGAGCGACTGCCTATCTGACCTCCACAACCCAGCTACTGGGTAACATTAACATGATAAAACTGGTTGTCAGACTTTTGGGCTTCTGACTACCCGTAACGACTGTCAAAGATCTACGAACGATACTACCAACGGGTTAACGTGCTTCCGAGTCACGGTCTCGGTAAACAATGGATAGTCACCCATCCATGAGCCGACCGCGGATCACCGTGCAGCTGTTGTTGTTTAGCCACGATCTCGTCATATAATCCTAATTATATTTACTTTTTAAATAATGAGGAGTATAATGAACCCTTGGACGATATTTTTGAAGTCTTTATTTAATTATTTAACTATTTAGGTACTGCCGGCATTTGCACGCCACGTTTTGTGGTAGAGTATGTGCATCGTCTTCACATATAATTATATAATGAATGTATACAAAACCTTGTAAAACATTTTCTAAAAGAGTAACGGTGGAGTTTCTTGCCCATCTTTCTGCTTACAAAACTACCATTTGGAAGGGGCGACTAGAATCAACTCTATTTTTTGTGAATGTTCACGTTCAAAAGTGTCTTGTATGTGCTTATTTGAAATAAATGATTTGACATTACAAACGCAAATAAAAAATACAAGACCGAAAAAATACGTTTTACTACGAACTCAAACTACAATAAAATTTACATTTGTCACAATTCTATTAATAGGTTTTATAGCGCTTTTTTATAGTCAAGAGTATTTTATAACCAGATGTGCTTTCGTGCAGTAAAAATTGGGTATATTTTGATTATGACAGCTGTACTCGTATTGGCACATTCAAGGTTTACTTAGTACGTTTTGGATCATAAATTTGAATCCCGCATGTTAAAATTTGTGCATAATTACATAGGTATATGGCCTCCAAAAGTTAGTTGACATTTTTCCTTCTTCAACTTTGACACATCACATTATGATTTAACATTCTAGTGATCCAAATGTTTGAAGTGCTATTAACGTTGTTATTGACTCATTCTTTTTGACTTATCATAAAAATAATCAAGTAATCCCTTAGGAGTACCAGATTATTTTTTTATACGAATCTTCGGTTGTCAACTTGTCTTAAGTATCATCACAAAATGAACAGACTATATTAGGTAATTATTTAAGAGACCATACGTTATGATTATGATACTAATAATAAATGTCATTCGTTAGTTAGCTTGTAAGAAACACCACGGTTCCTTGGAAAATTAATTGGCTTTTACAATATTTCTAAAATATTTTCAAAGATATGACAACCGGAATCGTCTGTTGTCAACTTGTCATAAGTATCATCACAAAATGAACAGAGTATAGTATGTACTGTATGTAAATGAGAACATACGTTATGATTATGATACTAATATCAAATATCATTAGTTAGTTACCTTGTTACGCTGTCGGTACATAAACTATGCATAACTGTGGGTCCCTATTTATGTTCGTCTGAATTGAGGATATCCTGCGGTAGGGCTCGCTAAATATGTGATCTTTGACCCTTGTCAGGCAGAGTATGAAGTACCTTTGGTAAAAAAATTGTTTTAAGAAAAATATAAAGTTACATTAAACTAGGTGACAGAATATACAAATCTTTTCAATTGTGTTATATGCAGCTGTGGGGATGGCCCAGTGGCAACGGCTCTGACTTACGAGTTATAGGTTGTAGGTACGAACCCAGGCAGGCGCTTTACTTTGAGTAAATAATTTCATCACCACTGCTCTCAAAACGGTGAAGGAAAAGGAGGAAACCGGCATGTCCTAGAACCAAAAATTCGAAGACTTTCCTCACACCGGGCTCGCGTGGTGGATTACGGCCCACTCCCTCTCACAGAGAGGAGGCCTGTGTCCCAGCAGTGGGAACATTATAGGCTGATTATTATTATTATATTATATATCCCATGTAATTACCCTATTGCTGATAACCAGGCACAGATCCACACCAGAAATGGGATAACCAGCAATACTTTGCCAAACCTGCGGGGTAATTGCGTAACACACTATTAGTAGCAATGGCTTTCATTTTGACAGTTCAACAACATTCATTGCGTTATTTACGTTGTTGAGCAGATTAATTTTTCTAACATATGAAGCAATGGGTTAGCAATATCCTTCAAAATGATTTAGATTATTATTGAAAGTGTGTTATACAATTAGAGGGTGCAGTGGTCTCCGGTCGTGTCGTTTTGTCGTCCCATCAGACTATGAGGGTGAGAGAAGAGGGAGTGTACCTATGTCTGCGGACACATTTGTGCACTATAAGATCTCCCGCGCCGATGGCTAGTCTCCTGGCTGCCGTGGCCTCTGGAGGACTTTTATTTTATCGAACCTAGGGTACCCTTAGGGTCAGTTCACACCGAGACGCGACGCGACGCGACGCTGCGCGCACAGTTTAAAAGAGTGACTCAAAATATACTTTATTTTCTACACGAAAAGGTACACATTGCATTGTGAGAGTTCAGAATACGTTGCGCGGTGCAGTAGGTCGTTTTAAAGTGTGCGCGCAGCGTCGCGTCGCGTCGCGTCTCGGTGTGAACTGACCCTTAACAGTACTTACTTAAGTCCAACGAGGCAGTCTTTGGTTTTTTTTTTGTTTTAAATGTTGCCCCACACTAGGAATTTCTCCTGTATCGTGGGTGCGTTTACAAACATTTAAACTCACATACACAAACAGCCAGACCCGGAACAACTACTTGTAGGTCATACAAATATTTGTTCCGTGCGGGAATCGAACCCGCGACACGCAGCAGTCAATCGCTTAACCACTGCGCCAACCATGACGTCATAAAGAAGAAATAAACATAACTTCGTCCTCTAATAAATGAAAGTAAAGCAACACTTACATATTATTTGGGTGAAATGAAGAATCATCATCGTCATCATCCACAGCCCGACTTCACTAGGCCTATGCCCACGCTCCTGCACCAGCCTCGTCCAGGTTCTACACAGTCAAAATGAAAATCAAAAGTCTGTAGCGGTACCTACAATGCCACATGCGAACAACGCGTCATACTGACGTCACATAAATCCTGAATCTCGCAAGCAGAGTTTACCGCACAATTAGCATACATACAAACTTCCCGACATCAGTCGTTGGGCAATTGCCCGCCAGACACAACACCCGTCTGGTGGGAGGATCCTTCCTTTTCTATGGAGGATGAGTGAACTTTACACCCTGTTCCTCTTACTTCTAAAAGTCATTTATTCAAATTAGGCTGAGAATCAGCACTTTTCGAACGTCAAAATTACAATAGACAGTCCCCCCAAAAACACCCGCCCTTCACCACTTCCTAGTGCTATCGCTGGGAAGAAGAAGTGGCGCAACAAACTCCCCAGCAGTACAGCTGTCAGTGTCGCTTACTGTTGACATGAAGATATCATAATTGAAAACGTTCAAAATCTAGTCGATCACCAATCTCATCATCATCTGCCTAGCCTTTTCCCAACTATGTTGGGGTTGGCTCTCAGTCTTACCGGATGCAGATGAATACCAGTATGTTACATGCAGCTACTGCCTATCTGACCTCCATAACCCAGTAACTGGGTAATACGATCCCCCGTGGGTAAGACTGGTTGTTTGAGTTTCGAGCTTCTGACGACCCGTAACGTCTGTCAAAGATCCACGAATGACAGCCTGGACCAACTGCTTAACGTTCTTTCCGAGATGTAAAGGTGACCACCCATCCACGGACCAACCGCAGCAACCGCACCTTAACCTGAACGTGCGGTTATTACTAAGCCACAAGCCCCTCTGTACTTGATATTAAATATAAATAAATAAAACAGCCATGGAGAGGCGTTAAGAGGCCTCTATTATGTTGATGAAATCAGATAATGTTTTGATTAAGTGTAAATACGATCAATAAAATGCTGTTAGCTTTTTGGGTATAAATTACCACAGGAAGGATTTCTAAGTAATTTGTCATTGCTTAATATTTATGTCATCACACATGGTAATCCGGATGACATTGCCAATAATAAGGTTAAGGTTATCTATACCACAAAAATGGCGAATCTATGTGTTTACCTTGAAATGTATCTATTATTTTATTCTTAACAGCGAATAATTTGACTTTGACATCATTGGTGACTGTCACGGTCAGTCGAAACAACACAACAACATTTAACAATTTTTAGGGAGTGTGAGGAGTATGTATGTCGTTTTCTGGGGGAGTATATGACTTCCCTAGAAAATGACATACCTACTCCTCACACTGTCAATCAATTTACTCAAAGAATACCTAATACTCAAAAAATATGAGTATGATTTTTTGACTATTAGGAGTATGATTTTTTTGAGTACTTAATAGATGTATTTAAACAGTTGATTTTCTAGAGTGTATTAGGAATTTGTTAGTTTGTAGGGGTACGCGTAGGTACATACAGATGGGGCATTGACTCGTCCATTGAGATGGGTCAATATGAATAAATCTGAAATTATTTGAGGTAGAGAAAGTCCAAAAGTCCATGTTATTTCACCTCTGACAGCAGCAACCCAATTGCAATCTTATATTGACAAAAATAAAGATTACTGTGATTTTGACAGACTTGACAATGGCTGCAACCCAAAAGCTTATTGCAATGATTATAAAGGTCACTGTGATTTTAACAGTCATGTAAAATAATTGTCTAAGGACTGTACAATAAGTTCAAATCATAGGACTCTACTAGATTGTTAGAGTGGAGAGCAATGAATGAACAATGAATGTCGAGCCTAACAAAATAGGCCAATATATTCTTACATCTATAAACTTTATTATCTTTGAAATACACAACGGAAGAAAACAGTAAAAATTTTCACGTGAGGTTCACTTTTAAACAGATATTCTCAACTTGATTGCCTACTATTTTCTGTAAACAATAAAAACCACAGATTCCACAACAAATCATCATTCTCCTGCCCTTATCCCAATTTATTTGGGGTCGGTGCAACATATATTTTTCTTCCATACTTCTCTATTAGTGGCCATCTCGGTAGTCACCCCCTTTATAACCATATCATCATTCACACAGTCCATCCATCGTTTCTTTGGTCTTCCCCTACTCTTATAGCCATCGACATTCATACTCAAAACTCTCCTCTTTTTCCTCATTTCTCCGTATCACACGCCCATACCATGACAACCGATTTCCACACAACTTTTCAGTTACCGGTGCAACTTTTAGACTTCCTCTTATGAACTCATTCCATACCGATTCCACAATAGATAACACAAAGTAAATTCTTTCTTTGTGTTAGACATACGTATAAGAGAAAGAATGAAATTTTCATCATCGACTGTTGTCAATGTTGACTATACAATTAGATTTGAACTATTTTATTGTATGGCTCTCCGCCTTTGTTCTTCTCGGTATTAGCAAAACAATGGTAGTTTATAAAACATCACCAAACGTCAACAAATGAGTGGTGGTCCAGTGGTAATGAACCCGACTTACCAGGCCTCTGGTTAAAGTCAAACTTGGGCAGGAACTTTACTAAAGCTTTGGTTGCCATTTTATTGTCAAAAACTGGTAACAATATTCACGACAGAACCGCTCATCTAGGAAACACTCCTCTCAAAATGGTTAAGGAAAACATTGTAAGGTAAAGACATGTAACATTCACCAACCTGCACTAGATCCTCGTGGTGATGATGCCCCACTCCCTATCATAGAAAGGAGGCCTGTGTCTCAGCAATGGGGACACTGTAGACTGATAGTGCTATACACCAAGCGTTTTAAAGTATGTAGGTATAGGTTGTTATGAATTCCTTTATTTCCTTCAAAAGGTGGTACGGTACAGCTTTGTCAGTTGAGCGTCGCTGCTATTTTCAATACTGAGTTTGAAATTTTGAATGCAATATTAACATCGTCTATTGTAAAAGAAGAAGATGCATGCATATTGAATTCTGCCAGCCTATTCTGTAAAACTTAGGTGAAGTACGCTTGAAGTGAGCTGTCATTCTAACTGATGCTAGGGATTGACACTATTGACAGCTCACGTTTACACGATGAGATTTCATAGAATAGGTCGCCTGTATCCTATTATATGTAGACGCGTAAGATTTTCTATTTCCTTGATACTGTCATTATCCTAGCCCATTCTTTTGCTTATCTCAAGAAGGGAAGATCAAAGAAACGGTGGATGGACTGTGTGAAAGATGATATTGCTAGAAAGGATGTCATCATGGTCGAGATCGAGATGACGTCTCGATATAGTCACCCGACTATCGAGATGACGACCATGACGGCTAAGAAGAAAACCCCAAATAAATTGGGCAGGAGAATGATGAATATAGTGATACTTTCGCTTAACTTAATTTTTGAGTTTTTTTTACCTAGTTTTACTAGGTGGAGTTAAATTATATTAGGTACTTTGTAAAGTCACATTTTTGACGCAGCAACGGATCCACCTGATTTTTTTCAAAAATATATTTTAACTTTTAGTCCAGAAAATGCACAGTGCTTGTGAGACAGACGGGATCGAAGCGCTGCGCATAAAAGCTACAGTCTTTGATAATATTTACACATTAAGTAACTGCATATTTCAGTGGTTTACTCTGTGTACTGTTTGTCAATAATTCATTCAACAGCTTTACATAGCTACGATGATGACCACATAATTTGAAAATAATATCTGGTATCTTGTATCTTCAGATCCTACGCACCTAGTTTTGTCAATCAATTCGATGTTGTCTTAATGAGTACCTTCTCGATCGGTCACATAACTCATCGTCTGTCTAGCCTTTCCCCAACTATATTGTGGTGCCGACCACCAGTCTAAACCAATGGGCAATACGGCTGAATACCAGGGGGTCTACTCCGAAGTGGTATCGGCCGAATGTTCGGCCGTTTCCTGCTACGAAGTTACTATTTGTTTCTGTCGGTTCCGATCCTACACTCCTACACTCTTTCGAATATCGACTATGGTCCCAAGCCAACTGAGCTGATCCGAACATTTTTCACATTTTTCAATAATATTCGATTCGGCCACGTGTCGGTCCGATCCGATCATTCGCACTTTGCACTTCGTAGTAGACCCCCAGTATTTTACATGGAGCGACTCACTATCAGACCTCCTCAACCCAGTTACTGGATAACACGATACCCCGTGATAAGACTAACGTTACAAATACGATGCCTCAAAGTTTTAATTTGAATATATCTCCTTCATCTTCGAATCCCTCTTTCTCAAAATTCTTATTGCTTTCTCTATCCAGCTCAAGTGCCGTATTATGACAGTTTAATTTCATCATGATTCCAGTATAAGAAAGAGACGGGGCTATACATGATTTATAGCACCATCCCTTTGTCGCACTGTAATCATGATGGCATTAATACTTCGTAATCCTACTATCCTACTAATATTATAAATGTGAATGTTTGTATGGATGGATGGATGGATGGATGTTTGTTACTCTTTCACGCAAAAACGACTGAACGGATTTGGATGAAATTTGGCACACAGATGGTTTATAACCAGGATTAACATATAGGATATTTTTATCTCGATATCCCCACGTGGTCGAAACTTATGCGGGTGAAACCATGGGCGCAGCTAGTATACCCTATAGTTCCTTCAACTACAAGATTGTTAGCTAGAAAAAGATATTTAGATGACCTCAGATTTTAATTCAAAATTACCTTCTTCATCATCGAATCCTACGCAGCTTGTCTTTGTCAAAAATCTTGTTTTCTCTATCCAGCTCAGTAGTTCCTTCAACCACAAGATGGTTAACTAGAAAAAGATATTTAGATGACCTCAGTTTTGATTGTAAATTACCATCTTCATCTTCGAATCCTACGCACCTGTGTTTATCAAAAATCTTATTTGTTACTCAATGAACTACAAAATTGTCAATTTGACACCCCGGGTATTTTTTTTTTTGACACACTAAGAATTACTCCTGTATCGTGGGTGCGTTATCAAACATTTAAACTCACATACACAACAGCCAGATCCGGAACAACTACCTGTAGGCAATACAAATATTTGTTCCGTGCGGGAATCAAACCCGCGACACGCAGCGCAGCAGTCGATCGCTCAGCCACTGCGCCAACCGTGTCGTCTGATGGTCAAAGATAATGACCACGCAATCACTGTCCATTCCATGGTTGCCTGGAAAAGATCACAGAAAAAGTGATAAGGCCGTTCATTGTATGTTAATCAAATACTTATTTACCGGCTGACTCTTTTATTCTCTTGAAAAAAAACAGGGTATAAAAAAATTATGACTGTCAAAAAATTATAATTATGTTTTGTCATAAGTTATTTATTTCATAATAAAATACATTGCCTTAAAAATATTACAGTGATGATAAATAAAATATTAATAACCAAAAAAAAACATTGAGTACTTACGTTGTGAAATAAAAAAGATCTCTACTCAGTTCACCTTTTATATCCTGTTTTTGTCCAGACGGTAAAAAAAGTTAGCCGGTATATAAAAAGAACTTTATTAACACATAATGGGCGGCCCTATCCCTTTCAGCGATCTCTTCCAGGCAACCATGGAATGGACAGTGATTGCGTTTTGGTCCAGACGGTAAAAAAGTCAGCCAGTATGTAAATAAGATTGTTAGTTGTTAAATAGTGTAAATAGTTTTATACATACAATACAATTAATTTAAAGGTGTACAAAATTCTTAACTAGAAAATATACTTAGATGGTCATCTAAGTATCTTTTCTAGTTAAGAATTTTTTGAATGTGAATTGTGAATGTGTGTGCCTCCAGAGGTCTCTGAAGGCCATTTTTTGTGCTTAAAAACATTCAAATTCAAGTCGCAATCTCACCTCAGCGACAATTAATGTCAAAAACTTGTGAAATTAGTACGGAAAATAGAGGTATATTTAACAGATTGAGACTGTGAACATTCTTAAAAGTAAGGGAATTGCCCCTCAGTTTTAATTAAAAATTAACTTCCTCATCATCAATATCGCACCCCTCTTTGTCAAAAATCTCGCTGTTGTGTCTAGATACGATCTTAGGCTTATTATAAGCTATAGCGGGTCCCGCGCGCGGTCAGTTGCGTCTCGGCACCGTCCGAATACCGACGTTGCCTTTCTCTTACCAACCGCGAAGTAACGCAGTGTACACGTGTGCTGGTGGAAGTGATAAAATAATTATTCAATTTGTTTTTTTTTTTATTCCTATTGACTCGAAAAAAAATTATTTTATTTTATCCCGTTGACTCGAAAAGTTCTTTTTTTAGAAAGTTTTTTTTTTGAGTTTGTTAAAGTTGCTTTTTTGTGTTTTGGAGATTTCTGTTTTATTTGGTGGGTATTTTAGTTTTATTTTTTTTATTGTGTATTTATAATTGTAGTGTAGTAAAATATTTAGTTTTTAGTTAGCAAATAATTGGGGCAAGACAATTTTTAATAATAATATTAATTAATAACAAATTAAGAATAAATAAATAAAAACTAGATCGTAAAGTGTCGCAAATTAAAATACTTACAACAACTACAACATAAAAAAAATAAGATAAATTCTGTCAAAATTGGCACAGTTTACTTTCCTTTTTTTTAAATATTTTTTTTTACATTATCCTCATTTTAGAATTAGGTAACTATTTCGTCTACAAAATAAGTTTAGGGTCGTTTTCCATACTCGTAAATTATTACAGATCTAACTAGATTTCCTGAAGTAGTATATCTGGCTTTCAGCGGTGAAAAGTCAGTACATAATCATATGTATGTCAATACGTATAAGACTCAGATAGGAATTTAGACCTTTAAAGAAGACACCGGAAGAAGATGACTAAGAGTTTTATCTAAGTTATATAAATAGATGGAATACTCTGTATTATTATTTCATCATTACAGATATAAATGTAGAAATTTTACAAGGGGAGACACAAATGGGTGGTCTTAACGCTAGGCGATATTTTACAGGCAACCTTATTTTAAACTTTATTAACCCCTTTTTTTTTTAATACTGGTATTCAGCTGCTTCCGATTAGACTGGAAGTCGAACCCCAACATAGTTGGGAAAAGGCTAGACAGGTGATGATTTTCTTTTCAAATTTAAATTAGATTATAAATTAAAAATTGACTTGTTAATTGTAATAGTTTTTGTAAAAGTAAATCTCTAGAAATAATAAACATAACATAACATTACGCTTGTAACCCCCGAAGGGTTAGGCAGAGTACCTATAGGTAGTGTACCTATAGTACACCGACATGTCCCATATGTATTAGGGGGCGAGCTGATTACCATCAACTCAGCACAAATCAAGTCTCCGGGCTACTACTGTTACACAAATCTATACTAATAATATAAAGAGGTAAAATTTGTTTGTTAGTTTGTATTTATGTCCCTACATACATACAAAGTAACAAACAAATATTACTGGTAAAAAAAACAATTGCACTCCGGGAGTGCCGGCAGAAGTGAAAACTTACCGTCTTACGAATTTTCGATCAGGTCACGTGTCCTGACGCGAGTTTAACATTTTTTACCCATTACAAAAAAAGTGTTCAACGCCGCTAAAGAAGTTTTCACTTCAAAAAAAAAAATCAGACTGGTCTGATTGGTAAAATTTGACTGGTAGTTCCTGAGATTACCAGGGGGTAATCTCCGGAACTACCAGTCAGATTTAAATAAATCTTATTGCATTTTATTGTGCAATTCTTGGGGAAGGTTATAGGCTGTCTAACATCACGCTACCGCCCTTAGGAGCCGAGCAAAATGAAAAAAGTCAGAAAGAACACTAAGTTTAAACGAAGTAGCACGGGCGAGCGATGCAATGCGACGCGATGGGCCGAAATTTCGCGCGGACGAAGTCGCGGGTAGAAGTTAGTAATACAATAATTGGAAAACAGGCTTTAGAAAACACGTACATACGTATGCAATTTCAATTATTTACAACCACTTTCCAATTAATTTTCTTCATGTAGTAGAAAAGTTAGAAACTTTAACCTCTTAACTATAATAAAATAAATCATTATTTCGTATCCCAAGTAGCACATGACAGCCGCACAGTGACTTGATTATAGAATTTAGTGACTACTCAAGGCTGTTTTAGTTTCCTGCATAAGGGCTGTGTAGTTAGCTACGCAACCTTTGTAATTCCAATTTGGGCCCCAAATTAACCAGGCTTGAGCATTACAGTGGCTGGTTAACGGCAGTATAATCATTGAAACTGCTGTACAAGGCCTGTACATTGGCTTATACAGCTATACAACAGTCATTGCAGCCTAAGATTCAGCTTCTTTAATTCTTTTCAACAGCTTTTAGATGTTTTGAGGCTTGGCAACAGCTTTTATTAAAGTATAAATAACCAAAATTTTTTTTTTTAAATATTTATTTTGTGTATTTGTGACAGACGACAGTTATTATTTGTTAAAGTGGGCGGGCGGACAATATTTAAGGTAAGATATTTTTAATAGTTTTCACGTTGATTTTCAGTGTCCTTGTATGTAAATTGAGTTGCGAGTACCATTTTACTGTAAATGTGTATAGGTAATTACATCAAATATTTCACGCGCCATCAGAATAATATCGCTTTAACGAAAATATTTTACAAGATAAATGATTTACGAATACTTAATAAATTTATCACTCAAATTATTGCTTTCTAACTTGTTGTGTCCCATTAGGAAACAAGTGGAAAACATATTGTTTGAATTAAAAGCTATCAAATATCCTTAAAATCTATAAAAAATCATCTGGATATTTAGTAACAAATAGTTTTTGGAATGCTAAAATGGCGTCCATTGATAACCAGCACAAATTCTCCATAAATGCTTTTGAAAAGTTATTTACTGTAACAGTGGTGTTGCCAAGTCTATGTACCAGCTTATAGCATGATGCTGGCTGGACAAAGGATTTTAATTAGCTTTCTTACTGTGTATTGGTATAAAGAGAGAGCATACAATAGGTTTTCAGGGATAAAGAAATCTCGACAGAAAACCATTTCATTATGTAGGTACAATGTTTAGCTTTCGAAATACCCTTGCAGGCCCAAAAGATATGATTTAAGTTTTTTAAATAACACATTAAGAGACGGCTTGGCTCGCTCAACAGTCAATAGCTCTTTGGAAATACAGTAAATACACTACAGGTACTTTGCTAATTACATTAATATTGTTTTCAGGAACATTATTGCAGTTTAAAATAATCTTAATCGTTGAAAAAGTTTTGCAAGACAGTGTTGAAAAATTCAGGGAAAAGATTAGAAATTAAAAACCTAAGAACTTCCACAAAACGCACACGCAAAGATTCAAAACGAACAAAAACAGCAGACGTGAAGGAAACCGTCGGAGATGAAATTAAAGAAGCGATCGGTGAGAAAATCTCTGAAAATAATAATCAAGAACCTGAAAGCGATATTATACCAAACTCAGATGTTCAAGATCAAATTATCGGAAATGTAGACGTATTATAAGATTTTTCTCAATTTTATATGTATAAGTAGTTTACCGGTGTGTACAAAACTATCTTGTTTCTGTACTATTTTGTATATGACGTCTTTTTTTGTTTCAAACTTTTCGCAATCGCCTTACTAAATTGATGTACAAACGCCAGCACATTAACCTACCCGAAACCGTCAAATTTCCCCAATCAATTTTGAACCTTATGCTCTACCATGCTGTGATAGCATATATTATTTTGTGTCAAGGCTAAATATAATAATGACTGAGACTATTTTATTATAGGTACCTTATAGCGTACCTAATCCGGTGATAGTAATTAAAAAATAATTCAGATTATGAAAAGTAACATTTATTTTCTTAATTATATTATTTCCAAAAAAAAAAATATTTCATATAATGATGTGATCACCATACAAACAAAGTTAAGGTAGTATCCATCAGCAGAGTTGTGCTGGCCTATTTATTTTTTTGTGTTAAGACTAATAATGGCATAAGGTTTTTTATTTTAATTTCGATACCAAATCTGGTGGCTGTGATTAAAAAATAATTCAGATTATGAAAAGTAGCATTTGTTCGTAGTTATGTTGTATTTCCACAAATTATATTTCATATTGATTAAAAAACAGTACGTACAAATGTATAAAACGATTTTTATTTTTCTTATTATCCTTATTAAGATTGTATAAGGCTCAGCAGAATTACATACACTTTACTTGAAATAATAGTATGTATTTCAAATAAACTATTTCCATACAAAGTATGTAAAAGGGGTATGAAATACAAGTAGTTTTTATGTTCAATACATATAAATTTAAAATTCACATCCAGAAAGTGTATTTTCACTTCAATACATTCTGCGTTAGGCCGTTTTGCTTTAAATATGTTAAAAGTGACTGTGAGTGAAGTGATGACTTTACTGGGTAGCCAAAAATGTCTATTAAACCTGTTATTTTGTAGCCTATAATTACATTTTCTGTATCAATTGACTTGACTTCAATGATTTCACGATTACTAGTCATGAAATATTTATCTTTCGATCTCATTGTAAGTATAAAATCCTGAAAATTAATTTTGGGGAAACTTTTATTATCCTTGGTAACGAAAGGCATCTCAAACTTCTTTTCATCTTTTCAATCAGTAGCACAACATGCACTGAGTCTTTTTGCTACCTGCGAAAGTGGTTTGTTACCACTTTGCAACATTATTTTAATCAAATGCAATTTATTTTCAAAAGGATAGGCACTGAATGTTTGAAGTGACCCAAAACTTAATTGAACCTCATCAGTGACATGAAGTAGATTATGCACATTGCTGGTCACGTAATCTGCACCACAAACATCCTTGTAATGCTCTACAAAGTATTGAAGCAGCTCTTCTGACAGTGGTAATAATGGATTATAGTTATCACTTAAACAAATTGTAATGGCATAATATAAAAACATAAAATGAGTTAAAGCCTTTTTTGCTAACACATCAATATTTTGATCAGTCTGTTGGTCCGGAACCCTCACTATACGAAAACGACACTGGTTTGTAAACATCAACTGCATCATTATTATAAGCATCAATATTTTGATCAAAATCTTTTTGTGCGGAACCCTCACTATGCGTAAACGTCACTGGCGTGTAAATATCAACTGCATCAGCACTGCTCCTTTGCAATTCGTCCATAGAAGCCTTAGCGTATTCTTTTGACAGTTTTCTTTTTACTCAACCAGTTCTTTTTCTTTTATTCCATGGTTTTAAGTTGTTCATTTTTTATTTAAAGTGTATTAAAATATACGTAGTAACTCTTGAAGTCGCGTCAGACGTCATGCAAATAAAATCAAATCTGACGTAATTTAAACACCAATAATCTAGATTTACTCTTAAATAACGCCGAAAGCTGTAAAATAGCTGTCAGCTACACTTTATGCATTGGCATTAGGATGGAGTACACCTACTCCAATTTACAACTCAGGGTGAATTAATGATTCTCTTATAAATGTAACGGCATTTGTAGAGACTACATATCCACTTTTAATCAGCCATTAACAAGCTCGTTGAAGTAGAATTAGAATAGAATTAATGTACACCAATTAAAAGCCAGTGGCATTATTCGAAACTTTAATGCAGTCCGCACCGTTACAAGAGAGGTGAATTTTTCGTATTAAGCAGTCGTTAACAAGCTTTGGTCTTCTAAACCAGCCAGTAGTATCACATGCAGCCAAAAGCTGGACTAGGTCATTTTCAAATTCTACTTAAATGCTTTTAGTATACTTTTTCGCTATCATAAAGTCATTAGTCAGCTATGCTGTTTAATAGTGTATAATCTTTCCTTAATACAGTCTAAAGACTCGTCCTATCCTTTAGTACATCTGCATAAAAGCTGTAGACTGTAATGTCGCTTGTTTATGACCTAATTCATCGCTAATGTGCTACTTGGGATGTATCCGCAAATAACTATTTACATAAGGTACTAAATTAAATGACTTACTAACTATACAAGCTGTTTTGCATCCTTGTCAAATTTCAGGAGGCTGTTATGAAAGACATAAGTAATCAAATAAAATTACAATCCCTGGTAAATAATGAATACATATTTGTTTTTTTAGTTATTTAAGTTTGACAGTATTTCAGATGACACCACTTTCAAAGAACAGAATCGCGTTATGGTATCGTAAAAGCGGCCGCGTTTTTATGTGTGTGTAAAAGGGCAGTTACAGTGCGGTCTCACACAGGCCGCGTTTTAAAAAGCGTGTCCCACAATGCCGATTTCGGAAAATTAGAAAAAGAAAAAAAATACCTACTTATTTTATTATTGATTCGTGTCGAGAATCAGTAGCATTTCTCCTTGAATTTGACTAGGATGCAAAACGACACCTTGTATAAATAAATACAAAAACAAAAGGGCACCTAATATAAATAACAGTTACAATGAAATAAATTAACAACGTTTCACTGTAACTAAATTAAAAAGAAAGTATTATTAAGGGCTTCAGTGAAAAAAAAATAATAATAGACACAGTGAAAAAAAAGCAATCTTTGAGGAAACCTAAGTGATTATTTTTTTAAATAATTACAGTGACAATGAAATAAATCCGATAGTTAAAAATAATAAATTAATTAAAAAAAACAATAACTCTATTAAACACCCGGAGTAACAAAATGAAAAAAAAAAAAAAACAAAAACAATGAAAAAATAACAACGATTGACAGTGCTTATGATGAAATGAAAAAAATAATAATAACAGACACAATGAAATAAATTAACATCGTTTGCAACTCTCATTCAGCTGCTACCAGCCATCCTGCAAAGGTCGTCCCTCCACCTAGCCTGACTTACCTTAACTTGTCCCACCTTACGTTTACTGATTCGCGGTCTCCACTCAACAACACGTCTACTCCTACAAATATTATAAACGCGAAAGTTTGTGAGGATGGATGTTTGTTACTCTTTCACGAAAAAACTACTATACAGATTTTGATGAAACTTTACAGTAATATATCTTATACATCAGAATAACACATAGGATACTTTTCATCCCGATATTCCCACGGGATCGACACTTATGCAGGTGAAACCGCGGGGCGCTGCTAGTACTATATAATCTTCACTTTCCTAATTTAATTATAATAATGAAACTTTCCCTAAAATCGGTCATTCACGTCATATCGTCACGAAATCGAAATCACGATTTCGAAATCGTACTCACGAAAATAATGTGGTTTACTGTACCTACTCGTACCTTGCTAACGATGTTTTGAATCGTGCGTGTAATTTTTATTTTTTTCCATTCTTGAGATTCAAGATCTTTAGATAAAAATAATAACACCAGCCTATTATTTGAGCGGGTTGTGGCTAAGTAATAACAGCCGCACGGGTCGATCGATCAGGTTAAGCTACGCTTGCCGCGGTTGGTTTTTGAATGGATGAGCATCTTTACATACCAAGACCCCTCCGTGTCTCGGAAAGCACGTTAAGCCGTTGGTCCCGGCCGTCATTCGTGGATCGTAGACAGTCGTTACGGGTCGTCAGAAGCCCGAAAGTCTGGCAACCAGTCTTACCAAGGGGTATCGTATTATCCAGTAACTGGGTTGTGGAGGTCAGATAGGCAGTCGCTCCATGTAAAATACTGGTATTTACCTGCATCCAGTTAGACTGGAAGCCGACCCCAACATAGTTGGGAAAAGGCTAGGCAGATGAGTGTGATACGCAGTTACCCCGTTGAGGGAGAGAAGACATGTAGTGCCGACCCGGAAACAAATTGGGATAAGGGCAGGAGAATTATCAGTTAGGAATGGATTACCCAGTTATAGACAAACACAGGAGTATAAAAGAGGCCTACAATGTATATAGAGACACTACATCATCATCATCATCATCATCATTTCAGCCGATAGACGTCCACTGCTGGACATAGGCCTCCCCCAAGTGTCGCCACATTGACCGGTCCCGTGCGACTCGCATCCAGCGGATTCCCGCAACCTTCACCAGGTCATCGGTCCACCTAGTGGGAGGCCTTCCAACGCAACGTCTTCCGGTTCGCGGTCGCCACTCCAGAACTTTTCGGCCCCATCGGCCATCCGTTCTGCGAGCAATGTGCCCTGCCCACTGCCACTTAAGTTTGGCAATTCTTCGGGCTACGTCGGTAACCTTGGTTCTCTTGCGGATGTCCTCATTTCTGATTCGATCACGCAAGGAAACTCCGAGCATAGCCCTCTCCATTGCCCTTTGAGTGACTTTAAGCCTTCTGATGAGGCCCATTGTGAGCGACCACGTTTCAGTCCCGTATGTGATCACTGGCAACACACACTGGTCATAGACTTTCGTCTTGAGACACTGTGGTAAGTTGGACGAGAAGATACCGCGCAGCCTCCCGAACGCCGCCCAGCCGAGTTGGATTCGACGATTGACCTCTTTCTCGAAGTTAGACCTACCTAACTGGACCGTTTGTCCCAGGTACACATAATCGTCTACAACTTCGAGTGTTGAGTCTCCGATCTTGATAGGAGTGGGTGTGACATGGGCATTCAGCATGATCTTCGTTTTGTCCATGTTCATTTTAAGACCCACTCTTCCGGAAGCTCTGCTGAGGTCATCGAGCATTATACTGAGGTCCTCCATGGTCTCAGCCATGACCACTATATCGTCGGCAAACCGAAGGTGAGTGATTTACTCGCCATTGATGTTGATGCCTAGCCCTCTCCAGTCCAGAACCTTGAAGACATCCTCTAGTGCAGCGGTGAACAGTTTCGGAGATATGACGTCTCCCTGTCTCACCCCTCGCTGCAGACTTCAGGACCAAGCTTCCGAACCTATCCAGGTTCGGAAGCTTGGTCCTGAAGTCGGACTGACATGGTGGCGTTTTTGTACAAACACTTCAACACCTCGATGTACCGATAGTCGATTTGGCACCGTTAGAGAGACTGCAGTACAGCCCAGGTCTCGATCGAATCGAAGGCTTTCTCGTAGTCCACAAACGCTAAACAGAGTGGCAGGTTATACTCTTCGGTCTTCTGTATAACTTGCCGCAGCGTATGTATGTGGTCCACGGTGCTAAAGCCTTTTCGGAAACCGGCTTGTTCGGGAGGCTGAAAATCGTCAAACCTGCGCGCGAGACGATTCGTGATGACTCTTGAAAACAACTTGTAGACATGGCTTAGAAGTGAGATGGGCCTATAATTCTTCAACCGGGCATTGTCGCCCTTCTTGAAGAAGAGTACCACCATACCCCTGCACCATGCCTGTGGCGTTTTCCCCTCGAGTATGACGGAATTAAACAGCTTCTGAAGGGCCTCAAGTACCGGTTTTCCACCCGCCTTCAGGAGTTCGGCCGTAATTCCGTCATCACCTGGTGCTTTGTTGTTCTTGAGCTGTTTCAGAGCCATCCTAATCTCGTACAGGCTGAAGTCCGGGATGTCTTCGGTATAGTGTCGGGTCAGTCTAGCTCTTGGGTCGTTTGCTAGATCTACAACGGGTTTACTGGTTGACGTGTACAACTGTCCATAGAAGCTCTCGATCTCCCTCAGAAGCTCCGGTTTGGCGGATAAGATCCTACCATCGTCGGTCTTCAGTTTCGTGAGCTGGCTCTGCCCAATAGCCAGATCTCTTGCAAATACCTTGGAGCCTTTGTTCCGCTCGATCGCGTCTTTGATACACTCGGTATTAAAGCGGCGGAGGTCGCTCTTCAAGGATTTAGAGATCCGTCTATTGAGACACTACATGCTAGCCTATATTTCATATCGATTTCCCAGCCTACTATCTGACCGCTGAAGACGCACTCGACTTTTTGAAGAGCGGGCGGCCTTAATAGTCTCTAACTATACTAGAATACGTGACGAAAGACACTTCTACGTAGTAGTAGGTAATGAAATAATACTGGCCTAGAAAAATATTCAACTCAACATATCGCAGTCCACTGTTGGACATATACAATGTGGAGACAACAATTCGGTAGTAAAAAATAAAAACACTGGCAATACCAATACATGAGTAATAATAAACTATCAAAATTAAAAAAAAAAACATTTTTTTTTTCAAACAAGCTGAAAAAAATCTTTTAAAAAAGACTTATCCACTTATTACTTATCCCGTTGACCGCGATGCGGACGAATTTTTTGATACCCAATGAGCTCCTGCCTTTTTCTTTATTTTTTTATTAGATACTTGTATACAACTTGTCCCGGAATTAACGCACACCACCAGACACCCCAATTAGAATGTTATGTTATAATCATAATACATACACTGATTTTTTATTATTATGTAATAAACATTGTTTTTCTCATAAATTAGTTACACTGATTGTGGGAGAAAATTGTGGTCACATTACAAATCTACGCATGCAAACAGTCGCACTCGCGCAGTAGGTACTTCATCTATTTTGGTTTGTTTTGACTGTACAGCGGAAGTGTGACAGTAATTTACGTAGTTTTAATTATTTTTGGGATAAAATATTACCTATATTAAAAATTACAGAAATCGATTCAGTAAACGATTCTGAACAAACTACTTTCATAATGTGCATTAATTCAGTTACACATTGTATAATATTTTAGTGTTGGCTTGTAAACTTTACTTGTTGTGTCTTTGTGAATAAATAAAAAGGATTTTAAAAAATACTACGAAACTGTCGTGCTACTGCAACTGTCGTATTACCTGCCCTAAAAGTTCTAGAAGAGTCTCTTCTAGAACTTTTAGGGCAGGTAATAATTAGAAAAGTGTTGGAAGTGACATACAAGAACGCTTTATTGATGAGTGACAGCGACAATTCAACAAATGGATGAAGATATAATTATACTACATGAATGTATAGATATAGTTTTGTGAAGAAACTCACAATCATCCCGTTCAAGTAGAACCGCCTAAGAATTCTAAAAATAATTAGATAGCATAATTTATATATTTATTTTTATTTATTTATTTATTTTTATATTTATTGATAGATTAGAGTGCATAATTTTTGGTCGCCACATAATAGTTTTAGAATATTAATTAAGACATAAATTACGATATGATTTAATTATTACTTAATTTATTTATAGGCATCAGTTAGAATTAGCGTAATATTTCGATTAATTTGCATGGGTAAACAAAACAATTTGATAACTATATCATCGCGAGATGGTTATTAAAGATTAAATTTCCATCTATTTAGGTATTTTAAGGTCAAATCTAACATAATATTTTGCACTATTGAATTTAAATTAAGGCTATATTGAACGGCCTAGATGACGTAGTTAAGGCGTGTATTATGTTCGAAAAATTGGTCTGCTCAAGGATATAAATAACGCAATGATTTTTTTTTAATAAAACCAACAGAAAACTTAGACTGATTTAACAGCGGATCCCAAACTAGGCACAGCCTGTGTCTTGGTGACCCAAACACTACACGAAGTTACTAATTGAATCAGTTCTGCAAGATTGGTATTGAAAATTGAATGAATGTTATTGAACTGTCAAAATGAAAGCCATTGCTACTCTTAGAGCAGTGTGTGTGTCTCTTGTATCGAAATGTGCTAACATTTCAAGACGACCATTTGTTTTTTTTTTTTTTTTCCCTACCTACTGCATTGCCTATGAAATTAATAATCATCTACTTTACTTTAGACGACCCGCAGGGCACTGAAAGCCCTCTGCGTATAGCGGACCCTGCAGCCTGTCGGTCCGCTATACCCAGAGGGCTTTTAGTGCCCTGCGGGTGCTCTACAATAATGGGTTTAGGATGCTGATGGGGTTGCCGCGATACTGTAGTGCGTCGGGGATGTTTGCGGAGGCCAACACCGACTGCTGTAGGGCTATTGTGCGCAAGAGAGTGGCCTCCCTGATGTGTCGTGTGCGGGGCAGCCCCAATGGCCTTCTAAACACCATAACAGAGAAGGTGGAGTGTCCTATTGTGAGTCACTGGAATAAGGTGCATAGTTATGGTGCTGTCCTATTTAATGTCAGGTAAATTAATG
The DNA here is from genome assembly GCA_911387795.2 of Apamea monoglypha. Lineage (NCBI taxonomy): Eukaryota > Metazoa > Arthropoda > Insecta > Lepidoptera > Noctuidae > Apamea > Apamea monoglypha. The sequence continues at coordinate 5,990,625 of OU426942.1, read as the reverse complement.
TCAGTTAAATTAATTAATAAGTAGTTTTATGGTACTAACATACTTTTTAAGCCGTACTAATAATTTTGTACTGAATTATGTTCTGAAATAAATTATTATTATAAAAATAAATTAATTATTATTATTATTATACTGTCAGATATTTATGCTTCCAGTAGGATATATTACATATTTTTTTGAACTTAAAACATAATAGTGCCAGGTTTTAATGCTGCCAAAGTGATGTCAGATATTTTTGATCACAACGAGCTATCACATTCTTCTGAATTGATAACGCAAGGCATGCCCGATATTGTTGCATTCTATGTGGTGACACATCTTTTTGAAGCCGATGCATCCTATATTATTTTGGCGCTTCTATCTCGTCAGATAGTTTTGCTGTTTCTTCAGTGTCACATATTTAATTGTGTGCTGCCACTTCTATATGCTTTAAAAAAATGATCAAATATCGCCGTCCCCGACGAATAAAATGGTAATCGTAAAAACTAAATTTTACAGGAAAAATAAAAAACAGTTTTTCGAGAATATCTCAATAACTAACATACATAGCGGGATTGTTTAGATACCAAAAGAAAGGTGATTTTTAACAAAATAATTGTTTACTATATTTACCGTTATCTTAACGCCAAGTATTAAGAGATGAATCATGAAATCAGACAAGCAACTGCCTGAAACGAGAACGAACGAATCCGAACGAGAACGACTAGGATTTTGTGAACGAGAATTCTCGTAATTTTAAGAACTTTCACAGTCTGATAAAGTCTCAATTTTTGGCAAGTTTTTGACAATGATTGTCGCTGAGATGAGATTGTGACTAGATTTTGAACGTTTTGAGTTACGGGAACTGCAGTGCGATTCTGTAACCATCTCACCGTGAAAACTTAGGTGAAGTGAGCGTGGAGTGAGCTGTCATTCCAACTAATGCTAGGGATTGACACTATTGACAGCTCACTCTAAGCTCACGTCACCTAACTTTTCACGGTAGGATTTTTACAAAATCGATCGGCTGGTCTTCAGATATTATTGCTGTTCATAGTAATATATTTATGTTCGTAACTGGACAGCACGTGCTACGATCCTTACGTAATTCATTTACTGCGTCCACGCTCACACATGTTGTCATAGACGCTGGTTTTGACTACCACGTAACGCAGCTGACCTTTTTGAAGTACTCGTATCATCGTCCAACCGGACGCAGTTAAATACCAGTATTTTACATGGAGCGACCGCCTATCTGCATAGCTGTTCACAACCGCTCGACATGCTTGCGTACCGCATCGAACATCAATCAATGTTATTGTAAAGAGTCCTCTAAACGCAAATCCAAAACCCAAAAATGTTCCCAGTTGAAAGGGCTGATTTTTCCAACGCCATCGCCAGATAATTTTCTCCAAGGAATAATTTTGAATTTTTGACGGTGTTCTATACAAAATCTGTCAGACGTCAATTTTATTCCACGAATAAAAATTGTCTGTCGATTGAAAAATCAGCCCTCAAGCAAATAGTCGACCGCTGTTCTTCCGATAGCTGTGTGCTGTCGGAGGCAAGGCAAACCAGGTTATCGAAATGTGTCATTTTCTTTTTGCTGGCCTCCACAAGTCCACAACCCAGTTTATAGTGGGAATCACGATACCCCTTCGCAAGACTGGTTGTCAGACTTTCAGGCTTTCGACTACCCGTAACGACTGTCAAAGATCTATAAATGACAGCCAGGACCGACGGCTTAACGTGCTTTCCGAGACATGGAGGGTTTCGGATATCCTTAGATATCTCAACCGTAGCATATTAACGACCGAGTCCAATTACATATCACCAGTTTTTCATACTAGAGGTAGAAAAACCTATCTATCTCTGGTTTTAACGTCCCAATAATCTATATCAGTAGCGATCTGTGTGATTCTATTACACTGGCTACCAACAGTAGCGTCTTTAACTGAAAATAGGTTATTGGGTTCGACCGTAAATGGAAGGAGATGGTATGACGTACCTAACTCTAGGTTTCAAAGTTCACCCTTTACCATTCAATCTGCCTACCCTGCAAGGGTAAATATGTATAGTGAATATACACTTCGCCAACTAACATAACCGTTTGAAATCAATATTAATGCTGTAGAAAGTGACATCCCAGACACGCACGGTGACAGAGGAGGGAGTGAATGGAGTGCGCACGAATGACACAAATAACCGCGCGTATCGCGTTTGTCTCTGCGTTATAGTTTGCAATATATTATCTTTAACGTTTAATGTATGAAAATGGGCCAAGGTTATTACATAAGATTGGTGGAGTATGAGATAGTTCTGATGTGTTGGGTGACCTATCGAACGATTGATCAATTTTAACCGTTAAATGTTATGAGATAGTTGTATTTTTGATCGAATTTACGTTACGTTTACGTCCCGCGATCGTGCTAGGCCCATAAGTCACCCAACACATTGTATTGAACGACGAAACGATGTAAATTTAGTCTATCAATCTCATATAATAACTGTGGTCTCTTTTCAACATTGAGCGTTTAGGAGAATATATTGCCTCTGCTGTATTTAGAAAGGGAAGTTTGAAGATAATTTGTGACCCTTTGTCGCTTAGGTCTATTTTCTGCAGTAACTAGAACCAAATAGATAATTAAAAAAATATTTATTGTCCAGGTAATACAGTAAGCAAGTTCACAGTTTAACAGCAAGTTGAAACGACATGAGTAGCTTAAAATATTACCTACAGCTAGGTTACATATTAATTGCCAGTGAGCCCCAAACAAAACATTTAGTCGGTATCTTGGAGCTCGGGGTACGAAATGTCTCGGCTTGTTTGAGATTCATCATCTGCTTAGCCTTTTTCCCAACTATGTTGGGGTCGGCTTCCAGTCTAACCGGATGCAGCTGAATACCAGTATTTTATTCGGCTTGTTTGAGATTCTGGGGAGATATTATTTTGTCCATATTGGCACTCCATTTGTTACCTACTCCGTGCTCACAGAACACTCCTCAATACTGTTTAACATTTACATTGCATTGCGCTTTTGCTTTCCATATGAGGTGAGCAGATATACAGCTCTGTAGTTTATGTGAATATATAATAAACAATCATTTTAATTGTCTAATTTCATCACCACTGCTCTCAAAACGGTGAAGGAAAACATCGTGAGGAGATCGGCATGTCCTAGAACCTAAAATTCGAAGACATGTGACATCTACCAACCCGCACTGTGCCCGGTTGGTGGATTACAGCCCACTCCCTCTCAAACAGAGGAGGCCTGTGTCCCAGCAGTGGGGACATTATAGGCTGATTATTTAATAGTCGTCAGATTTTCGTGGTACCCGATACGATTGTCAAACATCTACGAATGACAGCCAAGACCACGACTTAACTTGCTTTCTGCGTCATTATTTCGTCTTCTCGTTTTTTTGTATCTTCGCTTCCTCATATTGAATGATTCGGTTATTACTAAGTGAAAAGTGGGCTATTCGATTGTCGTTATCACAAACCGGTATCTTATCACGACTGATAAGAAGCACGTCATCATAACATGTCAGGCGTTTCCTGTGAATTAAGGTTGGGTTATTTCCGATTAGTTTGATTGCGATCTGCACCTTTCGCAAATTCGGTTTTGAATTTTATGACTTTTCATCAAACTAATATTTCCTGGTAACAGATACGATGTGGATGTAATTTTGCAGTTTAAATTAATTTAAATAATAAATGCACGGCTCAGTAGAATAATTTGTATTAATTATATTTTTTTTTTTTTTTAATCTGCTGATTTATGTTCGCATAATTCCACATAATATCACTGATTTTTTTTTACGATTTCAGGGTTGGTACCATAGTAAAACTTGTTCGTAATGATGAGTACAATGACCCCTTTTTAGAATTAAAACGGTCAAAATGTAAGTATCCACTGCCAGGGTCGCGGGGTGTTCGAAGGAGTTAATGTGGCCCCTGGCACAGGCAACTGAAGGAACACAGGTTTGTTTTAGTCAGTAAAATTCTGACACGCCCTGCCTCTCCGAGCGGGAGAAGTTAGGGTGATATCCCACCAAAAAAAGGGTGTATAACCACATAAATATAAGAACCCTAACCCTAAATAATGAAATAAATAAACCCTGCCGCCCACAGACCATACAACCAATTTGATAAGCCAATTACGTAATCCAATCGCCGAAGCTGATGAAATACATTTCTGAGAATACACCAGTCATCTTTACAAATAAATTTAAAGTATGTTGCATGCAGGAAAAAACTTTTAGTCTCATTGAAGCTCGGAGAAAGCTCGTCGTGTTGCTGAGTCAGTAAGTCAGCGATGTGTGTGATAACGTAACGTAAACGTTATTGCGGCAATCACCGAATTGGTCGGTCGGTGTCAAAATGTTATGTGATGTGATGACAAAAGTGTTAAGTAAATTTAAACTAGTTTTTCTATTGACATTTTGTCCTGTTTTAGTTTTTTTTTTAGTGTGTTGAAAGTTTTAGTTAAGATAAGATATTATATTGTAAGTTTTATTGATTAACTAGCTGACCCAGAAAACTTCATACCGCCTCGGAATCAATAAATGTTATGTTAACTTGCTGAATTAAATTCAGTTTTTTAATAAGATAAAATGAATACTCCTACTGAATTAAATTCATTAAATGTACAATAATGTTTTTTTTTTTTTATCGAAGTTATCAAATGCGTTCTCGAGATATGATAAAAAAACCATTCTATACAAAATATACGAGAGAAAAAAATATGTGGATTTTTCCCATTTTGTAATAGTTATTCTGCTATTCGAGGCGAAGACAAATCCAACAAATTAAAGATCATTAAAATCGGTCCAGCCGTTCTTGAGTTATAAATGGTGTAACTGACCCGACTGTATTTTATTTATACATATAAATTGGGCAGTAACTCATTATCTTTGTGTGAGAAATAACATACAAAATCTATTTTTAAATACTATTTAATTAAAATAAATGTTTTATTCAGTATTAAAATTGGTAAAATATTTACATAAAGTCTTAGAAATTATTTACAAAGGTATAATAATGTTAGATGCACTAGGATACAATGCACTAGGATAAACCTGTATGACAATTATTAATTAAAATTAATTAGTGATTTATTTGGAGCAATTGTGATTTTTTAAAAGTATTTGATACATATGAGAAATGATGAAGTAGATAATCCTCTTCATTGTTAGTAGTTTTTATGTTTTCATATAAAAAATTGCTTCTGGCCGTGACTTCATCGGCGTGAAATTTCTTGTTCCCAGACCCACCCCGTCGCATCGCATCGCCTACCCGCGGTATCACTACCGTTTTCACTTGGCATTCTCTCTGATGTTTTTTATTTTTGCTCGGCTCCTAAGTGTCTTAGCGTGATATTAAGTAATCTATAGCCATCCTCGAGAATTGGGCTATCAAATACAAAAATATTTTTTAAAATCTAATTGGCAGTTCCAGAGATTAACGCGTTCAAACAAACAAATAAACTCTAGCTTTATTATTAGTATCATGGCCGTTGGATTGATTAGCTGATGGATTAGCTTTATGGCCGTTTTGCGTGAATGTGACGCATGCTTACCCCCAACTTGTTACTTTTTTTTGTGTTTATGTTCTTTTTTATGCGTCATGTTTGCCGCAAATAAACGTATTTTCTTCTTCTTCTTTCTCTTCTATCAAAATTTATTTTTTTAGTTTTTTTTTGTCCAACTATTTTAGCTAAAAACTCTAATAAATAGTTCTTAAGTACTTAAGATACACAAGCAATTCTAAGTTTAAGTTTAAACTAACTCCACATAGCCCGGTGCATCGTGCTTAGATTTAAATAGCTCACTCGGTTAAGTTACTTGAAGTTCTTTCTAAGTAGGGCAAGTAACATCGGGAACAAAAGTCTTACATACATAATTTTGAATTATTTATTATAATTTTGTATTAAATGCTGTGATGTCCCACTGCAGGGCAAAGGTCTACTCTCTTTCCACTTCTCTCTGTTTGAAGCTTCTGAGGACCAGTTCTTGTTGAAGGAGTCCAGCTCATCCCACCATCTCCGTCTGGGCCTGTCGCGATATGATTGATCGTCTTGTTATATTGTTAATAAATAATTAAAAAAATATCATGCCTATATTTCGCCTAAAGAGTGAGGGGCTCGTGGCTAAATGATAACAGCCGCGCAGGTCGATCAGAGGTTAAACTAAGCTTGCCGCGGTCGGTTCGTGCCGTTCATCCATTGCCTTTGTGCCTCGGAAAGTACGTTAAATCGTTGGTGTTAGCCAGCTGTCATTTGTAGATCTTTTACAGTCGTTACTAGTAGTCAGAAGCCCGAAAATCTGATAAACAGACTTTCGGGATTTTCGGACTTTCTTTTTTTTTTTTCTTTTTTGGTATCGTGTTACCCAATAACTGCATTGTGGAGATCAGGTAAGCAGTCGCTCCGGCAGGACATCGATGTGCAACCTGCTACCATGGATTCAGTATAACATAACATAATCAGCCTATAATATTCCCACTGCTGGGACACAGGCCTTCTCTCAATGAGAGGGAGTAGGTCACCGTCCACCACGCGGGCCCAGTGCGGGTTGGTAGATGTCACATGTCTTCGAATTTTTGGTTCTAGGACATGCCGGTTTCCTTACGATGTTTTCCTTCACCGTTTAGAGAGCAGGGGTGATAATATAATTTACACAAAGTATAGCGCCTGTCTGAGTTCGAACCTACGACTCACAATTCGTAAGTCGCGGCTGCTACCACTGGGCCACCACTGCTCTTCAATTCACTACAAAGATTCTGAACCCACCTGCGTTGGATTTTTTCGTCGGGAATAAAAATAAAAACATACATACATTCATACGGGTCGAATACAGAACCACCCTTTTTTGAAGAAAAAAAAAAACAGTTGTTCCATAGAAAAGTGCGATACCAACGCGGTTAAAATGTATGGGGCACAGCTAATGATAGATTGAAGGTTGTTTTGCTTTGAAGAATGATTCCTTTAAATAGCTTGTTTTGGCAATGTTTGTAGGATTTATATCATAAATTTACATTGTTAAGAGGATTAAAACGTATAAGTATTGTTGTAGTAGTTTGTTCGACTCACAAAAGCCGCTTTTTTAATAGGAGGACTATTAAAAAAGCGGCTTTTGTGAGTCGGACTCGCACACGAAGGGTTCCGTACCACAGAGAGGCAAAGAGTTTGTTTATTTATTTATTACAGCATGGAAGACTTGTGTTATTGGGTTTTTCAATTGGGAATTTCTTAGTGTCAGCCTGGAGTTTGGAAGTTAGTGGTGTGATTCCCCCGTGCCTCGGAAAGCACGTTAAGTTGCCCCGTTGCCCCTGCGCCTGATCTCTCTGCGGTCGTGTCAGATTGCCGTCCCATCGGACTATGAGAGTGAGGGAACAGAGAGTGCACCTGTGTCTTCGCACACACTTGTGCACTATAATATCTCCCGCGCCGAAGGCTGGTCTCCGCTGAGATTGATCGCCATGGCTGAAATTCAGTCTGAAGGACTTTATTTACAATATTTAGCACTACATAATTATTTGTTAAAAACTACTTTTTTTATGTATCTCATATTTTTTTTTCTTTTTGCACCCTTTTTGTACGGATCTCTAAAACGTCAACGTTTTCTAAGTAACATGTCTTATTAATTAGGATGGGGGCGTTAGCGCTTCTATATTTAAATATTATAATCTTACTAATGTCTCCTGAATTACCTATTATAATACGAAAACATCTGAAGACGTACAAAAATAATATGAATGAAGGTGAAGGTCGCTGAAGGGTTTATTAGGTCTTTGCGTTTAAAAAAATAACGATCAAATAAAGTTAATATTTTTCATCGCAAAATTAACATGACAGTCATCATAGTATAGTCATCATCATCATGCACCTGAATACCAGTATTTTACGTGGAGCGATTGGCTATCTGACCTCCACAACCCTGTTGCTGGGTAATACGATACCTCTTTGTAAGACTGGTTGCCAGACTTTTGGGCAACTGACGACCCGTAACGACTGTCAAAGATCCACGAATGAGAACCTGGACCAACGGCTTAACGTGCTTTCCGAGGCACGGAGGGTCTATATATGTGAAGATGGTCACCCATCCACGGACCAACCGCGGCAAGCGTAGCTTAGCCTGATCGATCGACCCGTGCGGCGGTTATTACTTAGCCAGAAGCCCCTCATCATAGTATAGTCGCCATGTTTTAAATTTAAGTGATACATAAAACCACAATATAAAAGAAAGATAAAGTCACATGTCATAATAAAGTCTTTATTTTGGGTTTGTTTCGGAACACTCCAAAACGTTTGTTCTCGACGGTACATATTCCAAACATCGATCTATTATTAACAAGTTTTACAAACGAAACGACAGCTGTAAGGCTCCCGAAGACAAGCGCGACGCGACGGTGGGACGCAATTCTGGTAGAACAATTTCCATGAAGTTTTTTTTTTTTTTTAAACGTTGCCTCACACTAGGAATTACTCACTAGAATTACACAAATATTTGTTCCGTGCGGCAATCGAACCCGCGACACGCAGCGCAGGAGTGGATCGCTCAGCCACTGCGCCAACCGTCTCGTCAGAGTTTCATCGCGCCTGTCTGTCAAAAATTTAGTCACGGGAGAAATCGACCCGCTGCTGGGCGATTCCCGAAATGTCTGTTCCTGTTTCAAAAAGTATCAGATAAAAGTGTAAACAAACATTTTTCAAGCTAAATTCTTAATTTCTTTCTATTTCATTAAGAAATGGACAGAAGATAAATATTAGTTTAGTCCTGTCAAATTAGCCAGCACCTGACGTAAATTGACGTATTTTTAGTAGCCATGTTTTTAATCGTGTCTAATTTGCCTATGGAGTATCTTAATTTGACAGGATTCTAACTACCGACGGAACAGGACGGAAACTAACATTTATCTTCTGTCCTTTTCTTAATGAAATAGAAAGAAAAAGGTGCACTGAACTTAAATTTAGTTTAGTTTGTGAACAAGGGAATCGGCGCCAATGTCAAAATAAAAGCATTTTACTAAATGCATATGACAGTATACGAGTATACGGTACTTATAACAAAAAACTGCTCCGCAACGGCTGGACCGATTTTGACGGGACTTTCACTGGCAGACAGCTGATGTTACAAGGAGTGACTTATTTATATAGAAAGAGAATTATGGTTCCGCGCAAAAACAAAAACCATTGAAGACTCACAAAGGTGTCCGAATGTAGAGTCACCAAAGGAGATAAGTAACCAGGGTCGTCGGATATAGTTGAAGTTTAGTAAGAAACCGATGGATGTTTTCGAAAGAAATTTAGTATGATAAAGGAACTGTTGGTTTTCCATTAATTAAATTAAATTTTATTAGGAAACATTCATCGGTTTCTTACTAAAATCCTTTGGTGACCATACATAAATCTAGGTATTACACGTGTAAGTTTCTATGGAACAATTAACAAATGCCATGTCTCTCTTTAATTCTAATCCATCCAAAGGTTGTCTTTAAAAGATCGCTCCTAGCGATAAGACCGCCCATTGTGTTACCCTTTGTAAAAATTTATATATTTATGTTTTATAATTTGTATGGTCTACAATAAAGATTAATCTATTCTATTCTATTCTATGCCAACTTTATTGCTAAAAATTACAACAATATCTATTTATGAGATTTCTATAAGATATCCTGAATTTGACACTGTTTACCGACGAGTATTGGGAAGACAATACCTTTTGACTAAAACATTAACTTGTTTACGTACATACAAAGGTTGAAAAGGCTATTCTGTATTGTTAGGCTTTTTTAGTAACTGCGCCCCGCGGTTTCACCCGCATAAGTATCCGATTCCTTAAGAATTTCGGGATGTTTTAATCCTAGTTATAAACTATCTAGGTATTCAAATTTCATCCAAATCCGTTTAGTATTTTTTGCGTAAAAGAGTAACAAACATCCATCCATTCATTCGTCCTCACAAACTTTCGCGTTTATAATATTAACAACCGTTAAGGCGTGAAAAGGTAACAGAAAGACTGAGTTACTTTCTTATTAATAATTCTATCCTACTTCCTACTAATAAACAACAAGGGAAATAAATAACAAGGGAATGATTTAAGACAGGGGCTTGTGGCTAAGTAATAACAACCGCACGGGTCGATCGATCAGGTTAAGCTACGCTTGCCGCGGTTGGTCCGTGGATGGGTGACCATCTTCACATACCAAGACCCCTCCGTGCCTCGGAAAGCACGTTAAGCCGTTGGTCCCGGCTGTCATTCGTGGATCTTTGACAGTCGTTACGGGTCGTCAGTAGCCCGAAAGTTTGACAACCAGTCTTACCAAGGGGTATCGTATTATCCAGTAACTGGGTTGTGGAGGTCAGATAGGCAGTCGCTCCATGTAAAATAGGTCAGGTCTCGCTACTACCCATTTCCGATTTTACATCGCCAACTAAAATCAAAAGTCATTTATTCAAACTAGGCTGAGAATCAGCACTTTTCGAACCACAAAATTACTTAAGACCAGTCCCCCAAAACGCCCGCCCTTCACGACTTCCTAGTGCTTTAGCTGGAAAGAAGTGGCGCAACAAACTCCCCAGCAGCACAGCTATCTGTTCAATTAGAAAAACTTGCTTTTATAGAATAGTAGGTCTGCAAAGTAATTAACAATACGAGACACAGAAAATTAAATTAAATTATTTGCCATATTTCAGCTAGCCCCGCCAACGCAACACGTCTTGAGCAAGCGTGTTGATCAATGCTCGTGCCTTCTCTGTATGAGAAGAGAACTTTGCTCTGCAGTGAGACAGTAAGAGGCTCATTGAGGGGGAGGGTATTGTTAAAATTATTTTTATACACATCGAACGAACTGTGGTGGAGGGGCTCGTGGCTAAGTAATAACAGCCGCACGGGTCGATCGATCAGGTTAAGCTACGCTTGCCGCGGTCGGTCCGTGACCATCATTACATACCGAGACCCCTCCGTGCCTCGGAAAGCACTTTAAGCTGTTGGTCCCGGCTGTCATTCGTTGATCTTTGACAGGTTTTACGGGTCGTCAAAGCCCGAAAGTCGGGCAACCAGTCTTAGTAACTGGGTTGTGGAGGTCAGATAGTCGCTTCAGCTGCATCTGTTAGACTGGAAGTCGACCCCAACATAGTTGAAAAAAGGTTAGGCAGATGAGTTGTGTCGCTTTGACCATCATCAGTAGATGTTGACTTTCATAACTTGAAAAGGCAGTGTTGGATCCCTAACAGCAGTTAATTTGGGTCTTAGCATCACATCATCATCAGCCTATAGCAGTCCACCGCTGGACATAGACCTCTCCTATTGCACGCCATTCAACTCGATTTTCGGCAACTCTCATCCAACTGCTACCAGCCGTCCTGGGAAGACCGCCACTCCACCTAGCCTGAGGGCGTCCCACCTTACGTTTAACGATTCGCGGTCTCCACTCAAGAACACGTCTACCCCAACGGTCATCGGTTCTATGGCTAATATGGCCGGCCCATTACCACTTCAACTTGCTTATTCTGTGAGCTATGTCGACAACTTTGGTTCTCTCTTAGCATCACATTTTTCAACAATTACAAAACTATGTCATCATCAACTAAGAATGAAAGAACAATCTTAAGTTAAACAACATCATGTAACAACGCGATAATTAAAACAGTATGCCATAACGTAGTAATAAAAGACAAGCCAGATTGCAGCAAAAAACAACAAAAAAAATCTCGATTCTCGACAAATCACCGCTGTGCTCGACTGTACAGGCGCGTGGGCACTTTCTCTGCTAGGTCAATGTACAGTAGAATAGAATCCGTCTTGTAAAGGCGAGTTTACATTGTTCAAGTTGTTTTGAGCACTCACTCGCGTTCCGAATTCATATTTAGAACCATAGATAATATAACGCATAAAATATGACATTCGATTCCCTTAGCCATATTGTGTTGTCGTTTTTTTTTTTAATTTTGATTACACTTTTCGCACACAAAAAAGGTACAAAGGCGGACTTAATGCCTTAGGCAACCAAGGGTAGTGAAGAGATTAGATGACAGGTGCTTTGGTTGAGAAAAACCAAGATAAAAAAACAACTAATAATCATATTATTGTTTTTATTTATTTATTAGCGAACCGCCCCGGTTATTACGACTTGTAAAACATCGAGATTTCTTTATTATTTGTTAGTTCAATGTCCATACGGACTAACTGTGGGCCCAATCAGCTCATTGGTCTAGTGTTGCGAATGCTGAACTTCGGGTTCTGGCGTAGATTCCGAGGCTGGGCAGTTCCATTGAGTACAATTTAAAAAATCTTCAGTAGCAGCTTGTAATCTACATTTGTGCTCTCATCTGGATGGCGGCCCACTCCTCACAGAGAGGTGTCCCAGCAGTGGGAATAGTATAGGTTGATTATGCTATGCTAATGACAAAAGCTGACTGATTGGACTGAGATTAGCTAATCCAGAACAGACCGACTTTATTTTAGTATGTAAAATAAGCGTCGCATACGAATGTGAATACTTTCGGTGTAATCTATGTTCTATGTTATGGGATTGGTTTCCGCACTTAGTCCTTCAGGTGGACCATTGTACGTGGGCCATGGCGGCCGTCGGTGGTTATTCCAACCAGCCCACCTCCCTCCAGAAGCTTATCAGGTCTCCTGGTCTGTTAAGAACATCCGTGTATGATCTGGGTGTCCCGAGGGTTCCCGACCTAATCTGGGTGATGTCTGTGCACTCAAAGAGCACATGCGCGACGGTCTCATCAGCCTCCATGCAGGCCCTGCACAGGGGGCTGTCCGTTATACCTATCGTGTAAAAATGTTTGTTTAGTGAGCAGTGTCCCGTGATGATCCCCGTCATCAGGCGCAGGCCTTTCCTGTCCAGACGTAGTAGTTTTTTTGTTAGTTTGCCATCTAATGATGGCATGGCCTCCTTGGACTGCCTGCAGCCCGGTGACGAGGACCACCAGTTCTCCGCTTGTGTATGGGTGTGCTCCTGTAGCCACCTGCGTAGCTGATTGAAGGGGATGGCTTTCGGTGTAATATTAATGTTCATATTCGAATGAAACGTTCACTTCACTAAGTGAAGTCTAAGTGTGATCTGAGGCCAAATCCCGTAATTAAAAACGTTCAAAATCTAGTCGTCAGAGACTGTCAAAGTCAAAAACTTGTCAAAAATGTAGGGAAATTAGAGGTATTTTTGACAGATTGACACAGAGATCAAACTCACTCAACTCATTCTTAAAATTTCGAGAATTGCCAGTCTGATTTCATGCTTCATCCATTATAACTGTCAAGACGACGGTAAATATATGTGATCATTTGTTGAAGGCATATACAAGTCATCATCATCAGCTTATAGCAGTCCACTGCTGGACATAGGCCTCTCCTATTGCACGCCATTCAACTCGATTTTCGGCAACTCTCATCCAGCTGTTACCAGCCATCCTGCGAAGATCGTCGCTCGATCGTTGTATATACAAGTGGCAGCACAAAATTAAATATGTCACATATCGAAGGAACACAGATCTGACTAGATAGATGCGCCAAAATGTGATGAGATCAGACTGAAAATATTCTTAAACTTTTTCTTTTTTTTAAAAAAAACGTTCCTGTATCGTGGGTGCGTTTATAAACATTTAAACTCACATACACAAACAGCCAGACCCGGAACAACTATTTGTAGGTCATACAAATATTTGTTCCGTGCGGGAATCGACCCCCGACACGCACCGCAGCAGTCAATCGCTTAACCGCTGCGCCAACCGTGCCGTCAAAATTACGAGAACTGCCCCTCTGTGATCTAACCCTTATTGTCTTGTTTGAAGTAATATACCTATCTATTAACATGAGTAAATATTATAGCATGTCAATTAATTCTTACCCAACCGATTCGGTAATCGCACTTCTGAATCCGGGCCAGAATGATCAGTGTACACACAGCTCAACCTACAAGTAAAATTCACCGTACGACGTTGGTACAGTCACGCACCATTTCTGGACAATCGCGACCATTGTTCTGTCCGTTTTGGAATGGTAGAAATTGTCACCGTATCCCACTAAACTATTTTGTATTGGGAGAGAATTTTAGTGACAGTTGTTTTAGTATTTTGTGCCAAAAAAAAAGTTTCCTTTAAATTGTAAAAAAAAAAATATCTCACTGACTGTGGGCTAATTTTGAACTTTACAACGAAAGATAAATTGCTATGGGTATATGGCTTGTAGATAATATTATCTTCGTTATTTTACTATCTGGAAATTCTCAGTAGCAGCCCAGAGTCTGGATCTGTGCCCGGCTGATGGTAATGCCGGGCACAGATCCAGACTTCGCTCACTTAAGCCCGTTTGACCAGAGGGGCAATTCTCTTCATTTTAAGAACGTTCACAGTCTGATCTCAGTCTCGATCTGTCAAAAATACCTCTAATTTCCCTACATTTTAGACAAGTTTTTGACGTTGATTGTCACTGAGATGAGATTGCGACTAGATTTTTAAAGTTTTTAACTACAGGAATTGGCGTTCAGGTCTGCGAAAGTAATTACATATTTGTTTTCGTTGGTAGGCTACTGCTGAGCAGGAGGTCCTGGGTTCAATTCCCAGGTCAGGCAAAGTTTTATTGAGTTTTTCCATCAGGGATTTCTGAGTAGCTGCCCGGATCTGGTTTTGTGCCCAGCTGATGGCCATATACTAATAATAAAGCTGAAGAGTTTGTTTTTTTAAGCGCACTAATCTCTGGGACGACCAGTCGGATTAGGAAAATTCTATTTGATGGCTAAATTCTTTAGGAAGGGTATTAAAGGCTATTTAAGATCACGCTAAGGCCCTTAAGAGCCGAGAAAAATTAAAAAAATATGAAAACTAACTAATAGCGCGCGCAGGTGACGCGATGCAATGGGGTGGGTCGGGGGAACAAGAAATTTTAAGCGAACGAATTCGCGGACAGAAGCTAGAGTGGAATAAAATATCTTTGAACTGAATGCTACTGCGAGGGCTACGCTAGTGGACGATCACAAACATACAGTGAAAGTTTTTAAATATGGGTCAAAGTCGCGTGCTCGTTTCGGCTTTCTTAAAGGGTGACTAAGACCCAATGGCATGTCCTATGTGAAAACGGAACGACGTTTTATGGCATTTTGTAGTTGTATGTTGACTCACCATTGGTGTTTGGAAGACTTATCAAGTCTCAGGTACGGTTTAATGCCATGATGATTCCGGTGTAAGAGAGAGACGGTTACATGACATATAGCACACTCCCTTTTTCGCTCTGGAATCACGATGGCATTAATACTTCGTTAGGATGCCTGCAGAAAGAAGCGGGTTCTCGGTAAAAACAAGTCGGTACCGATCGGTGCGGGTAAATAGTCTCACATTAACTTAAGCGGTCACAGAAAAAGGAACAGGTTAAACATGTAACCGTTTCCTTTCGAAGATCAACCTGCAGAGACCTGTACCGGGAGTGGGGCCCGACAACCCGCTTCTTTATGTAAGCACCCTAATACGGCCCCAGGTTAGGAAACGCGCTATCAAATTAGTTAGCAGTTGTGATTTCGTTAACCGAAATAACAATAATGTATCAAAAAAAGTTGTTATTTAGATTTGACATCAGAGGGGCAATTCTCGTAATTTTAAGAACGTTCACAGTCTGAATACTTCAAATTATCCTACATTTTTGACAAGTTGTTGACATTGATTGTCGCTGAGATGAGATTGTAACTAGATTTTGAACGTTTTTAATTACGGAAATTGGCCTTCCAATCAAATTGTAGCTTACAGAACCCTGGGGACGTAATCAGAAGTTAAAGCCATTATTGTTCCGGAGCTGGAGAGAGATGGAGCTATACATGACGAATATACCATCTTATTTTCACAATGTTGCAATGGCTGGCTTTGACACCTTAAGACGGGGTCTTGGTAGACCATGAAGGAAATAGTGGGATGAATTACATAGATCAACATAGATGTCTTCCTTAAGATTTAGCAAAAAGAAAGTTACAGTCAAGAATTAGCGCAGAATCGAGACTATTGGAAAGAATGGAGAGATGCCTTTGCCCAGTAGTAGTACAATACGGATAGATGATATCATAATTTTCACCATGTCAGCCCGGAATCACCCGATGCCGGTTATAGTCCTAGTTTCCGTTCTGCTGTACTTATCGGCTTAGTGCGTCCCTCGTCCAGGTGTTTCCCGGCTGGCACGAAAACAGAAGACAAACTGCACCAACCACAATTAAATTGGAATAAGAGCAGAAGAATGAAGAGTAAAATGTGAGATGTGTGATGTGTGCGTGTGTGTGTGTGTGTGTGTGTGTGTGTGTGTGTAAGGGTAAGGGAACCAAAGAAACGATGGATGGACTGTGTGGAAGATGATATGGCTGAAAAGGGGGTGACTACTGAGATGACGACTAATAGAGAAGTATGGAAGAAAAAAACATGTTTCGGAACCACAAACAAATTGAGATTAGGGTAGGAGAATAATGATGATTATACTGTTTTTGAGATGGCTATATCCTACTAATATTATAAACGTGAAAGTTTGTATGGATGAATGGATGTTTGTTACTCTTTCACGCAAAAACTACTAAACGGATTTGGATGAAATTTGGCACACAGATAGTTTATAACCAGGATTGACATATAAGATACTTTTTATCCCGATATTCCCACGGGATCGAAACTTATACGGGTGAAACCGCGGGGCGCAGCTAGTTAAAAATAAGTTAAGTTTAGTTCAGTCTTTTTCTTCTTTCTCTCGCGGAAGTTTTGTCGTAAGTCGACATGCGACCTGTGACCAGAAGAATGATAGTCACACACAACAGGAAGAATCTATTTATACCAATATACTAATACTTACACAAACTAAACCTACATAACAAATATGATAGCTTAGAATCTGATGTATGCGGATCGCTAATGGATATAGGAATAGGAACTGCTCACATGATTGCTAATGAGCCCGCGACGAATGCATCGGCTGAGCTGTCTGTAATAATCTCTCACGATTCTTGTACAACTGTGTGTTGGCACAATTATACAACACACTCTAGAGGCCATACACAGCACGGAGACACATCGGCGCACGCCTTTAGGAGCGGTCGCCAAGGCGTCAATTATTATTTAGTCATGTTTACTGCATTGTCAGGTTGCATAATCCTTCCTACTAATATTTTATGCGCGAAAGTTTGTATGGATGGATAGATGGATGTTTGTTACTCCTTCACGCAAAAACTACTGAACGGATTTGGATGAAATTTGGTACATAGATAGTTTATAACCAGGATTAACACATAGGGTACTTTTTATCCCGGTATTCCCACGGGACTGAAACTTGTGCGGGTGAAACCGCGGGGCGCAGCTAGTACAATGTAGTTATGTTTACTGCATTGTCAGATTGCATAATAATCACATAATCAGCCTATAATGTTCCCACTGCTGGGACACAGGCCCTTCGAGAGGGATTGGGCTGTAATCTACCACGCGGGCCCAGTGCGGGTTGGTAGGTGTCACATATCTGAGAATTTTTGGTTCTAAGACATGCCGGTTTCCTCACGATGTTTTCCTTCACCGTTTTGAGAGCAATGGTGTTGAAATTATTTATACAACTATAGTGCCTGTCTGGGTTCGAACTCACGACTTACAAACGCCAGCACATCAAGCTGCGACAATCTGTCAAGTTTCTTTAATCGATTTTCAACTTTATCTCTTAAAAATTAGGTTCAAAGTTGATTGGGAAAATTTGACAGGGTAGCATGATTTGCTGGCGTCTTTACAATTCGTAAGTCCCGATTCGAACTTCGGTGTTTCATAACTGTCTACTCTTAGAAAAAAGACCGAAACAAACTCAGAGTGTGTTGACTTGCTGTGTTCACTGGTCATGCTTCGAGTCTCATTGACCTATTTTTAAAGAGGGATCACACAGAAAACGGAGCAGTGGTGGCTCTGTGGAAACGGCCGCGACTTACGAGCGCTTTACTTTGTATAAATTATTTCATCACCACTGCTCTCAAAACGGTGAAGATTAATTCCGATCCAGCCTGTCCCTTGCTGCCATAGAAATGTAAAAACCTATATCTATGCTTGCTGCCCTCTCCGAGCGACGCCCTAAGCCGAAGTTCGTACCCCACAGGGGGCCTTAGCGTGTAGTCGATTTTTAAGTTTTTTAAGCCTGGCTGGATGCCTTAATTCATTGAGGCATCCACAGGCAATCCCGGTTAAGCAGACGACAACCTTTGACGGTTGAATTGCGAGATGCAATTACCTAAAAAAAAAGAAAACATCGTGAGAAAACCGACGTGACCTAGAACCGAAGAATTCGAAGACACGTGACATCTAACAACCCGCAGTGGGCCCGCGTGGTGGATTACGTTCCCCTCTCTGAGGGGTCAGTGTCCCAGCAGTGGGAACATTATAGGCTGATTCTACACAGAAAACTGTTAAATATTGAAGGTAACTAACCTTGTTGTGATTCCAAATGCTTTCTAAATGAAAGTGACAACATTCGTCTTTGGATTCACCTAAATAACTTCACTCAACTCGTTCACCGCAATGAGTGTTTTATTAGGCTGGAACTTTTTGTTTCAGTTTTGTTGTAGGTACTAGATTTACTGCGTTGGTTTGTTGTCACCAGAGGGGCAATTCTCGTAATTTTAAGAACGGTCTGATCTCAGTCTCAATCTGTCAAAAATTCCTCTAATTTCCCTTCATTTTGACAGGTTTTTTACATTTGTTTGTCGCCGAGATGAGACTGCGACTAGATTTTGAACGTTTTAAATTACGAGAATTGGCCTTCTGATCAACTGCATGAGATCTTAGGTTCGATACCCAGATCTGCACCCTAATTGTTTAACACACTATCCATCGGAATGTGAATCATTTTGTGGGATATTGCTATTCAATTGAGGGGCATGTGGCTGAGCAATAACAGCAGCACGGGTCTATCGATCAGGTTAAGCTACGCTTGCCGCGGTTGATGGGTTGATAGGATGGGTGACCATCTTTACGTACCAAGACCCCTCCGTGCCTCGGAAAGCACGTTAAGCTGTTGATCCCGGCTGTCATTCGTGGATCTTTGACAGTCGTTACGGGTCGTCAGAAGCCCGAAAGTCTACTGACTTTACCGCGCAACTAGCATATGTACATCGTCCCAACATCATCGGGCAGTTGCCCACCAGACACAACACCCGTCTGGTCGGAGGAACCTATTCTATGAAGGATAAGTGAACTTTTCTGTTCTCCCTGTTCCTCATACATCTATACCGTCAGTCAGTTCTCTCTTTATCATACTTACCTACAGCACAAGAACAAATCGATCACTACACTTCCCCACTAAACACAAAACACAGATCATTAAGACCATAGTAAAAAATACAGTCAAAAATTCTGCAAACCAACAAACAGAAAAAAAGTGTGAAACTAGTTTGGTTCAGCCCCCGGCTTTGCACGGGCTCAAATCGCTCGGGAGCCATTAAATTGGTCCACAAAAACAACCTGCATTTTACCGATTTTCAATCCGTTCCAGTGCCAAGTTTCTTTGAGAAATATCCGACTGTGGGTTGCCTAAACCGAGGTTGGATTGTGTTTTAAGTTTTATTTGTTGCATAGAAATTTATTTTAGGGAGTATGTGTCTATATATACCGCTACATGCGTGCTACGCAACATACTGACGTCACGTTAAATCCTGCATCGCGCAAGCAGAGATTACCGCGCAACAAGCATATGTATAACGTCCTGATAAACTCTTTATCTTTATTATTAGTATAGATTTAACATATAAGATGCTTCTCTGCTAGATTACTGAGGTATATCCTAAATATATGAATATGAATATGAATTGCACCATTCCCAGCGTGGTTTGACCAGACTCGATTAATCGAATGAACCCCAAGATTCACACTAGCACCTGTAGCCTCATGTTCATGGTGCTACAGCGACCATTGTATATCAAGAAGTAGACCGGGGGGCGCGGTTTTTGCAGGGAAGACGTGCCCGTTAGGAAGGATAGGATTTAAGAGCCTACCGGATATGCATCCTAGAGTAAGCATTGGACTAGTGGAGAGATGGGTGATATTTGTCTATGGATGGGCATCTTTTAAAGACTTCGCGGCCAGGTTTTTCCGGTCGAGCTTCACCCGCGACTCTTTTGGCCGCGTTCTACTGCTTTCTCGGTTCTTTTGTATGTCACGTGTTAGATGTTGTTTTTCTCAATGTCGTCGTCGGAGTTCTCGCTACTATCCGTTTCCGGTTTTTTGTATATCTCGCTAGCAGCAATCCTGATCTTGTTTTTGTCTTGCGCCGTATCCATCCAAAAATCGATTCCCTTGTCGAAGTACTTCATGTCCTGTTTTAGGTTGTCGTTCCATGTGTAGATGGGTCGACCGACCTTCTTGGTTTTGGCCTTGTACTCCATTGCTGCATGCAGCAGATGTGGTACGCGGCGCCTATAGATATGTGCGAGGTAGCACATCCTGTGGTTCTTGATGCGTTTGGTTATTGTTTTTCCGTCTAAGATTTCATGCATTTTCTTTTGTCTTGGTTTATTCCTAGAGTGGTTTATCAAGTCTCTCATGATAACTCGCTCATATTTTCGAAGTCTTGACCTGTTAGCTTTAGTAAGTGCCGATACTTTTAAACCATGTATCATGCACGGAGCGATCACCATTCGATACATAAGTCTGGCTAATTTCCAATCCATATTTGAGTGTTTTATGAATGGTAGTAACGATTTGGCGTTTCTTATGGCCTGTTTGCAACGTTTTTTAATAGTGCATTTTCTGCTTAATGTAGATGTTATATATGTACCTAGGTATTTTATATCTTCACTTGTCGGTATGCTTATTCCATTAAGGGTCACGTGGGTCGTTTTCTTTGTAGCTATCGGGTCCCTAATTAGTATTTTTGTTTTTGTTTCGTTTACTTGGAGGCCTACACTATCTAGTAGGGGTTTAATATGGTATAGGATACCTTCTAGCCCTTCTAGGTCATCTGTAATAAAGATAAGGTCGTCCGCAAATGATAGTACCAAGGGGAGTGAGATTTCACGATCCTGGTCAAGTCTTATTAATTGGGTTTCCTCCTCTAGGGTTCTAAGGACTTCATCGATGACCAGTGTAAACAGGCGAGGGGACAGAGGGCAGCCTTGTTTGACTCCCTTTCCTTTAATAATCCAACTGCTTTGCTGGCCACACCATTTGATGCATGTTCGTTCATTCATGCATACCTTGATTATCCTGTTAGTTAGTGATTTGTTAGTTCGTTGTAATAGTATATCTCTTAGTGCATTGAGGTCGACGTTGTCAAAGGCTTTTTCTATGTCGAGGGCGAGTACGTAAATTCTTTTACCTGCTCGCCATTCCTCGTCTAAAACCCTTTTGAGTGTAAAGATGTGGTCGTCTGTTGATCTATTGTTTAAAAAGGCCGCTTGGTAGTTGCCCAATTCCGTTATTGTATCATCTAGTTTTTTTAGTACGTACGAGGCGTAAATTCTGTAACCCGTATTGCAAACCGATATGCGGCGATAGTCATTTGGATTTTTAGGTTTATTTATTTTTGGGATTGGTATCTGCACCGTCTCCAGCCATGTGTCGGGTGCTTCGTTCTGTGTCCATGCTTTATTCATGTGTTTGGTGACGGCTTCCTGTAATATTTCGGGCATCGCTTTGTAAAGCTCGATTACTACTTGGTCAGTTCCGGGAGCTGTCCCGTTCCGCATTTTTTTGATGATTTCAATTACGTCATCTGTTGTGGGTCCATCACTTTCGACTTCGGTTGTCGGTTTTTTTATATTAACTGTTGGTATAAGACGACCCTCGGATTTTTTTAAAATTTGCTCCCATTTGGTCATCGGTATATAAGTAGATCTTTTTCGCCGTTTTGTTTGAAGTTTATTTCTCCTGTAAAAAAAGTACAGCATTTGCATGCGTTTTGCAGGGTGGTTTTTCCCCAGTCCGCTGAGGCTGGTCCTGCATGCTTTTTGTTCCTCGTGATATTTAATCTTTTGAAGTGTTGCCTGACATTCTTTTACGCGGTTATGTCTATTTGGATTATCTGGTTGCCTATTTTGTAAGAATTTAGCCTTTTGTAGGTTAGCAAGAGCTAGTCGATGATCTCTGGGGAGAACTGGCTGAAGAATTAGAGTTTCCTGGGCAGCCGCTTTTAATACTTCCGTTATGGTATTCCAGGGTATTTCGATATTTTCGTCCGTTGAGTTGATTCCTATATTTTTTAGCTTTTTTGTTATGCAATCTTGGTATTTTGTTTTGGTGAACTTGCTATTGAGGGCGGCATAATCGCATTGTTTATAGTTGAAGTCCTTGACCATTGTCTTCACGGGTATGCTTTGTGTATCACGGGTATGGGTGTTTTTTTTTTGTTTTGTTTGAAATTCGGTTTGTCCTTAGCAAACCCCAGACTATTTTATGATCGGATAGTCTCCTCGCGGCCCATTCACCTTTAATAAATTCAAAGAGTTTTTCTGAGGCGAGTGGTGTTATAATGTGATCCAATTGGGACTTTTGAGTGCCCTTTGACCATGTCAGCCTGCATGATGATCTCGCTTTTGTCGTTTCTATTTGCAGTTTTTCCCTGTTGGCTATATCCATTAACAGTTCCCCGTTGCAGTTGGAGAAGTCATGATGTAGGTTTTGTTGAATTAGCCCTTTGCGTTGGTAATTTTGTGTATCATGTCGACCAATGTGGGCGTTAAAGTCGCCAAGAATTATTAAAGTACATTTCTTTGGTTTTTGTCTGATTAAGTTTAATAAGCCAGTGAAGGATCTGTTTGCTATGGATGTACAACTGTTGATGTGAGAGTTTATTATGTACAGAGGAGCAGGCTTGTCATTTCCCCTATCAACTATAAGAGTAGCTGACATCGCGTCTGTATCTTTTTTCCTATGAACTAATTCAATTTGGGCGTCTTTTCTAATTAAAATTGCAAGTCCCCGGTGCGTTTTACCTGTAGTTCCATAGAGGTGCCATTCGTAGTGTGTGGAGTTGTATGCTCCTGAGTTCATCCCTGTTTCTTGTATGCAGGCTACATGAATGCCCCTAAGTGAAAGTTCAGCGTCTATTTTTTCTTTTTTTGCCGGTTTTGAGGCCCCACGGACGTTCCAGGTTGCAATACGCAAGTCTGGGCAAGTGTATTTTATTGCGGTAGACGGCTGGTTTCTTAGTATTGTGAACCCAGTGACATCTGCGACCACGTCTGATAACGGTGTATATAATGATGATTGTTGTTCATTCTGTGTTAATTGGCTAGACTTCGAGGGTTGTCTGTTAATTAAAGGCTTAGTATGTTGTGATGTTTTGACATTTTTTGGTTCTTGCATTAGGTCCTTGTAATGTTCGTCGTCGGTCATAATCCAGCTGTCATAGTGTTGGTCGTTGTAGAGGACGTGTATGTTGCCGGGTACTGGTTCACCAGTAGGTGAATACACTAGTGTGTTTCTTGTATCCATGTGCACATGCACATTCACTAGATAGAACTCTGACGCGGCGATTAGGATATCCTCTCCGCCCCAGAACGATTTGTTAAATTGCATTGTTATGTAATTTGTTATCCTTTGTTCCTGGGAGAGATTGCTGTTAGGGAGGAATTCCTGTATATTATTTAGAAGTGCTAGGAGAATTCTGTCATCATATCGATGCTCCAAAACATATGAGGCTAAGTCATGACGGACAGACATGTGGTCGAAGGTTAAACCCATTAAATTATTTATTTGGTGGGCTAACGCCCTAAACAAACAGTTCCCATCTTTAACCATACGCACAATTCTAGTCATCGTTTTTATGGTTTTAGTAGAACTTTTAGTCACATGTGCGGCTCTGTGTTTAGAAGACAATAGAGAGAGCATACTGTGTAAGATTTATGAGCTTCGCTTTTTGTTGATCTTTGGGAATAAACCTTGTTATGCAAACTTAAGAGTTCGGGGTAGTCTTTTTTGTTCCCTTTTTTTTTTATTTTTTTTTTGTTCCACTGAGGGTGTCATATATCGCGCGTGGGTACCCAAACTTGGTTTACAAGCTAGAAAATTATTAACTTATTCAAGACAGTTTTGGTAATTTAGGATCAGGAAATCTACAGCGATACCGTATAGAATATTAAGGCGTATTAGTTTGTCCTTCTCTCCTATATATAATATGAAGACTTATTCCTAAAACTCATCTATGGCTTAAAATGATGCTGAATTCGCGCGTGTCTTCAAAAGTCCTAATTAACAGTCTAGAACACAAACAAACAAAACAACCGGATCAGTTTCCAATGGGGATCCCTGAAATAAACGGAAAGATCTCACCAGATTGGCCCGCAAAGGGCCCTCAGAGTCACTCGGCGTCTCCAGGAGGCCGGGGAGCCGAAAAGCCTAGGCCTCGGGCTGAAGATCAGGATCACACGTATGCCACTTTACCACCGTTCCAAGGTGTTTTAATTTGCAACCACAAAAATAAAACGCGGAACACCGATCCGATTTTAAATGCGACATTCAAACTCAGCGTTAACACGTGTTGCGCATCTGGCGTCAACTGAAACTAGAGACGGGGCACGTCCGCTCACGTCGACGGTCAGTATACGACTCCTACTGAGGTATATCCTAAATATGTATTTTATTAGAGCAAGAATCATTATCATAATCCTCCCAATTCCTCACCAATTACCACGTTTATTTGGTGTTGGCACAGCTCCTTTTTTTTCGTACTTAGTGGCCGTCATCTCAGAGTCCACTTTCTTCCTAAGCAAAATAGTATGGTTGTTGTTTTCTTTGTACCTAATTCAATAGACTACAAGTTGTAAATTACAGTTTCTAGTTTTATCATAACACCAAGGGATCACACCGAATATCTATCATCATTTACGCAAACTATTCAACTTTTGGTATGACTCTTTTCTTAAAGCCATCTGCGTTCAAGCTTACCACTTTCTTGTCATAAGCTCCTCATCTCCTCTACATCAAATGTCCAAACCAAGACAATCAGCTTATCACTAACGCTATTTTCAACCTCTCTCTTAAATACTCATTCCTTGGACGCTATAGGCATGAGGAACAGGGTGTCAAGTTTGCTCCTCCTCCGTAGAAAAGAGAGGACCCTCCGACCAGACGGGTGTTGTGTCGGGGAAACAAGAAAATACGCGCGGACGAAGTCGCTGGCAGAAGCAATTTAACGGATAAGATACGAAACACCACGCTGCGCTCACGACAAATCACTGCCGTTACTTGTAAAGCCACTAATCTTACCTGGGATTAGACTCGCCAAGTTCGCCTCCTGTGGTCATATCAACCAAATAGAGGAGCAGGGAACAGCAAAGCGGTGTTAAGCCAGACCGCGACACCGCTCGTGAAACTGGCTCGACAGATTTATCTAAGACGATCTCTATAGCGCAGAAACACTTTAAATAAAAATATGAATCATTTTGAAGGATATTGCTAATTCACTGCTGCATATGTTTGTAAAATTTGTCTGCTCAACAACATAAATAACGCAATGAAAGTTGTTGAACTGTCAAAATGGAGTACTAAGTAGCACACTTGCTTTCTCACTAGCTTAAAAATGAGGATGGTTCTAGCTTAATAGTACTCTCTTGCTATCCTAGCGTCAAAAACTAGCCACGTGTAACTCGCCCATTAGAAGCACAACACAAAATCAAGACATTGTGGAATTCGCAGTTTAATAGCAATATGAAACAAGTTATAAACGGACTGGTCTGTGGATTTAAATGGCACTTATTCGTAAGTAGGTTGCCTGATACATGTCATCCGTCGAATGGTATAAGACCCGAAATGGAGCGTGGGTGGTGTACGGTCGCAGGAGATCATCTTTAAGGCTGCTTTTCTACCAGAGATGTGCTATGCTACGTTGCTATGGATAAAGAAAGAAAGAAAAAGTATTTATTGCGACTCGTACAGGAAGATCATAAGACTAAACTAAACATGATCAAAAATAAAAAAATAAACCAAATTATATAAAAAAGTAGGTAACAAAAAGAAAAATGAAACAGAAAGTCCTATACGAGGCCAAAAGGCTCCTATCTGAGCATGATGCTTTGACATTTAAAAATAAATTTCGCAGCGCTGGTATTCTGATAGGGCCCGCTGTGATGTCACGGGCAATCACAGTAATAAATAAATAATAAAATAGATATAATTATGTAAAATATTAGCAATAAAATAAAT
Organism: Apamea monoglypha; assembly: GCA_911387795.2. NCBI lineage: Eukaryota > Metazoa > Arthropoda > Insecta > Lepidoptera > Noctuidae > Apamea > Apamea monoglypha. The sequence continues at coordinate 5,964,499 of OU426942.1, read as the reverse complement.
ATTATTTATTTTTAATCCGCGCTAGACGTAACCTCATTACTTGTCTATGCCCTGAGTGTCAGAAGCACTCTGTGGCATTATTGTGACAAGTGAACGGTCGCATGCGCCGAAAATAAAGAACCGGATGGATGCATTTGATATCCACCAATCATATTCATTGGTCCACATAGCATAGCGCTGGTGGAAACGGGTTCAACTAAGCTTTGCTTTTAATATGGAAGGATGCGCGCTATGGATGCGCGAGTGGTGTAGCTATGAGCAGAGCAGAGTACCTAAAGTAGGTGCACGTTTTCCACCGAAAGTAGACATGCTCTCCGACCTTTTTTTTCCGGATGGGAAATCATCAAATGACCCCTCCCTCTCTGGGTGGAGCGGAAGGGAGTGTCAGACACTTACTGACTAAAACTCACCCATGTTCCTTCCTTTGCCCTTTATGTTCCGGGGTAGCGGGGACAATCCCGCTGACCCGGCAGGCTTCGGCCCTAAGGGGCCCCTCAAATGCTCTCCGTGCCTTCCCTACTGCCGATGCATCGTATAGCTCGAGCTGCGCATTTTCCTCGCACAGCTACCTCGCGGCAGCTCATCTGCATAGCACATCTTACTCGCTCCGCTACACAGCTGAGCATTAGTGGAAATGGTCGCATAGTTACAGGTTATATCAGGCACCAGTCCCTCACAAAGTTAGCTTTAAACTTTTCTTTATTAAGTATTAAAAATGGCATAATATGACTTTTGTGATAGGAAAATAAATAAAAATTATTATTATTATGTCGTTTATTTATTTAGTTGTCTTATTTTAATACATTTTTAAACATTAGTATAAAAAAAAAGAAACATTTAAAAATATAAAAAAATAGTGATCCACCGATGTCGGAAGCAGGGTCCAAGCTACCGGTGGTTAGGGCTCCAGAGACAGGAACCTCCTCACAATGCGAGCCGTATCGAGGAGTACTGCCTTTTGAATCAGGCCCTTGATCCAACCGCCTAACGAGAGCCTCCATAGATGTTGATCGAGGCTTTATTATTATTATAGTTTCGTAGCTTAGCTTTCACATCCTCGCAGCATAGTTGCATAGCATATCTCTGGTGGAAAAGCAGCCTTAGTGTCTCTACTTTCTATGGTAGTGGGCTGTGAAAGGAATTTGAAATAATTTGGCACGGCTGCACTTTCGGGCTAGGCTGGGAGGTCAGGCCTCCTCTCTGTAAGAGCCGTAATATACTACGGGGGTTTCGGCGGGTTAACACAAAACTTTTATTAAAATTCAACCATTTACAGGAACTTTTGGATTGTCAAAGGAGTCGCTTATTCAGAAAGATGTAGCTAATTGCCCATTCAAAAACGTCGTAAGTTCCTATGAATAAGGCAAGAAAATCCATGGACATTCTTTGAATTTTATTGTTACAAAAACTGTAACGACTGTCAAAGATCCAAGAATGACAGCCGGGACCAACGGCTTTAAGTGCTTTCGTAAATGATGGTCACCCATACACGGACTGACCGCGGAAAGCGTAGCTTAACCTGATTGACCGATCTGTGGGGCTGTTATTACTTAGCCACGAGCCTCAATATCTGGCTATACCAATGTAATCTACGACAGATTATCTAACATTGTCAGTACTTCGGTTCTACATTTTATTCTAACTTCCCGCATAGACGCATTTGAGTGTTACGAGGGAAGGCGCGTTCACATTGGTAGCGTCACTTGCTTTGTACTGGCGGGAGAGTAATTTCCTATCACTCTGTGTACAAGTAGTACACAGAGTGATAGGAAATTACTATCGCGCCAAGTTTAAAATAAAAATTGATAGTTTCAAGACATCTGGTATACACGGCTACGCATCAAGCTATACATTTTATTGATTTTCATTCCATTTGAGCCTGGCAACCTTCTTTCCTACATCCATAAAAGTACTTTTTATCTTAGCAATGTTTTATGACATCGAATAAATAGGTGTCTCAAACACCTATTTTTAGCGTTGTAAATCTTATTAATGATTCGCAGTTGGCTTATCTTAATGTTTTTATTTTAGATTTCTTAAATAACTCGCTACTGAAATACCATTTCAGACACCAATCTACAAGGTCTCCACGTGATCTGACCAAAATTATGTCTGGATTTTAAAAAAGACTCAATACTCAATTATTTATTGTATTACATAGATCGTATAATAATTGTACTGTAACCTCTGAGTTTGTTTCGGTCTTTCTTCTCAGAGTAGTCCGATAGGAAACGCCGACCTCATCTAGTTTTAATAAATATGATTAACGTGTAAAAGTGTTTGTACAAACCTACTTACAGAAACAAAAAGAATTATCAAATGAAATAAATAATGGTTTTAAATGTCAATTTCAAGACTATGCGCCAGTGTTAGTAAGCCAGTAGGTTGCTCCAATTACTCTCCCGGGCGTAAACGAAACGTAAAGTTCCCTAGTCCTTCGCCCGGCCCTGGGTGTCGACGCCGGGTACGTGGGGGCATTGTACGACCTTGTCCTTATTGATTCTATTCGCCTAACTGTACGCACGCTTTCTAGTTTGAGGGGTTAGCAGGATTCGTCTTTTTGTATAGTCTGTTCGAAAAGTATCTAACGAAAATGTAAACAGTGATCGGTAAACGTATCTATGTACACTTTTTTTACAAGCTCTATATTATCATCTGTGTAGCCCTTTCCCAACTATGTTGGGGTCAGTTTCTAGTCTAGCCGGATGTAGCTGAATACCAGCCGAACTATTCTGTAAAAACACTCACCGTGAAAACTCAGGTGAAGTGAACTTGAAGTGAGCTATCATTCCGCCCGATGCTAGTGATTGACAGCTCACTTCACTTATGTTTTCACAGCTGAGGTTTTACAGAATAACACTGCAGTATTTTACGTGGAGCGCCTGCCTTTCTGCCTACCACATACCAGTTACTACGTAATCTATACTTCTAAACTAATATTACAAAGAGGTAAAATTTGTTTGTTTGTATGTAGAGGGTAATCTCCGGAACTACCAGTCGGATTTGAAAAAATATTTTTGTATTTGATAGCCCAATTCTTGAGGAAGGTTATAGGCTATCTAACATCACGCTACGACCTTTAGGAGCCGAGCAAAAGGAAAAAATGCCAAGCGCATACGAAGTAGTAGCACGGGCGAGCGATGGGATGCGACGCGATGGGTCAGGGGCCAAAATTTCACGCGGACGAAGTCACGAGCAGAAGCTAGTCTACAATAAGACTGGTTGAGTGACTTTAGGGAAGCTGAGTACTGTAAAAGAACTACGAATCACAGCCGGGATAGACGGTTAACATGCTTCCCGAGGTTAATCCTAACTTATATTAATAATATTGTAAATGCGAAAGTAAGTCTATTTGTTTGTTTGTTAAGCTTTCACGCAAAAACGGCTGAACGGATTTAAAAGAGATTTGGCAAATGGCTAGACCATGACCTGGGTAAGGACAGAGGCTACTTTTCATCCTGGATCGCAGACGTAGTCGCGGGCAACAGCTAGTGTAGGCAACTTATTGTATATATTAAAAATCCTACATAAATACAAACTAATAAATTTATACATATATTAATGATTTATGTATTGTTTAACACACAGACATATATCACGTCGGGGTTACCAGTTGTAGATGTTTTACGGTTAGGAAGATAAACACCCGCTACATAAATAAACTATGTGACTGCTGAAGTGGGTGTTTATCTTCCTAACCGTAACATAAAATGCCAGCATTAAAAAGACCATCTAAATCTAAAGTCTAAACTTGTCACCTTCTGTTTTGACAACCTAATCTATCAGAATCAATCATAATTCTTTTGATATCAGTAACATTTATAATCAAGTTGTCCGGTTCGACTACCTTGAATACTGATCATCCTTTTTAGAAGTGTAGCGTGAATAATTCCGATTAGTCTATTATATTTTTGACAGCCAATTTATTATATATCCCTATTACATAGTAATTCTTAACACAATTAGTTTTAAAACTGTGTCACGGTCGTATGAATTAATTTCGCTATTTTTTTTAATATACTGATGTGCGAGCATCGAGTTTTTAAACTATGAAATAATTATTATTATTATTTATTATTTTTATTTACTTCGAACACATGATTCATATTGTTGTTAGTAACACTTATAAAACTACGTTAGTAACATTCTAAACAAAACAAAACTAAAATAATACTATGGTATTTGATGTTAATGGTGTTTGAGGGGCTTGTGGCTAAGTAATAACAGCCCCACGGGTCGATCGATCAGGTTAAGCTACACTTGCCGTGGCTGGTCCGTGGATGGGTGACCGTCTTCATATACCAAGACCCCTCCGTGGCTCGGAAAGCATGTTAGGCCGTTCGTAGGCTCGAACCCAGACAGTTAAATTACTTCATCACCACTGCTCTCAAAACGGTGAAGGAAAACATCGTGTGGAAACCGGCATGTCCTAGGACCAAAAATTCGAAGACATGTGACATCTACCAACCCGCACTGGGCCCGCGTGGTAGGTAGACCCACTCCCCCTCGTAGAGAGGAGGCCTGTGTCCCAACAGTGGGAACACTACAGGCTGATTACGAACATGAATGGTAAAACCTAGGTGTATGATATACCTCCCTCTATCCCTTCGAGGAATAAGGACAAGGTGCATCGTGTAACATAAACGTATACCAAAGTATACACAAATAGTTGTTCACTATATTTACGTATGATAGTCGGTTATCAACCGACAAGCCGATAGGAATTCAATGTTTGTGCTTAGTGATAAAAAAAAACAGACTAAAGATGTCTGGCCCCAATTTTCAGTTATCAATCAAAATGATAGCCGTGTCTCTGGTAGACTGGCGCACCGATAAAAATAAGGAAACAGCGAAAGTAATGTACATGAAATGCACTAAGTATGAGGTCCTAGGATCGATTCTTAGGTCGGGCAAAGTGTATTTATTTACATATTTAAACTTCTTGTACACAAAAAAGGTACAAAAGCGGACTTAATGCCTTAGGAATTCTCTACCAGTCAACCAAGGGTGGTGAAGAGATCAGATGGCAGGTGCTTTGGTTGACAGAAATACATAAATAGGTTATAAATTGGTGCGCAAGACACAGGCTTGCCTAGTTTGAGGTCAATGTAAAATCTCTGTAATTTTTTGAGCAATAAAATTTTTTTTTTTTTTTTTTATTAAATACACATACATACTATAATCCATCTGGATGTCCATGTCTCAGTAGAGTCTGGAGTGAGGCTCGCCCCATATTACATAGGACTTAAACGAAACCGGCGAAATCTGGGTGTTCTAAAGGTACACCTCTGCCTAACCCTTCGGGGATAACAAGCGTGATGTTATGTTATGTTATGGCCGATGGGAGCAATTTTCAGTAATGCAAACAGCCGATTAGCCAATAAACCTATAAATAATTAAATGTTCCAGTAAACATTGGTAAAATTTATACGAGGGGCTTGTGGCTAAGTAATAACAGCCGCACGGGTCGATAGATCAGCTTAAGCTGCGCTTGCCACGGTTGGTCCGTGGATGGGTGACCATCTTCACATACCAAGACCCCTCTGTGCCTCGGAAAAGCACTTTAAGCCGTTGGTCTCGGCTGTCATTCATGGATCTTTGATAGTCGTTACGGGTTGTCAGAAGCCCGAAAGTCTGACAACCAGTCTTACCATGGGGTATTGTATTACCCGGTAACTGGATTGTGAAGGTCAGATAGGCAGTCGCTCCATGTAAAATACTGGTATTCAGCTGCATCCGGCTACTGGAAGCCGACCCCCAACATAGTTGGGAAAAAGGCTAGGCAGTGATGATGAGTAACTGAATTTATAAATGTCCACTTGATTGCGTCAAAGTAATAGGTTAACATTATTCAATTTATTTTTCTAACTTTGTACAGACGCCAGCACATCAAGCTACTACAAGCTGTCAAATCTCTTTAATAGATTTTCAACTTTATCGCTAAAGCATTAAGGTTCAAGGTTGATTGGGAAAATTTGACAGTTTCGGGTTGACCTGCTGGCGTCCGTACTTGACATTTAAGAGATAGGTTTTATAAAAATGACTAGCTTCTGCCAGCGAGTTCGTCCGCGTGAAATTTCTTTTCCCCCCAACCCACCCCGTCGCAGCGCATCACCTGCTACAACGTCGTTTTCTTTGTTTGATTTTTTTTCTTTTTGTTCAGCTCCTTAAGGTCCTACGTGATGTTTAATAGCCTTCCTCAACAACTGGGCTATCAAATGCAAAAATATTTTTAGAGAGATTAGCGGGTTCAAACAAACTTTAGCTTTATTATTAGTACCAGCTGCGCCCCGCGGTTTCACCCGCATATGTTTCGATCCCGTGGGAATATCAGGATAAAAAGTATCCTATATCTTAACCCTGGTTATAAACCATGTGTATGCCAAATTTCATCCAAATCCGTTCAGTAGTTTTTGCGTGAAAGAGTAACAAACATCTATCCATCCATCCATACAAACTTTCACGTTTATAATATTAGTAGGAATTAGTACAAGTTAGGAATACAGAGATGTCATATTACACACAGATACAACTACAACATACGCCTAAAAACCAACAAATTCTTATGCTAATTCAGGCATTTTTACATTATTTCAAAGTTAACTCCAACCTCAACCTCATTTCCGAAACTGGCCAAAACCAAGAAAATAAAAATATAAAAAATGACTGGAGACGTCAACATGAAGGCATAGATTACACCTAACTGAAAACCGATAAAATAAAAAGTGAATAATTGATAAACTTGTACATGAACGTATATTATTTACATCGGGGCGTGCTTGTGACTATTAAAAATGTATCTGAAAGCGAAATACAAGTGGTTTGGCTGTTGCATACTTTGATTCTACATGTATTGACGTTTTGTTGCTTCAAGAGAAAAGTGTTAATTTTTTTTTGTACGGCTATTTTGGTAAGAATGGATTTTGTGATATTTGGATTTAGATTTCCAGATTTTTCGTTAATCAGACCTAGAAATCTGCACCTAATGAGAGGTTAGGAGTTCAGATTGAATCAATTAATGAATGTGATGAATACATTGCAGTCCAAAGCTGGACAAAGGTCTAATTACCAACGTGTGTTACATAACTCAGTCCTCAGCTGTTTAAAAATGTTATTTTTGAAATATTATTTTCTTTTGTTGACATTACATAAAACTTAATGTGTGAATATTATTTGGCAAGCATCTGGATCTAGGATTTCTGTAATAATTTTCCTTTGTTTTTCAACTAAAATTTCCTAGTCAAACACTCTCAATCAGTTGGTTCGAACTATGATTATGTCCTACCAAAAATATACGTCTTATGAGGCACGATATACCACATATAAGTGCACTTATATGTAGCTCATAGGAGGTACAGCATCCAGCACTTGCTTGTTTTGATGTCCATTACTGTTACTGTAAGCCTGCATCATCTCACTTCTGGGTATAAAGGCCTCTCCCCATGACTTTTAGCTCTTTCGATTCAGGTCTAAAGTGGACCACTAGTCGTTTGTTTTGTCCAGCTCGTCCCCCCATCTTCTACGGGGTCTGCCACGATGACTCCTAGCTGTGTCAGGGCTCCACATGGTGGTTATTTTGGCCCACAGCTTATTGGGCATGTCCATGACATATTCACAAACAGAATAAGTTTTATTTCTGTAACCGGAGATCAATTTGAAGAATATTTTTGATTGAAAACAGCCCATTGATACGAAATGGGTGCAGCGTAAAGTAATTTAGTAGTTTGTATTGGTGATAACTCTCTATTACATTTTTTTGCAGAACTTTGTCTATTTTAAGAAGATTAACTTGTGCTACGGTGATTTTTGAGTTATTTCTATAGGTATGTACGATAATACGTTAACTTGGTTATTTCTGGTACTTAGTTTTCGAATCTTATAATACTACGGACCTGCCTAACGGACGTTGTGCTACCCAAACAGCGACAACTACCGGGTCCAATTCTGAATCTAAACCAGCAAAGGACTCACTCCAACACACACAAAAAATTTCATGAAATACGGTCCAGCCTTTAAGGAGGAGTTCTGCGATATACAAACGTGCAGAAGAATGATTGCAATGGCGACTTATACGCATAAATCTTCCGGAACAAATACTCTAAATAATTATGAAAACCGCATTAAAATCCATTGTGTAGTTACGAAGATCTAAGAGGTCACACAGACACACACGAAAATCGACTTTGTTTTATACTATGAATTATGTATGTAGAATGTAGATATACTAGATAACGTAGCTTCGGAATCGGAAAGGAGTTCACACAAGGTGTTCGATAAATGCCTTAGATTCTACATCGTTTTTCGTCAACAGACCTTTTTTTTTCATCTAATCTAATTGGCCTGTATTGTCCCACTTTAGGGCAATGGCCTCCGTCTCCCTTTTCCACACAATTCTGTCTTTTGCTAGTACCGGCCGTCTCGGTAGGAGTCAAGCTCCTACGGGGTAATTGCGTAACACACTACCAGTAGGAATGGCCTTCATTTTGACAGTTCAACAACATTCATTGCGTTATTTACGTTGTTGAGCAGAATTTTTTGAACATGTGAATTCAATGGCAAGCAGTATTTTTTATAATTATACAATATGTAACAAAAACCCTGTCCGATCCTTAAGAGTATTATTCGGCATCGTACTGCGTACACATATACGTAATCATTTAATGGATTTGAGATTATTATTTTTCCCCAGTGAATATCATTAAATTAAAATAAAAAATAAAAACTGACCAAAGGCAACACTGATCGCTCGACAAAGTTCACGTCTTACTACCTACAGTTTTGTGTCAAAGAAGCCGCCCGTGTCATGAACCGCGCTTTGTCGCGTGCCGCCAAACATACCTACACTACGCGCGGTGCGCGTCGGTATCAGCTGATATTGTTTTGTAGGCATAGTAATCCGGATTTCAGATACTCTCTGTATTTTGTGTTTTTGACTTAATTCTGTTTATCAAGAAACAATTAATTGAATTAAATGTAGCCCGGATAAGGGCTTTTTTTTAAATGTGATGTGCTTCTGGCAATGTACTTACCGACTGTAGGTGTTAGTTTATTAAAACGTTCACTTGTTGTTGTTGCATACTTCGGCGATCGTGCTCCACATGTCCACCTCCAACACTAATACACATTCGACACCTTTTTGCTAGCCCACACGTTAACACGCCAACGATGTTGGAAATGACTTGGTTTCATAGCGTGCGGGTTTTCGAGCGCCCACACGTGTTCGTTGTGGCAATTGAACACACCAGTTCTCTCAAACGAGCATTCATCGGAGAAAAGCACACGATTCAAAAAACCTTCATCTTCTTCGACTTTTCCTAAGACCCAATTACAAAATTCCATTCTTGGTTCGTAATCAGTGGGCAGAAGGGATAGAACCCGCCGGTAGTGATAAGGGTGCTGACCATCTCCCTTCAGCACTCTCCAAACCCGCATGTGGTTTGTCTCTAATCGTCGCGCAACAGAGCGTGTGCTGTGCGTGGGGTCCGCGGCAAACATATCCAGCACTTGTTCCTCAATTTCCACGTTGCGCTCTCGTGGTCTTCCAGCATCAGTGGCCTGCGACTCGTGCCCATGAACACTGCCTGTGGTGTATACACGGTTATGCAGGCGTTGGAACGCACGCTCCGACGCGACGGTACTGTCACACCTGGTCTATTAGCGAAACGCACCTCGTAAGTTCTACGCGCAGCTGCATAATTGCAGTCGGTCTTGCCTAAGCACATCAACATAGGTATTAAAATATTCCTGATTAGAATACGACATTGTTCGCGAAACGACAGCGCTTACGTACGGACGTCAGATCGAAAGCTATCTCCACGAAAGACTAGCAACAAGTATCGCGTCGGTAGGTAACTAGGCGGCGACATCAAAAGAGTCGGCGACTAGTTGAAAGAGTGTCTACGACGCGGTAGTGTAGGGCGGTGTTCTTTGAAATAAAAATAGGTAAAAATAAAAAGATTTTGCCGGCGGGTGAAGTGTTGTCAACTTATGAAAATTTGCCATATTCAGTGTTAAATTTCGCATGAATTATAAAAATTACAAATCAATAACTTTTGGTTTTTATGAGTTACATTTTTATAACAATTTTTTCTAGTACGTATGTTGACCCAGGAATACGCCTTTATTGGATCGGACAGGGTTTTTGGTACAGATTGTATAGGTCTTACTGTACACCCATTACCTAATGGGTGAGCAATATTTGTAGTGACATAATACTTTCAACATTTATTTTATACAATCATGTACCACTCACTACATTATACCTATGAGTAAAAATAAACAAATTTGAATTTGAATGGATGAGCTATATCGTTCAAAGTGATTAGGATTATGATAAATAGTGTGTATTAGGGTACCGAATGAAAACATATCCTTAAGAATTTTGCAAGAGTAGATATTATTCAATTTCTTTGCTTATTGCTCTACCGTACCGTTCACTTTTGCTTGATAAAAAAAATACTGAATTGATTTTGACAGCTATTTTTTTATAGTCTATGTGACGTCAGATCATTCATAATCAAGTTTTATTTTCTGACTGAAACTACCGTTACTAAACTATTTTAAGAGCTGATTTTTCAATATTCAGATAACTTTATTTGAGGAATAATTTTGAAATTTTGACAGTTGTTTCATACAAAAACTGTCAAACGTCAATTTTATTCCGAAAATAAAAGTTATCTGGTGATGGAAAAATCAGCCCTTAGATTAATTAATAATTAAAAAATGGGAATTAAAAATGTGTTTACTACCAACGGCTTCTATTTGCTAATTTATATTAACACAGGATTTTTTACGACATTTATTAATATGCAATTTTGCCGGAAGTTCTTTGTGGTTACGATTGAATATTTTATGCTATTTTTGATGAATATTTATGTGACCTACAGAGCTTTTTAACTGTCTTAGCCTTAAGCTTGTTAACACCTTGGTATTTTAGGGTGACATAGAGAATTTTAAAAACATTTTTTAACATTGACATTGTGTATCCTTATTTGTCTTTTCTATGATTTATTTACATTGGCAACCGCCTCTGCTTTGCGCGGCTTTTTTCGGCATCTGCGGACTATGCATGACACTGACGTCACGTAAAATCTGTCTGGTCGGCCCTTTTCTATGGAGGACGAGGAACTTTACAACCTGTTCCTCTTACCTCTATAGACTTGACTTAGGACTTGACAGTCTGTATTTTTGTGGTGGTACAATAAAGTATATATAAATAAATAAATAAAAGCGCAAATTTTCTTGTTCTCGGAAAGAACATAATGGCGGCGCTGTCTGTCAAGGGAATATGTCAAAAACCTGTCAAAACAGAATAATTTTATGTTACAATTCTTTCATAGATAAGTTACCTCTGATTTTGTATCACTGTCAAAATCACATTGATCTTTAATCTCCTTATAATAAGGTTGCTCTTGGGTTGCTGCCACTGACAAGTCTGTTAAAATCACAGTGATCTTTCTCGTTACAATAAGGTTTCTGTTGGGTTGTTGCTATCACAGGTAAAATAACTGTGAACGGATTGTATTTCATGTTAGTTTTTTTTTTTTGCAATTTGGGTCCATGTCGTGTTATAATCGAGCACTCGGAGATGTCTCTTGAACCTGACTTGGTTTCCGCACGTCAGTTTGAGTTAAAATCGCTGCTGTGCTGTGGGTGCACAGCATCATGCTGAGTAAAAGCCACGATATCACAGTCACGACGTGCAATTATCGACTATATCTGTTTTGTGCTCGTAATTACACATCTATTTTGTTTTCTATTTTTTTTTTTATTATTAAAACTAACTTATCTTTTTGTATGCACGAATTTCCGGTGTTTCTGTGACAAATAAACATATTTTTCTTTCGGAATTATAATTTATTTATTAATATTAGTAATTAAACATGTTATGCAATCATAAAATTGAGTTAAATCACATAATAAAATGGACAAATTTTGATGAAATTAAATGATATGGAACAATCAATCTTTAACTTTAATTTATGGTTTTTAAACTGCACAAATTAACAGACATTAACTATGCCCTCGATCCTTTGATCCTCTTGTATATTTTTTCTATAAATCCTTATCCAAAGCTAATGGACTTTTTAGCAATCTAGTCGGCCTTATAATCGCAATCACAAGGATGTTTTGGCAATAAACAATCATGATTCTTGGTAACTGTCGCAATATATATGAAGGTGAGAATAGAAGAGTTGCTTCCTATTTTATTTACGAGATGCTGTTTATATACATTTATTTATCCAACAAAAGATGTACACAATACATGACACATAAAATAAAGGGCAACATCAGCACCCTAATTGAGTAATACACTATCAATCACAATTTTAATCATTTTGAAGGAAAGCTAATCCATTGCTTCATATGTTCGAAATATTTGTCTGCTCAACAACGTAAATAACGCAATGAATGTTGTTGAACTGTCAAAATGAAAGTCATTACTACTAATAGTGTGTTATGCAATTACCCCGCTGGTATACATAAGTGCACTCCTTCACTTATAGTTGAACATAGCATGCACAATAAATTAATAAGATGAGGTAATTCTGGTGTTAAATAGTGTCATAGAAGCAGGGTTATTAATATTAATACTAATGGACGGTAGTGAGGCGCCAAACACGTAGCCGAATTCTGGGCCGAGTCCATTTAGATTGCCATCGATACGATAACAAAAATAGTCGAAGGAGATGAGCTTATATTATAGTTTCCTTTGGAATGGTTACAAAAAAAAAAGTTTACTTACTCGTATGAACAATATTTTAAATGCATGCTGTATTGTGCCTTAGAAAGAAAGAGTGCCTCGGAAAACTCGCTAAGCCGTAGGTCCCGGCTGTCATTCGTAGATCTTTGACAGTCGTTACGGATAATCTGAAGTAGCCCTGAGTTGCAAACAATTAAAAAAGTATTTTGAACTTTATTTACAGTAAACTACTTATTACTATGCTATCAATCACAAGTAAAAATTGGAGTACCTCAAGGGAGTATCCTGGGACCGTTCCTATTTTCAAACTTGTTGGTAATAGTATCTGGGCTGAAATAAAATATTGTACTTATTTTTGACAAAAATTATTTAAAACTGATCTGAATCATCAGAATTGAACATTTTACAAGAGCAAAGAATTAAAGTTCTTCATTTTTTCGTCTTGTGCTTCGTAACCTCAACAACACTGAGAGCCCCGTTGGTCTCATGGTAGCAAACGAGAATGCTGAGCATGGTACTGAGTTCAATACCAGCCCGGAGTTTCGGAGTTGGTGTTGTGATACTCTTGTGCCTCGGAAAGCACGTAAAGCCCTGCGTCTGATCTTTCTCAGGTCGTGTTGGATTGCCGTCCCATCGGACTATGAGAGAAAAGGAACAGACTGCACCTGAGTTTGCGCACACTTGTGCACTATAATATCTCCTGCGTACCCGGCTAATCTCCGTTGAAATGGCCACTGTGACTGAAATCAGTTTATCTAATTAACCTGTATTGTCCCACTACTGGGCAAAGGTGTCCCTCTCTCTTTCTAATACAATTCTGTCTTTTGCCAGTCCTTTCGGTATGAGTCAAGCTCGTTCCGCCATCTTCGTCTCGGCCTGCCGCGATGGCGTTGAAATTGGTCAGGACGATATTGTTAGTACTATAATCTCAGCAACCAACTAACCTATAATTTCTCTATCTTTCCAGGTGTAACCAAACAACCATGTTGAAACAACCCGCAACCTGTTGATACACGAGACCAACACAACCGGAGAACCTGTGAAAACCCGCACATGTTAACTGGAATTAGACAAGTTTTGATGTATTTAGCAAGTGTTCAAGCGTGAGATTTGTGAAGGGAAAGTAATTCGAAATGGCGTCCTGTTTGTCTGGTGGGCATTATGCACCTGGGAGTCAGGAGTACGTGCCAGTTGCTGAGTTTTATGCTGATAAGTCTGTTTTTGTCACTGGTGGTACCGGTTTCATGGGGAAGGTAAGAAGAACAACCATTTCTAATTACAAAAGCCGCGGTTTCCGAGCGGTGGTCGCCACATAAGGGCTTAAGTGACGGCTGTCATAATGGCAGCGGGGTTTGACTTTACGTTGTCAAGAACTACTAGGAAAATACAACAACTTACTTTCATAAATAACGTTTCAGTGAAGTCATTCGCCGGTAAATTGCGGACGCTATGTGGCTGCCACCGCAGTCTTAGGAAAACCTAGCTTTATGTACCTCTGGTTTCTGAAAGCCTTTGTCAAATCTTATGTCATAAATTGTTTGACGGATTTTGCAGTACCCTAATTGCGTAACACACTAACAGTAGTGATGGCTTTCAATTTGACAGTTCAACAACATTCATTGCGTTGTTTACTTTGTTTAACAGACACATTTTTTGAACATATGAAGCAATGGATTAGCAATATCCTTCAAAATGATTCAGATTGTGTGTTACGCAATTTGGATTGTAGTCTTCGCTTTATATTTCGACCTCGAAAGACCACTACATCTAACAATGATGCAAGATAACATGATACACCAAGCAGCTTTGTAAATAGGTCCTCATTAATGTCGGGAAAAAACTAGATTTCTTTAGTTCCTTCTTTCAAATTGTGGTACCGTCACGACGGTTGTATTATATAATGCATTTTCTAGATTAATATTGTCATGGCATTGATTTATTTTTCGTACTAGTTGCTTATTTTTTAAAGCTTTAGAGTTTTAAAATTTTGGTTCTCCTTCCAAAGTCAAAATCCAATTATTTATTTCAAATAGGCACATACTCGTAAATGACACTTTTATAACGTCAAAATTTACAAGAAAATTGAATTAATTAGCTGCGCCCGCGGTTTCACCCGCATAAGTCTCGATCCCGTGGGAATATCGGGATAAAAAGTATCCTGGTTATAAACTATCTGTGTGCCAAATTTCATTCGAATTTGTTCAGTAGTTTTTGCGTGAAAGAGTAACAAACATCCATCCATTCATACAAACTTTCGCGTTTATAATATTAGTTGGATTTTACTCGTATAGCCTTGCAAAGGGTAGTTTCGTATAGAGAAGAATGGGCAAGAAACTCCACCGTTACTCTTTTAAAATGTTTTCCAATATAATATTCTCGTCAGCTGTCTTAAAAGGTAAAATGTTGCAAACGTCAATTACTTACAGATATCTACCTATATAAAAAAAAAATGTTAGTGTGTTTTTGGTCATTTCATAGTTGATTGTCTATTTCTCGCGTTGTATTAATAAATCGATCTTTTTAATATATTTTAATAAAACCACTCAGTTTCCTGCTTGAGATATTCGTTTTAATTATTTGCTTGCTCTCAAGAGTATCTTACAATCTAATAGATCACCGGACCCTTCATACCAGCTCACAAAAACATATAGTTTTAGTGGGACTGATGTTGCCATCAATTTACCACTTTTATGAACTATGTCAAAGTCATCACAAACTTTTTGTTACCAACTCTAGTCGGCTAAGCTGAGTCATATTGGAACTTTGTCCCTAAACAGCACAAAATTATGTTATACATTTTATCTACACCGATACTGTTATCAATATAATATTAATTTGATAATATCGTTATGATTTTTAAGTGACTAACGAGTTAATCGACAACACTATGTTGGGTTTATCTAATCTATTCGCATTCGTATTCTATATCGTCTTAGTATTTATACTAGTAAACTAACTACTTGAATATTCGACAACTGACATAGCAACATCAGGGGGTCTACTCCGAAGTGGTATCGGCCGAATGTTCGGTCGTTTCCTGCTACGAAGTTACTATTCGGTTCGGTCCGTCCCGATCCTGCACTCCTACACTCGTTCGAATATTGACGATGGTCCTGACCCAACTGAGCCGATCCGAACTTTTTTCGAATTTTTCAATAATAGGTAGTCGGTTCGGCCATGTGTCGGTCCGATCCGATCATTCGCACTTTGCAGTTCGTAGTAGACCCCCAGGTCTGTAGGGACTGCACCGAAGATATAGGGTAGCAGCAATGTCTAGCTATGGCAAGGCAGCCTCATGAGTCGAAATTTCTAAGGGAGGGTGCCCACGACCAGCTTTTGTCTGCGCAACTATTTTTTTTCGCACATCAAGCCTACTAGTTTGTATGAGAGTGCGCGCATATAGCGATGCGACAGCTTGACAGCAGAGATATTTTGACAGCGGGTTCGGAGACAGGCCGGTGACTCAACTGTCGCACGTGTATAGGTTGCAATGCATGTGTGTGCACGGCGACAAAATATGTTGATGCGGTAAAATTTTCGAAGAAGTAGCGTTGCTGTCGCTCCCGTGTGCGCATCGTCCAAATCTCGGCGGGGAGACAGCGACATGAAAGATTTGCTCGTGGGCGCCTTCCCTAAAGCCCCGTATTCATTGGAAACAATGTTTTATAACAATTAAGCAACATTATTGCCAGCAATATTTGATATTGCGAGATGATTTTTGGTTTTCTATGAATAGCATTTAATGTTGCTAGCAACATTATTTGCTGCAATACAAAAATGTGTTGCTGCAACAATGCTGCCCAACTTTGTGGATAATGGATATGCAACGATTTACTTCTAATAAACCATATGTTTTTGGTCCACAGGTGCTGGTTGAAAAGCTGTTAAGGAGTTGTCCAAAAATTAAGAAGATCTACCTTCTGATGAGGCCGAAGCGAGGCCAAGATGTTGCCTCACGCCTTACCGAGCTAACACAGTCACCGGTCAGTTGTTCACTCATTTGTTCTACCTTCCTTCATCATACGCACTTTCCTTTTTATTTTACAAGGTTTTAATTTAACTTCTACTGTTTGTAAGTGGTCCGGCAATATTTGCAAACCATTTTTCGACCATTTGCCAACAATTGGTCGAAAAATGGTTTGCAAATATTGCAGATACCAATATCTGATTGGGCCACTCCTGCTTCGCACAGTTTGACAAACCATGAAGATTTCTTTATTATACCTAAATTAAATATTACTGTAATAAACACACACATCATCCATGAAAGAACTATTTAAGGGTGAGTTGCCTATGACACTGAAATGCAGGCTCATGGAATCAGAATCAGAATCAGAATCAGAATCTTTATTTGTAAACATAGGTAGAGTTACACAGTGTGTGGGATGTTACAATATTTCCATAGGGTCTCTATGTTTTGCCATTAGGCGTACAAATACATTATAATTATCAATTTAAATTCAAATTAATTAAGTACTATAACAATTACTGATTATTATAAATTATAAAAAGCACCAGAGTAATGGATCAATAATTCCCCTCCAGAATGTCCACAATAAAAATGTTAAGAAAGCACATAGATCCGATGTAAAATGTCAAAAAGAAATAAAAATAAACAAAATATTAATGTCAAAACAGGTCAGGTATCTTAATGTTGAGGTCAGGTATCGAAATGTTAAGACAGCACATAGATCCGATGTAAAATGTCAAAAAGAAATAAAAATAAACAAAATATTAATGTCAAAACAGGTCAGGTATCTTAATGTTGAGGAGGAGGGATTATAGAATTGTCATCCAAATTAACATGTACTCTTAGCACTAAGGATTAAAGCCGTGGAAGACCATTTATACATTGTTTAGCTTCCTTACGTCAAAGGTGTAATTTATTTACGCATTTATTTATTTCAATGGACTGACATTTGCATTGTGTAATAATAGTTGTAATTATGTATTCTTATTTTATGCATTTATGAAGCATCTCCTTGAGTATGTTGTGGTTTTTCCGCCCTTAACCAAAGTCCATAAAGGACGAGACAAAAGCCCTTGACTTTGGACTTAAAGGATTTAATTGCATTGGTACAGACACCAGCACATCGAGCTTCTGTAATCTGTCAAATTTCTTTAATAGATTTTCAACTTTATCGCTAAAGCATTGAGGTTCAAGGATAACTGGGAAAATTTGACAGTTTCGGGTAGCTTGACCTGCTGGCGTCTGTACACACGACGAAATTGGCGCAATCAAATTAAGATACTGCATAGACAAGTTTAGACGTGATTTTAAAAATACGTCAATTTACGTCAGACGCTCACTAATTTGACAGGACTAAACTAACATTTATCATCTGTCCTTTTCTTAATGAAATAGAAAGAAAAATATGCACTTAACATAATTTTAGTTTGTGAAAGAGGGAATCGGCGCCATTATCAAGCTATTCATTTTTAGCATTTCGGCGCGGGAGTTATTATAGTGCACAAGTGTGTGCGAGTAGGGGAAGACACACAGGTGCACTCCCTGTTTCCTCACTCTCATAGTCCGATGGTACGGCAATCCGACACGACCGGAGAGGGATCAGGCGCAGGAACAACTGCTTAACATGCTTTCCTAGGCACGGGGGTATCACACCGCCAACTTCCAAACTCTGAGCTGTTACTAACAAATTGCTAATGGAAAAACTCAACTCTAAAACGAACTCTACGTTAGGGTCGAATTCCTCAGCGGGATTGTCTGAAAGGGTTACCGCTACCCCGGAACATAAAGGGCAAAGGAAGGAACATGGGTGGGTTTTAGTCAGTAAGAGTCTGACACTCCCTTCCGCTCCACCCAGAGCGGGAGGGGTCATATTTTGATGATTTCCCATCCGAAAAAAAAAGGGTCGAATTCCAGTCTAACCGGATTCAGCTAAATGTCAGTAGATTACATGGAGCGACTACTTACCTGACCTCCACAACTGAGCAACCAGTCTTTCCAAAAAGTATCTTACCCCTTGGTAAGACTGGTTGTCATACTTTCAGTCTTTTGACAACCCGTAACGGCTGTCAAAGATCTACGAATGACAGGCGAGACCAAATTAACGGTTCCAATTTTGATCATATTTTATAAGGAGTCCAAGATTATTTATATTCTTCTTAGCCAATTACTGATGAAGAATATTCCTTCCCCAGTTGTTCGAGACTTTACGGAGAGAGCGGCCTCAGGAGCTGAACAAGATAGTTCCAATAGTGGGCGACATCACCGAACCAGAGCTGGGCATCAGTGCTGCAGATCAGACTATGCTTTGTCAGAAGGTAAGACAACATCCTTTCTATCACCCTCATCATGGCTATAACAGTTCACTGCTAGATTTATTATGCCTCTCTGATCTTTTATTTGAGTTTTTTGAGGGACGATGCGAAGTCCGAAAATAGGACCAACTTTTTCGTGGTCAGAAAATGAAATGACATCTTGATACAGAGTAAAAGCAATGAGCTTTCTAATATTCTAAATAATAATATGTACACAAGGTACCCTATGTACGTGTACATGACAAGTACATAGATTAAAAAAAACAGGGAAATAATCATAGGGCATCGATAAATTCGCCCGCATCGTTGTCAACAGGAGAAGGTTGTATGGTTGTATGGTTTTTCGAGATATCGCCAAGCGATTACGCTTAGCGATATCTCGAAAAACCCAGTCCAATATTCATACTCCGACTGAACAAATGAAACAAAGTGTTGACTATATTCTCCATTCTTTATCACCAGATATCAGTGGTGTTCCACTCAGCGGCGACGGTGAAGTTCGACGAGAAGCTGAAGCTGTCCGTCACAATCAACATGCTGGGCACGCAGCAGCTTGTACAGCTGTGCCATCGTATGCTTAGCCTTGAGGTGAGGACCTATCTACTTAATAAAAATCTTAAAGTCATTCATACTCTGACAAACAATGCACAAACTAAACTGCTGGATTTAGAAGCATGAATTTCTGCACAAAAGTTCCTTATAACATAATGAAGGTGTGCACTAAGGAAGAGTGAAGCTATAAAGATTGAATTGAATTGAATCGAATTGAGTTTTTGAATATTTATCCCCCTCATCATCATCATCACCAGACTATAGCAGTCCACTGCTGGACAAAGGTGCCTCTCCTATTGCACGCCATTCAACTCGATTTTCGGTAACTCTCATCCAGCTGCTACCAGCCATCCTGCGAAGATCGTCGCTTCACCTAGCCTGAGGGCGACCCACCTTACGTTTACCGATTCGCGGTCTCCACTCAAGAACACGTCTACCCCAACGGTCATCGGTTCTACTGCTAATATGGCCGGCCCATTGCCACTTCAGCTTATTCTGTGAGCTATGTCGACAACTGCCCTCCCCCAACCAACGCCCCCTTTTTTTTTTTTTTCAGGGTGGGAAATCATCATATGACTTCTCCCGCTCTGGGCGGAGCAGGAGGGCATGTCAGACTTTTACTGACTAAAACCCACCCGTGTTCAGTTCAGTTGCCTATGCCAGGGATCACGGTATCTCTTTCGAACAACCCGCGGCCCTGGCAGAACCATCCCACCTTAAAAGGGTTAAAGGGATAGAGGTTGAAAGTTTATATAGCAGAAGTTCATGTTTGCCGATGGGAAATCCCGTCGGGCATACGCAGTCTCCGCTCTAGGACTCGTCTGCTCCCCCGGTTATCGGTTCTTCGACAAAGATAACCAACCCGCTACTACTTCAGTTGCTTACTCTACAAGCTATGTCGATTATTCCGATTCTTTTCAGGATAACTTCATTCTGATTTTATCAAAATCAAAATATTTTATTTCACATAAACCTACATGGGCACTTATGAAACGTCAGTAGCTAGGCGCACGGTTCCAATTGGTCGTTTCTTATGGAGAAGAACCGGCAAGAAACTCCGTGGTTACCATTTAAAAAATAATTGTCCTATCCTTCAAATAAACTTCGAGCATAGCCATGTAAAGGACTATCTATAACTAAAGTAACTGGCCGATCATTGTTTTATGTCAACGTAAAACAAATGAAAGTAAAATTAATAAATGTTGGGAAACAAAAAACGTTATATTAATAGGAATAACGGGACAAACCAGGCTAGAATTAAAAAAAAAATAAGGAGGACATTTATATTCGTACTCATTAAAATATACCAAACCATTGTAAAACCGTCTGGTGGTTAGGTTAGGTAAGTATTTATAACATAAAACAATTAATAATTTCGTTGCATGACGCGTTTAGCGACGTTTATCTCGCTTAACATGTCTCGCTAATGAATCATTTTGAAATGGCTCACACACGTCATCATGAAATTCAATGAATTTATTTATTGATTTTTTTATTCTGTAAAAAAAACGCTTTTAGCGATAAGACTAATCAATGATACGTACTTACTTTTATCATAGAATGTAAATCAAATGTAACAGTTATGTTTTTGGCGTAATCATTTTCATCTTATCATGGATCTCACATCAATCAACTCAGCCTATCGTAGTCCACAGCCGGACATAGGCCTCTTCCAGGCTGCGCCACAACACCCTGTCCTCCACCTTCCGCATCCAGTCTGTCCCAGCCACCTTCTTTAGGTCGTCCGTCCATCTAGCTGGGGGGCGTCCCACACTACGCTTGCGGATACGCGGTCTCCACTCCAGGACTCGTCTGCTCCACCGGCCATCGGTCCTTCGACAAACATGGCCAGCCCCCTGCACAAATACATGCGTTGTCTCATTTACCAGGCTCTGTCTCTCTTTTAAACTTTAGTCCTACAAACTAATGATAGGATATTCCCCATTTTTTTTTTTTTTTTTATAAACAGTATCCCTTCTTTTCTTTTTTTATTTTATTACTTCGTCACCCAGTGCAGTGGAGGCCCATTGGTAACAGCTGCGACTTACTTAGTAAATAACTTCATCACCGCTGCTCTCAAAACGCTGAAAGAAAACCGCCATGTCCTAGAATCAAAAATTCGAAGTCATGTGACATCTACCAACTGACACTGGGCTCGCATGGTAGATTACAGTCCACTTCCTCTCGAAGTGAAGCCTGTGTCCCAGCAGTGGGAACATTATAGGCTGATTTTGCTTTCCTCTTCACCCAGTTTTTCACCATATTTTCTCAATATTCCAGGCCCTAGTGCACGTGTCGACAGCCTACTGCAACTGCGAGCGCGAACGTGTAGAGGAGACGGTGTACGCGCCGCCCGCACACCCCGAGCACGTCGTGACGCTCGTCCAGACCCTGCCGGATGAACTGGTGGATAGAATCACACCGGATTTAGTCGGTGAGTGAATAGAGAGCATGGTCTTTTATTCACTACAAGTTAAGAAAAAGGCGAAAATGAAAAAGAGGTAGTTCAAGAATAAGTGCCGAAAATTGCTCACAATTGGTAAAAAAAAAATCTTAATTTCTGGTTTTCTCATAGAGGATAGACAATGTGGACAAGTACATCGACATTTTTCGGTTTTATACAGTGTGACAGGGACTTCTACGAGCAAACTGTAACCATGCATTCAGTATAGACGCCAGCACAGAAATCTACCCGAAACTGTCAAATTTTCCCAATCAACCTTGAACCTAATGCTTTAGCGATAAAATTGAAAATCTATTAAAGAAATTTGACAGATTGTAGTAGCTTGATGAGCTGGCGTCTGTACATGATTCTGAACTTGATAACTAGTTAGTTTAGTTTAGCTAGTCTAGAGCTAGTAGTTAGTTTATCATCAAGAAAGGTGCAACACCTACGCGATCAAAATGTATGGAATAGCATTTTTTTTTAAACCGGCGTAAAATTTGAACGCAGAGGAGTTCAGAATCATGTGCTGAATCCATGGTAACAGTATAATACTAAAATGTAAGTATAGCTATACAGTCTCATGTAACAGAAGGGCATAAATGCATACTGCCAGTTGCTTTTAAGAATTTCTTATTGAACAAAATCCAATGAAACTTTGCCAGACCTTCGGGATAATATGGCGCAGCATACTATCAGTAGCAATGTGTTACATTTTGACAGTTCAACAACATTCATTGCGTTGTTCATGTTGAAGAGCAGACACATTTTTCGAACATATGAAGCAATGGATTAGCAATATCCTGCAAATTGAATCAGATTAAGATTAAAAGTATATTACGCAACTAGGCTGCTGGAGATCACGGTACAGATGCAGTGAGAGCGTTTGATTCTCGTCTACTTAAAATGATAATATTAATGTATTCTTTTCCTACATTTCAGGTGACAGGCCTAATACATACACATTCACAAAGGCTCTAGCGGAGGATATGCTTATAAAGGAAAGCGGTAACTTACCCGTCTCCATTGTTCGGCCTTCTATCGGTAAGATTATCGTCGATTTGTATGCAAAACTTATTATTGATAAAAACATGACAAAATTACTATGACTTGTTCTGGTTACTAATTTCACAATTTTCCTTATTCGTTATTAATTTAGTGTTGCTATGTAAATGTTGCTATGACTATTTATCAGCGAGTCATTCATCATTTTCCTGCCCTTGATTCCATGTCACTTGTGGGTCGGAGTTTCACGTTTTGGTCTTCCGTTATCCCCTGTCAGCCGTCATGCTATCATGACCTCCTTTGTCTTTCTATCATCCCTAATCCATTTTTTCTTTGGGCTTCCTCTCCCTCTCAATCCATCAACATTTATATACATCACTCTTTTAGTTACATGCATTTACGGCGAGTCATTAATAAAACATTCACAACATTCCTGTATTCCCCGAAGCGTTAAGTAGGGGTGCACCTATAGTACACACGGCTACACATCAAGCTATACATTTCCAGTTTTAGCTGACCTCGTATTGTATAGGTTCTTCGTACAATAAGAGGTCAGCTTATACTGGTTTTTTATAACTACATGTGTAGCCGTGCGTACACCCACATTTCGTGTATTTGTCTTAATTTAAAGTAGGATAATTCCTCGTATATCCTACAGAACGTGCTGAATAATTTCTTTGCTGGTCTTAAAGTATCCATATACACATAGCGAGTATTTGAGACTCTAAAAAAAGACATGAATGACTCGAATTCTAGACTAGCTTCAAACTAGCTTCTTTCTGCGACTTGTCCGCATAAAATTTCATGTTTTAACATAAAATATATCCTATGACACTCGGCAATACTGTAGCTTCCCAGTAGTGAAATAATTTTCGGAAACGGGTCTGTAGTTCCGAAGATTACCGTCTACATAAACAAGCTTACAAATAACTCTTTTTCTTTTATTTTATAAGTAAAGTATTTCGATATAAGGCCTAACATTACTCCTTGAGGGAACCTTACTTCATAGCTTAAGTTTTCATGTATATTTCCTATCCAGGATATGTTTTGTCTGATCAGATACTAAACAAACAACATCACTATCATTACTAAGTAACGCTATCACAAAATTTGGATATCTTATCATTGATGAATCGAGGAGGCGTAAGTGTTTCAAGATCGAGATTATGTAACTTTATGCTGAAATATGTTGATAGGAATTGCGTAATGTAATCAGCTGATTATTTGTCACGTGCTGATTATTTGTGGGTGCTGCATGCTGTGCTATATTTGTTAGTGAGTTATATTATAATTTAATGTTGAGTACCAGGGTACCTAATATCATCGATCGATCATAACAATTCTTCGTAAGGACCCGCAAAAAAATCTACTATCAACTATGTTGGGGTCGGCTTCCAGTCTAACCGGATGCAACTGAATACCAATATTTTACATGAAGCGACTGCCTATCTGACCTCCACAACCCAGTTCCTGGGTAATACGAGACTTTCGGGCTTCTGACGAACCGTGACAACTGTCAAAGATCCACGAATGACAGTCGGAACCAACAACTTAACGTACTTTCCGAAGCACGGAGGGATATAGAGATGGTCACCCATCCACCGGCCAACCACGGCAACCGTAGCTTAACCTGATCAATCGACCCGTGCGGCTGTAACTACTTAGCCACAAGCCGCGAAAAAAACTGCAAAAATATATTTTAGAGTAATCTGTACACTTTTCTATCTTCGCATAGGACTGAAAATTATTTTAGGTCTTTTCAATGTTTAATTTAAATGGTCGTTCATGTTCTGCTATTCTGTCATTCGATGATCTATATTCTTCATATCCATTGCGCCATTTACTTTGTCGAACAGGCAAATTTATCAAGCATAAGAAGCAATGAAAGGGATTGTAATAGAAAGAAAGAAAAAGTATTTATTGCGACTCGTACAGGCTTATAAACTAAACTAAACTAAACACAGTTAAAAATAAAACAAATTATATAAAAAAGTAACAAAAATGAAATGACTATGGTATGATGAATGATGACATAGATGTATTAATCAATGGGATGCTGGCTGACAGCTTTCCAGCAATGCCATTACTAATTCCAGCTATTGATAAACCTAATTTCCTTCTATTCCAGTACTCTCATCAGTCCGAGAGCCAGTAAAAGGTTGGGTGGACAATTGGAATGGTCCCAACGGTATCATCGCAGCGGTAGGCAAGGGAATCTTCCGTACGATGCTGGGAACCGGCACGAAGGTTGCAGACTTGGTACCCGTCGATACGGTTATCAATCTAATGATTGTATGCGCGTGGAGGACGCATTTGAGACGGTAAGTGATGATAATCTTTGAAATATTTGAGGAGATAACTAGGCTAGTAGGGGAAAAAGAAAGAATCGATGGATGCATTGTATGAAGGTAATACCCCTGTTGGCATAAAATTTTAAGGCATAATATAGTTTGGCATAACGTTTTCGCATAACTTTTATTAGCTTATTAATACTGCTGCATAATAATACTTTGGCATAATGCAAAGGTACTATCATTTAGTCTAATATGTTTTGGCTTAAGTTGGAGTTGCATAAATTTTAAAGGCATTTAGCATAATAGTATTTAGGCATACAATTATTAGGTATGGTGTTTCCTGATATTTACTACTGTTATTGAATCGTATGGGTTAGGTTAGGTTAGACCAGTGACCATTAACGCGCGAAGGCGAGCGAGCGAACCGAGCGTGCCGCGGCAGCGGCCGGCGAGCTCCAGATCCCCTCTTTTGTTGGTGTTGTGGTTTGGGTTAGAATGCGTTTTTAACATTATGCTTTATAAACTTATGCTTCATTATTATTATGCTAGCAATATTTATGGCAACAAGCATTATGGCAAAACATTTATCCCTAATAATATTATGCGTAATGATCATTATGCTGAATTTCGTTATGCCAATGTAAATTATGATAATATATTTTATGCTTATCATTAGTAAACCTTGTATGAAAGACGATATGATTGCCTTTAAGAGTAGAGGAAGAGCAAAGAAATTATGAATGGATTGAGTGAAATATGATAAGACTAGAAAGGGAGTGACTGCTGCGATTATAACTAATAGCAATGAAAGAAAAACCATGCTGTGACAACCAAAAATAAATTGGGATAAGATCAAGAGGATGATGATCAAGTCTCCCTATATTGGATCAGCAATGGTCATAATATTCAAAATGACTCACTAAGGGTGTTTTAATAAAATTCAACTAAACGTTGTTGGAAAACATAAAATTTAACCGGCGATGCACAAAATTAATTGTTTATTACGATTTTTATGTCCTTCATTCCAATAAAGCAGGATGGGGATAATCTATGACTAATCCAATGTTGCGTTGTTGAGTCAATGTACAATCACTTTACTAAAACGATCACTATTGGACTTTGTACTGTTTTATTGGACTGTTTTATCAATAGCGTGTAACGTCACTGACGCGTCAATTTCGACGTCGCCAGTTGTATTCTAATATGTTTTAAGTTTGGTAAAGGTTTTCAAGGTCGTCTGTACTTCCACTGTAATTTTTGGCCTTTATCAAATACATACTTTACTACGTATTGAGGGGTGTAGTACTTTTTGGTATATTATTAATCCTACCAATGCCTTTCAGCAGCCTTTAGCAGGCCATTGCCGTATACGCCTTTCAAATCGCATGTAATTTAACGCGATCATCAGCTGTTCTTAACTAATGCTACCAGCCACCCTGTAAATATCATGACCCCCATAGCCTGTAGATGTCCTACCAATGCACTACTGGAATCCTGCTCTGTTATTCAAACACCTATTTTCTTTTTATTTACAGAGGTGAAGGAGTAGTTGTGTACAACTGTTGCACCGGCCAGCAGAACCCCATCACGTGGCAACGATTCGTGAAGACCAGCTTCAAATATATGCGGAAACATCCGTTCAGTAAGTATATGCGTTTTAATAGTTTTCAGAACATATCGATGTAAACTTCTCAAAGGTTGCACCGGCATATCGATATTCAACTGTCAAGCAAAACATTACCCTCCTTTTTTATTTAACTTCACTATATTCAATCTACTCAGCCTATTGCAGTCCACTGCTGGACATAGGCCACTCCCAGGCTGCGCCACAACACCCTATCCTCCGCCTTCCGCATCCAGTCTGTCCAAGCCACCTTCTTTAGGTCGTCAGTCCATCTAGCTGGGACATCCCATATGCCTGCCGATACGCAGTCTCCACTCCCCCACTCCCTATCTTATAAAAGTTAACCGTCACTAGAATTTCTTCTCTTCGAGATGCCTGCGATTCAGTCCTATTGCAAACGGAAAGACACAGAGCTGATTTTCTAAAAAATGGTTAAAGCTAGCGCCAGCTAGACTTTAGTCTCAACAATTAGCTATTAGCACAAGAATTAGCTTCCCAGACTTTAGTCTGGGAAGCTAATTCTTCCTAAAAGAATTGGACCATATATAATTCTAATGATAACCCTTTTATTTCCAGATGAAGTCTTATGGTACCCAGGAGGAGACATAACAAGCAATAGATTGAAGCATGGTACGCTGTCGCTGCTCCAACACCGCGCGCCCGCCGCCATCATGGATCTCATTGCCACTGCTACTGGCAAGAAACCCATGTATGTATACCATGAAGTAACTATGTTCTTTATACTACGCTTGTCTCCGTTCTCAAAAGCCATAAGTGAGGGGGGTGAGTGAGTGAGGTGTGTGTTTTATGAATCAGAATTTCGTCTAAGTAGAAGACATCTAATTGAGATTTTATAAAAATTTTACTGAAAATATATATGACTAGCTTCGCCCCACGGTTTCACCTGCAAAAGTTTCGATCCCGTGGGAATATCGGGATAGAAAGTATCCTGATTATAAACTATCTGTGTGCCAAATTTCATCCAAATCCGTTCAGTAGTTTTGGCGTGGAAGAGTATCAAACTTCCATCCATCCATACAAACTTTCGCGTTTATGATATTAGTAGAACGTTTTGGTAAGCAAATGCGGTATAATTAACAGGAGTCATTTTATATAGCAGTATTTGGAGTTTGTCCTATATAATGATGTTCCTCAATTCCACCTTCTCTTCCAGGATGGTCCGCGTACAGAACAAGTTAGAGAAAGCGGCTGCATGTCTGGAATACTTCACTACACGCCAGTGGGCCTTCGCTGATGATAACGTGCAGGCTCTCTGTGCGTCGCTTTCGCCTGACGATCGCAGGTAAGACGACGATGATTTTGGATATCTTTGTGGAACTCTACCTATGTCTTTTCTAGGGGGTTAGGAGTGATTTCAATGGGGCTCGTGGCTTAGTAATAACTGCCGCACGGGTTGATCGATCAGGTTAAGCTATGCTTGCTGCGGTTGGTCCGTGGACGGGTGACCGTCTTTGCATTCCGAGACCCCTCCGTGCCTCGGAAAGCTTGGATCTTTGGCAGTCGTTACGGGTCGTCAGGAGCCCGAAAGTCTGACAACTAGTCTTACCAAGGGGTATCCTGTTACCCAGTAACTAGGTTGTGGAGGTCTGATAGGCAGTCGCTCCATGTAAAATACTAGTATTCTAGCTGCATCCGATTAGGACTGGAAGCCGACCTCAACATAGTTGGGAAAAGGCTAGGATGATGACAAGTAATTTCAATATGTATTACACTGCGAGTAGAACTAATTCTGTCTTAAAAGTTGCCACATATCATCTTTTTAAACCGTGGTATTCTTAGTTTTGAAATGTTCAATGTCTATTGATACTTTTAGGCTCTCATTTTAATTAGAATTCTCTATTTACTTCTTCCTAGCCTCAGTACCTAGAAACTCCAACTTCCGCACTGTAGAATCCACCTTTGTATCTTCAAGTATTGTACCGACCTTGTCCTTATGATCCATGGTAATAATCGCAGCTGCTGCAGCATTAAGGCTAGGGTAAATTAGCGCAGGCAGCACCGCATTGGAATAATCCTCCTTTATCAGTTTCTATAAACTAACGCACACAACACTTTTTTGTATGAAAATGCGTTGCGCTGCGGCTCGTCGTGGCTATAATGTGCGCTTGGCTTTAGTGGATTGTTGTTCCTAGTCTTTTATAATAGTCTTCTGACATAAATCCTTCCGTTTGTCTAGGACTTTCGACTTCAACGTGCGAAACATCGACTGGGACGCGTACATCGAGTCGTACGTGCTCGGCATCAGGAGGTTCCTCTTCAAAGAGAGCCCAGACACGTTGCCCAAGTCCAGGGCCGTGCTGCGAAGGTATATCTTCATTTATTTAAACTTGATTTTACTTAAAATATTGGCTAATAGCTTCTGGTTAATACAAATCCATCGACTTGTTAATAAGAAGAAACTTAAACTACAATCTCTAGTATGGAATCGTTGGAAGTTTTTGAAACTACTTTTGAACCCAACTCTCGTTTGACATTTTTATAGAATTTTATTGAGATTATCAGATAAATGATAGTTATTTTGTATATTGGAAAAAATATAACACATGTTCATATTAGTTTTATGATTAAACCTGAGGAGAAACCAAAATAAGGTCAGTGTTTCCTAGCCGACAACTCTGACAAGAAACACCGAAACAAACTCAGAGGTCAAAGTCTCTTTTAAAGTCCATACAATATACTTTGTAATAGACACAGATCGAATGAGGACCATTGAGATCAATGTCTGAGGTGGTCTCCACGATTTTGGAAGATTTTCAAATCTAGTCGACACTAGGCGTTAACTTCAATGTTAATATAAATATAACAATATGATTTTGGTTTCAGATTACACATAGTTCACATTCTAACCCAAGTGGCCACGGTGTTCTTCCTATGGAGATTTCTGTTTTCACGCTCCAACGTGCTGCGTAACGTTTGGCGACGTGTCCTAGAACTGTTAACGAGGGCAGCTCGACTCTTAGCTATAGCCTGATGTCTTCTGCAAACGAAGCTATCCTCGTTAACGCCTCTTCGTTTCAAGCTTCCAATCACGCCACGATAAACAAACCAATTTCGGCATTTGACATTCGTTTGACATTTGTTACAAGATGGCGACTCCCGCCAAATCAACATTGACACCAATAGATAATTGTTAAGTACACAGGCAAATAATTTAGGTAATATATTTTTCTCTTTAAAAATAAGCTTTTACGGGGCTGTTATATTTGCTTCGGGACTTACACTGTGTTGTGCAAAAATGTATACTGTGATTGTTGCAATGGTCAACGGATTCTTTGAAAGTATGACGTGCATCATGGATGGCCAGTACTGAAACTTAACATTACAATTCCTATATCCTTCCCTGTTGTCTTTCATGTATAAAAGTTAAGATAAAATAGGTCTATTATTGTAAAATAGTAACAGCAACTGTCTTCTGTGTAAAAACTTGTTGAAATCTGTTCCTAAGTACTTTAGAGGCGTTGGTTATAAAATTTGTATCTTGAACGTTGTAAAAAGCATTGATAATGACCCATGTTTTCCATAACACAGTGTATCTCTACTACTTCCCAAGCGCTAGGCTGTTAGTTACGAATCGTTATAAGTAATAGTGGTTCCAATAATTTTGTACCTTTAACAGCTCAATATCTAAATGAATTCAAATCTGTTATCGCTTAGTTTTAATAACAATAGCGAAATGTATTAATATTCATGTTAAACTCGTGAGATTATATTTTTAACGTCGGTTGTTGTGCCAATAATTTCTCAAGTCTTCGATTAATTTAATTGTCATGCTTCCATGAAATGTCATTTAAAACTACTCATCGACTGGCTTTTGGATTTGTTGGTCCTCATCAGTAATGTTGATTAACGAATCTTTGATTCTATATAACTGTTAATTGACATTGATAATATAATATTCAAAGAATCAATAAAGGTGGACGGTTTTAAGACACAAGAAGACAAACGATTTGAACAGCACTTAACTGACACGATAGTCAATGTTTGTAAATTTTTGAGGCTCCAGATGCCTGAAAAGCGAATGCTTTATTACCTTTTGTTTTTGATTGAAATGCTTTCTGTTACCCGCTGGAGATTCATTCTGATGTTTTAGCAAGTATAAGGGAAAACATTTCGTTTAGCGGACGCGTGTATATTTTTCCAAGATCGCAATTAGGATTTCTGATGGCTCAATAATAAATAGAAGTTTATGAACTAGTCAAATGCATTCGTTTCAAAGAACAACTCTTATGTTAGTCTTGAGAATTAGTTGAGCTGTTTTATCACAATTGTTCGTACATATTGATATATTATTATAATTAATATAACACTTTGAACACTTGCTAAATACAAAGAGTTGTTCTTGAACGCAGAAATATATATTATATATAGGCACCCATGTAAAATAAAGATTCCAAAATAAAATTGTTAAACAAACGACTTAGCGAAAATATTTATGAAGTGTAAATGTGGCATCTTCTAATTTATTGTCTACTTGTAATATACCTTTTGCATCTTCAATCTTCTATATTATATGACAAATTGAGTAACATTTGAGTTGGTGATCGATGGTTGGCCTTATAACATCAGATTTACCAGTTCAATCAGTAGACTTGTCTGGTATGAATAGGTTTCAATGTTCAAGATGAATATAATTTGTAAGATCTTTTTGTCATTATATCAGACTAGTTTTGTCTACTATTGAACTAAGGTGAAATCCAACAGTTCTCCTTAATATGTATTCAGTTCTTGGCCATCTCATAGACGCTTCTCGAAAGTCTTAAGTAGAACATTAGAATTTCTTACGATTTCTATAGAAATATGATAACGGTAATTGATTAGAAGGTGTCATAAAGTAATGATTATAAAGGATCGTGCGATTTGATAGCGGCTAGGAGCGTAGTGGTTCGTGGTAATGTATGAAATGTAGGAACGCAATGAGAAGAATGCGAAAATTCACACTCTCGTGATTTTTTAGAATGGTTTACCGCCAACGCTGAAAAACCCATTTTGAAGTATTTGTAATATTCTTATGGATTTTATTTTTGTCCTTAAAGTTTTCCATTTTGTAATTTCGATACCCCGCATAAGAGCCATTTACGGCCGATTGATATTTGATCGATCGTGATCGAAGCTTTGCAATTGATAATTTGGCTCCTACTATTCCTTATTTTGGCTGTAATGAAGCTCAATTTCATATTCTTCCTTATTCACATGCTATTTTGAATGGCTTTTACGTAAAGGTGTGTGTATCAGACCGTGTCTATTTATACGTAACAATTTTTTGAAAAATAATGGAGATCCCGTGTCATAAAATTTTGATATTAGAAAAAAAATACGTGGGAATTTGAAACATAGGAATAATTGCAATTATCAAATTCAACACGCCTGAGGCCTATAAAGTTAAGAAATGAACAAGATTAATATAGATTTTTATTGCATTGATCTTAGACTTAGATTCAGGTTTCTTGCAAATACCTTTGACTTTTGTAATGGATTGCAAATCCAGTTCTCACCATTCAAATGAGTGACAATTATTGTGTAAAATTGTAAATGAACATTAGTTTCTAACAAACTACCGAAAATAGTAGTCCTGACTTCAGAAGAACTTCCAATATTGTTTTTGTTTATTTTACCTTGATGACTTAATAGTTGTAAAATGTACGTGAAAATATATTTTTTGAACCTTTTGTCACTCAGTAACAATGTTATGCAACTCTAAATACTGTGAATGTTTACCATTGTTATGAAAACGAAATGTTATAGTGAAAACTCCTTTCTATAAAGACATACCTCAAGAATGATGGATGTGTTTAGAAATTCCATTCTGAAATGGAAAATATTTTCACGTTTAGAGATAGAGCAGTCGGCTAGATATGTATTTAATAAAAATAAAAACATGACATGGGTCCTTCTAAGCGCTTAGTTAACGCAAGCAAAACATTTTTTAAAAATAAATTAATAAAATTCGTTCCAAAATGACGCTTCCTTAGTGATAATTAACGTAGGTATTTATTGATTTTTTATATAAAGTAAAAATTTCAGTTTATTTATCTATGCTAGGAAACCTGTAGACTACAGGACTTCTGCCCCTTGACTATTCCCAGTGCGTACTTATGTCTTGGTTGTTCTTACCAAAAAAACGCAAGTTGTCTTCGTAATCCCATAATAATCGGTGTAAGCGGTACTTGTTAAGTAATGCCTAAGTTTATACGACATGTTATTTAAGTGTTAGCATTTTTTCTTATTGTATAAGTCTAACGCAGGACACTTTGGCTCTCATTGTTTTTCTTATATCACAATAAATGTAAGCAAATGATGGATTGTTTCCGCAAAGTTGGGTTTTGATTAACGCCACAGCTTCATTGATAAATTGTAATGTTTTTTAATTTTCAGCCTTGTGTTTATCATTCTCAAGTTAACGTTAGTTAGTTTTTCCTTGTGTGTTACTAGCATATTTTGACTATCTAAGATTTGTTGGATATGCTAGCGATTAAACAGGATTCCTTAGAATAATTTATTGATTAAAAGTTATGGTTATTTTGATGGCACATCGATCCTAGCTGTTAAACCATTGTTACTTCGAAATCATTATTTGTTTCTA
The DNA here is from genome assembly GCA_911387795.2 of Apamea monoglypha. NCBI lineage: Eukaryota > Metazoa > Arthropoda > Insecta > Lepidoptera > Noctuidae > Apamea > Apamea monoglypha. The sequence goes on along the minus strand of OU426942.1, from coordinate 5,930,995 downwards.
TTGTTCCATGTTACTTCGAATTCCTTCTCACCATCTCTTCAATAACTCCAAATATTTCTTCTCATAACATTGAAATAATCTAAACTTTATTTGAAACTAGAAAAATATTAACAAACTCAATCCCAACTTTGCGAACACCGTTCCAATTTTCTTCCAGTGTCGAATTAATTTAAGTTCTCTTAGTGTAAATTTAAAACTTATAGATTCCTAAAAATCGAAGTGAATTCGAGAATGGTGAAACTAGAATTTATCGAAGTCATTGATTAAATTGTCACGAAGTCAGTGACTTCGATAAATATATGAAACTAGTGCGTACGTAAATATTTGTTTTTGTCTGTAAGTATATTATATGTACATTTTGAAAAAGAAATACTTCAGTCATGTTGTTATTATTTCACGCTTTCTATTTAGTACTGTTTTGTATTTAATTAAGATAAGAAGATATTGTTCGGGAGACTTCCGGTGAAATTGTCCGTGCTGAGTTATTATTGTGTATATAGAATTTAGTTACCCCAAAGTTAAATCCAAATATATACATGCGGGAATATTTTTTCATTTTTTCGCTGTATTTTTAAAATGTAGACATGTTTTGGAGTGGTATAAGGTTTTGGCGGTTTTCGAACGAACTTTCAATATGGCGGTCGATATTGGATGAGATTGAAAAAAAAATGTTAGATTTTCGCAGTTTTTTGTAATTGTGTATGAGAGAAGTTTTATGGCCAGACCTGGTAACCTGGTAGAACTTAGATGTTAATTCGGAAGTCGTTTCTTCTACTTTAATGGCTGAGTAGATAGTAAAAATTCTACCGATTTTAACGTAAACGTTTTTGAACTAACAAATAGTACAAAAAAATATAACGAACATAAAATTAAATAAAGTATTGCTGTTTATTTATTTACAAAAGAAAAAATGGATGTCGTTTGAAATTTTATACGATCGCGCCAAAATTTTGACAGTTATAAAATGGCAGCTAACGTTCGAAAACCGCATAATAATGCTTTAAATAAAATTTAATTTGCTTAGACGCCAGCGGTTTATGGCTATGGTAATTCAGTAAAACCATGATGGGACGAAAAAACAGTGCAGGAAAGAAATATGCTCAATGGTTGAAAGTCTTCGTCTCAACTGGCTGGGTATAGCGTGGCATTTTGAATGATAAACTTCTCTTTCAAATATATTTGGAATCTTTAAAAATACATTTAGGAACGTCCAAAAAAACAGCTAAGTGATATTGAAATTCAGTCTTGTTTTGCATTTAATTGAAATCTTATTATGCATTTTCATCTTCCTTTTGTTTTGTAGTGTCTATCTTACTAATAAAAACATCGTAACGTAAATTATCACCAAATCAGTATCGTCTAAAAATGCATTTATCGCAAATCAAAAAATTACAACACCCTGGATAACCTCCAAAGTCCTACTAGAGCGAGACAACGCTATACGCAAATGCCCAGCTAGAAAAGGACGGCGATAGTCCACAGGCAGGAGAAACGTGTCTCGGTGATAGGTCGGTATATACATGGGGGGGTTTATTTATTATTCCATAATGTAATAAAACGAATGTAAAGTTTATTATGTTTCATTGGAAACACCTAGCCAATCGAAATCCTAGAATCCTAGAATCCTTCCTAATTCCTAAATTCTACGAAGTCCCCATAGCATATAAAAGGTCACTGCAGACAGAACAGCAAAATGTTTGAGCAGTTCTTCATTTGTAAATTGAAAATGAACTCTCACATCCAAAACAGAGTTCAAAATAGTTTCCAAGAGATGAATCCTTGTCGCGTGTATTCGAGCATGCTTGGACATAATTTCATTCAAAATATGCTTCAGCATTTTGCTGCCGCGTCAGCGCTAAACCAAAGGTATAGCTGACTACAGCGATCTGACATAGGAAACGTCTGAACCGCAGGATCAAGTAAAGATATATAGCATAAATTATTAATACATAATACAGACATATACTTAAACTCACACCTTCCACCTTCTACAGAACGGCAGCTGCTACGATCCTTACTTATTTTATTAGTATAACCGTACCTGAATACTTTTAGGCCTTGGAAGAAGTATCAATCCTACTACAATATTATAAATGTGAAAGTTTGTATGAATGGAGGGATGGATGTTTGTTACTCTTTCACGCAAAAACTACCAAACAGATTTGGATGAAATTTGGCACACAGATGGTTTGTTACCAGGATTAACATATAGGATATATTTTATCCCGGTATTCCCACGGGATCGAAACTTATGCGGGTGAAACCTCGGGGCGCAGTTAGTCAAGGATATAATAATGACAACGATTTCGAACTAGAATTCATCAATATTACAACTGTAACAAGGTATCAGAAACGGTAACTCATTTATCGGAATCTGGCCCGTTGGTCTAGTGGTCGCACGCGCTACTGCTGAGCATGAGGTCTTGGGTTTGATTAAAGTGTTATAATATAGTACATTATATATATGTTTTATTATATAAGCGAGTTGATAAGAAACCAAGCGGTCCGAGTGCCCACTTGGTTTTTCGAGATATCGCCAAGCGGTTAGTCGACTCTTCACGTGACCAGAGGCCTGTTTCTTTGCCCAAGAATTAGCATCGCCATACAACGTGGCAATGCTGTCAGTCTTTCGGGCACTGTTCCTGTTGACAGCGATGCGGACGAATTTTTTGATGCCCTATGATTCTTTTGCTTACACATGTAAATATTTTTATTTTCTTCTCCTTAGCGTGTCGATAGCAATCTAAATGGACTCGGCCCAGAATTCGGCCACTTGTTTGGAACCATCACCAGCGTCCATCAGTTCCTGTAACGTGCAGCTTACAGGACACGCAGGGCATTGTTTTTATTATTATTATTTTAAGTGTTATTTGATTTCTTTGTCAGGAATTTCTTAGTAGCAACCCGGGGTTTGTGCCCGGTTGACGACAATGAGCTCGCCCCTATACTTGACGAAATATGGGTGTACATCTGCCTAACCCTTTGGGGATTGTAATCCCCACAACCTTTAATCCAAATACTTTTTAGGTTTTAAAGCTTAAGGATAAATTTCAATGAGGATATAATAATGAGAATGATGTTACGCTTACAAAGAAGGAGCAGTGGTGGCGCAGTGGTAGCGGCCGCGACTTACGAGTTGTAGGTCGTAAGTTCGAACCCAGACAGGCGGTTCACTTTGTGTAAATTATTTCATCACAATAAATACTTTTTCTTTCTTTCTTTCTATCACCACTAATCTCAAAAGTTTGAAGGAAAACATCGTGAGGAAACCGGCATGTCCTAGAACCAAAAATTCGAAGACATGTGACATCTGCCAACCCGCACTGGGCCCGCGTGTTGGATTACGGCCCACTCCCTGTCACAGAGAGGAGGCCTGTGTCCCAGCAGTGGGAACATTATAGGCTGATTATGTGTTGTGTTACAAAGAACAAATTAAACTGGACACCACTCAAAAAAAAAACTTAGGTACAAGGTATTAGAAATAATCGAATCAAATCAAAAGTGCCGATTCTCAGCATAATTTATCCAAATTGGGCTGAGAATCAGCACTTTTCGGACGTCAAAATTACAAAAGACAGTCCCCCAGAAACAATACAATGACGTTGATACAGCTTGTTTAGTCTACTTTAGTTATTTTCACAGCATTATGTCCTAAGGTATTTTGCTGTGGGGCAAAGCCGCTGATATACAAGTACAAAATATATTTTTCCTCCAAAAACGAGCTGTTCGAGCAATTGACCAGGTAGGTGCTAGAGCTTCTCTAAGAGATTTTTTTAAAGATATTGGTATTCTCACGGTTGCATCACAATTCATCTTTACCAACATCTTATACAGAGTGGCAGGGATATCGACGTGCAACCGCTTACCATGGATTCAGTACATGATTCTGGACCCCCCTGCGTTGAAATTTTTCGTCGACTTTTTCTTAATTTAGAAAATTAAGAAACTGTATAAAATCATTATTTCTATCTAACCCAATAAGAGTTTTAATAAAAAAAAACCCTTTTAATTTTGATACTATGTTATTTAGCAAAAAATAATCCTTATGACGAAGCCTTTCAATCGGTATGATAAAGCTACAGAATGATTATTTTTCTCGTGTAACGGGTTCGATTTCCGGTTCAACCAACCATGTAATTATTTAAATATCTATGAATGCAGTTTTTTTTTTTTTATTTCAAATAATGTCTTCTTTCAGTAAAATATTCCATCTACAATATTCAAGGTACTTTCGCTCCGGGACGCCTGTATATTAGGCAAAATTTACACTTGTACATTAAAAACAGTGATATTCACAATGTTAATAGTAGTAACTCATTGGGTTATTCCGTGAATTTACTTCGGAAAAATCCACCCTAGTGTGTACGCATGTCCGAGAATCCACCCTACGCATAGGATTAGACTGGATTCTTAGACATGCGTTCTAGGTAAAATGATGATAAAGATGAAGCCGAATATTCCAACTCATTTATGTGAAACAATAATATATATATGCCTCGGGCATGTTTGCGGAGGCGCGCGCCGACTGTTTCCACACCACCATGCGCAAGCGGTGCGCGTTCTTGGTGCGCAGGGTGCGGGGCAGCTCCATTATAGTTCTGGCGGGTTTGCAGGGAGATTTGATTGCCCGTATATCAGACATTGCTGTAGCAGGCATGTTTGCTAGCTGTGTCCGATAACATTTGTCTTATGTGTATGTATTTATGTATTCTGGTTGTTGTATGGGTGCTGTTGGATTACCCGAAATAAATGCTTTGTATTTTATTTATAATCTTGAAGATTGTGGTTGACAGGGTGTCATCTCCGCTATGGAGGCAGAGTCATTTAATTATAATTTTGATTTAGTTTAATTTTGATTCTAATTTTCATTATCATTTTAATCTACATTTTCATTAATATTTTTTATTATGGTTTGTGTAATATTGTTATGCACGATGTACTTACCTATGGATCCTTGATATCTGAATTAAAATTATTTTATTTTATTTATTAATAACATAAAATAATACAGGTAGTTCAAGTAAAATAAAACGGAAACAGTAAATGTTAAATTATTTTATTTAATTAAAAGTTAATAACTTTGAACATGATTAGATTACAAATATAAAACATAAACGTTTACAATACATACATAGTTCAGAAAGGGAATTCTTTAGTTGGCTAGAAGCAATACCACATGAGCTCAGTTCTGATGAAGTAACGGAAATATGCAGCCATTTTGGCGAGTGTTTTTAAGTGCTCTGTTTGTCTTTGCAGTAAACAGCCAAACCTAGCGGGTTATTCCGTTTATCCACCCTAAGGTGGATACGCTGAAATGCATGTCCGAGAATCCACCCTAGACCGAGTCAGGTAAACGGAATTTATAAGCTTCTCGGGCTTCTCTTTATTAGGATTCTCGGACCAACCGTAGTTAGGATTCTTGCGTTTCCGCGTATCCACATTTTTTGCCTATGCCAAGGGCCACGGTATCTCTTTCGAACAGCCCGCGGCCCGCGTATCCACCTTAGGGTGGATTTTTTTGGATGGACGGAATAAACGGAATAACACGCCGAGCACTTTCTGATCGTATCAGAATAAACTCTGACTATTCGATTGCGCATCGCGGATCTTCAGAGTTCTATAAAAGCCTATAGTGAAGTGATGTCTTGTCCTGGCTCAAATCAAGGGTGCAGAAAGAGTAGAGCTTAGGGCTCAGCTTTTAGAGTCGAAATTACTTTTTTCTAAACAAAGTTCTGTATTCGAGTCATGTCTTAAGACATATGTGGGCGAATAGGGCTGAATTTACTTAGTCGTTTAATTGTATTGCTTTGATAAAACAGCGGCACTTTTGATGGAGCCTGTGACAGTTTACAAAATTATGTTATAAAAATATGATTTTTTGTATTTTCAATCACAAATAGCAGCTGGGTGGTTAACGGTAGACTTTCGTTGTAATAGAAACAAATGCTCAAGAAGTCATTTCCCATAAGATAGCAATACTTTTTTTTCTGGCCGGACACTTTAATTTTTGGGTACGAAATTAATGATGGCCTTTAACGAAAATTCATAAAAGCGTGCAAACGTCACAAGGCATCATACAGTTCCGCCATTGTAGTAAGTGCTGATGAGTAAGCGCGGTAACATTATTACCTATTGTAAAAATGATTCATGATATTCTCACTTAGAGTCCGTTTCCCGAAAGAAGTCCTGCGGCAATAAGTGGAACTAATTATTATTATATAGTTAGCAACATTCCAACAACAACTCTCCTACCCCAGACACCTTTCTTTATATAAGAATGTGCATTTTATTAACCAATAATCAAGCCTGCTACTCGTATATGATGTCGAGATAAATAAATAAATCAATATTTATGATTCCGTCCTACGACAGTGGCGCCGCGTCTACGAGACTTCTTTTGTGAAACGGACTTTAAGTTCAGTTTGAAAGGGTTTAAAATCCATTACAGTTGTTGGCTCTGGCTTCGATGTGACACATCTTACTTTGGACTCATTGGGTTTGAATCTAAAATATTGTTTTAACTTGTTAGATAAAAATATCTTGCTGTAGTCTTACAAAATTTATACAAAGTACTACTACAACTAACTACTAATTACTTTACGTAAAAAAGGTGAGGTGAAAGAGTGATTTAGCTAAAATGATTAACAGTGCTAACAACGTTTTGGCTAAGAATAATAATTAGGTTTAGATAATATCACTAATTTTCTACATCTAAAATCAACTCTTTCGTGAAGTAAATACGTTAAAATACCATCGAGCGTCCTATGGCCTGCCGGGGGTAATTGCGTAACACACCACCAATTGCAATGCCTTTCATTTTGACAGTTCGACAACATTCATTGCGTTTTTTACGTTGTTGAGCAGACGAATTTTTCAAACACATGAGGCAATGGATTACGAATTTCTTTCAGAATCTATCGGATTGTGGAAGAAAGTGTGTTACGACGACAATTGACAATCGAAAATTTTCCTATTGTTCTTAAATGCCTTAACTATGATTGGTTGTAAAAATATTCCTCTTTATTTATAAACATTGTTTAAAGTTATTTGCCCGGCCCTGGTGCAAGCCATGGTCCGGAGCGAGAGGGAGTGGGAGGCAGTCGCCTCCTTCTGCGAAGCAGTCATGCTAGCGAAGGAGGTGGCGGGACGGATGAGGGAGAGAGCCTCCCGTCCCAGCCGCCGCGGGAGACGCCCCGGGCGTCGGGAGTCGAGTGACGACTACCGGCCACCGTAGGCGCGGGCCTGCGGGCGGAGAGCAATGGGTAGCTCACCGCCCGATCAGGACCAGGCCCGTGCCGGACGGCGCGTAAGTGTTACACGCGCGCCTCAAAGAGATGTCAGCATAACGAGGGGCCCCTCAGGGCCAAAGCCTGCCGGGTCAGCGGGATTGTCCGAAAGGGTTACCGCTACCCCGGAACATAAAGGGCGAAGGAAGGAACATGGGTGGGTTTTAGTCAGTAAGAGTCTGACACTCCCTTCCGCTCCACCCAGAGCGGGAGGGGTCATTTGATGATTTCCCATCCCGAAAAAAAAAAAAAAAAAGTTATAGAGACGTTTAAATATCAGAAATGTATGGTAACAGTTGGCAGTCGCTCAACTTTACATACAGCGTGGCGCTTTAATGGCGACATTAATTTTACACACGAATACGGTTTCGCGTCTTAGTTGTATAAATATATTTTAATTCAATTAAACATTAATATCTATTTATTTATTTATTAACAATTTTCTAAAATAGCATCTTAGAGCAACCTGACTTAAAGAACTGTAGCGCAGGGGTCATTTGCCGGGGTCACGGATCATAACATCGCATCAATGTAATTAAAACACATAACGTGCAAATAGAAGGCGAATTGCAGGAAAGAGAGAGAGCCCTATGGCGGCGAGCGGCGCAGGTGGAAGTTTTCAAGTTAGGTTTTTTTTTTTATGTTGTTATAACTTTTATGATTACCGACCACTAGCCCTACCCGTGTGTTAAATTGATGTCGCCATTATAGCGGCACGTTGTATATCATACAAGTACGCTGGACATCATACTATCGATGACAAAACGAAGACATTTGATTTTCGCCATTTTGGCGCTGATAACAACGTGAGCGTCCATGAAACTAATATTTTTGATAATAGGTTGTACAAAATGCGCATACTGTCATGATCAAAATGTTGTAAATATCTCATAGTAAACACAAAATACACAAAAAATGTCTTAATCCAGGGTTTAGATCTAAATGATCAGAGACGTACCAAAACAACACGACGACCATTTGCAACAGTGTGTCAATTTTAGTTCCTGAGACGCTCGAGCGGGGCGCTTTGAATCGGAACAAAAAACAGGTGTCATTTCGTATAGTATATTTAGTCCAGCGTCCTTGTTTATTAGAGGTCAGTGAATAAACCCCATTGACATCTATGGTAGTTTATCCCACATTATAACATTAATTTTTGTTCGATTCCAAATCAACCAACCACAAAATAAACAAACGACAAACGGTGCATTCGATGGAATTTTAAGTAGGTACAATAAAAACTGATCTATGTTTACATGGAACTAAGGTTCATAATTCTTATTCTGTATGAATACCACCTGTAGCCACTTCTTCTTTCTTAAGCACATCATTTGCTGCGTAGTCGGGTTCAATGTATCTGCGAATGAACAAAAATTGAGTAAAACGTCCATTTTCCAAAAAAAAATATATACCTACTCGTATATACAACGTGTCCCAGAAATCAACGTCAAGCCGAAAACGGGCAATAGGCCAAGTCGTGACAGCTATTAGAAAAATATAAAAAAAAATCTTGGTCATGTACTTTTCGAATTATAAGCATTCAAAAATAAATCTCAAAAAGTGACACCCTGTGATGATTTTTCAAGTCCTGTGACTACATTATTAACATTTCGGTAGTTTTTTTCTCTGTGATCTAACCATGAATAACCCTTCTGTAAATTACAGTTAAAAGTTAAAACGTAACTGCCTCAGTTTTAAATTAAATGTTAGATTTTTGCCCAATATTGAATTCAAAATAATGACATCACCCAACTTTAACCGACTGTACTGAAAAAAAAATCTACTACACTATTTTGGCAAGTAACTTTAAAAGATGGCGCGTTTAGTCAGGATTCCAAAATGGTATAACACATACTAATTGCTACTTCTTAATTGAGGAAAAAAAGTACATTGTTGGTTTTAGGTGCATTTGAAATAAAATTCAGTCGTTGGATTTCTTTTATTATAATTTTTATTAAATCAGATTTACGAAGTTTTATAACAAATGTTCAAACTGTTTTCCTTCAGCTGCAATGCAAGTTCTACATCTCTTTAAAAATGATCGCGTAATAAGACGGGCGTATCTTCTTGAGTTGATGTATTCAGCGGCTTCTGCAATTCTTTGGCGCAGCTCGTCTAAATCTTGAATTGGTTTAGAGTACACTTTATCCTTTATCGTACCCCAGTAAAAAAAATCTATGGGGTTTAAATCGGGTGAACGGGCAGGCCACGAAATTGTACCACCCCGCCCAATCCACCTATCGGGGTATTCTCGATTGAGAAACTCTCGTACAGTGAGAGCATAATGCGCTGGGCAGCCATCTTGTTGATACCACATGCTGCCGTAAATGTTCAGTGGCACTTCTTCCAATAATTCTGGTAATTGGTTCTGTAAGAAGTTCAAATAACCCTGGGCATTTAAATTCTCCGGCAGCTCGATTGGACCAATAACTTTACCATTCAAAATTCCCGTCCACATATTTACTTTAAACTGGTACTGAGATCTATCTTCCCGCATCAAATTTGGATTTTCCACGTGCCATTCGTGCAAATTGTGGAGGTTCATGTAACCGTCCTTTTTAAATGTTGATTCATCGGACCATAGAATTTTTTCAAAGAATCGCGGGTCCTCTCGGTGCCTCTGCAACATCGTTCGACAAAATCGTACTCTCTCTGGGTAGTCTCGGGGTAGCAGACTTTGTACTCGTCGTACATGGTATGGGTGAAACTCGTTCTTTTTTAAAATACGATGTGCAGTACTTTTGGGGACTCCTATGCTCTGTTCAATTCCACGTACTGAGATACTTCTGTCTTCTTCAACTGCTTGCAAGACTTCGGCTTCGTAGGGCATAACGGGTCTTCCCTCGCTAACCATTTGGCTAGGAAATCGACCCTCTGATAATGACCGATGCACATTAATAAATACTCGATGATCGGGATGACGCTCAGCATTCGGGTATCTCTCACGATACACTCTTGCTGCAGCATTGGCGTTGCATAAGCATTCTCCATAAATGAGATGCATGTTGGCGTATTCCTGTGCGGTGTATCGAGATGGCATGATAAAACACTACACAAACACGGGGTTGCGATTAAAACAAGTCCGGGGTTGTCAGAAACGGTGCAGATAAATCCAAATCACAATGCAAATCAAGTCCAATAAACAAAGCCACAGTTGTAAGTACGAAGTCAATACGAATACAAAAAGATGTGCAGTCAACGAAAGAGCGTAACGTACTGCAGTATTGCACAATTTGCCGACGCATCCCTGTTTAGCCAGAGTAGCGTCTCTATCTGTTTCACTCACACATATGAAATGATGTGTCAATCCGTCTCCCTCTTAGTTAGATAAAAGTAGCGTCACTATCTATCTCGCTCCCACTTGTCAAAGTAGCGTCACCTCACATTAGTTAAAATAAATCTTTCTCGCTCACACTAGTCAAAATAACGTCACTCTTCGTCTCAATCGAACTTTTATGAAATACGGCTTCATAAAAAAAAATGTTTTTTCTCAATTAAGAAGTAGCAATTAGTATGTGTTATACCATTTTGGAATCCTGACTAAACGCGCCATCTTTTAAAGTTACTTGCCAAAATAGTGTAGTAGATTTTTTTTTCAGTACAGTCGGTTAAAGTTGGGTGATGTCATTATTTTGAATTCAATATTGGGCAAAAATCTAACATTTAATTTAGAACTGAGATAAAGATAAAGATAAAGATAAAGATAAAGAATATTTATTTGTCAAACATGCGTTTACATATAAACTGATTAATCAGACATGCAAGGTATTGAGTTAATAGATGTTGTGAGCGTCCATGTTTTGCCAATAACGGCGTACAAATTTTGTAGGTATAATTATTATATTTAATTGCATTTTACATGTAGTCATTTTCAAATTTCATTACAGAATACAAAAACAAATACATAATAATTTAAGTTCAAGGTATTGTAGTATAAGTATTATATTAGTCAAAAAATAAATTAAATTCTATGTCTATTATATGTATGATATATGTCCAGTATATTCATAATTATGCAGTAAAATAATATCATTCAAAAGACAATTGATTTAAAATTCACATTATTTTATTTGTTAATCCTATCCATGTATATTAGAAGTCGGGATAGAAAAGTCCTTTTCATTCAAAAAATCTCGAACATCGTAATATACTTTACTAACCAAAAAAATTCTCAGCTTCTTCTTGAAAAGTGACAAGGGCAGTTCTCTCCAACTTTTAGGCAATTTATTAAATATGGTCGGAGCCATACAGAAAACACTTTTGCGCATGAGGGTTGTTCTCGCAGTATGAGAGCATATCCTGCTGTTGTCGCGTCTATTACGTGGGACTACTTCGTCTATTCGTTGAAATCGGAGTGAATTTGTTTTAACAAAAACAGCTACCTCAAAAATGTACAGACATGGCATAGTAAGCATTTTATATTTTTTAAAGTAAGGAACGCAACTATCAGTAGGTTTAATTTTAAATATTGCACGCACGCATCTCTTTTGGGCCTTGAACACCGTGTCTTTTTCCGTTGAGTTGCCCCAAAAAATGACACCATAGCGCAAATGGGATTCTGTTAAACCATAGTAGGCTGTAAGTAATGCCTCCACACCTATTCTAGACGACAATGTGTGCAGGGCATAGGCAGATTTACTGATTTTTTTGCACAAGGTTTCGATATGAGTTTTCCAATTCAGTTTTTTGTCAATGTGGAGCCCTAAAAATTTTGTTGTTTCTACCTCTTCTATAGGCTGGTCATCGTAGTGTATGTTTGAATTACTCTTACTATTTATCCGTTGACTAAAATGTATTAATTTGGTTTTAGTGAGATTAATTTTTAGGTTATTGTCATCTAGCCACTTTACCATTAGATTTATGGAATTATTTATGTCACTTTCATAAGTATCAACATTTTTACTAGGTATCGTTATAGTGCTATCATCGGCAAATAATGTCAGAGGTTGGGGGATGCCTTTTGGTAGATCATTAATATATAATATAAATAAAGGAGGCCCTAGAACACTCCCCTGTGGCACACCAAACGAAACTATACGTTCTGAGGATTGAAATACAAGTTCAGTTTTACTTGTCAAATTAATTTGGTGTATATTTGTTATTTGAGTTCTGTTAAGTAAGTAGGATTTAATGAGATTGTTAACATTTCCTCTAATTCCATAAGCCTCGAGTTTATTTAAGAGTGTACCATAATGCACGTAGTCAAAGGCTTGCGTCATGTCACAAAAGACCCCACAGACCGGTATCCTCTTATCCACGTTACTGGTAACATTATATAAAAAATCATAAATGGCCATATTAATTGTTTTGCCTATTCTAAATCCTTTCTGTTCCTCGCATATAATATTATGTTTTTCTATAAATGAATTTAGTTCCTTGCAAATGTATTTCTCAAATATTTTAGAGATTACAGGAATTAGTGATATAGGCCGATAGTTCTCCATTAACTCCCTATCTTCTTTCTTGAATAGTGGCTTGACAATAGACACTTTTAGAGCATCAGGGTAAACGCCTGCGCTAATGCTGAGATTGATGACGTGACTCAAGTGACTGCAGATTTCATCCGCAACATGTTTTAATATATTAGTATCAATACCGTCATATCCCACACTGTTTGTAATATTTAAGGACATTATTATCTTTTTAATATCGTCTGGTATACTAGGGGCCATAAACATAGTTTTGTTATTCGAATCTAAAGGACACAACTTAGGTCTGCTGTTGACATCTAGTTTTGGCTGTATTTTATCAATAAAAAAATCATTAAATGCTTCCGCAATAGTCTTGGGATCGGATATCACGCCGCTACCTATTTTAATTTTATTTATGTTGGATTTAGGTACATTATACTTTGCACGATTTATAATTTGCCACGCAGCTTTCGACTTGTTTTTAGATGTTTTTATACTGTAATTGTTTTGTGCTTTTTGAGTTAAGTGGATAATTTTTTTGTACATTTTAGAATAATTATATAATATGGTTTTATTAATATTGCTACGGTTAAGTCTAAACTGCCATAGGAGTTTCCTTTTCTTTTTGCTGCAACGTTTGATCCCTTTTGACAACCACTTAGTTCTTTTTATCGTATTTATTTTAACCACTTTCAATGGAAAACACAGGTCATACAATAGCTTGAAAATCTCAATAAAATGGTTATACGCTACATTTGGATCATCCGTGTTATATAGTTCTGAAAAGGTAAGATTCATCAGATGGTTTTTAAATTTTACTATGTTTTCCGTACTATAGTCCCTTCTAGTTGCGTACCAATACTTAATACAACAATTTTTTTGTACTGGACACTGAAGCAGCTGTGCTGTATGATCCGATAATGCCCATTCTAATACTTCAGTCTTACATGCGTTAAAGTTATGCGCAAAGTTGTCAATACATGATAAACTGGAAATGCGAGTTGGTTGTTTCAAAGCAAGTTTCAGATTGTATCTCATTAAAAGACAAACAAAGTCATTAGTTGCACTATTTTGCTTGAGTATATCAATGTTAAAGTCTCCGCATATAACAATTTTCTTACAGTATGTACGTAAAATTTCCTGTAAGAGCATTTCAAGTTTGTCGAAGCAATAATTTAAATTATTTGAGCTCGGAATTCGATATACACACAGATGAGGCAGTTACGTTTTACTTTTAACTGTAATTTACAGAAGGGTTATTCATGGTTACATCACAGAGAAAAAAACTACCGAAATGTTAATAATGTAGTCACAGGACTTGAAAAATCATCACAGGGTGTCACTTTTTGAGATTTATTTTTGAATGCTTATAATTCGAAAAGTACATGACCAAGATTTTTTTTTTTATTTTTCTAATAGCTGTCACGACTTGGCCTATTGCCCGTTTTCGGCTTGACGTTGATTTCTGGGACACGTTGTATAGCTATTCAGAACCACTTGATATACCTACTTCCGTATCGTATCGAACATCAATCAATGTTATTGCAGGACTCCTCCAATCGCTGTTCACAGGTCCAAAACCCGAAAATGTGGCCAGTTTAAATAAGATAGACAAAATTCCGACAGCTGTTTGCAGTCCGGGGCAAAGTAAGGTTATCGAAATGTGTCATATTTCGATACGATAGCCTGTCGGATGGTTGTGAATAGCTATGCTGGTCTTAGAACCCATTTTACGACTGAACAGGATAAAAAGCTCACCAACAATTCAATTTTTTTTTTAAGTTATCCTACATTGTTCCTCACTGCTACGGAAAGACCTCCCCCAAATTCTTCCAGGCATTCTTTTGCAGAGCCACCTGGATCCAACCCTGGAGGTACGCGTCTAGGTCATCTGGCCACCTCTTCCTAGTCCAGCCTTGGCGGCGCCCTCCATCCTCAGACACCCACTGTGTGGAGTCTGTTGCTCAGCAGTTATTGTGCATGTAGCTGATGTGACCCGTCAAATCCCATTTCAGCTTGGCAGCCTTTTTGCCTACTCCCCGGGTCCACATTTTATACCAATTTTATTTATGGCCCATTCTTTTTATATGCTAGTAACAGTATAATATATTGGGAGCTTTTTTTAAACGATAGCTGGCTAGCTGATACAGGCCTCCCTTTCCTTTTTCAACCCTTTTGTGCCATGCTGAGCTGGTCTATGCGGGCTGAACGAGGTGTTAGTCGTAGTCTTTCGTAGATTATCTTCATTCATGGCTGTTCGTTTACCAACACTCCTCCTACTGCCTCTGTCTGTCTCGGCAACCATTCATTTAGTTAGGGCTCTGCTATACCTGTCATCACCACGTTTGCGTCACCTCAATTCAAGAGCCTTCTTGACCCATACCATCTGATACTCATTATCTGCCTAGGCTTACCCAACTACACATGTTGGAGTCGGCTTCCAGTCTAACCGGATGCAGCTGTAAATCCGTGTTTTACATAGAGCGACTGCCTATCAGACCTCCACAACCCAGTTACTAGGTAACACGACACGCCTTGGTAAGACTTCTTAACACACAAACAAGTGATACTAAATAAAAGCTTTTATTTAACTTACTTCTCAAGTGGTGGGCAGAGGAAGTGCCTGATATTCCTAGGCATCACCGTTTCAGCTTGAACCTTGCAGACTTCATTGACATACTCCTCGAAGTCCGCTATGATATCAACATCCACTGGACCACCGATACCAGGAACGGCGTATACCAGTACAATCTATAATTAAATAAATAATCTATATATGTTATGTCTTTGCAACGAAGCTGCTTCTCGTGCAAAATGAATTTTGTTGGGGTTTTCACCAACATCTCCTAAAGATTTATTCCGGATGGTTTAGGTATGTGTTCATCTGCCTAGCCTTTCCTCAACTATCTTGGGGTCGGCTTCCAGTCTTAACGGATGCAGCTGAATACCTACCAGTATTTTACATAGAGCGACTCCCTATCTGACCTCCACAAGCCAGTTACTGGGAAACACGATACTCCTTGGTAAGACTGGTTGTCAGACTTTCGGGGTTCTGGTGTAACGACTGTCAAAGATCTACGAATGACAGCCGATACCAACGGCTTAACGTGCTTTCCAAGGCACGAAGGGGTTTCGGTATGTAAAGATATACTACCCACATCACACCACATCCACAGACCAACCGCGGTAAGCGTAGCTGAACCTGATCGATCGGCCTGTGCGGCTGTTACTATTTAGCCACGGGGCCCTCAATCGGGCTCGGGGTTTTGCCCTGGAGTTTGTGTACAATACATCATTCGTTTTGAACTTAAATGTGGGATGCCAGGGATATCGACGTGCAAACTGAAACCATGAATTCGGTCCATGATTCTAGATAGGAATTGCATTTATTAAAAAACTATGTACGGAACAGCATTTTTTTTTTTATATCTGTCGAAAAATTTTAATGCAGGGTTCAGAATCATGTACTGCATCCATGTTAACATATTGCGCGCCGGTATCCCTGACACCCTGTAGATATAATAATGAAATATTGATGATTGTCGAGTTGTAAAAACGGTGCCAAACAGGATAGCTAGTCATCTTATGAAACGCCGTTTACATATACAGATACAGTTTTGAAGATTAGTGTAGCATATATGTATAACAGACTGTATAGATCACAGATATGAACTCAAAACTCAAAGCATTTATTTCAAATAAACCAATTACAGGCACTTTTGAATTGTCAAGGGGTCGGTCAGTCAGAAAGATGTGGCCCATTCCAAAGCGTAGTAGGTACCTATGGAGAAGAACGGGTAAGAAACTCCATGGACATAGATATACTCATACATGTTTTTTCTTGTCTGTTTATATATGTGTGTACATAAATGGTAAATAAATAAAAATAAAAAATAAATATACCTATCTACCCAGATTCGCATTTCCGTAAACTCTATCTCTTTCTGTCGCGAAACGGCGCGGCCGCTTGAAAGCAACATTTCTCGTTAAAAAAGAGTTTCTTTCTAACAAGACCCTTCCCTGTTCTTATGGGAGAGAAACGATTTCTCAGCAGGTTTTTTTTTTTAAATCACTGTAGCGGCATCTACACCGCCACGTGCGAACTACGCTGCATACTGACGTCAAGCAAAATCCTGCATTGCGCAAGCAGAGTTTACCGCACGACTTGCATATATACAACCGCCCGCCATGAATCATCGGGCAGTTGCCCACCAGACACGACACCCGTCTGGACGGAGGATCTTTTCTATGGAGGTTCATGAACTTTACACCCTGTTCCTCATACTTCTACATCACCTTCATATCTTAATCATCCTCAAAATCTTTCATTACTTGAAAAATACAGTAGGCAAAGACATTACATCAGGCAGAGGCTCTTCTTCCTCCTCCTCCTCTTCAACTTCTGGCACAATTATATCCATGTTGTCATCCAGGAACTTTTCCATGAGTTCTCGAATCATCACCACTTCTTCAGGTTTTGCCTGTTTTACAAAAGAGTATGTTTTTTTAGAAAGTTAAGTGATTTCTACAAAAACCTAAACTAATACTATGGGATCTCGTCGTTTTTGATCTGAGGGACAATTCTTGTAATTTTAAGAACGTTCACAGTCTGATCTCAGTCTCAATCTGTCGAAATTACCTCTAATTTCCTACATTTTGGCAGGTTTTGACATTTACTTGTCGCCGAGATGAGACTGCGACTAGATTTTGAACGTTTTAAATTACGAGAATTGGCCTTCTGATCTCAGTCTCAATCTGTAAAAAATTCCTAAAATAAATAGATTTATGTCAAAAACTGGTCAAAATGTAGATTTTTGACCAGTTTTTGACAAAGATTGTCGCTGAGATGAGATTGCGACTAGATTTTGAACGGTTTAAATTACGGAAGTTGGCCTTCTGAATCAAATTCTTTTCTGAACTTTTTATAAGATTTGACGACAGATTTAATTGCTTACTGCTGTACTCAGAGTGGTTAAATGATTCATTAGTTTTAAGTGGGTAACTACTGTGAGTACCAAGGTTAGATTCGATATATGTTAAAATAACAAAATCAGCTAAACATGGTTCCATGGTTTATCATCTACTTCTTAGCGTATAGCAAAAATAGGAAGAAAAAATAAATATAGTTTTTTGAATTTGTTTGGGCCAATTTGTTTGTTTGCTGACGCAGCCATTAGGAGCCAATGTCTGTGGAGAGACATCGCATACACACCGAAGATCAGAGCCTTCCAAGAACCCCCACTTGTGGAGGTTGTCCTTGCTACTTGGGTACATAGTCTATTCAACGTTTATTTCAGAACAGATAGAAAATAACAAAAGAGATAAGGTTAAAATTCTAAACCCCCCCCAACAAGACTGGATTAATCAGAACATTATAAACGCAATCAACTCACGAAATAGTTTATGGCAGCAAACCAAATTAAACCCAGATAATGACGATTTGCGGAAAAAGTACCAGAAAGAACAACTAAATGTGAAGATGTTAATGAACACGCATAAGACGACCTATTACTATGAGTTATTTCAAAGCTGCAGTAGTCAACCAAAAAAAATGTGGGACCTGATTAATAACTTAGGTTTAAATAAAATTAAAGACAGTGCCCCTCCTCCCAAACTTATGTCAAACGCTGGACTTCTAACAGAAGGTAACTCAATATGTGACTTGTTTAATTCTTTCTTCTCATCTATAGGCGCAGACTTAGCAAAACAAATACCAGACACATATCACACAAATACGGGCAACACATTGATGTACGATCACAACTATACACATGACATAACACTAAACGAACTAACGCCGTGCACCTCAGAGGAAATAATTAGAATCATAGACGACCTCGATAGTAACACTAGCACTGGTCTGGATGGTATTAGTACTAAGGCAATAAAATGTTTGAAAAATATAATCGTTGAGCATCTGGCCAACTGTATAAATGCCTGTTTGCGACATGGAACTTTTCCCGACACTCTCAAGGTGGCTAGGGTCAGTCCTATTTACAAATCTGGGAAGAGGACTGACCCAAGTAACTATAGACCGGTGTCAGTCTTACCTGTTATGTCCAAAATATTCGAACGCGTATTATATAGTCGCCTAAATAACTATTTGACAAATAAAAACTTTTTAATAAATGAACAATATGGCTTCCGCTCGAAATCAAGTACTCTTTCGGCGGCAACGGATCTAGTTACCAAAATTAAGACTCATATAGATCAAAAGAGCTATGCCTTAGGAATATTCATTGATTTAAAAAAAGCGTTCGATACTGTCAGTCATCAAAAACTGCTCCAAAAGCTAGATAACATGGGTATTACAGGTACAGCACATAAAATGTTCAAGTCGTATTTAGAAAACAGGCGTCAAGTTGTTAAAATAGGAAATGATCACACTAGCTCGGTTCAAACTATCTCATACGGCTGCCCTCAAGGTTCAATAATCAGTCCATTACTTTTTCTAATTTATATAAACAATATTAATAAAATAGGGTTAATAGGACACCTAACACTATATGCAGACGACACCTGTCTCTTTTACTTTGACAAATCAATTCATAACATTATAAAAGATGCTCAACATGACCTTGATTTATTAAACGAATGGTTAAAGTACAACCTTCTTACAATTAACACATCAAAAACCTCATTCATGATTTTTACCACTAAAAATAAACGTATACCAGACTTCTCGCCTCTTAAAATAAATAATGAAATAATATATGATCAAACGAACTTCTCAAGTGAAGTTCGATCAATATAATATGAGTGGTTTCATTTGAAGATACAAATTAACAGGTAGTCCTTTGACCTACAAGGCAACACTCGCACGCTTTAAGAATTTTATATTTATTTATTTATTTAGTATCGATTATTTTTAACTCGATTAAAAACCCGTATTCTACCTCCCCACTATAGGTACGTAGCCATGACAGTTCATTCTTTTAAAGTAACAATTTAATTTCACTCTTCCCGTATTTTTCAAAACTGGGATACGGGCGGGTGGGAGATTTGTATCTTCAAATGAAACCACTCATATTATATTGATCGAACTTCACTTGAGAAGTTCGTTTGATCATATATAATATTTCGTGGTTTCATTTTCGATACAAATTAACAGGTAGATGTTTAAAGATTGAGTTTTGTCAGTATTTATCGTGGGTTTATTTGTACATACACGATAAATGAAATACGAAGTAAGAGTGAAAAATCAATTTATTTATATACTTAATCATTTATGGTACTTATATAACCATTACAAAAACTTATAATTTAAGTTATTTCCATACAATTGATCATCAAACGAAGATTTAGTTTATTCAGAATCATTATTATTGGACGGCAAACAAACTGATTTTGCAAAATTTGACTCCTTTATGAGGGGTCTATGATAAAATTTGGCAAAAGTTTGGGACGACGCAGTCCAGCCAGCAGTTTTGCGGATCACGTCGACGCTGAGACCGGTCGCGCGCGCAGCCGACGTGGCGGCGTGCCGGACGCTGTGCGCACCGAACACCGCCACGTCGATACCACTCGCGCACAACGTTTGTTTGATCCATCTGCTTATACTCTGTGCTGTCGCGCCCCTGTGGGGACGCTTCATAGAAATTAAGAGATGATCAGTACTCGAAGGTCTTAAGTCTCGAGTCATAGATAAGTAGTCAACAATCGTTGTGGCCGGACAAATCGAAACATTTTCGCGGAAAAAGGGCAAAAACAAAACTGGCTGGTCTCGTCCTATCCCTGAAGTTTTAATCATATCTGATATTACAATCTCAACTCCATTAGTTTTTATTTTAATGTTATCTGTTTTAATCAAAGAAAAAGTTTGGACTCTGTGTGCCGTACATAAGGCCAGTAAAATAACTAGTTTTTTGGTTAGTTTTTCTAAACTTAATTGACTATTAGGAACCCAGTCTGAAATATGACCTAACACTAGCTGTGGGTCCCAAGTACTTGAGTATTTTGGTAAGGACGGTCTTATTCTAAATATTCCTTTCATAAGTCTTTTGATACAGTCATCCGAACCTAGATTATTGCCAAGGAATAATGACAGGGCTGAACGGTGACTATTAAGCGTGCCGTAGGACGCACCACTTTCAAACAATTCTGATAAAAAAGATACAACGTGGGCAACCGAGGTATCAAATACGTTGTAATCGTTATTGTGGCAGAATTTCCACCACAGCTTGTAGCAAACCCCGTATTGTTGCAAGGTTTTATCCGACAGCGACCCAATCATTAAATTTAGGGCGGTAGGCGGCACGCCGCGGCGGGAGAACGCGCACCGGAGAGCACCGCTGCACCCAGGGTAAGCGTCCGGTGGAGTGGGTGTTGCTGTCTGAAATATGAGAGTACTAAGTTTGGTCGAGGCTCTAAAATAACTATATCAGTAACTAATAAGTCCATTAATTGAGGGTACCAAGCCTGTGCAGGCCACATCGGAAATACTAATATACCTCTAGCTTTATCTTGAATAATCTTTTGTATGCAGTTTAATAACAAAGCAAAAGGAGGAAAAGCGTAAAAGAATTTCTCACTCCAGCTTATTGTGAATGCGTCCACAGTAATAGCGTCTGGATCCTGTTTCCAAGCTACATATTCGAGACACTTGGTGTTAGTGCGAGAAGCAAATAAGTCAATCTCTGGGTTACCGAGCTTTTCAACGATGCAATTAAAAGCTGTTTCTGACAACTCCCACTCGGCCTCAGGATTCACTCTGCGAGACTCTTCATCAGCCTCGATATTGTCCTTCGTATTTATATACGAGGCAAATAGCCACAGCTGTCTCGACTCGCACCATTGCCAAATATCACGAGACAGGGTGTTCAAATGCTGGAATTGTATACCGCCCATGCGGTTTATATAACTAATGGCTGTAGTGTTGTCTACGCGGAGTAAGATAGCACAATTAGACTTATCTTTTACGAAACATTTTAGAGCCAAGAATATAGACAACAGTTCTAAATAATTAATATGGAACTGAAGTTCACTCTCTTTCCAGGAACCGTTTACCCTGGAACCATTACAACAGGCACCCCAGCCAGTACGCGACGCGTCAGTGTAAATTTCCATAGCATAAGTTTCGTTTTTTATAGGCCTGTCTATTATGTAAACATTATTCATCCACCAGTTAAGGTCGTTTAAAATAATTTTTGGTAGTTTTATTTTAGCTTCAAATGTACCATGTTGTTTTAACAATATGTATTTTTGTCGTTCTAATATTTTTGTATACAGCCAACCATAGCGTGCTGCTGGGCAAGCTGATACAAGGACGCCTATTAATTGAGAAAACTCACGGATGGTGACAATGGGTAATTTAGCAAATCTTTGAACCATACAGGCTACCTTATAACGTTTTTCTAAAGGTAACGAAAGGGTCATTTGGGTGGTATCATATATAAATCCTAAAAATTTGCATACTCGTTGTGGCTGTAATTGGCTTTTATCGTAATTTATTACGAAACCTAAACACTCAAACAATGCTATCGTCTCTTGAACATTACGAAGGCATTCATCATAGCTCTTAGCTAAGCAACAAATGTCGTCAAGATAGCAGACCGATTTGTGACCACGACTACGTAAGTGTGCTACGACTTCTCTGACTATCTTAGTAAAACACCTAGGTGCTATCCCTAGGCCATAACATAAAGCACTAAATTCGTACGTTATAGTATCATTTGAATTTGGTGCGATGTACTGGAATCGAAGGTATTTTCGAGATTCTGTATCGATAGGTATAAGTAAGTATGATTCCTTTAAATCAATAGTTGCCATAAACCAGTTGTTTTGTACTAACTTGCAGGCAGTCCGGTAATCCTCCATTTTAAAATGGGTCTTTGGTATAAAACGATTCAATAATTTTAGATTCAAAATAAACCTTTTAGTACCATTAGGCTTAGGGGCTAAAAACGTACTTGAAATAAACTGATCTTCACATTGATTGACTTGTGAAATAGCACCTAGTTTAAGTAAATTATCGATAGCCATGTACATTTCATGCTGTTCTTTTGATGACCACGATAGTCGCGGTACATTTGATTGATACGGTTTTGTTATAAACGGAATAGGTACTCCATTCCGAACCCAGCTAAGAATATTAACATTATCTGTAATGTTAAGCCAACAATTATAGAAAAATTTAACGCGACCCGCATGTACCTGTATTAATGATGTCGTGGGGCACGTGACTTGCTCTGGTACGCCTTGGTTTGTAGCGTTGTTGCCAACGGGGTTGTTGCTGGCCGTCTCGACGACGTGGGTAACTTCCTGTGGCCTCCTCGCCCCCCCCTGTTTGTCGAGTATCGAGGAGGCCCAGTCCAGTTTCCCTGGAATGGTTGACGGGCCCCACTTGTGCTAGGAGCAACAGGATTAGACCTCGGCGGAGGCGCTGTCTTTTTGATCTGCAGTCCCTGCTTCTCAATAGTCTTAGAAGCTTTAATTTTCTCTGGCAGACTGACACCGAACAACGTTTCGTCACGTTCACTTTCTTGAATGAGGTTCAAAAAGGGTTTTGCTAGCCCTGGTGTGATCATTTTAATCCTAGCCTGGGTTTCATGGTGATGCAAATCGCATAGAATGCGACAACCGTCACTGAGCATTTTAATCGCATCTATTTTATTGTCGCTTGTTAACAATGTCGACATAGCCCGGCTGATAGCAGTGATCCCTGCGCCAAGTTGTTGTTGCATAGCTTCGACTTTTTTGTCACGCAATCTGACCATTTCTATAACTGCCGCCGATATCTCAATGTTGAGTTTTGGGGCTTGCAATAAAGTGCAATTGCTGGGAATAAGGTATTGTTTTAATACCTTTTCTCTAACTTCCTTGTCCATACCTGTTTTTAACAATGGGAGCCAGAGCTGGGTCAAATTATTATGTATCTCTTGACCCCACGTCGGTCCCGAATCTGTGGCCTCACCCAGGGCGGATAGAATTTCTGGGTCAAGAGGTGGACAAGTCTCGGTCTCTAATGGCGCCGCAGACGCAGCCGGTGTTGGAGGCGGTGGCAGTGGTAAATCATTTTGTATATTGCGTTCATTCATTGTCGGTGACGCCGTGGTGATAGCATGTTCGTCCCAATCAGGTAATGGCACCGCTTCAATCGGGTCAGACTCGGTTAGGTGCACCGTCGAAGTTTCGCCTTCTAGAGGACAACAACAACGACCAATACGTTACGTAAGTCAAAAAAAAAAAAAAAAAAAAAATGACGGTAAACAGGAATAGTTCATAACTTGAATCTATAACTTGCATATAAGAACATGAATACGCCTTGTTCATTTTAGAATCTATGGCGGGTAGGTTTCATAATTTTGCCGGGTTCTAATTAGAATCTATGGCAAATCATCGTAACAAAAGGTACTTTCAAATTGAACAGTATTTGTACGATTATTTAGCGAAAATATGATTCTGGATACACCACTTACCTTGAACATTATCTAATTTTTCTTCATCTGAAGATGAGAATGAATCTAACCGCCGACGTTTACGTCGCTGTTTATCTTTCAATTTTTCCATTTTTTGCAAATAATACTCCATTTTCTCGTCGAACGATCTTTTAGGCATCGTGAACGTTGAAAATCAAAATAATTTAACTTTATTAACAACTCGAATATATGAGCGTGTGCGCTCGTTGCCTCGCACGGAAAAAGAATGAACTGTCATGGCTACGTACCTATAGTGGGGAGGTAGAATACGGGTTTTTAATCGAGTTAAAAATAATCGATACTAAATAAATAAATAAATATAAAATTCTTAAAGCGTGCGAGTGTTGCCTTGTAGGTCAAAGGACTACCTGTTAATTTGTATCGAAAATGAAACCACGAAATATTATAAAACGATCAACTAACGAAAAATATCTTGGATTGAGGGTAGACGATAAACTAACCTGGAAATTACACATTGACCATCTCAGAAGTAAATTAACATCATTATTGGGAGCGTTACGGAAAATAGCAAACTGCATTCCAAGTAAAGTACGCACTTTAATTTATAACTCGTTAGTCAAATCGCATTTAGAATATTTAGTTGAGATATGGGGTTCCGCAGCAGTCACTAATTTAAATTCACTTCAAAGAGTTCAGAATAAAATAATTAAAACCTTGTTCCATTATAATTATCTTACTCCAACAAAGACCGTATACGAAAAAACTAAATTATTAAATATTAGACAGCTATACATTTATTACACCTGCATTCTTATTAAAAACATAACTTCTAACTCAATACAAACTAACATACAACTAAAGAAAAAAACAATGTCACATAACCTGAGAAATAGATATAAAAACAAACTTGAAGTCATCAGCGTACGCACTAATTACGGTAGAAAGACTATATTATTTGAAGGAGTACATCTGTTCAATGCATTACCGGACGACATTAAAGAGTGTGATAACGTAAATATGTTTAAATATAAGCTGAAGAAACATTTAAGTGCATTATAACTGCTAATACTCTGGAGGAAATTTGTATTGTCACTGTATTTATGTTTATTACTTTGTATCTCATTATAAGCGGACTGTATGTTCTTATGAGAAATAAATTTCTTTAAACCGAACGTCGGCCACGGTAACTTGTGCCCGGGAGACTCTTTGATGGTTTTATAAAGAGACCAGGAGGTTTAAGCTGTTCTTTTCAAAGAAGTTTCCATGTTTTGTTACCTTAGCTTCAAAAATATACTCTCTGTCTTTGTAGACAAAGACCAATTTCCTATCTTTACCTTCTTTTTCTTTAGATCAGGATCAGGCAATATGGCGATCTGTTCATCAATGTAGTCCATGATTTCCTTCTCAATGTACTGGACGATGAACTCTCCACTCGTTGTCGACATCTGACGTCCAGCCACCATTCCTATGAGCAAATTGATTAAATATAGAAAATGTATACATTATAGGGAATATGTTTAAAGATACCAACATGATCTTGATATCGACATGGACAAGATATCGACATGGTTTTCATATGATCTGACTAAGATTATGTTTGGACTTCAAAAGAGACTGTGACCTCTGAGTTTGTTTCGGCCTTTCTTCTCAGACTAGTCAGATAGGAAACGCCGACCTCATCTAGTTTTTTAAATATGATTGACGTGTAAAAGTGTTTGTACAAACCTACTTACAGAATAAAATGATTTATCATTTACCTCTAAAATAAAAAATGCAAGATATAGATAAAAGTCAATGCTGGCTATAAAGGCTGTTAAAATTTAGATCTGGGGGCGGAGATGTGTTGTCATGGCGAAAAAGTGATGCGGAGGAAAATAAGGGATGAGTCAGAGAAGTTTTGAGTAATAATATACATCCAATTAAATTAGCAAGCGAAACTCTGCAGACGTGATGGGTATCGATTATTGAAATACGATAAAATAAAAAAGATTTAATCATTTTTTTCTTAGGGGTCAACGACCGCTGGTAGTGTAAGTTGTAACTTGAAGTACGAATTGAGAAAATGTGTTTTATCACTTTTAGATATTGATACCAATCACATTTGTGAAGTTTACACAAAAAAAATATTGTTTAAACTGATATTTCAGCTAAATTAACTTGACCCGGTTGATGGCGTAGGAAAGGAAACTATAAAAAAAATCGTGTGTAGATGACATGACTTGACTATCAATACTGTTTATGTATCAATGACAAATTTAGGTTAGGTCAGGACACGGAGAATGTGGTTGCGGAAGGATCTTACGTTCCCGCGACCCCCGGCGTAGGTGAGAGATGGAACACTGGGGTGGTTTTTAGTCAGTAAGAGTCTGACAGACCCCGTCGCCCGCCCCAGGGCGGCGGACATCCATGAGGATTTTCCACCCCGGAACAAAAAAAAAAAAAAAAAAAAAGGACACGGAGAATGTAAATAATACGGCATAGAAAATGATTTAGGATAAAGAAACGATGGATGGACTGTGTGAATGATGATATGGTTACGAAGGGGTTGACTACAGAGATGACGACTAATAGAGAAGTATGGAAGAAAAAGACATGTTGCGCCGACCCCAAACAAATCGGGGTAAGGGCAGGAGTTTCTCTCAAAACGGTGAAGCAAAACATCGTGAGGAAACCGGCTTGTCCTAGAACAAAAAATTCGAAGACGTGTGACATCTACCAACCCGCACTGGGCCCGCGTGGTAGATTACGGCCCACTCCCTCTTGTAGAGAGGAGGCCTGTGTCCCAGAAGCGGGAACATTATAGGCTGATTATGCTTAGGATAAGGACAGGAATGAGGATGATGAGGAAATGTAAGTTGAGGTAAAGGATTCTAACCAAGATCATAGTTAGCAGATTTGAACCTATGCACAAGCTCATGTATTTCTTCGAAGGTATTCTCTAGATCTGTTATACGTTCCTCGCGCGCTCTTTCAATCTAGGGCAGAGAAGACAGGAATGAAGGATTATGGAAAGGAGTTATAAATCATAAAGGGCAAAGGAAGAAACATGGGTGGGTTTTAGTCAGTAAGAGTCTGACACTCCCTTCCGCTCCACCCAGAGCGGGAGGGGTCAGTTGATGATTTCCCATCCGGAAAAAAAAAGGAGTTATAAATTAGTCTCAAAAGTTAATTCATTTAATTGTCTAAAATATTTGTTCCATAATATTGTATCAATGTGTAGCCTTAAAACGTATTAAAGTCGTCGAAAAATAAAAGGCCCGTTTTGACATTGACAGTTCTAGTAGTTAATAAAGATCAAATTCGCAAAACACGTATTCGTTTGTATGAAACTGACAGGTGTCAAGAACGCATTCTCAAATGTCAAAACGGGCCTTTTATTTTTTGACAACTTTATACATTGGATATTTAATTGTAGCTACACATTGTACAGCATTTTGGGGAGCAATGGTGGCCCAGTGGCAAAGGCCCTGACTTATAAGTTGTAGATCATGGGTTTGAACCCAGACAGGTGCTTTATTTTGTGTAAATAATTGCACCACCACTGCTCTCAAAACGGGAAAACATCGTGAGGAAACCGGCATGTCCTTGAACCAAAAAATCGAAGACATGTGACATCTACCAACCTGCTCTGGGCCCGCGTGGTAGAATAAAGCCCACTCTCTCTCGAAGAGAGGAGGCCTGTGTCCCAGCAGTGGGCACATTATAGGCTGACTATGGAATACAAATTTTAGACAATCACATGATTTTTTGAGTAACACACTTACATACAATGACCTTTAATTTTGACAATTCAACAATACTCAACGTAATTGAATTCAATTTTTCAAACACATGAAGCAATGCAGTAGAAATATCTTCAAAAATCCTTCAGATTGTGATTGTGTGTTACGCAAATGAGGCGCTGATCTACATCATATCCTTAAAATTAATGGTTTTTTACTTGAGTTTTGTTCAAATGTTAGTCGTCTCACGACGACAAATCAATCTATACATTTCCAGTTTGTTTCCAGCTGACTTCGCATTGTATAGGCTTTTCCTACACCGAGAAGTCCGCTTATACTGGAAATGAAAAGCTTGATAAGCATGATTTTTGTCGTCGTGCGTACTATTGGGAGATGCGCTAAGGTATCCTACCTTAGCGTATCTCCCCCGCGTTTACCCCTTAATGGTTTTATACTTGAGCTCTAATCAATTGTTGGTGGATCAATTATGTTTCTATCTGTCTGTCTACCGTTTTATGTTAGAGTTAACTAAATAAATCAGCAAAATCGTCAGTGAACATTACTTCAGCTACATAGGCCTGTATCCTCTCTGCTTCAGTTGGGACGTACACTTCTGGTTCCTTGACCTCTTCTTCCGTTAGTTTGTATTCTGACTCAGATACTTCCTCATGCAGCTCCTCGATTGGTTCTCCTGGGGCCGTATGATAACGTGTTATAACCATTGTCTCAGTACAAGAGAGAGATAAAGTTATGTAGGATGTATAGCACCCTCCCATTTTCACAACGATACAATGATGACTTCACTTCGGGCCTCCGATCTATTTCGTAAAAATCTTTCCGTGAAAACTTAGGTAAAGTGAGCTGTCAATAGTGTCAATCTCTGTCAGCATTATACTCTGTCTACTAGGTTAACCGTTTCTTGACAGATCGAACTAGTGAGCAGTTATATGTTTTTTGTCAAAACTGATACACGTACGGTATTATAACGTCAGTAAGAAGTCATAAATAAGATAATTCACTTTTACGTAATCTGTAATAATAATTTTATAAGGCAGCTGTCAAAAAACGGTTAACCTATAAACCTAGTGGACAGAGGTGGTCTAGGTGGAATAACAGCTCACGTCACTTAAAAGTTTTCACGGTGAGATTTTTACGGAATAGATTGGCCGTTATTTAAGGCTTGGACTATATCACGGTTGGTCTAGAATGTCTACTTCTTTTACTACGAGACGTGACTATAATGTAATGTCAATTTAAAGTAGAAAAGAGTGACGATAGTGTACCATTTAATTGATCTGCTAGAACTAAAACTACTGACTAATTTAATATAACGGTTTCTTCTACATACTAAGTACTTTACATTCATTTAACCAATATCTTACAAAAATACGAAAAAAGAAAAACAAATCAAGACTGATTCAATACAGATTACAAACAAACTACAATAGGTACATTTTAGTTAATAATAATTTTTTTTTTTTTCAAAACTTTTGTGGTACCTAGTATAGTACAGACGCCAGCACATCAAGCTACTACAATCTGTCAAATTTCTTTAATAGATTATCAACTTTATCGCTAGAGCATTAAGGTTCAAGATTGATTGGGAAAATTTGACAGTTTCGGGTAGCTTGACCCGCTGGCGTCTGTACTTTAAGACAAAAAAAAAAATACTAATACAAAATTATTCTAGTTTTAACAGCCAGTCTAGTGTTATCGTTTTGTAAATTTTCGAGCCTTTTACATTATTCAGGGCTGATTTTTCAATCGAAAGATAATTCTTATTCGTGGAAAAAATTGACGACTGACAGATTCTGTCTGTCAAGAATTCAAAATTATTCCTCGGATAAAGTTGGCGTTGGAAAAATCAACCCTTACTTAAATAAATACTTGACAAACTACTTTTACAAAATAATCAACTTTTACAATACTGATTAAGATAAAAGGTTCAACTACTACGTATAGGTATTCCATTCACAAATTGC
Source organism: Apamea monoglypha (assembly GCA_911387795.2). NCBI lineage: Eukaryota > Metazoa > Arthropoda > Insecta > Lepidoptera > Noctuidae > Apamea > Apamea monoglypha. Next base: position 5,901,216 of record OU426942.1, on the reverse strand, counting down.
AGATTTTCCAATAATACAGGGTGACAGGGAAGTCCACGCGCAAACTGTGACCATGAACTCAGCACATGATTCAAGACTCCCTAGCGTAGAAATTTATCGTCAGTTATCAAAAACTAAAAAAACCGCTGTTACATATAAAACTGCGACCGACGACGCGGTCATAACGTATAGAACAGCATTTTTTATGGTTCAGAATCATGTACGGACGCCAGCACATCAAGTTACTACAATCTGTCAAATTTCTTTAATAGATTTTCAACTTTATCCTTAAAGCATTAAGGTTCAAGGTTGATTGGGAAAATTTGACAGTTTCGGGTAGCTTGACCTGCTGGTCTGTACCTACTGAATCTATGGTAACGGGCTGCTCGTCGCTGTTCCTGCCACCAAGCACGAAGATGGATCCGATCCATGTAACGATGTCATAAAATATAAAAGAAATCTCAAAATACTTTAATTTTATTGAGAAAATTTTGAGAATTTACATGTTCTCGAAAAAAAAATGTGTGTTAAGCCATATCACCGACTTCCTTACCAGATGGACAAGGCAAGTTTATAAAATGTCTCCCATATCAATTGATTGATTGATTTGTGCCCGGTTGATGTCATTAGGCTCGTAATTGTAATGTCCCATATACCCCCTGGTACAGACGCCAGCACATCAAGCTACTTCAATCTGTCAAATTTCTTTAATAGATTTTCAACTTTATCGCCAAAGCATTAAGGTTCAGGGTTGATTGGGAAAATTTGACAGATTCGGGTAGGTTGACCTGCTGGCGTCTGTACATGGGACTTAAACATTACTGGTGAAATGTGGGTGCACTATAACTATACCTCTGCCTAACCCTACGTGGATTACAGGTGTGATGTTGTCTCCAATATCTTACAAAATCTGCAATATGCGATGGCTTTTTAATAAATAAAACAGTTAAAACCGTATATTTCATATTCGATTTCTTGTTCTTCTTCATCATATACGACTATGTCAATTACATCTTTCTTGTCAGCATTCTTTACTTCTTCTACCGGTTTTTCTAGTAAAATATTTTCATGTTTTAATATCTAGCTCGACTCGTTCCTAACCGATTGGACGGAGAAGGCACAGCACAAGGAAAGGTGGAAGAATATGGGGGACGCCTTTGCCCAGCAATGGGACTTTAAAGGCTAATAGGAAACAGAAAAAAAATCTAGACCAATTTTTTTATTCTCTAGACACCAAGGGCCGGTCTGTTTTGGTGACTGTACTTAATTGTTGGATATCATAATTTCTTTATACTTATAAACTCACCAGCTTTCTTGGCTTCGCCTTCAGGATCCATCAACATAGAACTCATCTCCCTCAGTTTTTTCTGAAAAATTACAGAAACATTTATGACAGACTAGCTGCGCCCCGCGGTTTCTTCCGCATAAGTTACGATCCCGTGGGAATATCGGGATAAAAAATATCCTATGTGTTAATCCTGGTTATAAACTATCTGTGTGCCAAATGACATCCAAATCCGGTCAGTAGTTTTGACGTGAAAGAGTAACAAACATCCGTCCATCCATACAAACTTTCGCGTTTATAATATTAGTAGGAAGCAGGATCTGTTGGGCACCAACTAAGGTACCCTGCCGTTAGGCACATCAAGTTTAGGACAAAGAACGGCTTTGTAGAGCATCGTCTCTGTCACTCATAGAGCAGTACGCGTGAACGGTAGAGGCAACTGCAGCCATGTCGCAATCTAAATGGACTCGGACCAGAATTCGGCTACTTGTTTGGCGCCATCACCAGCGTCCATCAGTTTCTGTAACGTGCAGCTGACAGAACACATCGTTCCATCGTTTGTGGAAAAGCATCACATTTACACTCCAAGGCGGAGTCGTCTATGAATCTCCACCTGAACAGGTTTTCCCACCTTCCAACCTGGGTCCGGAGTCTGTTTAAAGACTTCCAAGTTACCCAGGGTAACTCATGTCCAGGTGGGAGGTCTTCAACGGGTGTAACGAAAGGTTTGGGTAAGGAAGCACGCGTTGACGGCTGCAGTTGCCTCTGCTGTTGTCGCGTGTCGCTCGTGTGTATGAACATCAGAACATATACTTGTATGATCATCTTTTTCTAAAGGTTTATGTCTCATACTGCTCGAGTATAGACACAAGACATTTGCTATACGTCCAAAAAAAACAAGAATGGATCAGTCTCTAGCGTTTGATGGTCTATCATAGTACCTACGTTGTATTGGCAAAAATGTTCATTAATGAAGAGTTGACGTTGACTTTTGCTATTAACAGAAAAACTAATAGATTATATTATATCAGATTTTCAATCTACATTCTACATACATTAATAATCTATCTATGTAACTATATCTACGTATATTAAAAATGAATCACGGAAATGTATGTACGCGCATAACTTCCGATCGACTGCACCAAATTGGATAATTATTTATTTTTTGTGTTTGTTATTGTCAGGACATGGTTTGTATACAATTGGACCCGGTAGGTGGCGTTGCTTTTTCGGGCAGAACGACGTCCGGTAGTTTATAATAATAAAAAGTCATTGAAAATATAAATACTTAGGTCATCCATTATAATATAAGTAGATTTAATATACTTAACTTGAATGACAACAATTCATAAATGACTTAAGAATGACAATACTTGTTTTATAAAACAATTTTCCATACTAAGAAAATAATAAAACTATACAGAGTGGCAGGGACATCGACCGTGAATTTAGCACATGATTCTCCTAGCGTAGAAATTGTTCGTAGGTTATCCGAAAAAAAATCTGCTGTTTCCTAAAAAAGTGCAATACCTACGCGGTAAAAATGTATGGAACAGCAATTTTTTTTTTTAATAACCAGCAAAAAATTTCAGCCCAGGGGGGGTTCAGAATCATGTACTTACTAAATCCATGGTAACAAGTTGTGCGTCCATGTCCCTGCCATTCTGTGTAGGTAGTATATGACGTTGAACAAGTTGTTCTAGTTCGATAAGCTTACTGCTAACAAGCAGAAGGTTCAAATTCGTTTAATTTTTAAGGGGGTCAGTTAATTGCTATCACCGACTGTACCTACACTAGATCTTAAATCTAAATTTTATTAAAAACTTAAAATGGCTGACAAAGGCGCCGATTCCCTTGTTCACAAACTAAACTAAATTTAAGTTCAGTGCATCTTTTTCTTTCTATTTCATTAAGAAAAGGACAGAAGATAAATGTTAGTTTAGTCCTGTCAAATTAGTCAGCGCTTGACGTAAATTGACGTATTTTTAGTAGCCATGTTTTTAATCACGTCACCACGTCATCACGTATCTTAATTTGACAGGACTAAACTAATATTTATCTTCTGTCCTTTTCTTAATGAAATAGAAAGAAAAAGATGCACTGAACTTAAATTTAGTTTAGTTTGTGAACAAGGGAATCGGCGCCAAAGACAAACTAAAAGTTACTATAACAAGAAATTAAACTAACATTAACTTCTTCGCACTGCTCTGGTTTTCCTGAAAATTGCAATTAAATTAGCAAAAGAGTCTCTATAACTACGTCCGGCGCACCCTACGGGGTAAATGCGTGACACACCATCAGTAGCAATGATTTTCATTTTGACAGTTTCACAGCTAAGTACTAACAGCCGCACGGGTCGATCGATCAGGTTAAGCTACGCTTGCCGCGGTTGGTCCGTGGATGGGTGACGGTGTTTAAATACCAATACCCCTCCGTGCCTCGGAAAGCACGTTAAGCCGTTGTCATTCGTGGATCTTTGACAGTCGCTACGTGTCGTCAGGAGACCGAAAGTCTGACAACCAGTCTTACCAAGGGGTATCGTATTACCCAGTAAATGGGTTGTGGTGATCAGATAGACAGTCGCTCCTCCTTATTACTGCTCCTCATTATGATTACAATTTACAATTATTGACGATTTAATAACGTAAATAGAGAAATTTGCGCGCAGAGACACCTTTACTTAATCCTTCTGGAATAGTCATAATGTTATGTTATTCTACAAAAAAAAAAACAAGAGAACCTGATCTCTGCCTCATATAGTTTGCTCTTTCAATTTCTGTCATCCTTTCAATGGAGGGCGACCTTTCAATCCTTCCAATGGGAGGACGGTTCATCCTTATGCTGAGTCTAGCTGTTCGGTCTACATTGTCATTGATCAGGGATACTCTTTGCAGGTTGTCACCGTCCCAGTAGTCATCTTCATCTGAGTCTCCCTGTTTTTTGGTGTTAGGGCCTTATCACACTGGCGATTTGCAAGCGAGTCCAAAACGAGGCGAGTGCGCAACGAGCTCACCGCGAGCGCGCGGCGAACTCGCCGCGAAGACGCCGCATCCGCGCAGCGAGCTCGTCGCGAATAGCGCAGTCGACGCCATTTTGTACACTCATGTTCAACAGCCCGCCCCACCCCACTTCAGTCGTATCAAAGACACGCGTGTGAGCGGACGTAGCATTCTTTAGAGGTTCAAATGTGATACAATGGAAATTCAAAATCGTCTCGTTGTATGGGATCAATCGTCCGCCGCGTCTTCGTGGCGTGTTCGGCGTGTTCGTTGCGAACTCGCTGCGAGCTCGTTTTGCGCTCGCCTCGATTTGAGCTCGCTCGCAAATCGCCGGTGTGATATCAGCCTAAAGGGCGATGAATTTCATCCATTGTGAATTTATTTTAGTAACTACCTACTTGATGGAGTAAGGATGATTTTAAGCCCTGGATGGAAGGTATACAGGGTCAAATAAAATTAGCTAGCGAAACTCTGCAGTCGTGATGGATATCGATATCTAAACATGATTTATAATAAAAATAACAAACGCTTTTTGTTTTCTTTTTGAGGTCAACGATCGCTGGTAGTTCTCTTACTTAAGTTTTTAAACTGAGGGGCAATTCTCGTAATTTTAAGAACGTTCACAGTCTGATCTCACTTTCAATCTGTCAAAAATATCTCTATCTACCAAAATTTTTGACATTGATTGTCGCTGAGATGAGATTGTGAATAAATTTTGAACGTTTAAAATTACAGGAATTGGCCTTCTGATATTTCAAGTGACTACGGTCACAATAAGTACGGTCACACTGACTACGGTCACACTGACTACGGTCACACTAACTACGGACACACTAACTACGGTCACACTGACTACAGTCACACTGACTACGGTCACACTAACTACGGCCACACTAACTACGGTCACACTAACTACGGTCACACTAACTACGGTCACACTAACTACGGTCACACTGACTACGGTCACACTGACTACGGTCACACTGATTACGGTCACACTGACTACGGTCACACTGACTACGGACACACTTTCTACGGTCACACTGACTACGGTCACACTGACTACGGTCACATTGACTACGGTCACATTGACTACGGTCACACTGACTACGGTCACGCTAACAACGGCCACACTAACTACGGTCACACTAAATACGGTCTAAAACCATCTAATTTATTTATTTTTTGTTCTATTATGTTTAGCTATCGAAACCCATCACGTCTGCGGAGTTTCGCTAGCCAATTTGATCTGACGCTGTCTATTAGCTATCATACAATGTTTGCTAGAGTCTAAACTTGGAACATATGATAAGACAAATGAGTTCGCTTTCGAATTGTGTGCGCTCACTTGAGTGAGGTGAGCAGTGAACTTTACAGAGTACGAGTTCTTACGACTACTTAGTAGTGATTAGAGTAGTTTATATGATACCTAAGGTCTATTCAAATTTATATTTCTAATTGATGTTATTTCTAGTTTAAAAAATTATAAACATTATTTTAAGGGTAATTAAGTTGATTTCAGAGTGACTAGCACTATTGAAAAAGTTATAAAAATGTTTGAATTTGTAAAGTAAAGTGAACATTATTGTGTAGAAATTAAAGTTATTTTTCCATAAACTCATATTTCTTTACATTTTAGGCAACTAAGTCGCGAACGCAGATTAGGTACAGACGCCAGCACATCAAGCTACTATAATCTGTCAAATCTCTTTAATAGATTTTCAACTTTATCGCTAAAGCATTAAGGTTCAAGGTTGATTGGGAAAATTTGACAGTTTCGGGTAGCTTGACCTGCTGGTGTCCGTACTTATGGAATGAGAACATAAAGATGAAAGGATGACTATAAGAGAATTTTATTAATACTGAATGAAAATAATATTATAAGTTTAAGGACTTACGATACGTTTAGCATCCTAAAGACAATAGAAACGTTAGTACAAGTAAGAAAAAAAACTTCAATTACGAAATACCTAATTGGAATGCCCAAGGGTACGAGCAACTTTTGTCTCTGCCAGTGGCGTAACAATAGGGTTGCAGGAGAGGCAAAATGCCACGGGCCCCCAGCCAGAGGGCCCCCCAGCCAGAGGGGGCCCCCGGCCTGAGAGGGCCATGAGCGTAGGAGGATCCTAACATTAGTATACAAATGCAAAATTTTTTCGACCACTAGACCAATGAAGAAGTCAGGTATTACATTTTGTAGGGGAAATAACTAAATCTACGCAAACGAAATCGCAGTCGAAGTGCCAGTAAAAAAAATTGTAACGTTGGTTGAACTTCTTTACATCGAGGAAGGACCCTATCCCTTGAATTTGCCACGGGCCTCAAAGGGTATAGTTACGCCACTGGTCTCTGCAACTAATTTGTCTCTCACATCAAGTCTGCGGGTTTGTAAAGTGCGCGCATGAAGCGACGCGACAGCTGGGAGACTTTTTGGTCCCCGGGTTTGGACGCAACTGCCCGTCTATTAGTTGCAATGCAAGTGCGCATACAGCGACAAAAAAGTTGCCGCTCAACTAAAAATTTAACAAAAACTCCGCCAAATCGCGCCAAGGAGACAGCGACGGAGACAAAAAAGTTGCTGGGCAACTGAGTTGCTCGTGACGAAATGGTCCGTTAAGTTCTGTTGGGACAAATCGGAAACTATTATAGGTAGCGAAAGATTTAAGGAACCTCGTGGAAGATTTTCAGATCAACATGTAGGCCATCTGGTGACAGCTGGTGGCTGGTCATAGTTTCAGATCTTATCATTGTTTATACATATTTGTCGAAGTTCTATCAACTTCAGCAGTGGCGCAGTGGAGAAGATGCCCCAGTAGAAACGGCCGTGACTTACAAGTTGTTGGTCGTAGTTTCGAACGCAGACACGTACTTTATTTAGTGTAAATTATTTCATCACCACTGCTCTCAAATCGGTGAAGGAAAACATCGTGAGGACACCAACATAACCCAGAACTAAAAATTCGAAGACATGTGACATCTGCCAACCCGTACTGGGCCCGCGTGTTGGATACTATTACCGGCCCACTCCCTCTCACAGGGAGGAGGCCTGTGTCCCAGCAGTGGGAACATTATAGACTGATTATGCCTTCAACTTCTGCTTACATAAAAGATTCACTCACATGATCTGATTCGCTTGACGCTTCTTCTTCTTCATGCGCAGACTCTGGTTTAGACCCTAAAACATAATTAGGTTTATTAATAAACCATCTGCCATCTGCCATGTGCCAAATTTCATCCAAATCCGTTCAGTAGCTTTTGCGTGAAAGAGTAACAAACTTCCATCCATTCATCCATAAATCCATACAAACTTTCGCATTTATAATATTAGTTATATAGTAGGATTGACCGCGTGCATGCACAGGTCTCGTAACAAAGGAGAACGGCAGCTGGTGTACACCTTTTAAAATGTTTGTTTTGTGTTCATATTTAAACAATTTAATAAGCAACTAAAATGGTTAATTTTTCAATAATCTAAATATTTTTAAAAGTTGGGAATAGTGAAAAAACCTTAATTAATGTAACTTTGAACAAAACGAAAAAAAAATGACAACAAATCGCAACTGGAATGGATGTACTGCATAGATTAAATCGAATAATAAATCGATAAACCTAACAACCGAATAACTAACGTCTTTTTACTGTTATAATATAACAGAACAGTTAATTAATCATTAATCATCACTAATGTAAGATTTTAGTTATCATAATTAACTGATTCTTGTAAAATAATACAAAATCATATTTTCGTTTCTTTAATCGATTACCACTCATCAATCGATATACGATACAATATTAAAAAAAAAATCTTTGACAGATGATAGATTGTCACGTTACTTTTCAAATTGTTTTTATGTTTTACTCACAGAGCACTTTATAATACGGGGTTTTACTTTTAATGGCTATCGTGCTGTTGATAGTGTGGTCGAGTTTTGCTGTGTTTCATGTGCATTGTGCTCTTCGAAACATTAGCTACCATAACTTTTATCTACGTCGAGTTGAGCTCTCTGCGGGAAGCAATAACAAGTTATTGTTGCAACTGCATTGTGGGGCTTAGAACTGTAGGGTGTGGCTCACATGTTAGGTTAGGTTAGAAGGGTATGACGCCACCAGCTCCCTTCCTAGATGAGGTTATAGGAATATAGTAGGTAGACCTGCTGAATAAAATAAAGTCATTATATGATATGAGAATTATTGTTTAATTTATTCCGAGTATATTAACTACCCTACCTACTCAAGTAGTGAAGTCAGGCTTGAGCCAAGTTCCATAATAATATTATAAACGAGAGTAATTCTATCTTACGTTTTCATGCGTAAACCGCTGAACCACTTTTTGATTTTGGTGAAGATTTCAGTCGCTATTCGCTAAGCACACACAGCAAGCACAGCTGACAGTTTGGCCTCTAAATGAAAAGTAGTTTTATAGATTTAAAGGAACATAATTATAAAGAAGTTAGTTTATTAGGGTCAACTCAACCAAAAACTCAACTATCAATTAGGTTTCTAACTCTAGAACCACGAAACCACTATCAAGTCAATAAAGACTCTTATGGTAATCTAGTGATCATAATTATTGCACCCGGCCCCGCCGATGGCGATTGTGTGGGAGACAAAATAAAACTTAACCTAACTTCTTAAAAATGCATATAAGTTAAGAACCCCAACTTTATAAAATCTACGAATAAGAGCCTCAATTATGTAATATTTTTACCTATTAAATGTAAATGTTTAGTGGCTAAACACGAGTTTTTTTAGGTGTACAAAACCTTCATACACGCTTGCCGTTCTCCTTTACTTTTGAAACGTCAAGCAATATAATTTTGATATAAACAAGCTGCCTCCAGCGGGGTAATTGCGTAACACACTGTCAGTAGCAATGGCTGTCATTTTGACAGTTCAACAATATTCATTGCGTAATTTAGGTTGTTGAGCGTTGTTGAGCAGACAAATTTTTCGAACATATGAAGCAATAATTGATTAGCAAATATCCTTCAAAATGATTCAGATTGTGACTGATATTGTTTTACGCAATTCGGGTGGCATTTTTTGTAGATACACACAGGACCTGTGTTTTTTTAGCATAATAATTACTTGTCCTTTGTTACATGAGAGTAGAGTAGAGTTATGTTAGGATAAGTAATTCCAGAGATTATTTTTACAAACTTACAAACCACTTAAAAATCCCCTTCAAACGTATAATTAAAGATGTTGATGATGCTCCGAGAGAGCCTCAAGGGTTCATCGAGGCCTACCCCTGCCAAAGTCTGTCCATGCCTCGGAAAGCACGGCAAGCCGTTGGTCCTGGCTGTCATACGTAAGTCTTTGACGTTTAGTCAAAAGCCCGAAATTAACAACCAATCCTGCCAAGAGGTATCGTGTTACCTAGTCACTCAGATAAGCAGTCGCTACATGTAAAATACTGGTATTCTGCATCTGGTTAGACTGGAAGCCGACCCCAACATATATGAGAAAAGGCTAGGCAGATGATGATGCTCATCATCATCTGGATGCATCTGAATACCAGTATTTTACATGGAGCGACTGCGTATCTGACCTCCACAACCCAGTTACTGGGTAATACGATACTCCTTGGTAAGATTGGTTGTCAGACTTTCGGGCTTCTGATGACGACGTAACGCTTGTGCGGCTGTTATTACTCAGCCACAAGCCCCTCAGATGATGATGACCATAGATAAAGAAATTACGTACCTTCCCTATACCCGTCGTGGTACTCGATGTTCTTTGAGGCGTCCATGACAGCTAGATAGCGGTACATCGTCAGAAACTCGTCCACTGGTATAGCTGCTGATCCTCCATCGGGCTCCTTGGTTAAAGACTCGCAGAGCAGAATCATTGTGTGGGTTAGACACTGAGGAAGATAGTACCAGATTAGGAAGAAGCTTTTGTCTAATTCTTAAAGGCTTTGCCAGTATTAGAGGCAGAGCAGTGGTGGCCCAGTGGCGACTTAGAAGTTGAAGATCGTAGTTTCGAACCCAGACAGGCGCTTTACTTTGTGTAAATTATTTCATCACCACTGCTCTCAAAACGGTGAAGGAAAACATCGTGAGGAAACCGGCATGTCCTAGAACTAAAAGTTCGAAGACATGTGTAATTTATTTGTGAAACTATATAAAAACATCCAATAAAGTAGTGAGCAATGTTTTGCCAATATTGACATGATTACAAATTATTCAAACCAATCAACACAACCTATCGCAGTCCACTTCTGGACATAGGCCTTCCCCAGGCTGCGCCACAACACCCTGTCCTCCGCCTTCCGCATCCAGTCAGTCCCAGCAACCTTCTTTAGGTCGTTCGTCCATCTAGCTGGGGGGCGTCCCACACTACGCTTGCCGATACCCGGTCACCACTCCAGGACTCGTCTGCTCCACCGGCCATCGGTTCTTCGACAGACATGGCCAGCCCACTGCCACTTCAGTTTGCTTACTCTGCGCGCTATGTCGGTAACTCCGGTTATTTTCCGGATAATTTCATTCCTGATTTTATCCTTCAAAGAGACTCCGAGCATAGCTCGCTCCATAGCGCGCTGAGCGACCTTGAATTTGTGGACCAGCCCCACCGTCAGTGTCCACGTTTCGGCGCCATATGTTATGACGGGGAGGACGCACTGGTTGAAGACCATAGTCTTCAAACACTGTGGGATAGGCGACGAGAAGACTTGACGGAGTTTTCCAAATGCTGCCCAACCCAACTGAATCCTTCTGTTGGCTTCTTTGTCAAAGTTATCTACCGAGTTGGATCATTTGCCCCAGTTAGACATAATTCTTCACAGCTTCGAGAAGCGACCCTTCGACGTGGACAAATGATTAATATTATTAAAAAATAACTTCTGCCCGGGGCTTCGCCCGCGTTGATGGCGGAAATTGTCCAACGGGAACGTGAAAAGGTAGCCGTGTGTATGTGTTTCCCCAGGATGCCCCTCCTTGCCAAATTTTATCGAAATCCGTTTAGTAGTTTAGGCGTAGTTTTTTTGTAATAAAAGTACTACTAAAGCTAGTAAGCCTACTTTACTCCATAAAACATTAGCTATCTGCCAGTGAAAGTCCCGTCAAAATTCGGTGCAGCCGTTTCTATAACTACGACTAACTCGTGAAATAGAAACCTCACAAAAACAAACATAAGACAATATTGGTCGATAGAAACCAACCTTAGTCAGCATCCCTCCAGCGACAGCCAAGAAGTGGAAGAAAGGAACTACCTCCGCTCGAAGGTACACCTCACAGAGACACAGGATCCTCCTCAGTTCTGCTCGGTCCAGGCAGAAACCTTGCCAGGCTTGCTTCAGGACAAATGTTGGGATTTCTTGCATGCCGTATAGCTGGGAGCAAAAGAAAATATGAAATACTAACTTCTGCCCGCGACTTCGTCCCCCGACCAATAGCGTCGCATCCCATCGCTCGTTCGTGCTACTACGTTCGTTTTAGCTTGAGCGTCGTTTTTTACTTTTTTTCCTTTTGCTCGGTTCCTAAGGGTTGTAGCGTGATGTTAAATAGCCTATAACCTTCCATAAGAATTGGGCTATCACATGCAAAAAGAATTTAACAAATCCGACTAGTAGTTCCGGAGATTACCCCCTACATACATACAACGAAATTGTAACTCTATAATATTAGTATAGATTTGTATTTTATCTGGTACGTATTCGCGGGGCAGTTCTCAGGGGGTCTACTACGAAGTGCAAAGTACGAATGATCGGATCGGACCGACACATGGCCGATCCGAATATTATTGAAAAATACGAAAAAAGTTCGGATCGGCTCAGTTGGGTCGGGACCATAGTCAATATTCGAAAGAGTGTAGGAGTGTAGAATCGGGACCGACCGAACCACTTAGTAACTTCGTAGCAGGAAACGGCCGAACATTCGGCCGATACCACTTCGGAGTAGACCCCCAGGACTCTTTCGGTTAGGAAGCAGAGCAATAGTACCATCACAAACGAAAACCTCTCGTACTTCGAAGCCTCGTACCAATAATATTATCATGTAAAGCTGCTATGTCACAGACACCCATAAATTGGAACACCAGACGTACTGCAGGGTACCATCCGCATTTCATTAATATCCCGACCAGTTGTATTCAGCGCTTCTTCTCCACATTAATTATGCGCACAGCCAAAGTGTGGAACCCTCTGCCAGCATCTGTGTTCCCTACCACATATAAACCGTCTGCCTTCAAAGCAAGAGTGAACAGAGGGGCAATTCTCGTAATTTTAAGAACGTTCACAGTCTGATATCAGTCTAAATCTGTCAAAAATACCTCTAATTTCCCTACATTTTGACAAGTTTTTGACATTTGTTTGTCGCCGAGATGAGACTGCGACTAGATTTTAAACGTTTTAAATTACCCGAATTGGCCTTCTGGTATCTTCTGGGCACGCACGTTCCATCATAAACCTCATCCTCCGCTTTCCATCAGGCGAGCGTGATCGAGGTCAAGTCTGGAGAGAAACTCCTATTTCTTAAAGAATCACTGTACTATTATCTGATGAGCCAGCACCTTTAGTCAGATGGTGAGTCCCCCCTCATTGCTGTAGATGGGATACTACAGCCACAGCTTGACGGGCGGAAGCCTGTGTCCCAACAGTATGAACATTTAGAACCTGATTATAATATTACCTGATGAGCCAGCACCTTCAGACAGCCCCTGGTGAGGCCTCCCTCGGTGCTGTAGATGGGGTATTCCAGCCTCAGCTTGACGGGCGGAGGCCGGTGCTCAGCCAACGCCTTGAAGTATTCGAACGACCAGCGGAGAAGGTCGTACGGTTGGGTTTTAATGGCGGCTGTTGAATAAAAAGTTAAATTAAGTATTACTTTTTGTGACATAAGTAGCTATCTACATATTATATTTGTGTCACCATAAGAACACAATAATATTAGTAGGTTTCATATATAACTGTTGCCGAATTAATCAAATCCTGTATTACAGCTAACAGTGAGAAAAACCGAAACGAATAACAGCCAGATTATGTAAAGACTTGACTAATGACCGGGGAATTAAAACATCGCGGCAAAACTTGGATTTAACATAACACCTGAGAATTCAATTGATTATTTTTATGATTATAATTCTACTAGCAGCGCCCCGCGGTTTCACCCGCATAAATTTCGATCCCGTAGGAATATCGGGATAAAATGTATCCTGTATGTTAATCCTGGTTATAAACCATCTGTGTGCGAAATTTCATCCAAATCCGTTCAGTAGTTTTTGCGTGAAAGAGTAACAAACATCCATCCATCATATGGATGGATTGATTCCATCCATACAAACTTTCACATTTTTGATATTAGTAGGATAAATAAATATTTGTTATGCTCAGGAATCATATTATCATTTTAATCAACATACAAACTGATTACTATGTATTAAGTAGGTATACATAGAAGCTATTGGTGTACAGACGCCAGCACATCAAACTACTACAATCTGTCGAATTTCTTTAATAGATTTTCAACTTTATTGCTAAATATTAAGGTTCAAGGTTGATTGGGAAAATTTGACAGTTTCGGTTACCTTGACCTGCTGGCGTCTGTATCTTAATAAATAAATAAAATAAAATAAACCTGACACTGCTGCAATTTGCAATAAAACGCAGAAAATATGATTTTCGCGGGTTACCCTGGCGCTTTCTGCTTAAAACTTACCTTTACAATATCTCTTGAGTATGTACGGGTACTTCGGAGGTATTACGATCTGCTGGGAGCAGTACATCTGCTCGATAAGCTCCGGCATTTTGAGGAGTTTGATTCAACTTTCTATAACTAAAAAAATACAATTATTAAACCTATTTGACAGTCGTGCCAGCGACACGGAGAAGAAGTAGAAACCTATTTGCATGCTGGATAAAATGGAATATAAAGAACAGTATGTATTTATAGTAAATTTATAGTAAATAGCACATTCCAGACTGTTTCGTATTAACTCGACGGTTGCAAGTCAACGTAACAGTAGTTCTGACTTGGTAGCATAGATGGCGCTACTAGTACGTAGAGTCTTAACATTTACTTGTAATCTCAGCTCCTCTAATTTATCGCTTCAATTACAGAATCTGGCCATATTGTCATAATCTTGGTACTTTGAAACAGCAGGCAAGGAGAAATCGTAATTATATAAAACACTCGACGCGACTCGCCCCTGTTTCGCACAGTTCTTATAACTTGACAAAGCATCAAGATTACTTTTTAAGTAGGTAAAATTAAATTCTAGCCCACAAACATACACATAAACCTTCTGGAATAAATTCTCTAAATGATAGTTTGAACAGAATCAAAATTAATTGCGTAGTTTAGAAGGACAACAAGGTCATACAGGCAGACACGAAAACTTTATTTTTATTTTTCAGTTTTATAATAAATGTAGATAGGTTACACAAATATTATATGTAGATGAGGACTCTTCTGCTTATCCCCTTGGCATAATGCCTTAGTCACCTCATCACCTGTTCCACTTTTATATACAGCTTGGCAGGGACATCGATGCTTAACCTGCTACCATGGATTCAGTACCTACATGCAGCATTTAATTCAAATAAATCAATTACAGACACATTTGATTCTCAAGGGGTCGGTCAGTCAGAAAGATGAAGCTATTGTCCATTCCCAAGCGTAGTAGGTACTATGGAGAAGAACGGGGAAGAAATTCCACGGACATTCTTTTCATGTGTCAATCCCTACGCTCCAGTGCCAGCCTCATCCAGGTTCTACCCGCGTTCTACTACAAGATAATCTTTAAGCTTACCTATTAATTTGTCGGCCCACTTACCTTATATTATTTCAATGGAAAAATACAAAGAATTTACTGATAAAACTCACCACATAAAAATGAATACTCCTACTTGTGTGTACAATGCGTTGCTATGGCAACTGTCACGTCTGTCACCAAAATACCTTGAGAATATTGTGGACATTGGTAACCATGCTTACACACAATGGTGTATGCTGGACACATTAAAATAACTATGAACGAACAACAACGTTACGTTACGTTGGTTATTTTACAACTACAACCTTACCGAAACGGGAATAAAGATCATTGATATTTGGACAGTGACCTGCAAAAATTTGACAGTCGTTACGAGCAGTCAGAAGCCCAAAACTCTGACAACCAACCAAGGCGTATCGTGTTAACCAGTAACCGGGATGTAGAGGTCAGAAAGTCAGTCGCTCCATGCAAAATACTGTTGTCCAGCTGCATACGATTAGACTGTAAGCCGACCCCGACATAGTTGGGAAAAGACACATGATGATAATGAAAATCTTTTAATTTGGCAGTGACTGATGAAAACATAACGTAACATCACGCCTGTGTTCCCCGAAAGGTTAGGCAGAGGTGTACGGACGCCAGCACGTCAAGTTACTACAATCTGTCAAATTTCTTTAATAGATTTTCAACTTTATCGCTAAAGTGTTAAGGGTCAAGGTTGATTGGGAAAATTTGACAGTTTCGGGTAGCTGGACCTGCTGGCGTCCGTACATCTAAACTAGAATTTAAAAACAAGAAAATGAATTGATTTTTTCTATATTTCTTTGGATAAACTGTACCGATTTTGAAAATAATTTCACCTACAGTAAGCTAATTGAAATGAAGATTTTACATTTGAGTTAAATTATCAAGACGCTTTCGTGGTATTGTATTTATATTTTTTACCATCTTCTTTCAAGATTTTTTTTAATTTTAAGATTAAAATCTAATAAATAACAACCGTTGACCTAAAAATTAACTGTAGACACGTAAAACCATACAACAGAAAGTCGTCGGCCGCCGCGTTATCGGCAATTTTTCTAATCAACATAAAATGAAATTCATTTCATACGAAAATATTCAATATGCCAATAAAATTTCCATGGTTGATTCACGTGAAATAATCTTTATACTTCGCCGGCTGGATTTAATTACTTTTGGCTCTGATTTCTTACGCAGCAAGTGCTGCCATCTAGCGATTTGCGGCCGAACTACGCTCTAATAGTCGATATCGTCACGTGGTCAGGACTTGATCGAGAAGAAAAAAAACAAAACCTGTTTGGCTGTTTAGTTGAGTGACGTTTCTCATGTTTTTGTGTCGTGTGTGATTCGGAGAAGAAGTATATGTGATATTAGCGTGAAATTCTTATAGATAAACCTCCAACAATCATTTCTGTTAGTTTTAAACAAAGTTTTACTTGTGTTACGAGAAGATTTCGACCGTAATTCGTAAAGGGAACGCAAGTGATTGTCATTTCGACCTGTAAACCTCGGGTGAATGAAACAAATGTGATAGTGTCTAGTGATTTAATCTTAAATACGGGAAAAATGTACAATCAGTGACATTTGTCAACAATAACCAGTAATAATGTGCGAACATACTTTTGTTAAATTGGTTTTATGTGCAAAATAGTGTCAAAGAAATGGGTGACAGATTGAAACATCCATTTAAAGTGAAAAGAACATTTGTAGTTTGTGCTTTAGTAGAAAAATGGATGTGATTACTGGATTATCCCCTCTAAGTGAGTATGACTTTCTATAGGAAAAGGGTCACTTGATACTTGATTGGTATTCAACGTACGCTATTAAGGTCTATAACCATACATTGGAATTCATGGAATTTGCATACGGTGTTAGCTTGGCCAAAACTTTAGTTGTTTTTATGATTTTACCTGGTGAAAGGTTTTGTTTATCGTTTAAAAGCTTTTGTGTCCTACCTTTTGTAAGTTTGACGTCATAAACCCGACATCCTTAAAATGTTCTCATACCGTTTTCGTCTAGGTGAGCGGAGATTGTTTTTATTTTTCTTAATTTTACTAACATTTCGAAAAAAGTACGCCATGTTTTTTTGTAATTTTATAATCTGTGTTATTTTAGAAATGTGTTTTACCAGGTGAATAGGTAAAAATAGACAAAATAAAACGTTGTAGAGACTTTGTCAACCTTGCACCTGTAGTTGATTAATGGTTGATTAAAACCAGGTGGCGCCTCTGTCACCGTCGAAGTTATTATTACGTACCTATGTTTACTATCAACGTCTCGTCGTTACGGGTTACCTAATGATACTTATTTCGCGTTCGTACCTACTATTGTTATGGAATAAGAGACACCTTGCTTAATATTTTATGTCTTGAATGTATTAATGGCGCCGATTCCCTTGTTCACAAACTAAACTAAATTTAAGTTCAGTGCATCTTTTTCTTTCTATTTCATTAAGAAAAGGACAGAAGATAAATATTAGCTTAGTCCTGTCAAATTAGTCAGCGCCTGACTTAAATTGACGTATTTTTTGTAGACAAATTTTTAATCACGTCTAAACTTGCTATGGCGTATCTGAATTTGACACTACTAAACTAATATTTATCTTCTGTCCTTTTCTTAATGAAATAGAAAGAAAAAGATGCACCGAACTTAAATTTAGTTTGGTTTGTGAACAAGAGTATGGGCGCCAATATTAAATCATGAATCATCATCTTCCTAATATTTTTTAGGAATGCTAGAAGCTGCTCTATGTGAAAAACAAGTTTAGTTCGAATCGCGATTGTGAAGTCGTGACTGGCTTCGAACTTGCGACATTGCCTTTATTTTATTTTAATAGACTAGCTTCGCTCGCGACTTTGGACGCGTGAAATATCTTATTTAAACATAAAAAAAAAAATAAGAACAAAGAAATAAGCATCACCTTTTTTTTGTTATCCTCTATCTATTGTGTTTGTGTCCCACTGTTGGACTCCCCTTTTTCCTTCCAAACCTCCCTGTCTTGAGCGATCTTTGGCCATGTTGGTCCTGCAAACCTCGCTAGATCGTCACACCACCTTCGGCGTGGTCTACCTCGACGGCGATGTCCTCCTTCAAGCCTTCTTAAGCATCACGTTAGTACGTATTAGTCTGTTCCTTTCTTTTTGTCTGTTTATATGTGTTTACATAAATAGTCAAATAAACAAATAAACATATTACCTATAACACTAGGAAATACTGTTGCTTTCCATTAGTGAAAGGATTTTCGGAATCGGATCAGAAGGTCCGAAGATTCCTACATACAAAGTCACAATATTTCTTTAAAATATTACTAGCTGCGCCACGCGGTTTTACACGTATAAGTCTCGATCCCGTCGCAATATCGGGATAAAAAGTATGCTATGTCCTACTCTAGGTCATGGTCTAGTCATGTGCCATATTTCATCTAAATCTGTTCAGCCGTTTTGCGTAAAAGCGTAACAAACGAACATACAAAAAACTGGTCAAATGCGAGTCGGACTCGCGCACCGAGGGTTCTGTACAATTTTGTAGGTATGTAACTACAATTTACGGTTTTCGGAATGTTTCCTTTACCTGTGTTACATGACATTGCTTCTTGCCAAATTTCGTGATTCTAGGTCAACGGGAAGTACCCTATAGGTTTTGATTCCCTTGCGAGTGTCAAAATATGCGGCATAAACGGAACATAAACCCCGTATCCCCGTATCCCCCCCCCCCCCCCCCCCCGCCCCCCGTACCCCGTAACCGACCCGTATCTTTTGATTGCGTTTACTTAGAAGTTTGATTTTTTCGCAACTCCAAGGGACAGTAGACCTGAGTATTTGATATACATTTCAGTTTGATACCTCCACGTGTTCCTGAGAAAAAGGGTCATGACAGACGGACGGACAACAAAGTGATCCTATAAGGGTTCCGTTTATTTCCTTTTGAGGTACGGAACCCTAAAAACAACTAATATTTTCTCTTTATAATATTACTATTAGTATAGAAATAGATCCCTGCAAACTAGTTTTATAACTTAATAGTAAAACTAAAACCTGATTCAAGTTGCGTAGAAAAATTATAATTATGTTATTTAAAAATGTTTATAAAACTTCGACATAATAGCATTGGAACATCTTCCAATGCTATTATGTCGAAGTTTTATAAACATTTTATAAAGTAAGTAAATTCGTACGAAACGACTAATGAGCCATCGCTCATTAGTCGTTTCGTACGAATTTACTCGCCCGAATCGTGCGAATCGTCACTTTTCAAAATCATCATTTTACCCGAATGATGTCCACTGCTGGACATGGCCACCGAACACCTCCACTTCGACCGGTTCTGTGCTTCTCGCATCCAACTGGTTCCTGCGTCACTTTTAAATATTAATTTTTCTATAGGTGAATCGCACGAAGTTAATCAATTTATAAATTTTATGCAATGAAGTCAAAAGCAGTGGTGGCCCAGTGGTAACGGCAGCGACTTACAATGTGTAGGTCGTAGGTTCGAACCCCGACAAGCGCTTTACTTTGTGTAAATTATTTTATCACCACAGCTCTCAAAACGGTGAAGGAAAACATCGTGAGGAAACCGGCATGTGCTAGAACCAAAAATTCGAAGACATGTGACAATCTTCCAACCCGCACTGGGCCCGCGTGGTGGATTACGGTTACGGCCCACTCCCTCTCACCGAGAGGAGGCCTGTGTCCCAACAGTGATTATTATGAAATTATGAACTTAAGAAAAAAGTACACGTTGCTGTCGTCTCGCCAACAAATAAATTAATTTTGTACGAGTCGCCTATAGAAAAAATAATATTATTTAATAATAATATAACTTTATTTCATACATACGTCCATACATTTTTACAAAGACAGCGTTAGTAGGGTTATTAATAGTACACACAAAATAAAAATAATAAAAAATGGTGTTAGTAATTTGTTAGTAAACAAAACTAGTTACACACTAAGTCTATTTCCTATTTCTGTGCAGGTGTACACTTGCCCAGTTTCCCATTTAAAAGTGACGATTCGCAGGTTTCGGGCGAGTAAATTCGTGCGAATGAACTCATAAGCCGCCGATTCAAGTTGCGTAGAAAAATGTTATTTAAAAACTTCCATACAATGGCATGGGAAGATATTTTAAAAAGATATATATAACATTAGACTATGAAGTAATCATGATCATCTGTCTAGAGTTTTACCAACTACGTATATTGGGGTCGGCTTCCAGTATAACCGGATGCAGCTGAATACCAGTATTTTACATGGACCGACTGCCTATCTGACCTCCACAACCCAGTTACTGGGTAACACGATACCCCTTGGTAAGAGTGGTTGTCAGATTTTCGGGCTTCTGACGACCCGTAACGACTGTCAAAGATCCATAAATGACAGCGGCACTGTCCGAAGCACGGAGGGGTCTCAGTATGATTTTAAATGGTCACCCATCCATGAACTGATCGCGGCAAGCGTCGCTGAACCCTGATTGATCGACCCGTGCGGCTGTTACTACTTACTATTAGTTTATGAGACACCAGAGAAAGAAATTGTTAAATTGGAAAAACCTTTTTTTATTGTACAGACGCCAGCAGGTCAAGCTACCCGAAACTGTCAAACTTTCCCAATCAACCTTGAACCTTAATGCTTTATTGATAAAGTTGAAAATCTATGAAATAAATTTGACAGATTGTAGTAGCTTGATGTGCTGGCGTCTGTACATGCTATAATACAATACAACTCAACTTCCATTGTTAGAGAGAGACCATTGTCAATGTAGAAACCACAGGTTAAGTTAGATTACTCATAACAGTGATGCCACCACAGATTTATAAACTAAAGTTACGCTAAACTGAGATCAGACGGTGAACTTAAAATTACGAGAATTGCTGCCCTAGTTAAGAATCGTTATAGACACAAAACAATAGCATAATGTAAATAGAATACAATCGATCCAAAACAGTTTATCAATATTATTTACGGCTCGCGTGACTTCAAAGAATTACTTCCATAACGCCATTAAAAGCGTTTATAAATCTGTGGACGCCACTTTGTTATCTGTAATACTTACCCACGAGCCACAACATTTAAAAAAATATCCGAGATTTTGTTATCTATATCTCAGTTTGTTGTGTCTGTCCTGTGAACGGAATTTGACCTCAAAAGCGCCACGACTGCCCCGCTCACTAACTCGATCAATTACGCACAATGTTAATTGGATTGACTGTCACAAAGATTCTAAAAGCCGGGCTATTAAAGGTGCTGTCAAACGTCATAATAATTATTAACTATTGTGATTGGTTAAACTACGGTTTTTACCTCCGATTTTGCATCACTATCCAAATCACACTGATCTTTGAGGTCCGTATAAATACACGCTAATACCTACCTCGATAAATATAAAATATGTTAAATAACCTCTCCCAAACACTAACAGTGCAGGCCCCAACATACGAATTAGGTCGTGAGTTCAAACTCAGGCAGGCACTTTACTTTGTGTACGTAATTTCATCACCACTGCTCTTAAAACGGTGAAGGAAAACATCATGAGGAAGCCGGCGTGTCCTAGAACCAAAAATTCGACGACATGTGACATCCGCGTCAGCGTGGTGAATTTCAGACCACTCCCTCAGAGAGGAGGCATGTGTCCCAGCAGTGGGAACATTTTAGACTGATTATGAGGAGACACTAAACTCCGAAATTAAGTTTATTTATTTATTTAAATGCCTTAAAACTATCATAACAGGTCTTACTTAACCTAATGCGATAGCCAAGTCACACACAAAATTAAAAATATGTCACAAACTACATCTCAAGATCATAAAGATCATTGTTTGTAACACGGTGTAAACAATAGTGCTTTTGCGAATTCACCCCAGTGACATGTAAATATATCAATTTCGACATGAATATAATTGATGGTGCGAATTGCTCGAGTCAGAGGGGTTATGGCGAGCAAGCTGGTCCTGGCTGATGGTACGACCAGCAGTGGCGGGGGCCGTCGCCTCGACATAACGGTCGGGTACGTACAAGTGCAACCGCTGCAGCACTCCCGGGTTGTGCTCTATGCCTCGGAGCAGCTTCACCATGTACGAGACCAGAGCAAATTCCCGTCGCACCCCGAGTTGATTGTACCCCACCATACCCAGTACGAATAGACTTGCTTGCACTTGTGCCTACCTAACGTACAATACATGATTATGATGTCATTTATATAGCAATTCACTATTACGCTGTATCAAATAATCTATCCGAAACATAATATCGAATTCCTTAATTTAGGAATTTAGTCAGATACGTTATCTTTTCGCGTAATTTTGTGCGTAAATATAGGCAGGCAGACGTTCTGTTTCGCACTGATGATAGTTATGATGAAATTCCAACCACTTTTTAACCGACGTAAAAAGGAGGAGGTCCTCAAGTCGACGCGCATATTCCGCCTAGCCGTTTCCCAACTATATTGGGGTCGGCTTCCAGTCTTGCCGGATGCAGCTGAATACCAGTGTTTTACATGAAGCGACTGCCTCTCTGACCTCCACAACCCAGTTACTGGGTATTACGATACCCTTGGTAAGATTGGTTGTCAGACTTTCGGACGACTGACGGGCGAACTGCCAAAGATACAGGAATTACAACCAGGACCAACGGCTTAACGTGCTTTCCGAGGCACGGAGGGGTCTGGATATGTAAAGATGGTTACCCATCCACAGACCAACCGCGGCAAGCGCAGCTTAACCTGAACGATCGACCCGTGCGGCTGTTATCACTTTAGCCACAAGCCCCTAACTCTGTAAAAGAGTGTTCCGATTTTGACAATTACGACGACAGAGCCTTCTCAATAAGGACA
Organism: Apamea monoglypha; assembly: GCA_911387795.2. NCBI lineage: Eukaryota > Metazoa > Arthropoda > Insecta > Lepidoptera > Noctuidae > Apamea > Apamea monoglypha. The sequence continues at coordinate 5,878,386 of OU426942.1, read as the reverse complement.
AAATTTTACAACTATAACGATAAAGAATCAAGCAATGGGCGATGCGCGCAAAATTCAAATTTTCTTAGGTTTTTTTAGCAATTTGCAGGTCAGGTTGTAAGTTGATTAAAATATGATTCTCAAGCGTAACGAATATGACATAACAATCATGAATACAACCCTCAGTTCATATAATCCTATTGATTGATATTTCATGAAATAGGCATTCAATAGGATTATATGAACTTAGAGGGTCCAGCACACAACTGCTTAACACACTATCGATCTCAATCTGAATCATTTTGAAGGATATTGCTAATCCATTGCTTCATATGTTCTAAAAGCCTGCTAAACAACGTAGATATAACGCAATGAATGTTGATGAACTGTCAAAATGAAACCCATCGCTTTACATAGTGTGTGTGCATCCATACAGCCGGTTTAGCGTGAAAGCGTCACAAACAAACATATTATAAAAAATCAAATATATTATCTTTGTAATATTAGTGTAATGTAGATAGATAAACACTGCCTACTCAAACATTCTTAGAATTTGTATCGCTCTTGAGAATAAGGAAAAGTCAGTGGGCATTCTTTATTTATGCAGTGTGCTGATGGGTTTTCCTGCTGTTGTCTTCTTTTTAACGTTCCTAATAGATACCTACGCGCCATCCAAGACCATCCGTCGATCGCATGTGAACACACAGAGGGCAAGATAGGAGGTGGAGCATAGGCTGCGACATAGCTCCACTACTGCCGTTTCATCAAGGTAACCTCGCTTTACCAGCACGTGTAGAATGATCACCATAAAAAACGGGTTTTGTTGACAGAAGAATAGACAAAATAAGACTGTAGGCAGGGATCTAAAGAAATCATTTTGTCTATAATATTCTATCTGTCATTTTGTCTATTCTATCTGTTATTTTGTTTATTCTATCTGTTATTTTGTCTATTCTATCTGTCATTTTATCTATTATATCTGTCGTTTTGTCTATTATTCCGCCGACAAAACCCGTTTCAATAAACAATTGAGTACATAGAGTGTTTTCCTGGTTGGCCAAGTAGTCGCAAGCGCTACTGCTGAGCATGAGGCAGGACCTCATGCTCAGCAGTAGCGCTTGCGACTACGGGTACGATCACCAGGTCGGGCAAAGTGTTATTGGATTTATCTATCTGGAATTTCTCAGTAGCAGTCCGGAATCTGCAATTGTGCCCGGTTGATGGCAACCCCTCTATCCCCTCTATTACACGGTGCTTAATCGTAACTGGCCAAATATGGGTGAACTATAAGGTACACCTCTGCCCTACCCTTCGGGGAAACAAACATGCAATAATCAGCCTATAATGTTCCCACTGCTCGGACAAAGGGCTCCTCTCTTCTAGAGGGATCGGGTCGTACTCCACCACGCAGGCCCATGGGGTTGGTAGATGTCACATTTCTTAGAATTTTTGGTTCTAGGACATGCTGGATGTCTCACGATGTTTTCCTTCACCGTTCTGCTGTTGTACAGAATCCATTCCGATCCAAAATCCTAGGCAGATTCTTCTCAGCGTGTCGATAGGAATTTAAATGGACTCGGCCCAGAATTCGGCTTTCTTTACGACTCCGCCTTGAATTGTAAATGTGGTACTGTTCCACAAACGATGGGACACTTAATATCGTGTCCTGCGTGCTCTGTCAGCTGCACGTTACAGGAACTGATGGACGCTGGTGATGGCGCCAAACAGTAACCGCTAGGCAGATGGTGATGATGAAATCCAATAAATATAATAATTGAGTACATATAGCAGTAATATATAGCGTTCGTGTTGATAAAAAGAAGATATCATTCCCATTAACTTGTCTTACGGCCATCATCCGCAGTCAATTGGATGATGATGCGAACGGTGTCAAGGCACACAAAGGTACTAGAAATTCGTCTGCCCTAACTGTGGCACAATGGACGAACGCTGGAACCAGATCGGCTATTATCTACTTTGTATTGTGTGGTGGGGTTTGGGCTGAGTTATGAGCGGAGAGAGTGCGGACATTTTTACGTTATTTTTATGTCTGCACATGACATATCGCATCTTTGTCGCTAGATTTAATTTTTTTTATTGCTGTGGAGTTGCAAATGTTTTTAGCCGGTGTATGTATGGTAACCACTATTGTAATAATTCAGGAACCTCAAAAAATTCCATAGTGGATGTGGATGCATGTTTCACAATGGTTATCGAAGTTGTGACTTCAATTAATTAATGAGAATCACCATTATTCATTACGTAATTGAAAAAGAGCAGTGCTGCTATCATGTATTTAAAAAAACAATTCATAAGGCGTTGTTTACCCCGAAAATTACCTTAATTAAACAAAGTAAGGTCATCATCATCTGCCTAGCCTTTTCCCAACTATGTTGGGGTCGGCTTCCAGTCTTAACTGGATGCAGCTGAATACCATTATTTTAAATGGAACGACTACCTATCTGACAATAAAGTTTTGTAGCGATCTGTGAAAAATCGCTGTCGCTTACTCGTATACCTTGGACCTCGTCCTGCTTATCTGCATGTGTTCGGTTCGCACTCACAGAAGGCCAAGAGATACACAAATACCTGGTGTTTGTCTGTCAATGCGATCATTGGGTTATTAGCTAATCATCAAACACGCGGTTACGTGGTATGCTTAGGATGAGCGATGGCCGTTTTACGTGGATGTGACGCATATTTTCCCCCAACTTGTTCTTTTTAACCGACTTCAAAAAAGGAGGACGTTCTCAATTCGACGGTATGTTTTTTTTTTTTTTTGTGTGTGTTTGTTACGCGATTGCTCCGCCAATTGTGGACCGATTTTCAAAATTCTTTTTTTGTTCGAAAGGAGATACTTCTGAAGTGGTCTAAATAAACGTATTTCCTTTCTTTCTTTTCTTTTACTCATATCCTAAAGGACAACGTGTACCAAATATAAAGTATCCTATATGTCCACCTTTCTACCATTTTGCATCTGAATCTGTTCAGACGTTAAAGCGTGATTCAGTGACAAACGTCACAACTGACTAACCACACTTATTCAGTTCTGTTCAGCTTTTGTTCATAGAAAACAATGATTTTGTATGGACCAACGGCTTAACGTGCTTTCCGAGGCACGGAATGGTCTCGGTATGTAAAGATCCATAGACCAACCGCGACAAGCGTAACTTAACCTGATCGATCGACCTGTGCGGCTGTTGTTATTTAGCCACGGGCCCCTTTACAGTCAGCAACACAGCCCAGTACAGCGCACTGTACAGTCAAATAATATTTTTACTTTTCGTACCACTACAAGAGAAGAAGGTACTGCCGATCGATTCTGTAAAAATCTCACCGTGAAAAGTTAGGTGAAGTGAGCTTAGAGTGAGCTGTCAATAGTGTCAATCCCTAGCATTACTTGGAATGACAGCTCACTCCACGCTCACTTCACCTAAGTTTTCACGGTGAGATGGTTGCAGAATCGCACTGCTGTGCTATTCTGCCGATCGATTCTGTAAAAATCTCACCGTGAAAAGTTAGGTGCAGTGAGCTTAGAGTGAGCTGTCAATAGTGTCAATCCCTAGCATTAGTTGGAATGACAGCGCACTCCACGCTCACTTCACCTAAGTTTTCACGGTGAGATGGTTACAGAATCGCACTGCTGTGCTATTCTGCCGATCGATTCTGTAAAAATCTCACCGTGAAAAGTTAGGTGAAGTGAGCTTAGAGTGAGCTGTCAATCTCTAGCATTAGTTGGAATGACAGCTCACTCCACGCTCACTTCACCCAAGTTTTCACGGTGAGATGGTTACAGAATCGCACTGCTGTAGTTCACTGCTCACTTCACTCAAGTGAGCGCACACAATTCGAAAGCGAACTCATTTATTTTTAAAGTAAATCATCGCGGATTACCAACCAGCCGATCGATTCTGTAAAATCTCACCGTGAAAACTTTATTAGTGTAGCTATATCGTGTTTCTAAGACAAGTTATAATAGAATGTAAAAAGTTTGCATTTAATTACATTGTTTAAATTCATTCAATTTCGTTCATTCTTGCACAACTTCACTATCTTTTTTTTTCAAAATCTGGTAACCCTTCAACTGCCAAGTTACTGAATACAATTAAGTCGAAGTATATGTAATCAAGCTGGCAATAAAATAACGCTGATTGCATTCGGACAGCGAAGCGAGTCTTTCAAATATTTGTATTAGGTTTTTGTTGGAAGAACGAGTAAATATATGGCAATACTAGCAGCGCCCCGCGGTTTCACCCGCATAAGTTCCGATCCCGTTGAAAAATCGGGATAAAAAGTATCCTATGTGTTAATCCTGGTTATAAACTATCCGTGTGCCAAATTTCATCCAAATTCGTTCAGTAGTTTTTGCGTGAAACAGTAACAAACATCCTTCCATCCATACAAACTTTCGCGTTTATAATAATCTAGTAGTAGGATATTTCCACGTACATTTTCATCTGAAATTCAGCTCAATCGCCACATAACATACAGGTGTTCGGGTAGAATAACGTCGGCATGTAATCAGCGGCGGCACAATGGCTGACTCTAGCTCGTTTTGTGGACCATTGTCTTTCTGTACGTGGGAATATGGCGTAGGACAGGCATGGAACAGTAGGACAAGTCTTAAGAAGAAATATATATTACCCAATCATAATCAGCCTATAATGTTCCCACTGCTGGGACACAGGCTTCCTCTCTTCGAGAGGGAGTGGGCTGTAATCTACCACGCAGGCCCAGTACGAGTTGGTAGATGTCACATGTTTGTGAATTTTTGGTTCTAGGACATGTGGTTACCTCACGATGTTTTCCTTCACCGTTTTGAGAGCAGTGGTGATGAAATTATTTACACAAAGTAAAGCGCCTGTTTGGGTTCGAACCTACGACCTACAACTCGTAAGTCGCGGCCGTTACCACTTGGCCACCACACATAAAACCATGCATTAAATATACAGATTAGATTTTAAATTGAGTTACATTAAAAAATAGAAATGTCAAATTTAATAATGTCAAATTATTATACACAAGTCAAATCAAAATATCAATAATCATAATAATTGTGGTGCCATTTCAGATGAAATCAGTCTTTCATTTAAATAATCATTAATTGAATAGTAACATTTTGCAACTAGGAATTCGTGCAAACATAATTTGAATTGGTCCATTTTAGAAAGAAAGAAAAAGTATTTATTGCGACTCGTACAGGATTATAAACTAAACTAAACACAGTTATTATTTTGGGTATATTGGTATATTTTGGGTGCCATGCCCAAAATATTTTTATTACGTCTTACGCATATTTTATTTTTAACCGACTTCAAAAAGGAGGAGGTTCTCAATTCGACTGTATTTTTTTATGTTTGATACCTCAGAACTCCGTTATTTATAAGCCGATTTGCAAAAATATTTTTTTTATTTGTCAGGATATACTTTTAGATTGGTCCCATAGAAATTTCATCAAAAACGGTTCAGTAGTTTGGTTTTTAAACCAAAATTACTGGTAAAAATTACAACCTAAAAGTGGAAAATAAAAAACTTTTTTGCAAAAATAAAACAACCGACTTCCAAAACAGACACTACAACGTGAAAAATAACTTTAATTTCGGAATGCGGTGGCTAACAACGAAAATGCGAACCCAACGACACCGACTTCCGAATAATTAAAGTTATTTTTCACTTTGTAGTGTCTTTTTGGGAGTCGGTTGGTTTTCTTTTTTTTTTTTTTTGTGCAAAAAAGTTTTTTTGTTTCGTGTGCTTCTAGAATGGGTATAAAGATGTAGATTCGCATATACAAAGATCGCCACTTCATATGTATAGAGACACTTATGTATGATAACTAAAAATTCTTACTGAAGAAAATATTGGAACGCAAAAAAACAACTGCTAACAAAAAAAAAAAAGAATATTTTCACCAACCCAATTTCTCTTTAAGCCCGACTCAGCACCAAACTGAACCCCTAAACAAAGATAGAAAAGAAAAGAAAGAAAATGCATTTATTTGCGGTAAACAACAAAAATCAACTTTCCAACCTCATAAACACATCTTAAATAAGGCTTAAACATCTCTAATAAGCGTGAGAAAATAAACAATACAGGACCACAATATTTTTCCTTAACCGACAACAAATACGTTTTATGGCACATTAAGAAGCCTGATCTATAAAATAAAATATTATTGCACGTTTTTATGACGTCTGTGAGTAGTTTTATAAATATTGTATTGTATACGATTGTTATAGGAAAAATATGTAGGATAATGGTAGGCATATTTATATAGATAATTGTAAAGATAAGTGTTAAGGTCAATCCACACATATCAGGGTCGTGTCTGGGACGTGAAGGAACCGCGCTCCGTCAGGGGCTCAAAAAATATCGGTGTGTATATATTTTATATGAACTCGGTCACACACGTCCGTGTCCGGGACGGGGACGGAGCTTCAGTGCCTGCCTTGTGTGTGCCACGGCCCTGACACGTCCCGGACACTGCTCATGTGGATAGACCTTTCGCTTTTAGCATAATCTTCACTGATTGTTAGTAATAACCAGCAACAATAAGCCTCGTCCCAAGAAATTAGTAACCCATCTACCCTTTACTATTATACTACCTCACTAGAACACCACTTCCATAAATATATGGTTGGTTGCGCAACCAATTGAACGCCTCGTGAGATACCCAACATAAAGCTGTGTATTTTGCTGGTAGCGCGACCATAGTTGCGCCGCCATGGTGTCTTAGTGAGATATACGCATCCGACTTGAAAAAATCTATAAGACGTTAAACTAAAGTGCGTAAGAGGCGACATGTGGTTCATTTATAAGCAATGTTTTTTTTTTTTTATGTTAAAAACTAGTGCTCGACTCCGATCCCGCCTGATGGAAAGCAGTGTTGCAATCGTAGATTGTAAAGCGCACTAATTTATTATGAGCCTATTCACTCTAGCCTTGAAGAAACTTAAATTATAATCAGACGGAAAGACCGCTGCAGGCAAATTGTTCCAGTCCTTCGATGTACGCGGTATAAACGACGAAGCGACGCTTCGTCCGGATCGTAGCGGTGTCAACAACGTAAGGGTGGAAACTCGCCGTGCGACGGGTTGTCCGATGATGGAACGGTGATGGCGGAATTAAGTCATGTAATTCCCACGCACACTCCAGAATGCATCCTATAGAATACCCAAAAGGCTGGCTGGATTAAAAAGTAAGAGACGTTTAAATGTCAAAAATGTATGGTTAAACCAAACAGTCGCTATCATCATCTGCCTAGCCTTTTCCAACTATGTTGGAGTCGGCTTCCAGTCTAACCTAAGTATTTTACATGAAGCGACTGCCTATCTGACCTCCACAACCCAGGTACTGGGTAATATGAAACCCCTTGGCAAGACTGGTAGTCAGACTTTTGGGCTTCTGACGACTCGCAACGACTGTCAAAGATCCACGAATGACAGCCGGGACCAACGGCTTAACGTGCTTTCCAAAGCACGGAGGGGTCTTAGTATGTGGTTAAACAGTCGCAAGCCACTTAAAAATAATCAGAACCTTTGTCTCATAAATGATAGAATCGACCAAACCTTCTGTCATAACTGGCATTGTGACAAAAACAAGTAGTCTTTTAATCGTTTGTGAATTATTAAGTAAGGTGCTGATAGAGTTATTGCTATCTCCTTCCCTCTAAGAAGCAGCTGATTAAATACGATGATAACAATTTAATTAGCAGTCTTAAGACACTGTTAGACCTTCTCAGGTACTTACTGAAATGTATTTTTTATTTATACAAAGCATCTTTAAATACATTAAAGATGCTTTGTATCTTATTTTATTATTATACATCATTTCTACACGTATGTAAAAACTACGTATGTACTTGTATGGCTAATAAAACACAATAAGAGGTTGGTAGGTACAGGTAGATTTAGCAAATGCGCTGAAGGACGAAATCAGAAGGCCAATTCCCGTAATTAAAAACGTTCAAAATCTAGTCGCAATCTCATCTCAGCGACAATCAATGTCAAAAAAGAATGTAGGGAATTTAGAGATGTTTTTGACAGATTGAGACTGAGATCAGCAGTGCGATTCTGTAACCATATCACCGTGAAAACTTAGGTGAAGTGAGCGTGGAGTGAGCTGTCATTCCAACTAATGCTAGGGATTGACACTATATTGACAGCTCACTCTAAGCTCACTTCACCTAACTTTTCACGGTGAGATTTTTACAGAATCGATCGGCAGACTGTGAACGTTCTTAAAATTACGAAAATTGCCTGTCTGACTAGTCGAAAGAAAAGTGATCAATGGAGCTTGATTTTGAAGGGTGTAAAAAATATTTTGCTTTTGTTTTTGAAGTGAAAAACTTCTTTAGCTATTTGTTGAATACTTTTTAGCTGTAGGGAAAATCTTATGGGTTTACGTCACCTACATGCTTATGTTAATAGTATATCTAGTTACAACTACGAGTCATCATCTGCCTAGCCTTTTCCCAAGTATGTTAGGGTCGGCTTCCAATCTAACCGGATGCAACTGAATACCAATATTTTACATGGAGCGACTGCCTATCTGACCTCCACAACCCACTTATTGGGTGATACGATACCCCTTGGTAAGACTGGTTGTTAAACTTTCGGGCTCCTGACTACCCATAACGACTGTCAAAGATCCACGAATAATTGCCAGGACCAACCGCTTAACGTGCTTCCCGAGGCACGGAGGAGTCTCAGTATATAAAGAAGGTCACCCATCCACAGACCAAGCGCTGCAAGCGTAGCTTAACCTAATCGATCATCACCGACATGCTAATGTTCTTCTAAAACAGTATCTGTAGCTATGAGTACGACGAAAAGTGAAACGAATAAAAGGTGTCTATCACGGAGCAGGTAGCCTTAGTTTTAAACCATTTAGCCCAAGTTTTCAGCAGACGTACCTATGGTACTGCTATTTGTGCAACACCACAATACCTGCCCTACTTTTTTTGGTTGGGAAGTCATCAAATAACTTCTCCCGCTCTCTTCGTGTTAGACTTTTACCGACTAAAACCCACCCGTGTTCCTTCAGCTGCCTGTGTTAGGGGCCACAGTAACTCTTTCGAACAACCCGCGACCCTGACAAGCATCGGCCCTAGCGGACCCCGTCACTTTGAGGCGCGCGTGGAACACCAAATTAAGTTTCAAGTTTGATTGGAAAAATTTGACAATTTCGGGTAGCTTCTTCTGTACATTCCATTCTAATCCAAGTTTTCAGCAGACGTCAGTACCAATTGTACTGCAATGTGCAATACCACAATACCTGCCCTACCTGTAAATGTCATAGATCCACAGCATTGCGAAAACTGTGGTAAGGTTATACTACTAAAACTATAGACTGCGATTTGGACTGGTAATTTATTGAGGAAGGTAAAAGGTTTTTGTGCGAGGTTTTGACCTTCGGGACTGATGAAATGAATCCAATATGGCGTCGTGATTATTGTCTTCAAGGCCAGTTAAAAAATAAAGAAACGTTTTTAATACAAAAATAGCAGAATGCTAATAAGAAAAAAATACGCAGGTATAGAGAAAAAATTATACGCAATAACAAAACATGTAAAACCGGAACCTCGTATTTTTTCATCGATGTTAAATACTTACAATCACAATGCCATGTAAGCATCTAAGATACTTATAGCAGCATCCTAATGACGTAACACACTATCCATTGCTCCGTATGTTAGAAAAAAGTTTCTGCTCAACAACGTAAATAACGCAATGAATGTTGTTGAGCTGTCACAATGAAACCCATTGCTACTGATAGTGTGTTACGCAAATACCCCGCGGGGTAAATCAATATAGCCTCCGCGACACGTCGCCCTTACAAACCTAAAAAAGTGAACTAAAAAATAAATTTTAGGTATTGGTTACCTAGCTATTGTAATAATGTAGAGGCTGCCCCAAATAACTTAATTAAAAATCTTGAATTCAAGACTTAAGAAAAAAAATGAGGTCACTAAAAAAAAACAATGCCAAGTTCACAAAAAGATAAAACAAATCACGCTAAATATAAAAGATTTCACACTTTATCAGTATCTGCTCGGCCGTTTTATAGATACAAGGGTACAGACGAACAGACATATTGCACAAAAACTTACAATAGCGTTCTGTTACAACTATTCAATTGTTTTATGACAGAAAAACCGTGCAAAAAAAGGCATCGTCATGCAGTATTGCATTTCAAGTTGCACTAACAGAGGTTGTATAAAATGTGCCAAGTCTTTAGTTGTCGTGGTCGGATGTTTAATTGAAGGTTGACCAATGCCAAGGATTTTTATTGTGAAAAAAACTTTTATTATTGTACTGATATTTTTGTGTGATATATTAGGTAGAAGATGATGGGGCTAGTGGGGGTAGAACTAAGGGCTCGTGGGGCTAGAACTAAGGGCTCGTGGCAATATGGGATCGATTGGGGGTTAAGCTACTGCCATTACATATCGAGACCTCTCCGTGTCTCGGAAAGACCATTAAGCCGTTGCTCCACGCTGTCTTTCGGCACCTTTGACATTCGTTACGAGTTGTCAGACGTCCAAAAGTCTGACAACCAGTCTTACCGAGGGGTATCGTGTTACCAGTAACTGGGTTGTGGAGGTCAGGTAGGCTCCTTGTAAATTACTGGTATTCAGATGCATCCTGTTAAACTGAAAGCTGACCCCAACATAGTTGGGAAAAGGCAAGGCAGTCTTATAGGGACCAAGGTCTCTTTGTCGCCTACGAAAATCATGGGTTACCGAATAAAATTCATAGTAGAGGTTTCGATATAAAAATAGGTGGCCAGTATATTCAATGGCTCACCACTGCCATAGTAACCCCCTCTATTGATACGTGTGGACAAGAAAACACCGTAATATGTTAATCAAATGGTTGTGAATCACTCTTCCATTCCACACGACAGGTTGACGAAAAAAAATCTTCAGTGCTATTCTGCCGATCGATTCTGTTAAAATCTCACCGTGAAAAGTTAGGTGAAGTGAGCTGTCAATAGTGTCAATCCCTAGCATTACTTGGAATGACAGCTCACTCCACGCTCACTTCACCTAAGTTTCACGGTGACATGGTTACAGAATCGCACTGCTGTAAAGTTCAAAGCTCACCTCACTCAAGTGAGCGCACACAATTCGAAAGCGGCACTCATTTGTTTTTAAAGTAAATCATCGCGGATTCACAACGAGACACTGCTCGAATTTCGAAGTCATGTGAGGAATAATGATAGTATTGGCCCAGTGGTCAAGAACCGATTCCAATCCAAGCAAGGTCAACCCGCATAGTCGATTATGGTCCATTTCCTCTCACAGAGAGGAAATCAGATCACTCAGATCTACTGATCTGAGTGCCAGCTGTGAAATTATTTATATAGGCTGATTGAGCTCAGCTGAAAGAGCCGTTCATAGTTAGGACACCAAAACATCTGCCTAGCCTTTACAACACTTGGTTACTAAAGTAAAGCACGCATCGCTCCGTGAGATAAAAAGACTGAATCAAGATGTAGGATTCATTTAATAAACATTTAGAAAATCACTACCTTCCCCCAGTCGTGACGAGTAAACAAAAATGTCCTTCATATCTTAAAAAACTTCCAATTAGTTTGTTTGTAAAAAACTACGGGTTATTAATATGTAATTTATGTCGTTTCGTGTATACTGTCGTCGTTCAAGACATGGCAGTGAAAATTTATCATGTTGTGATGTCATTAGCTTATACAGGGTGTTGAGAAAATAATTTTACCATTATTTCTTATTTACTTTAGTAACAGTGCAGTGACACCATAAAATTGTAATCAGCCTATAATGTTCGCACTGCTGGGACACAGGCTTCCTCTCTAAGAGAGGGAGTTGCTGTGTTGGTGTGGATCCAGTGCGGATTGGTAGATGTCACAAGTCTTTGAATTTTTGGTTCTAGGCCATGCCGGTTTCCTTACGATGTTTTCCTTTACCGTTTTAAGAGTAGTCATGATGAAATTGTTTACACAAAGCACAAGTGTCTGACTGGATCTATCATGAAAAAGGTAATGATATTATTTATAGGTAAGTATTATCAACCTATAATATTCTCACAGCTGGGAAACAAGCCTCCTCTCCGTGAGAGGGAGTGGGCTGTAATGTACAGACGCCAGCACATCAAGCTACTACAATCTGTCAAATTTCTTTAATAGATTTTCAACTTTATCGCAAAAGTATTAAGGTTCAATGTTGATTGGGAAGATTTGAGTTTCGGGTAGGTTGACCTGCTGGCGTCTGTACCATATACATGAAAAATTGTTTGTATGTTGACGTACGCCAGCTGATATTTATAGCAAGTAATTTAATTTAAAGTTTGTGTTTTTCTTGTTTAAAGTATAGAATCTAGTACTTCTAACTGAACAGACAACTGTGCTGCTGGGGAGTTTGTTGTTGTTGCGCCACTTCTTCCCAACTAAAGCACTAGGAAGTGGTGAAGGGCGGGCGTTTTGAGGGACTGTCTTATGTAATTTTGTCGTTCAGAAAGTGCTGATTCTCAGCCTATTTTGAATAATAGATTTTTGTATTTTTGATGTTGAAGTTGACACCTTTAGTGTGCATGTCTTTTCAGACAAAAAATAGGTTATACGGCAATGAAGCTGTTTAAAGTCCCTACCAAATATTGTTTGTAACATGCAGTTCAATTTGTATACTAAAGAAGCTGAAGAGATAGTTTGAACGCGCTTATCTCCGGAACTGCCAGGCGGATTTGAAAAAATATTGTTGTTTTTGATAGCCAGATTCATAAGAAAGGTTATAGTATATTCAACATTACATTACGACCCTTAGGAATCAAGCAAAAAAAGTCAAAGAAGGCTAAGCGAAAACGAAGTAACAGTGCGGGCGGGCGATGCGACGTCACCAATCAAGAAGAGTTTTATAAAAATGTGGTTGTTACTTTAGCAGACAAGGCAGTCAATGATATTTATAAAAAAAATAAACTTAAAGCAATACCAACTAAACTGTGTATGTTCGTATTTAAACGTACATTTTAGATTGATACTCGTATACAAAGACAGCCGTTCTCCTTGACATTTTGGTACAATCATCTGAAAGTACCTGCTTCTATTAGTTTTGCCTTTAGAGTGGCCAAAACTACTCGGTAAAGTAGTGTTTACGTAATGGTTGTACTTACTTTATGTGAAGGAAAAGGTTTGTAGAAGGGACTGGTATATATCGAAGAAACATACGTCTTGTTAGTGTAATAAGTATTTTAAGTAATATAAAAAGACCTTCCTTTTCATATTACTTAAATAAATCCAGGATTATATTGATGAACAATTCACATTGAATTTTGGAAGTAAGAATACGTTGCAGAATCCAAGGAAACGATACCTACTTAAGTTATATTCTGTAAAAGACGATAAAATGGGTAGAGTAAGTGTGAATTCTGAGATGACAGCAGACAGAGACATATAAAAGACAACACAGCAGCGACCCTTAATCAATTGAAACAGGATTGGACTATGATGATAAATCTGAACACAAGTAAAGACACTAGAATAAATAAATGAACGCAAAATAGCACTACAATTAACATATACCACCCTGTATACAACTGTTTTTGTTTTGACGATACGTCAATTTTTGACGTTATAAAGTAGCGACGCATCGGCACGCGTTCTCAATTTAAAATCCTTGCACCCCATTGGTGGAATCCACACAAAGGGTAGAGATAATACCCGCCCACCTATAACTACAGGTTGCTACCATTATTTGGTCGATGTTGGTATGGTAGTCAAATACCTTGAATTTTAACGATTTTAGCCGAGTACAACACACGAAGTGACCCGATCAAAAGATCAAGTACAAAGGTAAAAATATGGTGAACTCCATTTTATTGCGAGCCATTTTTAGGGTGTAGACCTGAAAAAAGAAACTATTAATTTAGATGTCAAAGAACTAGTAGGTTTTAAGTATAAGTTGAGTTGAGCATAATCAGCCTAAAATGTTCCCACTGCTGGGACACAGGCCTCCTCTCTGTGATAGGGAGCGGGCCGTATCCACCACGCGCGCCAAGTGCGGTTTGGTAGATGTCACATGTCTTCGATTGGTTCTAGGACATGCCGGTTTCCTCACGATGATTTCCTTTTTTTTTTAAAGCAGTGGTGATGAAATAATTTATACAAAGTAAAGCGCCTGTCTGGGTTCCAATCTACGACCTATAATTCGTAAGTCGCGGCCGTTATCACTAGGCTACCAGTGCTCTGTCTAGTTTGGTGTGCAGTATCATTTGTATGTCGGAAACTTGGTAGCTCCTAATAAACTATGCTCATTATTATGGTCGAGATCAGTGGTGGTCCAGTGGTAACGAACATGGCCGCTGCCTATAATTTACAGGCCGTTAATGGTTCAAATTAAGACTCTTGTATCTTTACCAATAATGAAGTAAAGACCTCATAGCTTTGCATAGTAGACCCTAGAAGTAGCTGTTACGGGTGAAATTAGCTTACGAATCTGCCATATGCCCAGTTTGGCACTAAAAAATGCTGCCATTGGTAAGCAGAATGATTCGTTTTTGTTTATAGGAACCGAGCTTTACGGGTTGTAGGTCGTAGGTTCGAACCCAGTCAGGCGCCTAGCTTTGTGTACATTATTTAATTACCATTGCTCTCAAAACGGTGAAGGAAAACATCGTGAGGAAACCGGCATGTCCTAGAACCAAAAAATTCGAAGACATACGGCCTACTCCCTCTCGAAGAGAAGAGTTCTGCATCCCTGCAGTGGGAATATTATAGGCTGATTATGCTATACTGCTGGTTCCCATAATAATATTCCGCTATATACAATGTTACGAGAGGTCTCCGTATAAATACATGCGCAGGGCGAAAGTGATGCGTGGCCTTTTGAAGTCACTTTCACTGTTTTATCGAGTCTAATGCTGTCTATTTTGTACTATGTGGTTCTCATATTAATTAGAACTATATCATCAGTCCACAGCCTATGAGTCAGTACGATGTCTGACTTCAGGATTCAGGGCTCTTCTGTCGTCTACCTACAACAAGGAATTTACCACCATGCTTGATTCCTGCGCCTATCGCACGAAAAACTACACGTGATTGTCGTGATTTTTTTCTGACCCCCTCTCCCCCTGTTTCGAACCTTACGTGACTAAAGAACGGCCCCCAACCTTATGGGAAAAGCCTAAGGAGATAATGATGATGATGCAAAAGCACAAGCATAATCAGTCTATAATGTACCCACTGCTGGGACACAGACCTCGTCTTTTTGAGAGGGAGTGGGCGATAATCTACCACGCAGGCCCAGTGCGGGTTGGTGGATGTAATCTCATCGTCTTTGAATTTTTAGTTCTAGGACATGCCGGTTTTCTCACGATGTTTTCGTTCACCGTTTCTAGAGCAGTGGTGATGACATTTAATAGACAAAGCAAAATGCACACCTAGGTTCAAACTTACGACCCACAACTCGTAAGTCGGGGCCGATATCACTGAGCCACCAATGCTCTCCAAAATACATAAAAATATCATAATTTTACGCTCCAGTGAACACAGCAGTCTCCTAAAATGTCATGGGCAGAACATAGGTACCTCAGACTCGTATCGATCAAACTTCACTTCGGCGAGGCGGCAACGGTTTCGTGTTGCGATGACGTGGTTCACGATCTGAATTAACGTTGTAAACCAGAGCTAATGTTGTGAGGACTTGGGGGTCTACTAAGGGTTTGTAACAGGAGAAAATTTTAGTTGGAAATCTTTGAGACATCGAGGTTTGGTTCAAATACTGTCAGTTGACGTGTTTTGGTCCAATGTGTAAAAAAAAATCCATTCTGAATTAAAAAGCTGTATTGATCGTGATAACAAAGGGAAAATAAATAAATGACATCACGTCCATATTCCGCGAAGGGCTAAGCAGAGGTGTAGCTATAAAAGTAATGACCACATTTTCGTCAGTTCAAGTCCCAAGTAACAGGAGGAGTGCCATTGCTATATTAGGTATACCGTGGAATACTGGCCACAAATCCAGACTCCGAGCTACTACTGAGAAACTCCTATAGGTAATTCCAACACTTTTCACAACCTAGGGAGTGGGAATCGAACTCGGGGTATTGGGTTCGATTCCCAGCTCAGCAATGGTCAACAGCCACTAGATCAACGAGATTGGTTAAACACGTTCACAGTCTGATCTCAGTCTCAATCTGTCAAAAATATCTTTAATTTCATTGCGCATGGGGTGCATTATTGACAAGTTTTTGACATTGATTGTCGCTGAGATGAGATTGCGACTAGATTTTGAACGTTTTTAATTACAGGAATTGGCTCTGTTGGTTGACCAACATTTGGTTCTGAAAATCAAAAGACGGTAGGCACTAGATTGTTCTGAATTCAACAGAAAAATTGAATTCAGTCAAAAAGTAGACCCCCAAATCAAAATGACTGATTATAATCGTGTACTAATTTCATTCCGAGATTTTGACCTTAAAATACGTCTTCGTTTATCGTTGACAATTTGTAAATTAGTTATGCAAATGTCCATGAAATTTTACCGAAAAAGTATAGTTTGAAATTGCTTCCAATTAATTTTTGGGGCTCGTCAAGTTGACATTTTTCTTTTAATTTATTTGTGACTACACAAAATGAGTTCTACGTAATGTTAGATTGATCCGATTATATTAAGGTAGTTACGCTCCGCCTTCCCCAGCTAGATGGACGGACGACCTTAAGAAGGTGGCTGGGACAGACTGGAAGCGTAAGGCGGAGGACAGGGTGTTGTGGTGCAGCCTGGGTGAGGTCTATCTAGAGTTGATTGTTTGACGCTTCGCCGTCATTATCAGGTCAGGTCATCTCGCCATCTCTTTCTAAGCCGGCCTCGGCGGCGCCGACCATGTTCCAGGCACCCATTGTACGGAGATGTGTTTTTTTTTTTCAAAAATCCAAAGCAAATAAAAAAGATAAATCGTCACAGTTTGTTTCAGAACTATGAAGCACTTACCAAAACAACAAAAACGATTAATTTATAAACACAGGGGTGTCAAACAATTTACTTAATTACTGTAATGCAGTAATGGCTGGCAGGTCAGTCGCACGACCCCTTTTGACGCGTATATCCGTTTATAATTGGTGACACCCCTAGCTCATGATACTAGGGTGATTGGGGAAATTAATTATGGGATCGGGATGTCAATGAATAATATTATCGTACTGATAATATTATTCATTGACATCCCGATCCCGATCCCGATCTTTGAGTAAGATTCTATTTGAAACACCCACTCCTATTATCTCCTTTATTTCATTTAAGTACTTATAAATTACATTTTTAAATATTTTTATAAACAAAAATATAAAAAAAAAGCATTTAAAAATATAAAAAATAGTAGCCCACCGGTATCGGGAACAGGGTCCAAGGTACCGGCGGTCAGGGCTCCAGAGAGGTGAAGGAACCTCCTGACAATGCGAGCCGTGTCCAGAAGTACCGCTTTTTTTAATCAAGCCCTTGATCCAGCTGCCCAACGAGAACCTCCTCAGATGTTGGTCGAGGCTCTTGGCTATTAAGCCATTGGCTATCATCATTATCGTCAGTCCATTGCTGTCCATTGCATCTCCAATCGCACGCCATTTAACTCTGATCTCGGCAACTATCATAGCAGATTAGCGCTCCTAGCCAAAGTTTTCCACCCGCTTTATCTTTCCCAAGTTGTAGATTTTGATCAGCTTCTAGTCTAACCAAATGCAGCTAAATATCAATAATTTACATGGAGCAACTAAATTGGCCTCTACAATCCACCATAGTAAGACCACTATGCAGACTTTGAGGCATCGGATGAACCTTAGTGTCTGTCATAAATCTTTCAATGACAATCGAGATCGCTAGATCTAAGGTTTACCGTACTTTTCGCAGCCTGGAACGGTTCCAAACTCTTGAATTGTTTGTAAAGAAAGTTCACTCAAGCGAAGCTCAAACTCGCAGATCAAACTAACTAGAGGCTTTTCATTTAGCCACAAAACCCTGAATTGTTTAAAAAAGAGCTCTGTCCTGCAAAACCGATTTGGGCAGCACAAAATTCATCTCCTTTTTTTCTAGAGACTTCCACTCCAACCGGAACAACTGAACATCAGTAACTCACCTGCACAACCCCACACAGAAAAATAACAATAATTACATTCATAGCTAAATGCCTGTTCATAATCAAAGGTCATCTGCTGCCCAGCCCCCTATTGTGTAGTCGTTATAATGGCTGGCGTGGGAATACGGCAAGACTACTGCTGATTGTTTTTTTATAATTATCCGTGAGTTGTGATGTGACAGTAGCTAAATGATTGTTTGCGGTGTTACTGACGAATGTATTTCGGGAAAGATCGATTCTTTTCGGATTGACTTATACCAAGAGCAAGAACTGTTTCGGGAATGATCGGTTCTTTTCGGATTTACTTATACCAAGAGCAAGACCTTTGGAACTGTTTCGGGAATGATCGGTTCTTTTCGGATTTACTTATACCAAGAGCAAGACCTTTGGAACTGTTTCGGGAATGATCGGTTCTTTTCGGATTTACTTATACCAAGAGCAAGACCTTTGGAACTGTTTCGGGAATGATCAGTTCTTTTCGGATTTACTTATACCAAGAGCAAGACCTTTGGAACTGTTTCAGGAATAATCGGTTCTTTTCGGAGTTACTTAAACCAAGACCATTGGAAGTGTGCTGGAAACTACTTATCCCCCTTTTTATAATGGTGAATGCTCTAAGGTATCTTGGTCATCATTCGACTGGCCTTTTCCTAATCCCTAGTATTAGCGCATGGGTAAGTCTAATCAATCTACCTTGCCTTTACCCAACTACGTTGGGTTCGGCTTCCAGTCTAGCCGCTACACAGCTGGATATCAGAGTTTTACATGGAGCGACTGTCTATCTGAACTCCACAACCCAGTTACTGGGTAACACGATACCCCTTGGAAAGACTGGTTGTCAGACTTTCGGGTCTCTGACGACCCGTAACGACTGCCAAAGATCCACGAATGACAGCCGGGACCAACGGCTTAACTTGGTTTCCGCAGCACAGAGGGGTCTTCGTGTGTAAAGATGGTCACTCATCCACAGACCAACCAAGCAAGCGTAGCTTAACCAGATCGATCGACCAGCCGGTCGGTTCTGTAAAAATCTCACCGTGAAAACTCAAGTGAAGTGAGCTTGATGTGAGTTGTCAGTAGTGTCAATCCCAAGCATTATTTGGAATGACAGCTCACTCCACGCTCACTTCACCTAAGTTTTCACGGTGAGATGGTTACAGAATCGCACAGCTGTACGGCTGTTATTTAATAGCAACAAACCCCTTATATATATTATATTATAGTATCTTAACACGTTAAAATCCTGTAAGTAACGGTATTGATGACATGAAACATTTCAACAAGTTTTAAAAAATACGGTTTCATTTTAAAGACAAAAGACAGCTGTCGTCACCCTTCATTGACTTGATCAGCACCTGATATATACCCTAATTTATTACCTACCCATGAGATGTAACGCACCATTGATTCGAACCGGTGAGCTACTGGACAGCAACTTATTGGCCATTGAGCACCTGTGATATGGTCTAGTACACATTGTTTGTGTCAGTTAGAAGATGGATATGTGAACTTAGTAATAATATTTACCTTGTTTTTATTCCACTGAAGGAAAAAACCTTTCTAAAGTAGTACAGAAAAGGAATGAATCCAAGAGAGGCTCATAGTTAAGTAATACTGGTTCACTGGTCTATCAAAGGTTAAGTGACGCTTGCCGAGGTCGGTCCGTGGATGGGTGACCATCCATACCAAGACCCCTCCGTGCCTCGGAAAGCATGTTCCGGCTGTCATTTCAAGATCTTTGACAGTCATTACGGGTAGTAGTCAGAAGGCCGAAAGTCTTGACAGTTTTACCAAGGAGGGTTTTACTCAACAACTGAGTTGTAGAAGTCAGATAGGCCGTTGCTTTAAAATACTGGTATTCAGCTGCATTCGGTTGGACAGGAATACGACCCCAACATAGTTGGGAAAACGCTAGGCAGATGACGGCTATTGTTTTACTTTCTCAAGCAATTATTTCTTTTTACCAAACTTAATTCAGCTCACCATAAGATCTAGCTAAAAATCAAACTGTACATACGTACCTACTATTTAGAATTATATACAGGTACCAGAAGTTAGTGTAGTATCTTCACTATGGATTGAATACCAAATAGAACAATAAATTGCTAGGAAATAAATATTAATGACCTGAGTCAAACAGTATACTTTAGAAACGGTAATCGATGGTTTAGTGTCCTAGGTTCGATCACCAGCTCAGGCAGAGTAAATAGATATTTCTTTGTCGTATTTACTTGTACGCTACTGCTGAGCAGGAGGTCCTAGGTTCTATTCCCAGGTAGGGCAAGGTGTTATTGGTATTGACGGTCAGGATTTTTTCAGTAGCAGACTGGAATTGTACCCAGCTGATGGCAATAGAGAGACCCCTCCGTGCCTCGGAAAGTATGTCTGGTCTCGGTGTCATTCGCACATCTTTGACAGTCGTTACGGCTAGTCAGAAGCCCAAAAGCCTGACAACCAGTCTTACCAAGGGGTATCGTATTACCCAATAACTGGGCTGTGGAGGTCAGATAGGCAGCTACTACATATAAAATACCAGTATTCAACTGCATCCGATTAGACTTGAGCCGACCCCAACATAGTTGGGAAACGGCTAGGTAGATAGATTAGACTTACCTATGCGATTACAAATACCGACAAACCTAATAAAAACTAAAGAAAATAGCCGTAAAATCTCGACAAACATGTTAAAATAAATAAAATATTATTTTACTTATTACACACGCCATGTAAATAATCGTCCACCCCCAATATTCAAATTACGAAAATCATCCCCCTGCCATTTAACTCGTAAAAGTAAAATCACGCGATTGGTCAACATTTTCCCTCCAAACCACCAATGTTTTCCGTGGAAACCGTGAAAAGGCAAATATACCTGTCCCATTCTAACTCACCGTCACGGTCCTTTAACTTTCTATCCGTCTCTTTCTAACGCAAGGGGTGAAACGTAGTGTTGACGTTTGTTGTCAGTGCCTTCTAAGTTTAAACTAATGACGGACGTACCGAGACAAACAAAGGAGTTTTTAAATTAGAACAATAAAAAAGTAATAAAAAAAACAACGAGTGTTACAAGTGTTAAAAACAGTGAATAAATACTTTTTTGTCGTATTAAAATTCGCTACACACTGGCTGAATCGTGACGGTTCGACGCTCATACTAATTTCACTGTGAAATGTGATTTAAAAGTGAAAACGTAATTCTATAAAAAAAAAAACAATTTACGCACGTGATGTAGTAACAATTAACTACATAGCGGAAAAGTAATAAATTCACGCAATATCCGTTCCTAAGAACTTTAAAATAGAATAAAAAAAAGAATACAAGCAAAGAAAGACATTCAAGATTTGACGTTTCCCGCGATGTGTCATATCGGGTTCGTTCTCGATGCAACGTGAAATTAAATACAGATAAAAAAATGTGTGATTTCTGAACTAAGATGGAATATACTTGGCACATGGAGGAGGCCGGACAGGAATCGAACTCACGGACCACCCGGTCGCAGAGCAGAGGCCAAGGTAATATTAGATTAATTTATCATTTCTCTTGAGGTTATGTAGAATCGAAAGATTTATTGGTAAATAGTTTTTGATTGCGGCGGCGGCGGCGCCCGCGTGGTGCTCGGAAATTATTCCACGGGAACGGAGCTAAGGCGCTGACTTTGTGTAATTTATTTCATCACCACTGCTCTCAAAACGGTTAATGAAAACATCGTAAGGAAACCGGCATATCATAGAACTAAAAATTTTGAGACATGTGACATCCACGAACTCGCAATAGGCCCTCGCCCTCGTGGTGGATTACGATCCGTTCCCTCTCAGATAGATTATTAAAAAAACGACGGGTTGCACTCCGGGAGTGCCGGCAGAAGTGAAAACTTACCGTCTTACGAATTTTCGATCAGGTCACGTGTCCTGACGCGAGTTTAACATTTTTTACCCATTACAAAAAAAGTGTTCAACGCCGCTAAAGAAGTTTTCACTTCAACAAGAGTACTCCTAGAATAGAAATAATACAGACTGCATTTACAAACCTTAGATGAGGCTTAGAACAAATGAATGCGTTTTGTTTAAAGAAAATGGTATTCCATATTATTGAAAACAAAAAATATGTATTAAATGTGAAGTGGCGGTGCTTGTGTCGTGTATGTGATGATGAAGAACCATTAAAGACTGAAGAACAATGACAATTCTGACATGAATTTTAATGTCATTGCAATTTGGATAAGGTGTTGAGATAAGGGCAAGATAGTGAATAGAGCAGTGGTAGCCCAGTGTTAACGACCGCGACTTACGACTTGTAGGCCGTAGGTTCGAACCCAGACAGGTGCTTTTGTGTAAATTGTTTCTTAACTTGACTGTTCTTAAAACGGCGAAGGAAAACACCGTAAGGAAACCGGCATGTCCTACAACACGTAGGTAACAAAAAATTCGAAGACGTGACATCTTCCAACCCGCACGGAGAGGAGGCTTGTGTCCCAGTAGTAGGAACATTATAGGCTAGTTATGTTTTATGAGCCTGTAGCGGTATTTACAACGCCACATGCGAACAGCGCGTCATACTGACGTCACGCAAATCCTGCATCTCGCAAGCAGAGTTTACCGCGCAATTAGCATACATACAAAGTTCCCGACATCAGTCGTTGGGCAGTTGCCCGCCAGACACAACACCCGTCTGGTCGGAGGATCCTCCCTTTTCTATGGAGGATGAGTGAACTTTACACCCTGTCCCTCATGCCTCTAAAAGCCTCTACGCGTGTCGATTAAAGTACATCTAGCCTGCTACTCTGGGCAATCAATCCAGCTATGACCTCGCAAACCTGACTATGGCCTGACCATTGATCTTTTCTCGTATCTATATCTCTGCTATGCTTATGTAATAAAATGATGATGGCGCCTAGAAAATCTTCCGAAGTTATTTGTTCTTTTAATTCGAATGGAAGATGTTAATAAAACGTTTCAATGAGGACTTACACATCGTTGAATTCAGACAAATTACGATTTGAAATAATGATAGATGTTGTATATATTTGATGATGGCTTTATTGATTTGCCAATTTGTAATCCCAATATTCAGCCTATAACGTTCCCACTGCTGGGACACAGGCCTCTACTAGGTGAGGAGTGGCCCATAATCCACCACGCGGGCCCGGAGCTGGTTGGTGTATGTCACATGTCTTCGATCTTTTGATTCTAGCTCATTCCGGTTTCCTCACTCTTCACCGTTTTCAGATCTGCGGGGTAATTGCGTAACACACTAACAGTAGGAATGGCTTTCATTTTGACAGTTCAACAACGTTCATTGCGTTATTACGTTGTTGAGCAGACAACTTTTTCGAACATATGAAGCAATGGATTAGCAATGGCGCCGATTCCCTTTTTCACAAACTAAACAAAATTTAAGTTCAGTGCATCTTTTTATGTCTATTTCATTAAGAAAAGGACAGAAGATAAATATTAGTATAGTCCTTTTAGTTTATGAACAGCGGAATCAGCGCCAATATCCTTCAAAATGATTCAGATTTTGATTGACAGTGTGTTACGCAACATTGTGCACAGCTGTGCAATTTATTTCATCACAATCGTTGTGCCTGCCAATAATTCACCGAAACCTGCAGATAACTTTAAAAAAAATGTATTTTATCAACTGCCAGCAATGTCTTCCTCACAGACTCTTCATCAACGATGAAAACATTGATAGATTTAACTGTTTCTCTTAAGTCTTACTCACTACTACTTACTACCGACACTTGATCCAGTAAAAACACTCAACAGTCACTTTAGTTTGAGTAGAGTTAGTTCGAATATGTGTCTCATTACTCGCAAGGTTACGAATGCGAATTACATACGTAATAGGGAAATTTACATTAATCATCGTATAAAGCGTTCCCACTGCTGGGAGTCAGGACTTCTTCACCACCGGCGGACCGGGTTGCTCTATGGTAACACACTATAAATCACAATCTGAATCATTTTGAAGGATATTGCTAATCCATTGCTTCATATGTTCGAAAAATATATCTGCTCAACAACGTAAATAACGCAATGAATGTTGTTGAACTGTCAAAATGAAAGCCATTGCTACTGATAGTGTGTCACACAATTACCCCCCAGGTTGACTTTGTATGGAGCATAATTTTCTTCAGGGAGTGAATGTAACTTTCCGTTTGGGACTAAATCTGAAATGCTGTTTCATACAGGCAATATAAATTAGCCTAAGAAAATGATTGAAACGAAAAAAAAGTTCACCATAAAATTAATGCGCAAAAAAAAAATCACACAATTAGAAAGTATAGTAAGTACTTGTGCCTAAGTAATAACAGCCGCACGGGTCGATCGATCAGGTTAAGCTACGCTTGCCGCGGTTGGTCCGTGGATGGGTGACCATCTTCATATACCAAGACTCCTCCGTGCCTCGGAAAGCACGTTAAGCCGTTGGTCCCGGCTGTCATTCGTAGATCTTCGACAGTCGTTACGGTCGTCAGAAGCCCGAAAGTCTGACAACCAGTCTTACCAAGGGGTGTCGTATTACCCAGTAACTGGGTTGTGGAGGTCAGACAGGCAGTCGCTCCATGTAAAGTACTGGTATTCAGCTGCATCCGGTTAGACTGGAAGCCGACCCCAACATAGTTGGGAAAAGGCTAGACAGATGACGAGTAAGTAAGTACTTATTATTTCCAAACAATTTACAATCAAGAACAAACTTTTAAAATCCGAACTCGAAATCTAATTCTGCAAAAATATGCCACAGCCGCATTTTTACCGCAAAATATTTCAGAATATCACACAGGCTAGTTAATGGAGCGTTGCCCGCTTTCGTACTGAGTATTCAAATAGAATGATTAATTCGTACATACATACCGGTTTCGTTAATACGATCGATATGACCATCGCGCCGTGTAATGGTGTCTGCGAAATTTTTATTAAGTCTAAAGCACCTTTTAATAACGTCCACGTACGATTTTTCAATCTTTTTTTTTTCCGGATGGGAAATCATCAAATGAGTCCCGCTCTGGGTGGAACGGAAGGTCAGACTCTTACTGACTAAAACCCACCCATGTTCCTTCATTTGCCCTTTATGTTCCGGGGTAGCGGTAACCCTTTCGGACAATCCCGCTGACCCGGCAGGCTTCGGCCCTAAGGGGCCCCTCGAATCATGCTGACAACTCTCGGTTGTGGAGGTCAGATAGGCAGTCGCTCCATGTAAAATATTGGTGTTTAGCTGCATCTGGTTAGACTGGAAGCCAACCCCAACATAATTGGGAAAAGGCTAGGCAGATGATGATATTATTTATGTAATAAAATATTTTTTTGTGTTATTATTGCCATCAAGACGCTAAGAAGAAGAATAAATCATATCATACCAATGTAAATAACTAAATGCCTACACCTCAGTTTATTACGTTACATTAATAACACCAATTAATGAGGTAACGTTAATTACACTGTTGAGCTAACTGACGCGGATTAGTGATTATTGTTAAATACTTCAGGAACATATCACGGTTACCTCAATGTTTGATAGAAGTTGAAGTTAACTGAAATGTTAACGATTTAATTGAATATCGGCCTGTATTACTGCTTATGTTCTGTATATTTTATTTTTTCCTTTAATGTCTGAAAAAGAGACATGCTCTCAAAACGGTAAAGCATGCATTGCTCTCAAAACGGTGAAGGAAAACATAGTGAGGAAACCGGCATGTCTTAGAACCAAAAATTCGAAGAAACGACATCCACCAAACAACACTGGGCCCTTGTGGTGGACCACCGTACTACAGCGCACTCACTCTCTCAAACAGTGAAAAAAAGGGGTTTAAAAGGTTAATTTAAAACGTGCCAAAGGACGGCTGCGTTCTTTAACCATATTAATTAAGTATAGTTAAACAACACCGTATAATGTTCCCACTGCTGGGACACAGGCCTCTCTGTGAGAGGGAGTGGGCTGCAATCTACCACGCGTGCCCAGCGCGGGTTGATAGATATCACGTGTCTTCGAATTTTTTTCTAGGACATGCCGGTTTCCTCACGAGGTTTTCCTTCACCGTTTTGAGAGCAGTGGTGATGAAATAATTTTCAACAAAGTAAAACGCCTGTCTGGGTTCGAACCTACGACCTACAACTCGCGCAGTGGTGGCCAAGTGGTAACGGTCACGACTTATCGAGTCTTTGGTTCCTAGGGGTCTACTACAAAGTGCAAAGTGCGAATGATCGGATCGGACCGACACATGGCCGAACAGAATATTATTGAAAAATGCGAAAAAAGTTCGGATCGGCTCAGTTGGGTCGGGACCATAGTCAATATTCGAAAGAGTGTAGGAGTGTAGGATCGGGACCGACCGAACCAAATAGTAACTTCGTAGCAGGAAACGGCCGAACATTCGGCCGATACCACTTCGGAGTAGACCCCCTAGACAGGCGCTTTCATGTTCGTCATCCACAGCAGTTTTCTTTTTTTATCTTTTCGCATGCACGTGTTTCTGTGACAAATAAACCTATTTTTTTTTCTTTCTATTTGTCCTATTTATCGTCTGACATACGTCATCATAATTCTGCGGTACCAACGTACACTGACGCAGTAAGTAGGTGACCGGTTACGAATGCCTGATGAAACTTGACATGTTGGTAATTAAATAATTAACCGCTTGATCACTGAGGCGGACATCTATCACGAACTAACGGCGAAAACAGGTGTAGTGGCCAGTGGAAAGTTAGATCTTGTTAGAGATGTTTTACAATCTATACAGGATGAAATTGAATAGGTGCGACAAATTAAAATATCTAATTCAACGTGTTCGAGGGGTTCCCATTGGTGACGTCAGTCGACGATGAAGTACCTGGGACTCGTCCTCGACAGCCGGTGGAACTTCGTGGAGCATTTCCGACGTTTGGCTCCCAGACTGGAGCGGGCCGGGACTGCCTTGAGGCGGCTCCTGCCCAATCTAGGGTGTCCAAACGCCTCCTGCCGGAGGCTCTATGCGGGGGCCGTGCGGTCTATGGCCCTTTACGGGGCACCGGTGTGGGCGCGTTCTTGAGGCCGGTTGAACGCGTCCCTACGGATCACGCCGTCCGGCTAATCCGAGGGTACCGCACGGTCTTCGCTGAGGCGGCGAGCCTCCTTACCGGATTGCCGCCATGAGATCTGGAGGCAAAAGTCCTCGCCCACATATGGGAGTGACCATGCAAACACATGGCCTCGGTAAGGACCAGGCCCGGGTCGACGGCGCGTTGTGTTCCACGCGCGCCTCAAAGAGATGTCAGCACGAACTGACGGGGTCCGCTAGGGCCGATGCCTGCCAGGGCCGCAGGTTGTTCGAAAGAGATACCGTGGCTCCAGGTTGTTCGAAAGAGATACCGTGGCCCCTGGCACAGGCAACTGAAGGAACACGGGTCGGTTTTAGTCAGTAAAAGTCTGACACGCCCTCCCGCTCCGCCCAGAGCGGGAGAAGTCATATGATGATTTCCCAATAAAAAAAAGGAAATTCTTCCTTTTTTTTATTAGAAAAGAGAAGAATTAGAAAATCATCTCCAAAAGGGGTTATATAGACGATGAAATTGTATGGAACTTTATCATTTTTGCCGATGAGAAACCCCATCGGGTACACAGCTTATTCTCTAACACAAGAACCGTCACTGGTGAACGCAATTACCCACTTTACCGCTCCATAACAGATGCACTCTTACTTGTTAATTATGAATAATCATTAATTCATAGAACCACATACGAGTTATAATAAAAACTCTACTTTATTATTTGCGCACTATCGCAAGATATAACGCAATATATTGTGCACGTGTTTGCTTTGTGTAATCAAATTATCATAATTGATAGATCATACTGCAGTGAAGATCTCAGATGGCTCGTGGCTATTGACCACATTTGTGATATTATTTTCATGGACTTTAATAAATCCAATACATTAATAACTTTTTTCCGCGGCTTCGCCACCGTGGAGGCTGGAAATTATGCCACAGGAACGTACAACTGGAATAAATACTAAATTCTATCTCATAAAGAAAAAAAAAATTATTTTTTACGCAAAGGAAGATTTCAGAGATACTTAATACTGAAGAGCTTACTCGTGTAGGCTTTTTACGTCATCGTGTCAGCCAAAATATTTAGCATAATCAGCCTATAATGTTCCCACTGCTGGGACACAGGCCTGCTCTCTGTGAGAGAGCCACCACGCGGGCCCAGTGCGGGTTGGTAGATGTCACATGTCTTCGAATTTGACATCTACCAACGCGCGGACAGGCGATGCAACGGAGTGGGTCACGCAAGATATTTCACGCCGACGAAATCGCGGGCAGAAGCTGGTTCGTAAATAAAAACACTACAAACACGTATGAAGTATCTCAGTAAACAACTGTATGTACCAACAAATTCTAAACTGTAGGGCAGTCCATCGGCACGGTCTTATCTCCGGCCAGACAGATCGCATTACCGGCCAGTCCGTAATACCAGGAGATATCGGCAGTTTCAGTATTGCTCTTTTCTGGTTATTGGTTATTTTGATGGGGAAAACAGTTATTTATCGTCATCTCTTCCCTCGTTGTCATCTCTCCTTTCTGACCGACTTCAAAAAAGGAGGAGGTTCTCAATTCTACTGTATTTATTTACCTCAGAATCCGTTATTTAAATAAATAACAATTTCTTTATTAAGAGTAACCATGAGACTCAATAGAGCGTTAGTAACAACACAATAAACTTACAATGTTAGTGATACAATTACAGCAACAATTACACAAAAACACACAACAAAACAATCACTGCTTCCGCATTCCAGCTGAGATAATGGAGCAACGGCTTACAATAGAGCAGTCCAGCCTGTCCGCAATAACTCCCAGGACAAACCAGTCGGTGGAAACAACGAAAATGCGAACCCAACGACACCGACTTCCGAAATTAAAGTTATTTTTCACTTTGTAGTGTCTTTTTTCGAAGTCGGTTGTTTACTTTTTTATTTGCAAAAACGTTTTTATTTTTATTTACTTTTTGTATTTCCTGAGCGTGACCCAAATAAAATATGTTTCTTCCTTTCTTTCTTTATCTATTAACGTTTTTCCTAATGCAAATATTTTGGGAGAGTAGTGGTGGCCCAGGCTTAACGGCCCTGACTTACGAGTTGTAGGTCGTGAGTTCGAACCCAGGCAGGCAGACTTTGTGTTTTTGTGAACTTCATCACTGCTGCTCTCAAAACGGTGAAAGAAAATATCGTTAGTAATAGTTGATTCTAAGACATGCCGGTTTCCTCACGATGTTTTCTTTCACCGTTTTGAGAGCAAAATCCTGGTTCTAAATAATATAAATAAAAAGCATGTCGTTATTTCGGTACACAATACACATACTCAGGAATTCCAATGGTGTAAACTACGTCACAAAAATACCAATCTGGCTTTGATAACGCTCACAAATATTTTGGTTATCTACACGTCCTATCGAATTGGCGCCAGTGACGCGACGTAAGGACACGTCGCAAAACCATTGTTATTTTAATTATACATAATTATTATTATGAAGCATGATGTGATAACGTTGCGGTTTAAAAGAAGATAACAGTTTTAGTGATAAATTTAAAAAAAAAAAAAAAAAACGTTGCCCCACACTAGGATTTTTTCCTGTATCGTGAGTGCGTTTACAAACATTTAAACTCACATACACAAACAGCCAGACCCGGAACAACTACTTGTAGGTCATACAAATATTTGTTCCTTGCGGGAATCGAACCCGCGACACGCGGCGCAGAAGTCACGTGCCGTCATTTAAAAGAGAGAAATGAAATGAAATTGTTTATTCTGTAAGTAGGACATCGAAATCGCTTTTACACGTCATATTATAGAAAATAATAGCTAGATGAGGTCGGCGTTTCCTATCTGACTACTCAGAGAAAAAAGGCCGAGACAAACTCAGAGGTCACAGTCTCTTTTAAAGTCCAGACATAATCTTGGTCAGATCACGTGAAGACCATGTATGAAATGAATGAATGTTTTTTTGAGGAAAGGAAAAATCCATTTACTCAGAGAAAAAAGGCCGAGACAAACTCAGAGGTCACAGTCTCTTTTAAAGTCCAGACATAATCTTGGTCAGATCACGTGAAGACCATGTATGAAATGAATGAATGTTTTTTTGAGGAAAGGAAAAATCCATTTACTTTTATGTGCCTATTTGAAATGAATTATTCGACCCTGCACGATCTTTAAACGGTTACTGATGTAATCTTGTCAAAATAAAAGTTGAATCATTTATTTCAAATTGGCACTGGCACTTTTGAACATTCAAGTCAAATACCTATACAAAAAAAAAATTGAATTTATTCTAGTCGCCCCTTTCAAAAGGTTGTTTCGTATGGAGAAGAATGGACAAGGAACGCCACCGTTACTCTTTTATGGTAAAAGAAATTTATTTCTCATGAATATGAATTGCACCATTCCCAGCGTGGTTTGACCAGACTCGATTAATCGAATGAACCCCAAGATTCACACTAGCTCCTGTAGCCTCATGTTCATGGTGCTACATGCTACATGATGGTAAAAGAAATTCATTTCTCAATAAGAAATTACAAAGATTTCACTTACTTGAAAACATTTTTGAAACATAAATTATATGAACTTTGACACACAAACTTGGCAGCTATTTGTTTTTCTTTACAACAAAATAATTTACGTAATAACATTTCACTTCGTACGCAAATAACATTAACTAATACAAAACTTAAACTTTTCAATGGTATTTAAAACTAGCTGTTGCCCGCGACTTCGTCTACGATCCAGGATGAAAAGTAGCCTATGTCCTTCTCCATGTCATGGTCTACCCATGTGCCAAATTTCATCCAAATCTGTTGAGCCGTTTTAGCGTGAAAGCGTAAAAAACAAACAAACATACTTTCGCATTTATAATATTAGTTAGAATGTTTTACAATATTTTGTAATACACAATAATGATATACTTATATTGAAGACGATGCACCTACAATTAAATCACTATGTACAAACCACAATACTTTTGAACGTCATAATTTACAAAAAAATACAATTGATTCTAGTCGCCCCTTCCAAAAGGTAGGTTCATATGGAAAGAAGAATGGGCAAGAAACTCCACCATATTTCTTTAAATATCTTTCACAATATTTTGTATATAATCCTATCCTATCCTACTATATACAATGTGTAACTGAATTAATGCACATTATGAAAGTAGTTTGTTCAGAATCGTTTACTGAATCGATTTCTGTAATTTTTAATATAGGTAATATTTTATCCCAAAAATAATTAAAACTACGTAAATTACTGTCACACTTCCGCTGTACAGTCAAAACAAATCAAAATAGATGAAGTACCTACTGCGCTAGACCCCTAAACGAGTGCGACCGTTTGCATGCGTAGATTTGTAATGTGACCACAATTTTCTCCCACAATCAGTGTAACTAATTTATGAGAAAAACAATGTTTATTACATAATAATAAAAAATCAGTGTATGTATTATGATTATAACATAACATTCTAATTGGGGTGTCTGGTGGTGTGCGTTAATTCCGGGACAAGTTGTATATAGTATTATAAACGTGAAAGTTTGTATGGATGGGTGGATGGATGGATGGATGGATGTTTGTTACTCTTTCACGCAAAAACTACCGAACGGATTTGCATGAAATTTGGGACACAGATGGTTATAACCAGTGTGGATAACCAGGATTAACACATAGGATACTTTTATCCCGATATACCCACGGGATCGAAACTTATGCGGGTGAAACCGCGGGGCGCAACTAGTAATTATATATTATGTTATTTATGAAGACGATGCACCTACAATAATATGACTTCACATAAAACAATGACTGGTAAATTAATCGTCTTGTTTATACACTTTAAGACTGTATAGCAACATATAAATAATGATGATCTGCATCTTTTTTTAATAAAATCGTGTTTAGAAACCACTTAGATGGATAGTGTACGGACGACAGCAGGTCAAGCTACCCGAAACTGTCAAATTTTCCCAAACAACCTTGAACCTTAATGCTTTAGCGATAAAGTTGAAAGTCTATTAAAGAAATTTGACAGATTGTAGTAGCTTGATGTGCTGGCGTCTGTACGTCAATTGTTTTGTATAAATTATAATTAGAAAAAAAAAGAGTGGAATGGTGTACGTAACCGTGGGGAAATCCAACGTGGTTATTTAAACATGTAATCATATACGACGCAAGTTATACACCGGTTTTTCACTGCCATACCTACTTTTTATTTATTTATATATACGAGTATACAATTATAATATACTTCTTCACTTCTTTTTGTTACTTTTTTGGAACGATGTTCTGACTGATAAAAATCTTCACGTAACGTAAAAGCGCGTCCCGTCCATGCGACTTTAAAATCGGTCAAAAGGAAAATCCAACATGGCGGCTATGAAAATTAAAAAAAAAATTGTCATGGATATAGTTTTCATAGTTTTCGAGGGTGCTTAAGACGATAGTGAAGTCAAATCAAATCAAATCAAATCATTTATTTTCATAATACATGTTAAAAAGGTGTTACAAGGATAAAAGGTATAAAGAGGTGAAGTGAAGTGAGTGTGGTGTGTGTGGATGAAGTCAAAATGAAAATCCAAGATGGCTGCTGCGATAATTTTCGAATTTGACGTCGTGGGTGTCGTTTTGCAAGTATCGCAGTAAGGAACCTCGTTGCTATTCTATGTATTTACTAGTTGTTACTTACGACTTCTGAGTGAGCATCCATTTCATACCGAGATCCCTACGTGCCTCAGAAAGCACGTTTTAAGCCGTTGGTCCTGGCTCTCATTCGTAGATCTTTGACAGTCGTTACGGGTAATCAGAAGCCCGAATGTCTTACAACCAGTCTTACCAAAACGTATCGTGCTACTGGGTTGTGGAAGTCAGATAGGCCGTCGCTCCATGTAACATACTGGTATCCAGCTGCATCCGTTTAGACTGGAAGCTGACCCGAAGAAAGTTGGGGAAAAGCTAAACACATGATGAGGTGCTATATTTACGCCTGAATACTGTGGTCATTTTGGATGGACTGTGTAAAAGATATGGCTAGAAAGGGGGTGACTATCGAGATGACGACTAATAGAGAAATATGGAAGAAAAAGACATGTTGCGCCGACCCCAAATAAATTGGGGTCCCTTATCACGATGGGTTTTGTCGACGGAAGAATAGACAAAATGACAGATTGTAGAAGAATTCTACCGTCTTAGGCATGTTAATGACGAGATGAAATGTTTCTTTCCTTCTTTATACAATGTCAAGCAGGACGACCAATTAGTCTCTACTTTTGACACTTGCCACCAAGTGTCAATAGTAGAAACATTTCTTCTCAGTAAGTGTCAAAGTCTACATCATTTTGGACCTGCAGTGCGATTCTGTAACCATCTCACCGTGAAAACTTAGGTGAAGTGAGCGTGGAGTGAGCTGTCATTCCAACTAATGCTAGGGACAGCTCACATCAAGCTCACTTCACTTGAGTTTTCACGGTGTGATTTTTACAGAATCGACCGACAGGCCAAGAATCTATATTGACTTTAAACTTTGATCCCCGTTGCTATGGAAATAATCATGTTTCTTCTTCTTCATACTCGTAGAAACGCGACTCTGCGGGTCGCCCCGTGCTCGTGCAGAAGAGATGTCTAGTTGGATAGAAAGAACTTTGTCTATTCTTGGTAGAATAGAGATAGAATCATGCTACGCGAGCAGATGGAATGATGCGTACTGTAGTAATTTTCGTAGCAACAATAACAAGACAAGATTTTAACCGCCGTATCAAGTGTATGATCCATTCATCAATTTCAATCGCTGTACCGAGTTGATACTACGATAATGATTGGTCAAGTGGCCTTTTGTTAACCGTTTTATGAATGGACATCAACATTCATTGATAAACAGCGAAATCCCTGGTATTTGTAGTGTTTGTTAAGGTCAGAAAGGCTGATACATTTTGACCTTTATAAACGTACTGGTGTCCCAGTGGTAACAGCCCCGATTTACGAGTTGTAGCTCGAGGGTTCGAACTCGGACAAGCGCTTTACTTTGTGTAAATAATTTCATCACCACTGTTCTCAAAACGGTGAAGGAAAACATCGTGAGGAAACCTGCATGTCCGAGACCCAAAAAATCGAAGATATGTGACATCCACCAACCCGCACTGGGCCCGCGTGGTGGATTATGGCCCCTCCCTCTCACCGAGAGGAGGCCTGTGTCCCAGCAGTGGGAACGTTATAGGCCGATTATGTATCATGCAAACGTAATGATAAAAATGTATTATTTTTGACCTTATAAAACAAGTAGTAATTGAAACGGTCGAACGATTTATGAAGTTCTAGGATGTTACTGAATGTTACGCTGATGTTACGCTCTTAACGGCTGAACGGATTTGGGTGAAACTTTGCATAAAAGTAGACTATGATCTGGATTGATAAATATCATACTTTTGATCTGGATACAATATGTAGTAGTTTACCTAGGATGCGAGTGATACCGCTTGCAACTGCTATTAAACAATGTGAACAGGTTTTGATGTACTCTTTCGACATACTCAAATCGACTCAGACCGAACTCGCCGCCCTGGATAGGTATGTAGGCTGCTATGTGCATATCGAATGCATCACTCACGGTCATCGGTAATGAGACTGTATATATGTCACAGATGGATTGTCGAATCGTAATGACAATCCAGCTGAACGTTGTTCAGTTGTTTTACATAACGGAGCTGTTTTGTAGAACAGCGGATTCTACAATCCATATGCGACTTTGTATATCGCGCGAAACTGTGGCGGTCGAGGCCTTTTATATGCTAAGACCCTCCACAATCGCGAGTTATGCAATCTCAGGCGATGTGTCCTAGAAACCGAAGTGAGGATGCATCGAGATGTGATCGCCGTGGACAAGCACTACATCCCACTCTCTTTGGCTAAATCATAGACTAGAGATTGTTTAAAAAACGAACCACGTAAACAAAACACATGTCATTTTCTACAACACCATTCCACAAAAAAAAAAACGAAAATT
This sequence comes from Apamea monoglypha, assembly GCA_911387795.2. NCBI lineage: Eukaryota > Metazoa > Arthropoda > Insecta > Lepidoptera > Noctuidae > Apamea > Apamea monoglypha. Next base: position 5,843,296 of record OU426942.1, on the reverse strand, counting down.
TAAACGATTAGCACCAGATGCATTTTCACGGATCACTAGTTTTCAACCCCTGGCGTGGGGTGTACACAATTTAGTTTACAAATTAGCGTGGGGTGTCCACAATATTAGCCTGCTCGGTCAACTGTGTGATTTGCTCAAATAAAACATTATTTACCTTTGGAAAGGGTAGTTTTAGAGGGGAAACAGGTTTAGTTTTCTTTATAGGGTTGATGGAGTAAAGGTGATTTGTAATTTATATGTATATACTGAGAAATAAAGGTTTTCTGTTCAAAAGAAAATCGATATATCAGTGTTCTTCTATACAAGTTTTGTGACTGACTGACTGACAAAACGAATTTAGACAAAACGGTTAGTGATCACTGCAGCCTATGACACATTTACAGTACAAGAGGCATCAGAGAAAGCTGAAATCTATATCTATCTCATCATCTGCCTAGCCTTTTCCCAACTATGTTGGGGTCGGCTTTCGGTCTAACCGGATACTGCTGTATTTTACATAGAGCGACTGCCTATCTGACCTCCACAACCCAGTTACTGGGTAATACGAAACCCGTTGGTAAGACTGGTTGTCAGACTTTCGGGCTTCTGACGACCCGTAACGACTGTTAAAGATCCACGAATGACAGCTGGGACCAACGGCTTAGCGTGCATTCCGAACCACGGAGGGGTCTTGGTATGTAAAGATGGTCACTCATCCACGGACCTACCGCGGCAAGATCGAACCGTGCGACTGTTATTACTTAGCCACAAGTCCCTCATAAAATCTATAATTATCTATCTATTTACTGCTGAAGTTGAAGAGTTTGTTTGAACGCGCTAATATCTAGAACTGCCCGTCGGATTTGAAAAAATATTGTTGCATTTGATAGCCCAATTCTTCAGGAGGGATATAGGTTACTTAACATCACGCTAGGGTCTTTAGAAACCGAGAAAAAACAATAAAAGACAGAAGAAACGCTAACCAACAACAATAGCGCGGGCATGCGATGCGGTGGGACGGGGTGCGTCCGCGGAACACAAAATTTCGCGGGCAGAAGCTTGTTAATAAGTAAATAAACTAATAGCATGCATATTAGCCACACCGACAACGAGTTCGAGCCGTCGACTAGTGCATCCTTATTGCGTCTAATAAAAATCAAACGAAACCATATTAACCACACCTCCTGTCCTGCCCTCTGTGTCCCAAAACATGCAGTCAAAGTGACCTCTGCGCTGCCACCGACAACGCCGTGGCAGTGGCAAGGTTTTGGGAAAACAGCATTTAAATTACAGTCGTGCCAGCGTTACGAAGAAGAAAAACCTTCATTACTGGCTAATCTTTTGACCATGGCATAATAACTCCAGCAATAGTTGTATAACTGGTGCCAGCACGAGTAAAGAGGGATCAGGGACCAGACTATCTTACAACGTCTTTGTTTTTAGAATCATGTTCGACTGCCCCAGAAATTAATTTTAAGTGCAAAATGATAAGAGTATTTGGTCAAGGATAGCTTATTTATTAAGTGATAAGGGTGATAACCCCTATATTTCAGACCTAATGATGGTATTGTCAGATTTGTTTAATGTTTACGCAAAATTTTGAAGGATAATTGCAAATCTTTTAGTGTATTTTAGTTCTTACAAGGAAATCCTCGGGAATATATTCCCGAGGTGTGTGTGTGTCAATTAATCAACTCAGCCTATCGCAGTCCACTGCTGGACATAGGCCTCTTCCAGGCTGCGCCACAACACCCTGTCCTCCGCCCTCCGCATCCAGTCTGTCCCAGCCACTTTCTTTAGGTTGTCCGTCCATCTAGCTGGGGGGGCGTTCCACTCTACGCTTGCCGATACGCGGTCTCCACTTCAGGACTCGTCTGCTCCACCGGCCGTCGGTCCTTCGACAAACATGGCCAGCCCACTGCCACTTCAGTTTGCTTACTCTGCAAACTAAAATGTCTAAAACCATCAATCTCGATGATTTTTCAAGTCGTAGAAACCGTCGCACGTCGACAGTCTAAAAACCAGTCTTACCAAGGGGTATCGTATTACCCAGTGACTGGGTTGTGGAGGTCAGATAGGCAGTAGCTCCATGTAAAATACTGGTATTCAGCTGCATCCGGTTAGACTGTAACCCGACGCCAACATAATTGGGAAAAAGGCTAGGTAGATGATGATTAAATCTTATTATTATTTTACTTCCCAAACTGACACAAAAATAATATACATTTAGGTACAAAAAGCACAATCGATTAGCACTCGTGTCATTGGTTGCCTTGACCTGAAATCTGAGATGATATCATACTCGAATCGAGTTTAGCCAACATTTAGATACGGATAATACCTATATTATTTGTCTTTCACATAATAACTATTGTCCTAGTTTGTTTTGATTCTTTTTCGTTATAATTATTACACATTGATACATAAAATCATAACACAAGACACACATTCACAAATGGACGTAGTTTAGCAAAAAGGACTCAACCCACATTCTTCCCAACAACTCGAAAATTGCGTTAGTCTATGTAATACAACTTGACTCATAAAAATATTGGTATATTTGAGCATAAGTGATAATATTTCAAAATATTACATGATACAACACCATTGCAGCAATACACGTCTAAACTTAAAAACTCTATAACTCAAAAATTACTTTTTGTGGATTGAGTCCTTTTTGCTAAACTACGTGCAATTTAACTTTAAAAAGAAAACTTAGACATATAACGCAAGACGACGAGACAAAATAGAATTAAGAAAACCTAGAACTAACTATGGTAGGAAATATATACTATATGAGGGAGCAAAACTTTATAATGAAATACCTGATGATGTGTTCAACAGTAACAGATGGTATACACATAAAAAAAGCTCTAGAAGAATACGTTAGAACGAAGTACTAACAACGAATGTCACCTATTGAATATTGTAATTCTGTTGATTTGTATAACTGCATGTGATCACAGAGACTGTATCTACCTTTATTATATATTTTCTATACATTTCTCAATATGTAAGTGAACCGTAATGTTCTTTTTTTGAGAAATAAACCGAATTAACAGTCCTCCAAGCCCTATTTCGGCTAATCTCAACGAGTCGAGTTGGGAGTCCTAATTGCGTAAGACACTAGCAATCAAAATCTGCATCATTTTAAAGGATATTGCTAATTCAATGCTTCATATGTTCGAAAAAATTGTCGGCTCAACAACGTAAATAACGCAATGGATGTTGTTGAACTGTCAAAATGAAAGCCATTCCTGCTGTTAAAGTGATACGCAATTAAACCACAGGCTTTGGTGCAGGAGATATTATAGTGCCCAAGTGTGTGTGCAGACAGGTGCACTCTCTTCCCTCACCCTTATAGTCTGTTGAGCCGGTAATCCGACACGACCGGAGAGAGATCAGGTGCAGGACCAACGGCTTAACGCGCTTTCCGAGGCACGGAGGTATCACATCGCCAACTTCCAAATTCCGGGCTGTTACTAAGAAATTCCTAACGGAAAAACACAATAACACTTTGCTCGATCTGGGACTCGAACCCAGGACCCCACGTTCAGCAGTCAGCTTGCGACCACGGGACCAACGGGGCAGCTGCTAAATAACAATAGGTTCACAAAAGCTTTCGTCAGCCTTACCATAGTGTTGCAATCTAAAAACCTGAGAAGTTGCAATCTGTTAATGATAGTCAGTATTTCTAGCTAAACTATCTGATGAGACGTCACGACATATCGTGGGTCTGATTCTTTTACATGCATTAAGTTAATCTGCCTACCCTTTTCCCACTGCTGGGACACAGGCCTCCTCTCGGTGACAGGGAGGGGGCCGTAATCCACCACGCGGGCACAGTGCGGGTTGGTGGATGTCACATATCTTCGATTTTTTGGGTCTAGGACATGCAGGTTTCCTCGCGATGTTTTCCTTCACCGTTTTCAGAGCAGTGGTGGTGAAATAATTTACACAAATTAAAGTGCCTGTCTGGGCTCGAACCCACGACCTACAACTCGTAAGTCGCGGCCACGAGCTTCTCCGGCTACCACTGCTCCTCTACTGATTCTTTAGCATGCATTAAGTTAATCTGCCTAGCCTTTTCCCAACTATGTCGGAGTCGGCTTTCAGTCTAACCGGATGCAGCTGTATTTTACATGGAGCGACTGCCTATCTGACCTCCACAACCCAGTTACTGGGTAATATGATACCCCTTGGCAAGACAGGTTGTCAGAGTTTCGGGCTTCTGACGACCCGTAACTACAGTCAAAGATCCATGAATGACAGCCGGGACCAACGGCTTAACGTGCTTTCCGAGGCACGGAGGGGTCTTGGTATGTAAAGGTGGTCAACTGGTCACTCATCCACGGACCTACCGCGGCAAGATCGAACCGTGCGGCTGTTATTACTTACCCACAAACAAGCCCATCACTTAGCCACAAGACAAAAACAATCCAAGAAACTTTATTCTTATTAAATTTATACAATCCCTATGCATAGTTAAACTATTTTTTCCCTATTATCGACTGAAGAAACATTCAAATTAACATGAAACCAACATTACCGGGAGCTGTGTGACATCACACCACGTTGGAGATTCAGTAAGAAGTAGATACTGAAGAAAAGACAGAAGTACTACTTCCAGCAACACTTGAAACAAATGAATAGAGGTAGAAGAATGTCGAAGGAAATAAAAACTGTAATTTTCGTGCATTTGCGATTGGTTCTGTTCAATTTACATGCCCAGAATAATAATGAAAAGTAAAGAGACCGGGTTCTCGAACAATAGGTTGCAAGGTTACCCTAGAAATTATCAAAGTACTTATCTTTTTCGTTTTTAAAAGATGAACTTGATGAGAAGAAAGATGACTTTAGAAGAAAGTATGTACTTCTGAGTCAAAAACCACACAGATTTGAGTGGACCTGTACAATACTCACTGTCCATTCCAAAGCAGCCTGGAAGAGATCGCAGAAAGCGATAAGGCCGCCCATTGTATATTTTGTAGTGTTTTATATATTTTTTATGTTTACTGATAATAAAGTATATATATAAATAAAGGCACGCATTTGTCAGTTATCGTGTAGCTCAACTCAGAATTTAAGGAGCTCAACGATTCGACGAACAATAGTAAAGAAAGGACATTTGGGTAGGCCGCATAAAGTCTCTCTCTTTGTCACTCAAAATACCAGAAAATCATTAAAAGAAACTGAAAAAAAATATACAATGTTAATGTATGTAAGTGTGAATTCGCTGTTCTGCAGTGAACATGCATAGTCAGCATTCCTCGTTCCTTCTCTGTCTGTGAAACAGGTCTTTGCCCCGCAGCCGCTCGTGTACGCGGCAATTGCAGCCGTCGACACTCGTTGGCGGTAGCCGTAGACGCGTCGCCAACTGCAGTTGCCTCTGCCGACGGCGCGTGACACTCGTGTATATTATGACTTAGTACCTAATGGCACTTCTGCATCTCCCTCCACAACAAACTAGTCGTACACCATCCGTTCACCCCAGTCCTTTCACTGCATCATCGCTTATTCATTCAATCAGTGTCGATGACTTTACTTCACATGGTTATCTTCAGGGTTCCCTGGGGTTAAGATTGAGTTGTTTTATATCGTAATTAATGTTGCATAATGTAGTTTTAATTAATGTTTGAGATGAGGTATTATACATATTATGTAGAACAGATACTTTCTTTTAAACTCAAACCAATTTACAGGCACTTTTGAATTGTCAAGAAGTCGGTCAGTCAGAAAATATGAAGCTAGTTGCCCATTCCAAAGCGTAGTAGGTACCTATGGAGAAGAACGGGCAAGAAACTCCATGGACACTATTAGATTATATTTTTACAAAAATATTAGTTACATCATTAAAGTTGAATTTATATGTAAGAACAATGTATAAAACGTCGTATTCTGTCATTGGCACGCCTTTCAAAAAAATACCTCGTTCGTGCTTTATTAAAAATATAAAGCATTCAGCAAGTTGATAGTGAGAGTTCCTTTAATTGGGAGATCAAAAGATAAAAAAAGCAGGCTAGACCAAACGGGAAACATGAATTTGCGGGGAGGCAATTGTTTATGGGACATTAACATTTAACCAGGCACTGATCTAAACTCCGTGTGCGTATGGGTGTACAGCGATCGATATATTATTATGGTAAGAGCTGATTTTCCACCTGTAGCCAACAATAAATGAATTTGAATTTGAGAGTTTGACATAGCATCGTCAGCCTATAACGTTCCCACTGCGGGTTGGTGGACGTCACATGTCTTCGAATATTTACTAATGCGAAACCCCACTGACCCCTCCATGGGTCGGTCAATAACATCAAGTCGTTGCTGGCCTGCCTTGAGGAGCTTGGGTAGATTGTATAATCGATATTCCCACCCTTACACAAAATATGCGCATTGATGTTGAGTTACCGCCACTGCTGGTGGAGGGCTGGTGCTGGTGCTAGTAGTAGGTACCTATTACCTAACCCCACTAACACGCTCGCAGAACAAATGGCCGATGGGGCCGAAAGGTTCTGGAGTGGCGACTGCGTACCGGAAGACGTAGCATTGGAAGGCCTCCCACAAGGTGGACCGACGACCTTGTGAAGGCCGCAGGAACCCGTTGGATGCGAGAAGCACAGAACCGGTCGAAGTGGAGGTGCTTGGGGGAGGCCTATGTCCAGCAGTGGACGTCTTTCCGCTAAAATGATGACTAACACAGCTAGATTCAGGGACCAGACCCCTTGTTCAATAGACGCTCGAGATCAACGAGTCAGTCCAATTTTTTCTAACCTCAATAAATTACGGAACCTTTACACCAAAAAAACAGCTCAACCAAGTTTTTCCCACATACATGATTAAAGGCAATAGGATTTGCAAATATCTAGATAATTGATGCAGTTACTGCTTGATCACTGGTCACGCACTGCCGCGTCATGAAAACTATAGTACTAGCAGTTTATTGAAAGTATGCGCGTGGGCTACCGATTTATGACGACGGTAGGAGAAAATATGCGTAGAAACCCTCGCTGAGGTGGGAGAATCCAAAGAAAAGCAGGATAGGTATCTTGGTTTATTAGTGATTGTAGCGAGGACAACCTCCACAAGTGGGGGTTTATGGGTTTATGCGGTGTCTCTCCACAGACAATGGCTCACCTCCCATCTTGCACCGCATGCCCTGTCACCTGCACACGTGAGGACCTAATGGCTGCGTTGGTGAATTTTATCCGCGTTGCTGGATTTTAGGCCAAACAAATTTATGATAAAAAAAAACTATATTTTTCATCAACACGTTAAGAAGAAGTGATTGAAACCCTCTTGCATCGAATTGGACGTTTTTCATACGATTGTCTAATAGACAAGCATCCTCAAGTGACGGAGCTTTAGTCTAGTGTACTCCGTGCAACAGCATGACTTTTATCTATACTCAACGAAGACAGTTGCTATCTGTGGTGGCCCATTGGTAACGGCCGCGACTTAGGAGTTGTAGGTCGTGGGTTCGAACCCAAGCAGGCTCTTTAGTTTGTGTAAATAATTTCATCATCACTGCTCTCAAAACAGTGATGGAAAATATCGTGACGAAACGGGCATGTCCTAGAACCAAAACTTCAAAGACGTGGCATCTACCAACCCGCACTGGGCTTGCGTGGTCTACCACGCAAGCCCAGTGCGGGTTACGGGGTTACAGCCCACTCCTTCCGGATGAGAGAAGGCTTGTGTTATAGGCTGATTATGCACTTCCTTTATTTGTGACGTCGTTTGTAGAGTCTAGGCAACGTGCTATGCTTCTTATGCTGTTGCAGTTTCTACTCTAGGACTTGGCTGCTTGTAGACTGCCTTATGTCCTTCTTCCATTTCTTTTATGTGTCTTGTGCAATTGTACTTACATAAGGAACTGTTACACATTACGCATATTATTCCGTTATATTTTAACATGCAACTTCAGTGTCTGCTTGCGTGCTTCAATTGTAGATGTTAACGCATCGTCGAAAGTGCCGTATAGGAACGCATGATTGTCGATCAGTGACAAAAAAATATAGCTGTTCCCGTGAAGGTTAAAAAATATGGTGACTGTTGGTATTCCGGTGCGTAGAAAAAGAAATGATGCTTTATAAAATATCGAAGCTACATTAGGCGTTCCATACCAGAGTATCATTAGCATCTAAGGCTTTGCAGCCGCGAGTGGGCGTTAGCCTGTTCTAGTATATTTCTCCAACATGACCTATTTCCGGATTTTTCTCTCCAATTTCTCACTCCAACGGTTCTTAAATCATGGTCTAAGCCATCCAACCATCTGAGATTGGGCCGCCCTCGACTTCTCCGACGATCCGGTTTACTATCCAGTAAACGTTTGGGAGCTCTGGCTTCGTCCATTCTTGCGACATGTCCTACCCATCGAATACTACTTTGATGGTTTTAATTACATTAGACTCGTCGTACATCTCGGCGCTCATGGTTGTACCGCGTTCGCCATTGCTCGTTTTTCAGCACTGCATCGAATATGCACCTGAGGATTTTCCGTTCGAATACTAACAGAGAGTTCTTGTCTTTTTTGCTTAGTTTAAACTAGAGTATACCTAGCAGAAAACGTGTTGCGCCGACCAAGTAAGAAGATGATTTTATTTATTTATTTATTCACCCCAATAAGTACAACATTTTACAGTCACAAGACGATGTTATACACACTTAATAAACTATCTATAAACTAAAATTTAAAAAAATTACAATATTATGCCTCCTTCAATGCACCTTTGTGCTCCTAACACAAATTCGGCAGGCTATCGAACACATCTTCCGACGGCATATTATTTATAATACGTGCAGCTCTTGACAAAGGAGCAAACTTGAGTAAATTCGTCCTAGCCCATGGCACATCTAACAAAGCGGGGCGGCGGCGCGCCCCCACATACCCGTCCGGGACACGCAGCCGCAGCGCCTCCATCACATCTGGGTGGTGCACCAGACCGCGCAGCACCCTACCACGTACTTTACTAACCGACTAGTGTACCCGACGGCATGGTCGGGTACACTAGTCTCGACACAAACAAACTCGGATACATAAACGGGTAGAATAGGTAAACCCCATATTGCTTCAAATATAAATACCTCGTGAATTTATTTTGTATCTTTTCAACCATTAGATTATAATGATGTTGACGACCAGACTACCTAGCTAGCTCATGCCGAGGTTAATCGGATGTGTCAATATCATTACTGCAAAGTAGGGCAAGCAAAAGTAGAGACAGGTTAAAGCAACGATGGATGGATTGTGTAAAAAATGATACAACACTGTCCTCCCATACCTGTTAACGCTGTAATTTGAAAACATTGTAAAAGCCAATATTTTTTAAAAGAGTTAGGCCCGGTTTCCGTCAAGGCGGAGAAGAGCGGAGAGGAGACCAGATGTTTTGTAAATGACCAATAAGATATCGTTGTTTCTAGGTCTCCTCTCCGTGTATATCTTATTGGTCGTTTACAAAACATCTCTTCTCCTCTCCGCTTGTCTACGCTTTTGTGAAAGTCATAACTGCGGAGTTTCTTGCCGGCTCATCTCCATAGAAAACAACCAATTGGAACCGTGCACCTAGCTTCTGACGTTTCACAAGTGCCCATGTAGGTTTATATGAAATAAAATATTTTGATTTTTAAAATGATATAGCGGGTAAGGGGGTGATCACTAAGATGACGGCTGATAGAAACGTATGAAAGAGGGGGTCATGACGTTGACAGAACAATGATGACTTTTGAGGGTTTCAAAGACATCGTGCAATTTATTCATTCATTCATTCATTCACACCGCTTAAGCTCACTGGCAAGCGGCTATAAGGGGTCTCCCTTGTTTGACCGAAAGGAATTTGACAAATTTTCATTTCCCAAAAAATGTTTCGCATAATTTCATTTGCCAAATTATAACTTAGCAAAAAATCTATTGTTAAAAAATTGTAACGCAAACCTTATGTTTGGCAAATGAACGTTTAAACTATAACTTGTTTACCAACTAGTACTTTTAACATTTTTCATTTAATCAAATGTTTCAGTTGGAATAACAGTTTTTACGCAAAATCAAATAAGCCAAATATTTAGTATCGTCAGTTTTCAATTCACCCTTTCCTATTCAGTCAAATGCTTCAATGACAAAAATGTGAACTGCTAAGTGGGTAGGAGGTAAATCAAAAATTCTAAACAGGTACCTAATAATAATATGAATATTAACTATTTTTTTTCTATATAATGTAGTCGTTCCTGGCACTCGCCGGCCGCTGCCGCGGCACCGCTCGCTTCGCTCGCTCGGCTCGTGCGTAGGAGGTCACAGTTTTAACCTAACCTAACCTACCCATTTTTTTTAAAGAAGAAATTAACCTAATCTAAATAGTTGAGTTCCGGGTAACTTAAAACAATATCTTTTTTTCTATTAATGCAAGTCGTGTCTGGCACTCGCCGGCCGCTGCCGCGGCACCGCTCGCTTCGCTCGCTCGGCTCGTGCGTAGGGGGTCACAGTTTTAACCTAACCTAACCTAACCATTTTTTTTTAAATAAGTAATTAACCTAATCTAAATAGTTGAGTTCCGGGTACCCTACTAAAAACAATATCTTTTTCCTATTAATGCAAGTCGTGTCTGGCACTCGCCAGCCGCTACCGCGGCACCGCTCGCTTCGCTCGCTCGGCTCGTGCGTAGGAGGTCACAGTTTTAATCTAACCTAATTACCAAAAAATGCTATTTTTGCCTTAACATATTTTGTCTTAACAAATCATTTCACCAAACGTTTATTGTCTGAAGATTGTTTGCTGTAATAAATCATTTGATTATAGACCAAATGCCATAATGACATTATACTTGGCAATATTTTGCCAAGTAAAAATTTGACCAAATGAAAATATGCGAACTAAAATCATTCGAAATATTGCAATGGTATAAAAAAAGGTTGCTAAAATTTGTTTGGGTAATGAAATTTTGGCAAAATCTTTTCGGCAAAACGGCAGGCACCCGGCTATAAGATCACAATCTCATGGTACACAGTAGTCCGTATCATGCGCTCGCGCACTTATATGGGAGGGTGCGGAAACGCTGGTCGAATGCGTAAATAATTGCGTGTATTTCGCAAGCACAGACAGGCAGTATCTATTGTCTATCAAGCCGCGCAAGTAGTGCTATAGTTGAGTAAAAGTATAGTTTTAAATACTGTGCGTGTGTTTTGAAACGATCGATGGTCTGGTTTTTTCCAAGTTTTGAAGGTTTAGACTATGTTATGATGTGGAAACTGCAGTGTAGTGATTCCTTTGTTTTTCTTAAGCGTCTTTTCCGTGAAAGATGAATTTCTTGGAGAGGCTCTTGAACAATTTACCTCATTAGCAATCTTTTGAGATCTCTCTTAACTAGGATATTTCGTATAGATTATTTTGCTAATTGTAAAAGATTTTTTAGAATGTTTAGCTGAGATGACAGATTTAAAGTGTGAGCTCATTTTGTGTAGGTTACAATTTTGAATGACAAAAAAAATTTTGTAAACATTATTCAATCAAACTAACTACCTACTTAACAAATATACCTACTTGAAGATACTAATTCATTCGAATCATCGTTCTAACTCTAACTTCTAACGTTAGCATACTTCAAGGTCAATCCTCGTTATTTAAAACGTGCAAAATGTAGTCGCAGTCACATCTCGGCAACAAAACAAACAAATGTCAAAAATGTAGGGAAATTAGTGGTATTTTTGACAGAATAAGACTGTGCTCAAACTGTTTAGGTACTTAAAATTACGAGAATGGCCCCTCAGCAGTACGATTCTGTAACCATCTCACCGTGAAAACTTAGGTGAAGTGAGCGTGGAGTGAGCTGTCATTCCAACTAATGCTAGGGATTGACACTATTGACAGCTCACTCTAAGCTCACTTCACCTAACTTTTCACGGTGAGATTTTTACAGAATCGATCGGCTGTTTCTACTACTGTTTTTTTTTTTCTTTTGGCCCTTGAGCCGATGTACGACTATTCTGCCCGCATCATAACATCACGCTAGGATCCTAAGGAGCTGAGTAAAATGTAAAAAGTCAGACAGACGCTAAGCGAAAACGAAGTAATAGCGCGGACAGGCGATGCGATGCGACGCGGTGGGGGGGGGGGGGGGACCAAGAAATTTTACGCGAACGAAGTCGCGGGCAGAAGCTTATAGGTAGTCATAGTTAAAATAACTGTGAACGGACAGTAGGTAGAAACTACGAGTATTAAACTCTAGACGCAGACTATTCTTTTGTTTCGTCTTCTATATCGCAACAAATTCTATTTTCAATGCAGTTTTCGTTTGCGGCAGTGGAGGATGGGCAAAATAAATTTCCCCAGTTATGTTTTTAAGTCCCATGTGATAGGGGGCGAGCCTATCAACTGTTCACATATCCGGGCTGCTACTGATAAATTCCTGATAAAAAAATACAATGACACTTTGTCCGACCTAGGAATCGAACTCAATGGGGTAATTACGTAACACATAAAATGGCAATCGATAGCAATGGGTTTCATTTTGACAGTTCAACAACATTCATTGCGTTATTCACGTTGTTGAGCTGATGAATGTTTCAAACTCATCAAGCAATGGATTAGCTCATCAAAACTCTCGGATTGTTATTTAAAGTGTGTTATGCACGCCTGCCAGGGCCGCGGGTTGTTCGAAAGAGATACCGTGGCCCCTGGCATAGGCAACTGAAGGAACCCGGGTGGGTTTAAGTCAATAAAAGTCTGACACGCCCTCCTGCTCCGTCCAGAGCGGAAGAAGTCATATGATGACTTCCCGCGCAGGACTTCGTCCTCAGCAGTATCGTCTGCGACCACTATACCGACGATGCAGTCACCATAACAGTATTTGTTTATAATTTTATGCGTTTGCGAAAGTGATTGTACGGAGTGATTGGCGGAAAATGAAAAGTTATTGACTTCGAACTAATTGATACTGTATCGATGCATATGGATTGAAGTGTCGAATGCGGTAAATGTCATCGGTATGCGAGGGTTGGGTAACATTGAACACATGCAAAGATTTTGTAAAGGAATATTTATTTAAAGTTAATTAAAACGGTACAACACCAATTAAATTAATTAACATAGAGACAATAATTACGTTGATAATTATGTTAAATATAATTTAATTTAAAACAGCGGACTCCCTTTGCATACTTTCTCTCACAGAACACCAGATTTATACTCATAATTTTACTCCATTAATCCGCAAACACATCACGTTCAGGGTTGGCAGTCAAAAGGGCATTCAGCACCTTTAGAGTACGACAGACTGGGGATTCGGCTCTGGCTACAGACGATCTATTCTGTAAAAATCTCACCGTGTAAAGTTAGGTGAAATGAGCTTAGAGTGAGCTGTCAATAGTGTCAATCCCTAGCATTAGTTGGAATGACAGCTCACTTCACGTTCACTTCAACTAAGTTCTCACGGTGAGATGGTTACAGAATTGCACTACAGTTTTAGATGACGGTTGCGCAAATAGATTGTGCCGGCGGCTCTGACGGTGTCTATGAGGTCGGTGGGGGACGGTGAATATCCTAATGCGTTCCGATGATTTAATTTTGAACCCTATTTCCAAAACCATGTTTTTAAAGTCCTTATTTTTATTCTACCCTAAGACCCTATTTCTCTGCCGTTCACAGGGTAATCTTGTAAAGCTTAATGGTGAACCAGAATTCGTGCCATAGATTATTAAGACACCGCAAAAAACAATACGTTTCTGGAATGCAGTTCTGTGCGATTTAATGAAAAACTTTTTTGTATTTATTCTGCTGTTTCGTATGGTAAGGAATCCTTAGACTAACATGACCGGACTTAATTTAATTTGAATACTGTGACAAATTCAAGTCCTTTCAAAGCTTCCTCAACTATTCTAGTATTACAACTAATAGAGTATTATTTGTGTTATTGTTCCAGGTCCGGGCTTCATCGAAGAGTTGGACATAGAGGCCTACATGAGCTCCGTCGGCGAGGGTTGCTATGCACCCCAGACTATCGATCCACGCCGGACCGGGTAAGCTTATCTTCCATTCAGAAATAGAGCAACATTTATTCGATAAGGTTGACAGAAGTAAAAGAAAAATAACAAAGAATTTTATACAAGGAATGAAGGAACATAACAGTCATGTTAAATAATAAATGTCCCGCAGACTGGTATGTACAGACGCCAGCAGGTCAAGCTACCCGAAACTGTCAAATTTTCCCAATCAACCTTGAACCTTAATTCTTTAGCGATAAAGTTTAAAATCTATTAAAGAAATTTGACAGATTGTAGTAGCTTGATGTGCTGGCGTCTGTACGACGCGACAGCGGAACGCGGCTCTAGTAGAACATCATCATCATCAGCCTATAGCAGTCCACTGCTGGACATAGGCCTCTGCTATTGCACGCCATTCAACTTGATTATCGGCAACTCTCATCCAGTTGTTACCAGCCATCCAGTCATCATTTGTTCTAGTAGAACAAACTGCATGCTACTAGAATCGCGTTGTACCGTCGTTGCGTCGCATCGCACCAGACTGCGGGAGCCTTTACGCTGAGTACACTTGATCCGAAAGGATCATTACCACTCAATGATTGCAGACAACTTTATAGGATAATGGCGCCGATTCCCTTGTTCACAAACTAAACTAAATTTAAGTTCAGTGCATCTTTTTCTTTCTATTTCTTTAAGAAAAGGACAGAAGATAAATATTAGTTTAGTCCTGTCAAATTAGTCAGCGCCTGACGTAAATTGACGTATTTTTAGTAGCCATTTTTTTAATCACATCTAAACTGTCTATGGAGTATCTTGATTTGACAGGACTAAACTAATATTTCTCTTCTGTCCTTTTCTTAATGAAATAGAAAGAAAAATATGCACTGAACTTAAATTTAGTTTAGTTTGTGAACAAGGGAATTAGTGCCACTGTTCTATTGCGGATAGGTCCAGTGCCCTTGCATGGAGTCTCTTCGTGGTGCTTAAGGATACATCACAAGGAGACTTAGGACTTTCACTAAGTGTCGTTCGGGAACCTGCCCAAGTTATAGGGAAGACGAATTTGTTGCCCCCGGCATCGAGCAAATTCGGCGTGACTGTGGCGTTACACTGATGATCTTGGCATTTCTTGGCATGTACGGACGCCAGCAGGTCAAGCTACCCGAAACTGTCAAATTTTCCCAATCAACCTTGAACCTTAATGTTTTAGCGTTAAAGTTGAAAATCTATTAAAGAGATTTGACAGATTGTAGTAGCTTGATGTGCTGGCGTCTGTACCAAGGACGGTAGTGCTTGTAAGAGGATTGCAGGCATAGCCCTCGCTAGCTCGTTAGCATTTTCTTCCCCTGGTGCAGTTAAAACAAGGATTTCCCCACGAAAAAACATTATGCACCTCAAACAGGCTAAAAAACAGTTTTTTTTCCAGGGCCTAAGCAAACAACATCATCATGCTTAGGACAGTTCCCGTTGACCTAAGGGCTGGCTTTTACCTTGGCCAGAGGCTAAGCATTGCCATACAACGTGGCAATGCCGCCAGTCTCTTGGGTACATTACCAGTCGACAGCGATGCGGATGAATATTTCGACGCAATATTTTAGTTTTTTAATAGTTTTAGTTAGGATATTATATTTTTATTTTAATAATTCGTAGTTTGTTCATGCTTAGTAAAGTAACACCATTCTTATTTCAATTTCAGTGGCCACCAACTCCCAGAGAGTCCACCAGACTCAGGATCAGAGAATCCTTACAGCCCTTCAGAGACCGCGGTCTCCCACGCCATAGCGGTACCCCAAGCAGTCCTCAGTTCTGACTACATGCTAGTCCACGACCACATACCTACCCACGAGATCCTGCAACAGAATGGCGACTACATCTACGAGGAGTTGAAGACAGATAATATTGACCATGAGGTGTTGAGGAGTAATCTGAATGATGTGGTGGTGTTGCCCCAGGATTCTAATATTGTGGAGCTTGGTATCAGGACTGTGAGACATGATTTGGGGCTGGGCGATGTTTATCAGAACAGGTGAGATACTCAATATATTAAGTTTATTCTGTGAATGACTCAGACCATGATAAAAATATTACCAGCCTGAAAAATGGTAGAGGACTTACAATTAAGCGACTCGTGGAGGTTATTTTAATTAAATCTTTAATTATTGTTGTTCTCATGAATTAACGTGATCAGTAAACGTTTAATCATAATTACAATTCAATTAAAATAGATAAGAAGTGCAGGTCGGACTCGCACACGTAGGGTTCCGTGCTACAAGGCAAAAAACGCCGAAAAACGAACCGCCGTCATGACGATACATACAAGCAGGGCGCACCTTACTGAAGCTATCCTTTAACTACTGTAGGAATCATTCGAACTTAGCTTTATACCAACACAAGAGAAGATTTAATGTAAATACATTCCTCAATCAACCCGCTCTGGGCCCGCGTGGCGGATTACGGTCCACTCCCTCACACAGAGAGGAGGCGCGAGTCCCAGCAGTAGGATCATTGTAGGCTAATTATGCTATATTTCTGAATACCAACAAAGACTCAATGTTACCCTTCTCCCCAGATACAGCCAGATGAGGGTAGACATGCCAGAGCTGGAGCAGGGCATGATAAACCCGCAGCTGGTGGCGCTGGGTCACGAGACCCTGACGCCGGTGTACACCAGCCTGCAGGAACCCAGCACGAAGAAGAGGAAGCATTCACAGGATACGAACTCTCAAGTGAAGTGCGAGCCTGGTGAGTTATTGGGAATTGTTTTTATAAAACTGAAATTGGAAAGAGTAATGTAGAGTCAAACAGTTTTTTACACACGCTGTGGGAGGTAAAATGTTATTTTAATCTGAAAAGTTGTACGAAATATTATTTTAATTACAAAAAAAAAAAACTCCTCTCATTTCTGTTTTTATTTTGCGGTTTGTCGCGTACGCCAATCGAAATTTTGGGCATCGTATAGTTTCGCAGTGTTCCACGTAAACTGCTAAATATGACAATTACTTTGTGAAAACTTCCATAGACTATAAAACTTACTGCAGGATATAATTATGCAGATAATTTTCGTTTATTATGCATGATGATCAGGGGGTCTACTACGAAGTG
The DNA here is from genome assembly GCA_911387795.2 of Apamea monoglypha. Lineage (NCBI taxonomy): Eukaryota > Metazoa > Arthropoda > Insecta > Lepidoptera > Noctuidae > Apamea > Apamea monoglypha. Next base: position 5,826,247 of record OU426942.1, on the reverse strand, counting down.
TAAAGTGCGAATGTTCGGATCGGACCAACACATGGCCGAACCGAATATTATTGAAAAATGCGAAAAAAGTTCGGATCGGCTCAGTTGGGTCGGGACCATAGTCAATATTCGAAAGAGTGTAGGAGTGTAGGATCGAGACCGACCGAACCAAATAGTAACTTCGTAGCAGGAAACGGCCGAACATTCGGCCGACACTACTTCGGAGTAGACCCCCAGATTCGTATGACCGTAAAGTAAAAAAACTTAAAAAAACCATTCTTAACTTTATTTTTCTTCCACCAGCGGCCCTATCACCTGAGAGCGTAACCCACGTCCCCCGCCCCGCGCCCCCCTCAGTGGACGGCTCGGAGGCGGGTGACGATGCTCCCCTGCAGTGCATCAGGTTCGGCAACTTCCAGCAAAACGTCTGGCATTCGCTGTATGACTGCAACTTGAAGCCGCTGTGAGTATGAAAATAAAAAATACAGATCTTAGGTAGGCTGTAGATTTAAATTTCCATTTCGAGATTAAATAACAAGTATACTGGAATATTAAAAAAAAAATGTTAAGAGCTTTTACGCACAGCATCCAATTCGGCACCCTAATAGCGTAACACACTATCGATCACAATCTGAATCATTTTGAAGGATATTTCTAATCCATTGCTTCATATGTTCGAAAATGTGTCTGCTCAACAACGTAAATAACGCAATGAATGTTGTTGAACTGTCAAAATGAAAGCCACTGCTACCGATAGTGTGTTACGCAATTACCTCGCCGATCTGAGAAATTACGATCTGAAAAAAATGTTCTAAATTCGGACGGATGGAATTTGGATGTAGTGCGCAAACGCTGTAATTATTATATGAGGGGCACACAGCAATGGGCAGCTCGCCGCCCGGCAAGGACCAGGCCCGAGTCAACGGCGCGTTGTGTTCCACGCTCGCCTCAAAGAGATGTCAGCACAAACTGGCGGGGTCCGCTAGGGCCGATGCCTGCCAGGGCCGCGGGTGGGTTTTAGTCAGTAAAAGTCTGACACGCCCTCCTGCTTCGCCCAGGGCGGGAGAAGTCATATGATGATTTCCCACACAGAAAAAAAAAAAAAGGAGGCGCACACAGAACAGCAGGATTCGTAATTGACGGCTATGTGACGTATCTTTTTACACCCTGCATATATTCTCTATGTTTAGCTTATAATCAATCCGGAAATGCAAGTTTTTATTCTCTATCACAAACGCTGAACCATTTTATCCAACAACCGTATTTCTCTTCCAGTCAACCTCCCTCCTACGTAGTGGGTGCTGATAAAGGCTTCAACTACTCCCAAATAGACGAGGCCTTCGTCTGCCAGAAGAAGAACCACTTCCAGGTCACCTGTCAGATACAGATGCAGGGCGATCCTCACTATGTGAAGACCGGTGACGGGTTCAAGAAGATCAGCAATTTCTGTTTGCACTTCTATGGTGTTAAGGTGGGAAAAATGTTAATAATATTATTTAGAAGTCGTCTCGCGAATTTACCCGGAGAGAAACCTTTACAAAAACCTTTGACGTTGCTTAAGACTAGGATACATAACTTGGTTAACGAAAGGTCATACGGTTTAGGTAAACCCTGACTCCTAAACTAGGTGATCCTGTGACCTAGGAATCGTCACTCACTGGACGCCTGAGGGACGAAATCGCCGTCGAGGTAGACCACTGCGAAGGTGGTGTGACGATCTGATAAGGTTCGTAGTGTCAACATGACCAGAGATCGCACAAGACAGGTTTGGAAGGAAAAAGGGAAAGCCTTTGCCCAGCAGTGGGACTAAATGTGGGCTAAAAAAAATGTAGTTAACAATTTATATTAGTAACAATTTATGTGAGATGTGGGTTAAAAAGCTGAATACAAGAATAATAGGAGCGGTCGATGTGGTGAGGCTTAGGGGAGGCTTATGTCTAGTAGTGTGGAAGTCCTTCAGCTGTGTGGTAGCATCTACACATACAACTACGTATCACACTGACGTCATACAAAACCCTGCATCGCGCAAGCAGAGTTTACCGCGTAACTAGCATAGCATACAGCGTCCCGACATCAATCGTCGGGTGCCCTGGCTGGAGGCCTTAATTTATTGAGGCATCCACAGGCAAGTCCGGTTAAGAGAGATGCCATACAATAAAATAAAAAAACAATCGTCGGGCAGTTGCCCACCGGACACGACACCCGTCTGGGTCAGAGGATCCTTCCTTTTCTATGGAGGATGAGTGAGCTTTACACCCTGTTCCTCATGCCTCTATATAGCTGAAATGACTGATCAAAAAACTGCATTATAATGCAAATGGAATTGCCATGGACAAGTCTGCCCCATAGTGAACAATTGTGGCTTAAGTAGCAAAAAAATGGTGCTTTGACGAGATTGCAAGCATTCTGCAATCTTCGGATCGAAATGGATGAATTTCTTGAAAAATGAAAAGTAGAAGTTCGGGATCGTATCGTTTTAAAAGCACATAAAACTTTCTTAGTTCTTCTATAATCTTTTAGACTTAGGTATTTTTATAAACATGTTTTATTGCAGGCGGAGGACCCAAGTCAAGAAGTGAGAATTGAACAAAGTCAATCAGACAGAACCAAGAAACCCTTTCATCCTGTACCGTAAGTATCGTAATGATAACCCAACCCGCTCCAACTGCAACTCATCATCTGTCTGTCTTTTCCCAACTATGTTGGGGGCGGCTTCCAGTCTAACCGGATGCAGCTGAATACCAGCATTTTACATGGAGCGACTGCCTATCTGACCTCCACAACCAGATGGCAGGTGCTCCTTGTAAAATACTGGTACTCATCTGCATTCGGTTAGCCTGGTAGCCGACCCTAACATAGTTGGGAAAAGACTAGGCAGATGACGATGATGACTCTTGGGGCCATTATACTTATACAAAATATATATTCCCTTCCCTCAGAGTCGAAATCCGCCGCGAAGGCGCAAAAGTGACAGTCGGCCGTCTCCACTTCGCCGAAACCACAAACAACAACATGAGAAAGAAAGGCAGGCCCAACCCCGACCAGAGACACTTCCAGCTGGTGGTCGCTCTGAGGGCGCACGTGGGACACACTGACTTCATCATCGCGGCCTCTGCTAGTGATAGGATCATTGTGCGGGTAAGTCATGTTAGTTGTTGATTTGTTATTTATGGCTTTTACACAAATCTTATATCTTACTACCCTCTGCCCGCGACTTCGTCCCCGTTAATTTCGGCCCCAGACCCATTCCGTCGCATCCCATCGCTCCGTGCTACCACTTCGTTTTCGCTTAGTGCTCTTATCGATTTTTTTTTTCATTTCGCTCGGCTCCTAAGTGTCGTTGCGTGATGTTAGATAGCCTATAACCTTCCTCAAGAATGGGGCTATCAAATGCAATAAGATTTTTTTAAATCTGACTGTTAGCTCCGGAGATTACCCCCTACATACATTCAAACAAACAAATTGTACCTCTTTATAATATTAGTATAGACTAGCTTCTGCCAGCGACTTCGTCCGCATGAATTTTTATTCCTCGGGCACACCCCGTCACATCGCATCGCCTTTACTGTGTTCTTTCTCCCTTTTTTAGTTTCTGCTCGGATCTCGGCTCGGATTTGAAAAATATTTTTTTCATTTTATCTGTCTTGCATAGGGTCGCAGCATAATGCTGAGCGATAGCCGTTTTGCGTGGACGTGATGCCCGTTTCCCCCAACCCTTTCTTAATTTTTTTTTTGTGTTTTTATGGTCCTTTTTCGTCATGTCTACCGCAAAAAAGAAGATAAACGCATTTTAACGTATTTTCTTTGTTTCTTCTTCATTTATTTGATAGCCTCATTCTTGAAGAAGGTTATAAGCTACTTAACATCACGGAAGGACCCTTTTTTTTTCTTTTTTTTTTCGGATGGGAAGTCATCAAATGACCCCTCCCGCTCTGGGTGGAGCCGAAGGGAGTGTCAGACTCTTACTGACTAAAACCCACCCATGTTCCTTCCTGTGCCCTTTATGTTCCGGGGTAGCGGTAACCCTTTCGGACAATCCCGCTGACCCGGCAGGCTTCGGCCCTAAGGGGCCCCCCAAATTATGCTGACAACTCTTTGAGGCGCGCGTGGAGCACTTACGCGCCGTCCGGCACGGGCCTGGTACTGATCGGACGGTGAGCTACCCATTGCTCTCCGCCCGCAGGCCCGACGGAAGGACCCTTAGGAGCTGAGAAAAACAAAAAACAGTGAGAAAGAACGCTGCGTGAAAACGAATTACAGGCCCGGGTAGGCGATGCGATGCGACAGGTGTCGTGTCGGGAGAACAAGGAATTTCACCCGGACGAAGTCGCGGGCACAAGCTTGTTCTAATAATAAAGCTGAAAAGTTTGCTAGTGTTTTTGTTTGCTGTAAAAATACACTGCTGAAATAGTCTGATAGTGACACCACATTTCAACTCAACCCCCTTCGTCCCCCAGGCATCAAACCCCGGTCAGTTCGAGTCAGACTGCACAGAGAGCTGGTGGCAGCGAGGAGTGTCAGACAACAGCGTGCACTTCACTGGCAGAGTCGGAATCAACACTGACAGGCCGGACGAGTCCTGTGTTGTTAACGGTAAGAAAAAAGCAAGGAAATATCATTCAGCCCAAAGCACGGAGGTAAAGAAGACAGGCAGAAAGGTCATGTGCATTGCACCATATACGTGTATGACGAAATGTATGGACGTAAACGAAGCGAAAGGAGTATATTAGTAGTAATAAGGATTGTAGCAGAAGACGTTCTTTAGTTTCTACCAACTCCCATGGGAAGAAGGGGTATTAGTTTTCGGAAAAAAAAACTTTAAGACCTTAATTATAAAGTTCATTTTGTGCTACAACTTAAATAATTTTTGTGACTTTTTCATCTGTCAGTCATTCTAAAATCAACTTTGCTAGCACTTACATAAAGTTGATATTTGTTTAAGTGGAAATAACATAAACTGGAAACAAGGATTTAATGTACTTACCTACCTGCAATGTTCAGTCTGTATGTTTAAGGGCTGATTTTTCCATCGTCAAATAACTTTTATTCGAGAAATAAAATTAACGCTTGACAGATTTTGAATGGAAGAACTGTCAAAAATTCAAAATTATTCCTCGAATAAAGTTATCAGATGATTGAAAAATCAGCCCTAAGTCAAACGGTGGCACCGAAGGACTTGACTTGAAATAGCTCTTTTAGTTCGCTAATCACCGCTCTTTTTTTATTCCCCAGGTAACCTCAAAGTGATGGGTCACATCCTGCACCCGTCAGACGCTCGCGCCAAGCACAATATCGAGGAACTCGACTCGGAGCAGCAACTGAAGAATATACAGAGCATCAGAGTGGTCAAGTTAGTAATAATCTCTACAATCTTTATGCTAGAACTAGATTCTTACACACACACACACACACACACACACACACACACACACACACCAACACACACACACACACACACACACACACACACACACACCCACGCGCACACGCGCCCACTGCCACGCATCACGCTGCATGGTGCGTATCAACGTACCTACGCGCGTACTTGCGGTAGTGCAGATCTGCGTCATCGTATGGGTTTTTTACGCACTCACGCGCTTAGTTGAGTTTTGTGGATTCACGGCGGCTCTGACTCATTTCATTTCATTCTAATTTCGATTTGATTTTGCGTCTTACATTATGTTTTGTTTTTTGTTTCTAATTAATTTTTCTATCTTCACTACGAGTAAAAAATCTTGTTAAAACGTAATATTTAAGAAGCCATTTTTTATGTAAGTGCTGTGTACGCCTGTAAATTACTGATTCACCATAACTCAATGCTTATGTTATTTTCTATTATGTTAATGTTTGTAGTGAATAGGTCGTTGGTGAACCTATCAAATAAAATAAAATAAATAAAAATAAATTCAAAGCCGTTCGCTGCGAGGCTTAGGTTGGATAAAGGTCCAACCTACATCAAAATGAAATGGCTTGGTTTGTGAAAATGTTATGTTATCAAATTATTATTTGAAGGTCTGTTAGTGGAAAAGAAATGGCTTGGTTTGTGAAAATGTTATGTTATCAAATTATTATTTGAAGGTATGTTAGTGGAAAAGATTAATCACCTGTTTGACTACCACTTTGAGTCTGTGCTGCTACTAAGAAATTCCTGAAGGAAACTCCCAATACTACTTTGTACAACCTGGGAATAGAACACAGGTCCCCGTGCTTAGTAGTATCGCTTTCGACCACTGGACCAACGAGACAGTTTACCAACCAATCTCCTTCGTTCAACTTCAAGCATTTATTTCAAACAAACCAATTACAGGCACTTTTGAATTATCAAAGGGTCGGTCAGTCAGAAAGATGAAGCTGACCGTTGCCCGTTCCAGAGCGTAGTAGATTCCTACGGAGAAGAACGGGCAAGAAACTCATGTTTTGTTGGTGTTCCTCCCCCACCAGATTCAACTACGACCCGTCGTTCGCGGAGCACTCGGGGCTGCTGGGCTACGACCCGGCGCGGCCGGCGCCGCCGCTGGACACGGGCGTCATCGCGCAGGAGCTGCGGCGCGTGCTGCCCGAGGCTGTCAAGGAGGCGGGAGACGTCACGCTGCCCAACGGAGACACTATTCCCAAGTTTCTTGTGGTTAATAAGGTGAGATATTACGTTTAAGACGGAAAATAGCATTCAAGGAAACGACTATGTTCGTAGAAAGAATAGCTGTAATGATAAAGTTATAGAGGTATGAGGAACAGTGTGTAAAGTTAACTCATCCTCCATAGAAAAGGGAGGATCCTCCGACCAGACGGGTGTTGTGTCTGATGGGCATGTGCCCGACAACTTTTTTTTGGTATTGCCTGCTCCCAGTTCAACCTAGGAGGTTGTGCCTCAATAAATGAAGGCCTCCAGCCAGGGTTTTGCCATTTTGGCCATTGTTACCCTTAAAAATCCTCTATTACGCAAAGAAACAGGACAAAACACAAACTTTAAAAAACATTCTAGGATCTCTTTTTTTTTCGGTTGGGAAATTATCAAATGACCCCTCCTGCTCTGGGTGGAGCGGAAGGGAGTGTCAGACTCTTACTGACTAAAACCCACCCATGTTCCTTCCTTTGCCCTTTATGTTCCGGGGTAGCGGTAACCCTTTCGGACGATCCCGCTGAATTCTAGGATCTCTTCACTTTGCGAACGATTAAGTAACCTTCCACTAAAAAACCAATAAAATAAAAGTTCCTTACGTGATAATCGCATGCACACACACACTCGTATATAATAGAAAGAGAGATAAAGTCACACGGAGGGGGGGGGGGTAATAACGCTTTTTCCTTACGAGAATCATAAGATACATAATATTGAAACTATATATTTCTTTTTGTTACCAGGATCGAATCTTCATGGAGAATCTGGGAGCCGTCAAGGAGCTGTGCAAGGTGACAGGCAACCTGGAGTCCAGGATCGACCAGCTCGAGAGGATCAACAAGAAACTGTGCAAGATCAGCGTGTTGCAGAGGAGGGATAGCTCACGGTCCAGTGTCAGTAATGGTAAGTGAAGAATATAGATATACTTAGAACATACATAAGTTCTTCTAACTGAACAGACAGCTGTGCTGCTGGGGAGTTTGTTGCGCCTCTTCTTCTTCCCAGAAAAAGCACTAGGAAGTGGTGAAGGTTATGTAATTTTGACGTTCAAAAAGTGTTGATTCTTAGCCTATTTTCATTAAATGACTTGATTATGATTTTTACATACAAATTAAATAACATTCCGCGTGAAAGTGGAAATCCTGCTCAAAACGTGTTTAAAGATCGCTGTCGCCTTTAAAAGATACGCAAAATATCACTTTAAAATTCGAGCGGTGTCTCGTTGTGAATCCGCGATAATTTACTTTAAAAACAAATGAGTTCGCTTTCGAATTGTGTGCGCTCACTTGAGTGAGGTGAGCAGTGAACTTTACAGCTGTGCGATTCTGTAACCATCTCACCATGAAAACTTAGGTGAAGTGAGCGTGGAGTGAGCTGTCATTCCAAATAATGCTAGAGATTGACACTACTGACAACTCACATCAAGCTCACTTCACGTTTTCATGGTGAGATTTTTACAGAATCGACCGACTGTTCACTTATTGGAAAGTTGGAAACCCCTTCAAGTGACTGCTGTGTTGGCGTGTTTTTTGGAACCTACTTTCAACTGATCAGGATTGTACTGAGCCCTGACTGTCTAAAATGAATTAAATTAACTAATTACGTGTGCGTTAGTTAGTTTTTAGTGTAATTATAATGTTGTATGTATTTATAGTATTTTTAAGTTATATTAATATTGTATTGTATGTGCTTTGATGGCTGAAATAAATGGAAAAATAAAAAATGCTTTGAAAGCGTTCTAAATCACACCTTATTTGTGTGAAATTAAGAAAACCAAAGGAGAAGATTCTCGCTCAACCTCGCTATCAACCAACTAATATGTCAGCAGGAGGTGATTTAACATCAAAACTGCAACTCGCAAACTCATTGACTTATTCCGTTTCAGATTCCCGCTACTCAGCAATGTCAAACTCATCAAAATCCCTGTACAGCGACGGAAACATATCAATAGACCAAATCAGAGACATAGCACGCAACATTAGGAAACACGAGTGTTGCCATAAGCTAAGCCATAACTCCCCGAAATATACCCGAAAACAGTGCAAAAACTGCCATGGAAACTACTCGAAATATGGGAAATATTACAACTATAACAAGACCTGCGTTAGATACCATTCAAGTAAACTTGAAAAGCCCGAAAATGTGGAAAACCCGGCTTACGCAGACCCTATTCAAAAGTACCCGGACGAAAGCTACGAAAGTACTTTGACGAAGAAAAAGGACACTTGTCTATGGTTGAAGAGTGACGATAATTTTTCATATGGCAACTCTAAATTGGGTATTTGCTGTCGGAAAGAGTATGGGGATACCAGCAGTGAATTGATTTCCAATAAGTTCTTGCAAATTGTTATTACGATATTGATTTTCATTATGGCTGTTTGGTAAGTTCCGATTTATAATTATTATTTTTATAGTCTAGTGACTCCCTGAGTGTGGCATGTTCTGGCAACCGGGCATATCCTAGAACCAAAAACTCGAAGACATGTGACATCTACCAACCGGCACTGTGCCCGCGTGGTGGATTTCGGCCCACTCTCACTGAGAGGAGGCCTGTGTCCCAGCAGTGGGGACATTATGGGCTAATTATTACTATTATCTGGCAACCTGTGTTCGACCGGTCGGTCAGGCAAAGTATTGTCGGATTTGTACATTATGTAATTGTCAGTACCTAGCAGCCTGGAGTAACGGCAATAGGAGTGAGCCACTCTTTTAGGTGCAACTTATTACATTTATTTATTTACTAGCTGCGCCCCGCGGTTAAACTCGCATACGTTTCGATCCCGTGTGAATATCGGGATAAAAAGTATCCTATATATTAATCCTGGTTATTAACCATCTGTGTGCCAAATTTCATGCAAATCCGTTCAGTAGTTTTTGCGTGAAAGAGTAACAAACATCCATCCATCCATACAAACTTTCACGTTTATAATATTAGTAGGAAGTAGGGTAGTAGGATAGGATAGTATGATTTATATATACTTTATTGTACACCACAAAAATACATTATATAAAAAAATACTACAAAATATAAAATGGGCTGCCTTATCCCATTCTGCGGTCACAAACACATGACTTGCAAAATGTGGCTGTATACATGTATTCGGGAATACAGGCCAGTCGGAAAAACAATTTCAATGTTTTCATAAACTTATCGTTTTTTTTTTTTATTATAGCCCAAATACATAGTATCCATAGATAGTAGGGTACAAGTTTTTTTAGTAAGTTTTTCCCACCGTTGGACTTGTCCGTTTTTTAGAAATCTATTTTTTTCCATCGCTGGGAAAACTTGTCATATTTTATATAACTAATCTATTTTTTTTATTCCAGTCTCGTAGTTATGTCAGCCCTATACTTCCGCGAGCATCAAGAGCTGATATCGATGAAGGAGATCCGTGTCCACAAGATGCACTATCCGCACTACGGCAAGCTGAACAACGAGCCGCCCGCGCACAGGACGCACCCTGACCCTAACCAGATACAGGTAACGGTATTGTTGCTGTAATCGGTAATATTGGCATTATCAGTAATGTTGACATAATCGGTAATATTGGCATTATCAGTAATGTTGACATAATCGGAAATATTGGCATTATCAGTAATGTTGACATAATCGGTAATATTGGCATTATCAGTAATGTTGACATAATCTGTAATGTTGCCATTAACAGTATTGTTGACATAATCGGTAATATTGGCAATATCAGTAATGTTGACATAATCGATCATATTGGCATTATCAGTAATTAATTTATTTATTTATAAGTAGGAGAAACAACAGGTAAACCAAATTAATAACAATTGGATAAGCGACACAGAGAAAATAATGTTGACATAACCGGTAATATTGGCATTATCAGTAATGTTGAATTGTTGACATCACCGGTAATATTGACATAACCTAATACATTGCCGTACTGGGATAAATGGACTTTTAAGGGAATATTGTTTAGATCACCAGCTAATAAACAATGATTTTTATATCTACCTCTGTTTTCAAAACTGTATGTTCTTTTGTTTCAGAATATAAAATCATCACAACACACGGCATCAAAGAAAACTGCAAAAGGTGAGCTACTAGTTTATTTCCCTACCATTCGAACTAAATCCTGTGGAAATGGAAATTGTTTATTTGCTAACTATGTACAGTCGCTTGGCAGCATTATCTGACCCACCCTAAAAACAAACGAATTTGGACCCTCTGCCTGTAACATTAAGGTTTATTCAATTTATATGAGCTTATCAGACGGCGCTCGTGCAACATTGTCGGAGCCACCGGCATTATACATATATCATTTTGTTAAGCTATTTTAATCATTATCCCGTTGACATTAAAGTTGAAAAGCTTTTAAGTCACACTACATAATTAGAACCCAATCTTTAATTTCGCATATTCCCTACAAGTTCTTGTGGCTTAGCGGTTTGATGCTGGATTGGCGACGAACAACATGTGGGTTCGAAAACACAGTCCACCTATTATGAGTTTCTTTTTTAATTTGTTTTCATTTCTACAATATTGCCTGCATTATTAAAGAACGACCAATATGATTTACGCCTAATAACTTATCTTGTAAACAGGTGGGTAAATTAAAAAACTTTAAGTTCACAGAATTTATATATACCAAGAATGGTTGGATACGAAGTAAAACATATATTTGCTTCGTGAGGTAGATAATAAATTAATTTATGTGACAAAAGTTAAACTACCTAATAGCAGTAACTGCGCACACACATTTGTAAATCGTTTCACATAACTCGTTAAGTATTTTTAAGCAATTTGGTGTAAAAAAGCATCATGTCGCAACTTAATGACTACACCGAACAAAAAATCATATTTTTACATGAGCAGAATGTTGGAATTAGAGAGATTGGTCGTCGACTTAATATATAGCAGTAAGTGTTTTTATACCTATTTTATTTTATTGATTGTGATTAATGAACTCGTAGTTAGCTATTTTACCACTACATTCACTCCTTACAAGTTACATACACGGTTCCAAAAATGTTTTTTTTTGTTTTAGAGAAATACGGTCAGACTATGGCTAAAACGTTATGGAGACAATGGAGATATTCAGCGTATTCGTCCAGGAGCAAAAGCCATTAAGTATAGTCCCGTATTCGAACGCCACCGGGCCCGGCCCCGGGGCCGGTTTCAAGCCCTGTTGAAAATCAATTTTTGCCCATTCGTGTAACCGCAATAAACCACAATATTTCAGAGGAAACAATGAGAAGGCATTTATACGCTGCTGAGATAAGGAATTATAAACCAGCACAGAAAATTGCATTGACACCTGCTCATCGCGAAGAAAGGGTTCGTTTTGCCCAGGAATATTTAAATGGCAAAGATTTGTGTTGGAATATGGTGCGCGGTATGCGTAGCCGCTTACAGCAAGTTATAGCAGGGGACTACTAATTATGTAATCTAGTAGGTATTTTTAAACACACCATGTAAGTAAATGCTCAATGGATTGATTGTTAAACCATTAAAATGTTGCAGATTATGTGGTGATGTTATTGTTATAAATAGATTTTTTCTATTTAAATATCATGTTTATTCACTACATATAGGCAGCTATAAATCTGTAAAGCATTTCACAGATGAATTCATTTTCTCGATAACAAACTTTTAAGCATAAGCACGCCTTTTTTAATGTTTATAAATGGTTAGATTTGATTATGGCATACTAATATAAAATGTCTATTAATTTGAATATATATGAGCATTTACTTACTTTATCTTACCTAAGTGTTTTAATGACATAATAAACATTTTAAACTTGCAATTGTTTACTTTTATTCCTATACAACCTACCCGTTTAAAAAGACAAGACCCTACGTCGTCCATTAAAGAAATGTTTTTTACATTTCTTTAGTGTAATAAAATAATTAAAAAAAAAAACAGCTGAGCAAAAAGATATATTTAGGGTAAACTTGGTTTCGAACTTAGACAACGATGAACACCGCACTACCCCTTATTGACCACAAGACCAACTCAACTCTTATAAGCCACATTGAAATTTGATCTTAGTTGTAATACTAGACGCATATTCTAAAGAATTTGAACCATATAGTATACTTGATAAAGTTTATTCTTGCACAGCACAAGCAGCTAACCTTCTCCTGGTGCAAATAGATTATTTTGTATTTTAAATAATCACTCCATTGAGACATGATAATAAAAAAACGACCTATAAAATAGAAAATAAAAAATTGTAAAGAGACGTTGTTTTTGCAATTTAGTAAGGCAAGGTAAAACATGTTTGCGCGTAGTCACTGCATACCCTTAGTTGCTTTTGAATACCAGTTTTATAATGAATACGAATATTTATTTTTCAACTACCCACTTATTACAAGTTATGCGAAAATATTACCATTTTAGAAAGTTTATGTTTGAAGATTATCCGTCTATAGTTCTTTACAATAATACATGAAATAGTTTTGGAATACATTCTAAATTAAAAGCAAAACAATATCTTCGTCACAGGATTTGATCTCGCAACTTGTTCATCTCAGTCTTATACACAGACCACGAGACCAGGATTACTTGAACACAACCCTTAAAATAAGCTATTACACTAATTATATTATAACAAGTAGTTGTAACATATAACCTAATGGTAACGTTATAAAGATCAAATTTGCATGTCTGTGTTATTATTGTAATTCTTGGTTGAGTCTTCGTGCACTTGTCTGATAAGCTGATATAAATTGAATAAACCTTAATGTTACAGGCAGAGGGTCCAAATTCGTTTGTTTTTAGGGTGGGTCAGATAATGTTGCCAAGCGACTGTACTATAGGGATCAGAAGGTCATTTCTCATACTTAAAAAATGTTCAAATTCATATCGCATTCTCAGTGACTATCAATGTCAAAACTTGTCAAAATTAAGTAAATTAGAGGCTTTTTAGGGTTCCATACCTCAAAAGGAAAAACGGAACCCTTATAAGATCACTTCGTTGTCCGTCTGTATGCCCGTCTGTCAAGACTATTTTTCTTAGGAACACATAGAGTTATCAAATTGAAATTAATATCAAATACTCAGGGTTGCAATCTCTTGAAGCAGTGAAAAAATTAAACTTCTAAGTCAATGCAATCAAAAGTTACGGGCGTATATGTTCCGAAATCAAAACCCATAGGGTACTTCCCGTTGACCTAGAATTATGAAATTTGGCAAGAAGCAATGCCATGTAGCACAAGTAAAGGAAAGAATCCGAAAACCGTAAATTTGTAGTTAAAATACAAAAAAATAAATTAATCTATTTACATACAGTACAAATTTTTACGGAGCCCTCGGTGCACGAGTCCGACTCGCACTTGAACGGTTTTTTTTACCAGATTGAGATTAGAATGCAAACGTTCTTAAAAATACGGGAACTGTCGCTCTATTGTGTGTTCAATGTAAACAAAAAAAACTAAACAAACTAAACGATGCATAGGATTCTACTGTTAATAAAAAAACTGGCAAAAATTGCTCAAACTGCGTCACTGTCTTAACAAAATCTCGATGTTCTGTAAATAATTAATGTCACCCATCAACCGCACTGACCTCAGCATACACGGCTTAACCTAACACATCGATCAAACCACTTATTTTCAATCATTATTACAGAGAAAGGTCCCCACAAGACGACTCAAGAGTACATAACGACAGCGCCAACAGAATCACCTCATACAGTGTCCACATCTGGACATCCCACGAAGAACTATGGAAGTAATCTTATAAGTAAGTACTGCAGCATTGCCTGATTTTTTATAGGCTGTCAAACAGGCCGAATGCCTTATGAAAAATGGCTACCGCCGCATATACAAGGTCCAATTAAATTCGCTAGTGAAACTCGGCAGACGTGATGAATTAGAAAACACGAGAAAGCCAAAAAAAGTTTCAATGCGTTTTGCTTATTCAAAATCTATAGTCATTTATTCAAATTAGGCTCAAAGTCAGCACTTTTCGAACGTCAAAGTTAGTTTTCAATTTCATCTTGTAAGATACCCAGGATGAAATTGAAAACTAATTTTGACGCCTGTCATTGACATAGATACCCTTCTATTTGCAGACACAGTACCTACCCTACAATCTCTACAAACCGAGCGTCCCATATCTCTGTCAAGGATCGCTGACGTCATCGGAGGAGGCTGCTCCTTTGCAGCCAACACAAATAATGAATTGGATCCTGAATGTCAGGTAAGACAAATACAAATACTGTCCTGTATACAAATCTTTCAAAATCATTGTGATCTTTATTCTTGTCGCAATAAGGTTGCTGTTGTCAGAAGTAAAATAACTATGAACGCACTGTAGAGACAATCAGTACTGCTATTCTGTAAAGTTCACTGGTCACCTCACTCAAGTGAGCGCACATATACATAGATAGATAGATGTTTTCGAATGAAATTTTATTTAATAAATGAACCGTTTGTTCTGTATTAATTAAATTGAATTTTATTCAAAAACATCTATCTATGTATATGTGAAAATGTGTGAGGGTGTGTGTGTGTGTGTGTGTGTGTGTGTGTGTATGTGTGTGTGTCTATCTGTGTCTATGTAGATGTTTTCGAATGAAATTTAATTTAGTAAATGAACCGTTTGTTCTGTATTAATTAAATTAAATTTTATTCGAAAACATCTATCTATGTATATGTGTGAGTGTGTGTGTGTGTGTGTGTGTGAAATGTGTGTATGTGTGCGTGTGTGTCTATGTGTATCTCTGTGTGTGTGTGTGTGTGTGTGTGTGTCTATCTGTGTCTATGCAGATGTTTTCGAGTGAAATTTAATTTAATAAATTAACTGTTTGTTCTGTATTAATTAAATTGAATTTTATTCGAAAAACATCCCATCGGTTTCTTACTAAACTTCAACTACATATATCCGACGACGATTACTTATCTTCTTTGGTGACCGTACAAAGGGCTTGACGCTACAACAAATACGGTGCTTTATTTGAAGATACCTCATGTATAAACTAAAATTATTTGGATATCGTATTTTATTCTTAAAATTATTTACACGCTGCTTCTAAAGGATTTAATAAGGATCACAACATGGATCAGAGCAATGTTGGTAAGATATTATCATGACCTGCAAGATGTGTCTGTAAGTGTGTGTGTGACAGCCGGTTTTGATGGCTTAGGCTACATATTTATGGTTAACGCCCAGCACGCGGGCCGGATGCGGCCCGATACTCTAGGGGCAAAAATGAACACTAAAATAATTTTTCCTCAATGCCCAATGTCATGTCATATTCTATTAGCTATCATAAAATCTGACGCGTTAAACGTTGATTTCTTTTATAGCTGTTTGTCTTTGCCATTTATACAGGTTCGAATTAAATTAGCTAGCAAAACTCCCCATACGTGATGAGTATATCTAAACACGATAAAACAAAATAGAAAATAATTTAATGTTTATCTTTAATGGGGTCATCGACCGCAGTTGGAGTATTCACTTGATAAATCAGTTTAAAAAAAACGTTTTTTTTCTTTTGTGTAAACCACATATGTATATTCTTAACTCGTTCTTCAAGTAACAAAACCACCAGAGGTCGTTGGCCCCTAAAGAAAATATGGAAACTTTCTCTTTTTAATTTTACGGTGTTTAGATATCGATACTCATAACGTCTGCATAGTTTCGCTAGCTAATTTAATTTGACCCTGTGTTTCAATTAAATGAGTGCGTTTTCTTAATGCTCACAATTGAAACTAACGATGAAAATATCTCACAACACCTACCTATATTCTAAATATTTTTTACATTTCCAGTCACCATGCGGGCTCGACCCACCTCAAACCTACGACAACCAAGAGCCTTTAGAAAGGACTAAACCCGAAAAGGAGCTAAACGATACTTTCATAAGACCCTTAGAACCTCTCCCGAGAGACAAACTCCCCACCATTCCAGTCATCGCTGAGAAAAACAACACAGACAGTCTAAAACTCGAACCAGAGCCGCTGAGAAATGAAAACGACTCTTTCAAGAATGAAGAAATTATAGCAAATTATTTAGATGCTAAACATAATGGGACCGATAATGGCAGTCGGATAAAGGAAGATGTGAGATTTAAAAGGGAGACGAGAGAAGAATTGAAGAGCAGTTCTGAGGAGATGCATTTGAGTGAGCTCCACTCGCATGAGAGTACTGGGTCTCATGGTAATGGTGAGTTTGAAATTTATTTATTACTAGCTGCGCCCCGCGGTTTTACCCGCATAATTTTCGATTCCGTGGGAATATCGGGATAAAAAGTATCATAATGTGTTAATCCTGGTTATAAACTATCTGTGTGCCAAATTTCATCCAAATCCATCAGTAGTTTTGGCGTGAAAGAGTAACAAACATCCATCCACCCATCCATCCAAAGAAACTTTCGCGTTTATAATATTGGTAGAATAATAATCTTATCCGTACTTATGAGAGTATAGATTGGTATTAGAGGGGCTTGTGGCTAAGTAATAACATCCGCCTGGGTCAATCAATCAGGTCAAACTACGCCTGCCGTGGTTGGTCCGTGGATGGTGACCATCTTCATATACCAAGATCCCGTCCGTCGTATCCGTGCCTCGGAAAGCACGTTAAGCCGTTGGTCCCGGCTGTCATTCGTAGATCTATG
Source organism: Apamea monoglypha (assembly GCA_911387795.2). Taxonomy (NCBI): domain Eukaryota; kingdom Metazoa; phylum Arthropoda; class Insecta; order Lepidoptera; family Noctuidae; genus Apamea; species Apamea monoglypha. The sequence goes on along the minus strand of OU426942.1, from coordinate 5,809,051 downwards.
ACAGTCGTTACGGGCCGTCAGAAGCCCGAAAGTCTGACAACCAGTCTTACCAAGGGGTATCGTATCAGTTACCCAGTAACTGGGATGTGGAGGTCAGATAGACACTCGCTCCATGTAAACTACTGGTATTCAGCTGCATCCGGTTACACTGGCAGCCAACCCAAATTGTTATTCTGTGTCCGTCCACCGCTTTCTTAGGAAACCAAAGCTTACCCAGTCCATTTTATGAAAGCCTTCTCCGTTTCCCAGAATGCGACACAGTCCGCGTGGGCATTTCGAGCAAGTCCGTCATCAACTCGTCCCTCTTCACGGAGCACGTCTGCGCCAACAACATACATAACTTTACGTACACCGTGCCACTGTCACATTGCCTCAGTCACAAGCACATCGATTTGACGTTCAGGTAAGGATTGGATATGTCGTCGCCAACTAGCTTAATTAGCCTTTCAGCTAGCCTAGCCTTTTAACTAAACGGCGCCGTTTAACTACTTGCCTAGTCCGGACATTTAAATTGGCGGTTGATTGATTGGTGATTGATTTAAAGCGTCTGATGTTTACTGTAGTTTTTAAATATTTAAATGCGTAAGTCAATAAATATTTCGGTGAAGCCATTTTACTGCTAGAATAAGTCGGTGAGAAATCTAACTTGAAAGTAGCGCTCGCTCGGCTCGCGCGCGTCTGGTCACAGTTCAGAGCTCATCGAAAACACTCTGTTTCCCTAGTTGTAAAGCTGCATAGTGCTGTTATAAGTGTTTTTGTACAATTGAAGGAAATAAAACAATTTTTTTTTTTTTTAACCTACCCTAACCCATTTGGCGACCAATTCGGCTCGCGCGTGATTGATCATTACATTGAGACCCAAATTCCCAGACGGATAAAAATAATTATAATTTAAATAATATTAAATCATAATTATTTTCATCCGTGTGATACAGTGGGAACTTTACCAAAAAAACATATTTCCTTCGTAGTAAAAATAAACACTTCTGTACTCAAAAAACATCCATTCTCCAGGTCCTTAAAAATCAAAGAGTTTCGTCTCTGCGACCTGCAATGCAACTACGACTCGTCCAAGTCCTGTCAGTCTATCAAGGAACCTCCTAAGCCAGCACTGGCTGATGATACCTGGAGTATCAAGATGGCTCTGGAGTGTAACGTGGATAGGATGCTGAGAGTCAGGGCCAGCTTCCTGCCGCTGAAGATGCTGTTCCCTAATAAGGTTTGTACATATTCTTCTTTTCGAGGCTATGGTATTTTTTTAATTACATAGGTGGCCTCGTTAATGGCATCGTCAGTGGTGTGTATTAGATCCTCAAAAATGCAAGTGAGAGGTGTCACTTGGGACATTTCAGCAAATGGCTCAAGTTCTGGACAGCACCCAACTCACGTTTTTTTTTAGGATGCCTTCAGGCTAGGTGGAGCGATAATAAGGTCGAAATGAAAATACAAAATGGCAGCTGTGAAAATTTTCAAATTTTCATAGGTGTCGTTTTCATGGTTTTCGAGGGTTCTAAATTAAAACCTAAGATGGCGACTCCGAAAATTTTCGTCTAGAATTTTTCATCGTGGCTGTCGTTTTCATGGTTTTCGAGGTTGCTGCAGCCAAGAGTGAGACCAACATGAAAATCCAAGATGGCGACAACTTCAAGAAAAACTCACAAGATAGCTCTGTACTAAAAACGCGTATTAAATTCTCACTTTCTCTCTCTTTACCTCTTTCTCACTGCGTCTCTCTCCCGTTTTCACGATCCGTCTCTCTCCCTCTTTCTCACCCCGTCTCTCTCCCTCTTCCTCACTACGTCTCTCTCCCTCTTTCACTCTCGGTCTCTCTCCCTCTTTCACTCTCCGTCTCTCTCCCTCTTTCTCACTCCGTCTGTCTCCCTGTTTCTCTCTCCGTCTCCCTCTTTCGTAATATATTCGAGTGTGTGTGCGTGCAAGTATCGTGTAAAGGAGTTGGTTCCTGACGGCCCCCCCCGACCGCAGACGTTTTTCTTTATAATTAGACATTAACCCCAGTATTTCTTTTTCAGGACCTGTGCTACCCAATCCACGAACATAAGATACCCTTCATAGAATACAACATACGTATCCAAAGAGACTGTCACAACTAGTGTCACAGACTAACGTAATAGTATGGATAAGACATTTTACAACTGTATGACCCTATTGATAAATGTTTAGACCGTGGTATGGGTGAAATCGGTATATCCCAACGCACCTGTCCCACCTATAATTAACGAGAAGCTAGTAGAGCAACTAAAAACTAGTTGTCGAGCAACGAGTAGCGACGGCGAGAAACGATTACTCGCTGGTGGTATGCGTATGTCGCCCGCCAAGCGAGCGTCGCTGAGTGAGTATTCTCTCTGATAGCTCTTGTCGCGACAAACGAGTACTCGCCAGCTTGTGAACAGTCAGCGATCAACTTTTAATATATGACCTACAATCTTTTCTAGGTCTTCGTGCGTTTCAAGTTGTTTCCTCGATGGGACAGGTGCTCAAATAAAGGTTTTTTTTTGTTTGTTATTATTTTCACAGCTCTCTAAAATATTATGAACCTAAAGGATTTTTCCAATTACTTAATGATTAATCTAACTACTGATTAATCATATTTCAATTTAAAAAAAAATGGTTTTAATACCAGACACTTTATCCAGTGATTGACAAATATTTATTATTTAATAGAAACCCAGTGAAAACACAGAAGAATCAATTTTATTCCATAAATATAAAATTAACTAAACATGTATAAATAAGGTCAAATAATAACACAATTATTATATGTATTATTAAGTATTTTAGTACTATTAGTTATATGAATAGTAAAAATTCTATTATTAGAATATTACACATTCCATAAGTGCAATTATGTAATTATTATCCGTCCTAATATAATATTATAGCCCATTCAATAGCCTTGTAGACCGATTTAGGCCAATTTATTCGTAAAATAGCCAAAACTGCTATAAACATGTCTTTCGACGGTGCTGAATAAGCAGCGTATTATTTTCTCATAATTATTTTGACACATTATTATTAATGATATCTGGCAATATCATTCCTGTTTTGACATTTAATATTATTACCTAATAATACTGATATCGGTCCATTTCTACCAACGTTATTTGGGGGCGATATTAATATTCGGAAGAAACGCCTTTCGGGTGCAAACTGTCACAATTTTACAAGAACATAACTATTTCTTGTACTATTTCCAATATGGGACTAACATTGGAAAAAAAAAAGTAAAAGTAATTTTTGGTTCAAATACATACAATCGGAGGCGCTATGATAGAAATATGACAACGCCACCAAGAAATAATGACATTTATTATTATAAAAGAAATATTTTAAATGTATGTTGATTTTAGCAAATACAATTTTTAGCGGCATGAATCTATAGTTTTACAACTCAGATAACTGCATATCCCACAAGGGATTAAGTAAAAATAAGTTACAATTTTGAATACAATATTTAAAGGAATTGGATTGTTTTTTTTATTAATTAAATAATATTTTTATACAATTTTAACTACTGGTGGTAGCTACTATTATTATTTTTAGTACATAATATGATCTTTTTTGTAATAAAGAATTTATTTTAATATAATTTTAAGTATTTTTGCAGCTTTATTTTTAGTTTTTAATTATTATTTTTTGAATAGTTCTAAGTTGTATTGTTTGAAATTATGTAAGTTTAATACTCAGATAATGAAATTATTTTTTATTTTTGAACCATGGATGAGCCATATATCATATCAGAAGGATTTGCTATTATTAATACTTATTATAGTAATAATTTGTTAAAGAAAACACTAATTTAGAACTGACTTATTGAATCTCTTTTTAACAGAAGCGTTTTTCAGAGAAATGTCATAATTTTTCCCAGTGTCAATTGGTGTTTTTCTCAACAAATTAAAGAATTCCAATTATACGTAGATATAGTGTCTATGCATTCCAAGCCAGTACTTAATTAGTATATAAGTATTTGTAAAATCGATAAAACTTACTTTCATAAAAAAATAGTTACATCACAAAATGGCGACGTTTTTTAGAAAAAAAATCATCAATAACACTAAAATAAACATGTCAATGAAAGTGATCATGGTAATGGCCGCGACTTACCAGTTTTAGGTCGTGGTTTCGATCCCAAGCAGGCACTTGTAAATTATTTCATCACCAATGCCAGAACACTGTCAGAACGGTTAAGGAAAACATCGTGAGGAAATTCTAAGTCATGTTCGTCCTTAAATTCGAAGACATGTGACATCCGCCAACCCGCGTGATGGATTATAGCCTACTCCCTCTCACAGAGAGGAGGCCACTGCTGGGACACATCCCAGCAGTGGGAACATTATAGGCTGGATATACTGTTTTATTTAAAAAATAATTCTAATTTTTTAAAAAATTGACGCCCGTAATATCGTAATTTTAAAAAAAGCTCTCATTAGATCTAAAACTATCGTTTTCACAGAATCTCAGTGTCATTTTTGGCTTTAAAAACCTTTCAACTTCTCAGTGTCATTTTGATATTATTAAAACATAAATAATAATTACTACTATTATTTTTATTTATACGTAAGTACTCGTATATCGTTAGTCATGTCTATTGTATGCAGAAATAAACGAAATTAAAAAATAAAATAAAAAATATACTAATTGCAAACAATCTTATCTGAGTAATATTTAAAAAAATAATAAGAGAATTATTATTTAATGACTAAACGACTCAATAAATATTTATGTTTGTTAGATCTTAAAATTTTAAGTAATATAAATGACATCACATAAATGATATGTCTAAAATAAAATTTTAAATTTTTTGTAACAGATTTTTTGTTTAAATATATTTGTAAAACATAATTTTAAACGTGCTTTCTCTAAACCTTAGGACCAGCATTCAGAGCTCTAGTTGCCACTCAAAAAGCGATTTCAATTAAGAACGTGGCTGGTCATAAAAAATCTTATTAAACCTTCAAAATATTCCTACATAGATACTGATTCGAATTGTCGGTCAAGTTTTCCGGGTCGAGATGTCTCGGGGTCGAGTTGTCCGGGTCGAGATGTCTCGGGGTCGAGTTGTCCAGGTTGAGTTGTCCCGGTCGAGTTGTCCTGGTCAAGTTCTCTGGGTTGAGATATCTCGAGGTCGAGTTGTCCGAATCGAGATGTCTCGGGGTCGAGTTGTCCGAGTCGAGTTATCTCGGGGTCGAGTTCTTACACCAAACACCTTCTAAAGTTATACCTAAAAATTTTCCTGGCTGCAAAAATCGCCTTGTATAAGGGTGGCTAGTACAGAACAGTTTGGGATAGTAGTAGCTTTACAAAATAAGCTTAAAATAAACTAGGCTAGTATTTTTCTTGCCATATTACTAAATAAAACATCACAAATTATTTATTTCTCCAATTCAACTGCTATTTTTCATTGTTTTCACCAAAAGCGACCGTGTGTGAAGTCGGATTACACACAAAGGGTTCCGTACCGCCCTACAAAATTTAACAATATATATTTTTTTAAATGCTTTAGTAAAAAAATCACGTTTCTCGTGTTGTTGTTATCTGTAGTTACAGCGGCCATAGTAGTGCACGCTCTGTGGAAATTTCAAGTGTCTACCTATTACAGTTCAAAAGATATAACCCTGTGACAGACGGGCGGACGGACAGCGGAGGCTTGGTAATAGGCGTTGGCTTCCTTTGGGTACGGAACCCTAAAGAGGTTTTATTTCGGCCATAGAGAAGTTTATTGCTTTTTTCTACTAAGGCAGCTATGTAAAAGACATGGCTTTCAAAAAATATATCAATAATATTAGTTTTATGCTCCAAAATGAATTTATCAAGAAATAGTAAATATATTTTTAAATAAGGAATTTATTATTTGTAAATTTTGTCGTCTTTCATTTGTTAAAAAAGGACAGGAGGCCTTTTTATTATAGCACTGTTAGAATTATATTATAAGCTTAAATAATTTTATTATCGTAATAATAAAAGATGCGTATTATTTTTTTTTCAAAATCGCATGTGTTTTTTAATGAATTAGAAAATCTCATTTTAAGTAGATGGATAAATTAAAGTACCTAGTAATTTTAGTTACATTTAGTGACTAATTTTAGACATGTTTAGTAAGCAACTTGCGACGGATTTGATTTTTCATGATTATTGTTTTAAGTAAAAAATACAGTGTATTAAAAAAACCTTTTTCAGCTTTTAAAAAACCAAGAAAAATTTCAACATATTTTTTTATTAAGTAATAAATATCTTTCCCTGTTTTTTTTTTAAATTCAGTAGTCTAAGAAAACACTTATTCGAGTTTTTTTTTTTTTTAATCAATAGACTAAACCTGTCTAAAAAGTCTACAACCCTAGCCCGTACTGTAGTATTTATATTATGTATTGTAATATTATAATTATCGTATATTTACCTAACGCCCGGCTCTGCCTATGTCGCAAGACCAGGCGTAATAAGTAGGTATGTAGTTACAAGTTAATTATAAGAATCCACAAAATTTGTATTCCGTAAGATACAAAATTAAATTGTAGATGTTTAATTTTGAAGTTTTATTTATATAAGAAATTACGTCATTGACTCAGCCAAGCACCCTTATGGCATAACACACTCTCAATCTCAATCATTTCTGTTTTGCTGAATTGCTTCATATGTTCGAAAAATGTGTCTGCTTATCAACGTAAATAACGCAATTTGTTGTTGAACTGCCAAAATGAAACCCAACTATTAGTTATAAGACTATATATTACTGATAGTGTGTTACGCAATTAACCCGAAGAGTATCCCGTGCTACACGCTAAACAGTGTCAAATTAAATTAGCTAGCGAAACTCCGTGGGAATCAGTACTTATCGAAACATGATAAAACGAAAAAATATATTTGATGATGTTCAACGACCGCAGGTAGTTGTTGTTTCTTAAAATAGCTGTTTAAAAATCAGTTTTTATTTGTGTGTGAACTTCACTGATGTGGTAGGTCGATCCCTCGATCCTCGATTTAAACACGATAAAACAAAAAAAAAACAATAATAAATAATAAAAAAATAATTTTCTCAACTCATCCTTCAAGTAACACCTACACTACTCGTACTAGCGGTCGTTGGCCAAAAAACCTTTAGACACACACATTTATTCGTCGGATATGGTAGGTACAAAGATGGTTGGTACAGACGCGAGACGCCAGCACATCAAGCTACTACAATCTGTCAAATATCTTTAATAGATTTTCAACTTTATCTATGAAGCATTAAGGTTCAAGGTTGATTGGAAAATTTTGACAGTTTCGGGTAGCTTGACCTGCTGGCGTCTGTACATATGGATAAGTTCGACTTATCCGCCGCTAATCGCGGCATACGAATACTAATTACAATGGCGCCGATTCCCTAATTCACAAACTAAACTAAAGTTCAGTGCATCTTTTTCTTTATATTTCATTAAGAAAAGAACAGAAGACAAATATTAGTTTAGGCCTGTCAAATTAAGATACTCCATAGACAAATTAGACGTGTTAGAAAAAAGATGGCTACTAAAAATACGTCAATTTACGTCAGGCGTTGACTAATTTGACAGGACTGAACTAATGTCTATCTTCTGTTCTTTTCTTAACGATATAGAAAGAAAAAGATGCTCTGAACTTAAATTTAGTTTAGTTTGTGAATTAGGAAATCGGCACCAATTTACGTCAGGCGCTGACTAATTTGACAGGACTAAATTAATATCTTTCTTCTGTCCTTTTCTTAATGAAATAGAAAGAAAAAGATGTCCTGAACTTAAATTTAGTTTAGTTTGTGAACAAGGGAATCGGCGCCAATTTGAACCTAATGTACATGTGGGTATAAAACCTAACCTGTATACTACTTATATCGTGTTTATACAGGGTTATTGGTAAAACACCAAAAACCTCTTAAGAGGTCATTGTACTCATCATTATGAACAACTTTTACTGTGGGACCAAACCAGAAATCGCGAAAAAAAAACAGCTGTTCCCTACATTTATGTTCGTCTAACTCGTCAAAATGTAGGGAACAGCTGATTTTTTTTTGGCGATTTCGGGTTTGGTCCCATAGTAAAAGTTGTTCATAATGCAAGCATTAGGTTGCTTAGCTTGGGACAAATGGTGCTGTGTGAAATGTCCAGGGATTTATTTATTTTTTTTTTTTTAATGATGAGTACAATGACCTCTTAAGAGGTTGTTGATGTTTTACCAATAACCCTGTATATCGATATCCAGCAGGTCTGCAGGTTTCGTTAGCTAATTTAATTTGACCTTGTATACCTTATTAGTATTATTCCTAAGCAGCTTTGAATAGAGAGAAGTGCAAAGAGAGTAGGGAGGCCTTTGCCCAACAGTGGGACATCACAGGCTGATAATATCATCTGCCGAGCCTTTTCCCAACTATGTTAGGGTCGGCTTCTTTCATGAAGCAACCGACGGTTTCGTTGCCTGTTACGAGGCATAATCGGACACAACCACTCACGAAGAAACCAACTAACTACAAAGAATAATGAATAAAAATAAGGAGTGTATTATTTATTTATTCAAAAGTTTAAATGTCAAACAAATTATGGTCAAACAGGCGTTTTAATCATTACTTAACATTAAGCAATGTTTAAAAATAAACTTCTGGTGTGCAAATATTTCATCTCAATTTGTTCAGTCGTTTACGAGTCATTGAGTAACAATTCAAATCTGATGTTGTTGTTTCATCTGTTGTTGTTTCTTGGTGTCGGTCTTCTACTGACTGTAATTCGGAGAGTATGTGCAGGAGCTCGCGTCCTGATCCCACCATCTCCCTTTCACTACCGGACTACCAGATGTACTGCAGGGTACCAGACGTACTGCAGGGTACCATCCGCACTTAATCAATATACCGACTAGTCGTACTCAGCACTTCTCCTCCAAATTTATTATGCGCACGGCCAAAGTGTAGAACTCTCTGCCAGCGCCTGTGTCCCCTTCGACGTACACCCTGTCATCCTTCTAAGCAAGAGTGAATAGGCATCTTCTGGGCACACTCGTTCCATCATAGACCCATCCATCCATCCATCGTTTTCCACCAGAGCCCCAATTCTGTATTATTTCCTGCGAAATATTACCACGTGCAAACCACGTCAATATCGTGTCTTGTTTACGGCAAGGAATCGAAATGTCAACAGTACAGACTACATGTATTTTGACAGTTTAAACCACGCCATTGTGTCGTAGAGAATATGTTAATAGCAGATGTTGTGAATTACTAAGGAGTTGGCGTGGTTTCGAAGTTGGTCATATTGAATTAGGGCCCAGGCAACATCGAGGTCAAAAGCTGGCCAGCCCATTTTGCAATAAAATGATTTAGTCAAGTCAATTGTCAGCACATCAAGCTACCCGAAACTGACAAATTTTCCCAATCAACCAAAGTTGTCAAAAAATAAAAGGCCCATTTTGACATTGACAGTTCTAAAAGATCAAATTTGCAAAACACGTATTCGTTTGTATGAAACTGACAGGTGTCAAGAACGCATTCTCAAATGTCAAAACGGGCTTTTTATATTTTGACAACTTTAAAGAAATTTGACAGATTGTAGTAGATTGTTGTGCTGGCGTCTGTACGTCTATTTTACGTAAGAACAATAATTACTACCACACGGCCAGTTATCAAGTAATTAGGTACAGACGCCAAAAGGTCAAGCTACCCGAAACTGTCAAATGTTCCCAATCAACCTTGAACTTTAATCCTTTAGCGATAAAGTTGAAAATCTATTAAAGAAATTTGACAGATTGTAGTAACTTGATGTGCTGGCGTCCGTACCTACTGTAGTGCTATCTATATACTTTTAACTGTGTAAAAATTATGACGTCCATCATTTCATCACATACCATCACGGATCTATTGCCCGAAGCGTTAGGCAGAGATGTATTATATTATCGTAAACGCACATATACCAGGGGGCCTACTACGAAGTGAAAAGTGCGAATGTTCGGATCGGACCGACACATGGCCGAACCGAATATTATTGAAAAATGCGAAAAAAGTTCGGATCGGCTCAGTTGGGTCGGGACCATAGTCAATATTCGAAAGAGTGTAGGAGTGTAGGATCGGGACCGACCGAACCAAATAGTAACTTCGTAGCAGGAAACGGCCGAACATTCGGCCGATACCACTTCGGAGTAGACCCCCTGAACCATAATTGTGTAACACTATCAATCTCAATCTGAATCATTTTGAAGGATATTAGTAATCCATTTCTTCATATGTTCGAAGAATTCGTCTGCTCAACAACGTAAATAACGCAATGAATGTTGTTGAACTGTCGAAATGAAACCCATTGCTACTGATAGTGTGTTACGCAGTTACCCCGCAGTTACGTTTAAGTCTTGGGGTTTAAACAATCGATCACCTCAGCCTGTCGCAGTTCACTGCTGGGCTCCATGCTGCGCCCTTTACTCCGCATCTAGTCTATCCCAGCCAAATTTAGTTGGCAATCTTGCCGATTTTCTTGTTCACAAACTAAACTAAATTTAAGTTCAGGGCATCTTTTTCTTTCTATTTCATTAAGAAAAGGACAGAAGATAGATATTAGTTTAGTCCTGTCAAATTAAGATACTCCATAAACAAATTAGACGCGATTAAAAACGTGGCTACTAAAAATACGTCAGGTGCTGACTAATTTGACAGGACTAAACTAATATCTATATCTTCTGTCCTTTTCTTAATAAGATACACTGAACTTAAATTTAGTTTAGTTTGTGAACAAGGGAATCGGCGAATCGGAAAATAGTTCGTTTAACTACCTACAATCTCGTCAAGGCCGCAATATGCAAATTCAATCTATTCAAAAACAAGTTGACACTGTCTCAATTCTCAAAATAACTCTTAATACCTACTGTACAAGTCAGCGAATTCAATTGTTTATCAAGTTGACACAGTAAAGTGCGCGCAAGCTAAGCGTGTTTGAACTTCAAGACTCTATCCCTGCCAGCACTTGTAATCACATTCGGCATAATGGTGGCGAATATTTACTTTGGAAAACACGGAACACAGCACACTCTCTTGACACTTGATGTAAACGTCGAGATGGCGGCAAACGATTATTTCCGATATTTACGCGGACTCTACGTCCATTTGCCGTGTTATAGCTACTTCATCCTATTGTCAAAGAATGACAGTTGTGATTTGAATGTACAGACATTTTAAGTTAGTAGTCATTTTGATATACAATTAATTTCTCTGACTTCACATACAACATACATAAAAAATGCGGACATTCCAAAATTTGCCACTCGGCACAAAAAGTCAATAAATAAAAAAGTCAATGATGACCGCATTTGCGCAAGCGTCTACTTGAAGAATGGATAAAGAGTTTTGAGGTTAACTACCGGTTATAAATAAATTGCTTCAGTATCAATACCTACCTACTAATAGATATTCTAAGGAGATGTTTCAGAAATGTATGGAGTCTGGGCCAGCACTATGTACAGACGCCAGCACAGCAAGCTACTACAATCTGTCAAATTTCTTTAATAGATTTTCTACTTTATAGCTAAACATTAAGTTTCAAGGTTGATTGGGAAAATTTGACAGTTTCGGGTAGCTTGACCTGCTATCGTCTGTACACTAAATGTAAATATTGCTATACAATACAGTAACTGTTTTCTAATGTTAATTTTCTATAATTTGTCTTCGTTCGTTTATAAGTAATTTCAAATTAACTTGGTCAAGAAAAGCAACACAAAATAAACATGGCGGAACAGCAGTATGCGAAATGTCATTATGACAATATACTTTGATTTTTATTCTATTTTCCTCTATGTCAATGGTGCCGATGTCAACAATTCTGCCAATGTCAGTCGTGATATGAGAAAACGTACGGAGAAAACTTTGATTTTTATCACAAGAAAGAAAACAGACAAACCAAGTCAAACTGTCAAAGTCGTCAAACGTCATGTTAAACAACTGTCATGTTTATTTTAATTTTTATGAAAATCCTCTATTTTTCCCTATTTATCTATATACCGTACATGGTGCTGGCCCAATATAAAACATCTCCTTTGTGAGTTTGTAGGTAGGAGATAATATTCGGAAATATTGATCCAATTTCGAAAATTCTTACAATAATGGAAAGCCCCTTAGCCCCTTAAACTAATATTTATCTTCTATCCTTTTCTTAACGAAACAGAAAGAAAAGGATGCACTGATCTTAAAGGGAATTGCTCAGTTTGTTAGGGCAATTTGGCTTAACGTGAACATTAAGTATAATATTTAATGACTACGGTTTTTAATAGTTTATGCCTAAAAGAAATGAATTATAGTAATAAGGTTACGGGAAAGTGTAAAAATGGTTCATATTTAGCATGTCTTATGCTAAAACTTGTCGCTGAAAAAGTTACAATTATGAGTATTTATTTTCCAAAATAAATCATTTGCCTTTATAATAATGATATTCTCTTACTTTGAATGCAGTAGTTACATATCCTGAGGTCATTTATGGAAAAAATAAAACTAATATTTTTTGTTTTCAACATTCACAATACACGGAGGCAAAGCGAATGTTTTCGTTGTCTAGATTTGTCATTATTGACAGTTAGTGTTGTCAGGTAATAAAAAAAAAATCGATTTGACAACAATCGAACTAATATTATAATCGGATGTAAAATGATTTGATGGCCAAAAACGATGAGTGTTTAGTTTGTTTTTAATGTAATTAAAGGAAACAATATAAACCTTTTGAAAAATCACTTAATTACAGATTTTCAAGAAAATACATACTTTTTACTCAGATTTAGAAATCGATTATTTTCTTTAATAAAAGATTGAAATCACAATTGTTATTAATGTGGCAACACAGAATCAGCCTCCAACCATAAAATGGCGACGCTTTTTGAACTCAATCAGCTTAAATACTTATTAAACGACTTGTTTTTACATAATTACTTTCCTGCAACGAGAATCAAAAAAATATTCATTTTAGTTTTAATTATATTTTTTCGTAAAAATACTTTTTACAGAACAACTTGTCCACGTTAAGCCAAGAATGAGCAATTCCCTTTAGTTTAGTTTGTGAACAAGGGAATCGGCGCCATTGACGAGCAAGCGGCGAGCACTGGTGACCAAGTGGTAACGGCCACGACTTACGAGTTGTAGATCGTAGGTTCGAACCCAGACAGGCTCTTTACTTTGTGTAAATTATTTCATCAGCACTGCTCTCAAAACAGTGAAGGAAAACATCGTGAGGAAACCGGCATGTACTAGAACCAAAAACTCGAAGACATGCCCACGCAGGCCCGCGTGGTGAATTACGGACCAGTCCCTCTCACCGAGAGGAAACCTGTGTCCCAGCAGTGAGAGCATTTACAGGCTGATTATGTATGTATTATGTAGCTACTAACAGAACTAAATAAGTAGGAGAAATAGCCACGAAATACTGAAGTAGGTACAAAAGTGATGATTATCTAAATAAATTGTGCAAACTTTACCGGCGTTATTTCAACACTGTTGACGTCGCCTTGCAGTACTCGCCAAGCTTGCAAACCACAAGTTTATCTTGGAAATAAACGAACTGCGTTATTTGGATCCGTAGGTAGGTACAGACGCCAGCACATCAAGCTACTACAATCTGTCATCATCAATGAATGTCAATCAATCATATCATAATCAGCCTTTAATGTTCCCACTGCTGGGACACAGGCCTCCTCTCTTCGAGAGGGAGTGGGCTATAATCTACCACGCGGCCCCAGTGCGGGTTGGTAGATGTCACATGTAGCTTGATGTGCCGGTACGTTGATAATATAATATAAATTAATTTATTTCAGAATGCATATGGACTGGCCATATATGCAACAATAAGAATTTATTAAAATATTACAATTATATAAACACTAGCAGCGCCCCGCGGTTTCACCCGCATAAGTTTCTATCCCAAGGGAATATCGGGATATAAAGTATCCTATGTGTTAACCCTCTATTGCATGAATTATTAAATTAAAAAGAAAAAAAATATTTTTATGTTTTAATGTGTTTTAATAGGGCTTGTACGACAAAATATAAAGTGAAAAAAAAAAATAAGTACCTTATTTTAGAAAAAAAAAAACAGAAGCCAAAATTGGCTTCCCATGCAATAACGTCTGTGTATGAGACTGCCATTTTTGGCTTCCTATGCACAACAAATACCAAAACTTACACAAGGTGAAATTCTCTAAAACAGTTTCTTTTCTCATTCAAGCAAAGAAACACGTCACATTTCTCACATTTTATATGAGAACGCAAAGAACAATCATTCTGACATAATTGACGATTCTTTTGGTGTATCGGGAAATGGTCAATTTTGTCTGTACGTACTGAATTTAGAGGTAGGTCTTGCACTTTTGCTGGGGTTTTCCGTGCCCTTTTTCGAGGTGCGAAAGATTCATTTCTACTGGTAGGAGTACCCGTTCTAGATGACGTAGGAGTATTTCCTCTTGACAAGGTAGGTGTACCGGGATTACTGATACTAGGACGGCCTCTTTTTCTTGAGATGCTTTTGCCAGCCTTGCAATAATGTTCAGAAATGGCTAGCTTGAAGTCAAATAGTGACATGTATTGATCAGTCTTGCGTTGCCACAGTAACCAAGCATTAACTGCACACATATCAACCAAGTGGAAAAATATTTTTTTATACCACTGACGAGATCTTATTTTGATCCTATACAGACCTAACAAAGAGTCAAGCAAATCAACGCCTCCCATGTGTCGGTTATACACATCAACGCATTGTGGCGATGTTATGTCCTTGTACTGTTTATCTTTTCTGAAATATCTAGTCTTAGTAGAAGTCGGTTCACTACCAACAAACGCAGACAGTAAATTGACCACTTTATTGTCATACCATGATACCAGGCTTAGTTTTACGTCATCGACGATGGCGATTTTCTCAACCATAGTACCACGACCTATTTTCTTCAGGTCCTTTTCTGTAGGCATATCAGCGTTAGGTACTCTGTTCATCCTAATGGTTCCCAATGGCAGCAATCCATTATTATACAGGTAAACTTGCAATTTTATACTATTGAACCAGTTATCGAAAAATATTTTGTGGTTTACATTTCGAGGCACAGTAGATGTGAGTCGTGTAACAACGTTGGAGCTGACACCAAGATCTGGTGCATCACTTGGAAAAATGTTGCTTTGATCGCCAGCAAAAATATCGAAGTCGTAGCTGAACCCTGATACGCCACTCAACACTTGATTTTTGTACCCCCACTTATGAGGTTTGGCTGGATTGTACTGTTTGAGTTGGTGGCGAGCTTTCGTGGGTATAATTTGCTCATCTACGGCCAGATATTCTTCTTTGGGTATCAAAAGTAACCGCTCTCTTAATTTTTCTATGAGAGGTCGAATTTTAAACAGTTTATCGTGACTTTGTGTACCGGGTGGTTTGAAATCTTCATTATTATTGAAATGAAGATGACGTTTTATCATTTCAAACTTATTACATGTCATTATTGAATTGACTTGATGCTGACCAATGTTGTGGGACCAATACATCCGTGTAGATGGCAGGTGAACTAATGAGGTGAAGATGACAATACCTATAAATTGCTCAATCTCTGATATTTGCTGGCTTGTTAACATTGACCTGAGTAGATTTCAGATTTGACTGTTCCGTAATAAATGTTATCAAATCTTCTGTGAAAAAAAATTGGAAAAATTCGGCAGGTGATTCTAATTCTTGAGTAAACTCTGGCAATTCCAGGCTACCACTAAAATTGAAATTATTTTCATCATACGCTGGCATTTTTCCTTCAGTCCAGATAATTTTTTCCTTAACTGCTCGCTTCTGTTTCAAATTTTTAGGTCTAGGATCAACTATTTCGTCATCGGAAGTATCGGAATCGGATGGTAGAATAATTATAGGTTTTTTACGTGTTTGGTTGCGCAAGCGCGAAAGCGGAACATCGTCATCGGAATCAGATAGTGAATCATCGTTACTAAGAGAGCCATCACCAGGAATAGGTTTAATGCAGTTAGCAGTGCCATAAAAGCGTGAAGGAAGCATTCTGGAAAGATAAAAAAAAAACTCTGAATGCATGCGAAGCCATTTTAGGCGCAAACATACTTCATCGTAAATGCATGCGAAGCCAAAATTGGCTCCTGTAGAAAATATTGAAAATGAAGTATAAGGAGCAAATATTTTGAATAAACTGTGATAGGGGTCAAAAACAGAGGTTTTGCAGAACATTATTTACATTTTTTAACATCAATTTTCTTACCTTTTCTATTTAATTTCCACCAACAAAGCTGCAATAAATTTCACTAAGAACGACGTCGCGTACGCACCGGAGAAAAGTGAGGTTATAATGACACATGACGTTGGCCATAGATAATAAAAATTACGTTTCGGTTCAGTTTGAATTCCTTAATATTACTACATTGACATTTTATTATTTTGTTTAAAATTAGGGTAGAAATAAATTACTAAAGTTGAGCAGCCAAAATTGGCTTTGTATGCAATAGAGGGTATCCTGGTTACAGACTATCTGTGTGCCAAATTTTATCCAAATCCGTTTCAGTAGTTTTTGCATGTAAGAGTAACAAACATCCATTCATCCATCCATACAAACTTTCACGTTTATAATATATAATATAATATAATAAAATATAATACGAGTACATATAATATATAATAATATTATATATAATAGTAGGATAACTAGTAGGAGTAGGAAGTAGGATTACAAAATACAAAAGTCTTCAATAAAAACATTAAATTACAATTAATAACGATAATGATGATCTAATTACCTTTTAGACGGAAGTTGATCTGTGTGTCAATCTGGCTACACATAATTATTTCCATGGTAGGTAGGTAGTAAGTGAAACTTCACAACATCTTAAACATCATCACTACAACACATCTTAAACATCACATCAACATCTTCAACTAGAAAATATTAATAATAGTAAAAAGATCGGCCTTTGTCCAGCTGTGGGACGTGTTTTTTGGAGATGTAAAAGCCTTTGGAGAAGAACTATCTACTACACCGAAAAAGAAAAATAATTTCTTCTCACCTACTTCTGCATCAGATTATTTCCAAGTTCTGCCAATGTGCAAAAAGCCAAGTTTGCATTATTATAGAAAATATTACACAAATGTGTCAAATTCTAAATTAGAGTAGAATACTCTTACTACTACATAATATGTACAGACGCCAGCACATCAAGCTACTACAATCTGTCAAATTTCTTTAATAGATTTTCAACTTTATCGCTAAAGCATTAAGGTTCAAGGTTGATTGGGAAAATTTGACAGTTTCGGGTAGCTTAACCTGCTGGCGTCTGTACCTACACCATAATAAATTACAGACATAAATTATAGAAATGGGCGGTCCAAATTATCATTTATTTATTTAAATTACAATTTTAACGCCTTCGCAAACTTATCCAAGACGATGTTATAAGTCACATTGTCTAAAGACACTTTACAAAAAAATAAAATGACCCGTAAGCTAAATTACAAAGAGTTATACAATACCTACTTACTAACAAAACAATCATTATAAAAATAACATTAAAATCATCCATCTCCATACATTCTCCAGCAGTTTTATTTCTCAGTGCAAGGATCTCCAAAACGCGGTAAACTCAGATGCTTCACCAAACAGTGGCTCTTGCACATTCAACGCGCGCGCACGCCTGTGTTACAAATTAAATATTCAAAGTGAGATACCTGGACTATACACTACACTGACTACAACCGGTAAGTAACATCGTCTATTTTCTTTGTTTTAAGAGAGATTTTTCCGTAGCAATTATTTTTCTTGTGAAAAAATGCATTATCAGATGAAGATCTTGACAAAGTAAGCTTGTGGTTTTGTTTTACTAAATTGTTACACGCAAAACGGTACCACTCCGAGCTGTTATAGAAATTGTTCACTCATTTGTTTTTCTTTTAGCACGCAAAGGAATTTCTTAGCGTAGCCTTAGTGGTCGTAATATTATCGATAGGTTATTTTTAGTATCGTAATAATATATATTATCGATGGCATGGTATTTTATTAAAGCAACGAAGTACGTTATTTAAATAACGTAATAATATTAACTTTTTATTAGATACTTTGTTTTTTTGCAGTTACGGGTAAAAAACAAAAAAAAACTTAGGGAACAAAAACCTTTTTAAAATTGTGCCATTATTAAAAACGTCGTTATCATAGCTTGTAGGTAGATATATAAAATATAAATATATATTTTTTTTTTTTTTTTTATTAAACCAATTTATTGTTACCCATGAAATTACATAATATTTTCTTAATTATTGAGTACGTAGGTACAATTAAATGAGCCTGTATAATGTTATAATTATTCCTTATAATAATTACACGTAATCTAGGATAACTATTGCATGATATACTTCATGTAAATTACTATGACATAACTATAGTTTCCACCTACTTGCAGTAGGTACTGTTAAGTAATGTTGGCAATAAAATTAACATAAACTCACCATAGAAGACACACTACACATACACTGGCGCCGATTCCCTTGTTCACAAACTAAACTAAATTTAAGTTCAGTGCATCTTTTTCTTTCTATTTCATTAAGAAAAGGAAAGAAGATAAATATTAGTTTAGTCCTGTCAAATTAGTCAGCGCCTGACGTAAATTGACGTATTTTTGGTAGCCATGTTTTTAATCGCGTCTAATTTGTCTATGGAGTATTTTAATTTGACAGGACTAAACTAATATTTATCTTCTTTCCTTTTCATAATGAAATAGAAAGAAAAAGATGCACTGAACTTAAATTTAGTTTAGTTTGTGAACAAGGGAATCGGCGCCAATATCTGTCTGTTATCAATAAAAAAAAAACATGACATGACATAACAGTATAAATCCAGACATACCTAATTGGAACCCTTCTGCTAAATCTGTCTGTCATACATGATGGCAGGGACATCGACGTGCAAACTATAACCATGACTTCAGCACATGATTTAAAAAAATCTGCTGCTGTTTCATAGAAAAGTGTAATATCTACGCGGTCAAATTATATGGAACAGCAAATTTTTTTATCGACGAAAAATTTCAACACATTTCAAAATCATGTACAGCAGTGCGATTCTGTAACCAGCTCACCGTGAAAAGTTAGGTGAAGTGAGCGTGGAGTGAGCTGTCATTCCAACTAATGCTAGGGATTGACACTATTGACAGTTCACTCTAAGCTCACTTCACCTAACTTTTCACGGTGAGATTTTTGTAGAATCGATCGACTGGATCCATGGTAACGGGTGGCGAGTCATTTTCCCTGCCACCCTGTATAGACTAATTGCAAATGTGTACTAAAATACAATTTGGGGCGAGGGTATTTTATTTCATAGGTTCTCAGGGCGTTTGAGACTTTCAGGGGGGCAATAGAAAGCAGTCATGCTAGCGAAGGAGGTGGCGGGACGGATGAGGGAGAGAGCCTCCCGTCCCAGCCGCCGCGGAAGACGTCCCGGGCGTCGGGAGTTGAGTGAAGACTACCGGCCACCGTAGGCGCGGGCCTGCGGGCGGAGAGCAATGGGAGCTCACCGCCCGATCAGGACCAGGCCCGTGCCGGACGGCGCGTAAGTGTTCCACGCGCGCCTCAAAGAGATGTCAGCATAACGAGGGGCCCCTTAGGGCCGAAGCCTGCCGGGTCAGCGGGATTGTCCGAAAGGGTTACCGCTACCCCGGAACATAAAGGGCGAAGGAAGGAACATGGGTGGGTTTTAGTCAGTAAGAGTCTGACACTCCCTTCCGCTCCACCCAGAGCGGGAGGGGTCATTTGATGATTTCCCACCCGAAAAAAAAAAAAAAAGGGGGGGGCAATAGAAGACCCAGATATATTTATATATCCTATCTTATGACTATACAATATTACACGTTTAAATAATATAATATGAGCAGTGGAGGCCCAGTGGTAATGGACCCGACTTACGAGTTGTAGGTCGTGAGTTCGAACCCAGGCAGGCACTTTACTTTGTGTAAATTATTTCATCTCCACTGCTCTCAAAACGGTGAAGGAAAACATCTTGAGGAATCCGGCATGTCCTAGAACCACAAATTCGAAGACATGTGACATCCATCAACCCGCACTGGGCCCGCGTGGTGGATTATGGCCCACTCCCTCTCACAGAGAGGAGGCCTGTGTCCCAGCAGTGGGAACATTATAGGCTGATTATGTATGTATGTTATGTAAATAATATTATCGTGTCAATAGCTGTTACACTTGTGGCCTGTTGAACTTGTGGTTTATTTAATCGTATTTCGGGTTACAATCAGAGGCCTCCTGCCTGTCCCCCTTGCAAACAAACGAAGCGTCTCTTCGCATCTTTATCAACCAACCTGTAAAATCACGACCACGCGTAGCGCGTCGTGGCAAAAATAGAAAAAATTAACATTGTTTTTTTGTTGTTTGGCCCACATACGGTGCAAGACGGGAGGTGAGCCAACCCCATTAGCAATGTAATATACTGTAAATGTATTACCATTATTTTGATCTTATATTTTTTAGCCTTATGCTCATAATTATACGTCCTGATCCTTTAATGACCTTTGTTAGTTTTATAAACCATTTTTTTGTGAGTTGATCTTTCAATACACACACACACACACACCACACGCCCACACACAGACACTACACACACTACACCACACACACACTACACTATCTTTATATTCTTTTTAGTGTTCCGTACCCAACTTCGCTGTCCGTCCGTCTGTCTGTCTGTCTGTCACAGGGCTGTATCTTTTGAACCGTAATAAGTACTTAGACACTTGAAATTTTCACTGAGTGTGTACTACTAGGTATTAAAAATTTCCTTAAAGTTAAAACTTTAAGGGATCCCCATACAAAAAAAGTGTTTTAGTCGGCGTCTTTTATTTCTTACTAAGATATTTAAAGAAAAATAAATGTATTAATAAAATATTAAGTAAATATTGTACGCAACCCTCTGTGTGCGAATCTGACTCGCACTTGGCCGTTTTTTTTATCAAGAATACGTCCTAATGTCTAACTAATTTAGGTATTTAATTACTGAATCACGGAAGTGAGCCCAAGAATTTTTCGCCAAAATATAAACGTCAATAACATAACTGGATACGACATGAGATTATAGACGACCTTCATTTTTTATACGAGTATGGAAATGTGTTCTATAAACGTGTTGGTCATGGTTTTAGGATTATATATCATTGATAGCATGTACAGGGGTGATGAACCTAAATACGGAGTTGTTGATTTTAAGGCAACAAAAATTTGAATAGAAAAAAACCTCTTTTGAAAAGAAAAAAACACTACAAGGTAAAAATTAACTTTATTTTCGGAAGTCGGTGCCGTCGGTTCCGCATTTTCGTTTTTTGACACCGACTTCCGAAATGAAAGTTATTTTTCACTTTCTAGCGTTTTTTTTTAACAGACTTCACAAAAAGGAGGAGCTTCTCAATTTGGATGCTTAGTTTTTTGTTTTTTTTTAAAAAAAAAAACGTTGCCCCACACTAGGAATTACTCCTGTATCGTGGGTGCGTTTACAAAAATTTAAACTCACATACACAAATAGCCAGACCCGGAACAACTACTTGTAGGCTATACAAATATTTGTTCCGTACGGGAATCGAACCCGCGACACGAAGCGCAGCAGTCGATCGCTCAGCCACTGCGCCAACCATGTGTCGTTATATAATAGGGGGCGAGCTTATTGCTATGAACCGGCAACAAATCCAGATTCCGGGCTGCTAATGAGAAATTGCAGATGAAAAAACTTTATTTTACTGGATTTATTTGATACAGTACAAATCTCTACAAACAACAAATAGTTATAGACAAAATCGCTTGTGACAGACAGTCAGACACTGCAGTAATTACTTACACGAGTGTTTTCTTTTTCCAAAAGAGCATCACACTAAATGAACACTACTTAACTAAGAGAACTCATTTATATTTAGCTAAATATGTTAAAAAAAAGGATTTCTTTATGAACGTTGCATAAAATTAAGAGACGTTTTTAACGTCAAAAATGTATGGTTTTAAACAGTCCCTACAACCATTACTTAACCTAAAGCAACGTTTATAAATAAACGGGTAATTCGTCAATTTCTATTGAACTTTACCATTCAAAAGGTTGGCCATCTCTGCTCTATGCTCGGCTGTACGAGTTTACGAGTGGATAAGCCATAGTATATTATAGCTATACAACACTATTATACAACATACACCATAGATAATTGGCGCTCGTTTATCATGCGCTGACACTTATTGTGAATGGACATTGACTCGAGCACTCTTGAAAACTATCTAAGTACCCAAGATATTACAGTGTAGTTAAACAATTTAGAGAATATGAAATTAAGCTATATCAGCATGTATAATGTTCCCACTACTGGGAAAAAGGCCTCCACTGTGTTATAGGGAGTGGGCCGTATTATTTACATAACATACATACATAATCAGCCTATAATGTTCCCACTGCTGGGACACAGGCCTCCTCTCGGTGAGAGGGAGCGGGGTTTAATCCTCCACGTGGCTCAGTGCAGGTTGATAGATGTCACAAGTCTTCAATTTTTTGGTTCTAGGACATGCCGGTTTCCTCACGGTATTTTCATTCACCGTTTTGAGGGCAGTGGTGATGAAATAATTTACACCAAGTAAAACGCCTGTCTGGGTTCGAACCGCTACCCAGTGGTAACGACCACCACTGCTTTTACCACATCATTGAAGCTAATACGTAAAAGTGATGAACCTTTTTTTGTATTTTATGTGTTGGTGGTGATTGTCTTTAAAAGATCGCTCTTAGCGACAAAACCGCCCGTTGAATCTCTGTAATTACGTTACTCTAAAATATCTGTAATTTACGTGGTGTAAACAAAAAATAAAGTCCTCCAGAACGATTTCTTTTTTTTGGCCTTGGCGACCAATCCCAGCGGGGACTAGCCATCGACGCGGGAGATATAGGGCACCCGTGTGCACTCTGTCTTTCCTCACTCAAATAGTCCGATGGGACGGCAATCCAACACGACCGGAGAGAGATCAGGCGCAAGGCTTAACGTGCTTTCCGAGCGTGCTGCTGAGCGTGGGGTCCTAGGTGTCCCAGGCCGGGCAAAATGTTATTAGATTTTTCCATTAGGAATTTCTTAGTAACAGCCCGGAGTTTGGAAGTTGGCGATGTGATACCCCCGTGCCTCGGAAAGCGCGCTATATGGTGTCCTACATAATAAAATGTATTCTATTTTATTCTATACAATCAGATCAAACTGACAAAGGTACGCCTCTACAGTTCGGCCTCTTCAAGCAGTGTCTCATTGTGAATCCGCGATGATTTACTATAAAAAAACAAGAGTTCGCTTTGGAATTGTGTGCGCTCACTTGAGCCAACTTCCAAGTGAACTTTGGCTACAGTTATTTTTAACTTCGTGAAGGCGTGCCTCTGTACATGTTATGTAACGCGTGGTTAAATAAAACCGCCGTGGCCATGGTTTTTATGGTAAACATGACAATCATGTGAAGGGCCGATGATACGAGTTACCATGACTGCTATTGCCGTTTATGAGAAAATATTATTGAATAGACGTCGGTAATTTGCTAGTAATGAACGCTAGATTAGAGATCCCGCCGCTAATTCGTTTCCATTAAACGTGTAACAGTGACAAAATAGTGTAAAATAATAAGCGGTGATAATTGCAGTAGTTACCGATGAGGAATTTGTCATGGGAAGGAATGAAGAACATTAATTTTGAGTATAATAGGGATGGCTTTGTGGTGATGATAGGGAGGGGTTTGTGGCTAAGTAATAACAGCCACACGGGTCGATCGATCAGGTTAAGCTAAGCTTGCCGTGGTTGGCCTGTGGATAGGTGACCATGTTTACCTCAAGGCCCTTCCGTGGCTTGGAAAGCACGTTAAACCGTTGGTCCCAGCTGTCATTCGTGGATCTTTGGCAGTCGTTACGGGTCGTCAGAAGCCTGAATGTCAACCAGCCTTACCAAGGGGTATCGTATTACCCAGTAACTGGGATGTCGAGGTCAGATAGACAGTCGCTCCATGTAAAATACTGGTACTCAGCTGCATCCGGTTAGACTAGAAGCTGACCCCGACATAGTTGGGAAAAGGCTAGGCAGATGATGATGAGGGAAGGCTTTGTGAGTAGGGAAGTTCTATTTTTTTTTAAAGGCTTGTTTCAGAGCCAGCCTTTCTAGCCATTTGATCTTTAAACTTATATGGAAGAAGAAGGCATGTTGTGCCGACTACAAATAAATAGGGATGAGGAACAGGGGGATAATTGCGTAAAACACTATCAGTAGCAATGGCTTTCATTTTGACAGTTCAACAACATTCATTGCGTTATTTACGTTGTTGAGCAGGCAAATTTTTCTAAAACATGAAGCAATGGATTAGCAATATCCTTCAAAATGATTCAGATTGTGATTGATACGTAACTAAGGTGATGACGTGCCATTCGGTTCTTTCATTTTGAAAAAATGCTGTTGCGTAACGTAAAAAATGCTGTTGTCGTGAAGAAAAACTTTTTAAATATATCTATGAAGCCCCGGAAAGCACGTTATGCCATCGTTACGAGTTGTCAGAAGCCCGTAAGTCTGACCAGTTTCACTCAACCGGTCTTATTAACTGGGCTATGGAGGTCACATACGCAGTCGCTCCATGTAAAAAAATGACGATAAATTTCCTTTAAAATTCTTCGGATTGTGATGAAAAGCAACTAATGCAATAATAATAATAATATTTATTTGATTAAAACTCGGTATAAAAAGGTGTTACAATACAAAATGAGATCATTCATGTTTTGCTTATACTTAATTAAAGCATGCAAAATTGTGCTGTCAACGTTAGTGTTCTAAAAACTCCAATATTTTCATTCAGCCAGTTATACAATTTAATTTTAAATAGTCTACAATTCAATACTTTTAATGTCTTTGGTAAATTATTAAATATACGTACACACATAACTACACAATTTTTATTATATTTAGCATACCTAGGCAGCTCGTCTAGAAGGCTAGAGTGAATAGGCTCATAATAAATTAATGCGCTTTACCATCAGCGATTGCATCACAGCTTTCCATCAGGCGGGATCGCAGTCAAGCACTATTGGTCACGCCAACTTCGTGAACATAGGTACCTCTTCTGCTGTTTTAAACAATTATTTATGTTTCTTTACAAACATACACACCTCATATACAATATAATGACGGTAACGGTAGCAAATCAAGGATTTAAATACCATTTGTTTACTTGTATAATTATACATTTTTTCTGGGCGATAAATGCTCTATAATATTGTGGTCGGTACTATTTCTCCATTTTATTAATCCATATTGCAACGAGGACTTAACGGCGCATGCTCGATATGACATTACGGCATTGGGGTGTCATGCTGATCCAAAACACTGTAATCGAGTGGGAGAGTAAAAGTGGTTCCTATTCAAGAGAACTAAATTATAGGTAGTTAGCTAATAATTATCTAGAATCTATAATTCCAGATGATGACGTTTTAACAGCATAAGCAAGTTATTTACTGGATTTTCCTGTTAAACATGATGCTTATTTCTTAATTTTTTTTTTTCCTAGAAAACAATATTTGTCAAAGGTACCAAAACCTATATCCATAAAAAATCTAACCAATATACAATATGTAACAAAAACCCTGTTGTTCCTTGACCTACGTTTTAACAATCGGTATACATACGTAATTAAAGCAAGTCATTTATAAAAAACCGTTCAATAAAAATAATTAAAATAAATATTTCATTATTAATATTGGTAATGTTTAACCGATTTCTTACCTCTGCAATTCTGCATGAAGCGCTGACGCGAAACCAGAAAGAGATAAAACGAGCCACTCTCTTTGCTCGGTGCAGCTGCACCGCGCCGCGACGCCGCTGCACGGCCGCCATATTGTTTTTAACAAATAAACATAATTCGAGTATATATGTAAATACCAGTCAGTGTCAGGAAACCCTCTGTTCTGCAGACGTCTCTTAGTGATTCCGTACCTACTTTAGATGTTATATAATTATTGTCTTAAGACATTTCTTTTGGAGAATGAATGTGGATTGTACGTTGTCGAGTTCCCCCAATATACATATGACACCATAAGTTAACAGTGGGTACACATTTCCAAAATAATCATTTCTAGTAACACTTGGATTTGTCGTTTCTGCCAGTACTGACCTCTCAACTAGCCAAGTGCTTATTTTTTTAAATTATAATTTGATCAATGTTGTGCTTGTAGGTAAATGTATATGTCCCTAAAAGGAACAACAGGGTTTTTGTTACATATTGTAGATGATGACGTTTTCGTCCATCAATGAAGAAAAGGATTTTTTTAGAACCTTGAACTCTGTTGAAATCTTACGTACCTATAGCAGTGTTCATAATCTCAGGTAATTTACATTCCATTCAGTTATCTACTTTATTGAAATGTATTCTAAGTTGATTTTTGAGTGACCATTTGTAACAAAAAGATCCTAACAAGTTTTTTGTTGCAATGGAATTTGAACTTTGTGAAGTATCACATTCAGTTTGTCATTCCATAACTTGAAAATTATCTCAAATTCTTAATGCAAATATAGACTATGTCTGTATGTATATGTATTTTCTTTGTCTGCAAAGAAAATACCTCTTCTCATAAAGAGAAGGGACGAGCATTGATCTCATTGATCACCACGCTTGCTCAAGACGGGTTGGCTATTACAAGTTCATTAGACTCACCAAATGCTGCAATTTGTAACAAAACAAACCTCATTTCCGTACTATAACCATGTATTACCAACAAAACGTAATTTTCGTCTACAATTTGGCAACAAAACTAAATGTTTACTAACTATTAAAGTGTCATCAGCAGACAGTTCGTTACCCGGTTATTATGTAAACTGCGGTAAGTCGGCACGCTTTCTAACCGTACAGCTACTGAGGAATGGTCCGGAGAAATTTCTACCTAAGTACTGACGCTAGCACATCAAGCTACTAAAATCTGTCAAATTTCTTTAATAGATTTTCAACTTTATCGCTGAATCATTAAGGTTCAAGGTTATTTGGGATAATTTGTCAGTTTCGGGTAGCTTGACCTGCTGGCGTCTGTACTACGCTTTGGAATGGGCAAGTTGTACCGAGGAGTGTCGTGTTACCCAGTAACTGGGTTGTGGAGGTCAACATAAAACTGAAACTCAAATCATTTATTTCAAATAAACCAACTACAGGCACTTTTGAATTGTCAAGGGGTCGGTCAGTTAGAAAGATGAAGCTAGCTGTTACATGGGCACTTATGAAACGTCAGAAGTTCGGTGCACGGATCCAATTGGTGGTTTCCTATGGAGAAGAGCCGGCAAGAAACTCCACGGCTTTTACAATGTTAAAAAATTAGAGTATTAATAGGTAATGGGAGGACAGTGTAGTATGAACAAGTACCTACCAGGTAAGTTCTTAATAAAATAAAATATGGTCAGATACCAAGGCAGTCGCTCCATGTAAAATACTGGGGGTCTACTACGAAGTGCAAAGTGCGAATGATCGGATCGGACCGACACATGGCCGAACCGAATATTATTGAAAAATGCGAAAAAAGTTCAGATCGGCTCAGTTGGGTCGGGACCATAGTCAATATTCGAAAGAGTGTAGGAGTGCAGGATCGGGACCGACCGAACCAAATAGTAACTTCGTAGCAGGAAACGGCGGAACATTCGGCCGATACCCTTCGGAGTAGATTAAATTCCAATTCCAAAAAAAAATACTAAATCAAGAATTGTCTACATATCAAATTAAAAATACCAAATAAAAATAATTAAATTACAAAATAAGTGTCTAAATAATAGCTTTCAAAAGACAACAAAGAAATTAAGTTACAAATTGTCAAAAAGCTTAAAATAAAAATGTCAAATTTTATGTCATGCAACTTTACCATTTGTCCTAGAATCCATAAATTCCTTAATAGTATAAAAACAATTTTCGATAAGCCATGCTCTGAGATGCTTTTGAAATAAGCTAGTTTATGGCAGTACGCTGTTCTACATCTTGTCATTGCCAATTTTGTTGGATGATACAATTGCTTGCCAAAATTTGTCGAAATCCGTTCAGTGGTTTAGACGTGAAAAAGTAACATACATAGAGACAGTTACTTTCGAATTTATAATAATTATTAGTATTAGAATGGAGTATCTATTATTCATATCGTTTCCTATCGCGTCTGTGAGGTTTTACTAATAACATTTATTTTGTATTTAAGTTTATTTTTAGACTATTAGATGTAATAAATTTTAAAGCAATCGTTGAGAGGCCAATAGCCATTTTAAGCGAAGTTGGTAATGAAATTAATGCAATTCGAAACCGAGATAAGTACAGACGCCAGCACATCAAGCTACTACAATCTGTCAAATTTCTTAGTAGATTTTC
This sequence comes from Apamea monoglypha, assembly GCA_911387795.2. Lineage (NCBI taxonomy): Eukaryota > Metazoa > Arthropoda > Insecta > Lepidoptera > Noctuidae > Apamea > Apamea monoglypha. The sequence continues at coordinate 5,780,681 of OU426942.1, read as the reverse complement.
AACTTTATCGCTAAAGCATAAGGTTCAAAGTTGATTGGGAAAATTTGACAGTATCGCTGCTTGATGTGCTTGCGTCTGTACCTAATTTTTATTTATTACATATTATATTTTATGCGCACGCATTAGAATTAAGTACCTTGATGATCTTATTCCATTTCGCAAAGACTTTCACAAAAATGCAAATGCCATTAATTGCATAAAACAGTTTAATACGTCTAAAAGTACCCACTAAATATTAATTTATATTTATTCATTTACATTCTAGAAGTATGTAACAAGACCCCTCCGTGCCTCGGAAAGCACGTTAAGCCGATGGTCCCCAGTGGCGTGCATTGGTTTTCAGAATAGGTAGGCACACTTTTTATTAGCACCCTCTAAAACCATGAAAACGACACCCATGACGAAAAATTTGAATATTTTCGCAGACGCCATCTTGGATTTTCATTTTGACCTCACTATTAGCTTCAAAACCCTTGAAAAATAGAAAATGACACCCATGATGAAAAATTAAAAAAAAAAAGTCGCAGCCGCCATCCTGGATTTTCATTTTGACTTTATTATCGGCTCCAGCCCCTACGAAAACCATGAAAACGACACCCATGACGAAAAATTTGAAAATTTTTGCAGCCGCCGTCTTGGATTTTAATTTTTACCTCACTATCGGCGACCTCATTATCCATCCCTTTCGTTCTTCGCACGGCCAAATTACAAAGTATTATTTTAACATTCACACTCCGTTGGTTACCTACTTGAGTAGGCATGCCTACTTTAGGGTGATAAATTGCGAAAGTCATAGCATAACGCGTGAGACGTACGTATTTCTAATTTCGTCGTAATAACTTGAACGAGTAAAGACCAATGACAATGTGCGAATAGTACGGGAGCCAAGTAGGCCGCCTGGCGACTGCCTACTGCCGCGCGTGTTTGTATGAAGATTTTATTTTTTGTTAAATGATAATTTAGGGAGCTTCTTAATTGTGGGGCACACACGCTAAAATGTAATCGACAGGCTTGTGGTTTTTCGATTTGTCGAGGTAGACACTGCTTATGTGCCTAGATGCATCGCACGCCACTGTTGGTCCCGGCTGTCATTCGTGGATCTATGACAGTCGCTACGGGTCGTCAGTAGCCCGAATGTCTGACAACAATTTTATTCTTACCAAGGTATATCGTATTGCCAAGTTTCTGGGTTGTGGAGGTCAGATAGGCAGTCGCTCCATGTAAAATACTGGTATTCAGCTGCATCCGGTTAGACTGGAAGCCGACCCCAACATAGTTGGGACAAGGTTAAGCAGATGACGAATCATTAGGTTCTTAACCTTTGAGAAGATTCAATCTAGTCCAATACCTATTGCCCGTTTTAAGTGGGTTTATCTAAACATTCATTTTTAGTCTATTCGTTATTTAAAGTTCAATAATATGACTAAAATGTCTGCTTTTACGTCATCGTCAATAATAACAAATTTTATATGAATAGGGTCTACCTACTTACATAACATAATCAGCCTATAATGTTCCCACTGCTGGGACACAGGCCTCCTCTCGGTGAGAGGGAGTGGGGTTTAATCCACCACGCGGGCCCAGTGCGGGTTGGTAGATGTCACATGTCTTCGAATTTTTGCTTCTAGGACATGCCGGTTTCCTCACGATGTTTTCCTTCACCGTTTTGAGAGCAGTGGTGATGAAAAAATTTGCACAAAGTAAAGCGCCTGTCTGGGTTCGAATCACAGATTTATAAACTAAAGGGAGATATGCCAAGGGGGCGTGCCGCGTTCGAACAATGTATGCACAAAACAGAAATAAACGCGGGCGCCGTTGATTTGTCAATAAGAATTGTCAATGTAGTTGTGTGTCTCAACGTTGCGATCTGCGTTACGCGATTGGCTCGCGTTGAGTGTGGTGACTGTTATAGTGTGAGTGAGCGCGTGTTCGTATTGTAGTGCATATGTAGTTGAAGGCGACAGCTGGATTCGAACAGTTGGGCAGCCACACCATATCTCCCTTTAGTTTATAAATCTGTGGTTCGAACCTACGACCTACAACTCGGTAAGTCGCGATCGACACCACTGGGCCACCACTGCACTGCTACCTACTTACTTAACTAACTTTAATTGCATTTTATTGTTAGATACTTCATCTGCCTTTTTTTTTTCTGGTGGGAAATCATCAAATGACCCCTCCCGCTCTGGGTGGAGCGGAAGGGAGTGTCAGACTCTTACTGACTAAAACCCACCCATGTTCCTTCCTTCGCCCTTTATGTTCCGGGGTAGCGGTAACCCTTTTGGACAATCCTGCTGACCCGGCAGGCTTCGGCCCTAGGGGGCCCCTCAAATTATGCTGACATCTCTTTGAGGCGCGCGTGGAACACTAACGCGCCGTCCGGCACGGGCCTGGTCCTGATCGGGCGGTGAGCTACCCATTGCTCTCCGCCCGCAGGCCCGCGCCTACTTCATCTGCCTAGCCTTTTCCCAACTATGTTGGGATCGGCTTCCAACCGGATGCAGCTGAATTACATGGAACGCCTGCCTATCTGACCTTTAACACGGTACCTTTTGTTATATTTTCGAGTTTCTGAATAAGGATTATGGTAGATCTTCAATCAGTGTGTCCTACCCGCTTTGATTTAAGAAGGCAGGTTCACTTTATATCAATATTTTGATTTAAAAGAGTGTCCATGGAGTTTCATGCCTGTTCTTCTCAATAGGAACCTACTACGCTTTTAAATGGGCAACTAGTAACGACTGGAAAGATCCGAGGCACAGGGTTCTTGGTATGTAAAGATGGTCACTCATCCACGGACCAACCGCGGCAAGCGTAGCTTAACCTGGTTGATCGACCCATGTGGCTGTTATTACTTAGCCAGCTACATCCGCGGGGTACCTGCGTAAAGTAGGAATGGCTTTCAATTTGACAGTTCAACAACATTCATTGCGTTATTTACGTTGCTGAGCAGACAATTTTTTCGAACATTTATGAAGCAATGGATTAGGTAGCAATATCTTTCAAAATTATTCAGATTATAATTGATAGTGTGTTACGCAATTCGGGTGCCGGTTAGACTGGAAGCTGACCCAAACATAGGTGGGAAAAGGCTAAGCACATGATAATCACCATAGTTTGACCAGAGGTTAAAGGTTTATTGACTTTTTTTATTGTCACATCACAAGCAAGCATAACGTTATTTACTTTTATTTACTTTACAATTATGTGAGAAGGTCGTAGTTTATGTCACAGCACTTAAACCAATCTGTTGGCTCATGTTCAATGTTAGTTGATTGATTTGATCGTGTATTTGACGTTTATACATGCAGAGGGGCAGTCTTTATGTTCACAACGATATTATACGGCGGGTACTACAAAAATACTATTTATAATAATATTATTTTTTTCATCGGTACCTGATTCAGTTTGAGATTGATAATGTGTTACGCAATTAGGGTGCTAAATCATTCCGAAGGATATTACTAAATCATTCATTCATTTGTCTGCTCAACAACGTAAATGACGCAATGAATGTTGTTGAACTGTCAAAATGAGAGCCATTGCTACTGATAGTGTGTTACGCAATTACCTAACTGTTCCTCATCCCTATTTATTTGTGGTCGGCACAACATGCCTTCTTCCATACAAGTTAAAGATCAAGGCTGGCTCTGAAGCAAGCCTTTAAAAAACATTTTTGCAAAAAAAACCGACTTCCAAAAAAGACACTACAAAGTGAAAAATAACTTTAATTTCTGAAGTCGGTGTCGTTGGGTTCGCATTTTCGTTGTTTGCCACCGACTTCCGAATTTAAAGTTATTTTTCACTTTGTAGTCTTTTTTGGAAGTACGTTTTTTTTTTGCAAAAAAGTTTTTATTTTTCACTTTTAAGTTGTAATTTTCACCAGTAATTTTGGTTTAAAAAAACGATGTGTGGGCCCATAAAATTTGAGGGTTGCCCTCAATTTCTAAGGATCCAATCATCAGATCCTGTCTTGGTGACTATGGGACCACTTCAGAAGTATCTCCTTTCGAACAAAAAAAAATAATTTTGAAAATCGGTCCACAATTGGCGGAGTAATCGCGTAACAAACACACAAAAAAAAAACATACCGTCGAATTGAGAAGCTCCTCCTTTTTTGAAGTCGGTTAAAAAAAAAGACATCGACATCGCTATATATCGATACGCTATTACCCCGCTGTTTAATGTGATAACCTAATCGCCATTCATACCTACTGTTTAGATCTGGACTAGATTTGTCGGCAAATTAGGTGCTTACCTTACCCAAGTCAAGGAAAACATGCGCGTCATAAAGACTCCTTTTTTGAAGTCGCTTAAAAATGGCCAACGTTCTACCTACACACATCCTTTATTTCCCTTTCATTGGGTGTCAAGATACACTCGACAGTTACTTAATTGTCATCGTATGCTAAGTTAAATAGTGCGTTGAACTTAGCTACTACCAGATGCCAGAGAATCCTACATACATCATACGTACTGAATACATCAAGGTAACTGACCTTTGAACGTATTGTGCGTGTATGACAAATGAAATGAAAGGACATCATTCATTTCGTATTTCGTACCCAAAATTAAAGTCCGGCCAGAAAAAAAAGTACTGCTGACTATGGGAAATGACCTCTTGAGTATTTTTTACTATTACAACGAAAGTGTGTATAACTTCAGCTTCCTCGTATGTGATAGAATAATTCTACCTATGCCAATATTTAAGGCATAATAGCTGCAATCAAAGTTGCCAGTCTTAATTTAGCTGCCACAAAAACTTCGTTAATATGAGTCGTTTAGTGTGTGTTAGCTGGAGTGATGTCACCCCAGCTTCCTCATTCAATACAGGCAAACCAGTGAGGTTAGGGTTTTGGTCTATAGTCAGAAAAATAAGGCATAATAGCTGCACAAGGAAGGAAGAAACTGAACTTAAAAAGTGTTGAAACTACGATCAAAAACGTGTGTGTAAGCTGGAGTGACGTCACCCCAGCTGCTCATTCATAACTTCCAAACGAAAGAAGATATGATTACGTCTTATAGCTCAAAAAATAAGGCACAATAGCTGCCATTGGCAGCAAAATTTTCAAATCTCTGGTCAAGATACTCTGAGTTATTAAGCCGATAAACATGTGTAAGCTGGAGTGACGGCACCCCAGCCGCTCATGACATATCTTCCGAACGAAAGAAGATATGGTTATGTATTCTATCACATATGAGGAAGCTGAAGTTAAACACACAGTCCGGCTGCTATTTGCGATTAAAAATGCCAAACATTATATTCTAATAACAAGTTTATAGTTAAAACATGTTCACGATGTTAATTCAATTAAAAGTTGGCTCTTAAAACACTTGTTATAAAATGTGATTTTTGGCATTTTCAATCTCAATAGCAGCCGGAGAGTTATGTTTATGCTTTCACTGTAATAGTTATAAATGCTCAAGATGATTTAGGTACCCTAGGAAATAGTACTTTTTTTACTTTAATTTTTGGGTAAGTATAAAATGATCGACATTTGAATGATGTCATTTCAAACTCGTTATAACAATGACATAATTTAAATAAGGGCGTTTTGTTGCGTAAGTGCCTAAAAATGTTCTACTGCTAAAAAACACTAATCTGCATGCAATTTGGCTTTTCGTAACGGCTATTTAATCCTTGGAAATGCTTAAAAAGAATGGAAGATTTTCCCCAATAACAGCTGTTTGTGACAGGATTCTAGTGACAGCAACGGATTATAAAATAAATTGCTGAAAAGCTAAGAGTGACTCAAATAAGGTAAAGAAAGAAAGAAAAAGTATTTAAGTAATAAAACGTTGATTATGACCTACTAACGATTATTATAATGAATGTAAAAGATAAACAAACTAAATTCTAAAAGAGCGGGAATGAATAATGGCGGACGGAACCGAAGTCAAGCGGAAGTATTTCAATAGGCTTAGGAAATCATTTTGACAGCCTCAACTAGAGTTCAGTTTTCGTTTTTACCTTAAGGTGACTAACGTCGTAGTAGTCACCTTTCAATGACGATTAGTTTTAAAAAGCATTTGAGGTAAAACTTTCCCGATATGATTAAAACTAGCTCTAACGAATTTTTCAGTGATGGTTCACTACCTATGGTAGAAAGTGAACCATCACTGAGAAATACCTACATAAAATCGAAAATGGCCATGAATTTAATATATGTTTAACGTGCTTGAAGACGAAGAAAAAATCCGTAAGAGCGGACTTTGCAACCATTCATTACTATTGGTAAATCGGACTATAAATAATATTAAGTTGAACATGGAAAATCACCAGTTGAAAAATTTATTCCATACATATTGCTGTTGTTTATTAATAGAAGTTAATGTATTACGACTTGGTATGTTTTGGGTCAATACTTGTTTTGTAAGTGTGTCTAGACTATTCGCCGAAAATAACCGGCGCCGAACCGATTTTGTAAAGGTAGGTACGTACCTCTTGGAACTGGCAAAAATCTGACCACATTTGGGTAATTATCGAAGAAAATTTATGTTTTTTGGGAGAATGACCTATTATGTCTTGGTATGGGTACTATCGCCAAAACCTATATCTGACCATTTTGAAAACAAAATCCCGTACACATGATGACCACAGCTGCGTCCGTAAGTAAAACAAAAGAGGATCCTTTTTAGGTCGACTAATAAATAATATGCGCTGCAAGCAGGGAATAGTCCTTACGGAGGTCAGATATAGATTTTGGCGATAGTAGGTACTTACCTGGAGGAGGACCACTGCTCTCAAAAAGCTGAAAGAAAACATCGTGGGGAAACCGGCGTGTTTTGTTTTAGAACCAAAAATTCAAAGACATGTGACATCTTCCAAACCCGCACTGGGGCCGCGTGGGGGATTACAGCCCACTCCCTCTCACTGAGTCCCAGCAATGAGAACATAGGCTACCGGGTAATTGCGTAACTCATTATCAGTAGGAATGGCTTTCATTTTGACAGTGCAACAACATTCATTGCGTTATTTACGTTGTTGAGCAGACACATTTTTCAAACATATGAAGCAATGGATTAGCAATATCCTTCAAAATGATTCAGATTATGATTGATAGTGTGTTATACAATAGGGAATAGGCATGTTTCTCTGAATAATGGCGTCGCTTTTCAAATAAATTTGATAACCACAATAGCATTGCACTTAAAAAAAAATTTTGCTAAAAACGAAATTATAATCAAAAATATTGTTAGGCGCATAATACTGAAGTAATACAGCTTTTTTTTTTTAAATATACTTGGCCCATAATTCAATCAAATGCATATTTTTTATATTGAATGTAATATTATATATTTTTTAAATGTTTTAAACTAGTGCTTGACTGCGATCCCCAAAACAACAAACAACAAAGACAACACAACATATAAAAAACAACAACATATATAAAGACAACTTCATAACTTGCTTAACCACTTTTGACAAAGGTATCAAAACAACAGACAAATAATATCTCAAAACAAAAAATGACCTTGACGTTTTATAATTTTATTAAATTGTTATCCTTTGCGTTCGTTTCGGACTTGACCTTTTCTGACGTCAAACTGGCTCGCTCACAGAGGGCTCGCTTGCCTCGCCTTGAATAAGGTTAACTGGCACAGGGCTGCCATATACCACAATAAAACCTTCCCAAATGATGAGGAAAAATACCTTTATTTTGCTGTTTAGATACAATAAAGGTCGAGTGTTTCTTTTTATTATTATTAAAATATTATTGTACAAGATGCGGGTAAGAAATAATTGGCTGCAAATTAACATCAGAATGACGTCATTTTAATTAAAAAATATTTATTATAGCTACGCACGACGACATATTATTATGATGGTAAGTTTACATTTCCATTATATAGTTAGCCGACTTCTCATTGTACGAAAAACTTATACAATGCGAGGTTAGCTAAAACTGGAAATGCATAGCTTGATATGTCGTCAAGTGTACAGACGCCAGCAGGTCAAGCTACCCAAAACTGTCAAATTTTCCCAATCAACCTTGAACCTTAATGCTTTAACAATAAAGTTGAAAATCTATTAAAGAAATTTGACAGATTGTAGTAACTTGATGTCCGTACCTATGTCGTGTAAAAAAAGGTAACATGATGCATGTTATCTTTTACCAATTCTCATTTCTCAGTGCTCAGAGCTGAGGAGAGGTGAGCAGCAATGTGACTACGATTGACATTTAAAGCGTAGACATTACCAATTTTGTCACTCATTGGTAAATAGAAAAATAACAAGAAAAAAGCAATTGCTCCATAATAGAACCAGTAAATCTACTACAAATTAAAGAATTCCCTTAAATCTAGATGTTTTCCTGTCTGGCTTAACCTGTTTTTAAACAAAGCAAAGTAAATAGAACTCTAGAACGTGTTATGTTAGTACTAATACCTGTTTATCTAACACTACATTTCATTTGAATTATTTTTATTGACCGATCATTAGCCATTTTAATAGTATCATAATGTTTCTATTATTAGTAAGGTTATATTCAAAGCAGTTTTTTTCCATGTTTACATGTTTTTTTGTGAACGTTAGATATTGCTTGAATTAGTAAAAACATACCTATACAGTCGTTTTTCGTCAGCCGTAAGTGGGTTTTATTAGATACAAAAAATAAGAAAATACCGAATATAATAGAAGGAAAACCAATTAGCAATAAAGCAAAAATATTTTTTTGGACAGGTGAGTGGTTATGATTTATTTCTTTATAGTCACGGGACTCATGGCTAAAAGTCCTAAAAGCTAAGGCCAGTATAGTATATTAAAAAACAACGAATTGTCATATTTTTGAGTTTGACAGGAACAGAAAAAGTATTGCAATTTGCGTGCGAAGTGCGAACACCTAGAACTTTTTGTTTAATCCAGTTTATTAGCAAAGTTTTTAAACTCTACCCTTTCATTTGATTACAGGATTTAAACCAACGATAGAAGAAAAGCCTTGAAAATGACTGACGACTCGCAAGTTCGTGCGTTTTATGCGGGCAAAAACTTTTTCATTACCGGCGGCACCGGATTTGTCGGTCTGTGCCTTATTGAAAAGATTCTACGATGTATGCCTAATGTCGGAAAGATCTACCTGCTAATGAGACCCAAGAAAGGCAAAGAAATATCCGAGAGGCTGGAGGAGTTTCCCAAAAACCCGGTAAGTAGAAAAAACGTATGATTTTTGAAGTGTGTAATTTCAGATGAATTTTCCATTTCGATTATGATTCCTGCAGTAGATTGTCAATTTTCTTTTTAATTACTTACTAAACTGATTCGTTCATGACGTGATTACCGAGATTAAGACATAGAGAAGTATGGCAAAAAAGACATGTTGCGCCGACCCCAAATAAATTGGAATAAGGGCAGGTGAATGATGACTAAACTGGTCCGTTCATCACCCTTTAGTGATTAGTTAATGACTTATTTTCTGTAAGTAGGTTTGTACAAACACTTTTACATGTCAATCATATAGCTAGTATAATCTTATTAGTCTTGAACTTCTTTGTAAAGTATGATTCACATTCACTGCAGGCTGTCGCTGAAAACCAGCACTGGGGCTCGTGTCTCACATAGGGTCTTAGCATTAGGCTGAGCAATGGCAGGTTTTTGTTACCATTTTTTTCCATGATCATAATTATTGTACACACAATGACCACTTTTAGTTAACGTCACATGGTATAGGCTTTTCGTACAGACGCCAGCAGGTCAAGCTACCCAAAACTGTCAAAATTTCCCAATCAACCTTGAACCTTAATGCTTTAGCGATAAAATTGAAAATCTATTAAAGAAATTTGACAGATTGTAGTAGCTTGATGTGCTGGCGTCTGTACATTGAGAAGTCAGCTTATACTGGAAATGCATAGCTAGATATGTCTTTGTACATACCTATGTTCTATGTTACGGGTTTGGTTTCTGCACTTAGTTTTGTACATACTCATTTTCCTTGTTAAGTCATGGAACTTGCTAAGCAGACCAACTGAAGTGGTCCGTAGATATTGGTAAATTAAGGTAGGGAGTCAATTTAAATGGCACGGTTGGCGCAGTGGTTGAGCAATTGACTGCTGCACTGCGTGTCGCGTGTCACTGCGTTCGATTCCCGCACGGAACAAATATTCCGGGTCTGGCTGTGTATGTGACTTTAAATGTTTGTAAACGCACCCACAACACAGAAGAAATTCCTATAGTGGGGCAGCGTTTACTTGTATAAAAAAAAAAGAATATTTGCTTAACAATTAGAAAGATTTCTCTATGAAATACTTTTACCTATTACTCAACTCTAGCCGTTAAAAGATAAACAAAAAAAGACTGACAGAAGGTCATTAGCATTTAATAATAATATTATTAAGGAAAAACCAATTGGTTTCTCGTCATTATTTTTTATTTATTCTAGTCACAGCGAATTCTCTCATCAAATAATGCTTATTGTACATAGTTTATATGTTTTTAACCTTTGCACCATTCCTAATATTTCAATAGTACGAAGGCTGCCTTTTAAGTTGTGTCGTTTGAAATAAGTATAGACAATCTAATAGATTATTACCATTTATTGTTTTTCAAAGAATTCTCCGCGATATTTAACACACTTTTGCATGCGTTCGAACCAGTTTTTAAAACATTTATTCCACTCCGAAGTGGGGGTAGTCAAAATGGCCGATTTGTATGCGTCAACAGCTTCTTCGGGTGAGCTGAAATGTTGACCACGATGACTGCTTAATTTTGGGGAACGTAAAAAAATCGTTAAGGCTCAAGTCAGGGCTGTAAGGTGGGTGATCTAAAATTTCGACATTTTGGGTACTCAAAAACATCTTTGTATCGCGGGCGGTGCGGTGTGCGAACTTGCATTGTCATGGTGCAGTATCATACGACGTCTTGAGTTGTTTTTTCGAAACTCTGTGATGACTTGTGGCAAACAAACAGTATATACCAGTCAGCGTTAACCGTCTTGCGATCTTCTAGTACAATAGTGGCGACATGACCACCCTTTGCCACAAACGAGGCAACCATTTTTTTTGAAGTGATCCTTGAGCGTATGACTTTGGTCGGTTTTGGCTCATCTTGAAAGACCCAGACAGTTGACTGCTGCTTGGGATCTGGATCGTAAGCATATATCCAAGACTCGTCACAACTAACCATATCATAAACGTGTTTTGACTCTCCTCGGTTGAATCGCTGCAGAGTTTTGCGACACCATCTAACACGGGCTGCTTTTTTGGTCATCGCTAAGCAAATGTGGTATCCAACGAGAGATCAACTTTCTTACGCCGAGTTCTTCGTGCAGGAGTTTTTGGATAGTAGTCCCTGAAATGCTCGATGTCCGATTAGCTGCCGCACAGCGTCGATATTCTCTTGCGTCATGGCGGTTTTTTGGACGACCTTCACGTGGCTTGTCACTGAAGCTAGAGTGCCCACGTTGAAATTCTAAATACCAGAGTTCTACAGTCCTAAGACATGGTGCTGCATCACTAAACACAGAAGTGATCTCCTCAAAGCACTGAAGCCGCGTTAATCCCCTTTGAAAGTTGTAGAAAATTATCGCACGCATATTTTCCTTTTATATTTCCATTTTTACAACCGACTTGTCACCTTTGAATAGACGCTACAATAAAACTATTCGACCGATCAAAAAACTCTTTTGTTTTCGAATTCTAAATTCAAAAAGATGAAAAAGCCATGTTTTTTTTTTTTAATAATTGCGGGAGGTTTGCTAACGACACGACCTAAAAGACGGCCCTCGTAATAATAAAATAAACATTGATATTTATGTCTACATTTTGCAGAAAAAACTGTTGTGTTGTTATACGTAAGACAATGGATATAAATATATTATTATTGCTTCATAAAATTTAATTACATTGTTTGTTGGTCATAATTTCATGAAGAAGCCATTTTAAAAGACACTAGTGTTTCTAAATTAATAGCCTTTGCTAATAATCATCATCTGCCTAGCCTTATCACAACTATGTTGGGGTCGGCTTCCAGTCTAACCGGATGCAGCTGAAAACCAGAATTTTACATGGAGCGACTGACTATCTGACCTCCACAACCCAGTTACTGGATAATACGATACACCTTGGTAAGACTGGTTGTCAGATTTTCGGGCTTCTGACGACCCGTAACGACTGTCAAAGATCCACAAATGACAGCCGGGACCAATGGCTTGACTTAGAAATCCTTCCTGTGGTTGTTTATACCCAAACTCAAACTCAAACTCAAAGTATTTATTTCAATTAAACCAATTACAGGCACTTTTGAATTGTCAAGGGGTCGGTCAGTCAGAGAAATGAAGCTAGTTGCCCATTCCAAAGCGTAGTAGGTACCTATGGAGAAGAACGGGCAAGAAACTCCATGGACACTCTTTTAAATCAAAATATGGTTACAAAGTATTAGTTACATCATTCATGTTAAAAATTATGCATGTGAGAACGATGCAGAACGTTAAAAGCGTCCGTAATGAATAGCCTAAAACAATCCAAATATTAAATTAAATTAAAATAAGCCATGGCAGCAAAGAGATGACCAGTCCCCACTGACGGCGCCCGTTCACGAACATGACGCACGGATTAGCACCATTTAGCTCAACCATTTTGAAGGGAGCTAAATGATCCAACACATGTGCCACCATCAGCGAGACATTTGAGTGAGCATGACATACTCTCAGCCGCCAGGGCACATTCAAGTCAATGAAAGACGTACCCAGTAAATGGTAGCTTTATAGTATGTACCTACATAGTACTCACACATGAGCTATACAATTGTACAATACTAGACGATTGAAGTTATATAATGCAAAAATAGTATTTTACAATCTTCAGCGGCTCCAACAGTACTTTCAAATGCTAATCAATTTATGTATGCGTCCTGTGGAGCAGGACCAGCGTTTAGCCAAGCATTTTTATCAGCGATGTAATCTCCCAATTTATAATATGCCTGGCTGCATAGTGTGCGTTTTATACAAGATTTAAATTTCGTTTCATTCTGTTCAATTATGTGGGGAGGTATTTTATTGTAACATTTTAAACAGTACCCCATGAAAGATGAGTCTACTTTAGCCAGCCTGAAACCTGGTTGAACTAATTGGTCCCTATTTCTAGTGATATAATTGTGTCTTTCACCTCTTTTACTAAAAATATGTAGATTTTTCCTTACGTACATAATGTTTTCATATATATATTGACAAGGTACCGTCATGATGTTAATATCTTTAAACAGTTCTCTTAGAGAGTCACGCCTGCGGAGGCTATATATGGCTCTGATGGCTCTTTTCTGCAGAATAAAAATAGACTCGATGTCTGCAGCCCGTCCCCATAGTAAAATACCGTACGACATGATACTATGAAAGTAACTAAAATAGACCAGTCTCGCGGTATCGACATCAGTAAATTGACGGATTTTTCTCACAGCATACGCTGCTGAACTTAGTCGTCCTGCAAGGGATGTTAAATGAGGACCCCATTGAAGCCTTGAGTCGAGCGTGAACCCTAGGAAAACAGTTTCATCGACGAATTCTAGTTTCTCTTGATTCAATTTTATCTCACAATGACTACCTTTGACATTTGGTAAAGAAAATCTTATACACTTAGTTTTTTTCCCATTTAATACTAAATTATTAGCAGTGAACCAATTTTGGATCTGCAGTAGGGCGTTATTTACGTCGTCAAGATTTGATGCACGTCTATTAATTTTAAAAATCAAGGAAGTATCGTCAGCAAATAACACCATCTGTGGTTGGGTTTTTAACAAATGGGGTAGATCATTTATATAAACTAAAAAGAGGAAAGGACCTAATATCGAGCCTTGCGAAAAAGGCTAACAGCAATCTATTTTGATCGTGTTTTCACTTAATCAAAACATTATCTGATTTTATCAACATTATAGAGGTCTCTTAACGCCTCCCCATGGCTGTTTTATTTATTTATATTTGATATCAAGTATAGAGGGGCTTGCGGCTTAGTAATAACAGCCGCACGTTCAGGTTAAGGTGCGGTTGCCGCGGTCGGTCCGTGGATGGGTGACCCCTCCGTCCCCTACGGAGGGGTCACCCATCTTACATCTTACTGGTAGTTTCAGAGATTAGGATGTTCAAACAAACAATAGAGAGATAATCAAATGTCAGCAAAGAAAAAAAGAAAGAAAATACATTTATTTAACACAGACTAAAATACATCAGAGGGGCAATTCTCGTAATTTTAAGAACGTTCACAGTCCGATCTCAGTGTTAATCTGTCAAAAATACCTCAAATTTCCCTACATTTTGACAAGTTTTTGGGAACAAAAAAAAAAACTCTTGCTGGTCTTCTTTCTCCGTCCATACTTCTCTATTACCTGTCATTCTAATAGTCACCCCCTTTCTAGCCATATCAATGATAATAAATATATTCTTTTTTAATTCCAGGTCTTCGAAAAACTCCTACAAAGCCAAAATACGGACGTCTTCCAGAAACTAATCCCCATAGCCGGTGATGTCGGTGAAGAGAACCTGGGTTTAAGCCCTCAGGATCGGCAGACAATAGTGGACAATGTCAATGTGGTCATCCACTCCGCTGCTACCCTGGACTTTCAGGAGAACTTGAGGCCTACGGTCAAAATAAATCTTCTTGGAACCAGAAGAATTATGGAGCTATGTAAAGATACTAAGAATTTGAAGGTAAATGAATTATTCAACAAGAATAAATTAGCTAAATACTTTATATTGAACTAGGAACCGGATCTCCAGGTTGAGCAGTGTCACGGGGTTATTTTTTTACTGGGTATTTCTCAGTAGCAGACTTATGACCGATCGATATATTATTATGCTAGTCGCGCAGTAAACTCTGCTTGCACGATGCAGGATTTTTGCGTGACGCCAGTAGTTCGCATGTGGCGATTTAGATGCCGCCACAGATCCATCACTGTGGTATATCGTAAGTAATTTACCTATACTCTTCCCAGGTAATGATCCACGTTTCATCAGCGTATGTGAACTCATTCCTGACAGAAGCTCATGAGAAGGTGTATGAGGCACCGGAAGATGCGGAGAAGGTGATATCGTTAGTGGGAACACTGAAGGATGAGGCTTTACTTGAGATTGAGCCTAAGTGAGTATGACTTCTGATACTGTAGTTAACTTTAGTGAGTTTTTGGGTGCAAAGAAAATAGAATACTCTTTAAACAGTATTTAAAAGAATGAAATAATTAGGTGTTACTATGGCCGATTCTATCTCAAAGAGCGTGGGTTAGAATTGTAGTACATTCTACTATAATCTGTCAAATTTCTTTAATAGATTTTCAACCTTATCGCTAAAGTATTAAGGTTCAAGGTTGATTAGGAAAATTTGACAGTTTCGGGTAGCTTGACCTGCTGGCGTCTGTACATGGTTAAATTACAATTGTGGTTTACGATTAATTTTATTCAGCCGTATTTATTTGTATTCTATTTACTGCTATTTTTGTCGTTCGACACGTGTTATCAAACAAAATCGAGAATCTAAATGTGTTAGCAACAGACGTTCGACGACGGCACGGTTGGCGCAGTGGTTAAGCGATTGACGCTGCGTGTCGCGGGTTCGATTCCCGCACGGAACAAATATTTGTATGTCCTACAAGTAGTTGTTCCGGGTCTGGCTGTTTGTGTATATGAGTTTAATGTTTGTAAACGCACCCACTGAGAAGAAAGGCCGAAACAAACTCAGAGGTCACTGTCTCTTTTAAAGTCCAGACATAATCTTGGTCAGATCATATGAAGACCACGTAGATCGATGTTTGAGATGGTCTTTTATTATTAATTCCTGTTTTATTTCACAGATTACTGAAGAGTCATCCAAACACATACACGTTTACAAAGCATTTAGCAGAACATGAAGTTGTCAAATGCGCCGATTTGTTCCCCTGCACCATTGTTAGGCCTACCATGAGTGAGTATTAATTTTATTAAAACCATTTTAAAAATTTATTCTTAAGACTTTCATTCAAAAGTAAAACAAAATATATTCAACCGAATTGAGAACCTCCTCGTTTTTTGAAGTCGGTTGAAAAGAAAGAAAAAACATTTATCCTCCTAATTTTATTATCCAAAATTACTTCTTTGGTCGCGGTCCTGGGTTCGATTCACAGGTTGGGAAAAGTGTTCTTAGATTTTCCATCAGGAATTTCTCCCCGGAGTGTGGCTGCAGTGTGTGTGTTAATAGAAAACGCAAGAAGATTTTGCAATGCGGTGCGGCCCGCCCAAATGTTCGTCAGTCTTTAATCGCTGCCCACCTTTTCGTAGAATACACGCGTAATGATAAGTTTAGTGTTAAATGAAAAATCTAATTTTCCAGTCGTTGCGGCATGGAAAGAACCCTTACCAGGCTGGACATGCTCCAAAGTGGGTCCACAAGGTTTCCTAATGGGAGCCGCTAAAGGTAATAATTTTTTTTATTAAAAATGTAGTATTTTATAGTAGAGCTTAGAGCTCATTAGAGGGGCTCGTGGCTATGCATCCGTACAGAGCCATCGGGCCTCGTATCCCGAGGTCGGTCCGTGGATGGGTGACCATCCATTAGAAAGAAAGAAAAATTGTTTACTCTGCACAAAAAAAAGGAACACTTCAAAAAAAAAAAAAATCAAATACATACATACCGAGACCTCTCTCCGTGTCTCGGAAAGCACGTCCAACCGTTAGTCCCGGCTGTCAATCGTAGATCTTCGACGGTCGCTACAGATAGTTAGAAGTCCGAAAGTTCAGACTTCAGAACGTCTCACAACCGGTCTTACGTGTCCACTAGAATCGTGTTACCCAATAACTGGGTTGTAGAGAACACTCCATGTAAAATACAGCTGTG
The DNA here is from genome assembly GCA_911387795.2 of Apamea monoglypha. Classification (NCBI taxonomy): domain Eukaryota; kingdom Metazoa; phylum Arthropoda; class Insecta; order Lepidoptera; family Noctuidae; genus Apamea; species Apamea monoglypha. The sequence goes on along the minus strand of OU426942.1, from coordinate 5,763,896 downwards.
CGATTCTGTAACCATCTCACCGTGAAAACTTAGGTGAAGTGAGCGTGGAGTGAGCTGTCATTCCATAGGGATTGACACTACTGACAACTCACATCAAGCTCACTTCACTTGAGTTTTCACCGTGATATTTTTACAGAATCGACCGGCTGGTATTCAGCGACATCCGGTTAGACTGGTAGCCGGCCCTAACATAGTTGGGAAAAGGCTAGATAGATGATGTAAAGTATTCGTCGTGTATAATCCTACTTCCTACTAATATTATAAACGTGAAAGTTTGTATGGATGGATGGATGAATGTTTGTTACTCTTTCACGCAAAAACTGCTCAACGGATTTGGATGAAATTTGGCACACAGGTGGCTTATAACCACGATTAACATATAGGATACTTTTTATCCCGATATTCCCACGGGATCGAAACTTATGCGGGTGAAACCGCGGGGCGGAGCTAGTATTTTTTATAATTACGTTTCTATACTTTCAGGCGTCGTCCGACGTTTGCCGTTGGCTGTAGATAACATAGCTGATTACATACCCGTGGACGTTGTCGTCAATGAGCTGTTGGTAGCTGGCTGGGAAGCAGGAAAAACTACGTAAGTTCAAAAATTTAGAGTATCCAGTTGCTTTTGTTGATTTCTAGGGTTCCGTACCTCAAAAGGCAAAACGGAACCCTTGTAGCGGTATCTACAACGCCACATGCGAACAACGCGTCATACTGATGTCACGCAAATCCTGCATCTCGCAAGCAGAGTTTACCGCGCATTTAGCATATATACAAACTTCCTAACATCAATCGTTGGGCAGTTGACCGCCAGACACAATACCCGTCTGGTCAGAGGATCCTCACTTTTCTATGGATTATGAGTGAACTTTACACCCTGTTCCTCATACCTCTATGCTGGTGACTCCGACGTGATACGCAGCATAAGATCACTTCGTTGTCCGTCTGTCTGTCCATCTGTCAAGACCCTTTTTCTCAGGAACGCGTGGGGTTATCAAGTTGAAATTAATATGAAAGAAAGAAAATACGTTCAAATCAAATACAATACTCAGGGCTGCAATCCCTTGAAGCAGTGCAAAAATCAAACTTCTAAATCCACGCAAACAAAAGATACGGGCGCTTGTGTTCCGTAATCAAAACCTGTAGGGCTGTTCCCGTTGACCTAGAATCATGAAATTTGGCAAGAAGCAATGTCATGTAGCACAAGCAAAGGAAAACACCGACATCCACCACACATCAACCCACATCCCCCCAAAAAAATCCCATCATCCTGTACGAGTCGCAATAAATACGTTTACTTTCTTTCTTTTCTTGCATAAAAATATTTTAAAACCATTTACATACCTACAAATTTGTGGGCGAGTTCGAATGGCACTTGACCGGTTTTTTTCCTGGAGTTTTAGTATTTTTCCCCAACTCAATGCTTGAATTTTTAATCTCTGATAATTTACATACCATCGACATGTATGTGTTGTGTATACAAATAGTGAATATTTGTAAAAAAAAAAAATCTTTAAAAAATGTTGCTTGCAATGGAATTTGAACTTTGTCGTCAATGACACTGTTCACTCAAGTGTTGTTCTGCGGTGAACACGACTGCAATCACCGGCGTCGCTGATCGATGCGCCTGCGCATTTCGTCTTGTCACGGAAGTTTGTCCAATAACCCAGCGGTTTTATTGGGTACTTGATGATTCTGAATTCGAATAAGGGTTACTCTTAGCAGTAGCAACCCGGAGTCTGGATTTGTACTGGCAAGGAATCATTTTATTGTCTAGATGTTTTGGGACTTGTGGCTAAGTAATAAGAAGTCGCACGGGTAGATCGATCAGGTTAAGCTACGCTTGCCGCGGTTGGTCCGTGGATGGGTGACCATCTTCACATACCAATACCCCTCCGTGCCTCGGAAAGCACGTTAAGCCGTTAAACCGTTGGTCCCGGCTGTCATTTGTGGATCTTTGACAGCTGTTAGGGGTCGTCAGAAGCCCGAAAATCTGACAACCAGTCTTACCTTATGGAGGTACTAATATTATAAAAAGGTAAAATTATTTGTATGTATGTATGTAGGGAGTAATCTCCGGAACTGCCAGTTAGATTTAAAACAAAAAAAAAATCTTATTGCAATTTGGCTGGCAAAAAACTGGCTGTCTAACATCACGCTACGAACCTTAGGAGCCGAGTAAAATGAAAAAAGTCAGAAGAGAACTAAGCGACAACGAAGTAGTAACACGGCAGAGCGATGCGACGCGATGGGTTGAGGGCCGAAATTTCACGCGGCAGAAGTACAGACGCCAGCAGGTCAAGCTACCCGAAACTGTCAAATTTTCCCAATCAACCTTGAACCTTAATGCTTTAGCGATAAAGTTGAAAATCTATTAAAAAAAAATTGACAGATTGTAGTAACTGGATGTGCTGGCGTCCGTACATAAACATAACTGACGAAATGTGGGTGGGTGTACTATAGGTACACCTCTGCCTAACCCTTCGGGGAACAGAGGCGTGATGTTATGTTCTAACGGTATTCTTTTTCTATTCACAGATCCGGTCTGACAGTGTACCACTGCTCGTCCTCGACTTGCAAACCATTTTGCTGGTCCATGATTGAGAACACAGTCAACGGAATGCTGCATAAGTATCCTTTGAAGAGTGCTGTGTGGTAAGTACCAAGATCCTATCTACATAATTAGCCTGTAATGTTCCCACTGCTGGGACACAGGCCTCCTCTCGGTGAGAGGGAGTGGACGGAAAAAACAGTTTTGTCTGACTGAGTTTTGTTGATGTGAGTCGTAGATTTATAGTCTAACTTCATACTATTTTAACTATGTCTAAGCTCTGCTTTAGAGCTGGCGATTTGATCATTTATCAAAAAAAAATTGTTTGAGGGGCTTGTGGCTAAGTAATAACAGCCGCACGGATCGATCGATCAGGTTAAGCTACGCTTGCTGCGGTTGTTCCGTGGATGGGTGACTATCTTCACATACCAAGACCCCTTCATGCCTCGGAGAGCACGTTAAGCCGTTGGTACCGGCTGTCATTCGTGGATCTTTGACAGTCGTTACGGGTCGTCAGAAGCCCAAAAATCTGACAACCAGTCTCACCAACGGGTATCGTATTACCCAGTAACTAGGTTGTGGAAATCAAATATGCAGGCGCTCCGTGTAAAATACTGGTACTCAGCTGCATCCGGTTAGACTGGAAGCCGACCCCAACATAGTTGGGAAAAGGCAAGGCAGACGATGAACAAAAAAATAATTGTTAATTATCTCTGATAATTAATAATAATTTGTTAATTAATTTTTTCCAGGTACCCTCATCTGAAGTTCTTGCCGTCTCTCCTTTTGTTCCGTATTTCTGCGATCTTCGTGCATTTCTTCCCGGCTTTCTTGCTCGACATGATGTTAAGATTTACTGGAGGCAAACCTATGTAAGTATTATTCCTTAGCCATTTAGTCCAACCGCACATACCGGTTGAATGCCGTATTTTCGGGCCCTATCAGAATACCAGCGTGACGACATTTATTTTTTAAATGTCGCAGCATCATGCTGAGATAGGAGCCTTTTGGCCTCGTATAGGACTTTCTGTTTCATTTCTCCTTTTGTCACTTTTTTTTAAATAATATTTGTTTTATTTTTATTTTTAACTGTGTTTAGTTTTTCATCCTGTACGAGTCGCAATAAATACTTTTTCTTTCTTTCTTTTCTTTCTTTCTTTCTTTCTAATTACAGAAAAAATAAAAAGCCGTTCTGGCAAATGTGTGTGACATAACTTTAATTTCGGAAGTCGGGTGTCGTTGGGTTCGCATTTTCGTTGTTTGCCACCGACTTCCGAAATTAAAGTTATTTTTAGGGAAAAATAACTTATAAAAAAAAACAACCGAAGAACCGAAGTCGGTTGTTTTTGTTTTTGGGAAAAAGTTTTATTTTTCTCTTTTAAATTGTACTTCTTCAATGCATCTCATGACAATTCCACTGAGCCATCACTGAAAAGTTATAGGAAAGCAAACGACGCAATTTCGTATACTCGAATTTTTACCTGTAATTTTGGTTCAAAAACCAAAATACTGAACTGGTTTTGATGAAATCTCTATGGGACCAATCTGAAAGTCGTTTTAAATAAAAAAAGAATTTTGCAAATCGGCTTACAAATAACGGAGTTATCGAATTGATAACATACTCCTTTTTTTTTTAAATCGGTTAAAAATAAAAAAGCCATTGCATCTCGCGTGGATCCACGGTCTGCGGCATACGAAGGGTTAATATATACACGCATTTTAATAATTATTTTCTCCCTGTTTCAGCCTGATCCGTCTACACAAGAACGTATGGAACTCTCTTAACCGGCTAGAACGCTTCATCTTCAGCGAATGGAGGTTTTATAACCCGAACACTTTAGAATTGGCCAAGAAATTGAATCAAACGGATAAGGAACTGTTCTTTATTGATTTATCTACGCTATATGTAAGTATTGCTGGTATTTTTGTTAGAGGTTTAACGGATATTAGGAAAATATCCGATATCCGGCCTATATTTGAATGGCGAACATGGCAGAATTTTATTAGTACGGAATATCCGCGCCGACAGCGTCTAGAAACGGCAGCTCCAAACATTGCCGGCGCGGCGATTGCCGCTGCTCTTCGATTGACGATGCCCAAAGCCGCCTGATCGTCCGTACGACCCTGACCTCGGCGCGCTCGCTCATATCTTCAAGTTTTCGGCACACGCCGTTTGCTGGCCATCTTCTTCTTCTTCTTCTCCGTATCGCTGGCACGACTGTATTTTAAATGTTATTTTCCCAAAACTTTGCCACTTCCACGGCGTTGTCGGTGGCAACGCAGAAGTCACTTTGCCTGCACGTTTTGGGACACAGAGGGCAGGATAGGAGGTGGAGCATGGTTTGTGATATAGCTCCACAATCACACCCTACTGCCGTTCCGTTGCTGACAATATTCGGCTAAATATCCGGATATCGATAGGCTGTCCAGTATCCGGCCGAACAGCTATCCGTTTCACCTCTATTTTCTACCACGGCATTAGCTATTCTCCGCATTAGTTCATGGTTTGTATTAAACATTCTAAATATTGCTTATTTAAATTTTCAGTGGGTCGAATACTTCAGAACGTTACATTTGGGCGTCAGACGATACTTGAACCGTGAAAAGGAATCCACTCTACCTGCCGCACGGAAAAAGGACATGGTGTAAGTACATACTGCATAATATTTTTACGAGCTTCGGGGTTCGTGACAATTAAAACTGCCGATATAAATTACCAAAAATTACACTTTTATTAAACAACACTAATAACAACCCAAACACACTAATTATAAAACACAATTGCTCTTAAGTCGCACTTGAAGATCGCTTTCGATGTATTCGCTTGTATCGCATATCCAACTCTGCCTGGTTTTGGGTTATTCCGGCCTTATATAGTGCCCGCAGATAGGTCTAGAAACATCTAGAATGTTCGAGTATTTACCGGCCCCGACTGACCAAATTTCGATAGGTCTAGAAAGTTCTAGCATCGAAATTTCTAGAAGCATCTTGATACTAGATGGCGCTAGTGGTAACTAATGTAGGCATTAATTGTGGCGCGCAACAATATTATTAGTGTGCTGAAGTGCCTGCCTGGTTTCGAACCTAGGGCCAGCGGGGTAATTGCGTAACACACTAACAGTAGGAATGGCTTTCATTTTGACAGTCCAACAACATTCATTGCGTTATTTACGTTGTTGAGCAGACAAATTTTGTGAACATATGAAGCAATGGATTAGCAATATCCTTCAAAATGTTTCAGATTGTGATTGAAACGTTGCGACGAACACCTGCATCCTGCTCGTGTTCGTTTTACAATACAACCTGTCAATAAAGTAATTTTATTTGATTTTTTGTTTCAGTCTCCTGATGTTCCACGTAATATGGCAACTCTTCATCATGGGTCTACTGTGGTCCATATTCGCGTGGCTGACAGGTTTGACCCTCGCACACAGTGCGTGGATAGCCCCTGTCATCTATATACTGCTCAGTTACCTATAAATATGCTGAAAAAAACATAATTTCTAACTGATTTCAAAAAAAGATAATTTCTGCAAAATAACTTGAGTTTTTTGAAGTCGGTGGCAAAATTTTAATCAAACGAAAACCATCCACTTTCGAAACTAAAGTCATTTTGCACTTTTAAGTGTTTTTTTTTTTTACGATTTTTCTGTATTTGTTGACCGGAAATTTTGTTTTGTTTTTTTAGATTTTGAAGTTGAAACATTACTGAGGCCTGTTTATACCATAACTATAATAGCATTGTTCATTATTTCAGATAATTTAAGTACAAGTACGCTGGACATTATACTATCGATGACACAACGAAGACATTTTATTTTCGCCATTTTGGCGCTGATGACAACGTGAGCGTCCGTGGAACTAATAATATTGATAGTGAGTTTTACAAAGTGCGCATACTTCAAGATAAAAAATTCTAAATATCTCGTAATAAACACAAAATACACAAAAAAGTCTTAATAAACGATTTAGACCTAAATCATCACAGGCGTACCAAGACAACGCGACGACCGTTTGCAATAGTGTATCAATTTTAGTTCCTGAGACGCTCGAGCGGGGCGCTTTGAATAGGCACAAAAAACAACGCATTTCGTATAGTATATTTAGCCCAGCGTACTTGTTTTGTAGAGGTCAGTGGTTTAGCACTAAACATATTCTGTCTCTGTCATCTTCAAACGATTGATGGAAAAGAGCGATGTTTTATACGTTTAGCGCTCAACGTATTTAGTGATTTGTGGTGCAAGTAAGCTTTGATTATGTTTTAATTTTGTATTATTGAATTAGTATTATCTGATTTTGTATGAGTTATTAAAGTTCCGACCTAAATAGGAACAACGGAACCTTTATATTATCGCTTTTTATGTAAGGGAATGTTTTTTGTATGAGATTTTTGAAATTAACTTCATAACATCAAGTCTGTATTCCCTGAAGGGTTAAGCAGAGGTGTTTTAGTACACTCATATTTCGCCGGTTATATGACTATATAGTACTCCCTATTACATGGGATATAATATAGTTGACGCATTTAAGCGTGGTAATAGCGTTCATTGCCCTTTCCCTTATATCTCTTTATAGGAAACCAAACAATAAACTGTGTATGGTTTTTCGTTAATGGAACATGTTGAAGTTCACGACAGATATTGATTCAGGACGTTATCTGATTTGTTTTTTAGTTTTTGAAATAAAAAAATGCTACAAAATTTAGGTGGGGTCAATGACCGCTATTGCTATACTGATACATGACAACTGTATATTTTTCACTTCAAAGATGAATACATCTCCTTTAATTAAAACAATTTGTAATCTTTTAAGAATCTCACTTTAACACAGTCATTGTAATTTTGATATTGGACTTAAAAAATAACTAGTAAATTAAAATTACAAGAGAATCTCTGCAATTCGAATGAAAATAGGAAAATCTAAAATATTCTAAGATATAATATAATCATAAATCATAAAATATTATCATGTCTTATTGTATACCTACTATGAATAATATAAATATATAAGAATAATATAAAATAATAAGGAAAAGGTGTGTTAGTAAATATAATAATTGAATTATAATTATGGGTGTTTATACATGTGACGAGTAAAATGATGTATCTACTTAACGAAATTCAAAGATTTTGCTTCCGAATTGTCCTTCGAAGATATCATAAAACAATTATAGATCTACGAAACGTTATAAAATTACCTTGAATTTCGCTAAGCATGTCCGTCATCTTATACTACTAAATTTTATATAATTATTTATATTTATACATTCCAGTATTGGTGCGTTGTAATTAATAATAAAGAAACTTTTTGTTAAATTATTTCTATTTTGTTTAAATTTTTATGATTTTTTTTACTTATTACCATCCTCTTCCCTTATCCTAAACTCAAATCTTTTCTTATAACCATATTCTATTCTAGTCACCGCCAGCGGGGTAAGTAGTTCCTAAGGACGAATGCCGCCTTCCTCTTGTGCAGGGCGCGACATATTGGTCCCGTACACAATGTCAATGACGGCCTGGTTCACCTTGCCGGAGAGCAATACGGTACTAACCACACTTATTCAGCTCTGTTCAGCTTTTGTGCATAGAAAACAAAAAAATTCTATAGAAAGATGCGTACGCATCTTCGTACAAAATTATAGGTACCGGCCATTAGTAATTCTCACATTTTGCCAAATTAAGAAAGGTCGATTAAAGGTCATCCATTAGTCAGGAGACGAATCCCAGGGGGTGTTATACATCGGGGAGATGAGAATGTCACTATATTTGACCTAGGACCTAGTGTAAACCGGATCTAGGAACAGTTTTTGAGATATTTGCGAAAATCTCAAAAAGATATTCCAATTTATCCATCGAAAAAACAAGGTTACAATTATTCACTATGTGGGTCATTTTTTTGAGTAATTTATGTGGCCTTCCTAAATGTCCTTTCTTTGATATTGATCGTCGAATCGTTGAGCTCCTTAAGTTTTGAGTTGAGCTGCACGATTTCTGACAAATGCGTGCACTGACTGAACAGATGCTCTCAATCTGTGTAGTTCTTTCCTCAAGACTATCTCAGACATCGACCTACATGGTCTTCATATGATCTGACCAAGATTATCTCAGGACTTTAAAAGAGACCTCTGAGTTTATTTCGGCCTTTCTTCTCAGACTAGTCAGATAGGAAACGCCGACCTCATCTAGTTTTTAAAATATGATTGACGTGTAAGTGTTTGTACAAACTTACTTACAGTTATTAATAAAACCACAAAAATAGGGTACAGCCTTATTTATTTTTTACAATACATATTAGCATATAAATCACTCATATATTTCAATATTCTTTTTTTTTATACTAAGGTAGGTACACAATACATTTGTGACAGCACCGCACAATGTGACATAAAGATTGTACATAGAAATTGACAATTTTGAAGAGTTTTAGACAAAAGAACATCGGTCTATTCTGTGAAAACTGAGGTGAAGTAAGCTGTCATTCACATTGACAGCTCACTTCACCTAAGTTTTCTTAGTTTTTTAGAATAGATCGGCTGATATCAAACGCTTCACTTGAGTGAATGTACATTTTCGTTTCATTTCATTCCATGGTTACACGACACTGACAAAATTACATAGGAATAAACATTCATCATTTATTTCATTTTTAGATCATTCGGTAGGCGAATGAAAGATGTCGAGTGCCGAAATCTAACATCGTTCGGTTCCATAATGAATTCATATTTCACTTTTAATTCATTCTTGTCAAAAAAAACACCGAAACAACTTAGGTGAAGTGGGCTATCATTACACCTAATACAATGAATTGACACTATTGACAGAAAGAAAAAGAAAATACGTTTATCTGCGGCAAACAAATGCATAAAAAGAACACAAAAAAAAAATAACAAGTTGGGGGAAAACATGCGTCACATCCACGCAAAACGGCCATCGCTCAGCATAATGCTAAGACCCTATACGAGACAGAACCCCAGCGCTGATTTTCAGCGACAGCTCTCTTCACCTAAGTTATGACGGTAAAATTTTTACAGAAGGGACTTGTTTCATTTCAAGTGAAAGATGCTGAATTAATGAAAATAGTGAAGCGTGTAATATCTGCCTTACTGACGTGAACCTACTCTAGAACAATTTAAGCTTGCAAGGACTAAATATCTCCTAGAATAATGGCGCCGATTCCTTTGTTCACAAACTAAACTAAATTTAAGTTCAGTGCATCTTTTTCTTTCTATTTCATTACGAAAAGGACAGAAGATAAATATTAGCTTGGTCCTGTCAAATTAGTCAGCGCCTGGCGTAAATTTAAAGTCCGTTTCACAAAAGAAGTTTCGTAGACGCGGCGCCACTGTCGTAGGACGGAATCATAAATATTGATTTATTTATTTATCTCGACATCATATACGAGTAGCAGGCTTGGTTATTGGTTAATAAAATGCACATTCTTAAATAGAGAAAGGTGTCTGGGGTAGGAGAGTTGTTGACTATATAATAATAATTAGTTCCACTTATTGCCGCGGGACTTCTTTCGGGAAACGGACTCTACGTATTTTTAGTCGCCATGTTTTTAATCACGCCTAAACTGTCTATGGAGTATCTTAATTTGACAGGACTGAACTAATATTTATCTTCTGTCCTTTTCTTAATGAAATAGAAAAAAAAGATGCACTGAACGTAAATTTAGTTTAGTTTGTGAACAGGGGAATCGGCGCCATTGTTGACATTTTGCGATACAAACTTTTTTCAAAACAACAAAATTATAATCGAACATAACACCAGGAAAATAATTGTTTAGCAAATTAAATCCAACCAACTTAAATATTGTCCGTATATTCAAATAACAACTGTCACTCTTTGGCAGTCGTACGAAATGGTTATAAAACAGCAAATTGGCATAGTGTATTCAATTTGATGAACAATTGGTTTCTCTGGCTGTAAATTAATATAAAATTATAGCATTTTTTTATATTAATCTTTTTCGAAGTGCGATTCACAGCGAATTGTCGTACACACATATTTTAATGTCTTTTCCAAAGCGAGTCTTAGTTTAATGTTAATAGGGTCCGCAATATCACGGCATACTATATTTTTACGATTGTTGTTTGAAATGATAATAAAGTAAACTGGAATGATTCAAACATTAATGTTCTTGCATCTTATAAATATCTTAGAAAACTAAATTTAAAATGTCTGTACCTTTTAGTGATGTAACGACTAGTTTTTTGTCAATGTGACAAAAAAGAAAATAGCCTCGCGGTTTGGAAAATTGTCAAAGAATAAAAGATATTACGGACCCAAAATATTGAATAACTTTGGGAAAGAAGCATTACCTAATTGCGTAACACACTATCAATCACAATCTGAATCATTTTGAAGGATATTGCTAGTCCATTGCTTCATATGTTCGAAACGTTTGTCTGCTCAGCAACGTAAATAACGCAATGAATATTGTTAAACTGTCAAAATGAAAGCCATTGCTATTGTTAGTGTATTACGCGATTGCGTTATTAAACCAACAGGTCGCAATCTGACAATTTTACAGCTTTTTTTTAGCTTCTTTCAATAATTTTCTGCTTTATTAAAAAACACCCGCCAAGAAAATCTGACAAACTAGTCAGTTATATTAAATATAGCCCTGCACCCTAATTGCGTAACACACTTTTTAATTAAAAGGAAATTCTTCATCCATTGCCACATAGGTTTGAAGAATTCGTCTGCTCAACATCATAAATAACGCAATGAACATGACTGAACTCTCAAAATGAAAGGCACTGTGATCGATTGTCATTCTATACAATATGTAACAAAAACCCTGTCCGATCCTTAAGAGTATTATTCGGCATCGTACTGCGTACACATATGCGTAATCATTTAATGGATTTGAGATTATTATTTTTCCCCAGTGAATATCATTAAATTAAAATAAAAAATGAAAACTGACCAAAGGCAACACTGATCGCTCGACAAAGTTCACGTCTTACTACCTACAGTTTTGTGTCAAAGAAGCCGCCCGTGTCATTAACCGCGCTTTGTCGCGTGCCGCCAAACATACCTACATTACGCGCGGTGCGCGTAGGTATCAGCTGATATTGTTTTGTAGGCATAGTAATCCGGATTTCAGATACTCTCTGTATTTTGTGTTTTTGACTTAATTCTGTTTATCAAGAAACAATTAATTGAATTAAATGTAGCCCTGATAAGGGCTTTTTTTTAAATGTGATGTGCTTCTGGCAATGTACTTACCGACTCCAGGTGTTAGTTTATTAAAACGTTCACTTGTTGTTGTTGCATACTTCGGCGATCATGCTCCACATGTCCACCTCCAACACTAATACACATTCGACACCTTTTTGCTAAATTTACAAAAAAAACACACACAAACACATTTACAAAATTCCATTCTTGGTTCGTAATCAGTGGGCAGAAGGGATTGAACCCGCCGGTAGTGATAAGGGTGCTGACCATCTCCCTTCAGCACACTCCAAACCGCACTGTGGTTTGTGTCTAATCGTCGCGCAACAGAGCGTGTGCTTTGCGTGGGGTCCGCGGCAAACATATCCAGCACTTGTTCCTCAATTTCCTCGTTGCGCTCTCGTGGTCTTCCAGCATCAGTGGCTTGCGACTCGTGCCCATGAACACTGCCTGTGGTGTATACACCGTTATGCAGGCGTTGGAACGCACGCTCCGACGGTACTGTCACACCTGGTCTATTAGCGAAACGCACCTCGTACCTACGTATTACGCGCAGCTGCATAATTGCAGTCGGTCTTGCCTAAGCACATCAACATATTAAAATATTCCTGATTAGAATACGACATTGTTCGCGAAACGACAGCGCTTGATACGTACGGACGTCAGATCGAAAGCTATCTCCACGAAAGACTAGCAACAAGTATCGCGTCGGTAGGTAACTAGGCGGCGATATCAAAAGAGTCGGCGACTAGTTGAAAGAGTGTCTACGACGCGGTAGTGTAGGGCGGTGTTCTTTGAAATAAAAATAGGTAAAAATAAAAAGATTTTGCCGGCGGGTGGAGTGTTGTCAACTTATGAAAATTTGCCATATTCAGTGTTAAATTTCGCATGGATTATAAAAATAAAAAATCAATAACTTTTGGTTTTTATGAGTTACATTTTTATAACGATTTTTTCTAGTACGTATGTTGACCCAGGAATACGCCTTTATTGGATCGGACAGGGTTTTTGTTACAGCCTGTATATGTATGTATGTTACGCAATTACCCCGCTGGTTAAACGCAAAACTGACCAGCTAAAGGAACATAGTCAATCTAAATAAGAAAAAAAAAAGTAATAATAATCAGTAATTCCACACATCGACCGGTTATTCCTATTAATGTCCTATTAAATAAGCGATTAAGTAACATTTAATTATTAAAAACTAATTTATATACTAATCACAACATGTGAACTTGTGAAGTCTTACCTAAGAAAGGCTAGCGCGAACGTTAGAAACTTGCGATTTTTTTGTCGCAAGTGTATCTCGGTCCTAAGCTCAACTTATTTGATTACGGGCAGCTTATGATGCAAAATGTAGTAACTGTTTTGTGTTATGGCAGCGATAAAATAATTATTAATCTTCGTAGTAGACCACCAGTATGTACTGCCGATCGATTCTGTAAAAATCTCACCGTGAAAAGTTAGTTGAAGTGAGTTTAGAGTGAGCTGCCAATAATGTCAATCCCTAGCATTTAGTTGAAATGACAGCTCACTCCACGCTCACTTCACCTAAGTTTTCACGGTGAGATGGTTACAGAATCGCACTGCTGGTGGTCTACTACGAAGTGCTAAGTACGAATGATCGGATCGGACCGACACATGGCCGAACCGAATATTATTGAAAAATGCGAAAAAAGTTCGGATCGGCTCAGTTGGGTCGGGGCCATAGTCAATATTCGAAAGAGTGTAGGAGTGTAGGATCGGGACCGACCGAACCAAATAGTAACTTCGTAGCAGGAAACGGCCGAACATTCGGCCGATACCCTTCGGAGTAGACCCCCTGATAACAAAAGATAGACACGCGACGATATATATCAAGCTATACATTTGCAGTATAAGCTGACTTCTCATTGTACGAAAAGCCAACCCAATACGAGGTCAGCTAAAACTGGAAATGTATAGCTTGACACTGACTGGACAGGTCCACTCAATCTGTGTGGTTCTTTTCTCAAAAGACCATCTCAGACATCGATCTGGTCTTTATATGATCTGACGAAGATTATGTCTGGACTTTAAAAGAGCCTGTGACCTCTGAGTTTGTTTCGGCCTTTCTTCTCAGACTAGTCAGATAGGAAACACCGACCTCATCTAGTTCTTAAAATATGATTGACGTGTAAAAGTGTTTGTGCAAACCTACTTACAGAAAATAAATAATTTATCGATATGTTGTCGTGTGTACAGACGCCAGCACATCAAGCTACTACAATCGGTCAAACTTCTTTAATAGATTTTCAACTTTATCGCTAAAGCATTAAGGTTCAAGGTTGATTGGGAATATTTGACAGTTTCGGGTAGCTTGACCTGCTGGCGTCTGTACAATACGGTCGATGAAACATGGTCGGTCGGACATTTCTTAGTCGCAAAATATTTGCAAATATCTGGAACTGGTTTTAAGTAGACATAACTTTTCCTATTTACAATTATTATTATTAATACATCCTTTAATTATATTTTAACCACCATTTTCAAAAAAGCCTGTTCAGTTTTATAGACTCAAATATCTTGTCAACTTTTATAACTACAAACCACAAAATCCCCCCTTTTCACCCCTTTAAAGGTCGAATTTCCAAAAACATCTTCGAGAATGCCTACCTCGTATTAACTATCTGTGTGGCAAAGGAATGAAGGTCCGAGGCATACCTGCTGTCTGCCATTTTGATTTTTCTTCAAAATGGCGGCCACGCATGAAACCTAGATCGCTATAATAGCTGACAATGACATCAATGCAAACAGAAAACATAATGAGACCAAACACCGTAAAGCGTTACGTTTTTAAAGATATGAACGTTCAAAGTTGGTCACGTGACATCCATATTTATATCCTATCCGTTCAACTGTTTCAGCTATGTGTTGATAGATCGGTCAGTCACGGTTTCCTTTTATATATATTATAGATAACACTTATGTTTGGTTGATATTATTTCAGTCAGAAAACACGGAAAGCTGTTTGTCCTGGCTGTCATTTGAGGATCTTTGACAGTCGTTACTGGGTAGTTAGAAGAAGACCAGTCCTTACCAAGGGGTATCGTATTACCCAGTAACTGGGTTGTGGAGGTCAGATAGGCAGTCGCTCCATGTGACTAGTATTCAGCTGCATCCGGTTAGACTGGAAGCCGACCTTAACAAAGGCTAGGCAGATGATAATTTTATAATTTAAGTCAATATGAGATTTGATTTAGATTTACAGGCTTTCAAAAATCTAGGGTAGTTTAAATCTCTCGTAAAGAGAAAATAATCTTACGAACTAAGCTAATCTATTCACTTAATATTACATTAAAAATAATTGTGATTTCGAACGTGATCAGTAAAAAAATAATCTATAGAAAAAATAGACATTTTTTTTGGTAAACATAAATATTATTTGTGGTTCTTATTCCTGAATCTATGAATTTCGATATTATATTAACCAATTAACTATACGACAATTTTATTACACTTGATATTTTTATTCTAAACATTTATTTATGTAAATTAAACATTATTTTTTTGGTATTTTCCAATAACTATATTAAGTTATAAACAAATGAAACATGGACAAAGACATATTGGAATTTTTAAATTATATCTTGATTTTTATTTAAGTAATTTTCTTTTTAATTTGGACGTGCATCTAAATAATATTATTATAACATATTTTTTTGTTTAAATGGGCGACTGAGGGCGCTGTACATGGTAGGCAACGATCTAACCAAAATAATTCCCGTGCGAACATTGCGTTAATTTTATTCGGCAAACCCAAACGCCTGGTTCCGCCGACAGAGGGCGCTTTCCAGAGTTCCGAACAAATGAATAACGCTTTGGAGAGGCGGGTTACACCTACCAGAGATCCTCAAATCTCAGGGTACCTATGTAGT
This sequence comes from Apamea monoglypha, assembly GCA_911387795.2. Classification (NCBI taxonomy): domain Eukaryota; kingdom Metazoa; phylum Arthropoda; class Insecta; order Lepidoptera; family Noctuidae; genus Apamea; species Apamea monoglypha. Next base: position 5,748,264 of record OU426942.1, on the reverse strand, counting down.
TTACTATGTACGCACGGCTATACATCAAGCTATACATAACACCAGTATAAGCTGACTTCTGATTGTACGAAAAACCTATACAATTTGAGGTCAACTAAACCTGGAAAATTCTAGCTTCTACTCAAACGTATATTCAAATCACCCTTCAGCACCTGTCTGTACGAAATACACTGTAGCGGTATCTGCAACGCCACATGCGAATTACGCGTCATACTGACGTCACGCAAAATCCTGCATCGCGCAAGCAGAGTTTACCGCGCAATTAGTATATATACAACAGTCCGACATGTTTCATCGGGCAGTTGCCCGCCAGAAACAACACCCGTCTAGTCGGAGGGTCCTCCCTTTTCTATGGAGGATGAGTGAACTTTACAGCCTGTTCCTCATACCTCTATAACACTATAATTATTAGAAAATACCGAAAAAAAACAACATCAAAACTACTAACAACGCCCACTAGATGGCGCTAACACCAAAAAAGTGCCAAATAAAATCACGTACAAAGTTCATTCACTACTGCTCGTCATTTCGTATGGTCACGACGTGTCTCCAAGCGGCTGCCGCTTTGAGATCAAGCGCCGACTTTGTTTCTTCTCTTGTTTAGGAGCGAATTATTGCTCTGTTCCAACGCTTTGATTTGTACCTGTAAATTAGAATTTTGTTGGTTAGTTTTTGCTTAAAGCACTTTTTTTTTGTTAGGTCTTTTCCTTCAAGACCTCCCGTACTCTCTTGTGTGATCTCTGGCCATGTTGGCCCTGCAAACGTTATCAGATCGTCACACCACCTTCGCCGTGGTCTACCTCGACGGCAATGTCCTTCCTCAAGCGTCAACGTTGTTCAGTTGTTTTACACAACGGAACCGTTTAACAACTAGCGGTTTTGTAAAACAGCGGATTCTGCAATCCATCTGCGAGATATAATATTATCTATGATGTCCCTGGGTGGATGTCCCTGCCACCCTGTATTATTGACAGTACAAGTGTATCGTGCGAGAATCGAACCCACAACGCTGGTTTCGTTAATAAAAGATGATATCGTTGATATTAATCATCATAACTGGGATTTGAACAAAGTCCTGATATTTCGCACACAAATAACAAAAATGTCAAATTATAATTAAGTTAATTTACATATTTTAGCACAACAACACACAAACAAAATTATACACGGAAAGCAACATGAACATGATTAAATAAAAAGAAAATCTACTCCTAGTTTCAAATATTCATCTCGAATTGACCCGAGATATTTGTCTAACACCACGCCTCCTGCCCCCCTTCATTAGCCACGAGCCCCTTTTTTATTACTAAACTAATAATGAAATACGTGTAAACATTCGCCGTCACCTGAAGGCCAATTCTCGTAATGTAAAACGTGCAAAATCTAGTCGCAGACTCATATTGGCGACAAACAAATGTCAAAAACTTGTCAAAGATGTAGGAGAAGCTACGATCCTACTCTAATTAGCCAAGAAACCCACTCTACTTAGCCACGAAACCCACTCTATTTAGCTACGAGTCCCTCTCCACTTAGACACGAGCCCCTTTCTACTTAGCTACGAGCCCATCTACTTACTAAGCCACGAGCCCACTTTTTACCCAACATTAGCCACGAGCCCCTCTTTTCTACGAAACTAATAAAAAAAACATGTGTAAACACTCGCCGTCACGTAATAGTAGTCGACTCGCATGGTGACCAGTGACAGAGTCATTTCGTCCTGCACGTCTGCCCATAATTCACCGGTTTCGCGAAGTAGTCTGTGTAAGTCCCTCTTTACTAAGCTACGATCCTACTCTATTTAGCCACGGACGCCACTCTACTTAGCCACGAGTCCCTTTCTACTAAGCCGCGAGCCCCTAACTACGTAGCCACGAGCTCCTTTACTTAACAAGCTACGAGACCCCAACTACTTAGCCACGAGCCCCCCTTTTATCCAACATTAGCCACGAGCCCCCTTTTTATCCAACATTAGCCACGAGCCCCCTTTTTATACGAAACTCAAAAAAAAACACGTGTAAACACTCGCCGTCACCTGATCGTAGTCGACTCGCATCGTGGCCAGTGACCGAGTCATTTCGTCCTGCACGTCTGCCCATACTTCGCCGCTTTCGCGAAGTAGTGTGTGAGTGTACAGAGGTGTTTGGGGCACTTGGGTGAACTGACGGATCCAAGGACTTGACATTACCTGAAAAAGAATGGTTTGTTGTTAATGGATGATTGGATAGTAATAAATATTTTTTTATTTAATAAAAATAACTCTATTTCAGACCTTGATCCATATGATGTTAGTAACAAACGAAAGAAAAAATATTTAATTCATATATCTGCTGCACTCACCAGACGCACCGGGTTTATGTATATATACAGACGCCAGGCTACCCGAAACTGTCAAATTTTCCCAATCAACCGTGAACCTTAATGCTTTAGCGATAAAGTTGGAAATCTATTAAAGAAATTTGACAGATTGTAGTAGCTTGGTGTGCTGGCGTCTGTACACGTACCCAATGCGCCATGATAGTGCAGCACGGCTTATTACCAATGACCTTCAGAATGTCATTGCCGGTCCCACGCACTCTGCGCATCATAGAAGCAGTCTTCTTACGCAGAATGGTACTGAAACCGTCAGTACGTGCTTCCGCAAACATTCCTGACACGCTACAGTAACGTGGGAGCCCCAACAACATCCTGAAAGTATTATTATACTGAACTCTGAGGGCGTTGTATGCCCTCTGCGTATATCGAACCCACAGAGTGCACGTGTACAATGATTGACAGAAAGCCTTGAAAAGTGTTATGTTTACTTCCGGTATACAACGTGCGAACCGGGCCAACATATTGAATCGGACAGCCAACGCCCTCTGTTCTCTTTCCATATCAGTTGTGATGATTTAACGCATTCCATATCATATTGCGATGATGTTTCAAAATGTTCCCAAAAAATTTTAAGTAAAATTGGAGGAAATTCGTTTCAGTATCTACGCTTGAACAATTTTAATATTTTTATTAACAAAATAATAGGAAATCACATATAAATTATTGGAGTATTTCAAACCAGTCAACTGCCTTATATAAAGCTAAATAATAGATAGTTTCTCGCGGTTTTAGCGCTGAATTCCTTGTCAAGTTAAGACTTCGACGACAAGGTTGGCGCAGTGGCTGAGCGATCGGCTGCTGCGCTGCGTGTCGCGGGTTTGATTCCCGCACGGAACAAATATTTGTATTGCATACAGGTAGTGGTTCCGGGTCTGGCTGTTTGTGTATGTGAGTTTAAATGTTTGTAAACGCACCCACGATACAGGAGTAATTCCTGGTGTGGGGCAACGTTTAAAAAAAAAAAAAACGTAAAAGTGAAAATAAATGCAATATAAAACTACACTTACTTAGTGATTTTTGGGCCTAGTATTTTATTTCAAAACAGCCATAATTTTTAACCGACTTCAAAAAAAGGAGAGGTTTCTCAATTCGGTTGTTTTTTTTATGTTTGTGACCTCCAATTCGCAAAATTCTTTCTTATTTGAAAGGATATACTTTTATTAGTTACTTTTAAGCGACCCTATTTTTTTAAAGGACAAATTCCCGAGTTTATAAGAATAGAATTAATCCAATCTGTCTCAGTCCTACGCATAGTTTTACTAAAAAAAGCACTTACTTGCTGAATGGTTAATCTCTTAGCGGGGTCAACTGAGAGCATTCCACGGATGAGATTCTTGGCTTCAGTTGAAACATTGGACCATTCGGGCTCCGGGAAGTCGTACTGACCTAGTCTAATGCGCTGGAAATTCAGTAAAAAAGAAATTAGTTACTTGAACAATATAACATCATCAACTGCCTACCCTTGCTGACCTCCACAACCCAGTTACTGGGTAATACGCTACCTCTTGGTAAGACTGGTTGTCAGACTTTCGGGCTTCTGACGACCCGTAACGACTGTCAGATTCAAAGACATGTGCCATCCACCACCCACATTTGGCCCGCGTGGTGGATTACGGCCCACTCCCTCTCACAGAGGCTGATTATGTATATGCTATGCTTAACTTTTTCATTCCCCGACCGGAAATAAAAGTAGGTCATTATCATAATCAGCCTATATTGTTCCCACTGCTGGGACACAGGCCTCCTCTCTTCAAGAGGAAGTGGGCGTATATTTGTGATATAACTGATAACATTATCCCTTTAGTTAAATTCGACTCGTTATTCAGTGTTATCAATATTCGTAACAAAATGTAGCTCATTACTAGTGTTGTGCCAACCGAACCCAAGTGTATTCGTTTGCGCATGCTCGCCTATAAAATATTCTGTGGATTTATCTTGAGATACGTCTAAATTAAATGTCCACTTACGCAAAGGAAAACACCCTGGTTTTAGTACTTCCGAAGTTTTCTGGCAAACTTGAATTAAATGATCGAATCATCACTGGTCACAGTCAGTTATGGTAGATGTCACATGTCTTCGAATTTTTTGAAAACATCTTTTGGTTTCCTGTTTCCTTTACCGTCTTGAGAGCAGTGATGATGAAATAATTTACACATAGTAAGCCTGTCGGGGTTCGAACCTACGAACTACAACTCGTAAGTCGCGGCTGTTATCACTGGGCCACCACTGCTCTCCAAAATAAAAAAATCTAAAATATAAGTAGGTACATTTTGTAACTAACCCTTTTCATGCCAGGAGATATAGCGAGCCCGTGGTTGGAGTAGAATGGTGGGAATCCACACAGGAGGATGTACATCACGACTCCTAGTGACCAGATGTCGCAGGATTTGTCATATTTCTCCGGGCCTAGAACCTAAAATCAAACAGGATGAGATTATTCATTTTAATATAACGCCTGTTTTCTCCGAAGGGGTTGGGAGAGGTGTATACTCGTAGTAAACGCACATTTGGCTAATTCACACGTCACAAATCCAAACTATAGGCCAGCCGCTTAACTGTGACGTTGTCTGAGGTAGCGCCGCGGTGCGGGAGGGGTGTGGTGACGTGATGCGAGAGCTCAGTGATTCGTCAACTTGTGACAACTATCACCCCTCCCGCACCGCGCAGCTACCTCAGGCAACGTCTCAGTTAAGCGGTCGGACATGATATTCTTGAGCTCCTCAAGTTCTGAGTTGAGCTGCATGATTCCTGGAAATGCGTGCACTGACTGGACAGGTCGACTCAAGCTGTGTGGTTCTCAAAATATAATTTCAGACACCAATCTACATGGTCTTCACATGATCTGACCAAGATTATGTCTGGACTTTAAAAGAGACCGTGACCTCTGAGTTTGGTCTGGCGTTTCTTCTCAGATAGGAAACGTCGACCTCATCTAGTTTTTAGGGTTCCGTACCCAAAGGGTAAAAACGGGACCCTATTACTAAGACTCCACTGTCCGTCTGTCTGTCTGTCACCAGGCTGTATTTCTGATAGCTAGACAGTTGAAATTTTCACAGATGATGTATTTCTGTTGCCGCTATAACAATAAATATTAAAAACAGAATAAAATAAATATTTAAGTAAACAAACAAACGTGATTTTTTTCCATTTTTATAGTTATATATTCACTTTAAAAACAAATATTTAAGGGGGGCTCCCATACAACAGACGTGATTTTTATAGATAATGGTACGGAACCCTTCGTGCGCGAGTCCGAGACGCACTTGGCCGGTTTTTTTAAAGTACGATGAACCTGTAAAAGTGTTTATACAAATCTACTTACAGAAATAAAATCATATAACATGCTGCTGTTTTTTTTTTAAAATTCTTACCTCTGGCGCCACGTAATACGGTGTATAACAAGGAGTCTGCAGGGTATCAGCAGGAGTCAAGGTCTCCTTAGCAAAGCCGAAGTCTGTCAGCTTCAGTATCGCGTTCGGTTGTGTGCTCGTGTACAGCAAGTTCTCAGGTTTGATGTCCCGGTGGGCTATGTTGGAGTCGTGGAGGTGGCGGACTGCAACGCAGATTGAGTGCATTATCTGTAATTGACATAAGGTTTAAATTAATTAGGATCAAGATGATGATGGTAAGAATTGAGATCTGACTGAAAAGTGCTACTTGGATTATTTAAACACTAGCTTTTTGAAAACATCGAAAATAGCTAATATTTTACATAATTATATCTATTTTATTATTTATTTATTACTGTGATTGTCCGTGACATCACAGCGGGCCCTATCAGAATACCAGCGCTGCGACATTTATTTTTAAATGTCGAAGCATCATGCTGAGATAGGAGCCTTTTGGCCTCGTATAGGACTTTCTGTTTCATTTTACCTTTTATTACTTTTTTTATAAATATTTGTTCTATTTTTATTTTTAACTGTGTTTAGTTTAGTTTATAATCCTGTACGAGTCGCAATAAATACTTTTTCTTTCTTTCTTTTGCCCGCGACTTCGTCCGCGTGAACTGTCTTGTTCCCCCGACCCACTCCGTCGAGCCGCATTGCCTGCCAGCGCTATTATTGTGTTCATTCTGACTTTTTTTTGTTTTTGCTCGGCTCCTGAGTGTCTTAGCGTGATGTTAATTAGCTTATAGCCTTCCTCAAGAATTGGGCTATCAAATACAAACATATTTTTTCCAAATGCGACCGGTAGTTCCAGAGATTAGCGCGTTCAAACAAACAAACAAACTCTTCAGCATTATTATTAGTATAGATTTGGCTACAATTTGCTGGTCCTCATAGATTTGTTTTGTTTTTTTTCGGTGAGATTCCCTTAAATACTTTGATGTATCAATAAAAAATAATGGAAAAAAATATTTTTTAATACCACACTACCGATTTGGGGCAACCTGTAAAGAGTTGGGAATAATAAATAAATAAATATATTAAATAAATAAATATTCTACTACAATGTACAGACGCCAGCACATCAAGCTACTACAATCTGTCAAAATTCTTTAATAGATTTCCAACTTTATCGCTAAAGCATTAAGGTTCGAGGTTGATTGGGAAAATTTGACAGTTTCGGGTAGCTTGTCCTACTGGCTAATGTGTAATGTACTTTAATAGACATTATGACCTCTCAATTTGTGTCGATCGTCAGAAAACCTGATTATAGAAAAACAAAGTAAAAGTCAAGTCGAGCGCTGTATTTTAAAAACTAAATTGCACTAGTTTCAAAACCCAGAAAAAAAAATAGAATAGAACACTCTTTCATTATGTACACCACATAAATTACAGACAAAAATGTAGAAATTTTACACAATGAGCGGTTTTATCGCTAAGAACTTAGTTCGTCGATAAAGACAACCTTTGGATGAATTAATAACGTGTAAAGCACATGTAATATTTTGTACGCGATCGGCACTTCTCTTTTAATAGCTGATCTGAAATTATGCCGTTACGATGCTTGTAAGTGTGCGTTGCAGTAGGTATGGAGTTTCATATAAAGAATGACGGACGGCTCGAGTTCAGGCGATGCTGATCCAGTGCAGTCACAGATATAAGAAAGAGGTACAATTCTCATACGTGTGAGCTGCAAGAGTAACCGTGGAGTTTCTTGCGGGCTCTTCTCCATAGGAAACGACCAATTGGAACCGTGCAGCTAGCTTCTGACGTTTCATAAGTGCCCATGTTGGTTTATGTGAAATAAAATATTTTGATGTTTTGCAGAAATAAATACCTAACAAAAAATCATCGCTAAAAAGTATTTATCGATTCAATAAGAGCTTATGACTTACCTCAGCAGCCTGTCGTTCAGTGAAAGCCCCTTCTCTGTTGTCCTGTATTCTTTGGAACAGCTCCCCTCCGTCCATGCACTCCATGACTACTAGAAGACATCCTCGGCCGCCGTAGGAGTTCTCATACACATCTATGACCTGGAAAATTGATAAAGAATTTGTTTAACATGCGATAAATGGGCATGTGTTACGGAGAAATAAGGAAAATGTCGTGAGGAGAGTTTTGAGAATGAATGTCGACAGCTATAAGAGTAGGGGAAGACCAAAGAAACGATGGATGGACTGTGTGAATGATGATGATATGGTTAGAAAGGACAAAATGACGACTAATAGAGAAGTCATCATCATCTGCCTAGCCTTTTCCCAACTATGTTGGGGTCGGCTTCCAATCTAACCGGATGCAGCTGAATACCAGTATTTTACATGGAGCGACTGCCTATCTGACCTCCACAACCCAGTTACTGGGTAATACGATACCCCTTGGTAAGACTGGTTGTCAGGCTTTCGGGCTACTGACGACCCGTAACGACTGTCAAAGATCCACGAATGACAGCCGGGACCAACGGCTTAACGTGCTTTCCGAGGCACGGAGGGGTCTTGGTATGTGAAGATGGTCACCCATCCACGGATCAACCGCAGCAAGCGTAGCTAGCTAGCTAATAGAGAAGTATGGAAGAAAAAGACATGTTGCGCCGACCCCAAATAAATTGGTATCAGGGCAGGAGAATTACGAAGATAACATCACGACTGTATTGCAGCTCCACTATATATCAAGCTACACATAACCAGTTTAAGCTGACTTCTCATTGCACGAAAAGCTTATATAATGCGAGTTCAGCTAAAACTGGAAATTATGGCTTGATAGGTCGTGGTGTGTACTCTGTGATTGTGACACCATCGTCACGTGCGCATCATTCAACAAATCATACTTGATATAACAATTTCATTGATAACACTATCTTGAAGTAATTTGCGACGTCATTTTGTGTAGAAGTCGGCACATAGATAAGGTTTTACTGCAATATAGTTATGTTATAATTGGCTCGCGTAGTCGTGATGTAGGCTTGTCCCCTATCATATGAGTGGGAATCATCCTCCTGCCCTTTACCAATTTATATGGGATCTTCTTTCATACATCTCTTCTTCTCCTTTGTAGCACTCTTGTCAGAGCGGTCGTGGTCCTCATGTAGTTTCTTGTCTAGGGGCTGATGTAATTCGCCTCACGATTTCTCGCCACCTACTCCGATTTCTGCTATTTTTTGTGCACTCATACAAGGGATCGCCCACTGCGGATTTAATTTGGTCTGTCTATCTCATGGGTGTGCGTCCTCCACTTTAACCTGCACGACAAGGCGTTCTATAGTCTCCCTCGCGCCTCGAGACATGTCCGAAGTATATGAGGACCACCTATATTACTGCTCATAAACACGAGTGGCATGTTGTCTTTGCCGATGTCACCGTAGCATAATCAGCCGATAATTTTCCCACTCCTGGGACACAGGCCTCCCTCTCTTTGAGAGTGAGTGAGCCGTAATCTACCACACGGGCCCAGTGCGGCTTGATAAATGTCACATGTCTTCGAATTTTTTGTTGTATAACATGCCGGTTTCCTCACGAAGTTTGCCTTTACCGTTTTGAGAGCAGTAGCAAATTCACGTATCAGCGGGGTCAGAGGTGGGGTACTGAGCAGGGAGAAACGTAATTCGGAGCCGACATAAAGTTTGAATCATCATCATCACCATTTCAGCCGAAAGACGACCACTGCTGAAAATAGGCCAACTCCATTTCGACCGGGTCTGTGCTTTCCGCATCCGCCGGATTCCTGCACAACTTTGTGAGAGGCCTTCCAACGCTACGTCTTCCGGTACGCGGTCGCCCGCCACTGTACTGCGAGAAATGTGCCCACTGCCACTTAAGTTTGGCAACTCTTCGGGCTATGTCGGTTAGCTTGGTTCTCCTGCGAATTCATTTCTGATTCGATCACGAAGGGAAACCCCAAAGCATTGCCCTCTCCATTGCCGTTTGGGCGACTTTTTGCCTTCTAATAAGGCCCATTGTGAGCGACCACATTTCCTGTTTCAAGTTTCAATCGGCCTGTAGAAATGTAGGTTTCCGTATAATAAAGTTTAACTGTGGGAGGTATGTAATTGCATTCTTATCAGTGACTGCCCACATCGATAGTGCAGATTTAATGCATAATTGCGGCCTTATCGGGTATCAGAGTTGAGTCATGTTGGCATTCATCTCGATTGTTACTAGTTTTCTGTATTAAATGTGTAGGTGGCCTATTGAGTATTTACTCCTTCTATACACTAGCGTGAATCCCCTTCTCATAAGCTAACGCTGAAAAGGGATGCCTTGTATAATAATGGTATAATACTCGCATGAAAAAAGCGGGAGTCGCTTTTTTGAAGGGTTCGGTTTTTGTAGGGTTCACCTAGTTGGTGTTACTACACAAATTCTCTACTATTTTTAAGCGCCAAGCGCTGGCGCATGAGGTTGCACAGGGGGTTTTCGTGGGTGACATTTATTATCATAGTTACGTCGTCGGCGTAGTCTATGGTGAAATAACCTTTGTCGTTGAGTGCTTTGATGAGGCTGTCTACGGCTAGGTTCATTAGAAGCGGCGAGAGGACGCCCCCTTGCGGGCAGCCTTTCGCCACGATGGCCCTTGTGGTGTCATTTACGGTCACATGTACGCACGGCTACACATCAAGCTATACAAAACCAGTATAAGCTGCCTTCTGATTGTACGAAAAACCTATACAAGACGAGGTCAGCTAAAACTGGAAATGCATAGCTTGATGTGTAACCGTGTGTACAGACGGCAGCACATCAAGCTACTACAATCTGTCAAATTTCTTTAATAGATTTTCAAGTTTATCGCTAAAGCATTAAGGTTCAAGGTTGATTGGGAAAATTTGACAGTTTCGAGTAGCTTGACCTGCTGGCGTCTGTACCACAGCTCTCAGTATTAGCATATTGATAATCCAGCCGCTCAGGGACTGGTCTATGCTGTGTGTGTCTTAGATTTTGTTGTTTTGTCATAGGCGCCCTCGATGTCAATCGGCGGTCGCGAATCGCGACTGTCGAACACGAGGCGAGTCGCTGCGCAGTAACAACTTCACCTGTCAGCGGGGGTGAGGGGTGGGGTACTGCGCAGCGAGTAGCGCATTTCAGAGCCATAAAGTTTGACGCGAAATATAACTCTCTTGCTGTAAACGAGCCGTAATTAAATAAACACTTTGACTAATTACCTCATTCTAAGGCGCCTAACTTTTGACCAGTCATTGTTTTCAGTCAATGTTTTTGATACTTTCAGAAAAATAAGTTTGTTTATTCGCTTTCTCATCAATCATTGAGGCAATCAATCATTTTGTGGGCCTGGTGCTCGATCTACTTCGTCTAGTTCATGAAATGTATTGTTTTGTTTATAAAGTGACTATGCAATATGCATATTACATAAGTACTAAATTACAAATAGTATGTTCTCGGAACAGTTAGGAAAATTGAGCGACGAGCAATTTAATTGTCATGTACAGTTCTTTTTTATGTAGTTTAATTTTACCATGTAATTTTCCCACTGTTGGGATACAGAACTCCTCTCGGTGTGACGAAGAGGGCCATAATCCACCACCAATCAGAAAGGTGGCAGGTGGCAGTCATCCAATAATAACGCCTCCACAGCAAGATCTATGGCGGGAGCTGTATAAGCCCCCTGACAATTTTATCGAGAGCCTTCCGCCTGGACACACGTTACCGTGGCCGACTTGGAAATCTCTGAATAGACTTCGAACCCAAGTCGGCCGGAGCAAAGACAATCTCCACAGATGGGGATTCGCGGACGGCTCTGATCTCGAGTGCGTATGCTCTCCTGCGCCGCATGCCGTGTCACCTGTTGACTTGATGGTCTTATGACTGTCAGTGAGCGGAGTTCGCTCAGCTGAATTTTGGGCCAAAAATATTTAAACTTTTTGCCATCGATATGCTACGAAGAAGAAGAACTCATCATCTGCCTAGCCTTTTCCCGACTATGTTGGGGTCGGCTTCCAGTGTAACCGGATGCAGCGGAATACCAGAATTTTACAAGGAAGCGCCTGCCTATCTGACCTCCACAACCCAGTTACTGGGTAATACGATAACCAAGACTTAAGAAGAACAATACCTGAACAATGTGAATACAGCCTCTTGCTCTCCAATGCAGTTCTACTTCGCGACGTGCCTTGGTGTTGTCGTGCAGAACCTTCAACGCACGCTTAGCGCCTGTGGTCTTCTCTTTGCATTCTACGACCTGAAATCAATGACAAAACACACATTAAGAAGTGAACGATTAAAGCAGCTTGAGTTAGCTGCTTCGGTAATGCTTGCAGAGTTAGCAAGCATCGTATGGCTTTCAAAGGACTGATGGTCGTTGACCGATGGACCTTTCGGGACAAAGCGGTTTTTATTTTCTCGTGAGGAAATTCTCATAGATTTAAAAAGCCAGGGAACGTTATTGATAAACCAAATGAATATCATCTTAAATTGTACATAAATTAAAGTAACGGCTCATTCTTTGTCAGTCATATAAAATGGTTATGACAGGACATATATAGACGTTGTGTGGCAATCTGCACAGCAATTATATGTATAAATTGTTGGTTTTATGTCAGGTAACAAAGACCTATATCATAACCGCGTTTCTGCAGTGCATGCAGAAGGTCAATTCCCGCAATTTAAAACGTTCAAAATCTAGTCGCAGTTTCATCTCGGCAACAAACTCAAATGTCAAAAATGTGGGGAAATTAGAGGTTTTTTTGACAGATTGAGACTGAGATCAGTCTGTGAACGTTCTTAAAATTACGAGAATTGCCCTCTGGGGTTATTGTTTCCTGTTGCCGCGACACAGTGGGAACAGTGCCTTAAAGAAATCCAGGCATAAAGGAATGAGCTCATCTCTCATTACATAACATGATAAATAACACGCCAACGCCAAAATTTTTGGCGCACGTATGCTGCGCCAAACTTGACCTAAATTGTGACGCATTTATATATCTGAGCTTTCTTTGTCGCCTAAATAAGAGATATGCGTCGACGATTTTTTGTCACGTGTTTTTTTACAAATTTTGTTTGGGTGATGTGACAAAACTTGTGAGGAGATATGTCTCGTCTTGACAGCTGCTCCGCTTTCTATTTTTATTAGTAGTTGGTTTTATAAAAGCGTTTGAATGTTTCCGGATATTTGAATGAATACGAAATAGACAGTGATCAGTGACAAACATTTTATTTTGAAGGTCACGTGGCAGTCGTTCTGTGTAAATATTGGTACTTATTTTAGTATTAACTAAACTATGTACTTTAATACGAATAGGTATTGTAAAGGTTGTCCACCAAAGTCAACCTTATTTAATGCAGGCTAGCTATAATTTAGCGCGGTTTCCATTCGAACATTCAAGCATGTTTAGAACGGGGTGTCAAATATTTTATCAGGATTTTTGTTTAGAAAAAGTCAGTGCTAGTTTAGTCGCGAATATGTAAAGTCGTTCTGTCAATATAAACGTAAAAGAAATCGTATCGTTGTTTGATTCCTCCCGGTACCTCGAAGGCCTCACCTGGCCCTTCACAAGTGGTGGAGGCGCCGGGTAGGAATCAAACAACGATACCAACCATAATCGATAACGATAAACGACACGAACAGTACTTAAAGACCATAGAAATGTAAAATACCAAATGTATAAATAGTTGGTAACCTAGGATTGGTTGTAGCTTGTGATTATTTACTTCGGACGTAGAACAGCAAGGCTTTCGCAATAGCAGAGATAAGAATGACGGATGACGTATTTAAAAAGTATATTGACACTGCGTTTCACAATGACGCACAAGACTTGTTCAATAATGACAAGACTGTCAGTGACGATAAACGACACGGACAAAAAAGTTTCATTTGTGGTGTTAAGTTATGAAATAGTGTCCCGTGTAATTTCCTTGTGTAATACGGATGTAACTTTTCCTGTTTAAGAGCCTTTGCACATTGCAGTCACAGTAGCAGCACCTATGATAGCAGCAACCCAACAGCGACCTTATAATAACGATAATAAAGATCATTGTAATTTTGACACACTTGTCAGTAGCAGCAATCCACTGAGATTGTTTGATTGAAAGAATGACATAAGACTACTGAGATTTTTTGATTGAAATTTCTTGTTCTCCCGACCCACCCCATCGCATCGCATCACCAGCCGTTAGCGTTCTTTCTGAAGCTACCGGTGGTCAGGGCTCCAGAAGGAGGAACTTCATGCGGGCCGTGTCCAGAAGTACCGCTTTCTGAATCAAGCCCTTGATCCAGCTGCCCAACGAGAGCCTCCTCAGGTGTTGGGCGAGGCTCTTGGCTATTAACCCATTGGCTGTTACGACTATCGGCACAATGATCTCCGAGTCCACATCCCACATGTCGATAAAACAACGTTCTTCAGCTTTATTATTAGTATACCTTTTATATTTATACGATTCAACTTTTATTATGATTAATCCAAATTGTGAAACCAACGAAGCAGTCTCCTCACCACGATGTTCAGTCGTCTTTATGACAATAGTTACAATAATTTAATACCGAATGGTCATGACTTTAATCTCGAAAACGTTGCGCAATATCATAACTTCATCATTATATTTTCTTTGCTCCTGTTTCATGTTTATTATTATTATATTTATTTAGATTAGTATAATGTACTTTATGTATGTATTTGTTGTATTATGTAAATGGTAGACGACAGACTACCTACCAGTATTTGTCTCTCCTTCCCCTTTTTAATCCATCCAAAGGAGATCGGTCTTAGCGATAAGACCGCCCATTGTGTCACCCTTTGTAAAAATTCTATATTTATGTCTGTAATTTTAATGGTGTACATAATAAAGAGTATTCTATTATATTCTATTCAATATTTGCATGGGAAAAACATCGCGCAATATTTGCGTAGGACTTATTTGGTCACAAAAGAAACACTCGTTTCGGAATATGAATGACATTTAATCAAGCTTAAAGCCTTAGAACATACATGCAAATTGGGCTAAAGCCATACATGCAACGTTCAATCTGAACTGACGAACCGAAGCTGCGTCAGTTTGGCTTGATCGAGAGCGTGCACAATGCACACGAAATGGAGGAACTGTTTAGTTTTAACGATTTGCTTCAAATAATGGCTGTGGCCGTCAGTGAATATAGAACGACGTAGCTGATAGAATAAGCAAGATGGACGGACGACCTAAAGAAGGTTGCTGGGACGGACTGGATGCGGAAGGCGGAGGACAGGGTGTTGTGGCGCAGCCTGGGAGAGGCCTATGTTTACTGAGCCTACTGAGTTGATTGATTGATGTCCAGCAGTGGACTGCTGTAGGCTGATGATGATGAGTGGTCACATCAGCCGTGTCGTGAGCCCTTTGGCCTTCCTCGAGGATGTAGCATCCATACACAGTTGAGATTACTAACAAGTCAAGTTACACTCAACATGGAAGCACACATGTCAATTCTATCTTATCAAATAATATCAAATCTAATTTACTTCACGTAATTATGCAAATCATTTCTATGAACTAACAAGCCTCGGAAAACAGCACACGGCGCTGCATAATATTATCTAAATGACGTAGAAATTGTTAGTTTATAGCAAACATAGATAACGTTAGCATTAGGGGTTTCAAATACCGGTTTTTTTTTCAATACCTTATTAATATCGCATTGAAAATTTCCAATACCGGGATCCCGAGATCAGATCCATGTAAAAAATACACAAGATAATGCGCAATAGAGCGAAATTGTGTCACTGTAGTTTCTACTGAAAATAAAACCAGCAATACCTGGATCCCGGTATTGGAAATTTCAATACAAGTCAAGTGCGAGTCGAACTCACGCACCGAGGGTACCGTACAAACTACAAATTTACGGTTTTCGGTTTTTTCCTTTACTCGTGCTACATGAAATTGCTTCTTGTTAAATTTCATGATTCTAGGTCAACGGGAAGTACCCTATAGGTTTTGATTCCCTTGCGAGTGTCAAAATATGCGGCATAAACGGAACATAAACGCCCGTATCTTTTGATTGTGTTGACTTAGAAGTTTGATTTTTTCACATCTTCAAGGGATTGCAGACTTGAGTATTTGATATTAATTTCAACTTGATAACTCTACGCGTTCCTGAGAAAACGGGTCTTGACAGACGGACATACGGACGACAACGAATTGATCTTATAAAGGTTCCGTTTTTCCTTCTGAGGTACGGAACCCTAAAAATTACAAAAAATGGTATGATGGCCCTGGTATTGCAAGCCCTAGTAAGCATTTTCTTAGTCTGTCTACGTGCAGATAATATTATGCTGATGTTTATACAGTGAGGTGCAAAGACAAGACGTACAAGCTTCCATAAATGGAGATCACAGTTGTTTTTGTTGTCATAAGATTATAAATACTCTAATGATTATAGAAGTTTTTGAAGGGACAGAGCGATGCGCCTCAATTGGAGTTGGGCAGGACATCTAGCTAGACGAAGAGATGGCCGGTGGAGTAAAGCTGTGACCGAATGGTGGCCAGGGTTAGGCCAAATAGATCAGCAGCCTAATTGCGTAACACATTTTCGACAAATGATTGAGATTAATTGGTTTCGTTTCGATAAGAACGCTAAGCGAAAACGAAGTGTTAGCGCGGGCAGGTGATGCGATGCGATGAGGTGGGTCGGGGGAACAAGAAATGTCACGCAGACGAAGTCTCGGGCAGAAGCTAGTTAATATGTACATACAGGGTGGCAGGGACATCGATGCGCAAACGTCGTGAAAAGGTTACACCTGAGAGATGAATGACTTCGTCACGTCATTCATCTCGAAAAAGACCGGTTAAAAAAAATGTCATTTTTGAGTGCGCAATGTATTGCAAACAACGTGATCAAAACGCTCCGTGGATGGCGCGCGCGCATTTTCGTGTTTTATTAAAAAAAAAGGAAGAAAAAAAACGTAAATATTAAGAAAAAGTCGACGAAAAATTTCAACGCAAGGGGTCCAGAATTCAGCGGGATTGTCCGAAAGGGTTACCGCTACCCCGGAACATAAAGGGCGAAGGAAGGAACATGGGTGGGTTTTAGTCAGTAAGAGTCTGATACTCCCTTCCGCTCCACCCAGAGCGGGAGCGGTAATTTGATGATTTCCCACCAGAAAAAAAAAAAAAAAGCGGTCCAGAATCGTGTACTGAATCCATGGTAAGCGGTTGCACGTCGACGTCCCTGCCACCCTGTATACCTAACTTATCAACAATCAACTCAGCCTATCGCAGTCCACTGCTGGACATAGGCCTCTCCCAGGCTGCGCCACAACACCCTGTCCTCCGCCTAACCTAACTTATGTTTGTTTCAAAATCCGTTTTCATAATAACAAACACAACGCAATAATAGTCAAAATGAAATCGTCATTAGCAGCGCTTATCGTAATTAGGGTGCTATTCCATAAATCTCTGGTTACATAATAACAACGTTAATTCCTACATGTGTCGTGTCGATACACGTGTCGTTTGTTCACGTGATCATTCAGCATGTGTCTGGTCTTCTCAATTAATCAATCCAGTTTCCGTTAATTGGTATGTGTTTGTATTAATAGACGTTCTATAGAAATAAACGGACGTGAATCGATGAACTCTTGAAAGGTGTTTGTCATTGACAAAACGCTTCGAAGTGGACACAATGGTGGTGTAAATTGTTATCAAAACTCAGTTTAAAAAAAAAATAAGTTGGTGGAAAGTCTGGCGAATACGATGAGGTATTCCACTCGGAGCACCGATTTTAAAAGCACTTGCCCGAACCGCACCTAAGCACTTCCACTAACCGCACTGAAACAAAATTTTGTAAAGTGCGGTTCAGTGGAACAGTTTATCAATATTGTTTTCAGTTCCCGAACGGCACCTGTATAATTTGTAGTGATGGGATGTATGTATTCTTTGTTCTGGGCATTGCCAACACATAGATACGGCAAGTGTGTGTCAAACCACGCACGGTAAAGGGCTCCGTTGTCTGGGTGACAGAAAAAGAACAATAAAAGTCAGTGGTTTTAGTCCAGTCCTTCTTAAAGATTACTCATGTCAAACACCGCACAAAGGACATTGTCAAAATCACAGATGCTTCAACTGGTAGCTCTTCGTCACCCACCAAAGTCCGACATGACGACATGATGAGGGAAATAAAATTTAAAATTCATAGGGTTTGGAGTAATACGATACCCCTTGGTAAGATTGGTTGTCAGACTTCCGGTCTTCGGCCTACACGTAACGACTGTAAAAGATTCACCAACCAATAAAATTTAAATTAAACGCGAGCTAGACAATACTGTACGGAATTTCTTTTGATTGAACCTTGGACACCAATATTATAACATCATACCATAACATGTACTAACAATTGATTAGTTTTTTTCCTTTTAGCATTTTCCGCATTTGTTTAGGTAGTTGGTTCTCACTGGTCAATGTAAACCTATATGCA
The DNA here is from genome assembly GCA_911387795.2 of Apamea monoglypha. Lineage (NCBI taxonomy): Eukaryota > Metazoa > Arthropoda > Insecta > Lepidoptera > Noctuidae > Apamea > Apamea monoglypha. Next base: position 5,730,118 of record OU426942.1, on the reverse strand, counting down.
GTTGAATATTATAACATAACATCACGACGGTATTGTGACCTGTTTAAGATCCATGTCATAGGGCCCAAGACTATGGACCGGGCACAAATTACAATAAAGCATAAGCAGTCTACAGTCTACAATGGGGTGCATGGAAGGAGCCTCCCCGAGAGGCGTATACATCGTACTGCGATACAGGACGCCCGGCGCACGCTGGACAGCTAGCACTCGATAACGCCAACGTCTAGCTGACTAATCCTTTCATCACGATGGTACACTTAAACGGCTCTTTCAGAATAATGTCACTGATGCCGCAATCAACGTGGCCAACACTGGGCACAAACTATATAAAAAAAACCGATCAAGTGCGAGTCGGACTCGCGCACCGAACGTTCCGTTCAAAACGGTTTTCGGATTTTTTCCTTTACTTGTGCTACATGACATTGCTTCTTGCCAAATTTCATGATTCTAGGTCCACGGACTTCCCGTGGACCTAGAATCAAAAGCCCTATAGGTTTTGATTCCCTTGCGAGTGTCAAAATATGCGGCATAAACGGAACATAAACGCCCGTATCTTATGATTGCGTTTACTTAGAACTTTGATTTTTTCACATCTTCAAGGGATTGCAGACTTGAGTATTTGATATTAATTTCAACTTGATAACTCTACGCGTTCCTGAGAAAAAGGGTCTTGACCGACGGAAGACATACGGACGGACATACGGAAGGACAACGAAGTGATCTTATAAGGGTTCCGTTTTTTCTTTCTGAGGTACGGAACCCTAAAAAAGAACGAGTAAGAGTACCATCGATACGAAAAGAAGTCTATAATGTTCCCACTGCTGGGGACTGTAGGTACAATGCGCAAAGGCTCTTAAACAGGAAAAGTTACATCCGTATTGCACAATTACACGGGAAATTATTTCATAACTCAACACTACAAATGTAACCTTTTTGTCCGTGTCGTCATCGTTACTGACAGTCTTGTCATTATTGAACAAGTCTTGTCGTCATTATGAAACGCAGCGTCAATATATTGTTCAAATACGTCATCCGTCATTCTTATCTCTGCTATTGCGAAAGCCTTGCTGTTCTACGTCTGAAGTAAATAACTACAAGCCACGAACAATCCTAGGTTACCAACTACCTGAATGAATAAAAAGCATAATCAGCCCATGATGTCTCCACTGCTGGGACACAAGCCCCTCTCGGTGAGAGCGAGTGGGCCGTAATCCTCCACGCGGGCCCAATGCAGGTTGGTAGATTTCATATGCTTTCGAATGTTTGTTTCTAGGATATGCCGGTTTCCTCACGAAGTTTTCCTTCACCGTTTTGAGAGCAGTGGTGAAGACTTTTTCATTCCAAACCTCTCTGTCTTGTGCGATCTCTGGCCATGTTCGCCCTGCAAACGTTATCAGATCATCACACCACCTATCTACCTAACATGAAGCAATACATTATCGCCATTTGCTACATCATTACTAATTTTGAACTAATTTGATTGAAAGGCATTCCTTTCAATCAAATTAGTTGTCAAATCAGTGTGGGCCATCATTATGGCCGACACTGATTGGTTTATCATCGGCCTTTCCAATTGTGTATGCAATTGGTCTAATTGGTTGTCCATTTTCCAATTGGTCTCAAGCCAGATCCTGTGCTTTCCATTTAATTTGATTGCTTCAACCAAATTGATAGGCATATGTGAACTGTGCATTGTCGTCATGACACATATTGTCTCTCCCAGTTTATGAAGATTAAGGGATACGCGGATAACGCCTATATTCCTCATAGACAATATGTAATTTAATGTAGGTAATTAAATTACAGGTGAATGGACGGACTGTGTGTCTGATGATATGGTTAGAAAGGATGTGACTACCGAGATGATAAGAGGTGATAGCGCTAGAACCTTTCCAAGAAGTACTATATGAAAAACATTACCCTGTCTTTAGGCTTACGGCCCACTCCCTCTCATAGAGAGGAGGCCCGTGTACCAGCAGTGGCAACATTACAGGCTGATTATGAATTAGAAATTTCATAACCCTCAATCTAAATATAGGAGGATCCTAAACTAATTACCGAGAATACTCAGGGATTACATAAACCTGTGACCTATACGATCACAGGTGTACTGAGAATTGGTACCTCGTGTGGAAAGTATCTATGTTCTTTGATGACTATCCTCGGAATATTGTCGCTTATCAAGCTTCGAAGTTAATAAATGGAACTGAACTTGGTAATTGAGACAGTTTGTGTTTGTGGGTTGGCAATTATAAGTTAGGTTTGTCTAGGGAGAAAACTGTTTGTAGCATTGGATAAGTCGAGTTATATGTCTATTAATGAAGTTATATAATAAAGCTGAATAGTTTATTTGTTTACATAATCACCCTATAAAGTTCCCACTGCTGGGACATAGGCGTCCTCTCTGTGAGAGGGAACGGGCCGTAATCCCACGCGTGCCCAGTGCGGGTTGGTAGTTGTCACATGTCTTCGAATTTTTGGTTCTAAGACATGCCGGTTTCCTCACGATGTTTTCCTACACCGTTTTAAGAGCAGTGGTGATGAAATTATTTACACAAAGTAAAGCGCTTGCCTGGGTTCGTACTCACGACCTACGACTCGCCTAAGCCGGGGCCGTTACTACTGGACCACCACGGCTCTTTGTTTGTTTGAACGCGCTAATCTCTGGAATTACCAGTTGGATTCGAAAAATGATTTTTGTATTTGATAGCCCAATTCTTTAGGGAGGCTATAGGCTATTTAATATCAGGCTTAAGAGCCGAGTAAAATGAAAAAAACGCCAGAAAGAACGCTAAGCGAAAACCAGGGGGTCTACTACGAAGTGCAAAGTGCGAATGAGCGGATCGGACCGACAGATGGCCGAACCGAATATTATTGAAAAATGCGAAAAAGTTCGGACCGGCTCAGTTGGGTCGGGACCATAGTCAATATTCGAAAGAGTGTAGGAGTGTAGGATCGGGACCGACCGAACCAAATAGTAACTTCGTAGCAGAAAACAGCCGAACATTCGGCCGATACCACTTCGGAGTAGACCCCCTGTAATAGCGGGGGCTGGCGATGCGACGCGATGCGGTGGGACGGGGGAACGAAGTCGCAGGCAGAAGCTAGTTCAAAATAAATGAACCGCTTAACCAACCGTTGTCACCTCACCTTATGTTTACACAAAAAAGTTGGCAACAGTCTTTATGTTGATATTTCAATGGTAACTAGGATTGCCAGCACACATTCTTCATATTTAAACTACGCCATGCCATTGGACTTTTAAGCGATTTCGGGGCATGATTCATTTGCATAGCATTCCGTGGGAGTGGTGATATGACGAGGTGTTCATACGACGCGAAGATAGGTTAGCTACGCTTGCCGCGGTTGGTCCGTGGAAGGCGTAGCTCCGTGCCTCGGAAAGCGCGTAAACCCCGAAAGTCTGACAACCAGTCTTACCAAGGGGTATCCTTGGTAAGACTAGTTGTCAGTTGTCAGACTCTCTAGCTTCTTTTGGGCTTTTTCCAGTAACTGGGTTGTGGAGGTCAGATAAGCGGTCGCTCCATGCAAAATACTGGTATTCAGCTGAGCAAAGGCCTCTCTTGTCATGTGCCAATCTCTCGTGACAGCCTCATCCAGGTTCTACCCGCGATGGAAGCAACGTCCTCCGCCCAACTCGCCGCCGGACAACCGACACTTAGTTGGGGACACATAGTTGGTACATTAAAGCATGTATCACAACTACTCGTAAAACTACGTGAGGCGGGAATGACGTAGTTGCCGTTGCCGTTTTTTTTTTTGACGTAGTTTTATGAACGTGCTTTTATAGAGTTACGTAAAATAATAGCCATATTTATGGCTATTATTTTACGTAACTCTATAAACGCACGTTCATTATCACATCACATCAGTCTGGACATGACAGCTCCACTAAACAATACGTCGAGACTCGAGTGGATTGACAATTTGTTTACCGCGCTACAGTTTAATTATATAATAATAACGTTTATATAGATACATATTTGCGTGTTTAAATAAAGTACTTTATTATACGACTAGAAATAGTAGAATAGTAGAAGTTGATGAACCAATTTAGGTTTAGATAGGGGATATGAAACGAGGCACTAGGAAAAAAAGGCTTTAGAAAGGACGATAGAATCGAGAAGTAAAGATATGCGAAAAAACCAAAAAAAATCCCTGGTCCCAAACGACTCTGTAAAATAAAAGGATCCCTTCGATATCATTTTTATGACAAACGGCTGATCGGAGACAAAAAACAACAAAATGCTTTTAGCCTTATACATATTTAGGTATACGATAGAATCGAGAAACCAACGATTTGCGAAAAAAAACTTTTTTTTTGGGTAAAATGAAAAACTTGGCGTTTTTTCCTGTGCCTCGTTATGTCCACCCCAACCCCAGGTTTAAACAAAAATTAATAAGAAAAAGCAAGCAGCAAGAGTGTTGCTGCTTTGGCTTGAGTGATATGTATGGGTACCAGTTTAACCAAAGGCTCATGAGATATGTCATCTCGTCTCTGGGACTATCTGGGACGATATTGCAGATATCCATTGGCAACGGTGACAGCTTACCGTCAAGTAGGCTTGTTTCAAATCCCATAACATAAACAAAAAACAGATTCAGTATCTGAGGAATCACCTAAGAATCACTAACGGTTGATATACATATAATTCAATTAATACCAATATGTCAAAATGTGGCAACCTTCGCAATACGAGACGATCGTGATAAATTGATTATTATCTTGGATGTAACTAGATGACAGGATTAGCAAACAAACAATAAATAAAGTTGTTACGAACAATTTGCACTGCTGATCTGTTATTGAGTATGTGTGAAGCTGTGATGTGTGAATTATTAGCAGGTGTACTGTGTATAGTTTTAAAAAACTTAGTAACAGCCCAGAGTTGGAAGTTGGCGGTGTGATCTCTCTCCGGTCGTGTCGGATTGCCGTCCTAACGGACTATGCGAGTGAGAGAAAAGAGAGCGTACTTGTGTACGATAATATCTTCCGCGCCGAAGGCTGGGGGTCTACTCCGAAGTATCGGCCGAATATTAGCCGTTTCTTGCTACAAAAGTTACTATTTGGTTCGGTCTCCTACACTCTTTCGAATATTGACTATGGTCCCGACCCAACCGAGACGATCCGAACTTTTTTCGCATTTTTTCAATAATATTCGGTTCGGCCATGTGTCGGTCCGATCCGATCATTCGCACTTCGCACTTCGTAGACCTCCTGGTCTCCGCTGAGATTGATCGCCACAGCCGAAATCCGGTTTGGAGGACTTAAATATCAATAATAATCTCCACTGTTCTTCATAATCATCATCACCAAATAGTCCAATTCCTAACCAATCGTAGGCCATTCAATTTAGATTCCCGGCAACTCTTATCCAGCAACCCTGCGAAGATCTTCGATCGTGCTTAGGTAATGGTATATCTATTAAAAAAGCCATCAAGAAAAAACACTCCGTTCGATATGAGGATCTTAATTTTCATCGGATAAACCTAAGTTTTGGTTCCTTATACCAATTATTATGAATGATGCAGGACACAAAAGTATTCACCTTCACAATGATACAAGTCATTGAATGATCAAACATTTCGCAAGAGATAAAACACAGACAAGGAGGCAAAGAAATGTATCTTAAGTACCATTCAGATAATAATACCTACATGTGAGTGTTATCATTATTTCTAGAGGTATGTACTCCTGACACCAATACATCGGATATTGGTGTCAGGAGTATGCAGTACTTTATCAGACGGTCTAATTGCGCAATATACTATCAATCACAATTAGAATGATTTTGTAGGATATTGCTAATCCATTGCTTTATATATTCGAAAAAGATGTCTGCTCAACAATGTAAATAACGCAATGACCGTTGATGAACTGTCAAAATGAAAGCCATTCCTACTGTTAGTGTGTTACGCAATTAACCCACAGTTCCTTCGTACTTTCTCAGCCCTTTCATCTCATATTAAGCATCAACCTGGATTATGGTACTCGCATTTGTACTAAAACAACGTTTACCACTACACCGTGTCGCGTGGGCACTATCGTAAACAAAAGTGTTACGCTAATATGCACTTTACTGATAAGACTTTAACGGTGATTTGATGTTTTTGCTAGTACACTATCGCTGTGCAAACAAGAAGATCTCGTCATATGATAACAAGCACACACTGTAATGGGGTTTAACCGCGTGAAGATGGTGTTATTCCGTTATCAATGGCTTTAGGCGGTTTACCCTTTAAGTCGAATTTACGATTTTGTAGTGTCCTATTAGTGAGGCAACGAATTTCTCAAAGGATTTGGCCGTCGCTTTTAGTACATACATCCATATGTCACCAGGTGATATGGCGAGCTCGCTATTAACCGAGCACAAATCCAGATTTTCGGATTCGCTCTCTCTTCTTGAAGCAGTATTTATCCAATGCTGGGTGAAGTGTAGATATCGATGTCCTCCATTGAATGATGTATTTCGACTGCTACTGCTTAGGAATTCTTGATTGAAAAACCCTATACAACTTTGGCCGACCAGAGAATCAAATCCAGGTTCTCATGGTGGCGACTAGTACAAAAACGAGGCAGTCAAACCTGCGAGGTAATTCCGTAAGATGCAGCAATGGCTTTCATTTTGACAGTTCAACAGCATTCATTGCGTTATTTACGTTGTTGAGCAGACAAGTATTTCGAACATATGAAACAATGGATTAGCAATATCCTTCAAAATCATTCAAACTGTGGTTCATAGTTTGTTACACAATTAGGGTGCTGATGTGAATATAGTATATGAACGTGAACGAGGCAAAAGGAGTATGTAAGGATCTTAGTATGCTGACGTCATCTGATGCGTATTAAATCTATGCATTTACTGTTCAGAGATTCACACTTTTATCATGTTGTATCGTTACTGTTAGCGTCACGCGTAATTACACCACCACACACCAACGCAGCATGGCTGCAGAAATAGCTACCTATTACCTACGGTGAGTACTCCCCCAGAAGAACTCCTTCACAAACAGCTCTACTACTTAGAACCAAGAACTTTAAAAAGCATGAAAGACCGAGGTTGCAAACAAACCTACAAAAACGACGTAACCGACTAATAATAGACAATGAATAGAGTTGTTTATGCGTCTACTACAGACCGTTACTATACTACGGACAGTTCGCTGAGATCAATTATATAAATAAACTTTAATAGACTGATTGATCGACAAATTGAGTTGTTTGTTTATTTATGGCAGGCGATTGCGTAGGATTGCATTTGATTAGTTTGACGCACTTCGATACACAGATGGCATGCTCAATTATAAGCGTTCCGTTAGAGTTGCTTAAGAATGTTTTTACTTCTTGTGCAGGGCTTGCATGGAGGCTGATGAAACCGTTGCGCATGTGCTCTTTGAGTGTACTGGCGTCACCCAGATTAGGTCAGAAACCCTTGGGACACCCAGATCTTACACAGATGTTCTCAACAGGCTAGGAGACTTAATAAACTTCTTCGGCAAGTTGGAATAACCACCGACGCACAATGGCCCACTTGAAGGACTAAGTGCAGAAACCAAACCCAGAACATAGATATTTGTACTTTGGACTCAAGCTACACACTGAAGGTATCATCCTCAGGTCTTCTGGTATACGCTCTTCTGTACGTGTGACCGGGTTTTCAAGACCTTGGTTTTGCAAGTCATCAGAGAGCTCACGAAAGAAAAGTAAATTAGTCTGTGTCGCTGTCATCGGATACGGTAAAGAATACTCGTACTATATTATGACTAGCAGCGCCCCGCGGTTTCACCGGCATAAGTGTCGGACCCGCGGGAATATCGGGATAAAAAGTATTCTATGTGTTAATCCTGGTTATAAACTATAAGTGTGCCAAATTTCATTCAAATCTGTTCAGTAGTTTTTGCGTGAAAGAGTAACAAATATCCATCCATCCATCCTCATAAAATTTCGCGTTTATAATATTAGTAGGATATCCTCCTCCTCTTATACCTATATATTAGTAGTCGGCGCAGCATGGTCTTCTTCTTCCATACATGTCTATTAGCCTTCATCTTAGTAGTCACTTCCTTTCTAGCCATATCCACCAACGGTTCTTGGGTCTTCGTCTTCTCTTACACCATCCAAATTTATACACAAAACTACATACTGAACTAATCATCAAAGGGCAAGAGAGAGATTTCGAAATTCAATTTCAAAATATATATAGTTTTTCACATAATCCTACATGGGCACTTATGAAACGTCAGCCAGGTGTACGGTTCCAAATTGGTCGTTTCCTATGGAGAAGAGCCGACAAGAACTCCATAGTTTAGCCCTTTGTAAACACACGTTTTTCTTGCCGTGACAAACTACGGTTAGTCGCCGTGTGTTGGCAAGGTCGGCAGTGTTGTATGGATCACTATGGAAGCTGTTGGCGGACACATTTTTTCTACGACGCGGTTTATACGCCGTACCGTAAAGAAACCGTGCCGTTTACAAAGAGGCTTACACTTTTCTTTTCTGGGAACGGTGATAAAAGAACCATTTTAGATCAGAACCCTGGAAACAAGGCAGTAAACGTCGATAAGATGCAGGAAACCAGCTGATTTAACTGCCCACGCCAAATGATGTATTAGCAGGCATGAATCATACCAATTTTCCGAGAACAAGTTTGTATACAACGGCTATATAGAGCGAATGTGATAATTTATGTTTCTTTGAACGCTGTGTGCTATACTGATTGATATTTTCCGTGACTGTTATTCAAAACAGATTCCAATACGTGGGTTTCTTTGTTTAAATTTTTATGGTTTACCTGAAGGAAAGAGTTAGTTTTTTTTTTCTGAAAGGATTTCCTCTCGGAAAAAGGAACTAAGCACCTCTTTCCTCATTGATATCCTTTGTCATTGTCTAGAATGGATCTCTCATTCTTATTTCGGGCTCGTACTGACTAGAACCCGTATGAATTACCTGCTATTATACTAGTTTATGCTCTGCACCCCCAAAAAGTATTGGCATGCTATGAGTTTCAGGTGGCCCGTTCAGCATATGAGTTCTATGCTGTGACCAAACTACGATATTTCACTAAGAAAGGTGCTTGTTGCTGCCGTGTTACCTATAGACCCCTGTAACACTGAGAGTTCATACTTCATATTCCAGAACAAAACTATGCTGTTCGACATTTAGGACTAATATAGAAAGAAAGAAAAATATTTTATTCTGCACAAACAAAACGCACAATTACAAGTAAAAAAAAAAAAAAAAAAATAAAATAAAATAAAAAACGAAAAAAGACATAAGATACACATAGTCAAAAGACTCGTACTCATGCATAAAAATGATGGCCCAGACCAACCCAGAACTTATTCAATCTTCTATATATTTCTTTTTTATTAGTCTCTGTAAAGGATTTAATTATGTCTTCTGTATTTCTTGTAACTTACTGGGGCTGCCTCGGTTTATGTATGACAAAATGTTTGAGAAGTAATAGCTATTTTTGTATTTCTTTTTTAAAGCCAAATACTTGTTATGTGCCAACCTGCCTGTTAGTAACTTTCTAACCTTAAAATTCCGTGAACGAATTCCATCGTGATACAATTTCGTAATAATTTGGAAATCGCTGCACGAACTGATTCTTTGTTTCTTAAACCCGAAAAGGAATGTAAACCTTACCATATAAGCGAATATCGAGAACTGGATGACGTTAACTGTGACGTCAGAAGCAACTATGAATTTCCGTTACATTGGAATTGAACGTAGAAAATTGTGGTTGTTACTCATAGTAAAATGGACCAATTTATCTTGATCTGTGGCAATACAAAATCCATCTGCCCAACCTCTTACTATGTTGGGGTCGGCTTCCGGTCTAAGCGGATGCAGCTGAATAACAGTATTTTACAAGGAGCGACTGCTTCTCTGACCTCCACGTCCACAATCCAGTTACCGGGTAACACTTTCAGGGTTACCCGTTACGACTACCAAGGATCCACGAATGATAGCCCAAGGGCTTAACGTGCTTTCCGAGGCATGGAGGAGTCTCGATATGTTATGTATTGTTACCCATCCACGGACTGACCTCGGCAAGGATCGCTAAACCTTCGATCGACCTGTGCGACAGTTATAATTTAGCCACGAGCCCCTCTTGAAATTTATTTATTTACTTTTCTTTTACATACAGCGCCACCTTCAGATTTCAGAATATATTGGTCAAAACTGCAGCTGTTATAGTAAGTAAGTAAGTAAATCATTTATTTGCGTAAAACATGGTATACATTGATGTTAATATTTGTTGTTATTATTGATGTTATAGGTAGTAATAGTTTTAAAACAGGGAATGACTATTCTATATCAGTCCTTTTCTGAATCAGGTGAAATGACTAGCTGTCTCAGTCTGTGGCTTTTTATGAATGGGTGAGTGGAATTCAAGGATGCACCAAGAAAAGATGTGCAGACCTGACACACTTTCGGACTAGAAATATTAGTGAGACGCTTAGTAGGACTATTTGCATAGCAAAATACATTGTAATTAAATGTTTTGCATAGTTTTAATGTTTCTTTTCTTTTCCATAGCGAAACAGCGCGCATCTTGGTCTGCGGGGTAATTGCGTAACACACTAACAGTAGGAATGGCTTCCATTTTGACAGTTCAACAACATTCGTTTCGTTATTTCAAAGGCTTTTGTGGTTTTTAGTATATAACAATTTAAATTCTGCGATATTACATTTTGAAGATTAATTTTTTTTTAAATTACGTTGTTGAGCAGACAAATTTTTCGAACATATGAAGCAATGGATTAGCAGTATCCTTCAAAATTATTCCGATTGTGATTGATAGTGTGTTACGCAATTAGGGTGTCGGCAGAGTTAAAGATCCAAGCTATATTATATGCGTTCGTACGGCACAATACATTGAAATCTCTCCGTGCATCACAATCCAGGTCAGGGCCTCACGGGTTTCCCCATTGGCGACGAACGTAAGTAGAAATACTTAGAACTAAACCAGTCATAGACACTGCATGAGCAAGAACAATATTTGTAGATAATTGTCATTGTACTCGTATCTGTAGATAAAAACGAGGGATCTACGATTTCTTTTCATTATCGTTTTGGCCTTCGTTTTCTTTCATTAACTTTTTTAATCAGGTTTTTGTGTCCACTATTTTAATGACGGGTGTCTTTCATTATCTCAGACGGATAATTATGCTTGCCTTATTATTTTAGGGGCCTTCAAAGGCAGTAAGAGCAGTGGTGGTGGAAACGCCACCCGGCGACTAACAATTTGTAGGTCGTAGGTTCGAACCTAGGCAGGCACTTGACTTAGTGTAAATTATTTCATCACCACTGCTCTCAAAACGGTGAAGGAAAACATTGTGAGGAAACCGGCATGTACTAGAACCAAAAACACGAGACATCTACCAACCCGCACTGGGTCCTCATGGTGGATTACGGTCCACTCCCTCTCACAGAGAAGAGGCCTGTGTCCCAGCAGTGAGAACATTATAGACTTATGCTATGGAGGCAAACAGTTTTGGCTGTCTGTCAAAAAAAGGTTACATGAAATATCGAAAAAAACCCCAGTTCAAATCAGGAAATGAATAGCACAGGACCGAGTCATTCATGTAAGTGTTAAGCCTAGCAGGATATGTAATATCCAAATTGAACGGCATATAGGTGTCCCCCTTTTCCGTCTGCGGAATCCGCTAGATAGAAAAGGGAGGTAATGACCTTGACCTAAATCATTTCCTTTAACCATTTCATGTGGCCAAAAGTGTCCATTACCCCCATAACTGTCCCCCTTTGGTATGCAGCAGTTTCTCATGACCTTAAAGACATCCCAAGGGCGGCACGGCACAGCAAGGGATTTTTTTGCGACGAATAGGACATACAAGCTTTTGTTTTGCATCCTCGTCAAATTTCAGGAGGCTGCTATGAAAGACATAAACAATCAAATAAAATTACGATCCCTGGTAAATAATGAATACATAATTGTTTTTTTAGTTATTTAAGTTTTACAGTATTTCAGAATACACCACTTTCAACGAACAGAATCGCGTTATGGTATCGTATAAGCGGCCGCGTTTTTATGTGTGTGTAAAAGGGCAGTTACCTACAGTGCGGTGTCACACAGGCCGCGTTTTAAAATGCGTGTCCCACACATGCCTAAAAATTAGGGCTATCCGTCCAATAATCGACTCCCTTTTGTATCCACCGGCCATGACCCTAATCACATACTCAGTCCATTTAATTGGACCCCATTACCGTCTCTCTCCATATTCTAGACTCTAGCTAAATTGGTTTGACTTTGAAGCATTCGTAATGGGAAACGAACGTCTGTTTATAAATAATGATCCCATAGCACGATATGGTTAAAATAACTGACCTAGCCAAGGTCGATGTTAAGGAGGAGACGCCTCGGATTGATGATTTGAATGTATAGTAACTGTGCCCTTGATTTCGTTCGCGTGCATATTTGATTTCATCAGTTATTTTAAGACTAAAGTTAGTTTTTTAAACTCAGATACTAATTTTGTCATGTCATATCATGTTTGTGTAATGTCAAATTTCTATACTAAAACACAAAAGACTTAAATGTCATATTAGTATCTAGGATTCAAAAACTTTAAGTTACTCCTTGTAAAATCAGCTATCTGCCAGTGAAAGTCTCGTCAAAATCGGTCCAGCCGTTTCTTAGCTTAGCTTATTAGCCGGAACAAACAGAAAAAAAAATTATAAATGTTTTTTTTTCTTATACTATCATATGCATTTAGCAAAAAACTGTAATTTTGACATTACGAACGGACACTTCAATTTTATTTATAGATGTACATCTATAAATACAATTGAAGTGTCCGTTTGTATATTTTATAATGTACTGGCAGACTACAAAAAAAAGAAAAAAATAGCTGAAGAGTTTGTTTGTTTGTTTGAACGTGCTAATCTCTGGAATTACCAATCGGATTTAAAAAAAAATATTTTTGCATTTGATAGCCAAATTCTTAAAAATAGCTATTTAACATCACGCTGGTCACGCTGGCCATAGAAGCCGAACATAAAGAAAAAATCAGAAAGAACGCTAAGCGTAAACGAAGATATAGCGCGGGGCAGGCGATTCGATGCGACGGGGTGGGTCGGGTGAAGAATAAATTTCATGTGTACCAAGACGCAGGCAGAGGGCTAGTGTCTGATAAAAGTTCTGGCCTTGAAGGCTTAAAATAGAACAAATTGTAATTACACTAACAATAATTAGATTATTTCTTCACAGTAGGGTTTATCCATATTTTTTCGATTACGTAGGCACCTATTCGATTGATCTGCGTAATATCCCAATGATTTTTTTTTATGATGTTCTACAACTTCGTGGTTTTATTGTTGCAGAATAATTTAGTACCTATCATTACTTCTGTTCAACAAAGGTTTTCCCGGCATCCATTATATCGGTAACTGGTTTGTCATAGCTCGATTGTCTATTCGACAAATATAGTGATGAAATTAAATATGAAATAAACATATTATTGATAATTTGTGTCGTTTTATTTTAAGAATTTATATTTTTATACTTTTGTTGTGCCCTACAGGGTCCATAATTGTGCCTTAGCTTTAAGCCATTGTAACACCTCAAAAACATTATGGAATGCAAATAAATATATGTAGATTTTATCATCAACACGCGAACTTCATAACAACGTTTTCCTTCATGGTGTAAAACAATAACATTAACACAGTTACCTCAATTAAAAGTTTTACGATTTTGGCAATGAGATCTGCATATTAATGTGGTATCGTGTATGGTCTCTGCTAAGAATAGGGATAACGGCTTCCTGTGAGGATAGACAGACAAGACGATCTGCGTTACTAACCTTGTTTTTCTTAGAAAACTTATGAATACTCTAAGATGCTGCACACAAAGGAAAGATCTAGCCATCTATGTATATCTGCTATAGAGCTGAGAGTCTGGAGGTAGTTAACAAAATTTAAATTTAATTAGGCTGAGAATCAGCACTTTTCGAACATCAAAATTACATAAGACAGTCCCCCAAAACTCTTGTTCGCTGGGAAAAAGTGGCGCAGCAAACTCCCCAGCAGCACAGTCTGTTCAGTTATAAAATACTTGATTCTATACAATAGTAGGTATGCAAATTAATTAACATTACGAGATACGGGACATAGGTACTAACAATGACTGCAAGACAAAGGCTCTTGAGAATAGAACATTCACACGAAGTTCATTTCCTTATGCAGAAATATGTATAATATTTCTTAAGTAACAATACTAAAATAGTTCAAATTAATTAGACATTTCCACGCAACTGACTCACAACTACTTATTATAATACTAGCTGCGCCTCGCGGTTTCACCCGCATAAGTTTCGATCCCGTGGAAATATCGGGTTATAAGGTATCCTATGTGTTAATGCTGGTTATAAACTATCTGTGTGCCAAATTTTATCCAAATCCGTTCAGTAGTTATCGCGTGAAAGAGTAACAAACATCCATCCATCCATCCATCCATACAAACTTTCGCGTTTATAATATTAGTAGGAGTAGGTTAAGAAGTAGGATCATCCAGACAAAACACCTGAATATTTGAATAAGTAGAAAGAAAGAAAATACATTTATTTGCGGCAAACATGACGCATAAAAAAGAACACAAACATAAAAAATAACAAGTTGGGGGTAAACATGCGTCACATCCACGCAAAACTGCCATCGCTCAGCATAATGCTAAGACCCTATACGAGACAGAGCCCCAGCGCTGGTTTTCAGCGGCAGCCGGCTTGACGTGATGACGTCAACCAGTGCAGCATACGATTAGACACAAATACGATAACATTTGAAAGTTATATAATAATAATTGCTAAAACGATTAAAATAACCCACCTTTAACCTAACAAAGCGACCCAGACACACAAATGTTAGAAGTAAACATACGACACTAGTTTAAGTAAAAAACTTGGCCTTGAGCGAAGGCCGAAGTAAAATCCACTCGATCGCGAACGAATTTTGCGCTTTAAACTTATTTTTATGAAAGGTCATGTTAACAAACAGGGTTATCGCTTTAAGTCGGGGGAAGCCGGATTTGAAGGTAGTTTTATTATGTCTGTTAGTTTGAAACTCATTCGTTCCAAAACACAAATAGCGGTCGCTGGACGCACAGCTGCTGGGCTAAAGTGGAGCTGGGCTGGTCATATCTGTCGCATGTCGGAGCAGCAATATGCAAAAGCCACCACTCAGTGGATCCCAAATGGCAGGAAAAGACAGCGCGGCAGGCCCAGAAAGAGATGGCGGGATGAGCTGGACTCCTTCTTAAAGGATTGGCCCACAATCGCAGTAGACCGGGACAAGTGGAAAGAGGGATGGGAGGCCTTTGACCTGCAGTGGGACCACACAGGCTTATAATAATAACAATTTATGATGTCAACTCATTGGCAGTAAACGTCGGATAAAGTTTAAAACCATTGGTCTGCGGGGTAGTTGCGTAACGCACTATCAGTAGCATTAGCTATCATTTTGAGTTCTTCTTCTTCGTGTCGCTGGCACGACTGAATTTCATATCTTGTTGGCCCAAAACTTTGCCACTTCCACGGCGTCGACAGTGGCAGTGCAGAGGTCACTTTGACTGCATGTTTTGGAACACAGAGGGCAGGATAGGAGGTGGAGCATGGTTTGCGACATAGCTCCACAATCACACCCTACTGCCGTTCCGTCAAGGTAGCCCCACTTTACCAGGTTGGACTTACATCTTCCCACTTGTGTCCGGAGACGGTTCAGGGACTTCCAGGTGGACCACGGAAGGTTACACCCTGCAGGGAGATGCTCCTTTGGTGGTAGATAGTAAGCAGGAGGGGGAAGAATATCCTGCCATAGTTTGCAACGGGCGTCGGCCGGGTTTCCTGACAGAGACGCTGTCGATTTCAGGAAGCTGTGCCTGGTTTTTAGCCGTTGCGTTGGTAGCTGTGCGCCAGATAGTGGGTGTCTGGTATCACATTCCTGTTTGGATTTCTCTACTGCGCTTGCAACTTCTCTTCGGACTTGTGGTGGTGCTATGCCAGCTGTGAGATATAGTGCGCTGACCGGGGTCGGTTGCAGACAGCCCGTGATCGTACGGCAGGTTGTTGAGCAGACACGTTTTTCGAACATATGAAGCAATGAAAGAAAGAAAGAAAATATGACTCAGGATAAGTAAGGCACGGATTTACACCCTAATTGCGTAAGCAAACTATCAATTTCAATCTGAATAATTTTGAAGGATACACTTGACCAGACTGATACACTCGATATGGAAGTGAATGGAAGGACCATTCACTTTGTGACCAGCGTTTAGTTAACCGCCAGGACAGAGACAACCCTATTAATTTAAGTGGTAGTTAACCGGAAATCAACCGTGGATTATACACAATTAAAAAGGCACTGTTGATTGCGTAAAACCCATTACAAAGCAATAAAAACAATGTACTGCGGGGCATTTTCGTAACACAGAAACATTAGCAATAGCTATCATTTTGAGAGTTCAACAACATTCATTGCGTTATTTACGATGTTTAGCAGACAATTTTTTCTAACATATGAAGTAATGGCAGTATCCTTTAAAATGATTGAGATTTCAATTCAATCAATTTTCTAACTAAACAGACAGTTGTGCTGCTGGGGAGTTTGTTGCGCCACTTCTTCTTCCCAGCGATAGCACTAGGAAGTGGTGAAGGGCGGGCGTTTTTAAGGATTGTCTTTTGTAATTTTGACGTTCGAAAAGTGCTGATTCTCAGCCTAATTTGAATAAATGACTTTTAATTTGATTTGATTGATAGTGTAGTAATAATAAGGGTGCTGGTATATTTATAGAAAAGTGGGACTGTTTCTTAGTATACCTACAGACTGTTAAGATGGCATTTAGGACAAGAATTAATACGCTTTAGCTAGATGTCCATGCCCTTTAAATTAATAACGTTCGTCAAAAATACCCTGTATTTAACTTACAAGGTGACCCTGGCCATGTAAGAATTAAAACGTAATAACAACCAGCAAGGATCAGTTTAGGGGATCCGACCGGAATAACTGGTAATTTGATGTGTAAGTATTAGAAAATATGATATCTCAGGCTGCCAATTATCCACGTTTTAACAATTTAATTGTCAGGATCCTGTATTCGTAGATTTAATTTAATTAATTGTAATTTAGTCAAGATTTTTAAGACGGAAAAGGCAGGGTATCCCGCGAAATTCAAATTTTCTTACGGTTTTTGTTTGAGCAGTGGTGGTCCAGTGGTCATGGCCGCAACTTACGAGTTGTAGGTCGTAGGTTTGAACCCAGTCAGGTGCTTTACTTTGTGAAAATTATATCATCACCACTGCTCTCAAAACGGCGAAGGAAAACATCGTGAGGAAACCGGCATGTCCTTGAACCAAAAATTCGAATACATGTGACATTTACCAAACCGCACTGGGCCCGCGTGGGGCGCCCACTCCCTCTCAAAGAGAGGCGGCCTGTGTCCCAGCAGTGGGAACATTATAGGCCGAGTATGTTACGTATTTTGCAATTTGACTGAATGACTATTTCATGAAATATCAATCGATAGGATTATATGAACTTACAGGGTTTCATTGATGATTTTTTTTTTAATGATTACAATTCTGAAATATGTAGGTACTTTTTACGGTCGCGAATCACATTTGGCTCGACATACAACCTGACACTGACCTGCACCCTGATTACGTAACACACTATCAATCTCAATCTGAATCATTTTGAAGGATATTGCTAATCCATTGCTCCATATGTTCGAAACAATTGTCTGTTCAACAACGTAAATAACGCAATGAATGTTGTTAAACTGTCAAAATGAAAGTCATTGCTTCTTGTTAAACTGTCAAAATGAAAGCCATTGCTTGTTGTTTAACTGTCAAAATGAAAGCTAGTGATAGTTGTTAGGCAATCACCCCGCTGCAAATTGTAAAAAAAAAAAACGTATGAAAAATTTGATTTCGCGACTTACACTGGCGCTTCCGCTTGAACAATAATCATTTCGTACAGTGGACTCTTAGAGAAACGTTTTATATTATTGCAAGTTGCTGTTAAAATAAGCGACCATTGTCCGGTTGTTGTACGGACGCCAGCACATCAAGTTACTACAATCTGTCAAATTTCTTTAATAGATTTTCAACTTTATCGCTAAAGCATTAAGATTCAAGGTTGATTGGGAAAATTTGACAGTTTCGGGTAGCTGGACCTGCTGGCGTCTGTACCACAGGATGTGTTTATGTAATTATGGACTATATACTGTCCGCTGCGAAGCTACCTTTTATAATATAAATACATAATTACATAAATGTTATGAGGATAACAGGGACAAAGCAGTTGTTAGTCACACATATCAGAGGGCGAGCCTATTGCCAGTATCATCTGCCGAGCCTTTTCCCAACTATGTTGGGGTCGGCTTCCAGTCTAACCGGATGCAGCAGAATACCAGTATTTTACATTAAGCGACTGCCTATCTGACCTCCACAACCTAGTTACTGGGTAATACGATACCCCTTGGTAAGACTGGTTGTCAGGCTTTCGGGCTTCTGACTACCCGTAACGACTGTCAAAGATCCACGAGTGACAGCCGGGACCAACGGCTTAACGTACTTTCCAAGGCACGGAAGGGAAAGATGGTCACTCATCCACGGACCAACCGCGGCGAGCGTAGCTTAACCTGATCGATCGACCCGTGCGGCTGTAAATACTTAGCCACAAACCTCTCTAAAAATCCATACATATAAATACAATATCACTGCTTCACCCTAGGAGTGTAATAAAAGTCCCGCGGGTTGCTACTGAGAATTTAGTCCCGAAAAAAACATTTTTGCAAAAAAAAAAAAAACAACCGACTTCCAAAAAAAACTACAAAGTGACAAATAACTTTAATTTCGGAAGTCGGTGTCGTTGGATTCGCTTTTTCGTTGTTTGCCCCGAAACGGAACGGAGTTCTGCGGTAACAAACATAAAAAGAAAATACAGTCGAATTGAGAACCTCCTCCTTTTTTTGAAGTCTGTTAAAAAAACCTACTAACGCTTTTCTTGACCAGCGGGGATCAGACCCAGCACCCTAATTGTGTAACACGCTTTCAATTAGAAAGAAGAAAGAAAGAAAGAAAATGCATTTATTTGGCACAAACTAAAAGACACACAATACACCAGATAAAACAAACAATAAAATAAAAGATTAAATAAAAAGTGTGAAGTCCGATGTAAGAAATTAGCAGGAAATGTGTGCCTCACGGCTGCGCCAAAAAAGTTACAATCTGAAGGATGTTAAAGGAAATTCCTTATCCGTTGCTTTTTATGTTTGAAAAAATCATCTGTTTAAGAATGTAAATGACGCAATGAATATTGTTGAACTGTTGGAGCAGGTTGGGGAGTTGTTGTTGTTGGCTGTTGTAAGTGTGCTACGACATTACCCCGCAGGAGTCCTAGGAGCTTGCGTCGTCTAGACCCACAACGCAATGCAATCAAAATAGTTACGAGCCATAAAATCATGACGGTGCAATAAAATAACCAGCAATAAAATATCCGCAGATAAGTAACCTATGACAACATTTACACAGTTAACCTTTAATGGTTTCTCATATCGTCTGCCGTCATGTTTCTGTGAGCTTGGAAAACATAGTAATTACTTACATTAGTTTTGTTTCATCAATCTTTGCGCTTTACCTATTCAATAATGATAGAGAAAGATGTCGAAATATTACAATTATAGATGGGCAATCCACCGGGTTTAAACCCGGTGCTTTGGTAAACACCCGATAAACACCCATAAAATTGGACGTTTACCAAAGCATCAGGTTTAAACCCGGTGGATTGCCCATCTATAATTGCAATGGTTTATCGACTATTCTACAAGACGGTTCGCGAATTAGACTTAGGCATGACAGCGGAGCCGCACCAGCGCCGGACCGCCAGTTTGATAAACGAATGAATATCGCATCAATGAGATGCATACGCGGTTCCGGCGCATGCACGATATTCAATCGTATGTCACTGTATGGCTGTACAGGCGTCATGTACTGGAAGCCTTAGAGATCATAGGAACTGTGGTTATATCATCATCAGCTATGTCGAAGGTTTTCCACAGCTGAACATAGGCCTCCCCAAGCATCGTCACAACGACCGATTACACGGGACTTAAACATATCGGACTTCGGAAACGAATTTCAAAGATTTACGAATGGCAACCAACGATATGTACTGGATACCTTCCATCGACCCGTTTAGCTGTTATTTAGCCACGAGCCCCACGCACTGAACTTAATTAAAAGTAAGAAAAAAAAGAATTCCAAAAGACACTGCTAGACGTCATTTTTCAACGCGGGAATCCAATAAAACGTCAAAATTATCCCTAACTAAGCAAACAAAGATATTAATAAACCCGACACCGCAGTTGTTTGACATCCTGTTCATCCAGAACTCGGTAATAACCGTCAGGAGGAACAGGCATCATGTTTCATGGAATTCTATTCAGAGACGACATGTTTACGTGTTCATTTTCCTTTGGGCTACGGAATATCGGCTATGATAGGCAAAACGCTGAACGTTCGTGACAAGGTTGCAGAGTTTCTCGCCTAGGTATAAAGGCACTTGCAAGATATTAAACTTTCTACGACGGAGTGAAATTAGACGTGAGAAATTCCGCTGTTCTTTATGCTACAGCATATTAAAATTTTCAGAAAATGGAGTCGGCATCCAGTTTATCTGATTGCAACCAATACTTTAGCGACGTCTATCTGGGGCCTTACATAATCAGCCTATAATGTTCCCACTGCTGGGACACAGGCTGCCTCTCTGTGAGAGGGAGTGGGCCATAATCCACCACGCGGGCCCAGTGCGGGTTGGTGGATGTCACATGTCTTAGAATTTGTGGTTCTAGGACATGCCGGTTTCCTCACGATGTTTTCCTTCACCGTTTTGAGAGCAGTGGTGATGAAATAATTTACACAAAGTAAAGTGCCTGCCTGGGTTCGAACTCGCGACCTACAACTCGTAAGTCGGGTCCATTACCACTGGGACACCACTGCTCTGGGGCCTTAGTCAACTAATTTAAAAAGTTACATTGCCATTGTGACAGATTTTGTATGGCAAATCTGTCAAACTCACAATGGAGAGACCATTGCAGTGTTTGTAAATTAGTACAGTTGGCCCCTTGAACTCCAGAATCCAGTTATTGGGTTTTTTTTTTTTTCTTTTTTTTTTTTTTGAGGAGACTGACCTCTGAGTTTATTTCAATCTTTCTTCTCAGAGTAATTAGATAGGAAACGCCGAACTCATCTAGTTTAAAAAAGTATATGATTGACGTGTAAAAGTGTTTGTACAGACCTACTTACAGAAAAATAAATCATTCATCATCATCATTTGTCATCAGTAGCAATGGCTTTCATTTTGACAGTTAACAACTTTCATTGCGTTATTTACGCTGTTGAGCAGAATTTTTTTGGGAACATATGAAGCAATGTATTACATAGCAATATCCTTCAAAATGATCCAGATTGTAATTGATCGTGTGTTACAAAATTAGGGGCGTGTTGTCGTCGCGTTTTTTCGTTCAGTCCGGTCCCTAGCCTTAGCTGATAAAAATTCTGCATGGTTCTGAAGAACTTATGCGAACCAGATTGTAATAATACTGTATGTTGTTCTACAATTGCGTATTGATGAACTGAATTCAGTTCAGCTCCTCAGCGTAACTTTCCTTTATTTATTCAATATGTAGAAACTTAGTAAGATGTCTTCGCGGTTTACGTGGAAGTTATTGAGGTGAATCTTGAGTTGGTAAATATTATTACATCCTATTCTTAGCTCCTCAGCAGTAGGTATTTATTTGACATTTAAGATACGAGCTATCTGGTAAAAATTTCACCGTGAAAAGTCACCTAAGTTTTCACGGTGAGATTTCTACAAAATAAACCGGCTGGTCCAGACTTATTATTTGACGCCTAAAACTGTTGATAGGTTCGAATAATTTTTTTGGACCATATTTTACATTGCATAACGCTTATGCGTAATTACGAAATGTAAAAAAAAAAAAATCATCATCCACCAGCCTTGTTTCACGTCGTAGATTTCGGGTCCCTCTCACAGAAGCCCCTTAGACAATTTTAAATGGAAGCAGACATCAACCGACGACTCTCCCTGTATGCAACCCCCGGTTAGTGTAAGACTATTGCAGGATATGGAAACAAAAATAATTATTTTATTATTATACTCCAGAGCATCCGCGTGAAGTCAGGGTCAGTGGTCCCATAACGGATGCTTACATCCGAATCTGGTGTTTACGATGATACGGATATGTACTGGCATTTACTATAGCGAATCATTTAAAATAGTTGTTGACTGATATGTTTGTATTACTTTGGACTTTCAGAGCAGTGGTGGCCAAGTGGCAACGACTTACGAATTGTAGGTCGTGCGTAGGTTCGAACCCAGTCAGGGGCTTCACTTTGTGTAAATTACATATTTCATCACCACTAATCTCAAAACGGTGAAGGAAAACATCGTGAGGAAACCGGCATGTCCTAGAACCAAAAATTCGAGGACATGTGACATCTACCAACCCGCACCGGGCCCACGTGGTGGATTAAGGCCCAGTCCTTCTCACAGATAGGAAGCCTATGTCCCAGAAGTGGGAAGATTAGAAGCTGATTATGTTTATGTTTATATTACTTTGTATTTCGTGGAAGTCTAAATCAGGATCTAATAACACGAGGTCTTGTTTTCCTGCGATAACTCGGGACTGTGTCACGATTCCCCTAAGAGATAACCAAAATAGAGAGATGCGTCATGTGTTATTTTCATTTTATCATCACGGATATATGGACGTTTCTACCTAACCCCATGAGAAAAAGGCGTGTGTTGCTGTATTGTTAGTATCACGGGTATCTTTCTGATCAAGGTGGGAAAGGGTATGTGGGACCTTTGTCACCGAAAACCGAAACTATTGCCGTTCTAAGCACTCAAAAAGTTTTAGAAACTTTAGGAAACCTTTGCATTTAGAATAGGAGTGTGCCAAAAGTATACGCTGCGTCTACGCGATGTAAACCAATGATAGATACGAAAGCACCCTTAAGGTCTATCCACACATATCAGGGTCGTGTCCGGGACTTGACAGGGCCGTGGCACACACAAGGTTGAAGAGTTAACTAGCTTCAAGACATTGAAGCTTCGTCGTCGTCCCGGATACGGACGTGTGTGAACGAGTTCATATAAAATGTGTACACCGATATTTTTTTGAACCCCTGACGGAGCACTGTCCCGTCCACAGCCCTGATATGTGTGGACCTTTAGGCTGGGGTCTATCTGACCACATGGCGACCGCGACCGGCGACGTGAACCCGTCCGTCACCGACGACGGCCGAATGCTGTGTTCGTAAATACATGAGCGTGGCTCGCACGCCGCCTGACCGCCAGGTGCAACAGCTTCAACGAACGTTTTGGCAACCGGTGGCGTGTTGGTCATGCGTCGTGACGTCACCGCACGCTGTCAGTAGCGTGTGACGTTTTTAAAAGACAATAGCCTAGGTATGGGGGCAAAGGGTAGCAGTAGGTCACAAAACTTCCGCCTTGGAGTTTGCCAAAGAGCGAATTCGGAACACCACGCCGCGTTGCAAAACGGGCATAATGGATGTAGGAAAGAAGGCTGCTAGGCTCTAATGGGATTGGGCGGGTCACATAAGCCGTATGCACGATGACCGCTGGGCGAAAGCCTCACACAATGGGTGCCTGAAGATGGATACCGCCGAGGCCGGCCCAGAAAGAGGTGCGTACCGCGAGGGCTGGTTCGACGTGGCGCGGGAAAAGAGTTCTTGGAAGGATTAGAAGGAATTTATTTTCCCAGCAGTGGGAAAGAATAGGCTAGTAAAAAAATAAAAAAAAGCCTTGGGATTATTTGGGTGAGACTTATACGGGCGCGTATGTCTGCTCAATTTATAGGGACCAAGATTCCAAAGGGATACGAATGCTGCAAGGTGTAGCATTAACTGGTTCATATAAAATGTTCCTGAAGTTTGGCACGGCAGCATTGTGTAGCATAAATCCTCCTTTATTGGACATCGTACTGGCGATGATTGCTGGAAGACTGGTTTGCCCCTTCATCCGGCATTGTTCCAGCAGACATGTTGCTGTACAAGCGTCGGAGAGAAGGTATTAATTATATTGTTTTGATGATAATTTATTTATTAGATTTATTTTGTTTCTATTTAATTTATGCGATTTCGAACTTATTTTTGGCAATGGGTGTAATTTCATCAACATCATCATTTCAGCCCGGAATGACCCCACTGCTGGTTATAGGCCCCCCCTTTCGTCTGCCATACTTCCCGGTTCTGTGCGTCTCTCATCCAGGTGTTTCCCGCGACTTTGACAATATAATTTACCTGTAACAAAAATAAATTACATTTAAATTCATTGTAATTTGAAACACACCGTTGCGATGACATTCGGAGTAAAAACAGAAATGTTCACCAAAGTGACCTTAACGAATTTTCCATGAGATGAAAATATCTTCAAGATCCAATCTAAATATTCCTGATATTAGATATGGGTGTTAATATATACACGAGATTCTCCTTAAAAGCAAAGGTCACGTGACCTTTGTTTAAGGAGACTCATGTTTACGTAATACTAGCTGCGCCCCGCGGTTTTACCCGCATACGCTTCGATCGAGGGATAAAAAGTATCCTATATGTTAATCCTGGTTATAAACCATCTGTGTGCCAAATTTCATCCAAATCCGTTCAGTAGTTTTTGCGTGAAAGAGTAACAAATATCAATCCATCCATCCATCCATCCATCAATCCCCATCCATCCATCTAACCATTCACGTTTATAATATTAGTAGGACCTACCTAGATATTACGTAGAACGTATTACGTACCCAAATCTAAATTCGGAAGAAGGTTCTAGATCAAAAGATGTTTTTGGAGAACCTACCCAACAAGAAATATAAAATTTTCCGGGTAACCTGTTTTTCATTGGAGCAGATCACTTCTAAGTCGTTAAGACTTTTATGATTTAACGGTTGAGCTGTTTTTTCATTGAACAGGGTCAGCGTGATTTGGAACCTCTTACAAAAATCATCCAAGTGCGAGTTGGAGTCGCACACGAAGGGTCATCTGCCTAGCCTTTTCCCAACTATGTTGGGGTCGGTATCCAATCTAATTGGATGCAGCTGAGTACCAGTATTTTACATGGAGCGACTGCCTACCTGACCTCCACAGCCCAGTTACTGGGTAATACGAAACCACATGGTAAGCCTGGTTGTCAAAACTTTCAGGCTCCTGACGACCCGTAACGACTGTCAAAGATCCACGAATGACAACCGGGACCAACGGCTTAACGTGCTTTCCGAGCCACGGACGTGGTATGTAAAGATGGTCACCCATCCACGAACCAACCGCGGCAAGCGCAGATTAACCTGTTCGATCGACCCGTGCGGCTGTTATTACGTAGCCACAAGAAACACTATTACAATATTACAACAAATATTATTTGTTGTTTTAACTAAAGAGTATGCATTACTTATGTAGTTGCATTAGTTAGACATTTGTATGTATTATTTATCATTATTAATATTGAGCGAGAAACGACAAAAAACACGTTTATTGTCCAAACAAGAAACGCGTTCTTTTGACATTATTTTATTTTTATTATTTGAACACACTGAAAAAGTGTCTACTTATTACAATAATTCATAAGATACTGCGATGTGACAGACGAACGGATGGACAGTGGAGTCTCTCGGAGGCGGCACATGGGCATGCAAATCATAATCAATTAATATAATTTCTAATAACAATTAGAATATTATTATAATTCCATTCAGAAACCCATTACCTTAGAAAATGTTAGTCTTGACCTGTTTTGCCTTCCCAAAAGGTAAGTTAGTAAGTAAGAAATCATTAATTTACTACAAGAGTTAGCCTAGATAACATCAGTGTTGTTTCAATGAGGGATGGGGATGGCTATTACAGATGAGTAAATCCCCTGCCCTTCAAAGTAGGAAAATCCTGTATCTAAAGGAAGGGCAGGGGGGTCCTTCAAGATTGAAGGACAGTGTACTTCAGTGGGATTGACATGTTTTTACAAAATATTTATAATTGCGTAATAACTACGATGAAGGATACGAGGAGAAGATGTTATGAAACTATTAACTAACTACATAATTATGAAATGTAAACAAACAAAAAATTGAATGTATAAACTTCTTCTTAAATTATTTCAATGTATAAATGTAAACACACTCATGTAAACATGTTAATTTATTCTTCAATGCATGAAATAAAAGGCTTTTTTTATTTTATTTTAATAACTATGGCGTTAACTTACATATTTATTTAATGATGTGAGGTGTGACTGTGTGTGTGTTGCTGTGGAGTTAAAACAGGTCCGTTGGAGTTTGTGTGCGGCTGTGGTATAGTGAACATACTCGTATCAGGTCATCGTAATCTAATATAACCCATCCACGAACCGACCACGGCAAGCGTAGCTTGACTTTCGGCCCGTGCCGCTGTTATCATTTAGCCACGAGCCCCACATTCCATGATTTCCACATACACGATAATCTACAAAACACGATGCAATAAATTCTTCAATACGGTGTGTATTGAAGAATTTATTGCATCGTGTTTCAAGGCTCCCAACAATAACTTATTGTGTTCAAATACTTTAGCTTTTAGTAGTAATAGTTCAATTGTGTTCGGTTATTGCTAATCCAAATTGCGAGACCATTTTGTTATTGTTTTTCCTGGTGGCTAAACACACATTACAAACCGTATTGTTGTTACATCATAGGATTAAATGAGAAGCGACTGTGGGTTTAAAGATCAGACAGTACAGCTTTTGGAGCAGAACGCTTGTTAGATCAGATTCTTTTTTCTGCACCTTCATTGCCTAATTTGTTTTTCTGACTTTTTCTCTTTATGCTCGGCTCCTGAAGAGTCGTAGCATTCCCCTTGCTCGAGAATAGGGATTACAAATGCAAAACAAAAACTTTTCATCCAAAAAACAAACTAAAACTGAACAGAAGTATATGTAGATAAACGGCCAGGTACTGCGGGGTAATTGCGTAACACACTATCAGTAGCAATGGGTTTCATTTCGACAGTATAACAACATTCATTGCGTTATTTACGTTGTTGAGCAGACACATTTTTCGAACACATGAAGCAATGGATTAGGAATATCCTTCAAAATTATTCAGATTGAGATTTATAGTGTGTTACGCAATTAGATGCCCCTGCTGTACCAGCTTATACCAGTGCTTAATTATACGTAAGCGCAAAAGGACTGGTGTATTTTATTTAATTGCCTTAAAATCTCTAAGAAAAACCACTTCAGTAATAAGAGAGTCATTATAGTCATGTTACAAGTAACAACTACCTTCAAAGACACAAGACGTACAAAATTAATTACTTCAGCTCAAGAGTAAGTACATACGAAATGGAGATAAGGACAGGCAATTATCAGTCTACCCGCGTTAGACCACTTTTCACGCCAGTCGCTAAGGACCCTCATTTGTTACGAACGAGTAAGGAGTAATTTTCCTCAGGCTGATTAAAACTTATACAGGATGGCAGGGACAGCGAAGCGTTACCATGGATTCAGTTCAAGATTCTGAATCCCTACCGTAGAAAATTTCCGTCGGTTATTAAAAAAAACGGCTTTTCCATATATTTTCACCGTATACTTCGTTGCACTTTTGTATGAAAAAGTGCATTTTTTAAGCTACCAGTGAAACTTAAGGGGAAAATATATAAAACCATGATTAGACCTGATGTCTTGTATGGAACAGAATGTTGGGCTACAAAAGGGATGAATGAAAGGCAATTGCATGCAGCTGAGATGAGAATGCTAAGAGGGATGTGTGGTGTTACACGAATGGATGGAATAAGAAATGAGTACATAAGAGGAAGTTTGAAAGTGGCACCGGTAACTGAAAAGTTGTGTGGAAATCGGTTGTCATGGTGTGTGTTACGGAGAAATGAGGAAAATGTCTTGTGGAGAGTTTTGAGTACGTATGTCGATGGCTATAGGAGTAGGGGAAGACCAAAGAAACGATGGATGTGAATGATATGGTTAGGAAGGGGGTGACTACCGAGATGACGACTAATAGATATGTATGGAAGAAAAAGACATGTTGTGCCGACCCTAAATAAATTGGGATAAGGGCAAGAGAATCCTCCCGCTCCACCCAGAGCGGGAGGGGTCATTTGATGATTTCCAATCCGGAAAAAAAAAGGCAGGAGAATGATGAACCAGGCAATTAGTCTACCCAGGTTAGACCACTTTTGGGACATACTAATAATAAGTGAGAACTATGTTGTTCACACACGTCAGTCGCTAAGGACCCTCATTTGTTACTAGCGAGAAAGGAGCAATTTTCGTCGGACTGATTAAAACTTATATCATTATATGGTCGCGTTTCACACGCGAACCAATTATAAATAATACTAAGTATTGCCTAATACACTGTATGACTGGAATACTAATATACTGGACACATCTGCCGCATGTCAGACGACAAATGGGCCAAACTTACGACACAATGCGTCCCTTTTAATGGCAAGCGACATCGCGGCAAGCCCAGACGGAGATGGCGGGATGAGCTGGACTCCTTCAAGAAGAACTGGTCCTCAGAAGCTTCAAACAGAGAGAAGTGGAAGGAGAGTAGGGAGGCCTTTGCCCTGTAGTGGGACATCATAGGCCCAGGCATAATTATAAGACAATAATAATTATTATTAAAAGCCTTATGCTAAAGTCAATAAAGATCTGGACGGATAAGAAAATCTAATCGGGAAGGGTATTAAGAAAAGAGCCAATCCAAAGAAAATATGGCTTAATGAATTGATTATGTAAAGAAGATAATGCTAGGAAGTATGTGAGTACTGATAGAGGAAACAAAAAGACTTAGTGCGCCAAGATACGAAGTACAATTGGCATAAGGGCACTAGGATAACGATGTGTTGGGGTCGCGGGCGCATAGAGTGGGGCCTGTGTCCGCCCACCGGTGACCCCAGGGAAGACGGTGGCACAGTGGTCACGTGCTGCAGTGCATAGCGAGGCTCAGGGGAGGCCCCTTTACAGTCTTCCCAGGGATGTGCCTTACAGGCGTTCAGAGGGGGGTTCCGGGACCCCTATGTGCTGATGGTGATCACCGGGGTAGTTTTAGTGAGGTAAAAATCCCATACTCCCCGACCTCCAGGGAGGGATCTCGGAGGTCGGGTGAATTTCGAAGCTTTCCCCCCCCCCAAAAAAAAAGGATATCAATGTGGGATTTTGGAAATGATGCTTTTTGAGTTACGGAGAGTGACTTAACACTGCATATATGGTACCTGATTACAGTAACGCCCGTCAAGCCTGTGTTCCCAAGAGAGTACGACAAACCCACCAGAAATAACACAGCCAATGACGGTATTAACTCACATGTAATAGGACAATCCTAAAACATGACATCAGACTAGTCTATAAAAATTGTGAGAACCTTGGCATTGTCCCATAAATCAGTGGACTGTTTACAAATTACAGATTCAAGAGACTAGTTATAACAAACTCAGATTCCGTAACGACATAATGTTGTACATGTTAGAAAAGGTATTACTTCACCGTGGAAAAATTATTGATGTCAATGTACTATGGGAGGTGACGTCATATTATACAGAGCGATAACTCACATAGTGTGTTAGCTTATGTGAACCGTAGACATGACGGTTACCGGCTCACAACATAATAGATTGTTTAAGGAGGATGCGCGAAATTCAAACTGTTTTATGTAGCTCACGAAATTCAAATTGTCTTATGTAGCTCACGAAATTCAAATCGTCTTAAGTAGCTCACGAAATTCAAATTTTCATATGTAGCTCACGAAATTCAAATTGTCTTATGTAGCTCACGAAATTCAAATTGTCTTATGTAGCTCACGAAACTCAAATTGTCTTATGTAGTTCCCGAAATTCAAATTGTCTTATGTAGCTCACGAAATTCAAATTGTCTTATGTAGCTCACGAAATTCAAATCGTCTTAAGTAGCTCACGAAATTCAAATTGTCATATGTAGCTCACGAAATTCAAATTGTCTTATGTAGCTCACGAAATTCAAATTGTCTTATGTAGCTCACGAAATTCAAATTGTCTTATGTAGTTTCCGAAATTCAAATTGTCTTATGTAGCTCACGAAATTCAAATCGTCTTAAGTAGCTCACGAAATTCAAATTGTCATATGTAGCTCACGAAATTCAAATTGTCTTATGTAGCTCACGAAATTCAAATTGTCTTATGTAGCTCACGAAACTCAAATTGTCTTATGTAGTTCCCGAAATTCAAATTGTCTTATGTAGCTCACGAAATTCAAATTGTCTTATGTAGCTCACGAAATTCAAATCGTCTTAAGTAGCTCACGAAATTCAAATTGTCATATGTAGCTCACGAAATTCAAATTGTCTTATGTAGCTCACGAAATTCAAATTGTCTTATGTAGCTCACGAAATTCAAATTGTCTTATGTAGTTTCCGAAATTCAAATTGTCTTATGTAGCTCACGAAATTCAAATCGTCTTAAGTAGCTCACGAAATTCAAATTGTCATATGTAGCTCACGAAATTCAAATTGTCTTATGTAGCTCACGAAATTCAAATTGTCTTATGTAGCTCACGAAATTCAAATTGTCTTATGTAGTTCCCGAAATTCAAATTGTCTTATGTAGCTCACGAAATTCAAATTGTCTTATGTAGCTAACGAAATTCAAATTGTCTTAGGTTTTTTTTTCCAATTTGCAGTTATTGTCAGGCTGTATGTTGAACTAAATATGATTCGCGAGCGTAACAAGTATTTATTTACAGAATTATTATTACTAAAATTATCAATACAACCCTCTACTAAGTTCATATATGACTATTTCAAGAAATATGAATCAATATGATTTGTGCGCAATTTGTCCGTAAACTCAAACTCAGCCCTTATTTTCATGCGGCGAGCAATGGGGAGCTCGCCGCCCGGTTAGGACCAGGCCCGGGTCGACGGCGCGTTATGTTCCATGCGCGCCTCAAAGAGATCTCAGCATGAACTGACGGGGTCCACTAGGCCGATGCCTGCCGGGGCCGCGGGTTGTTCGAAAGAGATACCGTGGCCCATGGCACAGGCAGCTGAACGAACACGGGTGGGTTTTAGTCAGTAAAAGTCTGACACGATGAGCGGGAGAAGTCATACGATGATTTCCCAGCCAAAAAAAAAGCCCTT
Source organism: Apamea monoglypha (assembly GCA_911387795.2). Classification (NCBI taxonomy): domain Eukaryota; kingdom Metazoa; phylum Arthropoda; class Insecta; order Lepidoptera; family Noctuidae; genus Apamea; species Apamea monoglypha. The sequence goes on along the minus strand of OU426942.1, from coordinate 5,698,874 downwards.
ATTTTAATTAAAACAATAACTTTTGAATTGCCAATGGGTCGGTCAGACAAAGATGAAGCTAGTTGTCCATTCCAAAGCGTAGTAGCTTCCTATGGAGAAAAATGGACAAGAAACTCCACGGACACTTATTTAAATCAAAATATTGTATCGTATGCCTGGTGACCAAGTCTCCATCATTCTTTTATGGGGTCGGCACAGCATGTTTTCTTCTTCCATACTTCTTTATTAGTCGTCATCTCAGTAGTCACCCCCTTTCTAGCCATATCTTCTGTCATACAGTCCATCCATTGTTTCTTTGGTCTTCACCTACTTCTATAGCCATCAACACGAACCAATTTCCACAGAACTTTTCCATCACCGGTGCCACTTACAGACTTCCTCTTATACACTCCTGGCGACCAAATGTGTACCAGCCAAAATTGAGCTAGACGGGACAAAAGTATAGCCCACAGCCCACAGGATGTTTTGTAAGGATGAAAGAGACGTGTTTAGCTGTGACTATCCTCTGAGCTCATAGTCGTGATGACGAATAGCTCTGCGGTTCAATGAGCATGTAACAGAGAATGATAGATCAATGTTAGGCTGATCGAGTGCTTAACAGTGCGTGGTGAGTATGCAAATAGTATTGACTGTATGGCCATGTAATACGGAGGAATGAGGAAAATGTCATGAGGAGAGTTTTGAGTATGAATGTCGATGGCTATAAGAGTAGGGGAAGACCAAAGAAACGATGGATGGACTGTGTGAATGACGATATGGTTAGAAAGGGGGTGACTACCGAGATGACGACTAACAGGGATATGGAAGAAAAAGACATGTTGGGCCGACCCCAAATAAATTGGGATAAGGGCAGGAGAATGATGAGGACAATTTTGGTGGTAAATTCTGACTGCCTCGTTGATTTAATGGTAGTAAGCTGCTTGGCGTGGCTCGATCCCCCAACCCTAGGCCCCTAATTTCGCAACACACTATCAATACAACCTGCATAATTTTAAAGGATATTGCTAAAAATTTGTCTGCTCAACAACGTATACAAGCTGTTGTTTTGCATCCTCATCACATTTCAGGAGGCTGTTATGAAAGACATAAATAATCAAATAAAATTACGATCCCTGGTAAATAATGAATACATACTTGTTTTTTTAGTTATTTAAATTTGACAGTATTTCAGAATACACCACTTTCATAGAACAGAATCGCGTTATGGTATCGTATAAGCGGCCGCGTTTTTATGTATGTGTAAAAGGGCAGTTACAGTGCAGTCAAAAACAGGCCGATTTCCGAAAAAAAAAAAAAAATGCCTACTTATTTTATTATTGATTCGTGTCGACAATCAATAGCATAGTTATCTCCTTGAATTTGATGAGGATGCAAAACGACACCTTGTATAACACAATGAATGTTGTAATCCCCGTTTACCCGGGCGGGAGAAGTTATTTATTTGATGATTTCCCCCCCAAAAAAAAAGGTAGACAGTGACATTGAGTTTTCCATCAGCAATTCCTCAGTCTGTACTTTTTGTGCCCAGTTAATGACAAGAGGCTCTCCCAGGGTTTTGCGTGGGACTTTTAATATATCTGCCAAAACGTGGGTGTACTATTACTTCTGCCTAACCCTTCAAGAAATACGAACATGTGAAGTAGCCTTTTAGGATGAGTTACGCTCAAAATGAAAAAACGGAACCCTTATAGGATCACTTCGTTGTCTGTTCCTTTTCTCAGGAACGCGTGGAGGTATCAAGTTGAAATTAATATCAAATATGTAGGTCTACGGTCCCTTGGAGCTCAAAAAAAATCAAGCTTCTAAGTTAACGTAATAAAAAAATACGGCCAATTATGCGACATATTTTGATACTTGAAAATAAAATAAAACCTATAGGGTACTTCCCGTTGACCTAGAATCATTAAACTTGGCAAGAAGCAAGGTCTTACAGTAAAGGAAAATCTATAATATGTAGTTGTATCACAAAAAAAAAGTTATGTAATTTTTTTTTTTTGCGATTGCATCTTAACTTCGCAGTTGGAGAATTGACCGTGACGTATGGGACGAGAACATGTTTTTCAACGGCAGCCTTCACTGTGCGTGGTGTCAGGTGTGACATGCACTTGGCCGGTTTTTTTTGTGAACATAATAGCTCTATTCAATAGCAATTGAGATGAACTCACTCCAACAATAAGCAGTTATGTAGACTGGTCACGATTACCACATGTGGTGTGACTCTCCAGTTGAATGAACCGGTGACTGACCCGACATTTTGTATGGCCTACAGAGTACAGATGTCTTTCAAACTGTAAATTGATTGATTACTGCTGAGTTAGTACTTTAATGTCATATGTATGATCATTTATCATTAGGAAAATTTTGCAGACATATGGATGGCAACGTAGGACGAAAGAAACGATGGATTAATTGTGTGAATTAAATTGAAAGAAAGAAAATACGTTTATTTGCGGCAAACATGACGCATAAAAAAGAACATAAACACAAAAAAAAGTAACAAGTTCGGGGTAAACAAGCGTCACATTCACGCAAAACAGCCATCGCTCAGCATAACGCTAAGACCCTATACGAGACAGAGCCCTAGCGCAGTGGACTGCGATAGCCTATGCGATACCAGGATTGTGATGTGAACGTTCGTGACATTCGCCATCATTACATTCAAGGGAAGCGACAGCTTAGCTCTTAAGCTTATTAAAACTTTATTTTTAACAACAAATTATCAGGCGACTAAGGAATTAAAATTGCCTTTTAAGAGTGGCGAGCTGGTGACACAATTAACAGAAGTGCGTCTAACACACCCTGGACAGTCAATCCAGTTACCACCTTGCTGACAAGCTACTATTTTCACCACAGCATGAGCTGTTCTCATCTAGTTCGTGCCAATAAGCACGAAAAAGAACGGGGGAAGGCATGGTCTTCCTCTTTCATCACCTCATCATCAGTCCAGCAGTTCCCCCCTGCTGGTCATAGGCCTCTTCAACACATTCCATTCATCAATTAGTCTAAAAAGCCAAGAGTTTATGGCAATTTTTACTGTAGTTTTTATTATTACAGATTGTAGTTTTTTTATTATTTTTACACATGTCGCATCTTTGACTATTTATTGGTTTAGACGTTCAATTGATTTTTGTAATACCGGTGAACGCAGTGACGTCACATGTCACGTGAACGGAATCGGCTGGAGAAGTTATAAAAGCGCGAGTCGCAAGAGAACTTGGCTCAGAACGATACTTCAGATCGGACCTCCAATCGGGATCGTTGGTTCACAGGTACCTTATTAGTATTGTCTCTAACTATTATAACCGTTATTATTTAAACTGTGCTGTGCTATTATTCAAATAAACCTTTGTGCAAGTATTTGGTATTGTTACTTGAGACCTACGCCATGGAATCTCTGCCTCAAGACCATACTGATGATGGGCGAGCTGCTCAGACCTCTCAGCCGTCGACATACATATAATCCATATTTAGCTTTTCAGAATCTTCTCAGACATAAAAAATACAGATTGTATTTTCAAGCAAGCGTTTGCAAATTTCTATGATTATAACAAAGACTGATTGATCTTGCTAAGAAAGGTTATTTTAAAACTTTGTTTATTGCCTTTAGAGGGTAATTGGGACGGTTTACTGATAAATATTTATGTTTTTGCAAAGTTTCCAGTTGTTTCGATGAAATATTGATTGTGTTTTGTTATTTTCTTCTACACAGCCAGTCTATCCTGTAACCATCTCACGGTGAAAACTTAGGTGAAGTGAGCGTGGAGTAAGCTGTTATTCCAACTAATCCTAGGGATTGACAGCTCACTCTAAGCTCACTTCGCCTAACTTTTCACGGTGAGATTTTTACAGAATCGATCGGCAGGTCCCGTTTCTGATGAGGACCATCTACATTAAAGATTACCTGTTCTGTTATATTCTAGAACATGTATGTCTCTGTGTATACCCTGTCCATTAGGTAAACCGTTTTTTGACAGATGGAACTAGTGATTGCAGCAACAGACAATACTTTGATTGATACACGTACGGTATTATAATGTCTGTAAGAAGCCACAAATAAGATAATTCAATAAGATAAGGCAGTTTATATATTTATTTTAATACGCATTTTAAAGTTAACTTTTACGTAATCTGGAATAGTTCTATGACAGCTGTCAAAAAACGGGTAAACGGTTAACGGATTTAAGTGCAGTGGTGGCCCACTTGTAACGGTCGCGACTTACGAGTTGTAGGACTTGTAGGTGGTAGGTTTGAACCCAGACAAGCGCTTTACTTTGTGTGAATTATTTCATCACCACTGCTCTCAAAACGGTGAAGGAAAACATCGTTAGAAAACCTATATAACCTATATCCTAGAATCAAAATTTCAATGACATGTGACAACTACCAAATCGCACTGGGCCCGCGTGGTGGATTACGGCCTGTTTGCTCTCACAGGGAGGAGGCCTGTGACTCAGAAGTGGGACATGATAGGCTGATTATGATTCGCCGAAGAGTTATGAGTACCTATATGTAGATGTCCTAATCCTAAATGTGGATTTCCTTGCACGTTGGAGGTTCACTCATCATCTGCCTAGCCTTTTCCCAACTATGTTGGGGTCGGCTTCCAGTCTAACCGGATGCAGCTGCATACCAGTATTTTACATGGAGCGATTGCCTATCAGACCTCCACAACCCAGTTTCTGGGTAATACGATACCCCTTGGTAAGACTGATTGTCAGACTTTCGGGCTTCTGACGACCCGTAACGACTGTCAGAGATCCGCGAATGACAGCCGGGACCAACGGCTTAACTTGCTTTCCGAGACACGGAGGTATGTGAAGATGGTCACCTATCTACGGACCAACCGCGGCAACAACGTACCTTAACCTGATCGATCGACCCGTGCGGCTGATATTATTACCTACAATACAACCGCGACAGTTGACCACTCTTCAACCGTTTTATTACTAACGCTATAAGTGTGAAAATTGCTTGCTTCGCTCTACACTAGGGCACTATCAAAGCCAACTTCAATAGTTACGCCTTACTACGACGAAACTATGATATAATTATGTTCCCACCTTTGAAAGGAAAACGTCTAAAAATATACTAGAGGTGAACGAACTATAGAAATAAAAGACGAATGAAGTCATATATATAACCTACGATTCAGTCATCAGTCGACACCCAACTGGCTTTGAATGTGTCGAAAATCTTTGTAATGACTCACCTGGCGTCACTCGTCACATTTCAAAGTCCAACCATCATCTATTGATTTGTCATTAGTGAATGGAAGTTATCTGGTTGATAGGATTAGGAAATCAGGATAACCATGTTCTATGCCACAAAAATTTTGAAGCTCAAGACTTTTACTAACAAGCTAGCTTCTGCCCGTGAATTCGTCCGCGTCAAATTTCTTGTTTTAACATAAAATATATCCTATGGCACTCGGCAATACTGTATCTTCTCATTAAAAAAAACTTTATTGTTAATTTTTTTACAGAGATTTTACATTGGCCCCGAACAAGGCAAGCCTGTATCTTGGGCACCAATATGGAGGGTTTACCATTTAAACATGTTCGGTAATAAAAGTAAAATAATGTATGAATATGAATATGAATTGCACCATTCCCAGCGTGGTTTGACCAGACTCGATTAATCGAATGAACCCCAAGATTCACACTAGCTCCTGTAGCCTCATGTTCATGGTGCTACAGCGACCATTGTATATCAAGAAGTAGACCGGGGGGCGCGGTTTTTGTAGGGAAGAGGTGCCCGTAGAAAGGGTAGGATTTAAGAGCCTACCGGATATGCATCCTAGAGTAAGCATTGGACTAGTGGAGAAATGGGTGATGGATGGGCATCTTTTAAAGACTTCGCGGCCAGGTGCTTCAGGTCGAGCTTCACCCGTGACTCTTTTGGCCGGGTTCTACTGCTTTCTCGGTTCTTTTGTATGTCATTGCTCTGCTGTGTTATGTTGTGTTAGATGTTGTTGTTTTCAATGTCATCGTCGGAGTTCTCGCTACTATCCGTTTCCGGTTTTTTGTATATCTCACGTCCCGTTCCGCATTTTTTGATGATTTCCATTACGTCATCTTCAGTGGGTCCATCACATTGGACTTTGGTTATCGGCTTTTTTAAATTAACCGTTGGGGCTGGTCCTGCATGCTTTTTGTTCCTCCTGATATTTAACCTTTTGAAGTGTTGCCTGACATTTTTTTACGCGGTTATGCCTATTTGGATTATCTGGTTGCCTACTTTGTAAGAATTTAGCCTTTTGTAGGTTAGCAAGAGCGAGTCGATGATCTCTGGGGAGAACTGGCTGAAGAATTAGAGTTTCCTGGGCAGCCGCATTTAATACTTAACCCTTTCGGACAATCCCGCTGACCCAGCACAATCCCGCTGACCCGGCTAGACAAGATACTTGAATGTCAAGTTCACAAACCAAAGATTATTTTCATTATGTCAGATATGCCATTTCAGACACACGTGAATAATTTAACGACAGTAATGATAAAATTACAATGACTCATGTACATGTTCATAGTATTTTTTACGCAATAATGTGTAAGAATTGCGTTCTTATCTTTAAGAGTAACTTGATAAGGAAAGCAACGCTAAAAGATGAGTTCTTGAGTTCAATTGAAAAACTACGTACAGACGCCAGCAGGACAAGCTATCCGAAACTGTAAAATTTTCCCGAATCAACCTTGAACCTTAATGCTTTAGCGATAAAGTTAAAAACCTATTAAAGAAATTTGACAGATTATAGTAGCTTGATGTGCTGGCGTCTGTCCACACATAAACTCACACCTTCTTCCCACGGAGGTAGGCAGAAACTGCAGAACGCCACCTGCTACGATCCTTACAATCTCCTTTTACCTCGTTCACGTTTATGCATCATCATCATCTGCCTAGCCTTTTCCCAACTATGTTGGGGTCGGCTTCTAGTCTAACCGGATTCAGCTGAATACCAGTATTTTACATGGAGCGACTGCCTATCTGACCTCCACAACCCAGTTACTGGGTAATACGATACCCCTTGGTAAGACTGGTTGTCAGACTTACGGGCTTCTGACTACCCGTAACGACAGTCAAAGATCTAAGAATGACAGCAGGGACCAACGGCTTAACGTGCTTTCCGAGACACGGAGGGGTCTCGGTATGTAAAGATGGTCACCCATCCATAGACCAACCGCGGCAAGCGTAGCTTAACCTGATCGATCGACCTGTGCGGCTGTTATTATTTAGCCACGGGCCCACGTTTATGCATCTGCGGGGTAATTGCATAACACACTAACAGTAGTAATGGCTTTCATTTTGACAGTTCAACACCATTCACTGCGTTATTTACGTTTCTGAGCAGACAATTTTTTTAAACAAATGAAGCAATGGATTAGAAATATCCTTCATAATGATTCAGATTGTTATTTAAAGTGTGTTACGCATTTAGGATGTTAGTGATACTCGCACGCTGGTAGCGAGAACTACGCACCTGACCTTTCTGAAGAACAGCACCAGTAAGGTCACTATACTATATCCTACTGAAAAACTATTTGATTCTATTTTAGAATGACTTAATTACTAAGGGCTGATTGTTCAATCATCAGATAATTTTATTCGAGGAATAATTTTGAAATTTTGACAGTAATTGCATACAAAAACCGTCAGACGTCAATTTTATTCTACGAATAAAAATTATCTGTCGATTGAAAAATCAGCCCTAAATAGAATAAGGAAAATCTATATTCGTTACGAATCGCTCGTAATGTGACTTGTAGGTCATTGAACTAATGTTTATAATTGCACGCTCGTCAAATGATCAGATATAAGTTTTTGAAAACAAAATCCCGTGCAAATGATGACCACAGCTGCGTCCGTAAGTAAAACAAAAGAAGATCCTTTTTAGGTCGAGTAATAATATGCGCTGCAAGCAGCAATAGTACGTACCACATTATGGCAAGAACCAAGGGGTGTCGTGTTATACTACCATCAGACCTCCACAAGGAGGTCAGACAGGGAGTCGCTCCATATAAAATACTGGTGTTCAGCTGCATCCAGTTAAATTGGAAGCCGACCCCAACATAGTTGGGAAAGGTCTGAACAGATGATGACGATGAAACAGGAGGACATTATTACTTGTTCTGTTGACATTATCTCTGGGCCACCTTTTACGAAAACCTCTTAAAAATGATGTAGACATCTTTTTTACCAGGGTCAACAGTCGTATGTTATATTTGTGCTCTGATTCTAAAGCCGACCCGCTGGGAAAAGGCTAGGCAGTTTGATTGACCTAAAAAAGGAATCATTTGAAAAGTGGGTAGTTGTATTTTTATAGTAACGTCTTTTAACAAACTACCCACTTTTGTAGCAAAGACAAATAATCAGTGTATAATGTTTCCACTGTTGGGATTTCGGGCTCCGGAAGGCCATGGGAGGCCCACTCCTTCCACCCGCACTAGTTCACAACAGCGGGCTAATTGCGTAACACACAATCAGTAGCAATGGCTTCCATTTTGACAGTTCAACAACAGTCATTGCATTATTTACGTTGTAGAGCAGACAAATTTTTCGAACATATATGGCAATGGATTAGCAATATCCTTCAAAATCATTCAGACTGAGATTGATAGTGTACTACGCAATTAGGGTGCAGGGGTCCAGTGCGGTTGTAAAATAGTGTCCATGGAGTTTCTTGCCCGTTCTTCTCCATAGGTACCTACTACGCTTTGGAATGGGCAACTAGCTTCATCTTTCTGACTGACCGACGCCTTCACAATTCAAAAGTGCCTGTTATTTGTTTAAATAAATGCTTTCGAGTTTGAGTTGGGTGGGTTTTGAATAAGCCATAGACATCGAATCCAGGCGACCTAAATAATTACACCTTTGGCAGGACCTTATTTATCTAGACTAGCATTAAAGGAAGTCGATGCGACGTAATTAATATTAATGTTTTAACATTACAATGTACGATTATGCCGTTAAATGCGCCATATTGCACAGTACAGAACTCGATTGAGGAAAACTGTTAGGTTTTTATAATGGGGTCGTTAGTATTGCGAAACCGTCGATTGTGATCTTTAGTATAGGGTATAGTGAGACCAAAACTTACGGGAAGGAAAATGTCGTGAGGAAAATTGCCGATACGCAGTAACAAGCGATAAATGCTTTTGTTGAGTAGATAAAGATTATATTTATTGCATAACTGTGTACATTAAGTTCTTATTGATAAACATTACATTTTAGTTTCAACAGTCTATTCAAGTCGGACATGCAATAGTATTTTAAGACATTAGGTACATACAAATATTATTTTTTATCAAAAAAACTAACTCAGATTATTTTTAAACATATTTCCATTGAATTTCTTAATTGCTGGCGGTAACTTATTGTACACACGAATAGCAGTAACATAGGTACTTTTATAATACATCATATTGTTAATAACCGGTAAATTAATGTCATATTTATATTGTTTCCGAATGTTTCTTTTAGAATTTGAATTTGCAGTGGTGGCCCAGTGTTAACTGCCGCGACTGGCGAGTTTCAGCCGATCGATTCTGTAAAAATATCACCGTGAAAAGTTAGGTGAAGTGAGCTTAGAGTGAGCTGTCAATGGTGTCAATCCCTAACATTAGTTGGAATGACAGCTCACTCTACGCTCACTTCACCAAAGTTTTCACAGTGAGATGGTTATAGAATCGCACTGCTGGTCGTGGGTCCGAACCCAGACAGGCGCTTTCATCATCATCACCCACAAACCAAGTTCAGCCACTGCTGGGCATAAGACTCTCTTTTCTTGTGCCAATCACTCCATTAACTTCCCCCCATCGACATGTCTATTTGTTTTTTTCTGTAAATTCTGTCAACATTATTTCAACCCCGCGCAACACACTATCAATGAAAATCCGAATAATTTTGAAGGATATTGCTAATCCATTGATTCATATGTTCGAAAAAATTGTCTGCTCAACAACGTAAATAACGCAATGAATATTGTTAACTGTCAAAATGAAAGCCATTGCTACTGTTAGTGTGTTACACAATCACCCCGCCGCGCTGGTTTGGGCGGTTCATGTCAGTCATGTACAGACGCCAGCACATCAAGCTACTACAATCTGTCAAATTTCTTTAATAGATTTTCAACTTTATCGCTAAAGCATCGAGGTTCAAGGTTGATTGGGAAAATTTGACAGTTTCGGGTAGCTTGACCTGCTGGCGTCTGTACATGCAGGGAAACCAATTGTTTAGTACTTCGTCAAACTAAGGGGTTCGAGTGGCATAGATAAATGGTGAGTACTTATCTGGAAAACGGAATATTTATAGAGAAGTATAAAAGAAAAAACAGGCATGTTGCGCCGACCTCAAATAAATTGGGATAAGGGCAGGAGAATGATGACGATTATCTGGAAAGACTTGTGGGAGGTATTTTCTCAGTGGAGCAATAGAACAAAATAGTCAAAAACAGACAATTTATACAATTTCCTGGTTTGAACTTTGTAAGATTATGTAAAAACTAGCTGCGCCCCGCGGTTTCACCCGCATAAGTTTCGATCCCGTGGGAATATCGGGATAAAAAGTATCCTACAAGGTAATCCTGGTTATAAACCATCTGTGTGGCAAATTTCATCCAAATCCGTTCAGTAGTTTTTGCGTGAAAGAGTAACAAACGTCCATCCATCCATCCATCCATCCATACAAACTTTCACATTTATAATATTAGTAGGATACGTTAATTGACGAAATTGAATGTTGTACCCGTTAGTGACACCGATGTTACGTCTTTATCGTTCATTTAATCGTAATTCAAAGATAAGCTATCAAACACATTTGATGGCACACAGAACGACGTATCATTGTGATATTGCTTTAGCGCCAGAATTAAATACAATTTTATTTACGAACCACATCTTAGCATTTTTCCCACCCTCACCTACGGAGCGCAAACATGGTTTCTTACAAAGCGTCAAAAGCCCGCACTTGGAGTCTGCCAACGGGCTATGGCACGAAGTATACTAGGTGTCAAACTCAAAGACCACGTTAAGGATTCTATACTTCGTTCCAAAACACAAATAGCGGACGCTGGTCGCTCATCTGCTGGACTAAAGTGGAACTGGGCTGGCCATATCTGTCGCATATCGGAGCAGCAATATGCAAAAGCCACCACTCTGTGGATCCCTAATGGCAGGAAACGACTGCGCGGCAGGCCCAGAAAGAGATGGCGGGACGAGCTGGACTCCTTCTTAAAGGATTGGCCCACAATCGCAGTAGATCAGAGTAATGGAAAGAGGGCAGTGGGACAACACAGACTCATAATAATACAATAATAATCTTAGCGTCGGTCGGCTCCACAACTCTTATTTAAGTCATTTAAATAGTACGAAATGCAATGCATGATTCGGTTCCTTTCAAAATGGTTGATCTAGATGGTGGTGATCCGCGAGTCATGTTCATGAACGGGCGCCGTCAGTCACTCTGAGACTGGTCATCTCCTAGCTCAATCAATCAGTCAACTCGGCCTATCGCAGTCCACTGCTCGACATAGGCCTCTCCCAGGCTGCGCCACAACACCCTGTCCTCCGCCTTCCACATCCAGTCTGTTCCAACCACGTTCTTTAGGTTGTCCGTCGATCTAGCTGGAGGGCGTCCCACACTACGCGGTCTCCACTCCAGAACTCGTTTGCTCCACCGGCCATCGGTCCTTCTACAAACATGGCCAGCCCACTGCCACTTCAGTTTGTTTACTCTGCAAGCTATGTCGGCAACTCCGGTTCTTTTCATTTCTGATTTTATCCTTCAAAGAGACTCCGAGCGTAGTTCGCTCCATAGCGCGCTAAGCGACCTTAAATTTGAGGACCAGCCCGACCGTCAGTGTCCACGTTTCGGCGCTATATATATCATGACATCTCCAAACTGCCAGGGCTTATCTGCAGCTTTATATTTTGAATGGTTTTATGTAATGCCATCAATCGATGTCGATCGTGTAGGTGTAAATAACACCCTCATACGTCCCAAAGCCGTAGGCAAATATACTGTCCATTAGGTAAACCGTTTTCTGACAGATGGAACTAGTGATTGCAACAACACACAATACATTGATTGATACACGTACGGTATTATAATGTATGTAAGAAGCCATAAATAAGATAATTCAATAATTATTTTATTACGCATTTTAAAGTTAACTTTTACGTAATCTGGAATGTACGTTCTAAGACAGCTGTCAAAAAACGGTTAACCTAATAGACAGTTTCTAGTGTGTTTTTGAACACTTTCGAATCGTATTATTTTCAACCAGTCTTTTGACTGGTTTTTGGCGGAAGTTCGGCTTCTAAGAAGCCAAATGTGGGAATTCCCGGCGAGATCGTTATAATAAATAAACTTTATGTAGATCAATATTCATGCAAGGGGTGGCCTCATTGCGACGTATTATGACGTAAAGAAATAGATGTCGGAATCATTTAAAAAAGTCCCCGGCGCTTTGAATCTTATAAATAATATCAAGATTAATGACGATGAAGTAACATTTCTATAAAACTGGATCCTGCCATGACCTCACTCTAAGACATCTGTCTCACTGCCAGCGATTAAAGAGAAGCGAGTACCATGAGCTAAAAAGGTACTGGCGATCCACTAGCTCAGAACCGCGGGGTAATTGCGTAATACACTAACAGTAGCAATGGCTTTCATCTTGACAGTTCAACAACATTCATTCCGTTATATACGTTGTTGAGCAGACACACTTTTCGAAAATATGAAGCAATGGATTAGCAATATCCTTCAAAATGATTCAGATTCAGATTGATAGTGTGTCATGCAATTAGGGTGCAGGTCTAAGTAGCGGTGCTTGGGGGAAGCCTATGTCCAGCAGTGGACATCTTTCCGCTGAAATGATGGTGACGAGCTACGAGCAGCGAGTTACTCGCTGGCATACGTGTATGTATCAAGCATGAGTCTCTCTCAGCGAGTGTTCTGCCCGTCAAGCGAGCGTCGCTGAGCAAGTAGGGGTCAGTGGATCATCTTAGGGGCGGAGTTTTAGGAGTTGGAGTGTACGCTTAAGGGCACTATGAGCAGCAGAGACAACCAAAAAAGAAGGTCCATAATTCGGAAACAGTGCGTGGTAGGGCTATGCTTCTCAGAACCTAAATGGTTTTTATGGTCAAGGTTAACCCGATACTGGAATAAAATTGGGAAATTTCCGAAAAAAAAAATCGAACATTTTTCGAAGTTCAACCCAAATGGGTACTCTCTTTGATAAGCTCTTCTCGCTTTGACAAGTACTCGCCGTCTGTGTGATTGTGTGTACAGTGTATGTGTATCTTAATAGTAGATCGCTGGTTTCTTGAGCGAGAAAACCGTTGATAGCTAGACGCTTCCTCTTCGGCTGTGGGACAGGTGCCTAAGAATTAATATCTCGAAGTCACTTCTCTCTATTTACATATTTTTTGCAAACTAGCAGAACCGGGTCTGAGTCATTGATATCTAAATAATATGTAACGTCTTTTTTGTTTGTTTTAATAAGACTGTGATTATTGCCACGTGGTCAGAAGGCCAATTCCCGTAACTAAAAACGTTCAAAATCCAGTCGCAATCTCGTCTCAGCGACAATCAACGTCAAAAACTTGTCAAAAATGTAGGGAAATTAAGACGTATTTTGAAACGATTGAGAATGAGAACGTTATTAAAATTACGAGAATTGATGAATAAGGAATAATCCGATTCAAATTTTATGGCGGCTCTGAAGTGCGATACTCGCTGCGTAGTACTTCACCCCTCACCCCCGCTGATGCGTGCATTTGTTACTGCGCAGCGACTCGCCTCATGTTCCGAGCCGCCATAAAGTTTGAATCGGGCTGTTCCCTATCTCTACGCGTATCATTACGCCTGTATTGCCTAAATGGGTTGGCAGTATCTATATTTGATTTTCTAACTGGAGTGGTACTGTCAACCATTCAAAGGATGACATTTGCAAAGTAGTTAACCTTTTCGTGCCGCCATCATCCTGAGCTGTCATTTCGTCCCCAGTTTATCACAGTCACCCTATGTTCGCCTTTTTTTTTCTTTTTTTTTTTCTGGTGGGAAATCATCAAATGACCGCTCCCGCTCTGGGTGGAGCGGAAGGGAGTGTCAGACTCTTACTGACTAAAACCCACCCATGTTCCTTCCTTCGCCCTTTATGTTCCGGGGTAGCGGTAACCCTTTCGGACAATCCCGCTGAGCCCTATGTTCGCATTAGTTAAAGATCGCTCTAAGCGATAAGACCGCCCATTGTGTCACCCTTTGTAAAAATTTTGTATATTTATGTTTTATAATTTGTATGGTGTACAATAAAGAGTATTCTATTCTATTCTAGTTCATGTTTTAAAACAATAAAATATCTGCTTCATGTCTAAAAATCAATACCCCTTGGTAAGACTGTTTGATCTTCTGACCACCCGTAACAACTGTCAAATATGTAGATATTTGACAGTTGATACCAGTAGTCAGAAGCCCAATAAGTTTAACAACTAGTCCAGCATGTTAAGACCAACAGTTTAACATGCTTTCCGAAGCAAGTTTATCAATCAATTATGTTTAAAATAATAAAATGTCTGATTCATGTCTATTTACAAAATACATTATGTTTTATTACGGTTTTGTAGATAACAATTGAATGGTACCTAATTAGTTTTTATGAGTAGGTAAGTAAGAACTATAAAAAGTAATACGTTTTTTATTATACCAAAGAGATAACTAATTAAAGGAGTTGGTATTTTTATTGATGTGGTGGCAAAATTTTTAAGAGTATTCTTAAATGGTTAATTTGAGAGGATGAATGAGAGGTGACTGTCAAAAGGTATTTACATGGCGTTTGTGTCATGGAAACGCTGGGAGGGGTCGAAATCAAAATCAAAAGTTATTTATTGAAACTAGGCTAAGCAATATCAGCCGCACGGGTCGATCGATCAGGTTAAGCTACGCTTGCCGAGGTTGGTCCGTGGCTGGGTGACCATCTTTATATACCAAATCCCTCCGTGGCTCGGAAAGCACGTTAAGCCGTTGTTCTCGGCTGTAATTCGTGGATCTTTGACAGTCATTACGGGTCGTCAGAAGCCCGAAAGTTTGGCAACCAAGGAGTATTGTGTTGCCCAGTAACTGGGTTGTTAAGATCAGATAGGCAGTCGCTCCATGTAAAATACTGGTACTCAGCTGCATCATTATGCCCAACATAGATGGGAAAAGGCTAGGCAGATGATGACACTAACAGCGGTCGATGACAGGCAGTCATTCGTGGATCTGACAGTCGTTATGGGTAGTCAGAAACCTGAAAATGTGACAACCAGACAACCAAGGGGTATCGTATTACCCAGTAGCTGGGTTGTGGAGGTCAGATAGGCAGTTACTATATATAAAATACTGGTATTCAGCTGCATCCGGTTAGACTGGAAGCCGACCCCAACATAGTAAGGAAAAGGCTAGGTAGATGATGATCATGAGGCTGAGAATCGCTACTTTTTGAACGACAAAATTATATAAGATCGTTGCATATTTTATGATTACTGACGTCACACATTGCTAAATGATTTTACAATCAGTGACACAACATGAAATCAAAGTGGTTTTTTGTGGCCATCAAAATAAAATACCCTCCACCCATGACCCACGTTTTATATCAGAACTGAGCAACGTTGCTTAGAGGTATATATAAGTTGGTTGATATGATTATTTTTATCCGACTGTCTCAGGAGCTGGGTAATAAAGTTGTTGTATGTTCTGTCATTCATAAAAAGAAATGAGTAAGAACAGTCATTGAAAAGAATGGATGTTGATGGATGGGAAGCAAGGAAGGCCGAAGAAATTAAAGAGGAGGGAGTAAAGGATAGCATGACAGTTGAAAGGGCGAGATGAGCAGACAACATTGTTACCACAGTGGGTAGAAAATGGATAAGGCTAGCAAAAGGGGGGGTGGGGAATGGCACTTGAAAAGTGGAGCTATGGTCAGCAGTGGGTGAAGTCGGGCTGTGGATGGTGAAGTCGGGCTGTGGACGGTGAAGTCGGGCTGTGGATGGTGAAGTCGGGCTGTGGATGGTGAAGTCGGGCTGTGGACGGTGAAGTCGGGCCGTAGATGGTGAAGTCGGGCCGTGGATGACGATCACAGGGGAGAATGTAAGAAGAAAACATGTTACACAAACCCTAAGTAACGTTGGACAAGGGCAGGAAGCTGTTGTGGGCAGTCGTTTAGAATTATAGGTATGAGGAACAGGGTGTAAAGTTCACTCATCCTCTATAGAAAAGGGAGGATCCTCCAACCAGACAGGTGTTGTGTCTGGCGGGCAATTGCCCCAACGGTTGTTGTGGGGAAATTGTGTCTATGCTAATTGCGCGGTAAACTCTGCTTGCGAGATGCTGGATTTGCGTGACGTCAGTATGACGGGTTGTTCGCAAGTGGCGTTGTAGATACCGCTATAGAATCATTAAACACATTCAAATTTCATTGAGTGTGAAAAGACAATGTGTTAATTACATTGTTCTCTGCACAAGCAAATTGAGTGCAAAGCAGTAAATGAAATACTAGGAAAGCATAATTAGTTAGTTGTTTATGTACAACAGAGATGATTATTGAGTGCAATAACTTTAATATGAGCAATTTAAGGTAAATAGACTCTGATGCAGTTTTATTAGAGGTATTGTGTTCGTTCAGTGTGCTATGGAACGAGCTATGCTTGGAGTCTCTCTGAGGGATAGAATTTGGAATGAGGTGATCCGGCAGAGAACGAAAATTGTCGACATAGCACACAGAAAACGCAAGATGAAGTGGCAATGGGCCGGCCAAATTAGCTGAGAACTGATGACTGTTGCGATAGACGTGTTCTTGAGTGGAGACTGCGAATTGGCCAACGTTAGGTCACTCTCAGGCTAAGTGGAGTGACGATTTATGGAGGGTGGCTGGATGAGAATGCCAAGAATCGAGCTGAATGGTGTGCAATTGGAGAGGCCTATGTCCAGCAGTGGACTGCTGTAGGCTGATGATGATTGTGTTACTCAGTAACTGGGTTGTGGAAGTCAGATAGGCAGTCACTCCATGTAAAATACGGGTATTCAGCTGCATCAGGTTAGATTGGAAGCCACCCCAACATTGTTGGGAAAAGCTTATAAAGATGGAGAAATTACTTTAATGAGGCAGAATATAGAGACACTTGACTGCATTCAAGTAGGTTTCAAATTATACCTCTTTCTGTAAAAAACAATTTCCAGAGAAAAACATAAAAAAAGAAAATTTCCTATTTTTTTCCTATTTTCACCATAATAAGAAACAGGAAAAGGAAATGAAATTTTCAGTACATTATTACACAACAAAAAAGGCACCCAATTCAACTTTCACAAACTTTTTAGGAGTTTTATTCTATTACAAAACTTAAAAGTTTTTCTGCAATTGGAAAAAACCCGATTTCTATAGGAAATACCCAGAGTTTTATTAATTGTCAGCAGATATTGTCTGTACATTCCCAATGGCAGTGTTGTGCAATAAGTATACAACATTTTTATCTCATGTTTATCTAAATCCGATAATTAGAGGCATAGTGAGGCTGTATGAATTCAAGGGCTTTGCCAAATTACAATTACACAGCCAATTTTAAAACTATTTAAACCATAGACGTGTTCCGTTTGCCGTTTATTCATATTACTTTTGAATGTGTAGGTACGTTTGTTATTCATTCAACATCACAAACTCGTATTCCGCGAAGTTTTAAAACAGTAGGATGTAAAAAACATTATTTCTTAATGACGCAAACCTCGAGACGCGAAGCTTTAAGTAAAAACCAGAGCTAATTTTAATTCTTTTGTCATTCAGGCGTGATGAGATATAGGTATTATCGGGTACAGGCTAATTTTAAAATGTGACGTCATATGTAAACAACGTTATGAATATTAGTTTTTAAAGTTATAAAATAACTTTCCAATTTAATGAAAACTTACCTTTCCATTGATGCCAAGGCCGAGTACTGTATTGGAGATCTCGTAGTCATCCGTGATTGGCGTAGTTTTGATAGACTTTGTGAAATTACTCATCTTGATTCACTTCACTATTTTGAAACACAAAACAAAAAGTAATTTTTTAACACTCTGTGAACACAATACCACTGCAACACTGTTTAAAGTTAAAGGAGTAAAATAATGTTTGTTTTATTATTATTGCAAACGTACACTACAATTCAAAATAACTTGTAAACTATAATTGGTTTCATGTGTGACAATGACCGACCGTGTCGAGTCGTTGAGCAATCGCGGTACAGTGCTGCCAAAAATGCTAAACTGTCTGACGAAGACGCGCTGTCAATGTCAACCTGCGGAATATTTCGTTCGAAAAGCTTTCTGTGACTTTCAAAATAATTAGAATATAATAAAATATTTAAATACGCCTGCATTGTAGTTTTTTGATCAAATTCCACACAAGTTCACAATATATTATGTTCCGTAAATAAGAGGCAATTTGAAGTTGGTTCATACCATCGACATACTGACATTTTTTATTTTATTCATTCATTCTTTTATTTCTCAAACTTTTCTGCCTACGTCGGCAATGTAACCCCCTATCTTATTCGGAATCTTTATGAACGGTTAAAAGAACGGTTAAGCCCGGTAGTGCTAAAACTGGCAGTGTACAGGGTTAAGATATTAATTTAAAGTAGAAATATGTAATTATACAATCATAGATTCTTCAGAATATTATTTAAGTAAGAACCTTTCTGTATGAATTAATAAAATGCATCGACTCCAGCACGGTTTGACCAGACTAGATTAAACACCAAATGAACCCCAAGATTTGCATTAGCCCCATGTTCTCAGACTCATGTTTCATGGTGCTACAGAGACCATTGTATATCAAGGAATAGACCGGCGGGCACTGTTATTTATTTATTTCAGGCGACGCAGGCCCATAGATTTACCTTAACCTAAACATACATATTTTTATTAAAAAAAACTTCACTTCACTAAAGATAGTGAAGTGAAGTTTTATAATAAAAAAAAATATGTTTATCAGCTCAAGAACATGCGTTCTTGAGCTGTATTGTGGTACTTGTCCGCGGAAGCGACGGAACAACACGTCCGGCGGCCAGAAGTCTTCTTCCATGACGACGGGCAGATAGCAATTCGGTACGTGCACCACGATCGCCTTGAAGTTGACGTTGCGGTACGACTCCAGTAACGGCACCCTCGGCGTGTACCTCGTCTTCTGGCGCACGTACTCCACGATGTCCTCCGCCTTAGCGGTGTAGTGTAGGCGGGAGATGTACACCGATGTGTTCGGTAGGGAAGACGTGCCCCTATGATAGGGAAGGATTTATGAGCCGTACCGGATATGCATCCTAGAGTAGGCAATGGACTATTGGAGAGATGGGTGATATTTGCTTAGGGATGAGATTGGCATACATATTTTCATGACGTCGCCGCCAGGTTGGTTATCGAGCTTCAGCGGTGATTAGGAATATTTCTGTAATAGTAAAATTCGCAGTGGTTTTTGATAGGACCATCATTTATTTTTCTTAATTTGACTGGTGACTACTGGCTGGACAGTAAAGCAGCAGCAGCAGTAGCAGCAGCAGCTGGCAGCTGGGCAGTAGTGTCTGGGCATGTAAAGCTTTTTCTCTTTTATGAATGAATGAATATTGTAAGATTCGCTGTAAGTACGATTTTATGCATGTGAAAACAGGGGGCTGAATTATTATTATTTTTTAATTGCCTCGTCAAGCATGCAAGCGCAAAGCATACTGAGCATGAGAGGTTTTTCCATCTGGAATTTGTCGTTAGCAGCTCTGAGTCTGGATTTATGCCCGGATAATGGCAATAAGCTCACCCCTTGTTAAGGGGATTTAAACATAACTGGCGATATGTGGGTGTACTTTAGGTGGACTTCTGCCTGTCTCTTCGAGGATTTACAGGCGTGTAGTAATGATATTTTTTAAATATTTTAACTCCTACACACATTACGGTTTTTTTTTTTTTTTTTTGGGATGGGAAATCATCAAATGACTCCTCCCGCTCTGGGTGGAGCGGAAGGGAGTGTCAGACTCTTACTGACTAAAACCCACCCATGTTCCTTCCTTCGCCCTTTATGTTCCGGGGCAGCGGTAACCCTTTCGGACAATCCCGCTGCCCCGGCAGGCTTCGGCCCTGAGGGGCCCCTCGTTAACATTACGGTTACATGACGGTTTTCATTTCAAAGCTACTGAAAAATATTTAATTTTGAACCGAGCATTTAATTTCTGAACGAACATGCGTCAGTTTTTATCGTAATGCTGATAGCATTGGCAGCTTGTAGCGCTATCTGTTAACAGATTATTAAACCGCGTAGAGGCAGTTTTTTTAAAGCTTTCTAGTATTTAGTATAGATGGCGTTATAACATCTTTTGATGAAAATAGTCCTAGGTACGATATTTTATTTATCTAATGTAAGAATATAAAATAGGAAACGTATTCAAAGAATTTATTATGTAAATGGGCAATATTTTAATTGGTTTGAAAAGTTGCCAATATACTAATTTGTTTCAATGTTTCGATCACAAACAAATGCACTTTCGTTTTAAATTCGCATACATCAATATTATTATGTAAATTGTTAGCCGTTAATTCCTGTTTCATCTTACGTAATTATTGATACTGACTAATTAGAATTGCAAAACTAGTGTTGCTAATCAAATTGTAATAACGATATTACGTAGGTAGGTACTGTTGGTATACAGCAGTGCGATTCTGTAACCATCTCACCGTGAAAACTTAGGTGAAGTGAGCGTGGAGTGAGCTGTCATTCCAACTAATGCTAGGAATTGACACTATTGGCAGCTCACTCTAAGCTTTCACGGTGAGATTTTTACAGAATCGATCGGCAGTTCCTTTAAATACATGTTATGATTACTCAATGAATACAAACTAAGGACTAGACATCTAGCAATAGCGATACCGATAGGAAACCGTACTTATACTTCAAGCAGGGATCGAACTTGCAGCCTGTGGGGTAATTGCGTATCACACTCATCATCTGCCTAGCCTTTTCCCATCTATGTTGGTGTCGGCTTCCAGTCTAACCGGATGCAGCTGAATACTAGTATTTTACATAAAGCGACTGCCTATAAACAGTCACTGGACAGGAAAGGCCTGCACCTGGTGACGGGGACCATCACGGGACACTGCTCACTAAACAAACACTTCCAGACGATAGGCATATCGGACAGCCCCCTGTGCAGAGCTTGCATGAAGGCTGATCAAATCATCGCGCATGTGCTCTTTGAGTGCACAGGCGTCACCCAGATTAGGTCGGAAACCCTCGGGACACCCGGATCTAACACAGATGTTCTCAACAGACCAGGCGACTTACTAAGCTTCTGGAGGGAGGTTGGCTGGTTGGAATAACCACCGATGGTCGCCATGGCCCACGCACAATGGTCCATCTGAAGGACTAAGTGCGGAAACCAAACCCGTAACATAGAACATGAACATAGACAGTCGCTGTAACAATACCCCTTAGTAAGACTGGGTGTCAGACTTGCGGGCTTCTGACGACCCGTAACGACTGTCAAAAATCCATGAATGACAGTTGGTACCAACGGCTTAGCGTGCTTTCCGAAACAAACTCGGAGGTCACAGTCTCTTTTAAAGTCCAGACATAATCTTGGTCAGATTTTGTGAAGACTATGTTGATTACTATAGATTGAGCGGACTTGTCCAGTCAGTGCACGAATTGTCAGTAATTGTGCAGTTCAAACACAGATTAACTAAGCTCAACTCAAAACATGAGGAGCTTAACGATTCGACGAACAATACCAAAGAAAGGACATTTGGGTAGGCCGTTCGAACCCAGACAGGCGCTTTACTTTGTGTAAGTTGTTTCATCACCACTGCTCTCAAAACGGCGACAGAAAACATCGTGACGAAACCGGCATGTCCTAAAACAAAAAAACGATGACACGTGACATCTACCAACTCGCACTGGGCCCGCGTGATAGATTACAGTCCACTCCCTCTCACCGAGAGGAGGCCTGTGACCCAGCAGTGGGAACATTACAGGCTAATTATGCATAAATTGGCTACACAAACTTCCAGACCATGATTAAAACTAGACAGTCGTTACGGGTAGCCAGAAGCCCGAAAGGCTGAGGACCAGTATAATTGGCAAAAAGGTTAATGATAAGTATGAATATCATAACAGAATAATATCACAATTTTGAACAAATAATTACATCCTACTAACGAAAACATAATAACAGTAATTTTCACAGTAGAGTACTCAACGGTGCCAAGGCTGTTATTAGACTACTCGTCACCCAAATGCACGTAGCGTGAAGATTTTAGACAAAAAAACATGGTTTATCCAAATATAATGATTACCCTCCTAGCTAGGTCATTAATCATAGGTAGGTACCTAGTTATTTTGTTGCAGCATAATCAGCCCCTAATGTTCCTACTACTGCTGGGACACAGTCCTCCCCTCAATGAGAGGGATTGCATGGACCGTATTCCACCACGCGGGCCCAGCGCGGGTTGGTAGATGTCACATGTCTTCGAATTTTTGGTTCTAGGACATGCCGGTTTCCTCACGACGATACCCTGATTACGTAACACACTATGAATCTCATTCTGAATAATTTTGAAGGAACAATAATCCAAATCCATTGCTTCACATGTTCGAAAAATGTGTCTGCTCAACAACGTAACTAACGCAATGAATGTTGTTTAACTGTCAAAATGAAACCCATTGCTACTGATAGTGTGTTACGCTATTACCCCGCGGGAGATACACGTAAATTCGCGCGCACCACGTTCTTTGAGCTTCTTATCACCGGCTAAACGTACTTACACGAAAACTTAAACACAAATAGCATACTCAAGTTGGTCGAGGACAAATAGGTTGGCACCGTTACATGTCTATTCTAATAAATGTCAACCTAGACCCAAGTTCAATACTGGAGATCTTCCAGATGATGTAATCTTAATCGATCTGGCACCGTTTAATATCATTCCAAAAGGACTAGGGATTACCTACTTGCTTTGTCGACGTATGAAGAAAAGGCCAAGAATCAACAGAATGTAAATCGCTATAGCGAGCGGAGTGAGCTTGAAAATTTCTGCACCCCATCTTGAATAGTCTGTTTTCTTTTAAGCATCATACAGAAAGAGAACTTACTTTATAACGAACGAATTATGTCGAAAAGCTTAAACTCGTTTTACAGCAATTTAGGTTTTGGAATCTGGCCTTAACGTAAGCCTTTCAAACCTTTTTTTTTTTTTCTGTTGGGAAATCATCAAATGACCCCTCCCGCTCTGGGTGGAGCGGAAGGGAGTGTCAGACTCTTACTGACTAAAACCCACCCATGTTCCTTCCTTCGCCCTTTATGTTCCGGAGTAGCGGTAACCCTTTCGGACAATCCCGCTGACCCGGCAGGCTTCGGCCGTAAGGGGCCCCTCGAATTATGCTGACATCTCTTTGAGGCGCGCGTGGAACATTTACGCGCCGTCCGGCACGGGCCTGGTCCTGATCGGGCGGTGAGCTACCCATTGCTCTCCGCCCGCAGGCCCGCGCCTACGGTGGCCGGTAGTCGTCACGCGACTAGTAATCTGTGACGCGACTCCCGACGCGACGCCCGGAGCGTCTCCCGCGGCGGCTGGGACGGGAGGCTCTCTCCCTCATACGTACGAGCGGGGCGGGGTGGCCAATATCCCGAGTTTGTTCCACTCGCTCTTGCATCCTAGATTCTATATTTTATAACAGGCTTTTTAAAGTAAAAACTTTCCCGTTAAAAAATCCACTGTCATTTCATAGTTTTAAGTTCTTAATTCTGTCGGCAGTCCTCATGTATAGGTATATGAGGGTTTCGTGGCTCAAGTACAGTTTTAAGTTAGTAATGCAAGTAAATTATTTAGACTCTCGAAAGCTTGAATTATTTTTGGTCATGACCCCACGGAGGTCATGTCCCCCACGACCCCCCCCCCTCGGACCGCGCCTGGGCAAGGCAAATCTGGTTATCAAAATGTGTCAATTTTCGATACGATAGCCTGTCAGATGGTTTTGAATGGTTATGCTAGTTATCGACCAGGGGAATCTATGACTGTACACTCAGCAGCTTGCGACCACTAGATCAAAGTGGCATTTTTAATGTTATTTTGACAGGTACATACATAACATCACGCATGTTTTTCCTGAAGGGTTAGGCAGAGATGTAGTACCCATAAATAGTAGGTAAACCCATATTTCGTTAGTTTTGTTTAAGTCCCATGTAATAGGGGGAGAGCCTATTGCCATCAACGGGCACAGACTTCGCGATGCTACTGAGAAATTCCAGATGGAAAAATCCAATAGCACCTTGGCCAACCCGGGAATCGTACCCTGGACCAACGAGAACATTTTTATATTTAATCAGAAATCGAAAGCGTATAATGACATGACAACAACACAAACCAAATAATGAT
The DNA here is from genome assembly GCA_911387795.2 of Apamea monoglypha. Classification (NCBI taxonomy): domain Eukaryota; kingdom Metazoa; phylum Arthropoda; class Insecta; order Lepidoptera; family Noctuidae; genus Apamea; species Apamea monoglypha. Next base: position 5,674,451 of record OU426942.1, on the reverse strand, counting down.
ATAAAATGCCAAAAATAACGACCGTGTCATGTAGCACGTAATACAACGCATTTTGGTAGAAACTGAATTTATCGTGCACTGCCAAATACTGAGGATTTTATCGTCGTTGTTGCGAGAGCGGAGACTGGCTGACTGCGGTCTGTGTGAGGGGCCGTGAAACTGGCGAAAGAGTTGACGCCATTTTTTATTCATATTTATATTCATACTAAGTAATAACAGCCGCACGGGTCGATCAATCAGGTTAATTTACGCTTGTCGCGGTTGGCCCGTGGATGAGTGACCACCTTTACATACCAAGACCCCTCCGTGACTCTGAAAGCACGTTAAGACGTTGGTCCCGGCTGTCATTCGTGGATCTTTGACAGTTTCAGTTCTAAGACAAGCCGGTTTCCTCATGTTTTCCTTCACCGGTTTGAGAACAGTGGTGATAAAATTATTTATACAAAGTAAAGCGACTATCCGGGCTCGAAGCTACAGTGATTACTGTGAATAGTGTGTATGGCAAATAGGTAAATGATGAGGCGGTCAACATTGGTGCACAGTTGCATAGAGAAGCTACCAAGCCTATTAAGTTAACTTAACTTTGAAATAAGTTAAGCCGCTTGTTTTGTAGCCCAACACCGGTGAGTCACGGCGTCCGCTCACGACAGAGAAAGTTGCACTGACGTCATCCAACACAAAACGTGGGAGGACATGACGATACTCTTTATACGAAGGCGGGCCGTGTCACCAACACCCCAATTGCGTAATGCACTTTCTTTCACAATGCGAAGGATTTTGAGGGAATTCCTAATCGATTGCTTCATTTATTTGTAAAATTCGTGTGCTCGATAACGTAAATAACGCAATGAATGTTGTCGAATTGTCAAAATCGCGCATTGTCAAGCGCGGACCCAGGGGCGGGCAATGGGTGTAGTTGCCCCCCACCTGGACTTAAACCAAACTGAGTCTAAACCTCTAAATTAGACATAAACATAATTTTGTAACATAACGAAAAAGGCTTGAGAAGTCCCCCCCCTTCCTCCTAGAGAAACATTTTCCCCCTTTTTTTTTTTTTTTTTTTTTTTTTTTGGGATGGGAAATCATCAAATGACTCCTCCCGCTCTGGGTGGAGCGGAAGGGAGTGTCAGACTCTTACTGACTAAAACCCACCCATGTTCCTTCCTTCGCCCTTTATGTTCCGGGGCAGCGGTAACCCTTTCGGACAATCCCGCTGCCCCGGCAGGCTTCGGCCCTGAGGGGCCCCTCGTTATGCTGACATCTCTTTGAGGCGCGCGTGGAACACTTACGCGCCGTCCGGCACGGGCCTGGTCCTGATCGGGCGGTGAGCTACCCATTGCTCTCCGCCCGCAGGCCCGCGCCTACGGTGGCCGGTAGTCGTCTCTCGACTCCCGACGCCCGGGGCGTCTCCCGCGGCGGCTGGGACGGGAGGCTCTCTCCCTCATCCGTCCCGCCACCTCCTTCGCTAGCATGACTGCTTCGCAGAAGGAGGCGACTGCCTCCCACTCCCTCTCGCTCCGGACCATGGCTTGCACCAGGTCCGGGCGCGAGAGGCCGCCGCCGCTGCCGATCGCCTCCACGAGGACACGGCGGTGCTCCGCCCAAGCGGGGCAGACCTCCACCGTGTGCTCCACCGTGTCCTCTGGGCGATCCTGGCAATGGTGACACCCGGGCGTTTCCTCCCGCCTGATCATGTGCAGGAACCTCCCGAAACTTCCGTGTCCGGTGAGGACCTGCGTCAGGCGGTAGGTGAGGGCGCCGTGGCGCCTCTCTAGCCACTCCTCAAAGAGGGGTCTTATCGCCGCTATCGCGGCGTGCCCTGCGCTGGGTTGCGACAGTCGCTCTTTCCATGTCGCCATGAGATCGAGCCGGAGGTCCGTCCGCTCCGCAGCAATTTGCCGCGGGAGCGGACTTTCCCCCCGGCGTAGTGCCTCCGCGCGCCACTCATACAGGCGCGCGAGGACTATCGCCTCCAGATCCCATGGCGGCAGTCCGGCAAGGAGGCTTGCCGCCTCGCGCGAGATCGTGCGGTAGCCCCGGATTAGCCTTACGGCTACCACCTTCTGGGGCGCGTTCAGGTAGTGGGCGGCTCGCCGCCGCAGTGAACGCGCCCACACCGGGGCCCCGTATATGGCCATGGACCGCACGACCCCCGCGTAAAGCCTCCGGCAGGAGGCGTTTGGCCCCCCCAGGTTGGGCAAGAGCCGCTTGAAGGCGGCCCCAGCCCGTTCCAGTTTGGGGGCCAAACGTCGGAAGTGCTCGACGAAGTTCCACCGGCTGTCGAGGACGAGACCCAGGTATTTCATCGTCGTCTCGATGCCGATGTGAACCCCTCCTGCCGTTAGTTGGGATCCCGGTGGTGGCGCGTTCCGGGGCCCATGAAACGTCATGGCCTCGGACTTGTGCAATGCCACCTCGAGACCCAACTGCCGGATCCTCTCCACGACTATCGCAACCCCGCGTGTCATCGCGTCGGCCGCCGCCTGATGCGACCTCCCCTGCGCCAGGACCAGCGTGTCGTCAGCGTAGCAAACCACGCTGACGCCATCAGGGAGGTCGGCCCGCAGCACCCAGTCGTAGCCGATGTCCCACAGGAACGGCCCCACAACCGATCCCTGCGGGACACCGCACGACATCTCTCGCCGGTTCCACTCCCCATCGCGACCGGGGTAGCTGACGGCTCTGTCCGTCAGAACATTTTCCCCCTTGAGCTGAAACCTAGATCCGCGCATGGCCATTGATAGTGTGTTACTCAATTACTCCGCAGGTCTGTCTGGTTCACTTACATAGGTAATAATAGCCTGTATTCCCTAGAATCTAGGGCCTAGATGATATGGCTAGCAAGGAAGTGCCTACCGAGATGGCAACTAATAGGGAAAAAAAGACATGTTGCGTCCACCCCAAATAAATTGGGATAAAGGCAGGATTATAATGATTCCCCGAAGGTAGTCAGCCCCTTTCTAACCATATCATTCACACATTCCATCCATCGTTTCTTTGATTTTCCCCTACTATTATAGCCACCGACATCCATACCCAAAACTTTTCTCACGACATTTTTCGCATACCTCCGCATCACATGCCCATACCATGACAACCGATTTCCGCACAACTTTTCATTCACTGGTGTCACTTTCAGACTTCCTCTTATAGAGGTATGAGGAACAGGGTGTAAAGTTTACTCATCCTTCATAGAAGAGGGAGGATCCTCCGACCAGACGGGTGTTGCCAGACAATTGATGTCACAATATTATAATTATAATTATAATTGCATGCTACACTGGTTGACGTCATCACGTTGACGCCGGCTGCCGCTGAAAACTAGCGCTGGGGCTCTGTCTCGTATAGAGTCTTAGCATTATGCTGAGCGATGGCCGTTTTGCTTGAATGTGACGCATGTTTACCCCCAACTTGTTACGTTTTTTTTTTGTGTGTTTATGTTCTTTTATAAGCGTCATGTTGGTCGCAAATAAACGTATTTTCTTTCTTTTTTTCTTTCTTTTTTTCTTTCTTTCTTCAACGTTGTATATAAATATGCTAGTCGCGCGGTAAACTCTGCTTGCGCGATGCAGGATTTTGCGTGACGTTAGTGTGATGGTAGTTCGCATGCGGCCATGTAGATGTCACCACACTCTTCTATATCATTTCTTATTATATCTTTGCCACTTAGCCAATTACAGACTTCCTCTTATATACTCATTAAGTTAAGCAAGAATATAAAGGCTAATAAATATGCTAATTAACCCATTGATTAGTACTAGGAATTGTAAGAGGTTACAGTGAGGTCATAGGCACATTGTAAGTACTTAAATACTTCCCTGTCTTACAGAGTGGTTTGTTTTGTACTAGATATTGCCTCTGACTTTGCTTGTATCGTTTGGGATTTTGGCCACAAGAGTGGGTTCCTGGGTTTGATTCCCAGGTTGGGTAATGTGTAATTAGGATCTTTCGTTAGGAATTTCCCAGTAACAGCTTGTAGTCTGGATTTCTGTCCAGTTAATGGATGTTATGGGACTTGAAAACCATCATATGCCTAGCCTTTTTCGGGGGTCGGTTTCCAGTCTAACCGGATGCAGCTGAGTACCAGTAATTCCACAATCCAGTTACTGGGTAATTCGATACCCCTTGGTAAGACTGGTTACATGGAACTTGAAATTGCTGACGAAATTTAGGTGTACTATTACATCACTGTACTCCCCATGACCCCTCCCGCTCTGGGTGGAGCGGAAGGGAGTGTCAGACTCTTACTGACTAAAACCCACCCATGTTCCTTCCTTCGTCCTTTATGTTCCGGGGTAGCGGTAACCCTTTCGGACAATTCCGCTGACCTGGCAGGCTTCGGCCCCTCAAATTATGCTGACATCTCTTTGAGGCGCGCGTGGAACACTTACGCGCCGTCCGGCACCTGGTTCTGATCGGGCGGTGAGCTACCCATTGCTCTCCGCCCGCAGGCCCGCGCCTACGGTGGCCGGGAGTCGTCACGCGGCTCCCGACGCCCGGAGCGTCTCCCGCGGCGGCTGGGACGGGAGGCTCTCTCCCTCATCCGTCCCGACTGTACTCCCCTTCGGGGAATACTAGCGTGATGCCATGTTATGTTTCTATCTTCGTAAGTTTAGACTGTCCGTTGTCTGTCTGTCTGTCGGTCGCTCTACTTCCAAAATGTAGCCTACATTTTGCAACATTGTTGCCACTTTTCGAACTAACTCATCCATACAAATATTATTAAGGCGAAAGTAACTCTGTCTGTCTGTCTGTCTACCATTTCAAACCAGAACAGCTGCACAGATTTCGATAAAATATGGCACATGAATAGACCATGACCAGCACCCTAATTGCGTAACACTCTACATTTAAAATTTGAATCATTTTGAAGGATATTGCTAATCCATTGCTTCATATTTTCGGACAATTGATCTGCACAACAACGTAAATAACGCAATGAATGTTATCGAACTGTCAAAATGAATGCCCATTGTCCCTGATAGTGTGATAATCAATTACCCCCTGGGCGGACAAAGTGATACTAACCTATTGTTTTTTTTATCTTTTGTGTATTCTTAATTTTTAATTCTGCGGCAGACTCCGCAGAAGATGGCGGGACGAGCTGGACAAAAAAGCGACCAGTAGTCCACTTTTGCCCTGGATCGGAAGAGCTGGAAGTCATAGGGAGAGGCCTTTGTCTAGCAGTTGGATGATGCAGGCCAACAGTAACAGTAACCATATCACCGTGAAAACTTAAGTGAAGTGAGCGTGCATAATCGAGATTTTAAATCTCGATTACGATTGTAAATCTTTGCTTGGTCAATCCCTAGCGTCAGCGGGAAGACACTGACAGCTCACTCCACGCATGATTTCACGGTGAGATTTACACGAAATCGACCGGATGGTACCTCTTATCCCGGTAGTGCGTTCCCGTGGGATTATTTCCGATCTCCACGCGAGCGATGCCACGGGCAAAAGGTATATAATAACTTATAAGTCATTGTCCAAACCTAACGTGCGTTTACAAAATGACAGTTGAACATAAATAACGTTAAACCTGTTGTTAATGTAATTAAGTAGATGACTTCATTATCTGGTTTACATAATGTACGCCCTCTTGTAATGTTGTAGGTGCTAATGCCACGCGATATATTGATGATATGATTATACAATACAATTCATTTATTTCAGACAATGTCCATAGTCCTTTTTTTTTTTCCGGATGGGAAATCATCAAATGACCCCTCCCGCTTTGGGTGGAGCGGAAGGTAGTGTCAGACTCTTACCGACTAAAACCCACCCATGTTCCTTCCTTCGCCCTTTATGTTCCGGGGTAGCGGTAACCCTTTCGGACAATCCCGCTGAATGTCCATAGTCCTTAACTCATGATCACCTGCCTAGCCTTTTCCCAACTATGTTGGGGTCGGCCTCCAGTCTAACCGGATGCAGCTGAATACCAGTATTTTACATGTAGCGACTGCCTATCTGACCACCACAACCCAATTACTGGGTAATACGATACCCCTTGGTAAGACTGGTTGTCAGATTTTCAGGTTTCTGATTACCCATAACGACTGTCGGATCCACGAATGACTGTCTGTCATCGACCGCTGTTAGTGTCATCATCTGCCTAGCCTTTTCCAAACTATGTTGGGCATGATGATGCAGCTGAGTACCAGTATTTTACATGGAGCGACTGCCTATCTGATCTTAACAACCCAGTTACTGGGCAGATTTTCGATCGATTTTCGGTTTTTCGTTTTTCGGTTTTAGACTTTTTTCCATAGTCCTTAACTATTACAAAAATTTAAATCAAATAAATCAAGAAACAATAATTAGACATACATTACATTACAATATTATTAAAAATAATCAAATGTAAATAGAAATAATACACTTTAAACATAATCAATTACAAAATTAGACATACACAATATACACATAATGTCAAATAATACGAGGAGAAGCGCTAACATGAAGCTGCATCCACCTGCTGCTGCTGCAATATTACAATGACGGGGAGTGCAAGTGCAGCGGTGGCCCAGTGATAACGGCCGCGCATTACGACTTATAGGTCGTAGGTTCGAACCCAGACAGGCGCCTTACACTGTGTAAATTATTTCATCACCACTGCTCTCAAAACGGCGAAGGAAAAAATCGCGAGGAAACCGGCATGTCCTAGAACAAAAAAATCTAAGACATGTGACATCTACTAACCCGCACTGGGCCCACTGCTCGGATACAGGTCTTCTCGTGGGCTCAACCACGGGAAACCAGTGCGAGTTGTCACTTTTCTTCGAATATTTGGTTCCAGGGCTCACCCATTTTCCTCTCAATTCAATTTGTTCCGTCACCATCAGTTTATGCTATTCTAACCACTATAAACTTTTCAAATGTCACTCATTTTGGTCTGAACCGGATATTTCACTGAGGACCTTAACATTTATCAATAAGCTTGCTGTCATTGAACTAATAGGTATGTATATAAGTAGGTGGGTAAATATTACGTTGACAACCGAATTTATTATATATATTGGGTTGCCAGTAAGTATGTTCCTAGTAACTGGGTGACTCAAGTTGTGTAGATAAAAAATATCATTGACATTAAGTATAAGGAAGAAAATTGACATTTTTGAGGTTATTGTGTTTTATGTTTGAAGAACGAGAGCGGCTCGTGGATAAATAATAACAGCCGGGTTGATCCTGATCGATGGTTAAGCTACATTTGCCGAGGTCAATTTCTGGAAGGGTGACCATCCATTACCGATACCCCTCTGTGCTTTGGAAAGCACGTTAAGCTGTTGGTTCCGGTTGTCTTTCGTAGATATATGACAGTCGTTACGGGTAGTCAGAAGCCCAGTCTGACAACCAGTCTTACCAAGGGGTAACATGTTATCCAGTAACTGGGTTGTGAAGTACAGATTAGATAGGCAGTGGCTCTATGTATAATAGTGGTATTCAGCTGCATCCGGTCAGACTGGAAGCCCAGCCTTTCCCCAACATAGTTGGGGAAAGGCTGGGCAGATGATGATGATGGTTGAAGAACTTTACCATCCTGTCGTGTAGGTAGTCTTTAAAATAAATGCTTGAAGCTATTTTGTCTCTTTAAATAAAGTTAGGTTTAAATATTTAAAAAACAATTTTAAATCTATGGATCGAGAGCAACACATACATGAATTAGTAAATAATATTAGCATTCAAACTGCAGTGAGATTTTGTAACCATCTCACCGTGAAAACTTAGGTGAAGTGACGTGGAGTGAGCTGTCATTCCAATTAAATGCTAGGGATTGATCACTATTGACAGCTAACTCTAAGCTCACTTCAGCTAACTTTTCACGGTGAGATTTTTACAGAATCGATCGGCTGTAGTCTTACGACTACAGTTTACATAAACATGGTTTTACATTGAGTAAAAACATGTTTATGGGTCTTTTTTAGATCTGCTGTTTTTTACATTTAACAAGACGTTGCTGATTTTTAAATATGTATTATTAGTATTGTGTAACAATCTAGAATCTAGAACGAAGTTGTTTTATGAATTAAAATTTGAAACGAATACCAAAAAATCATAACGTCACGCCTATATTAGGAAGGGTATGCAGAGGTGTATAAAACTACATCATTTCACCACAGAACAGGCATCTTCTGGTCGCGCTCGTTCCATCATAGGCCTCATTCATCGTTTTCCATCAGGCGTGATCGAGATCAAGAGCAGAGGGGCAATTCTCGTAATTTTAAGAACGTTCACAGTCTGATCTCAGTCTCAATCTGTCAAAAACACCTCTAATTTCCCTAGATTTTTGACAAGTAATTGACATTGATCAAATCAAATCAAATCAAATTTATTTCTGAACCAAAAAGTTTTACATTAGTTGGTGATTGGAGCCTCCTGTTAAGCAAGTAATGCCTGTGTTAGGAGACTCTGCTCTTCCACAGTAGTATACAATTTTTATTTTATTTTTAGTACCTTAGATCTAAACAGTATGTAAATAAGTGAGTGTGTGTGTATGTGTGTGTGTGTGTGGGGGTGTGTGTGTGTGCGTGTGTGTGTGAGGGTGTGTTTGCGCGTGCATGGGTCTGTGTGTGCATGTGAGTATCATTTTGTGTGTTGCAATTGATTGTCACTGAGATGAGATTGCGACTAGTTTTTGAAGGTTTTTAATTACGGGAATTGACCTACTGGTCCTCTATTAGCAATTAAAAAAAATATATGTTTATGTCCCATGTAATAGGTAGAGGGAAAGTATATTGTCACTAATCTTGCACACATCCAGAATCTGCTGCTGCTAAGAAATTCCTAAAGTATTGACCGACCAGGGAATCGGACCCAGCGGTAATTGTAATTAATAAATTAAATAATTAATTAATTGTTATTGTAATTTCGTAACACACGATCAGTAGCAATGAGTTCCATTTTGACAGTTCAACAACATTCATTGCGTTATTTACGTTGTTGAAAATTTTTTGAACATACATATGACGCTATGGATTAGCAATATCTTTCATAATGATTCAGATTGAGATTTTGCAGGACCACAAGTTCAGCAGTCCCACTTGCGGGTACTAGTATTTCTGTAAGTAGGTTTGTACAAACACTTTTACACGTCAATCATATTTTTTTAAACTAGATGAGTTCCGCGTTTCCTATCTGACTACTCTAAGAAGAAAGGCCGAAACAAACTCAGACAGAGGTCACAGTCTCTTTTAAAGTCCAGACATAAGTCTGGACTTTAAAAGAGACTGTGACCTGTACCAAGATTATTCTTGGTCCGATCATGTGAAGAACATGTAGATTGGTGTCTGACATGGTCTTTTGAGGAAAGAACCACACAGATTCTGACTGGACAGGTCCACTCGGACCTGTCCAGTCAGTACACGGTTTTGTACAATGCAGTCAATTTCATATTTAAAACAAGAAAATTAATTACAAAACCGTGTCTATAAGACAGTAGTCGCAGTTTCTTCCGCACTATTCGTTACAGATCATAAATCTATGAAATTGCTCAAATAAATTAATATTATGTAAGAACTGTAACGGTTTTGAGATCAATTTAAATATTTTAACGGTTTCATTAATGTTAGTTTTGACACGCAGTTTTCAAATGCTTTCGATTTCATTATGAAAGCTAGAAGATTATTTCAACTGGGTAGAGAATGTTCTAAAAGAAAGAAATTCTGTACTGCTCACCTTACTCAAGTGAGCGCACACAATTCGAAAGCGAATTAATTTGTTTTTAAAGTAAATCATCGCGGGTTCACAACGAGAGACCGTTCGATTTTCGGAGTGATGACAATGGTGTTTAGCTGATTGCAGGTGGCCAGTACGTACCAGAGGTATCACAGGTGAGTTGCACTCTGGGTAACCGCACACGAGCCACCGACTTCAACTACCGGTGGCTGTCGCTACCTGCTGCAGTGGCGATCACTGCTATAGCAGGTTGCCGTCACCTGCAACACTTGTGCGACGATGGATTCGTCGACAAAAAGAAAGAAAATACGTTTATTTACGGTAAACATGACGCAAAAAAAAAACACAAAAAAGAACAAGTGGGGGTAAAATATGCGTCACATCCACGCAAAACGGCCATCGCTTAGCATAAAGCTACGACTCTATGCGGGACAGAGCCCCAGCGCTGGTTTCCAGTGACGTTGACGTAATGACGTCAACCGGTGCAGCAAGAAAATAAATATACAATACCTAGTTCTAAATGTGCGTACATATGTTTTAAAACGTATGTGCTGTGTGTGTGTGTGTGTGTGTGCATGAAAGCTGTGACGCTTAAATGGAATTGAGCTGGACACATCTGTCGCATATATACAAGAGGGGCCCGTGGCTAAATAATAACGGCCGCACAGGTCGATCGATCAGGTTAAGCTACGCTTGCCGCGGTTGGTCTATGGATGGGTGACCATCTTTACATACCGGGACCCCTCCGTGCCTCTGAAAGCACGTTAAGCCGTTGGTCCCGGCTGTCATTCGTAGATCTTTGACAGTCGTTACGGGTAGTCAGAAGCCGTAAGTCTGACAACCAGTCTTACCACGGGGTATCGTATTACCCAGTAACTGGGTTGTGGAGGTCAGATAGGCAGTCGTTCCATGTAAAATACTGGTATTCAGCTGAATCCGATTAGACTGGAAGCCGACCCCAACATAGTTGGGAAAAGGTTAGGCAGATGATGACATCTGTCGCATATCAGGCGACCAATGGGCCAAACTTACTGGACATCTCGGCAGGCGCAGACGAAGATGGCGGGATGAGCTGGACTCCTTTAATAAGGATTGATCCTTGGCAGCTCTGGACAGAGAGAGGTGGCAGGAGAGTAGGGAGTGCCTAGCAGTGGGACATTCATACAGTTTATTTTCTCTCATAAAGGTACAGACGCCAGCAGGTCAAGCTACCCGAAACTGTCAAATTTTCCCAATCAACCTTGAACCTTAATGCATTACCGATAAAGTTGAAAATCCATTAAAGAAATTTGACAGATTGTAGTAACTTGATGTGCTGGCGTCCGTACATTGTTACAGTAGTGTGTATGTACAATTTTGCCTTATGCTAGAACCTTTGTGAGAGCTGGAGTCTGAACTAGGCTCGGAACCTGTATGACAGATCTTCAATTTAATGGCTAATAAAAAATAATAAAACATGTCAACTGCTTGTCTCTCGGGCACCGGTGGCTGTGACCAGTGGCTCGTGTCTCATATGCCTATAACTTCACCAGCATCCATGTTTTCTCGCTGTTTGGGATAGCCAGCTGTAGATCTTCTTGTGTTAGTACGGACCAACGGGGAAGGAAATTTCAGAAAATTCAGTCGTGATGTTATGTTATAATGTAACACAAAAAAAAAACACATGACAAAGACCTCGTCACCCACGGAATTCCACATTGTCGAACACACAATTATTTTCCTAAAACCGATGTTTTTTTCTGCCAAAAAAACTCTGTAAAACAAAAGAGGCCTCATTTAGCGGAACACTCATGTATTCCGAACAATATAATTAGTGACCTTAATACTAGGGTCATGTATTTATAATGTGGTCGCAAGCCGTGTTAAGGTCTGTGGCGCATATTTTTACAGGCCTTTGTGTGTGCAAAACACACGGGAAAGAGCTGTGGGCGTGACTGCTTGTGACTAAAAATTTTATAACTGATTACTGACTAGCAGCGCCCCACGATGTTTGTTATACTTTCACCCGCATATGTGTTGATCCCGTGGGAATATTGGGATAAAAAGTATCCTATGGGTAAATCCTGGTAATAAACTATTTGTGTGCCAAATTTCATCCAAATTCGTTTATTAGTTTTTGCGTGAAAGTGTAACAAACATCCATCCATCCAACCTCACAAACTGTCGCGTTTGTAATATTACTAGCGGCGCCCCGCGGTTTCACCCGTATAAGTAACAATCCCGTGGGAATATCGGGATTAAAATTATCCTATATTTTAATCCTGGTTATAAACCATCAGTGTGCCAAATTTCATCCAAATCCGTTCACTAGTTTTGGCGTGAAAGAGTAACAAACATCCATCCATCCATACAAACTTTCACGTTTATAATATTAGTTGGATAGTAGGAAGTAGGATACTACTAGGATATATAATATACAGTAGGATTAGGATTACTTACCTATTTACGATAGAAGGGTGAATCCCAGAAATGATTAGTAGACACTTTTATAAAAAAATCAAACAAAATTACAATTTCAGGCTTCAGTAATTGTTTTGCACCGCTCTTAAAACCTTGAAAACAAATCTAGAACCTTCATCGTCCCTCACACTTGGTACACAAAGCAATTATCTTATTTCCCAACTGTAAATCGTCGGCAGATTAAGTTCTGCCTCCTTCGCTATTAAGTAGTGAATTATATGCAATTGTATAAACTTTCAGATTCGATACACTCAAGTAATGATGGCGGACAAAAAGATAAATGGAGTTTTTATATTGTTGGTTAACTAAATAGTAGTTGGTACCTACCTATGCTACTATTTAGGTAGGTTTGTGATATTATATTTTAAGGGATGTATTTAATCAAACTAATAATTCCATTTTGCTTTCCTAAAAACATTATTGAACACAAAAAAGAGGTGCAACAATAGAGTTTAGAAACTCTAATGATTGCGCATCTTTTTGTGAACCTCAAATAATTGGAATAGAATTATCTTATGTACTCCATCTAATGTAGAAATTTTGCAATTCTTATTTGGTGTCCAAAAAATTACTGCGGCCAACTTGGATGTAGCGCTAGCCGGCCGCTGCTGCAGCACCGCTAGCTTCGCTCGCTCAGCTCGCTCGCATTTGCTCCCAGTTCTAACCTAACCTAACCCATTTAGTCAGGATAGCTTAGTTACTACGACCAACTATGAGAAAAGACCAGCCATTTAAAAAAAAGCCCAGTCATTCAAAAAAGAGTGCATCATTAGAAGCCCAAAAAGTTTTTAGAGATTAATTAATTTTAAAAAGTATCCATCATTAGCAATTGTAGTTTGTAGAAAAATAAATAAATATATCCCTATTTTGAATGACGTGATGCATCATGCACACAAATAATACAGTATTATATCGGTAATACTCGTGTAATCATATTGTTTTATCGATAGAGCGATTAATTATACATTGATTGCGGTTTGTCGCATAATTTGATCATAAAATCGAGCAACTATGGCGTCATCTACACTTAAACTGACCAATTAAAACGTTAAAAACCATTAAACTCATCTCTACAAAACCATAGAAAGAGAAATATACTACCTTACGTTTGCCTATACGCGGTTCCCATTCAAGAACACGTCTACTCCAACGGTCATCGGTTCTACGGCTAATATGACCGGCCCATTGCCACTTCAGTTTGCTTATTCTGTAAGCTATGTCGACAGCTTTAGTTCTCTGCTGGATCACCTCATCAATCGCTCCATGTTAAGTACTGTTAACCCAACATAGTTGGGAAAAAGGGCTTGTGGTTAAGAAATCCACAACCCAGTTACTGAACTGGGTTGTGGAGGTCAGAGAGGCAGCCGCTCCATGTAAAATACTGGTAATCAGCTGCATCCTGTTAGACTGGAAGGCGACCCCAATATAGTTGGAAAAGGGCTAGACAGATAGGGCACGCCGCGATAGCGGCGATAAGACCCCTCTTTGAGGAGTGGCTAGAGAGGCGCCACGGCTCCCTCACCTACCGCCTGACGCAGGTCCTCACCGGACACGGAAGTTTCGGGAGGTTCCTGCACATCATTAGGCGGGAGGAAACGCCCGGGTGTCACCATTGCCAGGACAGCCCAGAGGACACGGTGGAGCACACGGTGGAGGTCTGCCCCGCTTGGGCGGAGCACCGCCGTGTCCTCGTAGCGATCGGCAGTGGCGGCGGCCTCTCGCGCCCGGCCCTGTTGCAAGCCATGGTCCGGGGCGAGAGGGAATGGGAGGCAGTCGCCTCCTTCTGCGAAGCAGTCATGCTAGCGAAGGAGGTGGCGGGACGGATGAGGGAGAGAGCCTCCCGTCCCAGCCACTGCGGTAGACGCTCCGGGCTGTCCCGGCCACCGTAGGCGCGGGTCTGCGGGTGGAGAGCAATGGGTAGCTCACCGTCCTATCAGGACCAGGCCCGTGCCGGACGGCGCGTAAGTGTTCCACGCGCGCCTCAAAGAGTTGTCAGCATAATTTTAGGGGCCCCTTAGGCCCGAAGCCTGCCGGGTCAGCGGGATTGTCCGAAAGGGTTACCGCTACCCCGGAACATAAAGGGCAAACTCAAACTCAAAACTCAAACTCAAAGTATTTATTTCAATTAAACCAATTACAGGCACTTTTGAATTGTCAAGGGGTCGGTCAGTCAGAAAAATGAAGCTAGTTGCCCATTCCAAAGCGTAGTAGGTACCTATGGAGAAGAACGGGCAAGAAACTCCATGGACACTCTTTTAAATCAAAATATGGTTACAAAGTATTAGATACATCATTCATGTTAAAAATTACGCATGTGAGAACGATGCAGAACGTTAAAAGCGTCCGTAATGAAAAGTTTAAAACAATCCAAATATTAAATTAAATTAAAATAAGCCATGGCAGCAAAGAGATGACCAGTCCCTACTGACGGCGCCCGTTCACGAGGAAGGAACATGGGTTCAAAGGAAGGAACATGGGTGGGTTTTAGTCAGTAAGAGTCTGACACTCCCTTCCGCTCCACCCAGAGCGGGTGACCCCTCATTTGACGATTTCCCATCCGGAAAAAAAGGGCTAGACAGATGACCTATTGTAACCTAGCGGCCCCGTCCGTTCTACCGCTCTGTATGTTTCCACAATAATCTAGTTAAAATCGCAGCATAAAAAAAACGGAACTTTTTTTGTTACTTTGTGTCACCTTCAAGAACATAACGATACGCATGTATTTGATACGCTTTTGTGTTATTTTTAGAACGTTGGTTTAGCGAGCGCAAGGTTGACTGTTGAACATGCGTCTCTGGTTTGATTCCTAGGTCGAGCAAAGTGTCATACTAACAAAACATGGACAAAGAGAATAAGACCAGTGGTGGTCCAGTGGTAACGGCGATTTACGAGTTGTAGGTTCGAACCCAGACAGGCGTTTTACTTTGCGAAAATTATTTCATCACCACTGCTCTCGAAACGGCGAAGGAAAACATCGTGAGGAAACCGGCATGTCCTAGAACGAAAAATTTCGAAGTCATGTTGCATCTACCAATCCCCACTGGGCCCGCTTGCGTGGCGGATTATGGCCCACTCCCTCTCACAGAGAGGAGGCCTGTGTCCCAGCAGTAGGAACATTTTAGGCTGATTGAGTGACATTAAGCCTTAGGGTGATAAAGCAAATACGAGGTCATCTATATTGACTATACACTTCTGCGTTCAGCACCACAATTGCGCAAAACACTATCAATCTCAATCTGAATCATTTTGAAGGATATTGCTAATCCATTGCTTCATATGTTGGAAAAATGTGTCTGCTCAACAACGTAGGTACTCGTAAAAACCGCAATGAATGCTGTTGAACTGTCAAAATGAAACCCATTGCTACCGATAGTGTGTTACGCAATTACCCCGCAGATATAGATATATCTCTGTACTTCTGCCTATCCCTTCGAGAAATAAAAGCGTGATGTTAAGTTTATGTTAAGTAAAAGATACATATCTAAGTTACATGGTTAAGTTAATTACGGCTATCAGCACATGAATTTAAGTTGCTTCCTATAATTATGTTTTTAGTACATATTACCTTATTTAGGACGAAAATTGTAGTAATTAACAAATTGTGGGCAGTACTTGGTAATTACAAGAGGCATGTACAGACGCCAGCACATCAAGTTACTACAATCTGTCAAATTTCTTTAATAGATTTTCAACTTTATCGCTAAAGTATTAAGGTTCAAGGTTGATTGGGAAAATTTGACAGTTTCGGGTAGCTTGATCTGCTGGCGTCTGTACAGGCAATCGCACATTTACGAAGTTCACACGAATGTAGGAATTCGCCCGAAACGGGCGAATCGACACTTTATTTTTTCTATTGTCGTCTCGCACGATGTTAATTTATTTGTGGGCAAATCGACCACTTCAGAAATGTATTAGGCAATTCGCACATTTTAAATTTTTGGCACTAAAGTCAAGAAAAAGTAGACGTTTTATAATATTTAACTTTTATCACTTCTGTGTGAGTAAAGTGTCCTTTTTTCTCTACTTTCCTAAATTCGGGCGAGTCGCCTATAGAAGAAATTATATTATTAAAAAAATCCCGATTCGCCCGCTCGGGCGAGTAAATTCGTGCTAATTGACTAATAAGCTGTAACTTTGATAGCGCCTTTATTTCATGGCAATAAGGGTGTTTCTGCGGTTCAAGTGTTAGTCTTACGTGCAGTTGACTGTATCTTTTTTTTAATCGCTGTAACGTTTGAGGTTGATCTTAATTGATACTGATATGGTGATTTAATTAAAAGTTACGTTGAAATTAGGCAGTTATTTAAGTTTGAGTATTACGTACAGTCGCCAAAGGAGATAAGTGACCAGGGTCGTCGGATATAGTTGAATTTTAGTAAGAAACCAATGGATTTTTTCGAATTAAATTTAATTTGATAAATAAACTGTAGGTTTTCTATTAATTAAATTAAATTTTATTAGAAAACAATCATCGGTTTCATAATAAACTCCAACTATATCCGACGACCCTGGTTACTTACCTCCTTTGTTGACCGTACATAAATGAAGGGTCTTCCTTTGTTGACCGTACATAAATGAAGGGTCTTCCTTTTCCCTCTTATCCGCATGCTATATCAGAATAAAATTTAAGGCACGGTGAGAAGCAAATTCTTAGTGATGGAACGGATTGTTATTGTTAAGAATACAACAATGCATTCCATCACTAAAATAACTGATCTCACTCGGAAAGCTGCCACGTTTAAATGGAATTGGGCTGGACACATCTGCGCGCCTAAAGAAGATGGCTGGGACAGACTGGATGCGGAAGGCGGAGGACAGGGTGTTGTGGCGCAGCCTGGGAGAGGCCTATGTCCAGCAGTGGACTGCGATAGGCTGAGTTGATTGGTTGATATCTGCCGCATGTCAGACGAACAGTGGGCCAATCTTACGACCCAGTGGGTCTCGCTTAGTGACAAACGACATCGCGGCAGGCCCAAACGGAGATATGTAGGTGGAAAGAGATTAAGCAGGCTTTTGCTCAGCAGCGGGACTTTAGACGCAAAAATAAGTAATATATAATATAGCGGTATCTACAACGCCACATGCGAACAACGCGTCATACTGACGTCACGCAAATCCTGCATCTCGCAAGCAGAGTTTACCGCGCAATTAGCATGCATACAAACTTCCCGACATCAGTCGTTGGGCAATTGCCCACCAGACACAACACCCGTCTGGTCGGAGGATCCTCTCTTTTCTATGGAGGATGAGTGAACTTTACACCCTGTTCCTCATACCTCCAAATAATATAATATAAAACGTGTATTTTCTCTACACAAGTTACGAACTTAATGCTAGACTGACAGTAGTGTACGCATAAAGTTATAGGTAAATGACAATAGCGCATCGCGGCAACAAATAAGGTTCAAAATAGCGATGCGGTTGATGTTAGTCGATTCGAATGACCACCAAAATAAAGGTAATATTGCAGTTTTAATTAAATAAAAAAATAAATGCACAGTTCAGTGGAATATTTTTAGGTATTTCTTTAGCTGATTGGGTTCCCTTAATTATAAATACATGAAAAATTATAGCTTCCGCTCAAAATCTTGAGAATTATGCGAAGAAAAATTTTTTTTTTAATTCTGTTGTACGATTGTTTTATCATCATACTATTTTATTTTATGAAATACTAGCAGCGCCTCGCGGTTTCACCCGCATAAGTGTCGATCCCGTCGGAATATCAGGATAAAAAGTATCCTATATGTTATTCTGATGTATAAGCTATATTACTGTAAAGTTCCATCATATTCCGTTTAGTAGTTTTTGCGTGAAAGAGTAACAAACATCCATCCATCCATCCATCCTCACAAACTTTCGCGTTTATAATATTACTAGCTGCGCCCCGCGGTTTCATCCGCAAAAGCTTCGATCCCGTGGGAATATCGGAATAAAACGTATCCTATATGTTAATCCTGGTTATAAACTATCTGTGTGCCAAATTTCATCCAAATCTGTTCAGTAGTTTTGGCGTGAAAGAGTAAAAAACATCCATCTATCCATCCATCCATCCATACAAACATTCACGTTTATAATATTAGTAGGAGTAGGATGAAATTACAGTAGTTTTTTGGGCCGATTCAAAGCGAGCGTCTCAGGAACTAAAATTGACACACTGTCGCAAATGGCCGTCGTTTTGTTTTGGTACGTCTCCGATTTAGGTCTAAATCGTAAAATAAGATTTTATATTTTATTTTATCATAAGAGTGTGCGAATCTTGTAAAACTCGCTATCAAAAACATTAGTTCCACGGACGCTCACGTTGCTGTCAGCGCCAAAATGGCGAAAATCAAATGTCTTCATTTTGTCATCGATAGTATGAAGTCCAGCGTACTTGTTCACATGAGTCACACTTACAACCATTCTGTACCAACGAGACGTTCACAAAGTGATTGGATTGACATTAATGTCTAGATAAGATTCAGATCAACTGAAAATAAATTGCATTTATTATCTGACCTTTGCAATGAATAGTGCATTGAGCAAGTATGTATGTAATACTGAAAGTCTAGATGAGTGTGAATCGAATTGAATCTATTCGGTGTTTTAGACTAGGGTTACTACCACAGATTTATAAACTAAAGGGAGATATGCCAAGGGGGCGTGGCACGTGCGAACAATATATGCACAAAACAGAAACAAACGCGGGCGCCGTTGATTTGTCAATAAGAATTGTCAATGTAGTTGTGTGTCTCAACGTTGCGATCTGCGTTACGCGATTGGCTCGCGTTGAGTGTGGTGACTGTTATAGTGTGAGTGAGCGCGTGTTCGTATTGTAGTGCATATGTAGTTGAAGGCGACAGCCGGACTCGAATAGTTGGGCAGCCACACCATATCTCCCTTTAGTTTATAAATCTGTGGTTACTACTATCCATCAGGATGTGTTTGAACAAAAGGTATTTGGGTATACAAGGCATAATATATGTGAATGGAAACGCCGGAAGAGGACGCCATAGTAGGACATATTGTAGTGACCTTCTTGGTTCTTCAGAAACGTCAGGTACACGCAACCGGCGTGCGTGTATGATCAGAGGGGTAATTGCATAACACACTGACAGTAGAAACGGTTTTCTTTTTTGATAGTTCAACAACATTCATGGCGTTATTTACGTTGTTGAGCAGATACATTTTTCGAACATGTGAAGCAATGGATTAGCAATATCGTTCAAAATGATTCAGATTGTGCTTGATAGTGTTGCGTGATCGGGGTGCAGATGTATTCGTTATTGAAACATAAGGAATATGTAAAGATAGCAGCAGGTGGTGTGCAATATGTCAAAAAAAAATATTCCGAAATAAACAAACGTTTTTGTCAGGACTTCTCAAATTTCGAACTGGTAACCCTATTGAGGAGGCTACACAATGAAAGAATATTGCCAAACTCAAGTGTCAAGATCATTGATCGCAGAACGGATGGCCGATGAGACCGAAAAGTTCTGGAGTGGCGACCACGTACCAGAAGACATTGCGTGGATAGGCCCTCCCACAATGTGGACTGATAACTTGCCGATCTCGAAGTCAGCTGTCAATAGAGTTAATCCCTAGTATGAGGTGGAAACTGATAGCTAAGTGGAGCAGTGGTGGCCAATGGTAACAGCAGCGAGTTACGAGTTGGTAGTAAGTGGTTGGAAGCGCTACTGCTGAGGACTTGGGTTCGATTCTCAGGTCGGGAAAAATTGAGTTGAATTTTTTCGTTGGGATATTTTCAATAATAGCCGAATGTCTGGATTTGTAAGAGCAGTGGTGGCCCAGTGGTAATGACCGCGACTTACTTAGGTCGTGGGTTCGAAGCCAGACAGGCGTTTTACTTTGTGTTATTTATTTCATTACCACTGCTATCAAAACGGTGAAGGAAAACATCGTGAGGAAACCGGCATGTCCTAGAACAAAATTTTCTAAGACGTGCGACATCTACCAACTCGCACTGGGCCCACGTGGTGGGTAACGGCCCACTCCCTCTCACGGCCTGTGTCCCAGCAGTGGGAACATTATAGACTGATTAAGCTTATTATGCTTATGCTTGTATTGTGTGTCTTTACCTGGGTCATATTGGCCCCCCATAAGGTGAATTGATGGTCGTCGGACTCTGCTGGATATGCGAGCAGTGGAAGTGTTTGTGCTGAATGATGATTACGACAGTGGTACAGTACGGACCAAGTATTTAGACTATAGAAAGATGCCATACGGAACCCTAATCTAATCTGGAGCAACAAGAAACTGTTGCTTAACTGTACAACAAACGAAAATTAACAGCTTTTTCAAACGTTACGAGATATTCACTGAATTGTCTTTGCATGTGCAAAAGTATAAAAAATATTGCACGGTGGGAACTGTGTGCCAATCTCTTGCTAAAAGTTAAGCTATATTTGCACTAGTTGCACTAGCGTCTTCGCCTGCAAAAACAGTGATATTCTGTAAAGTTCACTTGGCACCTCACTCAAGTGAGCGCACACGATTCGAAAGCGAACTCATTTGTTTTTAAAGTAAATCATCGCGGATTCACAACGAGACACCGTTCGAATTTCGAAGTGATGCTGTTTTTTGGGTACCAGTGTTCTGCTGGATTCATTTAAATGTTCTGCCCACAGATTTATAAACTAAAGGGAGATATGGTGTGGCTACCCAACTGTTCAAGTCCGGCTGTCGCCTTCAACTACATATGCACTACAATACGAACACGCGCTCACTCACACCATAACAGTCACCACACTCAACGCGAGCCAATCGCGTAACGCAGATCGCAACGTTGAGACACACAACTACATTGACAATTCTTATTGACAAATCAATGGCGCCCGCGTTTGTTTCTGTTTTGTGCATACATTGTTCGCACGCGCCACGCCCCCTTGGCATATCTCCCTTTAGTTTATAAATCTGTGGTTCAGCCGTTTTGGAGTGGTAGACTAACAAACTGGAGTGAAGACCACGCATCGGCAAGCGTGGTGAGGGACGCCCCCGAGCTGGATTAACCGACGGCCTTATAAAGGTAGCTGGGGCAGCCTGAAAGTTTTTTTTAGCCTATACTGTCCCAATGCTGGGCAAAGGCCTCCCTCAAATTCTTCCAGGAAGTCTTTTCTCGCGCCACGTCGAACCAGCCCTCGTGGTACGCGTTCAGATCCTCCATTCCACCATCGCCATCTCTTTCGGGGCCGGCCTCGGCGGCGCCGTCCGTCTTCAGGCACCCATTGTGTGGGGCTTTTGCCCAGCGGTCGTGCATACGGCGGATGTGAAAAGAATTAAATAATGAAATAAAATACGTTTATTTACGGTAAACATGACGCAGAGAAAGAAGACAAACACAAAAAAAGAACAAGTTGGGGGAAAATGTGCGTCACCTCCACGCAAAACGGCCATCGCCCAGCATAATGCTGAGACCCTATGCGAGACAGAATCCCAGCGCTGGTTTTCAGCGACAGATGGCGTTGACGTGGTGATGTCAACCGGTGCAGCTTATGATAAGATAAAAAAAAAACAAAATAAGAAATATTAAAAGTATTTAGTTCGACTATGGTTTGACTGGATACGGAAGGTGGAACTGCGGAAGACAGGGTTCTGGCGTAGCCTGAGGCCATGCCCAGCAGTGGACTGTGATAGGCTTTTTGTTTAGTGGGAAACCGTCAAATAACTTCTCCCGCTCTTCGTGTCAGACTTTTACTGACTAAAACCCACCCGTGTTCCTTCAGTTGCCTATGCCACGAGCCACGGCAACTCTTTCAAACAACCCGCGACCCTGGCAGGCATCGGCCCTAGCGGGACTGTGACAGGCTGAGTTGAGACTAACAAACATACATCCATACATACCTACTTTAGTGCTAATTATTATAATTAAGTTTAATAAAAAAAAAACAAGCGGCAGTCTTGCAGTGAACTAGTTTTTTATGCGTCATTGTGTGTCGGAAACACCGCTTTCCGTATTCCGGATTAAATATGAGGTTATAATCTTTTAAGCCTTGTATGTGGGTGAAACGGAAGAAATATAGATCAGTCGATCTGATGATCTACCTACATGTTAAAATTCAACGCCTTCACGTTTACCCCTTTATTCATAAACGTTGCATAAAGTTAAGTAATGATTAGCGACTATTTAATCATACATTTTTGACATTTAAACGTCCCCAATGTGCATAAATAAACCCCATAATTAACAGTGCCTGCCTTGTTGCTTTAGAGGCCGTAAGCGCTATTGCTGAGCATGAGGTCCTTTTTTTTTTCTCCGGATTGGAAATCGTCAAATGACCCCTCCCGCTCTGGGTGGAGCGGAAAGGAGTGTCAGACTCTTACTGACTAAAACCCACCCATGTTCCTTCCTTTGCCCTTTATGTTCCGGGGTAGCGGTAACCCTTTCGGACAATCCCGCTGACCCGGCAGGCTTCGGCCCTAAGGGGCCCCTCAGATTATGCTGACAACTCTTTGAGGCGCGCGTGGAACACTTACGCGCCGGCCGACACGGGCCTGGTCCTGATCGGACGGTGAGCTACCCATTGCTCTCCGCCCGCAAGCATGAGGTCCTTGGTTTCATTTCTCAGGTCTGGCCGTGCTATTGGATTTTTACTTTTGGAATTTTTCAGTTCGGGGCCAGGATCAGTGCCCGGTTGATGGCAATAAGCTCGTCCCCTATTACTTGGACATAACTGGCGAAATATCGGTGTACTATAGGTACACCTCTGCCTAACCCCTCGGGAACAGAGGCGTGGCTTGTCTATGAAAACTACTGTGTCAAACGTGACAATTATATTCTCGACAAACTCTAACATCTTACTTAAACCTAGCCTTTTTACGAGGATATCCATTGCTATGAACAAAAACGGTGTCTCGTTGAAAATCCGCGATGATTTACTTTAAAAACAAATGAGTTCACTTTCGAATTGTGTGCGCTCACTTGAGTGAAGTGCCAAGTGAACTGTATAGAATAGCACTACTGGTTTCTCATTAGCAAGCAAGTGGAATTAATAGCAAGTGGCATAGTTAATGTCTGACGGTTTCCGTCATCTTTGGAATGGCGATATATAGCTAGCAATCTTTCGTATCTAGTTGCGATATCGCTACCGTTTTGAAATAGATTAACATGCTGTGTAAATAATAAGTGCTACGATATTTTGGATTACGATATTAAAACTGCCTTGTTGAATTAGTGCTCGGAAGCGTCAATGCTGAGCATGAGGGTTCGATTCCCGGGTTAGGCAAACTTTTATTTAGTTATTCATATCACACACACATATCTATATCAGAAATCAGGTCCAGTTGAAAACCAACCAGCGTCAGGCACTAGTTGTCTGGCATTTTTGCTGAACTAGGCCTTTTTGGTGCAGCCGTGAGGCACACTTTCCTGCTAATTTCTTACATCGGACTTTACACTTTTTTATTTGATAATTATTTATTTTTATCTGATGTATGTATCTGGTGTATTGTGTTTGATGACTTTTGATTTTGAAATAAATCTTTATTTCAAGTGAAATCGAACCCGCAACCCGTGGCTCAAAAGCCAATTGCTCAGTAACCGAGCCAGATAAACCGGATGACCTTTAACGATCACCAGTCCTTGTAATCAATCAAAAATGTACATAAGTATCAATTACCAATCATTCTTGTCACCCATCCGATCGGTAACCGATTTGTAGGTTGCTTAACTTTATGCGTTCTGCTTATGAAATGATTTTTTGTTTTGTATTGTCCCTCCTTGTATCCTCGCATTGGTCTGGTTTTAGCCCCTTTCGACACCAATCTATATCTATCTCATCATCTGCATCATCTGCCTGGCCATTTCCCAACTATGTCGGGGTCAGCTTCCAGTCTAACCGGATGCAGCTGAGTACCAGTATTTTACATGGCGACTGCCTATCTGACCTCCACAACCCAGTTACTGGGTAATACGAAACCCCTTGGTAAGACTGGTTGTCAGACTTTCGGGTTACTGACGACCCGTAACGACTGTCAAAGATCCACGAATGACAGCCGGGACCAACGGCTGAACGTGCTTTCCGAGGCACGGAGGGGTTTTGGTATGTAAAGATGTTCACCCATCCACGGACCGACCGCAGCAAGCGTAGCTTAACCTGACCGATCGCCCCGTGCGGCTGTTATTACTTAGCTATATACGTCTATATTCTTTATTTATTAAATGGGCAAATTTCTAATACTAAGGGCTGATTTTTCGAACGCCAGATAATTTTATCGGAGGAATAATTTTGAATTTTTGACAGTTCTTCCATACAAAATCTGTCATACGTCAATTTTATTCCACGAATAAAAATTATCTGAAAAATCAGCCCTAAATAAACTAACAGACTATTAATATCCTAACTTAACTAAAACTATTAACAAACTAAAATATGGTGTCGAAATATTCCTCCGCATCGCTGTCGTCTGGTAATGTACCCAAGAGACTGGCGGCATTGCCACGTTGTATATCAATACTTAGCCTCTGGCCAAGGTAAAAGCCAGCCCTTGGGTCACAGCAAGTACCAGCCAGCCGTTTGAAGATTTCATTAAACAAGCCATGAGCACTTGGACCCCAGGATTATCTTACTAATAATAATGCTGAAGAGTTTGTTGGTTTGAACGCGCTAATCTCTGAAACTACAAGTCGGATTTGAAAAAAATCTTTTTGCCTTTTTTTTCGGATGGGAAATCATAAATGACCCCTCCCGCTCTGGGTGGAGCGGAAGGGAGTGTCAGACTCTTACTGACTAAAACCCACCCATGTTCCTTCCTTTGCCCTTTATGTTCCGGGGTAGCGGTAACCCTTTCGGACAATCCCGCTGACCCGGCAGACTTCGGCCCTAAGGGGCCCCTCAAAACCATTGCTCTCCGCCCGCAGGCCCGCGCCTACGTTGGCCGGGAGTCGTCACGCGGCTCCCGACGCCCGGTGCGTCTCCCACGGCGACTGGGACGGGAGGCTCTCTCCCTCAAATCTTTTTGCCTTTGATAGCATAATTTTTGAGGAAGGCTATTTAACATCATACATCAAAAAAAAAAAAAAACAAAAATGAAAACGAATTAACAGCGTTGGCGGCCGAAATTTCACGCGGACGAAATCCCGGGCAGAAGCTAGACTTCCTATTATGGTTCTAGACATTATGCTGAACAACTCAAAGCTTAGCTACGATTAATATATTGCGCATGCGCAGATCTCACTTTCGCTCGGTCTATACGCAGCCAATGAACCGTTCACTAGGCAGTCGATTGTTTACTAAACCCAATGATTGCGTAGGCGCCTAGTCACAGAATAAAATAGATGCAGTTATATGTCCGTTTTCACTGACACTGGGCCACACATAAGTCAAAGTCAAATCAGGACAGCTTGATATCAGGACGGCCACCAGTCGGTATGCATTTAAGCGGAAATTGCAGAGTTATTTTCAAAACAAATAGCGGAGAGTCATCTCAATATCTCTCTTCCTTGATTTTGTATATATATTTATATATATTATAAGTTTGTATTATAGTAATAGTATGTATGTGTATGTATATAACCTATTTATGTATTTGTTTACCTAGTTCTAAGAGTTTTTTTTTTATCATTGTCCCCCTCAACCAAAGCACCTGCCATCTAATCTCTTCACCACCCTTGGTTGACTGGTAGAGAATGCCTAAGGCATTAAGTCCGCCTTTGTACGTTTTTTTTGTGCAAAAAGATTAAATAAATAAATAAATGAAAAAATCATTGATTCCAAATAGGTAGGTAAGTACATAAAAGACACTTTTCATCGTCAAAACTTACAAAAAAATATAATTGATTGTAGTCGCCCCCTCAAAAAGGCAGTTTCGTATGGAGAAGAATGGGCAAGAAACTCCAACGTTACTCTTTTAAAATGTTTTAAAATATTTTGTATACACCGATACCCATCCCGTCTGCGGAGTCTCGCTAGCTAATTTAATTTGACTCCTTCATTTATTAAGGCACACAGGCATTACTGTATTTTGTTTCGAGTGTTTGTTATTTTTACATCATGAAAACAAGCCCTAAGAAATCGGCTGTTGACTCCGACACCTCGTAGGATGACAAGCGACATGCCATTTTTAAACAAAAAAAAAAAATCGTGATATAATTTTTTTTTTTGAGTGGTAACTGTCCAGTTTAGTTTGTTCTTTTTAATATAACACATAATCAGCCTATAATGTTCCCACTGCTGGGACACAGGCCTCCTCTCGGTGAGAAGGAGCGGGGTTTAATCCACCACGCGGACCCAGTGCGGGTTGGTAGACGTCACATGTCTTCGAATTTTTGCTTCTAGGACATGCCGGTTTCCTCACGATGTTTTCCTTCACCGTTTTGAGAGGAGTGGTGATGAAATAATTTACACAAAGTAAAGCGCCTGTCTGGGTTCGATCCTACGACCTACAACTCGTAAGTCGCGGCTGATACCACTGGGCGACCACTGCTCTAAAAATAGGTACATTAAAATAGGTACTGCACGTGAAATCAGCTAGCAATTATGCTTTCGTGACTAATTCACAGCCTACTGCACTGGAAATTTGGAACACGTGAGTACAAGCACTTCCGTGCCTTATGCAGGACAATGACTTTAAACTCTATTGTGTATTACAATAGGTTTCGATATCAATTGTTACTTCGTTTTCAGGTTCAGCGATAGACATTGTGTAATAAATGTAAAAATAACGTTAAACTGATATTTATATGTGGCTGTTATTGTTCTGTTATGGGGCAAAGGCCTCTAGGTTCTCGTACTGAGGAGGAGAGATCATTGTTCGCCATCATTGTTCACTGTGCATTGGCGATTTGGACTGCTGAGTACGGGGGTTACTAAGCACGAATCCCGTAGTTTCGGTCGAAGTTACGGGCGTTTTCCACGCCTTATCATTCACGGACATAGATTTAGTTCGGAGCCCTTAGAATTGGGGAATTTAGAATGAATGACAACACAATTTGACAGACATGTGCTGATTTCATGGTTACAGTTTGCGGGATTGTCTAATATATCACAAAATTCTTAGTTGCAAACTTAGTCACTCCTTGCTAGACGATAAGTCGTACTAGCTGTAGCCCGCTACTTCTCCTAAGATCCAGGATGAAAACTAGCCTAGGCCCTTATGCAGGTCATGGTCTATCTGTGTTCCAAATTTCATCCAAATCCATTTAGCCGTTTTTGCGTGACTGAGTTTGTTACTCAGTCACGCAAAAACGGCTCACACAAAACAGACTCACAAAACAAAGAAACAGACTCTCTTTCGCGTTTATAATATTAGTTATAATTATAGTAAGAAAAAGAAATAGGTTTTTGTGGCAAACATGACGCAGAGAAAAAACCCAAAAAAGTTGGGGGAAAACATGCATTACATCCAGGAAAAACGGCCATCGCTCAGCATAATGCTGCGACCCTATGCGAGACAGAGCCCGTGCTGCGCTTGTAAGCCTCATTTACTCATATATCCAACACCTGTATTACTTAGTAACCACTTATATTTAAACTACCATTTAGTAATCCGAACTACCGTCTGCAGGTCCTGAGCACTCAGTAAGTTTCCACGTTACGTCAGTAAACCAGTTTTGGGCTGGTTTGGGCGTTACCGTCGGCGGTAGGAATATGTGTCACCAATGAGTAACAGTATTGCGACTGGTTAAGTATGGGAAGGTGGGCTGAGATGCTGCGTTTTGGGGTGAGAAATTGATTGGATTTGATGATAAAGTTTTTGGGATCTACAAAAACAGTTTTTTTCCGGATATGTTTGCTCCCTTACCTTGCTGTAAACTTAGAAACTTAGAATCCAGCTACTACTGTCTCAATTACTTACTTATTTAAAAACAATAAAAGTCCTCCAGACCGAATTTAGGCCATGGCGACCAGTCTTAGCGGAGACCAGCCTTCAGTTGTGCACAAGTGTCTGCGGCATGTGTGCGCAGACCCAGGTGCAATCACTCTTCCTTCGTTACTTAATTATTTATTAAATACTCGTAGCTTATCGAGGCAAAACGGGCTTTAGCCTCTGATGCAAGAGTAGTTATGAAAGAAACAAAACAAAGGCAGAAAAACTATATGGAAAAACTATAGAAAAAAACATACTCAAACTTCCAGTCTAGAAAAAACGGAACCCTTATAAGATCACTTCGTTGTCCGTCTGCCAAGGCTGGGGAGTTTCTTTCGCCACTTCTTCTTCCCAGTTAATGCACTGGGAAGTGGTGAAGGGCGGACGTTATGGGGGGCTGTCTTATGCAATTTGACGTTCAATTAAAATATTAAAAAAAAAAAACCGACTTCCAAAAAAATTTCGGAAGTCGGTGTGGTTGGTTCTGCATTTTCGGTTTTTGACACCGACTTCCTTCCTTTTTTTTGTACCTACCCCACACAAATTCATATAACACTACTTGCTACGTATCTTATTATGAGTGACAGGAACTTATTAAAACATCATCAATATAAACTAAGTGGAAAAATATCGTATTATTGAAGCTAACTCAAAAACTACCCAAATAAAGTTAATAAAATTTATATGGGACCACCCCTGAGCATACCTATCTTATTTATTAAAAAAGGAATTTTGTAAATCGGCTTGTAGATAACGGAGTTCTGAGGTAACAAATAAAAAAATATGTAACTGAATTGTGAACCTCCTCCTTTAAAAGTGCAGCAGCCGGTCGATTCTATAAAAATCTCACCGTGAAAACTCAAGTGAAGTGAGCTTGATGTGAGTTGTCAATAGTGTCAATCCCGAGCATTATTTGGAATGACAGCTCACTCCACGCTCATTTCAGTGAGACAGTGAGCTGTCATTCCAACTAATGCTAGGGATTGACTCTATTGACAGCTCACTCTAAGCTCACTTCACCTAACATTTCACGGAGAGATTTTTACAGAATCTAGTTTGAATATATTAATTTTGATTCTAAAACAAATCTTAGTTTCAAGTGAAAATCGGACCCGCAACCCGTGACTCATCCGATCGGTAACCGGTTTGGAGGTTGCTTAACTTTATGCGTTCTGCGTATGAGATTGAGCTACAGACTTGCGCTTGCGACCTAGTTGGTCGAAATCTTTAATACATGATCTTGTTTACTTGAGACATCTTACGAGACGATGTAATCAAAACAGTGCAGCGTTGAAAGCAGAGTTTTCGGTCATGTCCCTTCATTTTTAGGGTTCCGTACCTCAAAAGGAAAAACGGAACCCTTATATGATCACTCCGTTGTCCGTCTATCCGTCTGTCAAGACTCTTTTTCTCAGGATCGCGTGGAGTTATCAAGTTTAAATTAATATCAAATACTTAAGGGTGCAATCCGTTGAAGCAGTAAAAAATCAAACTTCTAAGTCAACGCAATCAAAAGATACGGGCGTTTATGTTCCGTTTATGCCGCATATTTTGACATCGTATTACCCAGTAACTGGGTTGTGGAACCCAGTTACTGGGTAATACGATACCCCTTGGTAAGACTGGTTGACAGATTTTCGGGCTTCTAACTACCCGTCCTTCCAGGAACTCCTTTCCCCATCCCAGCAGCAGCAGGAGGCCTTTGCCCAGTAGTGGGACAGTACAGGCTAAACAAAAAAAAACCACCCGTAACGACTGTCAAAGATCCACGAATGACAGCCAGGACCAACGGCTTAACGTGCTTTCCGAGGCACGGAGGAGTCTTGGTATGTAAAGATCACCCATCCACGGACCAACCGCGGCAAGCGTAACTTAACTTGACCGATCGACCCGTGCGGCTGTTATTGGACGCAAAATTCAACCGTCTCATATGTTTAGGTCGTTAAGGTATTGAAGTTTTCTATGGAACAGTTGATAAATTTTTCGCGATTACGATATTAGTCCCATGGAGAAAATTGTCCAGTCTGATGGTCTGTACCACACCCTTAAATTTGGCTGGTCTTTGAAAATAAACCCTCTATACATGGGAGTCGGTGAACACAAACTGCAATTGGATTCTGCACACCAAATTCTGCTCAACACGTAAAACAAAAGAAGTCGTAATCATAAAAACCCGACCTGCATGTCAACCGTACCATGGCATGTTCATTCATTCGTTCAATCGATTGCTTCATGCCGTCATTCATTGTCATTCATTGACCTGTTTGGGAAAATTTCAAACAAACCTTTATTGAAGTAAGTTTGTTTTTTTGTCATTTTTCTATTGTTCTTATAGTTAAAATCGGCGAGTCGCTGGCTAATTGACAAATACAGGGTCATACTAAATTAGCTAGCGAAACTTTGCAGATCTGATGGGTAAATAAACATGATAAAACAAAAAAAGGAATTAATTTGATGATATTTTTGTGGGGTCATCGACCGCTGTTAGTGTCATCATTTGCCAAACAGGAAACCGACCTAGCTTATTTTTTAATTTTTTTTTGTACTATGTAGTGTAAAAGTGATTGCGATATGCTATTCACAGAATAAACAATTTCATTTCGTTAAGAAAAAACATCAAATCTGTTTTATATTTATTTTATCGTGTTATGTATCGATACACACCCCGTCTGCGGAGTTTCGGTAGCTAATTTAATTTGACCCTATAAAGATATGCTTTGTTTTGGTTGAGAATTATTATCACATTCATCATCCTCCTGCCCTTCAACATTTCAAGATCTAAAGACGTCCCCTTTTGGACATAGGCCTCCTCCAAGCACCGCTACTTCTATGCTTCTCGCATCCAGCGGATTTCTGAGGTCTTCACAAGGTTCTCCTGTCCCTATACAACGTGTAACGTTAAATGCGCTAAACCTGAAAATAGTTTGATCAGAACAACGAGCAGAATCAACTGAACCACTTTTTAAAATAGGTCACATTTTTCAAAAAATCTTCATTAAAAACGTTGCCGTGTCTATTTACGAATTGAAAATGTGGGTTACCTAATGTTGCCAGTCCAAAGCCTGGAAAAGTGTGATGGAAACATTTAAATTACTGTTCAAAGATAACCTAAGTTCTTTATGAGCGTAAATAATAATGTCAGCGCGGCGCAGCGGCCCGGTGACGACTCCTCCGTCGATAGAGCGTCGTCGCAGACGCAAGAAACTATCAGAATTGCCAGTAAAACTAAAACAGCACATAAAACCTTTACATTTTTTTTTATGATTTTTTTTCTCTCTGAAATACGTCAATTGAATTAAAAATCAGTTGGGGTGTCTGAGGTTTTGCGCTGTATGGCAGGGATGGTAACATGTTTTAAATGCAAGAAAAGTGTTAATAAAAAATCTACTGCGTTATGTTCCGTGTGCAATAATAGATTTGAACCGGATTGTGACGGATATCCTGAACAAACATATAAACTATTAAACCAGGAATCAAAAAAGAAATGGCGCTGCAAAAAATGTGAAAAAATTGGAGGAAAAAATGAAAAGACTTCCAATGACAACGATTCATCCAATATCACAACGAGAAAAAAACAAATTCCTTCCCTACTCACAGTCTCACCGAAACTAACCAAGAAATGCAACAAAGAGTGCCTAACAAATAATGCATCCTTGATGGATTCTCCAATTCTTTCAGAACAAGAAACAACACAAGACTCACTAATCTCACCCAATAAACTATCGAGGAGCTTAGATGGTACAATATCGGACTTAATTTCCGTAACGGAGATAAAAGAAGTTTTAACACAGCGCACTTTAAAGCTTAATAGTACGGAACAGGAGCTGGATAACATGATATTGGAAAATAACAATCTTCATAAGCATATAGACAAACTGACCGCGGAAAATAATATATTAAAATCCTTGTGTAATTCATCATCGATAATAGAGAACTCTCCGGGCATGAAACAGAAAAAGTATCCTCAAACTCCCTTACGACAACATGAGTCTACACCAGTTTCATCGAAAAATAACTTAGATCCTTTACACATAATACGCCTGGAACAAAAAATAGGAAATTTGCAGCAGCAACTAAAAGATGCAGAACAGGATATTAAAAACCTCACACAAAAACTTACATCCCTAACTCATCGTCTGCATAATAATACCAATATTAACAATAATACTATAAGTACCTCTCAGTCAAAATTCAATTCAGATCATCTCCAGACTCAAGGTGACGAGCAAAAAGGTGACGAGCAAAATGATACATCAAGAAGATGGAAACAAAAAAACAAACTATGTATTCTGAGCAACGATAAAAACATAGGATCATTAAAAATAATTGAAGAAGTTTTCTCAAATGGCTTTGATTACTGCCATTACATTATGCCCTTTTGCAATATAGAGCATCTTCTAGAAAACTTGGAAAATAAACTGAAAGATTTTAACCTAAATGACTACTGCATTATTTTTATTGGAGGAAGCGATATCGGGGAGCATGGTAGATATTTAGATATAATAAACTATATAAGACAACCATTACAAAGCCTTACCCATACCAATGTAGTTCTCTGTTTACCTACGTATATAGCTGGTGCTCCGATATATAACTTTAAAGTGGAAATATTCAACAACCTTCTATATACAGACCTACAGAACCACAAGTATGCATACTTCCTGGACAGCAATAGTGAATTATCTCATGAAATGTTTTCACACAAAAATGGCAAGATCAATAAATACGGAGTAAGAAAAATATACGATAGAATCAAGAGTAACATATTGGTTGACCTAGACTTATACAACGAAAACGTAAAACTTAACGTTTTAAAATCTCCGGAAAATCACTTAACACAATCTGATCAGTTTTTTCTATAATTATATTTCAATAATGCATCAGAATATCGCCGGACTAATAAATAAATGTGACCAGTTATTACTGCATGTACATGAATTAACCGATACCATGGATGTAATTTGTGTTACTGAACACTTCATAGAAGCTGG
Source organism: Apamea monoglypha (assembly GCA_911387795.2). Classification (NCBI taxonomy): domain Eukaryota; kingdom Metazoa; phylum Arthropoda; class Insecta; order Lepidoptera; family Noctuidae; genus Apamea; species Apamea monoglypha. The sequence goes on along the minus strand of OU426942.1, from coordinate 5,641,524 downwards.
ACATGAAGATATCTTATATGTTCCTAATTATAAGTTAGCAGCTTGCTACTCCAGAGACACAAAAAGAGGAGGAACATGCATATTAGTAAAACACAACCATGAATATAAAGAGCTAGGAGATATCAAGAAACTATCAGTCCAAGGTGTATTTGAATGTTGTGCAATCGAGCTAACGCAGCATAGTATCATCATTGTGTGTATCTATAGGGTACCTAAATCTAGTAATCTTGATACATTTTACTTAAAATTAAATGTTATTCTATCAAAGATTTGTTATAAAACGCGCAGGAGTGTCATTATATGTGGTGACTTTAATATCAATACATTGAAAAATGATAAGAATTCTCTTGAATTTGCAAATTATTTATTAAGCTACAACCTAAAATTGCAAATTCACCAACCAACCAGACTAAAAAGTAACACATGTATTGACAACTTTGCTCATAATTTACAACGAAAGTGTGTCCATCAAGTAATAGATCTTAACATTTCAGATCATACAGCTCAAACTTTAAAAATTCCCGTAAGAAATACTTGTACATTAGACAGTTGGACTATTAAATTACGTGACTACAGCCATAATAACCTTTTAAAATTTAAATCTTGTATAGCTGCATTATCATTTGAGGATATTTATCATACAAGTGACCCCAATATGGCATACAATGACTTTATTGATTTGTTTAAACTGTTTTATGATTTATGCTTCCCCATAAAAAATATAAAAATTAAGTCAAAGATTGTTCCTGATTGGATAACGCCTGGCATAAAACGTTGCAGTAAAGTCAAACGCCGTTGTTTATGGCAATTAAGAAGAAATCCTAATAACGATAACTTAAATAAATATAGGAATTATTCACGAAAACTTAAAAAAATTATAAATTTAACTCGTAAAGCTAAAAATAACCATAAAATTTTAACATCCACAAATAAATCAAAGGACACGTGGAAAATCATAAAGGAGAATAAATATCGCTCACCCACTGAAAGCATTACTGAAATAAAGGAAAATGGTATTACATTAACAAATCCCAGTAAAATTGCAAATGCATTCAACGAGTATTTTGTAAATCAACCACGAATACTTTCAAGCACCACAAAGTCTCAATATATCAAGTACCCACACGTGGACCATCCCTTGTTTAGTCAGTCCATGTTTTTAGCCCCTACCACCCCATACGAAGTACATCGTATTATTCTAGACTTAAAAAATAAAACTAGCGTCGGGTTTGACGACATTTCAACAAAAGTTTTAAAATTCGTGTCACAAATAATATCAGGTCATATTAGCCATATAATAAACTTATGTATTTCGTCCGGAATATTTCCTGAAAGATTGAAAATGACTATTATAAAACCGCTATTCAAAAAAGGAAATAAAACTCAAATGCAAAATTATAGACCTATTGCGCTCATACCTGTTATATCAAAGATTTTTGAATAAGTAATCTACCGATCCTTACAGTCCTACCTAACTAAAAATAAAATTTTAGCAAAGGAACAGAAAGGATTCAGACAAAACATGACAGTGAATGTAGCAATTTATGATTTTCTTAATATTGTAGTGCCAGATATGGACAAAAGAACCGGAACCAGTGTAATATTTATGGATATGACGAAAGCTTTTGACCTAGTAGACCACGATATATTAATAAATAAACTCAATATGTATGGAATAAGAGGAAATGTACTATCGTTAATAACATCTTACCTTAGTAATAGGAAACAATTCACAGAAATCAGACGAATTTGTAAAAAGACCAAGAGAGAAATTAAATATATATCTGAAGTATATACAAATTCTTATGGCGTGCCACAAGGCAGCGTGTTAGGCCCTCCGCTTTTCCTTGTGTATATAAATAACTTTCCTAGACACGTGAATCATCCAATGATTCTTTTTGCTGATGACAGTACATTAGTAGTAAGACAACTAGATGAGAATAACCGCGAGACAGAAATAAAAAATGCATTGAAACAATCGACTGAATGGCTTGACCAAAATAATCTTATCTTAAATTTAAGTAAAACTAAAATTATAAATTTCCGACAAAGAACTGCTTCTACTGCGTCTGATATAATTTTTAATAAGGAAAAAATTGAAGCAGTTTCAAGCACTAAATTTCTAGGTCTAACAATTGACTACAAATTGACTTGGAAAGAACATACAGCTCTACTAATAGCACGACTTAGTAAATATTCATTTGTTCTATATAAACTTAGCAAAGTAGCCAATAGATCAGCAGTCGTTGCCGCCTATTTTGGTTATGTTGATTCCATACTTCGCTATGGTATAATTTTTTGGGGCAACTCCTGTGAAAAAACCTCTGTTTTCAAGGCACAAAAACGTTGTTTGAGGTCCATATGCAGTTTGAAATCGATAGATAGTTGTAAGCCATATTTTATTGAGCTCAAAATATTAACATTACCATGTCTCTATATATATGAAACCGCAATTTTTGTAAAGAAAAATATTGAACTATTTCGCAAAAAAACAGAACATCATCCTAAATCAATAAGACAAGTTTATCGTCATGAATTGTACTTAAGGCCTTCAAAAACCGCCCTCATGCACAATAGCATACTGTGCATGGCACCTAAAATATATAACAAATTGCCTAATTCTATTAAAGATTATAATTTATTGCAGTTTAAACGAAAATTATATAATTTATTAATCCAAAAATGCTATTATTCAATTACTGACTTTCTTTCTGACAAAAATATTTAATTGACAATTTGATTATTTATTTATCTGACATTACTTTATATAGCTTCATGTACTTTGCATAATAATATAATATATTTAAGTAATAATGAACGAATTTTCATAAAAAAGTGTAAGCCTAATGGGTAGTTTTTTGAGCACAATGTTGTATTTTATAAGACCATGTAACCTCACCAAAAAACACACTTAATAAATGATTTGATTTGATTTGATTTGATTTGTATAAATAATAAGCCTCCCGACCGATTTCTGTCACCAATCTCACCGGAGAAAGTCAAAGTCATATCATTTATTTCAAACAGGCATTTAGAAGGCACTTTTGAACGTCAAAAATTACATTAAAATAGATTCTAGTCGCCCCTTCCAAAAGGTAGTTTTCGTATGGAGAAGAATGGGCAAGAAATTCCACCGTTACTGGAAACCGTTCCACCGTTCCTGGTTTTAAAATGTTTTAGAATATTTTTCATACATTAATTATACAATAATAAGTGAAGACGATGCACCTAAAATAAAATAAAATTACTGTACCACAATAGGTAAAACAATTAAAAAAGAAACCAGGACATATAAATCAATTATGTGAGATTAGCCAGGTACGCAGAAGATATTATAGTGCACACGTAAAGCACAAAATGAATCAGCACCATTGCTCTCAAAACGGTGAAGACAAACATCGTGAGGAAACCGGCATGTCCTGTAATCAAAAATCTACCAACCCGCACTGGGCTCGCGTGGGCTGGGTCCACTCCACTCTCTGTCACAGAGAGGAGGCCTGTGTCCCAGCAGTGGGAACATTATAGGCTGTGTATTTTACTTATTATTATGTAAAATCTGACATATTTCAATAACGCATCATTGAAATACAAAAGCCGAATTCATCACATTTACGTAAGTTTGGGACATTGAAATTGTAAATAAGATTTGGTCTGCAAAGCGCAACAATTGTAATACTCGTTAACTATTTTGTCACTTTTGCGTACAGACGCCAGCAGGTCAAGCTACCCGAAACTGTCAAATTGTCCCAATCAACCTTGAACCTTAATGCGTAAGTTGAAAATCTATTAAATAAATTTGACAGATTGTAGTAGCTTGATGTGCTGGCGTCTGTACAACCACATTTTAGTTTTGTTTTATTTATATCAATTAGAATTTGTATGGAGCTTCAATTCGAAGTCGTAATGGACTGGCCATATTAGGCGAATAATAGATTCGTTTGGGGTAAATTAAGTATTATTGATATAAATAAAACAAAATTATACATATTCGCAAAAGGTCGGTGTCACTGATCTGCAGAATGCCACGCATTCTGCAAATCAATGACATTTTTAATGAAGATTTTTTGAAAAATGTGACCTATTATAAAAAGTGGTTCAATCGATTCTGCTCTTCATTCTGATCAAACTATTTTCAGATTTTGCGCATTTAACGTTACACGTTGTATAGGGGCAGGAGAACCTTGTGAAGACCACAGAAATCCGCTGGATGCGAGAAGCATAGAAGTAGCGGTGCTTGGAGGAGGCCTATGTCCAAAAGGGGACGTCTTTAGATCTTGAAATGTTGAAGGGCAGGAGGATGATGAATGTGATAATAATTCTCAACCAAAACAAAGCATATCTTTATAGGGTCAAATTAAATTAGCTACCGAAACTCCGCAGACGGGATGTGTATCGATACATAACACGATAAAATAAATATAAAACAGATTTGATGTTTTTTTCTTAACGAAATGAAATTGTTTATTCTGTGAATAGCATATCGCAATCACTTTTACACTACATAGTACAAAAAAAAATTAAAAAATAAGCTAGGTCGGTTTCCGTTTTGGCAGATGATGACACTAACAGCGGTCGATGACCCCACAAAAATATCATCAAATGAATTCCTTTTTTGTTTTATCATGTTTATTTACAAATAAAACAAAATTATATATATTCGCAAAAGGTCGGTGTCACTGATCTGCAGAATGCGTGGCAGCCGCAACGAAATCTTGAAGACTGTGGCTGATAAGATCTCGTTTCCGCTTTGGAGGTCCTTTAATCATTTTGAGAAAGCCGTCCTCTGCTGAACATAGGCCCTCCCCCAAGCACCTCCACTTCGACCGGCGGGCTAATTGCGTAACACACTATCAGTAGCAATGGGTTTCATTTTGACAGTTCAACAACATACATTGCGTTGTTTAAGTTGTTCAGCAGGAACATTTTTCGAACATACAAAGTAATGGATTAGCAATATCCTTCAAAATTGTTACGCAATTAGGGTGCGGTTCTGTTCGGTTAAAGTAGTCTAATCATAATTTTAATTACCATTTTCGTTTTTATCTCCATTTTTGTAATCGTATTTGCAATCTGGATATAATGTACGATACATGTGTCGGTGTGTATCGGTGTCGGTGTTGTGTGTGTGTGTGATACGGATCTATGAGTCTTGATAACTGATTTTTTTTTAAACCCCTTGTCTCTGCTCGAACCTACGACCTTTTACGTAATAATGTATAACAACGTTTTAAGCGGCAGAAGAATCTGGGTACGAAATTGATGCCAAAAAAATACCACATAACCACCTTAACACCTTTTTGAAAATTCAGTAAAGAAATTAAAATTAAATTAAACAATTATTTTTTTCAGACTAGGTTCATAATTTTGTTAGTATTTTTGTGTTAGTAACAATAATGCTTATGTCAATAGGTTAGTCTTGTTAGTTTTATTATTCATTCAGACCTAGGACTGTCCCCACCCAGTGTCCCTGAAAGGCACAGTCTGCTCTAGCACTCATTTTTAGATTGCTGTTATTACTACCACGCAGGGGATGAAATTTTGTATGGAAGTTCGTAATTTTTACCGATGCCGACGGGAATACCATAACAGACGGGAATACCATACCAGAAGGCCAATTTTCGTAATTTAAAACGTTCAAAATCTAGTCGCAGTGTCATCTCGGCAACAAACAAATGTCAAAAACTAGTCAAAAAGTAGGGAAATTTGAGTAATTTTTGACAGATTGAGACTGAGATCAGACTGTGAACGTTCTTAAAATTACGAGAACTGCCTCTCTGGTCATCTCTTTGGTGCCATGGCTTATTTTAATTTAATTTAATATTTGAATTGTTTTAAACTTTTCATTACGGATGCTTTTAACGTTCTGCATCGTTCTCACATGCATAATTTTTAACATGAATGATGTAACTAATACTTTGTAACCATATTTTGATTTAAAGGAGTGTCCATGGAGTTTCTTGCCCGTTCTTCTCCATAGGTACCTACTACGCTTTGGAATGGGCAACTAGCTTCATTTTTCTGACTGACCGACCCCTTGACAATTCAAAAGTGCCTGTAATTGGTTTAATTGAAATAAATACTTTGAGTTTGAGTTTGAGTTTGAGACTTGGCTAAAAAAAAAAATTGCCATTAATGGCAATGGCATAGGGCAGAGGCCTCTACACTCTTTACCAACGGCCAAAGCATGTAATACGATGAATGATCACAGTATAGCCGATGTTGATTTCAAAATCGTCAAATACATACATGTCTGTGTGTATGCGTTTAAGTACAGACGCCAGCACATCAAGCTACTACAATCTGTCAAATTTAGTTTAATCAATTTTCAACTTTATCTCTAAAGCATTAAGGTTCAAGATTGATTGGGAAAATTTTAGATAGAGATTTTAAAATTTAAAGTTTCGGGTAGGTTGACCTGCTGGCGTCTGTACCTAAGTATATTATTATTTCGGAATACATACGCAATTTGTGACATCATTTCCTGCGATCATTATAACGGTGATGGTGACGGCAATATGTGGCATAGGTACTATGTGTATCTATCACACAGGTAGGTAGTAGGTATACCTAATCTAGCGAAATAACAGGAATCACTTCACTGCGTAGAATAAAACGTGTAATTTTTTATGGAAAAAAAAAAATTAAATCATCACCTGCCTAGCCTTTTCCCAACTATGTTGGGGTCGACTTCCAGTCTAACCAGATGCAGCTGAATACCAGCATTTTACATGGAGCGACTGCCGATCTGACCTCCACAACCCAGTGACTGGGTAATATCTTCCGCTCCACCCAGAGCGGAAAGGGTCATTGGATGATTTCCCATCCGGAAAAAAAAAGCCCCTCTATCCGCCATTTCATCCATCTAATGTTAATTCTGTGCTTAAAAACATATCTAAGATATTCATAAAGACATGGCGCCGATTCCCTTGTTCACAAACTAAACTTTTAAGTTCAATGCATCTTTTTCTTTCCATTTCATTAAGAAAAGGACAGAAGATAAGTACTAGTTTAGTCCTGTCAAATTAGTCAGCGCCCGAAGTAAATTGACGTATTTTAGTAGCCATGTTTTTAATCACCTCTCAACTGTCTAGGGAGTATCTTAATTTGACAGGACTAAACTAATATTTATCTTCTGTCCTTTTCTTAATGAAATAGAAAGAAAAAGATGCACTGAACTTAAATTTAGTTTAGTTTGTGAACAAGGGAATCGGCGCTAATATCTTACTTATCACGATTATTTTGTCAATTTTACCCTGAAATAATCTAATGAATTAAATAATGCTGAAATGATATTAATTCTCACGCTGCTCAAAAATGACCCGTAAGACTCACACATAAAAGTGAAGGATAACACTAATTAATGTGGAAAAAACCTTCTGAGTGTATTAAGAAACTTAGCTAAATGGTGACGTATATATGCCCCAGTTAAATGATGTTACTAAATAACTTGTTCTGACTTGAAAACAATGGTTTACAATGTTTATGTTGCTAGGGTAGCCAGGTTTTAGCAAGATATTTGTGTTATATTTCTTTTATCACAAACTAGTGATGTTTTTATTTTTGTAAGTAGATTTGACACGTCAATCATATTTTAAAAACTGGATGAGGTCAGCGTTTCCTATCTGACTACTCTGAGAAGAAAGTCACAGTCTCTTTTAAAGTCCAGACATAATATTGGTCAGATCATGTGAAGACCATGTAGATCGATTAAACTCAAAACTTAAGGAGCTCAACGATTCGACGAACAATACCAAAGAAAGGACATTTGGGTAGGCCACATAAATTACTCAAACTGCCAGACCATGGCAAACACTAACAGAACACAGAGAAAAAAAATCTAAAAGTAGTCATCTTCTCTTGTGCCTAGCTATTTCCCACCTATGTTGCCGTCGGCTTCCAGTCTAACCGGATGCAGCTGAATACCAGTATTTTACATGGAGCGACTGCCTATCTGACCTCCGCAATCCAGTTACTTGGTAATACGATACCCCTTGGTAAGACTGGTTGTCAGACTTTCAGGCTTCTGACTACCCGTAACTACTGTCAAAGATCCACGAATGACAGCCGGGACCAATGGCTTAACGTGCTTTCCGAGGTGGAGGCGTCTTGGTATGTAAAGATGGTCACCCATCCACGAACCAATCGCGGCAAGGAAACTTAACCTGATCGATCGACCCGTGTGACTATTATTACTTAGCCATGAGCTCCTCAAGTAATACAAAACACCATACTAAATGAAAGGTAAAAATTAAAGAAAGAATTATTGTTATATGCAAAACCGGTTTAACACAACACAAATGATTAGGGTGTAAACGCATGGGAACACAAGAAAATAATACAAGGCAGCAAAAACTGTACATGGGGATAACATATAATGTGGAGACAACTATACGACAATAAATGAAAACACTGGCAATATATACTAATGCATAGGATTGTTTTGAAACTACAAATAAATCCTAAAATACAAACTGAAAATGTGAATTTTTGGAAGAAAGAAAACCTATTCGTATCCTGTCCATTATGTAAACAGTTTTTGACAGATGGAACTACATAGTGATTGTAGCAACACACAATACATTGATTGATACACGTACGGTATTATAATGTATGTAAGAAGCCATAAATAAGATAATTCAATAAGATAAGAATCGTGCAGTGGTGGCCCAGTGGTAACAGCCGCGACTTACGAGTTGTAGGTCGTAGGTTCGAATCCAGACAGGCGCTTTACTTTGTGTAAATTATTTCATCACCACTGCTCTCTAAACGGTGAAGGAGTTTTCCTTCATTGTGAGGAAACCGGCATGTCCTAGAACCAAAGAATTCGAAGACATGTGACATCTACCAACCCGCACTGGGCCCGCGTGGTGGATTAAGGTCCCAGCAGTGGGAACATTATAGGCTGATTATGTATGTTATGTAATAATTTATGGCAGTTTATATATTTATTTTGTTGCAAATTTTAAAGTTAACTTTTACGTAATCTGGAATATGTACGGTTACCAAATGAGATAACTAACCGATGGATGTTTTCGAATACAATTTAATTTAGTCAATAGAAAACAAACAGTTCATTTATCAAATTAAATTTCATCAGAAAACATCCATCGGTTTCTTAGTAAACTTCAACTATATTCGACGTCTCTGGTTACTTATTTCCTTTGGTTACTGTTCGTTCTAAGACAGCTGTAGACAGGTCGAGTATCGACTATCGTAATTTCTTACATTTATGAGTATCCTATCCTACTATAACATTATAAACGTGAAAGTTTGTATGGATGGATGGATCTAATATTATAATTTAATCTTTCACGCAAAAACTACCGAACGGATTTGTATGAAATTTTGTACACAGGTAACCAGGATTAACACATAGGATACTTTTATCCCGATATTCCCCCGGCATCCAAACTTAAGCGGGTGAAACCGTGGGGCGCAGCTAATAAAAGATGAATGGATTATTTTCATGGTAACCCTATGAATGCTGTTCTGCTGTATGGGTTGCTTGCTAGTCGCTAATTATCATCATATTGCGAATATAACACCATGAAGTTACAACGTAATAATTGATTGTATATCTTCACGCCTTACTTGGTTTACAGGTTAAGGAAAGTTGCAAGTTCCATGATGTGGTTTCAAATTTAAAGGTACTTAAGCAACGTACAGGTGCAGACCCGGAAGAAATTGGTATCTATGTTGGTACGTTCATAGTTTGCCAGTAATTTAATTAACAAAGAACCTCGTTAAACAAGGTCAAATTGAATTAGCTAGCGAAACTCCGTAGACGTGATGGGTTTCGATACCTGAACACGATCAATTATAAAAAAAAAATTGATGTTTTTTTTAGGGGTCAGCGACCGCTGGTTATGTTGTTGACTTGAAGTTTGAGTTGAGAAAATCTGTTTTATTTGTGTTGTATCGTGTGTCGTTAGCCATCGCGTCATTTACACAAAGAAAACTGTTTTTTTATACTGGTATTTCAAGTGACTACACTACCCAAGGTTGGTGACCCCAAAAAAAAAAACAGGAGTATCCTCCTGACGCCAGAAATCGCATGTGGCTTAGATAACGTCAGTTACTGCTGTCGCTACCGTCTACCTACAGGTCGACGGCGCGTTGTGTTGCACGCGCTCCTCAAAGAGACGTCAGCACAAAGTGACGGGGTCTGCTAGGTAGGGCCGATGCCTGGCAGGGTCGCGGGTTGTTCGAAAGAGATACCGTGGTCCCTGGCACAAACAATTGAAGGAACACGGGTGGGTTTTAGTCAGTAAAAGTCCGACACGCCCTCCAGCTCCGCCCAGAGCGGGAGAAGTTATTTGATGATGTCCCAACCAAAAAAAAAAGCTAAGCTACCTGTGTGGTTAGGTATTGAAGTCATTAAAAGACGATCTCTTTTTAGAACTGCAGTGAACTTTCACCGTGTCATCAATAATCGCTCTGACGCCGATAATTGCGAGCTCAATCTAGAAAGGCAACAAATTGTTGCTATGACTTGCTTTTAACAGTCTAGTTTACGACATAAAGACACATTACAGGCATATAAGATTTCTTATTTATTTATTTAAGGAAAAACAAACAGTAGCACAATAAGAAATAGTATAATCCTTAGTTTACCATTTGTGACTTCAAGTGACAGCTATGTGAACAGAACCCAGCAATGCATAAATATGTAAGCTGTCACGCCCTTTATGCCTGGAGGCTTTTATATACTTATTATTATATATTAATTTTAATTAATTATTTTTTAGCTTGAGTACGTATAGTTTTTTATTATATTGTTGGTATATTGGCGTGGCTAGCTGACATTTGGCAAATTATTTAATTTTATGTTCTGTGTCTTGTAATGTTAATTACTTAACATAGGTATCTACCTAGTATTGTATACAATCAATTTTCTAATTGAACAGACAGCTGTGCTGCTGGGGAGTAGTTGCGCCACTTCTTCTTCCCAGCGATAGCACTAGGAAGTGGTGAAGGGCGGGCGTTTTTGGGGAACTGTCTTTTGTAATTTTGACGTTCGAAAAGTGCTGATTCTCAGCCTAATTTGAATAAATGACTTTTGATTTTGAGTAATAATATTTTAAATATTACATTTTAAAACAATTATGCTAATCACTACGTTCTCCACAGATTAAAATTTAAAGTAGGTATTTAAAAACTAGCTAGTAATACAGATATAATACTTATACAACCGATATTATCTTAGAACTCATACCTGGATTTTCCAAAAGAAAAAAAAAAAGAAAAAGTAAACTTGTGTGCGTATATTATTAAACATTACGTTATTATATAATTCAAGCGGCGCCTGCGGTGTCACCCGCATAAGTTTCGATCCCGTGGGAATATCGGGATAAAAAGTATCCTATGTATTAATCCTGGTTATAAACTATCTGTGTAAACGAAATTTCATCCAAATCCGTTCAGTAGTTTTGGCGTGAAAGAGTATCAAACATCCATCTATCCATACAAACTTTCGCATTTATAATATTAGTAGGAAGCAGGATAAGACTTTGCTAATCCTTTACTAAGAAAAAGAATCTCGATTGAATTAAACTCATTGCTATATATCTCAACCAAACGATGAAGTGGTGAACGCGAGCCAGCGTTGGATTTACAGAGGCGAGTAGCAAATAGACGTCGAGTGCGTACACACGGCTACACATCAAGCTATGCATTTCCAGTTTTAGCTGACCTCGCATTGTATAGGTTTTTCGTACATTCAGAAGGCAGCTTATACTGGTTTTGTATAGCTTGATGTGTAGCCGTGCGTACCTCACGTACATGAACTGTTCGAGGAACAAGGTAACACAGACTCCTAAGTCCGGACAATTAAAATGATTGTGCCACACTGTGAAGTCATAACTTCCAGAAGTTTCCGTCTTGATTTTGTGATGGACTGTGTCGGGTATCCTATCATATCCTATTATGTATATATATATATATTATACTATATCCTATCCTACTATCCTATCATATCCTGCTATGTATTATATATCCTATCCTACTATATAATAATATATAATGCTAAAACGCGAAAGTTTGTATAGATGGATGGATGGATGGATGATTGTTACTCTTTCACGCCAAAACTGCTGAACGGATTTGGATGAAATTTGGCACACAGATAGTTTGTAACCAGGATTATCACATAGGATAATTTTTAAGCCGATATTCCCACGGGATCGAAACTTATGCGGGTGAAACCACGGGGCGTAGCTAGCTAATAATATATGAAAGAGAAGGTTGAGCTGAATAGTGCTGATCCATGCGTCATGTTCGTGAACGGGCGCCGTCGGTAGGGGCTGGGCATCAGTTTGCTGTTTTGGCTTATTTTTAATTATTTTATTTATGGATTTTTTGTTTTATTTGCTGTACTCTGGACGCTTTTAACATGCACGTTTTTTTTACATCGTTCTCACATATATTTATAAATTCAGGAATAAGACTGTTACAGAGTGGCGTCCAAGAACTGGAAGTCGAGATGTCGATCGTCCGGCGGCGAGATGGGCCGATGACTTTATTGCCATCGCGGGAAAAACCTGGATAAGGCTGGCACAGGCGCTGGCGTGGGGATTGGCACAAGAAAAGAGAGGCCAACCCAGCAGTTTATTTATTTAAATGCTTTAAAAACTATCGTTACAGGTCCCAACCTAATGCGACAGCCAAGTCACACACACAAAATTAAAACTAAAGCACAAAATACATACATCTCAAGATCATCAATATGTTTTGTCTGCGTCAGCAGAATTGCCAAACCATCACAAAAATAAATGACGTTCAGCAAGCATCGATCAGCCCACGCCAGAGATTTAGCTATCAACAAATCAAAGGTCAAAGTAAATAAATAAAGCAGTACATGTCAATTATATAAGAAACGAAACAAAGACTCGTTTCTCAGTAATAAGCGTAGGTGAATTGGTCTAGAAGTCTAGATCAAGTCCTCAAGGTTAGGTACATTGTATATTATTAGATCACTATGCATTCTGAGACTGAACTGATTTAATGTGAGAGGATAAAGGCTCTCCCGACAGGCGCGTTATTATCGGTGGCTAAGTAATAACAGCCGCACGGGTCGATTGATCAGGTTAAGCTACGCTTGCCGCGGTTGGTCCGTGGATGGGTGACCATCTTCACAAACCAAGACCCCTCCATGCCTCGGAAAGCACGTTAAGCCGTTGGTTGTGGCTGTCATTCGTGGATCTTTGACAGTCGTTACGGGTCGTCAGTAGCCCGAAAGTCAGACAACGAGCCTTACCAGGACCAGGAGTATCGTATTACCCAGTAACTGGGTTGTGGAAGTCAGATAGGCAGTCGCTCCATGTGGTATTTAGCTGCATCCAGTTAGACTGGAAGCCGACCCCAACATAGTTGGGAAAAGGCTAGGCAGATGATGAATATTGGATGTGTTATTGCGATATTGGCGCCGATTCCCTTGTTCACAAACTAAACTTTTAAGTTCAGTGCATCTTTTTCACAGAAGATAAATATTAGTTTAGTCCTGTCAAATTAAGATACTCCATAGACAGTTTAGACGTGATTAAAAACATGGCGACTGAAAATTCGTCAATTTACGTCAGGCGCTGACTAATTTGACCGGACTAAACTAATATTTATCTTTTGTCCTTTTCTTAATGAAATAGAAAGAAAAAGATGCACTGAACTTAAATTTAGTTTAGTTTGTGAGCAAGGGAATCGGCGCCATTGCGTCCTGATTCCTTGTCACACAGCTGCGTTTTTACGGTCTGATATTTCTAACCTGTGCGTGTAATCTACATTACAGGCCCCCGCCGGCATTTCGCGTTACGCACGTTACATTAAGTTATTAACGCAGGTGTGTGTTAGATTGTATGCGTCCTCGTCCTAATCAATCAACTCACTCTATTGCAGTCCACTGCTGGACATAGGCCTCTCCCAGGCTACGCCACAATACCCTGTCCTCCGCCTTCCACATCTAGTCTGTTCCAGCCACGTTCTATAAGTCGTCTGTCCATCTAGCTAGGGGGCGTCCCAAACTACGCTTGCCTATACGCGGTCTCCACTCCAGGAGTCGTCTGCTCCGCCGGCCATCGGTCCTTCGACAAACATGGCCAGCCCACTGCGTCCTGATATAAAATTTAAAAAGTTAAAATTTGTATTTGTATAAGCAACAGGAGTGAAAAGACTGTCACAGGGTGCAGAATTGTAGCTCACCGTCCGATCAGAACCAGGCCCGTGCCGGACGGCGCGTAAGTGTTCCACGCGCGCATCAAAGAGTTGTCAGCATAATTTGAGGGGCCCCTTAGGACCGAAGCCTGCCGGGTCAGCGGGATTGTCCGAAAGGGTTACAGCTACCCCGGAACATAAAGGGCGAAGGAAGGAACATGGGTGGGTTTTAGTCAGTAAGAGTCTGACACTCCCTTCCGCTCCACCCAGAGCGGCAGGGGTCATTTCATGATTTCCCACAAGAAAAAAAAAAAGGGTGTAGAATTTCTCAATTTTTTTTAATGTCAATAATTTTTTGAATACACAACTTAGATTTTTTTTTATATATTTCTGATAACTATTATGACTTGGCCTATTACCCGATTCCGGCTTGACGTCGACTTCTGGGACACCCGTATAATATACAGATGAACGTCTAACAAAGCAGAACTCATTCCAAGTTCCTTGTACCTTCTTATCAATTGCGTACTGTATTTACATTTCTTTAAAACAAAACACGCCTGATCCCTTCAAGCGTGTTTTGTTTTCTTCAGTATATAACTCTGCTATATAACGACTCCCACTGAATGACGTATTCTTCGCCAGGGACAATACAATAAAGGGGATACGGTCACGCGGCCTGTCATTCTGAGAAATTCTTATTGAAAGAAAAAGAAACAAGCGTTTTACGATAAAAAAAATATGATAGCAGCATGAATGAACTCATCTGGGAGACTATTGACAGTCGATAAGCAACAATAATAGTTGTTCATTGAATCATTGAGCTTCTTAAGTTTTGGGTTGAGCTGCTTGATTACGGAAAAATGCGTGCACCGACTGGACAGGTCCACTCAATTTGTGTGGTTCTTTCCTCAAAAGACCGTTTCAGACCATGTGATTGGTATCACATGGTCTCACTTTCTGGTTTGGACTTTAAAAGAGTAGTCAGATAGGAAATACCGATCTCATCTAGTTTAAAAAAATATGATGGACATGTAAAAGTGTTTGTAAAGAAAAGAAAGAAAGAAAATGCATTTATT
The DNA here is from genome assembly GCA_911387795.2 of Apamea monoglypha. Lineage (NCBI taxonomy): Eukaryota > Metazoa > Arthropoda > Insecta > Lepidoptera > Noctuidae > Apamea > Apamea monoglypha. The sequence goes on along the minus strand of OU426942.1, from coordinate 5,626,303 downwards.
TGGCACAAACTAAAAGACACACAACAAACCAAACAGACAAACCTACTTACAGGAATAAAATCATTTAATACAAGCAAAACGCACGAAATCAGTAGATTCGGCAGTAGCAAGTATTGGGCAATTCCTACTCCGTATCACCTACGGACATAAGATTAGTTCGGGGCCGAACTAAGAATGAATGACAACGCAATTTGACAGTTGTCCTTACTCCCGATGTGTTTTTGCCTGTCCGAAAAATTAATTAATCGGGAGTAGGGTTCATCCCAAAGTATCCATCTATTTTCGGACAGGCCCGGACTTAAAGATTAGACCTCCAGGATCGATTGCCGGGTTGGACAAAAAGTTATTAGGGTTTTGCCATCAGGAATTTCATAGTAGCAATTGTCATCAGGATCTGCGGGGTAATTGTGCAACACACTTTCAGTAGCACTGGCTTTCATTTTGACTGTTCAACAATATTCTTTGCGCTATTAACGTTGTTGATCAGACAAGTATTTCGAACTTAAGAAGCAATGGATTAGCAATATCCTTCAAAATCCTTCAGACTGTGGTACTATGAACCACAGTCTGAAGGATTTTGAAGGATATTGTTACTGATGTATGAACGTGAACGAGGCAAAAGGAGTATGTAAGGATCTTAGTATGCTGACGTCATCTGATGCGTATTAAATCTATGCATTTACTGTTCAGAGATTCACACTATTGTCATGTTGTATCGTTACTGTTAGCGTCACGCGTAATTCACCATCACACATCAACGCAGCATGGCTGCAGAAATACCTACCTAGTACCTACGGGTGGTAGTACTCCCCCAGATGAGATGTTATGGATTAGCAATATATTCGTACTTCAAAATCATTCAGATTGTAATTGACAATGTGTTACGCAATAAGGTGCTGGACAGATTCCTCGGTCGGAAAAAATGTTTTTAGTCTGCTACTGAGACATTCCTCATTGCAAAACCCTATCCGTCATCAGGATCTGTGCCGGAGAATCGCAATAGACTCGTCCATTATTACATGAGATAATGGGGATTAAATCAGACAGATCATGCCATACTTGCTGGAATGTACAGACGCCAGTAGGTCAAGCTACCCGAAACTGTTAAATTTTCCCAATCAACCTTGAACCTTAATGCTTTAGTGATAAAGTTGAAAATCTATTGAAGAAATTTGACAGATTGTAGTAGCTTGATGTGCTGGCGTCTGTACAGTGCACTGAGGGTTCCGTAGTAGGTATGTAACTACAAATTTACGGTTTCGGATTTTTTAAATTTATTTGTGCTACATGACATCGTTTCTTGGCAAATTTCATGATTTTAGATCAACGGGAAGTACTCTATAGGTTTTGATTCCATTGCGAGTGTCAAAATATGCAGCCTAAACGGAACATAAGCGCCCGTATCTTTTGATTGCGTTGACTTAGAATTTGTTTCACTGATAACTCCACGCGTTCCTGAGAAAAGGGTCTTGACAGACGGACAACGAATTGATCATAATAATATAAGGGTTCCGTTGTTCCTTTTGAAGTAAACAAAGAAGATGGGACTAAAATAATAGAATAAAATAGATACTCTTTATTATGTACACCATATATATGGCAGATATTAAATAAGAAAATTTACACAGGATTACAACATAACTAGAGTAATGTATACCAATACACCTCTGCCTAACCCTTCGGGGCATACAGGCGTGATATTAATAATATCACTGATTAATTACAATTTTTACAAGCTAACACTAAAATATATATACAATTATATACAAGTATATAATACAAAAAGAATATAGAAAAAGGCAGGAGCTCATTGGACATCAAAAAATTCGTCCGCATCACTGTCAAAGTGCCCAAAAGGCTGGCAGCATTACCACGTTGGATGGCAATGCTGATTCTTTGGGCTAAAAATAGGCCATCCTTCTGGTCACGTGAAGAGTCAACCAACCGCTTGGCGATGTCCCGAAAAATTCGATGAGCACTCGGACCCCAAGGCCCTAGTGTTTCAACCCCAAACGCTCAAACATGTAGCTCCCAATAAGGTTGTTATATTTGCGCCGTTTGAGGTTTACTTATTATGTAGAGTTTAACTCCAGCTAAAATTGTTTCACAGTGGGTAGGCGGTATTAAAAAAATATCTTAGTAGTTAATTACAAGGAAGTCTACACAAAATAATTCAGGAACATTTTGCTCGAAATTCCACCTACAGGCTACATTGCTGTAATCCTTATATAGTAGCTTGATATTAATGAAGTATGTAGGTATCTTGATTAAAAATAATATATTGCTATTATTTCTCTATCTAAAGGATTATAATACAAATGCAAGTCTCTTTTTATCCTATTATATATTATTTTTCTCTCCGAACAAATTTTCACGCTCACGTTTTTGCATTTTGTACAAAAATCAATCGAATGAATAAATGAATGAATGAATGAATGTATAAATGAATGAATTAATGAATTGCACCGATCCTAGCGTGGTTTGACCAGACTCTATTAATCGAATGAACCCAAAGATTCGTACTAGCTCCTGTAGCCTCATGTTCATGGTGCTACAACCACCATTGCATATCAAGAAGTAGACCAGGGGGCGCGGTTTTTGTAGGGAAGACGTGCCCGTGGGAAGGGATAGGATTTAAGAGCCTACCGGATATGCATCCTAGATCCCACCCATCTCTCACTAGTCCAATGCTTACCATTAGACTAGTGGAGAGATGGGTGATATTTGTCTATGGATGGGCATCTTTTAAAGACTTCGCGGCTAGGGCCTTCTGGTCGAGCTTCACCTGAGAGTCTTTTGGCGGGGTTCTACTGCTTTCTCGGTTCTTTTGTATGTCCTTGCTCTGCTGTGTTTGTTGTGTTAGATTCACGATCCTGGTCAAGTTTTATTAATTGGGTTTCCTCCTCGAGGGTTCTAAGGACTTTGTCGATGACCAGTGTAAACAGGCGAGGGGACAGAGGGCAGCCTTGTTTGACTCCCTTTCCTTTAATAATCCAACTGCTTTGCTGGCCACACCATTTGATGCATGTTCGTTCATTCAAGCATACCTTGATTATCCTGTTAGTAAGTGATTTGTTGGTACGTTGTAATAGGATATCTCTTAGTGCATTAAGGTCGACGTTGTCAAAGGCTTTTTCTATGTCGAGAGTGAGTACATAAATTCTTTTACCTGCAAACCATTCCTCGTCTAAGACCCTTTTGAGTGTAAAGATGTGGTCGTCCGTTGATCTATTGTTTAAAAAGGCCGCTTGGCAGTTGCCCAATTCCGTTATTATATTATCTAGTTTTTTAGGACGTATGAGGCGTAAATTCTGTAACCCGTATTGCAAACCGACATGCGGCGATAGTCATTCGCATCCTTAGGGTTGTTATTTTTTGGGATTGGTACCTGCACGGTCTCCAGCCATGTGTCGGGTGCTTCGTTCTATGTCCACACTTTGTTCATGTTTTGGTGACGGCTTTCTGTAATATTAGGGGCATCGCTTTATAAAGCGTAAAGTTTGTTTCTCCTGTAAAAAAAGTACAGCATCTGCATGGGTTTTGCAGGGTGGTTTTTCTCCAGTCCGCTGAGGCAGGTCCTGCATGCTTTTTATTCCTCCTGATATTTAACCTTTTGGAGTGTTGCCTGACATTCTTTTACGCGGTTATGCCTATTTGGATTATCTGGTTGCCTACTTTGTAAGAATTTAGCCTTTTGTGGGTTAGCAAGAGCTAGTCGATGGTATCTGGAAAGAACTGGCTGAAGAATTAGTTTCCTGGGCAGCCGTTTTTAATACTTCCGTTATGGTATTCCAGGGTATTTCGATGTTTTCGTCCGTTGAGTTGATTCCTATATTTTTTAGCTTTTTTGTTATGCTTGTTTGTGTTTGTGATTATGTTTTTTTATTAAATTTGTCATACTGATCGTCGGAGAAAGTTGTGGTCACTATAAAAATTACAGAAATCAATTCATTAAACGATTCTCAACAAACTACTTTCATAATGTGGTTTAATTCAGTTACATATTGTAGATATTTAAATGTAGATAGAAACAAATAAAAATATTATGTAAACTTTCCTTGGAAATGGGTCGAGGTGCACTTCTATCTAGTTAGATATAGCCAGCGATTTTGCTCGCATACAAACTTCAAACCCACGTTGACAGTCTGATGGAGTTTCGACAAATTCTTTCTAAGTGCACTTCGACCCATTTCTAAGGAAAGTTCACATAATATTTTTTTCGACCGCATGAAGTTTCTTGTTCCCACGACCCACCGCGTCGCATCGCATCGCCTGCCCGCGCTTTCTTTTCGTTTTGCTCGGCTGCTTAGGGTCCTAGTGTGGTGTTAAATAGCCTAATAGGCTTCCTCAAGAATTAGGCTATGAAATGCAAAAAAAAAAAAAAAAAACTCGACCGGTTGTTCCAGAGATTAGCACGTTCATACAAACAAACTTCAGCTTTATTATTGGTACTAGCTGCGCCCCGCGGTTTCACCCGCATACGTTTCGATCCCGTGGGAATATCGAGATAAAAGTATCCTATATGTTAATCCTGGTTAACCATCTGTGTGCCAAATTTCATCCAAATCCGTTCAGTAGTTTTTGCGTGAAAGAGTAACAAACATCCATCCGTCCATCCATCCATACAAACTTTCACATTTATAATATTAGTAGGTTAGGAAGTAGGATAGATATTATATCAATTTGTCTAAACTCTACCGACCGTCACTCATTGGATCAAACGTGGGTTTGCAGTTTGTATGCGAGCGAAATCGCAGGCCATAGCTAGTTATACTATAGATAGAATATAGATGTCATTGATTCCAAACCATTTGTGTAGTCTGCCTTTCGCGTGCAGTCCTTGAGTTGTTTTGTGCACAAATAGGTACGAGCGAAAGTGCTAGAATATCTATGCATAGAAGTCTTAGCGCTCAATCCGAAACAAGGTCGGCAGAAGCCTTAGAAGCCATGTTTTAACGACACGTTTGCTTACATTACATAATGACCACGTCTGTTTTATTTACGGAGTAGGCAGATTTAACCAGCTTTGGTAAGTCCTGTGTTAAATGGAGGTTAAGTGACAACTGCCATTAAGCTGGCAAACTTACGAGTTGCAGGTCGTAAGTTCGAACCTGGACAGACGCATTAGTTTGTGTAAATTATTTCATCACCACTGCTCTCAAAATGGTGAAGGAAAACATTGTGAGGAAACCGGCATATCTTACTCGTGGAACCAAAAATTTAAAGACATGTAACATTTACCAAACTGCACTGGGCCCGCGTGGTGGATTACTGCCCACTCCCTCTCCAAGTGAGGAGGACTGTGTCCCAGCAGTGGAAAATAGGATGATTATGTATGTACTAACTGCGCCCCGCGGTTCCTCCCGCATAAGTTTCGATCTCGTGGGAATATCGGGATAAAACGTATCCTATGTGTTAATCCTGGTTATAAACCATCTGTGTGCTAAATTTCATCCAAATCCGTTCAGTAGTTTTGGCGTGAAAGAGTAACAAACATCCATTCATCCATCCATCCATACAATCTTTCGCGTTTATAATATTACTAGCTGCGCCCATAGGTTTCATCCGCATAAGTTTCGATCCCGTGGGAATATCGGGATAAAAAGTATCCCATATGTTAATCCTGGTTAGAAACTGCCTGTGTGCCAAATTCTATCCAAATCCGTTCAGTAGTTTTGGCGTGAAAGAGTAACAAACATCCATCCATCCATACAAACTTTCACGTTTATAATATTAAGTAACTATATATGTAGTATATATATATATATAGTATAATATTAAGGATTAGGATAGGATGTACATAAACATATCTAGTCACTGTGCTGTACTAAGAGAGTATACTTTGAATAAATATTTTTTGATTTTGTGATCTTAAGGAAAAATCCCAATAATACTTTACCCGACCTGCAAATCGAACTCATGGTCCATTATGCGACCACGAGACCGAGGAGGAAGTCAGTTGTGTGGAAAAGTAGGAATCTTTTTTATTGCTGAATGGACCTGCTCTTGACCTCGATCACGCCTGATGGATGAGGTCTACGATGGAACGAGCGCGTCCAGAATAAAATAAAATCCAAGACCTTTCATTGGCCCATCGGCAACTCTACCATTGGGCTTTGTTTTGAGAATGGACTAGAGATTCCTGCCTATTGTTAGTTTAGTGGTCGCAAGCGTGGCTGCACAGCGTGTAGGTACTTGGGTTCGATCCCCCGGTCGGGCAGTGTTAATGGGTTTATCCATTAAGAAATTCTTAGAAGCAATCACGAGTCGACGGATTCATGACAATGAGCTCGCTTCCTATTACATTGGACTTGAACATAACTAGCGTAATATGGGTGCCCTGCCTACCTCTTGATGGAATAAAATATTTTAGCGATAAGACCGCCCATTGTGTCACCCCTCCTAAAATGTCTACATTTATATCTGTAATTTTTATGGTTTACATACATGATGTGATGTAGCTAAGTAATAACAAACACACGGGTCGATTGATCAGGTTAAGCTACGCTTGCCGCGGTTGGTGCGTGGATGGGTGACCATCTTTACATACCACGACCCCTCCGTGCCTCGGAAAGCACGTTAAATTGATGGTCCCGGCTGTCATTCATATGTAGATCTTTGACAGTCGTTACGGGTAGTCAGAATTCCGAAAGTCTGACAACCAGTCTTACCAAGCGGTATCGTATTACCCAGTAACTGGGTTGTGGAGGTCAGTTATGCAGTCGCTCGATGTAAAATACTGGTACTCAGATGCATCCGGTTAGACTGGAAGCCGACACCAACATAGTTCTGAAAAGGCTAGGCAGATGATGACATGCCTGATAAAGAATATTCTATCTATCTATCCAAAAGTGTGTATCTATCTATTTAAATATTATTATTATGGGAAAAAGGCGTTTGATTATGTATTTACAATGTATGTTATGATTTGTGGTTGTTTCCAGGATTAAAAAAATATACACGCAAGCCAAACCGCACGCCAAAACAAATAAATTAAATGGCGTGCGTTACATAAAACACAAAAGTATAAAATACTATCTGTTGCCCGCGACTTCGTCTGCTTAGCAAAATCAGCCTATAACGTTCCCACTGCTGGGACACAGGCCTCCTCACTGTGAGAGGGAGTGGGCCTTAATCCACCATGCCGGCCAGTTGGTAGATGTCATCATGTCTTCGAATTTTTGGTTCTAGAACATTCATTTTTGGTTTCCTCACGATGTTTTCCTTAGCCGTTTTGAGAGCAGTGGTGTTGAAATTATTTACGCAAAGAAAAGCGCCTGTTTGGGTTGGAACCCACGACCTACAACTCGTAAGTCGGGGCCGTTACAACTGGGTCACCACTGCTCCGCTTCGTGTGCTTGTATTTCGTAAAATACTAATATCCAGGATAAAAACTTTTTTGCAAAAAAAAAACCGACTTCCAAAAAAGACACTACAATGTGAAAATAACTTTAATTTCGGAAGTCGGTGGCAAACAACGAAAATGCGAACCCAACGATACCGACTTGCAAAAAAGTTTTTATTTTTCACTTCTAAGTTGTAATTTTCACCAGTAATTTTGGTTTAAAAAAACGATGTGTGGGCCCATAAAATGTGAGGGTTGCCCTCGATTTCTCCAGGATTCAATCATCAGATCCTGTCTTGGTGACTATGGGACCACTTCAGAAGTATCTTCTTTCGAACAAAAAAAGAATTTTGAAAATCGGTCCACAATTGGCGGAGTAATCGCGTAACAAACACAAAAAAAAAAAACATACCGTCGAATTGAGAACCTCCTCCTCCTCCTTTTTTGAAGTCGGTTAATAAAAAGTAGCACATATCCTTCTCCAGGTCCCAGGCTACCTATCTGTCAAGTTTCATAACGATCGGTTCAGTAGTTTAGGTGTAAATAGCAAGGTAATTGAGTAACACACTAACAGTAGCAATGGCTTTCATTTTGACAGTTCAACAACATTCATTGCGTTATTTACATTGTTGAATAGACAAATTTTTCGACAATATGAAGTAACGGATTAGCAGTATCCTTCAAAATCTTTCTGATTGTGATGGAAAGTGTGTTACGTAATCAGGGTCCAGGTAACAGACAGACAGGCAGACAGAAAGACAAGAAGTATGAACTAGAAGTGACTACTTTTCAAACAGGGATTGTATATAAATGTATGACTCATGTAATTACTGATTAGAATTTATTACAGTAGTCAACCAGAGTTTACACTAATAGGTATTCTGGTTTATTCAGTTTAATAACAGACCTTGCGTGGGAGGGTGTATTTCCAGGTATTTTAATTCCTTGTCGTATAGAAACGTTCAAATTGGAAAAAAATGTTTCAGATGCCATATTATGACGTTTTAATGCCATCAGGGTTCCAGTGTAAGAGAGAGACACCGTCCCTTTTTTGGACTGGAATTATGACGCATTATTCTTAACAAAGCTATGATAAATAGAGCAAAGTGGTCAAAGACTATGAGACTGGAACAAAAAGTTTTTTTTAAAGTTCAGTAGTCGGGAATCGAAACCATTTTTTATTTACCTATTGAAAAAATACAGATTTATTGTGACGGGACTTCAGGTCAAAAAACTTAAATTATGATTTAAAATAGAGTAAAGTGTTTTGGATAAAACTAATGTTTAAAATGTTTTGCGAAAAGTACCACCCTCTAAAAACATGATGATTCAACTTGAGGTCAGTTTAGTTGACCACAATATTACGAGAATTCGTTGTTGTCGTAATATTCCCCAGTAAGCAAAAGTATTCACAATCAAACAGCCTAAAATCATAAGGAAAAAGAATGTCAACAAATTTTTATAAGGCAATGGAAATATGACTCATTCCGTTGCAGCTTGCAACATCTAAATCAGGATATCTTCCAACACCAATAAGGCGCTAGCTATACGTCTCAAAATACTGATAACATCATAAAAAATAATAAAAATTTCACAACAAAAGCCAACCCTGAGACGTATGAGAAAAAAAAAATCCGCCAGCCATCTTAGCCGCTCACTCCCCGCCTGTCAGTTGGCATAAAAAGGCGGGAAACTCGAACCTTTGACTCAGTCTTGGTGCGGCGTTGACACGTAACTGTCAAAAAAGCGCGCGAAATCAACTCGTTCTTTTTTTAAATATTTTTTTTTTATATCGAGGTGGCATTCGTAAGGTGTTCTTGTTCAAAATGAAGTATTTCGTCGCGTTCGCCGTTTTCGCCCTCGCTTTCGCAGCTGAAGAGAAGAAGGAAGAGGAGAGGCCGACGACGTACAAGAGACTGATCCCGGCTGATGTGTTAAGAGGTCAGTGCATATTAAAATAAAATGTTAAAATTGGAAGGACGAACGTAAATTACGTGTGCCTCTAAAAAAGTTAAGGGTAATGTTGAAATTTAAAAAAAAGGGCGGTGTGTTGGAATTTGTTTAAATTTGTTTTTTATACTGGGTTATTAAAAATAAGGACCAAGATAATCACACAAAAACACCCTAAAGGAAACCCTAAATTACTGAATAATAATGACGAATTTTACTTGAATTCATGAATAAAATCTTTTCCTTTTTCTATGGAAAATAGCGATCATGAAAATGACGTGCAAAATATTTTTTACAAAATAATGAAATAAAAACTTCTTTTAGGAACTGGTACTGCAGTTTGTGAAAGGTAAAATGATATTTCGTTGGAAGAGTTGAACCAAATAATTCGCTACTGCCGAACATTCTAGTAGGTAGGTAGTAAAAGTTGAACGCTAAGTTACGGTCAACTTGCTTTAAGTAATCCGTTACAGCGATTAAGTCATTATTACTTAATTAGCAAAGTTACACACAAATATAAGTACGTAGGCCGGTTGGGTAAATAAAACTAGAGTTTTTTCAAGTTATACAGATTTTTGTAAAAAAAAAAGCTGGAAATAAATGCATTTCCATTCATTTTTATTATAAAAGCATTATGCTTTTGCTGTCAAAAACTGCTCACTTATAGCAAAAAAAAAAAACTACAAAAAATATATTTTTTCGTAATTTAATTGTAGCTAGCTTTTTTTTCCGGATGGGAAATCATCAAATGACCCCTCCCGCTCTGGGTGGAGCGGAAGGGAGTGTCAGACTCTTACTGACTAAACCACCACCCATGTTCCTTCCTTCGCCCATGTTCCTTCCTTCGCCCTTTATGTTCCGGGGTAGCGGTAACCCTTTCGGACAATCCCGCTGATTGTAGCTAGCTTGCAGTTATGTGTGAAAAGTTTATTATTTACTTTTTATAAATATAGGTAGATATATGAAACCTACCTATGTATACATTGATACAGACGCCAGCACATCAAGCTACTACAATCTGTCAAATTTCTTTAATAAATTTTCAACTTTATCGCTAAATCATTAAGGTTCAAGCAGGTCAAGCTACTCGAAACTGTCAAATTTTCCCAATCAACCTTGAACCTTAATGTTTTAGCGATAAAGTTGAAAATTTATTAAAGAAATTTGACAGATTGTAGTAACTTGATGTGCTGGCGTCCGTACAACAGACTAGAATAGTATCCATGTGCTGTTTATTATGTACAACAAAAAAAAATCAGATATAAATGTAGAGGTTCAAACTAATAGTAATCTCATCTAGTAGACTATCGAATTTATTATTTCTTTCTTTAATTAAAACGGAAGAAAGAAAGAAAGAAAAAACGAAAGAAAATAAATTAAAGCTTCGCATTGAATTGTTAGTATATTTTAGTCTCAGGAATTTGTCTTTAAATCTGCAGTCATATAATCTCATTGTAGTTGTTGTTATTATTTTTTAACCACAATAATAATTAAAACAGGCCCCTGCGGGTTGGCTTCGGCCCCTCGTACATCTTCTAAAGGTCAGAGAGCACAGGGCCCTGATATAAAAAAAATCCTCGACGTAGGCCTTATTTTCGAAAAGAATAACCAAAAAATTGGGCGCGAAATTACATTGAATATCTTTCTTTTTTAAATAATTTAACGATAATTACAACGATTGAAGATACCAATTTTGCCAATTGTTATTTTGTTTTGAGGTCTAATAACTATTTTTACAAGCTAACACTAAAATATATATACAAGTATATAATACAAAAAAATATATAGAAAAAGGCAGGAGCTCATTGGGCATCAAAAAATTCGTCAGCATCACTGTCAATGGTATAAGTGCCCAAAAGGCTGGCAGCATTACCACGTTGGATGGCAATGCTGATTCTTTGGGCTGAAAATAGGCCAGCCTTCTAGTTACGTGAAGAGTCAACCAACCGCTTGGCGATGTCCCGAAAAATTCGATGAGCACTCGGACCCCAAGGCCCTAGTGTTTCAACCCCAAACGGTTTATTTAAAGGTCTTATTTTAAGCAAGCTGACCTTTTAAGTACAGTAACCATTTTCTTGTTTAACATAAATCTTCGTAATTTATTTCCTTTTTATATTTATTACGAAAGCATAATAATTTTAATACATAAAACTACGTAAACTAGTCAATCGTCTTGTTTTATCGTTGCGTGTGTATTTGGTATGAAAAAAGTGTCACGATTACGCAACAGATGGCGGTAACGGACCAGTTGGTAAGACACAGGGCTGCCAATACATAGAAATGACATTACGAGTTTTCGAGAATAAACTGTCATTTTGATTATGCTGTCAAAAACTTATTTTTATATGTCAAGTTGAAAAGTGTTTGAAGTACCTATATTTTTATTAAAAAAAAAAAAATCTAAAAGGCAGATGAACAAAAAAGAAACGTAAATTAAACTATCATGTCCCTGCTGTGATTGGGTGATCAAAATATCAACAGCCAATCATCACTGGGCATTAAAACAGAACCAAAAATAATAATAATGAAAAATAAAAAAAATCAAAAGGAAAGAACGAAAAAGAAGAGGGTTTACATAGAATCCCAGTTGGTAATAAAGAATTTCAGTATCTTCCCATACATTTACAGAACACTATGTGCAAAAAAATTTGTACAGTAACTAAATATAGTACACTGGTAACCCTATTAACAATCGCAGTCACAGTAAGTGATTTAACAGCGAAATTGACGAATAGTCGGGTTTTTAACCAGTTTACTGTTTTATTGCGTGTAAACTGCAGTTCCTGATATAAGTAACACTTTTTTTTTTTGTGTAAATGACTGGATTACCCGATTGGGCATGAGTCAGTCTGCTAAAGGATTAGACTGACACACGACACTGACACACTGGGTGGCCAGATATTACATGTAGTAAACAATAATAATTCTTCAATGTCATCATCCACGGAATTATTTTACCCACTGCTGGGGATATTCCTCTCTTTGCTTGAGCCAGTCCCCACGGTCAGCGTCATCCGGATTACTGTTAGCCTACATCATCCCACTACAAGGCCTCTTCCTATGACTTCCAGCTCTTTCGGTCCAGGCCTGAAGTGGACCACCGTGGTTTGTTTTGTCCAGCTCGTCCCGCCATCTGCTACGGGTCATTCGGTTTCTATACTTTTAATGTAATTAGGTGAAAATTCGCGATGCAAGAGTTATATGCTACGAATTTGCTCTAGGACTGCTAATATTCTAATATTTTTGACGGCACGGTTGGCGCAGTGGTTAAGCGATTGACTGCTGCGCTGCGTGTCGCGGGTTCGATTCCCGCACGGAACAAATATTTGTATGACCTACACGTATTTGTTCCGAGTCTGGGTGTTTTTCTATCTATAATATGTATGTATTTACAAAAGAAAAATTGTATATAAGTAGTTTATCAGCCATCTTGTTACCATAACACAAGCATTAGGTTGCTTAGCTTGGGACAAATGGTGCTGTGTGAAATGTCCAGGGATTTATTTATTTATTTATTTATATTCTAGGTCTAAGCAAAAAGTATTAGCAATTTGAAAATAAGAAGAATGATAAAACCTAACCAAGCTCACGATGAAGACAACAAAATATCGTGTATTGATATAATTAAAACAAAGACCTTACATAACCATTTAAACAAAAAGAGGAAACAACAAAGAAGGTTAAAACAAAAATACAGAATTACATAAAATTAAAGTCACTAGGTCAAGGAGTGTGAGAAAAGCTCTGAGGCATAACCGGAATGGCAAAAAGTAAATAATAATAAGCATTCTGACCGTGACACTATTATTTAATCAAGAATTAAAGATGTTTAATTACTGTAAAGGTGATAAAGCTAGAAAGGAAGCCAACAATGAAACTGCTGCAGAAAGAGATGATAGTGGACATATAAATGAATCTCTTAACTAAGATGAAATGGGACAACATGATAATCATTCAATTGTCTCTTGTCTCTTGTTAGCAAACCAACATGCAACCAAAAATTCGAACATTGGACAATCACCAATCCGCACATGGGTGGTGAATTACAGCCCGTTCCCTCAGAAAAACCAGAGATCTGTGTCCCAGCAGTAAGAACGTTAAAAGCTGATGATGATAAAGATGAAGAATCTTTAAATTATTTTTCTATGTCATTATAATCCTGTAGCCTTTTCAAAAATATTTTAAAGTCTTTTTCTAGTGTATCAAGGTACCGCTGAATGTCTGTATTTTTGCATGAAACGACTGACATTTTAATCTCTGAATCCTGCACACAAAATATTATCGTAAGGTTAGCTAGCAATTATCATAACTGACATCTTCATCTAAGTATCTAGACTTAGACTATTGTTAGTACCTTTCCTTCTATCAGTAATCCTACATTTCCTGATTTGCTTAATAAATCAGTCTGTTTGCCTATACTTTTGTCTAGCTTCAAAGTTTAGCTATAGTTTCCTATCTAGTACTCTTTAGCAAGATTACATCTGTACCTATTAGTACCACACCTATCTTTCTTCTTTGCATCTGTACGGTTTTTTCAATTACATCGATGAATGTAATTCATCTTATATTTATTTCTATAACTCTTTTATTGATTTCTATAACTCTTTTATTGATTTCTCCTATATCTTTTATAATCCTTATTCCATCTTTCTTAGCCCTATCCGCTATACCTTAGTCCTTAGTATCATTCTGAACTCTGAACTGACATTTAGAATCTAGATCAGCCGCGCCTTTAACAGATTGTGGCTTATTAATCTATAATTCGATCTAACTCTAGTCTTGCCTAACTAGTTTATGGTTCGGTCACGACTCAGACTGAAAGCATTAGTATCGAAGTGTTATATAATCTTTTTAGTGATCTTTTTCTAAAGACTCCTTAGGCATCATTATGGTTTACATTACTGTGGTTGGTGTTACCATTAAATTGTTCCGACAGTGATTGCAGTCACAAAGTCTGATTCACACGCAATGGCTTTCATTTTGACAGTTTAACAACATTCATTGCGTTGGCAGCATTGCCACGTTGTACGGTATTGGTGATTTTTGTTATAGCGTTCTGCACATGAATTAAATGGATGTTCAAAAATTATCTGATGGATTTAGAGTGCATACCGAACTTGCCTGTGGGATCAGGGCGTGCCTTCATCATTGATATGGATCAGCTTTGATTGGTTATTGGACGTAAGAATGCATACGAGTGTTCTGTGTATTTATGTTAAGCGAAGCTGCATTCCGATATAGAACTACAAAACATGCAATTATCAGTACTATATCCCAATAGGGGAACCCATCGTTACTGGTATTGCCATAATCACAACGTTTGGCAAGCTGATGCTATCACTATGCTAATATCAGGCTATTCAGCGTCGTTATTAGAGCATAGCTAGCTTTCCTGATATTATGAGATAATTTTTTACATAGTTTCATCTTTCTACATAAATAATACGTTGAAAGATTACTGGCATGGCAAATTCAAAACATCGCTTGGAATTTCTAACTTTCAAAATTCGGACTAAGAGAGTGATGAATTTAAATGTTGACGGATGAAGGAAAAACTCTGCCTGTCCCAGCCGCCATTTTGGTCGTCCATTGTCTTTTAGTTACATTTGCAATAATTCTGTAGGTTCTTTAAACATCACTTCGAAATTCGAACGGTGTCTCGTTGTGAATCCGCGATGATTTACTTTAAAAACAAATGAGTTCTCTTTCGGATTGTGTGCGCTGACTTGAGTGAGGTGAGCAGTGAACTTTAATGACGCTTCCTTCGATTGCTCAACTGCCCTTCAGTTATCATTGCATAGTAATATCATTATGGCTGAAGGGAAGTGTCGTAAGCAGGATTCTCGCTGTTAACCTCATAGTAGAAATTTGTCGCAATTTGTAGGATGTTTGGTAATGTTTTCTGTCGGTTAAGGTTTGCTGGTCGGATGGCGATTAGTAGATTGTGTTTTTAAACAGTAATAATAGTACTTGCATTGGTTTTTGTGTTTGTTTGAATTTTTGCGTTTATTTTTCTGATTAAGTACATTAATTTTGCACAGTTAAGTAGGTACTTACTAACTTTTTCTTCCACTGTGAAAAGAATAGTTAAGACCAATCCTTCTAATTTTAGTTATATTTGCAATATGCTGACTGGCTAATATTTTTCCCACGATAACTCGAATAAAAGGGGAATCTTCACGAAACGTCCAACGTTAGTCGGGATTTAGCAAAATCCCTAGTAATTTAGTAAGCCTAGGTTCGTATCTTTAACCATAGCTAAATAAACTTGGCGTTCTGTTTCGGAGATCAGAGGCGGATCAAATAATTTCTTAACCTGATTTTTTCAGAGACAATATATTTTTAATAGTTTTTTATAATTGTTCCTCTCAACCAAAGCACCTGCCATCTAATTAACACCCTTGGTTGACTGGTAGAGAATGCCTAATGCATTAAGTCCGACATTGTACCTTTTTGAGTTCGAAAAGTTTAAATAAATAAAATACTCTTTGAATGCATATACTCCTTCGTTTCTCGGATGAACATGGCTACCCACCTAATAAAGACACTAAAACTGATTCACAGATAGATATGACTGAAATATTAATTGTAAGATGATTGCTGTATTCCTGGCTCATTGCTACTAATATCTGCGATTTCACTGCGCAAGCGCAATCCACTTTCATTTATACATACTCTTCCGTAAACCGCGATCTGAGCGATAATCTATTATTTATGATATAGTAAATGTCTTTTTGTAATATAATGTCACGCTTGTTTCGCTTGAAGAGGTAGGCAGAGGTGTATGGCACATCTATGTTCTGTCAGTTATGTTTAAGTCCCATGAAATGCGGGTTTCTGTTAAATGAAATTCATTTAGAGCCGGTTTTTTGATCCGTAGTTAATCAATTTTTAGTTTATCTAATGATTTAATATCATTGCTAATCGTCAAATCATTAACTACCTATTAGTTAAAAAAATAACCATTAGATAAACTAACAATTGATCAAAAAAAACACATTTTGCAAAAAATTTAACCATTAGTTACCATTATTATTATTTTTAACTATTGGTTGAGTTTAACTACGTATAAAAAAATCGGTCCCATGTGAGTGAAAAATTGTTACTGCAGCACTGTTGACTGTACTGAAAGGCAAAAACTAAGAAAAAACAAATCAAAAAGAAAAAAAAAAGCAAAGTCAGCAATGTTGGCAGTTGTCTTAGTTGCACTGAAAGATAAAAATAATGAAAACTAAGAAAAGAAAAAACAGGAAGTCGATTAAAAAAAGAAAAAAAAAAACAAAAAGTAAGATGAAAAAAGCGAAATTTTATTGAGTTACCTAACTACTACTTATAGAAAAAAGAACATAAACAAGTTCCGCTGTTGATTGAACGATAAACCAATTAAAGCAAATGATTTTTATGATGCGGGTGTCATTCAAATATAATTTCATGACTTTATTAAAACGATTCATCCAATGAATTTCAATAAAGAAATTCATTCTTGTATTATGTTTCTTTAAATTGTAACAATAACTGTTAAATACGTAATTTCTATCGTGGAAGCCTGTGTATTGAAATAAAAACTACTAATGAACTGGGATCTAAGAAGTTCTATAGAGGAAAACATCGCGAGGAATTCTCGATTTGAATCTAAATATTTGTAAAGTCATCCAATTCGTCTATAATTATTTTATACGATGACAAGTTCTTATTTGTCAAACTATCAACGATTGATTGTCAATTTGTGAAAGTACTAATAAAAAGCTGAACGATTTATTTGTGAAAGGCTGTTTACAAATTGTAATTAGATTCATCTTTCGCACTTTCTTACCCAATTAGTCTAGACTGGAAAGTAGGCATCACGCTTTTTTTAAAAACATCAGAATGATAGTACATTGTCTATGGATTTCGGACAAAAGCCAGTATTGGTCACACTTTTACTCAAGCTATAAAAAAATGAATGGCTGACGCAATGATTCCATTTACAAAAGTTCATTGTTATGACAGATATTCAAGATGGCTGCTGTTTCAAAAATCGAATTGCAAAGATTGTAACTTGTTTATTGTTTCTTTTGAAATAACGGACCTTTTAAAAATAGGGCGGTGACCTTAAACTAGGGTTGTCGTTAAAAAGTTTATGAATATATATTATTATTTCAGGACTGTTGTCAATAATTATTACTAACAATTAAGTGGCAGGAACATCGACGCGCTACCTGTTGCCGTGGACTCAGTATATACATGATTCTGAAATCTACTGCGCTGAAATTATTCGTCAGTTATAAAAAAAAAAAAATGCAGTTCCGTCCATTTTGACCGCGCACTTTTCTATGAAACAGTTTTTTTTTTATAACCGACGAAAAGTTTTTACGCTTGGGGTCTAGAATCATATGCTGGATTCATGGTTTCCGTTTCCGCGTCGATGACCCTGCCAACCTGTACTATGACTACCTATGACTGTAATAAATTATGACTCTAATAATCATCGAAAGCGTTATCAAATAACACTTTTTTTATTAGCCATTAATGTCCCTCTGCTGGGAAAGGCTTCCCCACTCTCTTTTCACCTGTCTCTGGCCAGAGCTGCCAAATAACACTTGATTTTCTGTTTTACTCATCACGCTCAGTAATAAAACCAGCCGATCGATTCTGTAAAAATCTCACCGTGAAAAGTTAGGTGAATTGAGCTTAGAGTGAGCTGTCAATAGTATCAATCCATAGCATTAGTTGGAATGACAGCTCACTCCACGCTCACTTCACCTAAGTTTTCACGGTGAGATGGTTACAGAATCGCACTGCTGGTACAGGTTTTTATTTTAAGAAAAAGTAATATAAATCCCATGTTCCTTTATTTAAGAACAGCAATTTGATCGACACAAAACTAATGAAAAAACGCCTTTATAAAATCGTTAAGTAACCCTATAATGCATTGACTTTTTTGGGCACCAAAACCGGTCGTGAAGCGAAACGCGAAATTTATCTTTTTTTGTATCTTTTTGAATGAGTTACATGACCTGAGTGAGGAATGATTTAATTTTATAACTATAATTATATGTAATTTTAAAGTTTTCATGTACCAAAATGTTAATTTAGTTTTTGTTTTAAAGTAACCGTTGCACAGATAACATAATTTATGAATCTGTTTTAATTATAACGGATTAAAACAGCTAATTATGTTTAAAAGACTAACTGACTAATTATATAAATAAAAACAAAAGGATATTTAGGCGTCAAAGTATTCGTCCGCATAACTGTCAACGAGAAACATGCCCAGAAGACTGGCAGATATTCTTTGGCCAAAGAACGACCCGAAATTAATTAATAAATTTAGTACCTAGTGTAAATAGTTAAGAGATTATGAAAATAATCTCTTAACTATTTACACTAATAATGTTTTGGTAATGTTTTGGTAATAATGTTTTGGTTTGTGTCTTCGCATGCCTTTGGCTAAAAATTCTAAGACATGTGACATCTACCAACCCGCACTGGGCCCACGTGGTGGATTACGGCCTATCTCTCACAGAGAGGAGGCCTGTGTCCCAGCACTGGGAATATTATAGCCTATGCATTTGGCTACTCAGAGCTATCAAATATATTTTAAAAGGAGGTGATAAACTGCCTCGTTGGTTCAGTGGTCGCAAGCGCTTCTGCTGAACATGTGGTCCTGGGTTCAATTCCTGGGTCGGGCAAAAGTTTTTTTTTTAGAAATTTCTCAGTAACAGCACAGAGTCTGGATTTGTGCCTGGTTGATGGCAATACGATCACCCCCTGTTACATGGTACTTAAACATAACTTACAAAATGTGGGTGTAGGTGTACCTCTGCCTAACCCTTCGAGGAATACTGGCGTGGAATATTCTGTTTAAGTTTGATGTTTAAGTAAAGTTAAGTAAGTCGACCTCGTTAATTCAAACTGCATAACTTAACTACATCAACAGCAAAGCCCTAGGAGAATTCTAGATACTTTCAAGGTCCAAGCCGTTCACTTTTGAATGATTTTATTTATTATGTATGAGTCAACATCTTTTTATTATCATTACGCCTCTTACGTTTTAAGGTCACCAGGAAATGAGCTGGAATTAAATAATGGAACAGTTTCGTTACACTTCTCGGAAAGTTTAAAAAAAGCGATGTAAAAGATACGTCGTGAATTGATTTTTATTTTTTATCTGAAACTCGAAGCATTTATTTTATTGAAATAGGTACGTCTGAATTGTCAAGGAGTCGGTCAGTCGGAAGTATGAAGCTATACCCTGTCCATTAGGGAAACCGTTTTTTGACAGATGGAACTAGTGATTGCAGCAACACACAATACATTAATTGATACACGTACGGTATTATAATATCCGTAAGAAGCCATAAATAAGATAATTCAATAAGATAAGGTAGTTTATATATTTCTTTTATTACGCATTTTAAAGTTAACTTTTACATAATCTGGAATAGTTACGTTTTAAGACAGATGTCAAAAAACGGTTAAACTAATGGACAGGGTATAGTCGTACATTCCAAACCGCAGTAGGTACCTATGGAAAAGAACGGGCAAGAAACTCCTTGGACACTCTTTTAAATTATATTGTAGTTACAAAAAAACGGCTTAGAGTGGCGAATTTAATTTACAGAAGAAATTAGTTCCTATATTCATTTATTTATTCATTTAGATGTTGCTTAAGTCTTTCTAGTCTTATGTAATGTTATGTAAATAGGCATAGAGCACTCTTGTCGTCAAGTCAAGATTTCTCTTGTTTGTTTGGTGAATATTTGTGTACTTTCTAACCGCATAGTGTTAATGGTCGATTTTCAAAAGATTTATGGGATTCCCCTTCAAGGTGTCATCATCTGCCTAGCCTTTTCCCAACTATGTTGGAGTCGGCTTCCAGTCTAACCGGATGCAGCTGAATACGAGTATTTTACATGGAGCGACTGCCTATCTGACCTCCACAACCCAGTTACTGGGTAATACGATACCCCTTGATAAGACTGATTGTCAGACTTTCGGGCTACTGACGACCGGTAACGACTGTCAAAGATCCACGAATGACAGCCGGGACCAACGGCTTAACGTGCTTTCCGAGGCACGGAAAGCTCGTTAAGCCCCCCCCAGTTAGATTTATGGGATTCCCCTTCAAGGTGTAAGGGTAATTATTACCAGCAGGAGTGAAAGGTATAATTTCAATCTAATAAAATTGCTGATAAATTTGCCACTTTTTTACATAACAACATAACATCGGTTGTATTCCCCGAATGGTTAGGCAGATGTGTAACTATAGCTCATTCATTTGGTCAGTTATGTTTGAGTCCCATTTAAACTTATTGCTCCAGGCACTGAGCTGCTACCGAGAGATAACATTCCCCTGACCTTTTCTGAAGACCTTTTCGCGTTTTTTCCTCAAGTCTTTCAATTCACGTTCACTTACAAAATGCAGACCACAGAGTTTTTACGTAATTCACGATTGTGAACGCGCCTTCACGGATAGTTTTTAAAACTCTTTCGTAATTATTCTGTATCTTAATCTCATTGTAATTCTAATGGCTGCAAGTGACATCATTTTGGTGCGTGTCCATTCAACGGTTCAAGAGTTACGCAAAAAAAAGATATCTTGTTCTTTCGAGACGCAGCAGCGTAAAAGATTCAACTGAGCTGTTGAAGGGTTGTGTAAAAGATAGGTCGTTTTTGGTCCGTTGAAACGCAATAGTAAACGACTTGTTAATGCAATATGATTGCCCCGATTACATGGCCAAATGCGGGTGTTCTTGTTGAGCGGGCTGTGTTCGGAATTTCTCTGAAGGATAAGATCAGAAATTAAATTATCTGGAAAAGAACCGGAATTACCGACATAGCTTGCAGAGTAAGCAGGCTGAAGTGTCAGAGGATTGGCCATGTTTGTCGAAGGATCGACACCTTTGACTACCCATTCACGGAATATAGGTAGGCGTGATGTTCCACTACATTAATGCCTGGTTTACAATATTTAAAGGTACACTATTAAACCTTACGTCAATGCAGTCAGGCAATAAAGTTCAATGCTGACCCATCTCAAAATGTCAGCAGTCAAGATATATTATTACAAAGTAATTATTTACTCGTATATTTTAAGTGTTTGACATTTGAGGTTTACGGGTAATAAGTGCATAACCCTAGTAAAATTAATTCCAATAATATCACGACTGTAATCCGCGAAGGGTTAGGCAGAGGTGTGCCTACAGTACATCCACATTTCGCCAGTTATGATTAAGTACCATGTAAAAGGGGGCGAGACTTTTGCCATCAATCGGGCACAGATCCTGACTCCGGGCTGCTACTGGCAAATTCCTGATGGAATACCCCAATAACACTTTGCCCGACCTGGGAATCGAACACGGGATCTCATGCTCAGCAGTACCCCTTGCGACAACTAGACCGATGAGTCAGATGGAAATTTTATAGTAATTTTACATAATGCGATTTGAATTTTAATCAGAGCAAAAATTAACATATGGTTGTTGACCCTGACAAAGAAGTTCACCTTATCTCTTTAAGAGGTTTGCGTAAAAGGTGACTCAGAGAAAATGTCACGAGCATAACAGCGTCCTCTTGTCTCATTGTCATCTGCTTAGCCTTTTCCCAACTATGTTGGCGTCAGCTTCCAGTCTAACCGGAAGCAGCTGAATACCAGTATTTTACATGAAGTGACTGCCTATTTGACCTCCACAACCCAGTTACTGGGTTGTGGAGGTGTCAGACTTTCGGGTTTCTGACGACCCGTAACGACTGTCAAAGATCCACGAATGACAGCCGGGACCAATGTCTTAACGTGCTTTCCGATGTACGGAGGGGTCTTGGTTTAAGAAGATGGTCACCCATCCACGGACCAACCGCGACAAGCGTAGCTTAACCTGATCGATCGCCCGTGAGGCTGTTATTACTTAGCCCCTCCCCCCTCCCTAGTAAGCTCTCTAGGTTTTAATAACAAACATAGATAATTATATATCTATTAAGTGTTACTAACCTTACCATTTAAAATTAGAAGGGATGACATTTAATTCAACATTTTATCCAAATGCAACTTGCAGTTTTTGCTAATTAATTCAATTCGAGCAAGGCCACGGCAAAAGCGGATTAAGTAACAAAGGAAGTGACATTTAAATTGACATTTCGTTTTTTATTCGGCGGTGAGTGGTGACAGATGTCAACCAGCTGTCAGTCAGGTAAAAATAGAATTCCGTTTACAAAAAAAGAAATTGATATTTTGATTGTTGCATTTCGTGCAAGTTTTTTTTATCGTTTTTTTTTCGAAATTCGAACAGTGTCTTGTTGTTCGCGATGATTTACTATAAGAACATATGAGTGTCGCTTTCGAATTGTGTGCGCTCACTTGAGTGAGGTGAGCAGTGAACTTTACAGACGAGCATTGCAACTGAGCCTCCATTTTAACCAAATCCGATAAACAGGCCTTGTTTATCACGATCGAATGCACGATTCGCCTGAACAACTACAAAACCTAGGTCATGCTAACTTTCTCCTAGGAAATAAATCCGATCTTCAATGACATTTAGCAGCAATTGTCGCGACTGAACCTTCCTGTATGCCTTTCACTGTTACTGGCTGTTAAAACCACAGTAACCTACTCGTATTGAGAATTAAGGAAATAAGCTTTATGTAACTTGAGTCGGAATAAGCGGATATCCTGAAAGTAGTTGTTTCAGAATCGATTTCTCAATTGTTTTTTGACATTATTTGTGTTTTTACGACTAATAAGATATGATGATAAAATGTTATTATTATGACAGTTAACCTACCCGCCCGCCCCTAGCCCCCTTGCTTAGCCTTGTGCCCTATCAGATGATAAGGGCACAAGTCTTAAGTTATCAACCGGCCACAAATTCAGAGTTGGCTGCTACTGAGAAATTCAATACGACACTTTTCCGACCATTGTTTTTAATGCTGTACAAAAGTGTTTAAATTATAAATTAATGGAGTATCTGAGATCGTTTGCTTATAAAGTTACAAGTTAAATAGTTAAGCGACTAAGTTATAAGTAAAGTGTATTTAAGTGCTGTGGTCGCATTTGGCGGTTAACTTGCGGTTTTGAAGTCATAGAATGAAGTATTTAAAGTATTGCTTAAGTTTAATTGATGTTAAATACAAAAACAAAAGGATATTTAGGCGTCGAAGTACTCGTTCGCATCGCTGTCATCGATGTTTATATTTTTTTAAGTAGGTTACATAATTATGATCAAATATCTACTAATGATTCCATCCAACTGGGGCATGGCCTAGGATGGCTAATTAGATAAAATCGAGTTAAATGGGGGATAGGAAATATATATGTGACACTATTTCCCAAATCCATATTCAAAATCCTTCTAGAATTCCATATTCGTTATCAACGGATAAAAACCATAATCAAAAATGTACGTTCCATAATTCATGTTCAAAAATCAACGTTTTTAATCCACGTTCGAAAGTCAAAGCATGCAACCGTCTGGCACGTAACATAATGCATATTGCAATAGGCTGCTCAAAAAAGGATACTAAAAATGGACCGCGAGACGACTTTACTTACGCAACTATTGCAAAAGTTAATCCATCGTCGGATTAACTGGTACGGACAGAAACAAGGTTGTCACGTCACGTCGGGGAACAAGAAATGTCACGTTTGACGCGTGACTTGAATTTTAAAATTGTTTGAGTGAAGATGAGAGCGTAATATTATTTTAAGCTTGCCAACAGCCTCTGTGTATAATAAAGCTTAGGAATAGGTAAGAATAGCTTCGGACTTAGACAATACCGCACTGGGCCCGCATTGTGAATTACGGCCCACTTCCTCTCACGGGGAGGAGGTCTATGTCCCAGCAGTGGAAACATTAAAGGTTGATTTTGCTTGCACAGTCGCCAATTACAGGATAACTGTCACTTATTCCCAGAAATAAAATTCTTGTCAGATGAAATAGATGTGACTAAAAGAGTGATGAATTTAAATGTTGACGATGTAGGAAAAACTCGGCCTGTCCGAGCCGCCATTTTGGTTGTCTATTGGCTACATATTGGCAATAATTCTAGTAGGTGTTATTTTCTAAACATTCGAAATTCGAACGGTGTCTCGTTGTGAATCCACGATGATTTACTTTAAAAACAAATGAGTTCGCTTTCGAATTGTGTGCGCTCACTTGAGTGAGGTGAGCAGTGAACTTTACAGAACAACAGGGTGTTGAAATATCTGTCCCCTCGTTACAATGAATTATTATGGTTAAGCAATTATGCACTGTGTTGCATTGTAACAAGCCTGGTCCTCGATGAGGCAGCCCTACGTCGTCCCACATAGACAATCTAGATGTATGAGGTAGGTACTTTCACTTTCGTAATGTCTTAGTGCCTTCCGGCTGCACTAAATCCAAGCTTACACTTTAATATCATAGGTAATAAGTATAGTTTTATGGTATAGGTAGATATTAAAGGTCATTAAAACAAGCACTATTTAAATTAATTTTTTTTTTCATCAGTCTCTGTTTTTACATTGTTTGTCTCTGGTAACCACAGACAAACAATTTTGATATCGACAAAAAAAAAACTGATAACGTTATTTTAAGGATGTAAGCCGTATCGACATGTAAAGGATGGTCACTTGGTCACCCATCCATGAGCCGGCCGCGCCAAGCGTAGCTTATTCTTCGATCAACTCGTGCGCCAACGAGCCACGAGCGATTCACAATCGTATGACACATTCAACAAAAACATAAAAATAATGGCTCCTAAATCTAAATCATTTAGCACCAACTACCTACCCAGAAGGACCGCATTCAACACATTTAAAATGACTCACAGACCACAGTCATAAAATTACAGACTTGCACGAAAATATGAGACAAAAGAGCATTCGCTGTTAATAAGGAAACAGACCACAGTTAGAAAATTGTTTTAAAACTAGAATGACCTAGAATGTCTTTTGTCTATTTTAGGATTTCGTCCTGTCCTAACTTATTTAGGTATACTCTGTCCAGTTAACCGTTTTTTGACAGATCGAACTAGTGAGCAATTATATATTTTTTTTGACAAAAGTGATACACAAGCGGTATTATAATGTCTGTAAGAAGTCCTAAATAAGATAATTCAATAAGAGTAGGCAGTTTATATATTTATTTTATTACGCATTTTAAAGTTAACTTTTACGTATCTAATCTGGAATATGTACGTTCTAAGGCAGCTGTCAAAAAACGGTTAACCAAATGGACAGGGTATAGACTTCGTCCGCATGAAATATGTTCCCCAGACCCATCGTTTCGCATCGCATCGCCCGGCCGCGCTATTACTTCATTTCGGCTCGGCTCCTAAGAGTCGCAGCGTGATGATAGCTTCTTTTATAATTTTGCTATGAATTGCAAAACGATTTTTTCAAGCACACCTGGTAGTTCCGGTGCGTCTGCCATATAAGCCACGAGCCCCTCAAGTATCGTAAGAATCTACAAGTAAAATCATAGTATAACCAGCCTTAATGTTCCCACTGCTGGGACACAGGCTTCCTCTCCGCCATAATCCACGGTTTCTTCACGATGTTTTCCTTCACCGGTTTGAGAGCAGTGGTGATGAAATTTACACAATGTAAAGTGCCTGCTTGGGTTCGAACCCACGACCTACAACTCGTAAGTCGCGGCCGTTGCTACTGGGCCACCGGTGCACCAGTAAAATCATAATAAGTGTCTATTTAGGTAAACAATAATCACAGCATTGTTCCAAGACACACCGAAACTAGGTAGCCACATAAAAATTCACTTCGCGACTTCAATTCTATTCATACAGCTCCGAAAAATGCTAAAAACGCTATTCATTTGTTTCTATTTGTATGGAAAATTCACAGGCGCCAATCATTTTTGTGGTTATAAACACAATTGGAGGTTTTGTTAAATTCTGCGCGTTTCTGGATCAGGGTCAGTGCGTGTGAGTGTGTGTGTATTGTATTGTATGTACAATGAGTTGTGAAAGGCTGGTTCGAATGGAAACTTTTGTTGACGGTAACCTAGTTAAAAAAGAAAATAAAATCAAAAGTCATTGATTAAAATTATACCCTGTCCATTAGGTTTACGGTTTTTTGACAGCTGTCTTAGAACGTACAAATTAAAGATTACGTAAAACATAACTTTAAAATGCGTAATAAAATAAATATATGTATAAACTTAACTAATCTTATTGAATTATCTTATTTATGGCTTCTTACAGACATTATAATGCCGTACGTGTATCAATCAATGTATTGTGTGTTGCTGCAATCACTAGTTCCATCTGTCAAAAAACGGGAGAATCAGCACTTTTTGAACGTCAAAATTACATTTGACAGTCCCCCAAAACGCCCGCCTTTCACCACTTCCTAGTGCCTCCCAGTGCTTCCTAGTTCTTGGTTGAGCTATGCCTAATTATGGATTGAAGATTTAAGTTTTTCGAGAAAGTACCGTTAGATTTCAATCGCCTGTGTCTTTTAGTCTGTGCTAAATAAATGTATTTTCTTTCTTTACCTACAACATTTTTGTTAAATTAAAAACCTTAGGGGCTCGTGGCTATGTAATAACAGTTGTTCGACCAGGTTAAGCTACGCTTGCTGCGGTCGGTCCGTGGATGCGTGCGGACGGGGATGAGACCCCTCCGTGCCTCTGAAATCACGTTTAACCGTTGATCCCGGCTGTCATTCTTGGATCTTTGACAGTCGTTACGGGTCGTCAGAAGCCCGAAAGTCTGAT
Source organism: Apamea monoglypha (assembly GCA_911387795.2). Lineage (NCBI taxonomy): Eukaryota > Metazoa > Arthropoda > Insecta > Lepidoptera > Noctuidae > Apamea > Apamea monoglypha. The sequence continues at coordinate 5,599,318 of OU426942.1, read as the reverse complement.
AACCAGTCTTACCAAGGGGTATCGTATTACCCAGTAACTGGGTTGTGGAGGTCAGATAAGCAGTCGCTCCATGTAAAATACTGGTATTCAGCAGCATCCGGTTAGACTGGAAGCCGAGCCCCATATAATGGGAAAAGGCCAGGCAGACGATGATGCAAAGTTTAGGTAAAGTTCTTTATAAAGCTTAGTTTACACATTTTTTTCCTTTAATGCTTAGGCTGCTAACAAAACATAATTATACCAATTCATAGATCTTAATTATCATTGCCTATAAAATTCCAATTTATGTACTTTCAAGATATATTACAGACAAAACTCATTATATTTAGAAATCATAGCTCTTTAGTGCAGATATTAGAAAGTAGCCTCCTAGGCAGCTGGTACAGAGTTCAAATATTTGTGTTATGTTGTGTAGGTATGTTTAAATGGAGTAAGGCTTGTGTCAATGTTTGCTTGGTATGTTAAATGATAAATAAAAATCATTGTTATGTCATAGGCATGTCTTTGTATGACATAAGCGTTTTCGTAGAGCCATGGTTTTTTTTTATATATGGCATCTCGCAGGTCAACCTAGGAGGTTGACGGCTGCTTTACCGGGCTTGTCTGTGGGTGCCTCAATTAAGGCCTCAAAACTTAAAAAATAAGCGACTATGCGGTAAGAGCATCCCCTGTGGGGTATGGACCTTGGCTTAGGGCGTCGCTGGCAGAGGGCAGCAAGGGACAGGTTGGATCGGATTAATTAGGACGATGAATTTTTTTGTAAATGTTATGTTATACTCATTTTCGGTAACATGAACGTTTTAATAATCAATGTCATAATTTCAAGGTCTGATTCCATCACAAAGCGGTGAAAACACGTTTTCTATTAAAAAAAAAAAAACTCAACTTCCAACAAATAAATTCTTTTCAGCCAAAAATTTTCAACATTCCGATCAAAAAATTCCACTTTCCGACCAAAATCTTCCACCTTGACAGAATACTCAAAAACCTTTTCATCTTTCCAGACTTCCCCGGAATGTGCTTCGCATCCACTCGCTGTGCGACCGTCGAGCCTGGCAACACCTGGGACTTAGCCCCCTTCTGCGGCCGCAGCACCTGCGTCGTCAGCGAGGACCAGCCCCCCAGGCTGTTGGAGCTGGTTGAGGACTGTGGTCCATTGCCGTTGGCCAACCCCAAGTGCAAACTTGACACTGGTAAGTGGCGAAAACCGAAAATGAAAATATAGCTGGAAAAACTTAACAGTTGCAGGTCATTGGTTCGAACCCAGACATCCACTGACCAGACATACTTTACTTTTTGCAATTCATTTCCTAACTAACTCTTAAATTGTGTGAAGAAAAACATTGTGAGGAAACTGACATTTTCAGGGGCAAAACATTCAAAGATATTCGGCGTCCACCAACCAGCGGGGTAATTGGGTAAAACACTAATAGTAGCAGTGGCATTTTGACAGTTCAACAACAATCATTGCGTTATTTACGTTGTTTAACAGACAAATTTTTGGAACATATGAAGCAATGGATTAGCAGTATCCTTCCATTTGATTCAAATCGGGATCGACATTGTGTAACGTGATTAGGGTACTGCAATGGGCCCATGTAGTGGACTTCGGGCCATTCTCTCTCACAGAGAGGAGGCTGGCGTGATACTAAAACTAGAACAAAATGCCCACGTAATGTTGAAACTAGAGTTAAAAAAATGTATGATCACATCGATGTCATGCTGAGTTAGGAGCCTTTTGGCCTCGTATAGGACTTTCTGTTTCATTTTACCTTTTATTACTTTTTTTTTTTAAATATAATTTATTCTATTTTTATTTTTAACTGTGTTTAGTTTAGTTTATAATCCTGTACGAGTCGCAATAAATACTTTTTCTTTCTTTCTTTCTTTCCTTCTTTCTATGTTATTTATGAAACAACAGTTTCATTCGTATTGATTTTGCTTCAAGTCCCCATTATTCTATTTCTATAACCTACTGTTCTATTCAAATGACTGTCAATTGACAATGCCTTTACACCAGAGAACAAAAAACAATTATATTTATATGATATTCTTCTTCATTTTCAGACAAGACCAACAAGACCGCACCTTTCCCTGGCTGCTGTCCGATCTTCACTTGCGAAGAAGGTGTGAAACTGGAGTACCCTGAACTCCCCACTCCTGCCCCAGAAGCGGAGAAGAAAGAGGAAGAAGCTAAGAAGTCATAAGAAGTTACCAGAAGTTAGGGCATTTTACAATAACAGACAACACTACCGTCTTGCACAATAACGCAACGTAATTGGTCACGTACCATGAGATAATTTAAATGCTGGATTCTCATTGGCTGATTATTTTTATAGAGATGGGAAGGTAAAATGCCCGGGATACGTTTTTTATCGATAAAACGTATGAAATTGGTCTCAAAATATTCCTTAAATATACCAAATTTTTTATAACTGTTCTGTTTGACTGGAATAAGTTTTGACCACGAAATGTTAATTAAATTTTTTATATGATTATTTTTTTTTGTGAAAATGCTATTTTTTCTTGCCTTTTCGGTAAAAATCCAACTAAACGATCCTTGATTTTTATCAGTTTTTAGTAAATCAGTCATGCAGAACATATTTTCGTGGTTTGTGAGCACGTTTTTGGTGTGACCGAGTCACAAAAGAGTTCAAAAGTAGATTTCTATTTCCTGTTCTTTATTAACTTTACAAATGAATCTGATAACAGTTGGTTTAGTCATCGTGCGACAATAGAAAGCGTTTGTTGACACAAAAATGCATGGAACGCTGTTTGTGATTTCGCGCTGTTGAGAAAATTTAGAAAACAGAAAAAAAAATCTTTATTATTTTCTTTTGTGAATGGCGTTTTAACGCAATAAAAATTGTTTTCTTAAAAAAAAAGTTTTTGTAAATTTTTCCAACCGTGTGTTTTGTTTTTAGAAGTTATCGGCTTTTTTACTTGAATACCTACCTAATTATAATACTTTGTGATATTGATAACATAAATATAAATAGAAAAGTTATTCAATAAAAAATACAAAATTTCTATATTCTTTTTTTTATTTCTTCCTTCATCCATTCCTGAAATCCTAAGTTTACTGCAGAATGCTAGATATTAAAATATCTAGAAAATAATAATGCCAAAGTAATTAATGCACATCCACAATAACCAAGAGGAAAAAATAAGACGCCGCTGGCTGTCCAGGGAAGCTATGCCATCCTGATATAGCGGTCTAATCAGACGTTTATTACGCCTGGACAGGAACGGCCAGCGCCTGGTGATGGGGGCCATCACGGCACACTGCTCGCTAAACCACACAATAGGTATAATGGCCAGTTTTCTGTACACGGAAGCTGAGGAAACCTTTGCGCATATGGTCTTTACAGTCGTCCCCCATATTAGAACAGCACCCCTCGGGGCACCCAGATTTTACACAGATTTTACAGAGATGTAATCAACTTCTGGAGGGAGGTGCGCTGGTTGGAATAACCACCGACGTCCCCTATAGCTTACGAACAATGGTCCACCTGAAGGACTAAGTACGGAAACCAAACCCTTTAACATAGATAGATAGAACATAAGAAGCCTTACAAATTGTAATAAAATAATATGAAATAAAATAAAAATTATAACGTGTTCAACTGTTGGATAGTGATGAGTATAAATTCAAATGAGTACCACCACAAATTAACTCAATATTTTATTCGGGAATAATGAATTTAATTACAATTAATAAATACACAATACATTAATGATTGTCAACACTTTATAATACGTGTATAATATAATAAATTTAATGAACCGTACACCTAAAAACCTTAATTAATCATGAAATAACATAAAAAAGACAAAAGAAAAATACACAACAAAGACATCTATGCGTTAAAAAAATTATAGAAATTAAAAAAATATGTTTTCGAAGCGAATACATCCTTATTTTTTAAACGTAACAGTCTATAAATACATTTTTTAACTTCTTCATCTAATCTAAACACTGATTCCTTAACATTACATGATATTACATATATTTTAAAACGTTATTATTTTTTTAACTATACGATAAAATATAATCAACTATATTTTTAAAATCACATTTTTCCTAATTTTATAACATTTATATTGCACAAAATAGACACAGACCGCGATTATAAGTTACATCGTTTGAGCCGAACTTTACCGAACCAAACCCGAAGCGTCGCGACAAATTTTAATATGGCGGATGACAAAAGCGCGCGAAATATTACATATTTTGCAATGTAACTCATTCTCTCGGCCACAATACTATGTTATTTGCGATTACATGATAACATTCAAATATATTAATGTTATATGATTAAAAATAAAAGCGTGCGGCACCCATTTGGTGGTAACTTCTACAAAACTTAACTAATATTACAAAAAAAATCGTCCATTTCTTCGTCTCGATTTGCATCATTCTACAATTTTTCTTAAACGTAGAAATACAAAGATGACGGGTTAAGAAAAAAAAAATTGGTAACGAGATTAGCAATTTGTGATTATCATAGTTTTACAAGAGATTTTAATTTGAGGATTCCTGTATATAGATAAAAAATAATTTATATGTGCGCAGTGTTAATCTAAATAGTTTTTTTAGAACATTTCACCAAAATATATATTCCTTGAAGGCTTTAGAAATAAAAAATGATTGATATGTTATAATTGTACATCACAATGATTTTGAAATCGAAAAGCTTAGATATAGGCGGAATAAACCAGTTGTTTCACACAAATATTTTATATAATATTATTATATAATTTGCTTAGAATATTTTAGAATTTTACCAAGAAGTTTAACAATAATAATTTGATCGATTGAATATTAATTAAAAATGTTATTTATTAATGTGAATCAACTGGTTTCTTCATTAAAAATATAATCGCAGTATTTATATGGAAAAATATTTTTTCATAATTATTAGAGTTGAAAAATATTCTGCTACTCAATAGTAAAAAAATATTGACTAAGCAAAAAAGAGGTAGTAATCGGGAAATGCAAAAATATTTCTTTAAATATTTTATGTATATTTTAATGAAATACGTTTCGTTATTAGCTCAAACTTTGCATGACGACAATCAATACATTTTTCCTATTTTATGTACATTTATTAGAATAATTCCTCTCATTTTGACCTTTCTTTTATACTTAAAATATTTTTTTTTAATTTTTACTTCCCTACCAATACCTGGATATGCTTTTGTTTTAAAAAGAGCTGAAATTAATCGTTGTTCTAATTCTTGAGAATTTCGATTTTCGTGAACGTTCGTTTTTTTAAATGGTCAGTCAGTAGAACTGCAATTTTTTAGCACTAAGTGCCATTAGTGGTCACTTTTTTGTGAAAAAAAAAAAAAAATTTTTTTGTCGTGAAAAAGGATTTAGTGGTCACCTAACTAATAAAGCGTTAGCGTACATTTAGTCAAATCAACATAATATACAAAAATGCATACCAAAAATAATCAAAGAAGCGTTACCGAGGTGTATTTTACCCCATTAAAATAGACATTTATTTTCGCATAAACACGAGAGTAAAAAATATAGTTCTCAGCTATTTTTCTAAACAACGAACCGACAGATTTTTAAGATTTTTTAAAGATTTTTTTTTCTATTGAATTATTTTTACTGGCACACTTTAATAAGTATTTCATTGATTTGTAAATTTAAGACAGTGGATTGATGTATGTAATGTTACTAGTGTCAATTCTGGGCCAGTTACATCGATACTTATGTTGAAAGATTATTCAACGGTAAACTCCTATTACTTATAAGGAACCAGTACTTTTTACCGAGATTACTGATGCAATTCTGTTTATTTACAAGTAAAAGTGACTAATATAGTCGTTTACTTAAGTATCGGTGTCGCTAACCGTCTGATTTATTTTTTAACTCTAAATCTATTTAATTACATCTTAACATTTATGATTTCTTGACATTTTCCCACTAAAATCGGTTTTTGAAGCTCAGTTAGAGGAGTTGTTTAAGTAAAATTTGATAAAAGTTTTTTTTTAATTTCCCTTTTTCAACAGATCTTGTTTCTTGCAACTAATTATTATGAACATTGAACTGTCTAACATCTATAACAACAAGCTACGTGGTACACCTATAAATACGCTAATTTCTATAAAACTTTTATAAATGTATACAATATTTTGGGATTCTGATGATTTTTTTTTTGTCAATACGTTTTAACATCGATTCGAACTACTATTACGGAATGTAAGCTTTAACATGTAACAACAAGCATTTCGATACTATTTTTATTTATTTTATATATAATATATATATATACTTTTTTATATATTTAACAAAAACGTTGCTACCTATCAAACAAAGCTATATCCAAAAGTTGCTGATGATTTTCAAAGAACGGCTTGCAACTTTGGGCATTTCTTACACCTCGTTTTAAATTCTCACCTAAAATTGACCAGCCTCATATACTTGCAACTCTTCCTTAATTTTTAACAATTTATTTAGAATGTCTGAACTCACTTCTATCGTCATCATCAATACAGAAAGCAAAGCTTTTGACACATTTTTTCTCAAAAATCGCGTTTAGATGTTATTTTATTGTTTTTTTTTCAAAGGTAACAATTTGGCAGTTTGGTATTTACTCTGATGAATTGATTACAATTTATTTAAAAAAAAATATTAAATTAACAAAAAACTTAAAACTTTTTTTGTTGACTCTTCATTGAGCAATTCAAAAGCAAATTCTTTCTTTGACGAGAAATCATCGAATATTACATACCTATTAATATTATTTAAAATAAATAATAAAGAAATAACGATAAAAAGAAAAATCTACTCTTCTTTGTGCGATGTGAACCCGACTCTTCGTAATAATTACTACATTTTTAACAATTAATTTTATAATTCTAACAATATTTTTTTATTAAAATTCTTAACATTCATCATCCAACCATTACTTATTATGTAAAACGTCAATATAGCATGAAGACTCGAAACTAACTAGAAATGCTGTGTCATAGCTATGTCAAGATAAAAAATTAACAGAAAAAGATAAAAAAGTTTTTTTTTATCAAAATCGCCAAATGCAGGAAATGAATTGCCATAAAAAAAAAACTACAAAAATAACAGAAGAAATGAATCGAGTATTTAAGAAAATATTAAAAAAGTTTTACAAATAAGCTTAGGGCTTAAGACATGAATTCTTGTCATACCTATTTAAGAACAGCATTTCAAGTTAGTCTAATTTTAGGAAAAGTTAATGTTCAACACTTGATTTTTCTCTTTTTAGAAATATCACCAATTTTGATTTTAATTTTAGATCATTTTAATATTTTTCTTTTAAGATAGTCAAGATTCGAGAAATAGCGTGTGCTTAGATGAACGAGAAAATTGGAAAAGAAAATAAAGTGCTTTGCAAAACCGAATCTTGCCATGTTTATAATGAATATAAATTAAATAGAAAAGACAATTTCATTATTAAAAGTACGATTTTTTGTACTTTTAGAAATCAAAGTATCACATAAATAAAAATAGTCAATAATTTTCAAAAGAAATAAAATGTTTCGACATTGTAATAAACAAACTAAACGATCCAAATGGGTTACAAAAACCCGAACAGTATTGGCTGCATTACAGCCAAAAAAAGAAAAGTTATTTCTTTTTTACAAAAAAAAGATAAAAAAAAGATACCAATAATCAAAGTAAATGAGTTACAAAAGCCCGGACAATAGTGGCTGCATCACAGTAAAAAAAAATATTATTTCTTTTTTACTAAAAAAAGATAATAAAAAAGATAAAAGATATGCACAACGCCAATACAAGGACAGCTCAGAGAGATTGGTGTGCCATTAAATTTTGTTAACCGTTCAGTCTTATGACGTTTTTTGTGTTTTTTTTTTTGATTTTTTGTTGAATGCCGTTCACTCGGGCTTCAGACGATGCCACTGCACGATAGTCTGCCTTGGTTTCGTGATCATGTCCTGCCAGTGTTTCGTTTCTGTTGCACCGGAGCCGTTTTTCCCTGGAAAATACAAGATGGCGGATTACCGATTGAATTGACATTTGAAGAAAATTTAAAGAAATAATAAAATAATAATAATAATATATTAATACCACAAAGTTTGTCAACACAAACTTTGTGGTATTGTTACCAAATAAGACACACGCGGGTCGATGGTATCAATAATTCAACAATTGTCGATACCATCGACCCGCGCCGTTTTAATCTTATTATCAAGGGTGGTTTATGTCTCATGGCGACATGGAAAGAGCGACTGTCGCAACCCAGCGTAGGGCACGCCGCGATAGCGGCGATAAGACCCCTCTTTGAGGAGTGGCTAGAGAGGCGCCACGGCGCCCTCACCTACTGCCTGACGCAGGTCCTCACCGGACACGGAAGTTTCGGGAGGTTCCTGCACATCATTAGGCGGGAGGAAACGCCCGGGTGTCACCATTGCCAGGATCGCCCAGAAGACACGGTGGAGGTCTGCCCCGCTTGGGCGGAGCACCGCCGTGTCCTCGTAGAGGCGATCGGCAGCGGCGGCGGCCTCTCGCGCCCGGCCCTGGTGCAAGCCATGGTCCGGAGCGAGAGGGAGTGGGAGGCAGTCGCCTCCTTCTGCGAAGCAGTCATGCTAGCGAAGGAGGTGGCGGGACGGATGAGGGAGAGAGCCTCCCGTCCCAGCTGCCGCGGGAGACGCTCCAGGCATCGGGAGCCGCGTGACGACTCCCGGCCACTGAAGGCGCGGGCCTGCGGGCGGAGAGCAATGGGTAGCTCACCGCCCGATCAGGACCAGGCCCGTGTCGGACGGCGCGTAAGTGTTCCACGCGCGCCTCAAAGAGATGTCAGCATAATTCGAGGGGCCCCTTAGGGCCGAAGCCTGCCGGGTCAGCGGGATTGTCCGAAAGGGTTACCGCTACCTCGGAACATAAAGGGCGAAGGAAGGAACATGGGTGGGTTTTAGTCAGTAAGAGTCTGACACTCCCTTCCGCTCCACCCAGAGCGGGAGGGGTCATTTGATGATTTCCCACCAGAAAAAAAAAAGTGTGGTTTATGTCGTGCTAATTTTTCTGAAATTTATTGTTTGAATAATTCAGTTTTCTATTTCTAGTAAACTTGTTTATTTACTTTTTTCATTTATTCATCAAAACTTTATGCACAAGGAAAAAAAGCTGTACAAAGGCGGACTTAATGCCTAAGGGATTTACTACCAGTCCACCTTAGGGTGACGCAGAGGGAGTTTATTTTATTATCTTAACAGACTGGTAACAACTTGTATTTTTCCAACGCTAGATAATTTTATCGGAGAAATGATTTTCAATTTTTGACAGTTCTTCCATACAAAAACTGTCAGATGTCAATTTTATTCCACGAAGAAAAAATATCTGTCGATTTAAAAGTCAGCCCTTAACTCAATGTGACAACCAAATCGCCACTCTATAGAAAGCTTTTTTATTACCGACTTGGAGTAATTGACTCAAAGTCAATCATCTCTTAATAAGCGTATAAAACTACGTTGACCGTAAAAATGAGGGTAGCCCTAAATATTCCACCTGATTTGTCATCCAATAAGGCAACCACAGACAGGTAACGTTAGACAATCAGTGTTCCCAACGGTGTTGCAGCACACGTATTCTGATTTGCCCTAGAGACGATTGATTGACCAGGCTATTTGCCTCGGAAAATAGCAGAAGGCCAATTCTCGTAATTTAAAACGTTCAAAATCTAGTCGCAGTCTCATCTCAGCGACAAATAAATGTCAAAAACTTGTCAAAATGTAGGGAAATTAGAGGTATTTTTGACAGATTGAGACTGAGATCAGACTGTGAAAGTTCTTAAAATTACGAGAATTGCCCCTCTGTTTTTTGAGAAAAAGACAAGACATTTTTTGGAATTTCAGTATTGGGAGATTTACTTATACTTGTGAATACCTACTTTTGATATGCTGCAAAGAGAGCAGTGTATGAAAAGGTTTATCATAAACACAAAAGACGTACCTAACTAGGTATCAAATTCAAATTCAAAATTTTTTTCGGTAATTTTGCCAAAAAATTTCTTTTGGAAAAATTATCTGTCAGGAATTTCGTTAAGTGTTTCTTTAACGCTTTTCCAGATTTACTTGTTGACTAGATGACGGGTTTAGGTTGTTTTCTTTAAAATAAAACTTAATTAGGTTTGTACTATAAACCACCACCACCACTTAAGTCACGCTTTTCTGTGACTTAAGTAGTCCGTCTGTACACAGATAAGCGTGACTTAAGTCCGGGTTTAGGTCATACGAGCTATAAAATAGTATACGATACGTGTGACTTAAGTAGTCTATTAATGCACGGAGTCAGTTTTAATTTATTTATATTTGCCGGTGTGTATGCAGTGTCTGTCCACAGACAATGGCTCACCTCCCATCTTGCACCGCATGCCCTGTCACCTGCACATGTGACGACCTATTTTGGGCCAAATATATTTAAGAAAAAAAAAAACTATATTTTTGCCATCAACACGCCAAGAAGAAGAAATTCTAATTTCACGCCGTGCAAAAATGGACTACTTAAGTCACACGTATTGTAATGTACTAATAATTATAAATCAACTCACCAGCCAGCAATATTCTGCCAATCAGCTCATTCCTGCCAATATTGTCAAAGTCCATGACCTGGACATCCAGGGAGCATTCCCTGATCTTCTCCCAGGGTACGTTGAAGGAGAAGGAGTCGTTGAAGACCGGGTTCAGGGTACATTTGAAGATAGCCGTCTTGCGCTTCTCTATGCGTTTGTCGCCGAACTGCAGCCAGACTTTCACGTAGGGATCTGTAATTGAGAGATGGTTGATTGAGTACATGATTTTTTTAAGTACATGAGACATTGGACCCGATTTACTTTCAGGGCATCTTTTCCTTGACAGGACTAAACTAATATTTATCTTCTGTCCTTTTCTTAATGAAATAGAAAAAAAGAGATGCACTGAACTTAAATTTAGTTTAGTTTGTGAACAAGGGAATCGAAGCCATTTTATTTTGTATTCCCTAAATGGGTACGCACAGGTGTTTATGTAATAGGGCAAGTATAATGCCACAAGAGCTAGGTGGAGTGGCGATCTCAGCAGGGTGGCTGGTAGCAGCTGGATGAGAATCGCCGAGAATCGAGCTGAATGGCGTGCAATTGGACAGGCCTATGTCCAGCAGTGGACTGCTGTAGGCTGATGATGATGATGAATGCCACAACGGTGCATTTTCACTAAGATGGAGTCGAGCGGAGCGGAGACGTGCAGGAATAAGAATAACATTCATCATCTGCCTATTCCTTTTTTTTTTTTTTCCGGGTTTGAAATTCCTCATGGATGTCCGCCGCCCTGGGGCGGGCGACGGGGTCTGTCAGACTCTTACTGACTAAAAACCACCCCAGTGTTCCATCTCACATCTACGCCGGGGGTCGCGGGAACGTGAAATCCTTCCGCAACCCCCGATTGGGTCAGCCTAGTCCTTGCCCAACTAAGTTCTAAGTTCCAGTCTAACCGGATGCAGCTAGAATACCAGTATTTTACATGGAACGACTGCCTATCTGACCTCCACAACCCAGTTACAGGGTAAAACGATACCTCTTGGTAAGACTCGTTGTCAGACTTTAAGCCCGCGTAGTTCGCCTCCACCGCAAAAAAAAAAAAAAAATTTGGTCCAAACTTAAGTAAGAGTGTGCTATTGAGAATTTCGTATTGAAAGAATCCAAGTTCACATTGCAACCCGGGGATCAAACCAAAGACTTCACTTGTCAGGACCTTACGGTCGTAAGTGAGTTCACTAGATCAACGAGGCAGTGAAATAGATGACATTCACTTAAAGTTAAAGACTGTTCCAAAATAATGATGAAACGACTCAATCGATAAAGTCATGCTGCTAATCATTTTTTTATTTATTTATTTTATTATTTTTATTTTTAATCATCGTAGAATACAAGTACCTATACTAAAAATACTGCTGGTCTGCGTAACATTTCTTGTTCCCCCGGCCCACCCTGTCGCATCGCATCGTCTGCCCGCGCTGCTGTTTCGTTTTCGCTGTGTTTTTGACTTTTATGTTTTTGGTCGGCTCCTAAGGTATCTAGCGTGATGTTAAGTAACCGACAATAACAGGCCTTCCTCAAAAATAGGGCTATCAAATGCAAAAAGAATTTTATAGCACTGTGTGACCTAAACCCGCACTTAAGTCACGCTTTTCTGTGACTTAAGTAGTCTATTTTCACACAGAAAAGCATGACTTAAGTGCTGGTTTAGGTCACACGAGCTATAAAATAGTATACAATACGTGTGACCTAAGTAGTCTATAAATGTACAGCTTTTATGGACTTCTTAAGTCACACGTATCGTAATGTACTATTTCAAATCAAATTCGACTGGTAGTTCCCGAGATTAGCGCGTTCAAACAAACAAACACGACGACACGACACGACGATTTAGAAGACACGGTTGGCGCAGTGGCTGAGCGATCGAGTGCTGCGCTGCGTGTCGCGGGTTCGATTTCCGTAAGGAACAAATATTTGTATTGCCTACAGGTAGTTGTTCCGGGTCTAGCTGTTTGTGGATGTGAGTTTAAATGTTTGTAAACGCACCCACGATACAGGAGTAATTCCTAGTGTGGGGCAAAGTTTTATTTAAAAAAAAAACAACCTCTCCAGTTTTATTATATCATTTTAGATAGGTCATGTTTGTAACCCCAGCAACTGATGTCGAGGTCAGATAAGCAGTCGCTCCATATAAAATATTGCTATTCAGCCATCCGGTTAGACTGTACGCTGAACCCAACGTAGTTGGGAAAAGGCTAAGCAGATGATGATAAGATAGATTTAGGCTATCAATTACAAAAAGATTTTCTTAAATACGACTAGTAGTTCCAGAGATTAGCGCGGTCAAACAAACAAAAAACAAACAAACAAAGTCTTCAGCTTTATTATTAGTACATATGGGTGCCCATAAAAGCACCTTTAATAATAAAAATCTTAATGAACCAGACAGTAATCTACTACATTTTGTCGTGAAAATTCTTCAGGAATAAAATTCATTCCACTTAACTTCAGGGTTGTCCGAAGTATGTTGAAATTCCGGAACAAATTCCTGATGTCAGGTTAAAATTCCGGGCGTTTTAAAAATGTTGTAGTGGGGTTTAATTAACGAGGACTTGGGTTGGGAATTTTAGTTATATTTCAAGTGGTTATAATTTATTTTGTACGCCAATGGTGGCAAAACATGTTGAAACTCACAGATTTTTACTTTTACATCCACATTTGCATGTATATGTATAAAGTTACACATGTTTACAAATAAATATATCTTTAACTTAGTAGTTGGTTACAAATTGCCTACGCGTTGGTGGGGAGCATTTTGCTTGTTAGCGATTTATTGCTATTCGAATTTTTGAGGGGTTTGCAAATCGTTGCTATTCAAATTCCCAAGGCGGTTTTTTAAAACGAGATCGACATTATGGTGCTATAAATATAATGAATACTTTATCTCGCGTGAGTTTATGTTATGTTATTGAGTCTTTGACATACATGGTGCCGAAGCCAACTCGCAGAGGCCCGTTAGAATGCCCGTTGTTTCAAAAGAATGAGGCACCAGTTGATTCCAGTACGCATTATGCAAGTGCACACAAAGACAACACTCATTTGGTGAGGACTATTGCAGGATATGGAAAAAAAGGTATTGGACTATGGAGTTGGGTGGCCAAAGTGGACTGGTTACCCAGAACTATGGAAGTACTATGACCGCTGCCTGACAAATCTATACTAATATTATAAAGAGGTACTGTTTGTTTGTTTGTTTATATGTATGTAAGGGGTAATCACCGGAACTAATTATCCAAAAAAAAAATATATATGGTATCAAGCTTATATTTTACACATTTAAGTTATGTATATTGTTATGCCTCAGCTCTTTAATAATAATTTAGTACGATTAGTAACAAACATCATGAATGAACGAAGAAAGGTATTGGACTATGGATTTGGGTGGCTAAAGTGGACTGGTTACCTAGGCCATACGCCAATATTTTCATAGATTTTTTCTAATGCAAATGACAGCCTCAACCAGTATAGTGGTCGCAAGCGTAGTGCTGAGCATGAAGTTCTGGGTTCGATTCCCGGATCGGTGTAATTGGGTTTTTCAATTTGGAATTCCTCAGTCCGGTTGATGCCGATAGGGTCGTCCCTTATTACATGGGACTTTAACATGGCTGACGAAATGTGGGTGTACTTACACCTCTGCCTAACCCTTCAGGGTATACAGGCGTGATGTTGTTTAGTGTTTTTTAAGCAAAAAAAGACTTCTTCTTCCAACAAAAAAAAAACTTTCATTTTTCAGGAAAACGGAAGATATTTTATACTAAGTACAACCCTGCTCGAAAGGACCATTAAGCCAGGAAAAATATATTTTCCCGTCTCGAGTTACCGCTGAAAATGGAACCGGCCCATAATTGGGACTTCTTAGATCCATAATTTGATTTATGGTCAACCCTCAGGAAGGGAAAATTAGTCAACCTAATAAAGAGTGGCTTTTTCAATTTAATTTTCCAAGTTGAATTTGAAAAGTGTTTCAATTTCAGAGTTTTGCGGTTGGGAAGTTGGTGTTTATGTTTTTATTTTTTTTGTAAGTTTGCTTATTATTATGTTATGAAGATTATGGTCGAATACCTATTTTAATAAGGGCGATACTCGTAATCTTCTTAGCGTTTCGATAGTAATCTAAATGGACTCGGCCCAGGTGGTCTACTCATCTCATCTGCCTAGCCTTTTCCCAACCATGTTGGGGTCGACTTCCAGTCTAACCGGATGCAGCTGAATACCAGGATTTTACATGGAGCGACTGCCTATCCGACCTCCACAACCAGTTACTGGGTAATACGATATCCCTTGGTAAGACTGGTTGTTATACTTTCGGGCTTCTGACGACCCGTAACGACTGTCAAAGATCCACGAATGACAGCCGGGACTAACGGCCTAATGTCCTTTCCGAGGCACAAAGCTACGAAGTAAGTATCACTTTATAAATAGAGTCAAATTAATTTCTGCCTGTATGTGCTCATACACACAAGCGACACGCGTCAACTTCAGCGTCAGCGGTTGCCGTCGAAAACACGCCGCTCATATATTTGAGCATCGCACGAGCGGCACGTTGTCGACGACTGCAGTTGCCTGTGCCGTTGACGCGTGTTGCTCGTGAGTATGGACAGTTGTATAAAAGTATGCCAGTAATTTGTATGCCATTGAAATTATAGATTAATCGATGCCGCGCACACAACAAAACAAAAACACCTCACACACTCACATTTTCACTCACTTCACACTCACTCCCACACAAACACACTCACACACCCTACACTCACTCAAACAAACACACTCACACACTCACTCATTTTGATACAAAATGACCTTTATTTTACTAAAGGAACGGCTTACGTACCTAAATTAGGACCAGGACCCCATGCTCAGCAGTCGCGCTTGCTACCACGAGACGAACGGGGCTGTCACTGATTGCACTAATTATACAATAAGACGTACCTGATTTCAGCGGGATTGTCCGAAAGGGTTACCGCTACCCCGGAACATAAAGGGCGAAGGAAGGAACATGGGTGGGTTTTAGTCAGTAAGAGTCTGACACTCCCTTCCGCTCCACCCAGAGCGGGAGGGGTTATTTGATGATTTCCCACCAGAAAAAAAAAAAAGACGTACCTGATTTCCCATTAATATCCTTAGCCTTCAGGTTCCTTGCCTTCAGCAGAGTCAGTGTGAGGACACTGTTGCTGGGATGATAGCATAGTGAGGTCAGCAGCTCGCCGCACTTGTCTTTAGCTGGTGGCTTTAGGGCCTTCCAGAACGACGGCTTCTCGCTGAGGTCCACCTGGAAAATGCAGAAAGAATGGTTAGTTATGATTGGCTGTTGCGGTAAAGGTCGCGTCTTGATTGGAGCATTGGTTGACTGGTTGCACGCGAATAAATATTTGTGTGACGTACAGCGGCCATGTTTGACGCCATCATTGTTTTTGTGAGTAAGAAAGTTTTACCTAAGCAGCGGGGTAACTGCGTAACACACTATTAGTAGCAATGGCTTTCATTTTGACAGTTCAACAACATTCATTGCGTGGTTTACGTTGTTGAACAGACAAATTTTCGAATATATGAAGCAATGGATTAGCAATATCCTTCGAAATGATTTAGATTACGATTGATAGTGTGCTGGTGACACCTACCAACCAGCACTGGGCCCGCGTGGTGGATTAAGGCCCACTCCCTCTCACAGAGAGGAGGCCTGTGTCTCAACAGTGGGAACATTATAGGCTGATTTAGTGTGCTGGTTGGACCACATCTTTTTTGCAACGGAAAGTAATGGTTTTGAAACTTTATATTACGAAGGCAGAAAGTTGTTCTGTATTTGTCTAAATTCACACAGTGGTCATAACTTGGTTACGTATGGTAAGTCTAAACGTTCTTGATTTTACAACTAAGGTAGTAATGTGCCTGTCTACCTGATGTATTCTAAAGAAGTAGCAACCACCTCTTGTAGGAACAGTCAGTAGCACTCACTGGTGTTAATAGTGATAGCCAGCATTTATGTCATAGCAGTAAGGGTGGTTTTCGTAGTCCAAACACTGACGTGTTGACTGTACTCATAAGAAAATGCGTAGGACATATTTTTTTATTTCAGCTGAATTCACTGCCATCTTTCTTTTGGATGCTTGTATATTAATAATGTGGGCGTCCAAGCAAAAAGGGTTCTCGGCATTTAGTTTCCCAAATATATGTATAAGAAGTTTTGTAAAGTTGGGTGAAAAAATTGCATTTCGCGATTTTAATTGATTATTAATAAATACTCAATTATCTACAATTTCATAATTATAGTAGTTATATTTCTTTTTTTTTCATAATTTCAACTTCAAATGTCTGATAAAAAAAAATATGTGTGTGTGGTGTGCTGTGGTGTGTGTGTGTGTGTGTGTGGTGTGGTGTGTGTGGTGTGGTGTGTAGTGTGTGTGTGTGTGTGGTGTGTAGTGTGTGTGTGTGGTGTGGTGTGGTGTGTGTGGTGGTGGGTGTGTGTGGTGTGGTGTGTGTGGTGTGGTGTGTAGTGTGTGTGTGTGTGGTGTGTAGTGTGTGTGTAGTGTGGTGTGGTGTGTGTGGTGGTGTGTGGTGTGTGTGTGTGGTGTGGTGTGTGTGTGTGTGTGGTGTGTGGTTTGAATATTTTTTCAATCCTTACTATCAATTGACTATTCTAGATACTGAATCTAGTCTTAACTCAATACCCCACTACTGGACCCTTTTTGCTTGGATCCCACATATAAAACACAAACACATTACATTACATTTATAAAAAATCCGATACAATAGACGAAAATATTATATTGTATTGTTAGTGGCAGTTGGAATTGATGGGGAACCGTGCTCCCAGTAGCTCTGAGAAATTTCAGTGTAAACATTACTTAACCTAGCTAGAGGATCGATCGACCGTGGGGCAGCCACTGAGGAATGATAACTTTAGTATTATATTGACTTTAGTATTATATATTATGAAGTAGTAATAGCTTGGAAGAGCTATTGGGACATGAAATACCCAATGAAGGGTGATCTTCCGGGGAGGTCCACGCTCGAGGTTTGCCAGAGGGCTATGGAACGGAGTATTTTGGGTATGAAACTAACAGACTGGCTTACAACCATCCGTTCCATCGCAAAGATAACTGATGTCAGTTGGAAGGCTGCCACGCTAAAATGGAACTGGGCTGGACACATCTGCCGCATGTCAGACGACCAATGGGCCAAACTTAATGGCAAGCGACATCGCGGCAGGCCCAGACGGAGATGATGGAATGAGCTGGACTCCTTCAATAAGAACTGGTCCTTGGCAGCTTAAAATTGGCAATTGGCAATAATTTTCAAGTTATGGATCAACAAACCGAATGTCATACCAAAAAAAATGGAAATTCCAATGCAACCAAAAACATATTATAAACCTTTTTGTTTCAAATGGTCACTCAAAAATCAACTTTACATTTCGCTAAAGTAGATAACTGATTAATTGGCGATGGAATATAAATTATCTGAGATTATGAACATTGCTTTACGTTTGTTTTGTACAGACGCCACCATATCAAGCCAAATCTGTCAAATTTCTTTAATTGATTTTCAACTTTATCGCTAAAGCTTTAGGTTGAAGGTTGATTGGGAAATTTTAACAGTTTCGGGTAGCTAGATGTGCTGGCGTCTGTACGCCTGTTGAAAAAATGTGAGCTATTATTCATTCTTCCAGTTTGAAACAGACACGGTTAAATACAAGGTGGCAGGGACGTCGAAACACAACCGGGGGGTCTACTCCGAAGTAGTATCGGCCGAATGTTCGGCCGTTTCCTGCTACGAAGTTACTATTTGGTTCGGTCGGTCTCAATCATATACTCCTACACTCTATCGAATATTGACTATGGTCCCGACCCAACTGAGCCGATCTGAACTTTTTTCGCATTTTTCATTAATATTCGGTTCGGCCCTGTGTCGGTCCGATCCGATCATTCGCACTTTGCACTTCGTAGTAGACCCCCTGGTACCATGGGTGAACCTATGGTGGTTTGGTTTGTACTGAAGTACAAGATTCTGAAGTTTTCCGTCGCTTATTAATAAAATAATCTGCTGTTTCATAGAAAAGTGCCTCATCATCATCTGCCTAGCCTTATCCCAACTATGTTGGGGTCGGCTTCCAGTTTAACCGGATGCAGCTGAATACCAGCATTTTACATGGAGCGACTGCCTATCTGACCTCCACAACCCAGCTACGGGGTAATACGATACCCCTTCGCAAGAATGGTTGTCAGACTTTCGGGCTTCTGACAACCCGTAACGACTGTCATAGATCCTTGAATGACAGCCGGGACCAACGGCTTAACGTGCTTTCCGAGGCACGGAGGGGTCTTGGTATGTAAAGATGGTCACCCATAAACAATAAACAATATTTATTAGTTCAAGACTTAAACCTATTTACATACAATTATTGTATCTTAAATTAAACTGTAACTTAGTGGCAAGGTACTAGACATGTGCAACTGGGCTTAAACTAGTCAACATCCACGGACCAACCCCGGCAAGCGTAGCTTAACCTGATCAATCGACCCGTGTGGCTGTTATTACTAAGCCACGAGCCCCCCCTCATAGAAAAGTGCCTATGCGGTCAAAATATACTGAAGAGGTAACTTTTTTTTAAAAACTGACGAAAAATTAGCTCACAGAATAAGCAAGCTGAAGTGGCAATGGGCCGGTCATATTAGCCGTAGAACCAATGACCGTTGGGTAGACGTGTTCTTGAGTGGAGACCGCGAATCGGTAAACGTAAGGCGAGACGTCCTCAGGCTAGGTGGAGCGACGGTCTTCGCAGGATGGCTGGTAGCAGCTGGATGAGAGTTGCCGAAAATCGAGTAGAATGGCGTGCAATAGGAGAGGTCTATGTCCAGCAGTAGACTGCTGTAGGCTGATGTTGCTGATGAAGAATTTCTACGCTAGGTCTGGCGGGGTCTAGAATCATGTGCTGAATTCATGGTTACAGTTTGCTTGTCGATGTCTTGGACCAAGTGTCCTTTTGTTTTTGTATTTATTTGTAACTAGCTGCGCCCCGCAGTTTCACCCGCATAAGTTTCGGTTCCGTGGCAATATCGGGATAAAAAGTATCCTCTATGTTAATCCTGGTTATAAACTATTTGTGTGCCAAATTTCATCCAAATCCGTTCAGTAGTTTTTGCGTGAAAGAGTAACAATCATCCATCCATCCATCCAAAGTTTCACGGTTAAAATATTATTTGTACGAATTAGTAGGATATAATATATATGTTATTATATTTATTAGTAGGATTATCTCCTTTAGTTGATATATCTTTATTACCTTTAAAGGTCTGGATTTGTGCTCTACCCCTATAATATATCATCACGCCTTTATTCCGCGAAGGGGTTAGGCAGAGGTGTACCCATAGATGTGATATTTATATTTCTATGGTTGTACTTGTAGTACAACCCACATTTAGCAGTGGAGCCTTTTGCCATTAACCGCGCACAAATCCAGATTCCGGGTTGCTACTGAGAAATTCCAGATGGAGAAATCCATTAACACCTTGCCCGACCTGGGTATCGAACTCATTACCTCATGCTTGGCTATAGCGGTTGCGACCACTAGACAAATGATACTGTCGAGAATTATGCCTAAATGCACCTCTGGCTTCCTCTTCAAGGAATGAAAGAAAGAAAGAAAGAAACAGTATTTTACATGGAGCGACTGCCTATCTGACCTCCATACTGGGTAATACAGAGACATAATATGTCTATACAAAATAGGAGGTTTTATGAAAGGTGTAATTTGTGGAACAATTGATCTGATTCCGAAAACTACAGTAACGGGAAGCAACATTATTACCCAGTGTATATTGCATAATCACCCTATAATGTTCCCACTGTTGGGACACGGGTCTCCTCTCTGTGAGAGTTAGTGGCCCAGTGCGGGTTGGTAGATGTCACACGTCTTCGAATTATACAGAACAACTTTTACTGCGAAAAAAGAAACAGCTGTTCCCTACATTTTGACGAGTTAGACGAACATAAATGTAGGGAACAGCTGTTTTTTTTTTCGCGATTTCTAGTTTGGTCCCATATTAAAAGTTGTTCATAATAATGAGTACAATGACCTCTTAAGAGGTTGTTGGTGTTTTACCAATAACCCTGTATACAATGTGTAACAGAAACCCTATTGCTATCCTTAAGCACTAAAGATAACAGCTTGTATAAGATTACACTACATAGTTTAAACTAAAAAAAAAAAACTAAGTATCGATACCAAATTTTCGGTTTCATATGTTTAACAAACGTGTCGCCGCACTACGTAGGTCAATAACTTTCCACGTTATTTGCCAATATCACGATAAATCTCTTCCGTAATTTTGCGCGCCTATTTTGGTTTCTGATATCAATGTATTTAAAAATCTCATAACTTCCGAACATGTAGGTAGAGATATGATTAAAAAACCCTTCCTATATCGTTTGATATCATCCAAAGAATCCGTACCCTTGGTATGTATATACCCTATCCGTTACACATTGTATAGTTTATATACTTTTAAGACATGCCGGTTTCCTCACGACGTTTTCCTTTGCCGTTGTAAAAGCAGTGGTGATGGAATATTTTACAGAAAGTAAAGCGCCTGTCTGGGTTCGAACCTAACCTACAACTCGTAAGTCACGCCCGTTACCACTGGTTCACCTGGTGCTTCACCGAGCGTATATATTTTTATGTTAAAACAAGAAACTTTACGTGGACAAGGACGCGGGCAGAAGCTAGTATCATATAACTCCTATATTCTCATGACTGATGTGCGCTACACTGCTTTCCAAGTTATCCAAGGCTCGGAATGTGGGTCAAACATATTGCGCTCTGAAAAACCCATTAGTTTTCCGTGTACCAACTTATGAAATAGTTCTTGTCCTACCCTTAACCACTGGACAATTTATCACATTCTTGTTTAAAATAGAACAATGTGTTTCAGCTAATTTATTTGTTTAAAACCCCGTAGTCATGACAAAAAGTTTAAGTTGCTAACTATTTACGACAACATAGAGTAGCAGGAGCCGAGCATTGGTAACGGCCCTGATTTACGAGGTGTAGGTCGTGGTTTTGACCTCAGGCAGGCATTTTACTTTGTGTAATTTATTTCATCACCACTGCCCTCAAAACGGTGAAGGAAAACATAGTGAGGAAACCGGCATATCCTTGAACCGAAAGTTGAGACATATGTCATCTACCAACTCGCACTGGGCCCTCTCACAGACAGGAAGGAACAGTCCCAAGCACTGGGACACCAGTACCAGTGGGGAGTATCTAGAATCCAGATATCTAGATACTTGTATATGTTCGGGAAAAAGTCGCTCTTCTTACTTCAAATATTATAGAGAATGTTTATAATAAAAAAAAGTATATTGATTTAATACTGCATGCCCCTCCAATGCTTATTGCATACATATTTCAAATGTCTGTATAGAAATTCTAGTGGAGAGGCGTGCAGTGCATCTCCACTTAGCCGATCTGACTATAATTCCGTGAGGGTAGAAGCCGAGCCGAATGAAAGCCGAATATGTGTAGCCATTGCTTCGGGTTCGCTGTGTTGCTCAAAAAATACTGCCGAATCAAATTGGTTGACTCGAATAGTGTATAGCACGCCTCATGAATTAATCAATCCAGCTAGTCTTTTCCCAACTATGTTGGAGTCGGTTCCAGTCTAACCAGATGCAGCCGAATACCAGTATTTTACATGGAGCGACTGATCTGACTTTCACAATCTAGTTAATGGATAACACGTTACCCCTTGGTAAGACCGGTTGTCAAGCTTTTGGGCTTCTGGCTACCCGTAACGACTGTCAATGATCTACGAATGGCAGCGGGGCCAAACGGCTTAACGTGCTTTCCAAGTCACGGAGGGGTTACGATATGTAATGTATGTCACCCATCGACGAAACGGCCGTGGCAAGCAAAGCTTAACCTTCGACCGACCCGTTCGGCTGCTTATTTAGCCACGAGCTCCTTAGTGAGCCACATAGCACCCCTAACGAATCATCATCACTCTCCTGCCCTTATCCCAATTTATTTGTGATCGGCGTAACATGTCTTTTTCTTCCATACTTCTCTATTAGTCGTCATCTCGTCGTCATTTCTAACCATAGCATCATATAATGAATACGGTTCTTAATTCCTTTAGAAACACTTATCAATTCGATTTACAACATTTTGCAACCCAATAATTATCCAAATAGACCGAACTAAATGAATGAACACATCCCATCCAAATAGCATGATTGAATTCATTTGTTTTCGACCATTCCATTAAGGAATGAATGACAGACTCATTTGGGTATTCAATGGCTTTTAATTTCATCGCCCAGTTTCTCTGGAATTGTGGAATATTTTAATGTACTGTTTAAATTGTAATTAAACATTAAAAACTCCTCGGTATGGGTATGTGATGCGAAGGAATGAGGAAAGTGTAGTTAGGAAAGTTTTGAGTATGAATGTGGGTGGCTCTAAAAGTAGGGGAAGACTAAAGAAACGATCGATGGATGGACTGTGTGAATGATGATATGGTAAGAAACGGGGTGACTACCGAGATGACGACTAGTAGAAGAAAAATACATGTTGCGACCCTAAATAAATTGGGACATGGGCAGGAGAGTGATGATAATGAATGACACTCGCAGATCTTTAACACTCTTTACAGGTACAAAGACTGGTCTCACTATCGGTATTCTGACGGAAGGCTGAAAGTCAGTTCAGTCTTTATATCCTTACAATGACCTAAACACAGAATCACACTCTCTAACACACCCACACACTTACACACCCACACACCCACTCAATCACACATACTACAGATCTACTAACATTTGTCTCGCATAATTAATCTAGATATTAATTAAAATAAAACTACAAAATGTCATACATTCTGTCAGCGCGCATAGTACATAATTTGTAAAATGAAAATGTCAAGGGGTGGGATCCTGGTGTCCTGAAACACAGGCCACGAACCTAACTTAGGCACCAGTCTCCCACAATATATACTCAAGTGAATTATATGTCATTGTCGAATCTGACCGATGTAATATAACATGTATATTGTGGTGAGAAAATAAAGCTTATTATTATTATTATAAGGAATATCGCATTACCCAATAACTGGTTTGTGAAAGTTAGGCAGGCAGTCGCTTCATGTAAATTTGTAAAATACTGTATTCAGCTGCATTCGGTGAGACTGGAAGGCGACCCCAACATAGTTGAGAGAAGGTTAATCAGATTATGAATCAGTCATTACAGGTACGTACTGGAAACTCTAAGCTTCTGTCTCTGGTATTGCAGCATAGTCAGCCTATACCGTTCCCACAGCTGGGACACAGATCTCCTCTCTTCGAGATGTAGTGAGCTGTTTGTTATCTACCACGGTTGTCGAGTTCGGGTTGGTCGATATCACATGTCTTTGAATTTTTGGTTCTAGGACATGCCGGTTTCCTTACGATGTTTTCCTTCACCGTTTTGAGAGCAGTGGTGATGACATTATTTACACAAAGTAAAACGCCTGCCTGGGTTCGACTTGTAAGTCGAAGCCGTTACCACTGGTCCACCTCTGCTCTAGGCACATTGTTTTTATATTACTAGCTGCGCCCGCTGTTTCACCCGCATAAGTTTCGATCCCGTGGGAATATCGGGATAAAAAGTATCCTATATGCCTATATTACCTATATATCCAACCAATCTTGGTTATAAACCACCTTTGTGCCAAATATCATCTAAATCCGTTCAGTAGTTTTTGCGTGAAAGAGTAACAAACATCCATCCATCCATAAAAACTTTCACGTCAATAATATTAGTAGGATATTCATGTACTTTTGTGTGTTGTACTGTTTTTTGTGTGCGCCAAATTAATAGTTTATCTATCTATTATGTACCTGTAATTACAGGTAGGTACAGGAAACGGTAATGCTCTGTTCCTGTTATTACAAACCTCCTGATACCTTAAAACGAGCAATAAGTTACTCCTGTGCGGAATGCTCAGTATTTTACGTAGAATAAACTTTACTGCTACATAAATTGGTCCGCAAATAAACGTATGTTTTCCTTAGCGTTCATCCCTTTTGGTAAATTACGATCACCTTGTATTGCGAACAATATTGTTGCTAATTTTCTGAGAAATGTCCGGTTTTTTCTGGGTAATAGCTGAATAAAGAAGCGTGTATTTTTGTATTAGGAGGTTTATGTGATAAAAAAACCAATCATCATCTGCTTAGCCTTTTCAGGCTTCTAGTCTAACCGGATACAGCTCAATATCAGTATTTTACGTGGAGATACTGCATATTTTACCACCACAACCCAGTTACTGGGTAACACGATACCACTTGGTAAGGCTGGTATTGAGACTTTCAGGCTTCTGTCGACCCGTAACGAACAGTCAAAGATTCACGAATGACAGCCGGGACCAACAGCTTAACGTACTTTCCGAGGCACGGAGGGGTCTTAATATGTAAAGATGGTCACCCATCCACGGACCAACCCCGGCAAACGTAGCTTAACTTTTGATCGACCCGTCCCGAAGCTAGTTTTCTATTTCCTATTTCTTATATTTTCATGACAATTTATATACATAATAAAACACGATTTAGCGTAAGGCAAACTCTCCTTGAAATTAAACTTCAGTTACAGGTAATATTTACCTAAATTTAAAGGTATATACCTCTTATCTAGGAGCCGGGGTAGCCCAATCGTATCGATACCGATTTACGAGTTGTAGGTTGTGAGTTCGAACGCAAGCAAGCACTTTACAATGTGTATTTAATTTGATCATCCCTTCTCGCGAAACGGTACAGCAAAACATCGTGAGGAAACTGGCATTTCCTAGAACCAAAAAATTCGAAGACGTGATATCCACCAAACCGCACTGAGCCCGCGTGGTCGATTATGGCCCACTCCCTCTCACTGAGAGGAGGCCTGTGTCCCAGCAGTGGGAACATTATACCCTTTATCTGGGATATCTTCAGTTACCTGAAATAGGTACCAGTAGTAATATTCTAGGGCCTCACTATTTAAAGATAACGGGTAATGGGTTTTTGTAAATTACTTTTATTTACTTAGAGGTAAGAAAGGCAATTTCATATTTAAGTCCCTAAAAAAAAACTATACATTTATGCGATTGCGAAATTATTATTCTACTAGCTTCTGCCCGCGGCTTCGCCCGCGTGGATGTCGGAAATTATCCCACGGGAACATGCTACTGGAACAAAAAGTAGCCTAAACAGCCTATTAAGGCATTAAGTCAGCCTTTGTACAGTGTGGTGCCCAGGATATTAAAGAATAATTATACCAAGTTTCATCGTAATCGAACCGGTAGTTTTTGCGTGATGCCTGTACACACGGCTACACATCAAGCTATACATTTCCAGTTTTAGCTGACCTCGCATTGTATAGGTTTTTATTACAATCAGAAGTCAGTTTATACTGGTTATGTATAGCTTGATGTGTAGCCGTGCGTACAAACAGACAGACAGACAGACAAAAAAATTTTTAATCACATTTTTGGGTTCGGTGTCGGTCTAGTAACACCCCCTGCCATTTATTTTTTTTATATTTTCAATGTACAGAATTTTCACTTCTACAGATTTATTATAAGTATAGATACCTACATATATTACTAAGGGCTGATTTTTCCATCGCAGGATAAGTTTTATTCGAGGAATAAAATTGACGTTTGACAGTTTTTGTATGAAATAACTGTCAAAATTTCAAAATTATTCCTTGAATAAAGTTATCAGATGACTGAAAAATCAGCCTTAAATAGTTTCGTGACCAACTAACTGACATTGAGAAATTAAATAGCCTATTCAGCTATCACATTCTCACTGCTGGGACACAGGCTTCCTGTCGGGAGTGGGCCGTAATCCACCACGCGGGCCCAGTGCGTGTTGGTAGATGTCACATGTTTTCGAATTTTTGGTTCTAGGACATGCCGGTTTCCTCACGATGTTTACCCTCACCATTTTGAGAACAGTGGTGACGAAATAATTTACATAAAGTAAAGGGCCTGCTTGGTTTCGAACTCACGTCCTACAACTCGCAAGTCACGACCGTTACCACTGGGCATCACTGCTCTTTCAAAGAAATTAAATCAATAAATGTTTTATTTGTACACAGCACGTATCAGGAGCAGTGCCCCCCAGAGTGGTAACATTTCACGTCCCGCCTCAGTGGAACCAGAGCCTAATACCTATTACATCTAAGATTTAGAGAAACCCTTCCTTTGAACAAAACCACAGTAATGTGTAGTTCGTTTGATCCTCATGTTTCGAATCAATCGGAAACGATTCCCAAGTATTTAAAGTGGCATTGTCTTTCAATGAGAATGTCGTGAATTTGGTCTAACAACGTATAAACGTAACTTATATACAATACTAGCTTGTGCGTGAAATTTCTTGTTCCCCCGACCCACCCGTCGCATCGCATTACCTGCCAGCGTGGGCAATTAACTCAGCCTATCGCAGTCCACTGCTGGACATAGGTCTCTCTCAGGCTGCGCCACAACACCCTGTCGTCCTCCTTCCGCACCCAGTCCATCCCAGCAACCATCTTTAGGTCGTCCGTCCATCTGGCTGGGGGGCATCCCACACGATTATATACGCTTGCCGATACGCGGTCTCCACTCCATGACTCGTCTGCTCCACCGGCCATCGGTCCTTCGAAAAACATGGCCAGCCCACTGCCAGCGTTCAGCCAGCGTGGGCAGGTGATGCAGATTACTTTATTTTCGTTTAGCGTTCTTTCTGACTTTTTTTTATTTTTACCCGGCTCCTAAGGGTCATAGTGTGATGTTAAATAGCCTATAGCCTTCCTCAACAATTGGGCTAACAAATGCAAAAGATTTTTGCAAATCCGACCGGTAGTTCCAGAGATTAGCGCGTTCAAACAAAGAAACTCTTCAGATTTATTCTTAGTAAGTATATCGATGTTGAAGATGTTCCCGAATTAACGCACACCATCAAATACCCCAATTAGAATACCATGTTACGAGTATAAACATAACACATACACTGAATTTTTACTATTACGTATAAAACATTGTTTGTTTAAAAAATTGTGGTCACATTATAAATCTACACACGCACACAGTCGCACACGCATAGCGTAGTAGGTACCTACATCATCCATTTTGATTTGTTTTGACTTTACAACAGAAGTGTGACAAAGATGTCATCAGCTGCCTAGCCCTTTCCCAACTATGTAGGGGTCGGTTTCCAGTCTAACCGGATGCAGCTGAACGCCAGAATTTTACATGGAGCGACTGCCTATCTGACCTCCACAACCCACTTGTTGGGTAATACGATACCCCTTGGTAAGACTGGTTGTCAGACTTCCGGGCTTCTGACGACCCGTAACGACTGTGAAAGAACTACGAATGACAGCCGGGACCAACGGCTAAACGTGCTTTCTGAGGCACGAAACGGAGGGGTCTTGGTATGTAAGGTTAAACAGACCTGAGCTTATAGTACACCCACATATCGCCAGTTATGTTCAAGTCCCAATACGAGGCGAGAAAAATGCCATCAACCGGGCACACAGACTCTGGGCCGCTACTGAGAAATTCCTGATAAAAATCCCTCTAACACTTTGCCCGACCTTAAAATAGAACCCAGGACCGCATGCTCAGCAGTAGCATTTGCGACCACTAGACTAGTGAGGCAGTAACAGATAATATCACACGAAAACTTAATACAAATGCAAAAGTAGTATATAAATATGTAATGGTTTGCTATCACTAACCAACGAGGCAGTAACAGATAATATCATATAAAAATTTAAAGCAAAAAAAAAAAAAATGCATGCATGCTTAATAAATGCATTTTCTTTATTTTCTTTCTATCACACTGGTGAAGTTACATGCAAAATTAGTATGTAAAAATGTAATGATTTTAATATTTCCAGACGTAGTTTCTACGAGACGAGACGAAAAAAGGTAAAATACTTCACAAATGCAGACTCCGGGTTGTTACTGAGAAATCCTGATGAAAAACCCAATAACACTGCCCGACCTGGGAATAGAACCCAGGACTGCATGCTCAGCAGTAGCATTTGCGACCACTAGACTAGTGAGGCAGTAACAGATAATATCGTACGAAAACTTAATGTAAATGCAAAAGTAGTATGTAAATATGTAATGGTTTAAATATTTCCAGACTTTGTTTTCACGAGACGAGACGAAAAAGAAACAGGCCTTGTTTTTAAGAGACGAAAAAGTTAACGAGTCTGGAGAATTGAAAAAAAAAAATAGTATATTGAAGCCTAGATGCCACACGAATACTAAGTAGGCAAAAAAACGTCTCCAGTTAAGCCCCATTCGGTCTACCTAGCCTTTTCCCAACAATGTTGGGGTCGGCTTTCAGTATTATACATGAAGCAACTGCCTATCTGACCTCCACAATCCAGTTATTGGGTAACACGACACCCCTTGGCAAAGCCTGGCAACCAGTCTTAGGTTGCCAGGCTGGGTTGGGCTTCTGACTACCTGAAACGACTGTCAAAGATGTATGAATGACGGTCGGGACCAACGGCTTAACGTGCTTTCCGAGACACTCCTGCGTCTCGATATGTAATGAATGATCACCCATCCACAAAACGACTGCGGCAAGTGTAGCTTAATATTGGATCGACCCGTGCGGCTGTTATTTTTTAGCCACGAGCCTCTCTCGCAAACAATAACTACTCATATATGAAAATTAATTCTACTCATTTGTGTCATCATTCTCCTACCCTTATCGCAATTTATTTGAGGTCGGCGCAACATGTCTCTTTCTTCCATACTTCTCTATTAGTCATCATCTCGGTAGTCACCCCCTTTCTAACCATAATCATCATTCACACATTCCATCCATCGTTTCTTCGGTCTTCCCCTACTCTTACAGCCATCGACATTCATACTCAAAACTCTCCTTACGACATTTTTTTCATTTCTGCGTAACACATGCCCTTACCACGATAACTGATTTCCACACAACTTCTCAGCTATCGGTGCCACTTTCAAACTTCCTCTTATGTACTCATTTGTGTAATGCTTATATTAAGCCTAATCTTAAACCTACATCTTAAGTTAAATACTCTAGACTAGACCCTGATAATCTACTCGTTTAAACTACTCTAATCACAATAAAATATACTCGTATTAGGGCTGAAACTGCGTTAAGCGGACGCCCGCGCGGAACAGAGCTCCCACTTGAATGACGAGGAACAGAGCTCCCACTTGAGTGGAGATTCGCAAGAGTAAATCTGTTCGGAGGAAGGAAGTATTCCAGTAAGATCCTGGTAGGGATCTACTTCCAGGATTGTCCTGATAGCCGTGGAATACCACCTCACTCCTCATAACCAGGACACGTTGCCCCTTGTCGCTACGACACTATGTGCTAGCGGTCGTTTTCGGGGGCCCATTATTGAGTGTGCAAGTAACCCCCTGCCATTTTATCTGTGTAATTTATATAAAACATTGGTCAGGCAGGGGCTGTAGACTTTCCATAGTCCTCAATAACCAGGTCACTTTAGCCACCCAATCCCATAATCCAATATCTTTGTTTCCATGTACTGCAATAGTCCTACACCAACCGTGGGTTGTCACTTGAAAGTGCGAACAGGGATAATCGTCGGTTGGTGCTTCCATTTCATTTATTTATTTTATTTATTTACCATTTATGTACACACATATATAAACAGACAAGAAAAACAGAACAGAAAAAAATAGGTACAGAGGTGATGCTTATTTCACAAGAAATCTCTTCCAGCACACCCGAGACAGGACAATAGATACAGAGATGTAGACAGCGTGTGAAATAGTAAAGGAGACAAAAAATAATACATACAATCAAAAACATTTCTCTTAAAAAACTAAACAAAAATTGCTAGAATATACTATAACTAACATACATACAAATAAACCTTTTCACGCCTAAACCACTAAACCGATCATAGTTGTCAGGTGTACAGAAAAGGACATAGGGTACCTGTCATCCCGAAAAAAAGTGCTGTTCAAGAGGAAAACAACAATAACGTTATTACGATAATAGATGGCGCCACGTGTCTTTCGAATCATGATTGAAAGAAGCTAGTATTTTATAGTTTTACAGAGACAAGCCGATCTATTCTGTAAACCTCGAAAGCCATGAGCTCCTCGGCTCCAGTAACACCTAACTAAGTTAAAAACTATCTCCAAAGGAGACTAGAATTCTTTACAATCTACTTTAGTAGACGTTAATTGTTATTGCAAAGGACAAAAGGAGGTTCGTTCCTGACAATTAAGTGTTCAAGAAAGACATAGATTTGTTTTTATGGTTCCATTAAAAAGGATCCCTCTTAATCTTTAATCAGGGGTCGTGATGGTATCTTTAGAAGGAGTTACGAAACCATGGCTGTTGTTCTTTTTAGTATAGTTACGGGCACGCACAATTTCATTCATTTTTACATGCGCGAACTTCCCCCACTAACAAATCTTTTGCCAACTTACGTGCTGGTAACTATATTCTGGGTTATAATTGGCAAAGGGGTCGATTTACGCGATTCTGTATCATCATCATTCACCACCACCCCGACCTGTTAGCGGAGCTGGGGCTGCATGCGCCGCCGGGCTGCGGGGGCGCGCGTCTCCCCACGCCAACGCTACTGGAGCCATCCTCTAGGACTTACCTGACCAAGTTGAGTCGTTGTTGTAGTTCAGTTGTTGTAGTTCAGTTGTTGAGTTGTTCCGGGTCTGGCTGTTTGTGTATGTGAGTTTAAATGTTTGTAAACGCACCCACGATACAGGAGAAATTCCTAGAGTGGGGCAACGTTTAAAAAAAAAAAAGAATTTGGCCCTTGTCACGCGCCATAAGATTGTTAAATATGATTTCAAATGAGGTAGATATATTTCACTGCAGCCAGATGATGACCACAGGAGTAGCATTGAAGTGCATTGAAAATATTGAGAAGTGATATTAATGGTATTTGTAATTGTATTTTTTTGACTAGCTGCGCCCCGCGGTTTCTCCCGCATAAGTTTTGATCCCGTGGGAATATCGGGATAAAAAGTATCCCATGTGTTAATACTGGTTATAAATGATCTGTATGCCAAATTTCATCCAAATCCGTTCTGTAGTTTTTGCGTGAAAGAGTAACAAACATCCATCCGTCCATCCATCCATCCATACAAACTTTCACGTTTATAATATTAGTAGGAATAGTAGGAAGTCGGCTGTCGCTGAAAACCAGCGCTGGGGCTCCGTCTTGCATAGGGTCGCAGCATAATGCTGAGCGATAGCCGTTTTGCGTGGATGTGACGCATGTCAACCTTTTTCTTATTGCTTTTTTTTTTGTTTTTATGTTCTTTTTGCGTCATGTTTATCGCAAATAAACGTATTATCTTTCTTTCTTTCAAGTAGGATTGTATTTTTATTGTATTTTTGGGTAGTCAATGTAAGGTAGATGTATGTGTATCTTTGTGGTAGTAACATTACAATGGCGTTATAGCTGTTAAGATGTTATTTATGAAATTTAGAATAAATAAATAAATAAATCTTCATCACCATCAGCCAGTACTTGGTAAAACAAGTGCCTTGTCCCACGCACTGCTGAATAAAGGCCTCCCCCCTTTTATACCTTGTCCCAGAAAGATGGGGTAGGTATGTATATTCTAAGAGCATTTCTAATAATGTATTTAATTTTGTAAGTTCACTTTCGCAACACTCTCCAAGACATGTACCGCCGGTGTTGAAGATAAGTCTGCGATGCTGAAGTGGGACTGGGTGGGTCACACCCATAGGATGCATCCAGACAGACGGGCCAAAGTCTTCACACAGTGGGTGCCAGAAGACGGGCGTCGTCACTGAGGCAGGCCTAGAAATGCTGGCGTGACGATTTGGACTCGTTCCTAACCGATTGGACGGAGAAGGCACAGTACAAAGAAAGGTGTAAGAATATGTGGGAGGCCCTTGTCCAGAAGTGCGACGGTATAGGCTAATGGGGAAAAAATGGTTCACGTGTGTCTTTACAGCTCGTGCTGGCACGAGAGAAGAGGAAGGTGCTAAAAAAGAAAGAAACAACAAATACAAAGGTACACTACCTGGCATAGTGGCAGGAACACTTCCCCAATGGAGTCATCTCTCGAGAACCGATCGTAGTCAAACACGTGGAGATGGAGTACCTGCAAAAAATAGAAGAATCTACTTAATAAACATTTTAAATTCATTCAAACTCAAAGTCAATGTATTTATTTCAAATAAATCAATTACAGGCACTTTTGAATTGTCAAAGGGTCGATTTGTTGCCCATTCCAAAGCGTAGTTGGTACCCACGGAGAAGAACGGGCAAGAAACTCCATGGGCACTCTTTTAAATCACAATAATATTGTTACAAAGTATTGGTTACATCATTCATGTTAAAAATTATGCATGTGAGAACGACGCAGAACGTTAAAAGCGTCCGTAATGAAAAGAAAAAAAGAACAATTCAAATATTAAATAAAATTAAAATAAGTCATTCAGTGCCAGACAAGGCACAGCCTAAAAAAGGCAAGGAGTGTATATATGTAAAAATGGGATTGGGCGAATCCGCAATTTGCAACTGTTTTGCCAGAGCGTCTGTCAAGATTTTTAAGAGATCTAGAAATTCGCCATATTCATCATCATCATCTTCATCGTATAGCAGTCCACTGCTGGACGCAGGCCTCTCCTATTGCACGCCATTCAACTCGATTTTCGGCAACTCTCATCCAGCTGCTACCAGCCATCCTGCGAAGATCGTCGCTCCTGCTTGTGGGCGTCCCACCTTACGTTTACCGATTCGCGGTCTCCACTCAAGAAGACGTCTACCCCAAGGGTCATCGGTACATTACCATACTATACTATTGAATAGAATCAAGTTCTTCTAACTGAACAGAGAGCTGTGCTACTGGTGAGTTTGTTGCGCCACTTCTTCATCGAAAGTGGCGCAACAAAGTGGCGAAAGTGAAGTTCTGGAAAGTGGTGAAGGGCAGGCATTTTGGGGATTATCTTATGACGTAACGTTGTAATTTTTGACGTTCAAATGTGCAGATTCTAAGCCTGATTTGAATAAATAACTTTTGATGTTTAATTTAAAATTTATACAACTTTTGAATCCTTGGTGAACGAACCCATCATTTCAAGACCTACAGCTAAAACTGTTTACATTAAAAATCAAAGCACAGCATTGTTAGAAATTAAGTTGACACACTTTCCATTCTCAAATACAAAAAATAAACCATTCTTATTTAATTAAAACACGTTAACTAAGAAACGGCTATTAGTATTCTCCAGAGGTACACGACTAGTCGTCACGCACAGTGCGAAATGTCAATTTATATAAATTTGTAGTTAGGGGCTCGCCAGTTGCCACCCCACCCTTCATTGGCATTTTAATTATTGTCTATGTAGTCATTACTAAAGAGTGAGCAATGGTGGCCTCGTGGTAATGGCCGCGGCTGTTTACGAGGCGTTGTTCGAAACCTGACAGGCGCTTTACTTTGTGTAAATTATTTCACCACCACTGGTCTTAAAACGATGAAGGAAAACATCGTGAGAAAACTGACATGTCTTAGTACAAACAAAGTTAATACATGTGACATCTGGCATCAACCCGCACTGGGCCGACGTGGTGGAATTACGGCCCACTGCCTCTCATAAAGAGGAGGCTCGTGTCCCAGCAGTGGGAATGTTATATGCTGATGCTGTTATGTTGAGTAGAACTAGCTAGGAGACGACCGATCTCTCTTCTTAGCGTGTCGATAGTAATCTAAATGGACTCGGCCCAGAATTCGGCTACTTGCTTGGCGCCATCACCAGCGTCCATAAGTTCCTGTGACGTGCAGCTGACAGGACACGCAGGACGATATTAAGTGTCCCACTGTTTGTGGATCAGTACCACATTTACACTCCAAGGCGGATTCATCTACGAATCTCCACCTGAACAGGTTTTCTTTGCTTCGGCCAACCTGGGTCCGGAGTCTGTTTAAAGACTTCCAGGTTACCCAAGGAAACTCGATTACTCGTTGGTATGTGTGTGCACCAAGAGTGAGTCTTTCAGCGAGGGTTCTGCCCTCCAAGCGAGCGTCACTGAGCGAGTACTCTCTTTGATAGCTCCTGCCACTGAGACAAACGAGTACTCGTAGGAGCCATACGACCAATTTTTGAAATGGCTGTTGGAATGGTTTGTCATGCAATAATAATGCTAGACTGGGAACATGAGCATCAATAATAAATTGGTGAGTAACGTTTGCACGTCACAAGAGAAACAATTTTTTTTACTTTGTTCAGTTGTAATGTAAAAGCAATATTTAGCCCTTAATAATAATCAGCCTATAATGTTCCCACTGCTGGGACACAGGCCTCCTCTCTGTGAGAGACCGGA
This sequence comes from Apamea monoglypha, assembly GCA_911387795.2. Classification (NCBI taxonomy): domain Eukaryota; kingdom Metazoa; phylum Arthropoda; class Insecta; order Lepidoptera; family Noctuidae; genus Apamea; species Apamea monoglypha. The sequence continues at coordinate 5,564,386 of OU426942.1, read as the reverse complement.
TTGTAGCTTGTAATCCACCATGCGGGCCCAGTGCGGGTTGGTGGATGACACATGTCTTTGAATTTTTGATTCTAGGACAGTTCCCCACGATATTTTCCTTCACTGTTTTTGAATCAATAATTGAAAATTGAATAGAAAAGAATTGAATAGAATAAGAGGCCAGCTTCCAAGCTGAAATGGCAGTGGGCTGGCCATGTTTGTCGAAGGACCGACGGCCGGTGGAGCAGACGAGATCTAGAGTGGAGACCGCGTATCGGCAAGCGTAGTGTGGGATGCCCCTCAGCTAGATGGACAGCGATCTCAATCTCGCAGTGGACTGCGACAGACTGTGTTTATTGATACTGGTTTTGTTACCGTTACGTACAGCCTACTGTCAGTCCTCCAAACATTTTAGCAAACTAAAATACAAAATCTTTCAACTCTTACCCGACTCTGCAGCTTCTGTATCGGAAACCCTTCGAAGTAGAAGGTCTCGTTCCACCGAGGGTTAAGAGTACGTCTCTTGATCTTCGTCTCCAGCCGGTGCTTCTTGTCTGGCAGGAGGGTCACCCGCACGTAGGGGTCTGAGGTGCCGCTCAAGTCCTTGGCGGGGAGTTCCTTGCCCTGGAAGGAAGGAAAGGTGAGGTTACTTGGCTGTGGTTGGCGTTGGCAGTTGTGATGATTTTGAATATTTGGATAGTGGTGAATATTTATTTTTCCGTCCTAAGCAGGATGGGTGCGAAAAACATGTAAAGAAAAATAAGTCTTACTAAACAAAAAATGCGCACCTATACCCTTTCCATTGGGTAAATCGTTTTTTGACAGATGGAACTAGTGATTGCAGCAACACACAATAAATTGATTGATACACGTACTATATTATGTCTGTAAGAAGCCAAACATAAGATTTAAAAAAAAAAAAAATTATAATTCAATAAGATAAGGCAGTTTATATATTTATTTTATTACGCATTTTAAACTTAACTTTTACGTAATCTGGAGTTCTAAGACAGCTGTCAAAAAACGGATAACCACTGCTGGGGCACAGGCCTCCTCTCTCCGAGAGGGAGTGGGCTATAATTAACCACGCGAGCTCAGTGCGGGTTGGTAGATGTCACATATCTTCGAATTTTTGGTTCCAGGACATGCCGGTTTCCTCGCGATGTCTTCCTTCACCGTTTTGAAAGCAGTGGTGATTTACCCAAAGTAAAGCGCTTGTCTGGATTCGAACCTACGACTTACAACTCGAAAGTCGCGGCCGTTACCACTGGGCCAGTACTGTTCTCTTCGCTGGACGTGGAGACCGTGTATCGGTAAGCGTAGTGTGTGACGACCCCAGCTAGATGGACCGACGACATTAAGAAGATGCCTGGGTCAGACTGGATGCGGAGGGCAGACAGGGTGTGGTGGCGTAGCCTGGGAGAGGCCCATGTCTATTAGTGGACTATAATAGCCTGAGTTGAACTCCAGTTGAAGATGACTTGCAAGAGGGGAGGCCATGCCAAACAGTACGTAAGACATAAGCAAACCATGAAAATGTATGGTAAACAAATAAGCACAATAGATTTTTCCATACAAAGTACATTTGTTTGAACAATTATCACAGTCATTCGTGATGGTACAATAGACTTTAGATGATTGTTATTTGTTTATGAAATTAGCAGACAAACGCTATGAAAATCAGAAGCAGTATTTTGAAGAAATGAAATAAATATATTTGTTTATAGGTTATACTTAAGATCTTTATCCGTTTTATTTTTGTTATTAGCATTTTTTTTAGGAATACATTAGTGATTCTGTGGTAAATGTTCAATAATTCAATTTTCTAAAGAAGTTTTGAACCTCTAGTTAGAGTTTCGTATTGTGTCTGAAAGTTTTCAAAGCAAAGTCAATCACATACCGTATGTATGTACGTGCACGTTCAATTGGAATAGAGTTGCTTGTTCCATCCATACAATGTACATGGTGAAGATTACAGGGATGCAGGGTTGCGATTAGCATCTGGAGGCAAAAGTCCTCGCCCACATATGGGAGTGGCGAGAGGAGGCAAAACGCCGGGGCGTAACTCCGCTGCCGCGAGATATCACGGTACAGCGGACAGAGCTCCGGCGGGATCTCATGGCGACATGGAGAGTGCGATTGTCGCAACTCAGTGCTGGGCACGCCACAAGTGCGGCGATAAGTCCCCTCTTTGAGGAGTGGCTGGAGAGGCGCCACGGCGCCCTCACGCAAAGGAGGACGCGGAGCGCGTGAGGGAGAGGCAATCTCTGCGCCGAGAGGCGCGAAACGCCCTGGACGTCGGGATTCACCAGCCGACTCCCGGCCACCACAGGCGCGGGCTTGCGGGCGGCGAGCTGCCCATTGCTCGCCACCCGCGGCAAGGACCAGGCCCGGGTCGACGGCGCGTTGTACTCCATGCGCGCCTCAAAGAGATGTCAGCACGAACTGACGGGGTCCGCTAGGGCCGATGCCTACCAGGGCCGCGGGTTGTTCGAAAGAGATACCGTGACCCCTGGCATAGGCAACTGAAGGAACACGGGTAGGTTTTAGTCAGGAAAAGTCTGACACGCCCTCCCGCTCCGCCCAGAGCGGGAGAAGTCATATGATGATTTCCCACCCAGAAAAAAAAATGGTTGCAATTAGCGTCATGGGGAGAAAAGAGTACGTTTGCTTTCCTTAGAGTTATTCGTTTATCATCAGATGAAACTAAAATGGTAAGTAAAGGCCTCCAGACGGAATTTCAGCCATGGTGAATAATCTCAGCGGAGACTAGCCTTCGGCGCGGGAGATATTGTAGTGCATAAGTGTCTGCACAGAACAGGTGCACTTTCTCTTCCCTCACCCTAATAGTCCGATGGGACGGCAAATCCGACACGACCGGAAAGAGATCAGAGGGGCAATTCTCGTATTTTTAGGAACGTTCACTGTCTGATCTCAGTCTCAATCTGTCAAAAGTACTTCTAATTTCCCTACATTTTGACAAGTTTTTGACATTTGTTTGTCGCCGAGATCAGACTGCGACTAGATTTTGAACGTTTTAAATTACGAGAATAGCCTACAGACTTAGAACGTTGGTCCTGCGCCTTATCTCAAGCCGAGAGATAAGCTAGGACCTAGCTTATCTCTCGGCTTAACGTGCTTTCCGAGGCACGGGGAAGGGGGGGGGGGGGTCACAATGCCAACTGCTAAATTCCTAATGGAAAAACCTAGACTTTACCCAACCCGGGAATCGAACCCAGAACCATATGCTTAGTAGTCGCGAATGCGAGTACGAGACCAACAGGGTAGTCAACACAATGTGCACAATGGTTTTCCTTTTATAAATACAGACTTTCACTGTTTGATAGCTAATGTTGTACAAACTATCATCTGGCTGCCTTTTCCCAACTACGTTGGGGTCGGCTTCCAGTCTGACCGGATGCAGCTGAATACCAGTATTTTACTGTCAACCGCGACCACTAGACCAACGAGAAAAATAATCTTCCCAAAAATGATTCCATCGACTATAAAAAACAGAAAATTCGATTTCACACATACAACGTAGTCAAAAGCCTCGTAATCAAGCATATAAAATGTTGACAATTTTGTCCATTGCTTGATGTCAGGGCCAGGGACCAAACAACACATTATTGGACAATACAAATTTATTAACTTACCTGGATGATTCTCAATATCAAAGTAGTGTTCTGGAAGTCGTACTCCAGGCTGAAGTGGATCTGGCCGACATTCTCCGACGGTTCGGAGTTGTCGATGTACATGTCCACCAGCGAGATGGAGCGGTTCTGCAGAAACGCCATCTGTCAGCACAAATTGGACACTTAAAGCGTTTGTGTGGCTTGGCGCCGTCATGAAGCGGAGTGTGCGACGGAACTTTGATAAAAACTCTTTTGAAATTTATTTTATTTTTATATTATTATTTGCCTCACAAACAATTGAATACAGTGATAAAAATTGAATAATGATTATATATTATATAATTATTCAATTATATCTCTAAACAAAATCCAGGGTCAATTTAAATTAGCTAGCGAAACTCCTCGGATGTGATGGCATCGGTATCTAAACAATATAAAACCAAGAAAACTTGAGTTGCCGATATTTTTTGGACAACTATTGGAATTACTTGAAATAGCAGGTTAAACATGCCGTTTTTTTTGTGTAAGCTTCACAGACGTATCTAATGGATATTGAAGTCAAAAATCTCAAGTCATATTAGTTTATATAAGTGGAAACTTGTAATTGGCTTTCTTCTACATATTACTTCAGACTACTCGAATGTATTAGCAACGAGTTTTCTTAAAATTAATAAAATAAAATATTTAAAGTAACTACAGGAACAGCTAACCCCAAAATAAAATATCATGTTTTTGTTTAGATATCGTCTGTGGAGTATCACTAGCTATTTAATTTGACCTTTTATAGATTCAAAAACTTTACTTATAAAATGTCTTATAATTGATATCTTAATATTGTAGTTATGACTTATTATACCAAGAATAAGACCGATACCGATACTAAGGAAAAACTTCGAAAAAATTTAAAGTCAAAATCACTGTTTTTTTTTTGTTTTTATCAAAATTCTGTCCACTTATCGTGCAAAGTAAAATATTGCAGTTTCGGTTTTCTTATATAAATACGTACTTATGAAATAAGTTAAAAGCGTGATTTCTTTCTTATTTACAAATTAATTAACAGTAAGTAGATAACTACTGTATCGTTTACAAAATGGATTATTTACTTAGGGGCTGACTTATCCATCGCCAGATAATTTTATTCGCGGAATAAAATTGACGTTTGACAATTTTTATTTGAAATAACTGTCAAAATTTCAAAACTATTCCTATTATGAAATGATTGAAAAATCAGCCCTAAGAAAAATATCATACTTTTAATTGTAATATTTTTGGCAGGTCGACGTCACAAAAATTAAAGGGGTCGGTTCATGCAAGACTTTTGGGGTATGATTTACAGAAATAGGTTCTCTGTTCTATTAAGAAATAACTATTAACTGTTTTAATTACTTTACAAACCTTTTACAGTTTTTGTATAAAACGATTTTATTAGAAACTACGGGGTTAGTTTTAAGATTTTTTAAAAAGATTGAGAAAAAAAAAATGCTTCGAATCGACCTTTTATAAAAATTAAATATTTTGCAATATAAGCAATTAAAACTATTGCTAATCTATATTGATCTAATACTACTGTATTTTTTCATTTTTATGGGTTTTATATAAAACGTATTGATAGCTGAAAAGGACTTTTATGCTATAGCATTATACTATTTCATTCAAAATTGAATATTATTAATTTAAAATTCATAACAATAATGCGAGATTGCAAAAATAATAATTAAATAAAAGAAAATCCCTGACGTATTATCTTTTATTATAAAAACGTTATCTTTTTGAAATCTCGCACTAAGTTATTTGTGTAGCTATTTTAAAAAACTTCTAATTATAAAATTGAAATAATTTCTTTTGGGTGTTAAGTGCTAAGCTAGTCTATTTTCCTATTAACTACATTTCTATATCTAAAATTTATTTATCGTGAAAAAACCGTGAAATTCAATAACAAAATTTGGTTTAACTTATTGTTTGTGAGCTTTTAATAATAAAATGCTACTCCACTTCTCGTGTGGGATTTAGAAAATAAGTTAAAATTTTGTGTTTTTGCTATAAAATTATTTTTAAAAGCTAATTTTTTGTGTCTTTTTGCGCAGCAAATATTTACAAAATGTTTAAGCTTTTCAGCTGAAACCAAGCGGACTCGCTGAAAAATTTTAAGCATCTTAGAATATTGAAAAAAAAAAGTTAATAAAAGCGAATCTCCAAAAGCGTTTCGCCGTTTTTTTCGTAACATTCTCTATTTCTTTCATATACAACCTCTTCTACCTACCATGTTTGAAGGAGAAAGCATGGAAAGAGAATTCATAGTTTAGAAAAAACTCCACCGAAAATAAAATTTAAAAAAATAAAAACAAGGAGCACAGTTGAAGAAAAGGACAGTTCGGAAACACTTAGCTAAAAAATTACACTTTTTACAAAAAACATTTGACACTTTTTGCTAAAAAAAGATAAGAATTATTTCTTTTTTTACGAAAAAAAGTTATTATTTTTAGTAAGAGCTCTACATTTGTGTAGTCTTAGTATGTGACTGCATAAAAACATGATGGATCAAGATTATTTGATCTGCATTTACGTCAGGTATTGGTTTGGCGTGAGGTCCTAATTTGATCGTAGCATTGATGTTGATGTTATAAGTATTATCATATAATATAGTTTTGTGTTAGGTAAAATGGTTATAGTAAAGGTAGATTTTATGAATGCATAATATTGTTAATTTGAAACAATTTTTTTGTGTTTAGCTTATGATTCTAAAATAATTAAACGGTAGTAGTTATTAACATACTGGAATTACTTAATATAAAAATCACTCAGAACACAGAAGGGTTCCCAACTATGTTGGGGTCGGCTTCCAGTCTAACCGAGTGCAGCTGAATAACAGTATTATACATGGAGCGACTGCCTATCTGACCTCCACAACCCAGTTACGATACCCCTTGGTAAGACTGGTTGTCAGACTTTCGGGCTTCAAACGACCCGTAACGACTGTCAACTGCAACCACTAGACGAACGAGAAAAATAATCTTCCCAAAAATGATTCCATCGACTATAAAAAACAGAAAATTCGATTTTCTTATTTAATTTATGCACAAACGATTCCTTTTCAATAGTATGAATACTATTCCAAACGAATGGAATCTCAAGTATAGTAAGTTTTTTTTTACTCTTTGGGTTCCGTAACCAAAGGGTGCCAACGGAACCCATTACGAAGCGCGGTTCTGCACTGCATCCGATTCGAATCCGAAATCAAAATTCGAGTTCAATCTAAATTGGGAATGTTCTAAATTCGGACGACACAGTTTGGATCTTGTGCGCAACCCCTCATACAAATAGTACTATAGTTACTTCGGACCAACATATCTCGGAGAGACCATATAAATATAATAATATTGAATTTAATTCAGAAGCCTGATAACCGCTACGTTTTTCAAAGCTTTCTCTCTCCTACTATTTTGCTGTGCCCGACAGGGTCCAAAATGATCACTTATATAGATATAATTTTAAGTTACCACATAAGTACATATTGTGGAATGCAAATAAATTATTGAGTATCAAGTCGGTTTGGATGCACTGCTTTTTTGTGCTAAGTCATAGAACAAAAAAGCAGTGCAGTTCAACTTCTGCCCTGCTATAAGAGCTGGTGGTAAGCCCCCAGAACCGCTTAGGCTCCGGAGTGTGTACTACTATGACCGCTGTAACGAAAACCTTCCCTGAAAAATATGCATTTAAATAACGAAAACCCCATCCAAATCGGATCAGTAGTTTTTGAGAAAATCGCGGACACACAAACACACATACATAAGGGTCGAATACCTTCTTTATCCTCTTTTTGAAGTCGGTTTATCAACCGACTTCAAAAAGAGGCATACAGAACAGAAAGAGGTATACAGCCCGTTTAATTTTTAACTTCATTTTATTTTTATTATTGATAAATGGGCAACAAGACCTCATAGAAGATGGCGAGACGAGCTGGACAAAACAAACGACCAGTGGTCCACTTTAGACCTGGATCGAAAGAGCTGTCATGGGGAGAGCCTTTTGCCAAGCAGTTGGACGATACAGGCTAACAGTAACAGTAAACCATACAAGAAACGTGATTATTTACCTGAAGTGATTAAAAAATATATGCAACGTTAAATATTGAACGATGGTACGGAACCATTCGTGTGTAAGCCTGACTCGCTCTTGGCCGGTTTATCCGTCGTTACGCTACACGTAACTAAGTTGAATACTTAGAGGGAACGGTTCTATAGAAATACTGCATGGATTTTCTGCTGAATCAGTTCAAAAAGAAAAAGTGGGGGAACAAATTGAATTGTATAGGGAAAGTTTTTTATTTCATGCTGGATGCGGTTACGTTGATCAAAGGAAGTATCGCACCAGTTATTTCTTATTAATACCGTATATGGACACGATAATTAAATAGATATGTCGAATTCTGGTATGTACATATTGTAATTAAACATAGTACTTGTAACAAACATAGTGTCAGACATACAGTCATCGTCTGCCTTTTCCCCACTATGTCGAGGTCGCGGTAAACTCTGCTTGCGAGATGCAGGATTTTGCGTGACGTCAGCATGACGCGTAGTTCGCATGTGGCGTTGCAGATACCGCTACAACCGTACTCAAATACACGAGCGACACGTTGTCGCTAGCTAGTCTAATATAAAAAAAGCTGAAGAATCTCTGGAACTACCAGTCGGATTTGAAAAAATCATTTTGCAATTGATAGACTGAGAACAGAATATGCAAACTGAACTGAACAGACAATTGGCTGATCTAAGGAGGATGGAGAAATAGAACATGGAGTTGCATAGTCACAGTCAAAATTTATTAAGTCATAGCGATGACTCAGATTACGCTTTAGTAGGTGCAAGGAAAGAGCTTATTAAAAACTCCAGCGCTACGTCTGAACCATTCAGAGACATGATGGACGAAATCGAAGTGATGCGGCAAGAAAAAATACAGAACCAGAAGAAACATAGGGACCTACGCGATCAACTAGACGAATCAGATAATATAATATCTGGGCTAGGTGATGACATTTTGGCTTGGGATGGCAGAAAACCAAATTTAGAAAATCATATAAATTAATTGTGACGATACGATTGGCGCAGTGGCTAAGCGATCGACTGCTGCGCTGCGTGTCGCGGGCTCGATTCCTGCACGGAACAAATATTTGTATTGCCTACAGGTAGTAGTTCCGGGTCTGGCTATTTGTGTATGTGAGTTTAAATGTTTGTAAACGCACCCATGACACAGGAGTAACTCCTAGTGTGGGGCAACGTTTAAAAAAAAAGAAAAGAAGAAAATAGTTTTAAGAAGAATTCTTGAGGAAGGCTATAGGCTATTTAACATAACGCTACGACCCTAAGGAGCCGAGAAAAAAAAGTCAGAAAGACCGCTAAGCGAAAACGATGTTATACGCGGGTGGGCGACGCGGTGGGTCGGGGGAACAAGAAATTTCACGCAGACGAAGTCGCGGGCAGAAGCTAGTCTATTTATTCTTGTACTGGGCTCAACTCATCTAACAAAAGAATATGAATATAATAGCAGTACCCCGCGGTTTCACCCGCATAAGTTTCGATCTCGTGGGAATATCGGGATAAAAAGTATCCTATATGTTAATCCTGGTTATAACCCATCTGTGTGCCAAATTTCATCCAAATCCGTTCAGTAGTTTTGGCGTGAAAGAGTAACAAACATCCATCCATCCAAACGTTCGCATTTCTAATATTAGTAGGATAGTAGGAAGTAAGATAGAATTGCAACATTCGAAAAGAAGATAAAAATCTATACTCACCTATTTGTTTTACGTTGGTTCTTGGAATTCAAATCCTATTACGTTTGTGGGCCCAATCAGTAGATTTTATTATTAGGTTTCTTTGATTTACGTCTAGTACTCGTTGTTTATTCAGGTTTTGATCCCCAAGACGATTACCTTTCGGCGGAGTCTTATTTTGTATATTCGAGTTTGAGGCAGAAAAATTAGATATTTTTTATTTAAGATTCAGTGCTTCTTTTAAGTCGTAAGAGCTTCTTACGCTCTACGCAGGCCATCCAGAACAAACCACATTAATGAGAGAAGCAAATTGTGGGAAGAAAAGCATCCACCACCTCCCGACTTCGTTAAACCCCAGGAACATTTGCCTCTCGGCCGTGATCTGCAGTGGCCTGTATGGAAAGCTCTCAACCGATTGCGTACCCAAATAGGGCGCTGGAGACACAACTTGTCGAAATGGGCGATTACTGACGAATCCAATACCTAGTGCGAGTGCGGTGCCTCTAATCAGACCATGCCCCACTTGCTAGAGTGCCCTAAGTGCCCGATCACCTGCACATTGGATGACTTAATGAATGCTACTGATGCCGCAATCAACGTGGCCACCTATTGGGCTCAAACAATATAAAATATCGAAGAAGAGTACCATCGATAGGAAAAGAAGAAGCGTTCATTATTTTGCTTTGACATACTATTTTATTTATATCATTTTCATCCGTCTTGCGTCTTGAGAATTGGGTTGGTTAACCATCTAACCAGATGTGACGGAACATAAATATTTTACATCCAGTGGCTGCCATCTGCCCTTCAAAGTCAACTAGTCCACGGTTCAGTCTAATCAGGGGAGACAGAATATCAATGTTTTATAAGGAGCGGCTGTCATCTGAGGGGCAATTCTCGTAATTTTAAGAACGTTCACAGTCTGATCTCAGTCTCAATCTGTCAAAAAATACTTTTATTTTCAGTTTTCTTTTTTTTAAATTTTGACAAGTGTTTGACATTTGTTTGTCGCCGAGATGAGATTGCGACTAGATTTTGAACGTTTTAAATTACGAGAATTGACCTTCTGTTCTTAAAAGTCAATTAGAGAATAAACTATAAGATTCAAGCTTGATTGACGAAGTGGTTATCAACTTTGTCAACCAAGCTTGAATCTTATAGACGTACTTGAATCTTATCTTTACGTGGTATTTATTCCTTAGCAGTTACCTTCGTGGTCGCTCACAATGCGCCTTATTAGAAAGCTTAAAGTCACCCAAAGGGCAATGGAGAGGGCTATCTTAGAATTAACCCGCGTGATCGAATCAGAAATGAAGAGATCCGCAGGAAAACCAAGGTAACCGACATAGCCCGAAGAATTGCCAAACTTGAGTGGCAGTGGACATTGGTCGCAGAACAGATAGCTGATGGGGCCGAAAGGTTCTGGAGTAGGGACCGCGTACCGGAAGACGTAACGTTGGAAGGCCTCCCACATGGTGGACCGACGACCTTGTGAAGGCCGCAGGAACCCGTTGGATGCGAGAAGCACAAAACCGGATGAAGTGGAGGACCTCCACATCGACCGATGAAAAAAAACCAAGCTCTAGCCCAAACTGCCCCATTTAGAAAAGGGGAGGCCTGTGTTTTGGAGATACATTTCTCTGGCGCCATGTTGCAAATAGTTATGAATACGGGCCGTAATGAAAACCTTAATGAAAACCTTAATGAAGAGCACAGCCCTAACCGTTAGGCCCTAATTAGGTTGTCCAAGTCATTCTGGTCTAGTGCACAGGTCCAGACTAATTAGTTTGAACCTATGTAAAGGTTGGTACAAGTTATAAGAGGTGGAGCTTTCATAATTTAAATGCCCATAGTACGAGGGGTACTATGGCAAGAGGTACTATCAAAGAGAGGAGGCCTGTGTCCCTGCAGTGGGAAGACTAAAGGCTTGATTATGCTAAACGATAAAACTGTTTAGAGTTCAGAAGGCCAATTCTCGTAATATAAAACGTTAAAAATCTAGTCGCAGTCTCATCTCGGCGACAAACAAATGTCAAAAACCTGTCAAAATGTAGTGAAATTAGAAGTATTTTTGACAGATTGAGACTGAGATCAGACTGTGAACGTTCTTAAGAGTACGAGAACTGCCCCTCTGGTCACTTACAGACACGAACAAAGTTTTATTATCTGTTGACACGATAAAGAAAAGTGTGACCCTTTGCTTACAAAACCATAAAGTTATCCGCTAAACGCCTAACACTCAGACTAAACTTATATGTACAATATGAATAATTCAAAGCCCTCTCTCATTTGTAACGAAACGACTCATTTTAGTGGATACGAAATCATTGACAATTCCGCTTAACGAGGGCTTTTATACCATTTGATGTAATTCTGTTAGGGGCTCTGATTTGTATGAATGTATTTCGGATTTTGCGTTTCAATGTAACATCATGCCATAATGTAATTTAGAGGTAGGCTGATATCTATCTTCTGTACTAATAATAAAGCTGAAGAGTGTTTTATTGTTTGAACGCGATAATCTCTGGAACTAACCGTCGGTTTTGAAAAAAATATGTTTGTATTTGATAGCCCAATTCTCGAGGAGGGCTATAGACTATTTAATATCGCGGTAAGACCCTTAGGAGCCGAGCAAAAAAAAAACTTTTTTGCATAAAAAAACAACTGACTTCCAAAAAAGACACCACAAAGTGAAAAATAACTTTAATTTCGGAAATCGGTGTCGTTGAGTTCGCATTTTCGTTGTTTTATTTTTAACTTTGTACTGTCTTTTTTATTTTTCACTTTTAAGTTGTAATTTTTACCAGTAATCACCATCTTTAAATACCAAGACCCCTCCGTGCCTCGGAAAGCACGTTAAGCTGTTGATCCCGGCTGTCATTCGTGGATATTTGACAGTCGTTATGGGTCGTCAGAAACCCGAAAGTCTGAAAACCAGACTTACCAAGGGGCTTCGTATCGTCAATAAAATAAAATAATAGTAGGCCCTGGGCATCGAACCCAGGGACGTCAGTCAGTTTGATATCACTACACTAATTAAAAACTACGGTAGTCTCCTGAGAAGTTAATTGACAATTATACCTAATGAAACCTTTTATAGTTAATTAAAATTTGATGTAATTCTGTTAGGAAACCAAATTTATTTCGGATTTTGGGATAAAGTTTATTTATTTATTTATTTATTTATTTACCATTTATGTACACACATATATAAACAGACAAGAAAAACAGAACAGAAAAAATAGGTACAGAGGTGATGCTTATTTCACAAGAAATCTCTTCCAGCACACCTGAGACAGGACAATAGATCTAGAGGTTTATCTGTAGAATTAGTCAATTAGAGGGGTGTATAGAAGGGTATGTTGATTGTGGTCTTTATCAAAAAAGAACTCGCCCCTCTCCCTTTCTAGATTATGAATAAACCAGTAATATGATAATGTAGCGATGCGAGCACATGCGAACAACGCGTCATACTGACGTCACAAATCCTGCAGAGGCAGGATTTGTGTGACGTCTTGCGCGGTGGCGGCTTGACGGGTGACTCTGCTTGCGAGATCGCAAGCAGAGTTTACCGCGCAATTAGCATACAAACAACTTCCAGACATCAATCGTTGGGCAGTTGCCCGCCAGACACAGCACCCGTCTGGTTGGAGGATAAGTGAACTTTACACCCTCCTCATACCTCTATAATAATATTAGTTGAAAAACACACATAAGCACAAATAACGCCACTCCTGTGTTCCTTGGATACCATCTATCTCCTTCCCCAGGATACCGTCTGTCTCCTTGTCAAATTTTATCGAAATCCGTTAAATGGTTTCTGGCCAATTCCTTTTTTTTTATTTTTTATTGTTATAAACTAGTGCTGGACTGCGATCCCGCCTGATGGAAAGCAGTGATGCAATCGTAGATGGTGAAGCGCACTAATTTATTATGATCCTATTCACTCTAGCCTTGAAGACACTTAAATTATAATCGGACGGGAAGACCGCTCCAGGCAAATTGTTCCAGTCCTTCGATGTTCGCGGTATAAACGATGAGGCGAAACGCTTTGTCCGGATCGTAGGGTGGAAATTCGCCGTACGACGGGTTGTCCGATGATGGATCGGTGATGGCGGAATTAAGTCATGTTATTCCCGCGCACACTCTCCAAAATGCATCCTGTAGAATACTGAAAGGCTGGCTACCCTACGCCTGTGCTCCAGGCTTTGTAGATTGGTCTTAACCAAATCTGGATCACCAATTGCCTCTTCGCACGCCTCTCCACTGATTTCAGAGCTGCTAGATGGCATTTTGCAGCACCAGCCCATATGTGGCTGCAGTACTCCACACACGATCGGACCTGCGCTTTGTATAACATTAGAAGCTGTCCCGGTGTGAAGTACCGCCGGACCTTTGCAAGAACGCCAAGTTTCCTAGCAGCCATCTTAGCTTTGGACTCAATGAACCGCTCAAAGCTTAGGTTTGAGGAAATTTCAACTCCCAAGAGCTGAAGGCGGTCGGTGCACTCCAAGGATACATTCTGAAAAGCAGGAGCCAAGGTTAACGGACTCTTTTTGGAGGTGAACAGACTCTTTTTGGCGGTGAACGGACTCTTTTTGGCGGTGAACAGACACGCTTATACGCTATAACTTACGGACCGGTATTGGTTAAGATTACGACTCTTGTGTTTTGTAGCAAAGACCTCTTAACTTTGCATAGTAAACCCTCCCATAGGGAAGTAGCTATCACGGGTAAAATTTAAACAAAAAGGGGCCACAAGCACGACTGTTGAGCTCGAGGCCATGGGTTAGATTCCCAGATCGGGCAGAGTGATTGGGTTTTGCCTTATGGAGTTTCTCTGTAGCAGCCCGGAGACTGGATTCTTGCCCGGGTGATAGCAATACGCTGGTCCCCTATTACATGGGACCTAAACATACCGGGCGAAATGTGGATGTACTATAACCAGGGTCGTCGGATATAGTTGAAGTTTTGTTAGAAACCGATGGAGGTTTTCGAATAAATATACATAATTTAATTAATAGAAAACCAACAGTTCATTTATCAAATTAAATTTCATTCGAAAACATCCATCGGTTTCTTAAATAACATACATAATCAGCCGATAATGTTCCCACTGCTGGGACACAGGCCTCCTCTCTGCGAGAGGGAGTGGGCTGTAATCCACCACGCGGGCCCAGTGCGGGTTGGTGGATGTCACATGTCTTAAAATTTTTGGTTCTAGGACATGCCGGTTTCCTCACGATGTTTTCCTCCACCGTTTTGCGAGCAGTGGTGATGAAATAATTTACACAAAGTAAAGCTCCTGTCTGGGTTCGAACCTACGACCTGCAACTCGTAAGTCGCTGCCGTTACCACTTGGCCACCACTACTCATATCGGTTCGCTCATTCGGTATAAGTTTCTTGCTAAACTTCAACTATATCCGACGACCCTGGTCACTTATCTCCTTTGGTTACACAAAGCAAAGCAACTGCACCTGCTGCTGTTGCTGCTTAGCTGGTAGCAAAGGTACTGTACCTTTGTGTAACTAGCGAAATGTGAGTGTACCATAGTGTAAGCAGCATGGGCTCATCCGAGCAGGCAGCCTCGTGACGTCACTCAAAGCTGGCCGCGGTGTGCGCCCGCGACCCGGCAGTTGACCCCCTTTCTCTATGAGTGACGAACGTATTCCATGTGTTTTGATGGGTAGAACATACCTCTAATTAAACGTGTTGATTTCGATATAAAGACTTTTATTCCTAACAATAGGTACACCTCTGCCTAACCCTACGGGGATTGCAGGTGTGTCTTAATGTTATGTAAATGGTACTGTTAACCTTGAACAAGTGTACAAGAGAATAAACGCGACAATATAGGTACTGAGCAAAGTGCCTCTAATCCGGTGTTTTTTATTGTTCCAACTGGTGTATACTTAAAGTATGAATAAGACAAACACTCATTCTACCTATCCTTTTCCAAAGTATGTTAGGATCGGCTTCCAGCCTAACCGGATGCAGCTGAATACCAGTATTTTACATGGAACGACTGCCTATCTGACCTCCACAACCCAGTTACCAGGTAAAACAATACCCCTTGGTAAGACTGGTTGTCAGACTCGAACCGAATATTATTGAAAAATGCGAAAAAACGTTCGGATCGGCTCAGTTGGGTCGGGACCATAGTCAATCTTTGAAAGAGTGTGGAAGTGCAGGGGGTCTACTACGAAGTGCAAAGTGCGAATGATCGGATCGGACCGACACATGGCCGAACCGAATATTATTGAAATCCAAGTGACATTAGTAATCTTTGTGATGGATAATAATACTAGCCTATTATTGTCCCACTACTGGGACACAGGCCTCCTCTATGTAAGAGGGAGTGGGCTGAAACCGTAATCTACCACGCGGGCCCAGTACGGGTTGATGTCACATCTTTTCGAATTTTCGGTTCTAGGACATGCCGAATTCCTCACAATGTTTTCCTTCACCGTTTTTGAGAATTTAATAGGTTAGCTTGATTAGGCGTAAAATTATGCCTACTCGTGTCTATTTTATGCGTAGTATCAAAATATTAGCTACAATATTGACGCTGGTTTGATTAATTTACGCGCTGTGGGGCCGCGAGTTTAACCGCGATTACCACAGTAACCGCGGAATGTATCATTTACACTTCGAATCAAATCAAACCATCGCGTTTATTCGATCTGTGTATCGTATTATACATCAGAAGGCCCATTCTCGTAATTTAAAACGTTCAAAATCTAGTCGCAGTCTCATCTCAGCGACAAACAAATGTCATAAACTTGTCAAAAATATTGGGAAATTAAAGGTATTTTTGACAGATTGAGACTGAGATCAGACTGTAAATGTTCTTAAAATTACGAGAATGGCCCCTCAGAGATGTGGGGTCACATTTTAGGGTCTTGTAGGGGTCTCAACGGTAAATAGTGGACTGATGCTAAATATTTCACAATTAGTAAGTTGCTAAGGAGCAGCAGTGACCCAGTGGTGAAGGCCCTGACTTACGAGCTGTGGGTCATGGGGTTCGAACACAGACTGGCGCTTTACTTCGTGTAAATATTTAATCACCATTGCTCTCAAAGCGGTGAAGGAAAACATCTTGAGGACACCGACATGTCCTAGAACTTAAAATCCACCAACCCGCACTGGACCCGCGTAGTAGATTACAGTGCACTCCTTATCAAAGAAAAGAGGCCTGTGTCCCAACAGTGGGATTATTATAGGCTGATTATGCTTTCAATATTTGAACATCCGGTGACCCTCAAGATACTGTGTGCCCCAATCTAGGGTGAGGTAGGTACAGATCATTAAACTCAATAATTTTCGCCATGGGACCTCGTATGGAACATCGTAATCGCGAATATGACCATAATTTTCCTAATAGGGTCCTGGGCCCATAACCTGATGGATTAATGGTAGGAAAATAAGAATATATTAAAAGACTGTACTTTGGAGGTCGAGAGGAAACTAAAACTTGGCTGAAAAATAAAATCCACTCTCGACCCCCAAGGGTCGAGAATGAAGTATAGTTAGGGGTCCAGTGGAAACATTATTGATTGGGGGTCGAGGGGCCGAGAGTGGACTAAACGATATTTTGCGGGGTAATTGCGTGACACACTAACAGTAGGAATGGCTTTCATTTCGACAGTTCGACTACATTCATTGCGTTATTTACGTTGTTGAGCAGACAAATTTTTCGAACATAATGAAGCAATGGATTTGCAATATCCTTCAAAATCATTCAGACTGTGTTGCTATTAAATAAGCGCTCCATACAATTCATACCCTACCGTATTACAGAGCCCCATATTCTTGCTACCAGCTATGAATGTGCAGGTCCCTTCATTATTCATGACAATTGAATATCGTAGTTCGGCGCTATCTTTTCTCAGTGTTTTTCAAACTGATTCAGTTTGTGCAGAACGGGAATGTTATGTTAATACATTCTGTTTTATATCAGTTGGGGTTTGTAAGAGATTCGTGGAAGTGCCTTTTGTGTTCTTGTAAAATGGTGAAGAGATTTTTTGCCTATCAAAATATGGCTGGAATATCACTGATGGAGATACGAGTATGTTTTGCCACAATCGACTTTTAAATACAAACTTTTATTTACCTCAAACTTTGCCGCACTGACCCATCTCAATAAATAACCCAAACTTAAACACACCTCTATATCTCCATATAGAGCGGGATCTCTAACGTTACGTAATACAAGAGACGAAGTATGCAAATTTAATTTAACTTGAAGTTTGAAACTTGATAGAATGAAAAGGATTACGTCGACTTGGCAGCATGTGCGATTTATTAGAAATGATGTACTGTACGCTAAACTGTTTTACTAAGTTTATGCAGTAGATCGGATGAATGATAATAATCGGTCCGACAAAAGTCGGTGAGATGTGTAATTTTTATTTTATTTTATTTTTGTGTACTTTTTCTTCCGTGTATAATACAGGGTGGCTGGGACATCGACGCGCGACCGCTTACCATGGATTCAGTACATGATTCTGGACCCCCCTGCGTTGAAATTTTTCGACGGCTTTTTCTTAATTTTTTTTTGCAATTTTTTTTACTGTAAACTGTGTAAAATCATTATTTCTATTTAACTCAATGAGATTTTTATTTAAAAAATAGTAAATTCACTTGTTTCACTTAAAACAGCAATGTAAATAAAACTTGAAAGGGCAGCGCGCGGTATCGCGGTAGGCAGCGTGCGCGCGCGCCATCCGCGGAGCGTTTTGATCGCGTTGTTTGCAATACATCGCGCACTCAAAAATGACAATGTTTTTAACCGGTCATTTCCGAGATGAATGTCTTTCGTAATTTTATTTATGGCATCAGGTGTAACCTTTCCACGACGTTTGCTTGTCGATGTTCCTGCCACCCTGTATATTTTAAGTACCTACTATAGGTAACAAAAACGTCGAGCTTAAACAGTCGCCAATTACAAGTTAACCAGCAATCTCTGAAATAGGTAAAGGTAGGTAATACATAATAATAATAAAGGCAAGAAAAAGGTAAACAAATCAAGTATCTTGACTTGGCTCGCGAGATTGGCGACATGTGGGATGTGGACTCAGCAATCATTGTGCCGATAGTCGTGTCAGCCAATGGGTTAATAGCCAAGAGCCTCGACCAACACCTGAGGAGGCTCTCGTTGGGCAGCTGGATCAAGGGCTTGATTCAGAAAGTGGTACTTCTGAACACGGTTCGCATTGTTAGGAGGTACCTCTCTCTGGAGCTCTGACGGCCGGGTAGCTTGGACCCTGTTCCCGATACAGGTGGGGTACTTTTTTATATTTTTAAAATATTCTAATATTTAAAAATATAAGTTATAATTAGGTATTTAATTAAATAAAGGCAGAAATAAAAGGAAATTATGTCAAAATACTTCTTAAACTTAAGATTAATCAACAAACAACAAACACCATCCCTGGTTTCTTGCAGGATTTAATGCAAAAACACCCGGAGGAAACCACAGTCACCTCGGAGTGCAGGATTCTCTTTTAAGGCGCTGCCCAAATGTAGGACACCGTAAAACGGTCAGTTTTTTGTCACACAGTTAGGCGTATTGGTACATATTACAAGCTAGAAAAAAAAATGAGTGTGTTGTCAAATGTTCAAATAAAAGTATTATTAAAAATATTTCATAAAAATAAAATAGTATCATGATAAAACAATCGTAAAACAGAGAAAAAAAAATGTTGATGAATAACAATAAAGGGAATTCAATCAACTAAAGAAATACCAAAAGATTATTCCACTGCGCCGTGTATTTATTTTTTAATTCAATGAAAAATACAAGATTACTTTTATTTTGGTGGTCATTCGATTAAACTAACATCAAACGCATCGCTGTTTTGAGCCTTATTTGTTGCCGCGATGCGCTATTGTCATTTACCGAAAAATTTGCTTCTTATCGCGCCTTAACTTGTATCATGCGTAACATCAGTAACAACGGGGGAAACCATTAACAAGCTAAAACATGGCTTCTCCAAAACCAACACACTAAAGTAACATACACTTCAGGAAATTCTCCTGCATTTCTGTGTAGTAAATTCAGTATAATTAACGAGGAACAAATTAATATAACGTCACTCTGTATTGGTTGGTTTCGGTTACAGTTCATTTTACTAATGAACTTTTATTATTGCATCGTCAACGTTAATTATGTGAGGTGAGTGGTTTTAATTAAAATACCTTTAGAGGTGTGAGGAACAGGGTGTAAAGTTCACTCATCCTCCATAGAAAAGGGAGAATCCTCCGACCAGACGGGTGTTGTGTCTGGCGGACAATTGCCCTACGATTGATATTTGGGAAATTGTATCTATGCTAATTGCGCGGTAAACTTTGCTTGCGAGATGCAGGATTTGCGTGACGTCAGTATGACGCGTTGTTCGCATGTGGCGTTGTAGCTATACCGCTACAGACCTAACGTAAATTGGTTGAGGGGATGGGCTGGACTCCTTTGATTAAGATTGGTCCTTGGCAGCTGTGGAAAGAAAGAGGTGGAAAGAGAGTAGGGAGAACTTTGCCCAGCAGTGGGATATTAACGGCAAAAAAAAAAGTAAATTATCTGTACTACCCACAGATTTATAAACTAAAGGGAGATATGCCAAGGGGGCGTGGCGCGTGCGAACAATGTATGCACAAAACAGAAACAAACGCGAGCGGCGTTGATTTGTCAATAAGAATTGTCAATGTAGTAGTGTGTCTCAACGTTGCGATCTGCGTTACGCGATTGGCTCGCGTTGAGTGTGGTGACTGTTATAGTGTGAGTGAGCGCGTGTTCGTATTGTAGTGTATATGTAGTTGAAGGCGACAGCCGGACTCGAACAGTTGGGCAGCCACACCATATCTCCCTTTAGTTTATAAATCTGTGGTACTACCCATACCCAATTAATACTGTAATTTGAAAACATTGTAAAAGGCAATTAAAAAATTAATTGACTATTAATTAATTAGTTAGAGATCATCGTCTCCCTAGCCTTTTCCTAACTATCTTGGAATCAGCTTCCAGTCTAACCGGATGCAGCTGAGTACCAGAATTTTACATGGAGCCATTGCCTCCACAACCCAGTTATAGCTAATACGAAACCCCTTGGTAAGACTGGTTGTCACACTTTTGGGCTTCTGACTACCCGTAACGACTGTCAAAGATCCACGAATGACGGCTGGGATCAACGGCTTTGCAGCTGAGTACCAGAATTTTACATGGAACCATTGCCTCCACAACCCAGTTATAGCTAATACGAAACCCCTTGGTAAGACTGGTTGTCACACTTTCGGGCTTCTGACTACCCGTAACGACTGTCAAAGATCCACGAATGACGGCTGGGATCAACGGCTTTACTTGCTTTCGGAGGCACGGGGGTATTAAACCGCCAACTTCCAAACTCCGGGCTGTTACTATGAGAATTCTTAATGGAAAACCCAATGACACTTGGTCCGACCCGGGAATCGAAACCAGGATCCTACGCTCAGCAGACGCGCTTGCTACTACGAGATCAAAAGGGCAAGAACACAAATAGTGTTAGTATAAATTCTGTAAATATCTTTCAAACTTTTGATGGCATTTTGTAACTCAAAAAACGCCTTATGTAATAAAGTGACTACTATATCTCTTCCAGAATCCTAACAAAAATAACTAAAGGTAACAAGGATGAACTAGCTGCTAAGCTGCCAGACTTCAGGCAAGTCTGAACTCTAGACAAAGACATACATACCACACACTTGGCAGCCGGGAATTATAATCTACGTGCTTTCTGAGGCACAAAGCTCTCTACGTGAAGATCGCATTTACTGAAGCAAATGACAGCTTGAGAAAGGCCTATACCACCTACCTTTATCGTCTGCGATACCTTTCGCGCCTGTGAAGTTTAGCTAGCCAATCCTACTTCCTACTTTAATATTATAAACGTGAAAGTTTGTATGGATGGATATTTATTACTCTTTCACGCAAAAACTACTGAACGGAAATTTGGCACACAGATGGTTTATGACCAGGGTTAACATTTAGGATACTTTTTATCCGGATATTCCCATGGGATCGAAACTTATGCGGGTGAAACCGCGGGGCGCAGCTAGTAATAATATAAAGAAACAGTTATCATACAGAAATTAATTAGGAAGGTACGTACTGCAGCTTCTAATTAACAAAAAGAGGTGTATTGTAATTATAATAATAAAGTTTACAGTAAAAGAACAACAATGTTACAGTTTAAAACTCCTGGTCCAGACTAGTTCAGAACTAAACTAACTATGAACGAGCGAACACTAGGGTTTAACTCATTTAAACTTTATTTTGGTACCATCAAACGAGAATAAACTCATTTGGTTTTGCATTATTTACTACTACGAGTAGCTCGCGATTTCCCGACCGGACCTAAATACAGAAACGTAGAAATACCGCGGGCAGAATTTAGTCCCTAAATAAATCAGTTTTGAAGTGAATAGAAAAGAACCTTGTCAAATTGGAACCTTGTCAATTTATTGGTGCCCAAAATACAGGGGGTCTAGTACGAAGTGCAAAGTGCGAATGTTTGGATCGGACCGACACAACCGTACATTATTGAAAAATGCGAAAATGGTTCGGATCGGCTCAGTTGGGTTGGGACTATAGTCAATATTCGAAAGAGTGTAGGAGTGTAGGATCGGGACCGGACGAACCAAATAGTAACTTCGTAGCAGGAAACGGCCGAACATTCGGCCGATACCACTTCGGAGTAGACCCCCAGGCTTGCCTAGTTTGGGGCCAATGTAAAATCTCTGTAATTTTTTGAGCAGTAAAGTTTTATTATTATTAAATATCTGGTCAGAGAAACATATTGACTACCAGGGTTCCTATGGATGTCAGTGATATTGCAGGCATAATGATACTTTTTACTGCCTAACTTTAGGTATAGGTTGCCAAGCGTTACTGCTAATCCGAAGGCCATGAGTTCGTTTCCCAAGCAGAGAAAGGTGGGTTCATATATTAAGAAATTTTAATAAAGCAGTAACTCCGCTTATTGACAACTTCAACTAAGGGCTGATTTTTCCAACGCCAGATAAAATTATCCAAGGAATAATGTTTAATTTTTAACAGTTCTTCCACACAAAATCTGTCAAATGTCAATTTTATGTCACGAATAAAAAGTATCTGTCGATTGAAAAATCAGCCTGTAATATAAGTTACTTAGAGGGAAGGTGCATAATGCAGTTATTTTAGGGCAGGTTTGTCTGTGTGTTCCGGACGGGTACGTGTGACGACGACGCCAGCCACTTCTAGTAGAACCGCTTTTTTTTTCGATAGCGCATCTCGTAGTTCAACCTATGAGGTTGTCGTCTGCTTACCCGGGCTAGTTGAACCGCGCGTTCAACTAACCACTGACGCCCGCACTCCGTATGCTCAACTGTAGCGGTATCTACAATGCCACATGCGAACAACGCGTCATACTGACGTCACGCAAATCCTGCATCTCGCAAGCAGAGTTTACCGCGTAATCAGCATAGATACAATTCCCAACATCAATCGTTGGGCAATTGTCCGCCAGACACAACACCCGTCTGGTCGGAGGATGCTCCTTTTTCTATGGAGGATGAGTATACAACCTCATAGCGAGTGAGATGGACTTTGTTCCCACAAAAGCAACTTAATTATCTCCTAAAACAGTTCCTCCTCTCTTCTACCCTTTTGCTGTGCCCTACAGGGTCCGTAATGATCTAAATTATATAGGTATCACCTAAGTACACATTAAAGTAAAGCACGGTAAAGCAATAAAGATATTGAGTATTGAGTACTTATTCTGTTGTTCTCTGAGTGACAAGGAATGCATTGTTTGTACTTTATTACAGATAGATTATCGGTGTTAGTATAGGCGCATTTATCGTATTGCTGTAACCTGTAATGGTAGATGTAAGTCCTATCCTTCCCACTTATCCCACTAATAATATGTATTATAAACGTGAAAGTTTGTATGGATGGATGGATGGATGTTTGTTACTCTTTCACGCAAAAACTGCTAAACGGATTTGGATGAAATTTGGCACACAGATGGCTTATAACCAGGATTAACACATAGGATACTTTTTATCCCGATATTCCCACGGGATCGAAACTTATGCGGGTGAAACCGCGGGGCGCAGCTAGTATAACATAAAATTTCTGCCTACCCCTTCGGTAAATACAAACGTGCATGTTCGTTTAGCTATCGATAATGTTCCTTAAATAAATTCAGTAAGTACGTCTCGCAAGATAAAGTTTCCCCTAAAAACAAAACACATACGCCTTTTTGGCACCACCTGTGTCGGACTAAAAGGTACCCTTTATTGCTCGAGTTGAATTATTTATTTCGGCTGGTACGTGTCTCGGTTTAAAGAAGGGCTAATAAAGGATACTGTTATACATATACAGGATGACAGGGAAACTGAACGTACACATGCCCCACCATCCTTAAAATAAGTGACGTAAAGGTAAAATGTCAAAACGTCACTTCGAAATTCGAACAGTGTCTCGTTGTAAATCCGCGATGATTTACTTTAAAAACGAATGGGTTCGCTTTCGAATTGTGTGCGCTCACTTGAGTGAGGTGAGCAGTGAACTTTTTACGGTTCAGGTATATCATTTATTTCGCAAAACTTTACCGAGTTTTCTTCAGTTGTCAAGCTAGCAATGCGTATCGTCCTAATAAGACGAATCAAAGACCTCAAAATAAAGACAGTCGCCATCTATTCTCTTACCCGTTTTCCTTGTCTTTATGCCTCACTAAACAGGCCTTTCAGCTTAACAGAGGAACTGTCAATCGCATATCTAACTGACATTCTAGCAAAAGAACCTATTTGAAAGTCGCTGTCAAAAGTGACAGCTAGTCTTTCTTTTGTTTTTGTAAGGTGAACACAGCCGGTTATTTGGCATTGGTCTAGTATCGCTATTCTGTAAAGTTCACTGCTCACCTCACTCAAGAGAGCACACACAAATCGAAAGCGAACTCATTTGTTTTTTAAAAGTAAATCACCGCGGATTCACAACGAGAAATTCGAACGGTTCGGTTCGAATTTTAATTTAAGTGTTTATTCATTCTGCCCATTCTTTTCGAAACTTTGTTGGGGTCGGCTTCCAGTCTCACCGGATGCAGCTGTACAGCATTATTCTACATGGCGCTACTGCCTATCTGGCGTCCACAAATTATGTTACTATAAAACGGTGTCCCTTGGTAAGACGGGTTGCCAGACTTTCCGATTTCTTAATACCTGGAGTAACGACTGTCAAAGATCGACGAATAACAGCCGGGACCAACAGTTTTCGTAATTTAAATGTTTATTAATTTGAAAATGAGACTAGTATTTACTATCAAAGTATATGATGTTAAGTGTTTAGCTAAGTATCAAAGCGTTATAAGAGTGCAGTAAAAGTTGTAATAAAGTGGTAAAAGAAAGTCGTATAAAGATAATAAAAGAAAGTTATAGAGTAAAAGTTTCCGAACTACCCTCTTTTTGAACGAAACACACATTATAAGGAAAAGCCTTACAGATTTTTTTTAGGTAAACATCTATGTTTTTGCAGTCAGTCACAGTATTTTTAATGACACATTTTTTATCACCTTGATAATTATTAAAAATGAAAATGAGAAATCAGAGTTTTTTTTCTGTTATTTACAACCATTCTGATAAATTAATTGGAAACAGATTATTAAAAAAACAAATTAAATATCAGACTTTTTTGCTGTTATTCAGTTTCGCAATCAAGAAAACACTCGAAACTCAATATCGAACAATACGATTTTTTCATTAGTAAGTCAAACAGGTTTCCAAGAAAACTGAAATTGGAAAGCTTTTATTGGAAGCAAAATTAAATAGTTTAAAGAAAAACCACCTGCCGATCGATTCTGTAAAAATCTCACCGTGAAAAGTTAGGTGAAGTGAGCTTAGAGTGAGCTGTCAATAGTGTCAATCTCTAGCATTTAGTTGTAATGACAGCTCACTCCACGCTCACTTCACCTAAGTTTTCACGGTGAGATGTGTTACAGAATCGCACTGCTGGTTTCGTGAATTTGCGGGGAGAAATTACCACCTTTTGTAAAGGTTTTGTATGGGTATTAAAGTTACCAACATTTTGAATGAAGTTTTTTTAACATGCGAAAATATTTATGGAGCGACTCATTCGGGAATCACAGTCTCCATCAAGGGATTACATTACTTAGCAGAACTAATGTATTTCAACATCTGCCTAGCTTTTTGACAAATATGTTGGGGTCGGCTACCGCTCTAACCGGATGCCAGTAATTTACATGAAGCCACTGCATTTCTGACCCAAGTTATTGGATAATACGATACCCCTTAGTAAGACTGGTTGTCAGAATTATGAACTTCTGACTATCCGTCGCGACTGTCAAAAATCTACAACTGACAACCGAAACCAACGGTTTAACGTGCAGAACTAAAAGCCTTAGGGCTGATTTTTCCAACGCCAGATAATTTTATCCGAGGAATAATTTTGAATTTTTGACAGTTCTTCCATACAAAATCTGTCAGACGTCATTTTAATTCCACGAATAAAAATTATCTGTCGATTGAAAAATCAGCCCTTAATGGTTTAAAAATAATAAAGTATTCCACGAACTGTGACTGACTACAAAAAATAAAAAATTATAGACACACATAAAATAGATAACAGTAAGAGATAAATATATTTCTGAAACACCTAGAGGAAACATCTATATAACTATAATAAACAACCATTTTCATTATCAACAGCAGCCAGTAACATCGAACATCGACTAAAAACATAATTATAATTAATTATAAACACACATAATTAGTATTAACAGCTCTGGTCAGTTACTTACTGTGGACCTAATTTAGTTAATAATTATTATTACCAATCGCATAAATTTTTCTTATTTTTCATTCTGTTCTGAAAAGTGATTCATTTATTTCTTTCATTCTTCTTTCTTTCTTTCTGTAGAAGTCTGAATAAACTATTATTTCTTTATTTTCTAACTTAACCCCTATTATTATTACTGTTCTATTAAAAAGGGTATTCTTACTTTTTGTCTGAATACAAATCGTTCGGAATTTATTGTCCAATTTTCCAGCTCACCTACTGTACATAATTTCATTTAGAAATAAGTTGAATAATTGTAGTTATGTCTTTCTTCAATTCTATTAAAATACCAGACTCCAAAATGTACCTATTCTATGCTTAATGAAATATTTTTCTGTTCAAAACAAATGAAAATCGGGTATACTTTTTCATTGTTCCAATAACTACGTTCAATGTAGGTATATCATACTTCGACATGGCGCACACTATGCGACATGCGACTGCGACTAGACGCAACGACATTATACTTTGTTCAATGCTCTGCAATTGAAGTGGAGTTGCAGAGTCGCAATGACAGGCTAGGGGAGTCGCATGCTCTCGAAAATTGTCGCAGCGACTAGACGCGACGACTGTCGGATGCGCTTCGCCTTCGCATTTTAAGCACCAAGGTAAGTGCAACTAGAATCCCCATATTCATCTACAAGATAAACAACACGACCGTTTCTTTCGAATACTCAAAGAAAATGATCGGCTCCTGCACTGCTCGTAACGACTAGTCGCAGACCCAAACGACAGCTCTGCGTCTAGCCGCATGGTTTGCGCTAGCACTTTAGTTCGCAACGCTCAAACTATTTACCAACTTTAATCAATGTTGATTTCCAATAAGGTTTTAGCCAAAACTTTTGGAAACAAACGCTTTCGATAGTTATATCCAGTTCAAGGTTCCACACAGGCACGACGCGACTCTAATAGAACAATTTCTATGAAAACTTCATGGAAATTGTTCTTCCAGAATCACGTCTAACCGTCGCGTTGCACCTGTGTGCGGAAGCCTTTAGGGTTCATTAGATTTTTTGCAAACAAGAATAAGAATTACTTTTATTGAAACTTTTTGTAACAATTTTTTTCTTGTTAACAAAAAGATCCTACCTGATATTTATTGCTTATTTCAAAAGCCTCCTTAATGCCTTTTCTTTACGACCTAATAAAGATCAGTTTTATTATCTTTAATATTAAACCTATCTGAAAAATCCCCTTGGTTAGCCGTTTAGATTATTTTGAGTACCTAATAAAAATTCTGTACTTTGAAAGTTAGGAAGAGCCTTCTAATTTTCAGAAATATGTTTCCTTTCTTTAATTTTGATCTCGTTGAAATCCTGGCTTGAAATGTTAAAAACCTTGTATCATAATAACTGTACTGATCGAAAAAATACTGAAGCACATGTGAATTTGGATAAGAGAGCTCATTCATTTGTTTTTAGGATTAATTTTCGAATTCCTCATTTATTTTCCATTTTTCAATTTGACTTGTGAAGGTGAAATTGAAAAATAGAAAATGAATGAAACCTGATTAGTCAATTTCAATCAATTTCGAAATCTTAATCATAATTTTCTCACGACCGATATTATTATTGTTCCTGCCATTTAGCTTAATGAAAATATCGTCAATGAAAAGCCTTCATGAATAATTGAGAGGCTCTCCCCAAATGTCAGGGCGAAGCGTTGTATCCAAACCACAAGTAAGTGGAACAATATATTATCCTTTCGTTAAATTTATATCGTATCTACATTTAAATAATGTTTTGTATCCTCGCTAATTCGAGTACTGTTTTACTTTATCAAATACAAAATGTATTATAATACTTGAGGCACTCAACGTTTATATTAAGCTTAGCTTAATGAACATACCTATTCATATTGTTCTTTTGGAATTAAATTTTGGAAGTATACAGTATGAATTTATGTTTATTTTATTTTGACATCTAATATCAATCTATTACTTTCTGTTATTCATTTCAATTGCTTTTGTATTTGAAAACCCTTCTATGTATGTTCTCTAATGAACTATTGATTCATAACCGTTTCTGATCACATTAATCTTCTAAATTATTCTTTTCAACATTCAGACGAACCTTAGTAGGATGATGCCTACTTCTACATACTTTATAAACACTCTCTTTAATTTCACCCACACAAAAAATCTTCAACAACAAACTACAACACAACAATCAGACTTCATAACTACAAAACACATAATCAACATCTACTACCCTTAACATAAAATATTCTCATTTCTATCCCACAAACTCTCATTTTCTATTCCACAAAATCCCATTTTCTGTCCCACAAACACCCCTATCCTATTCCACAAACTCCCCTTATAAAGTCCAAAACTTCTACTTACAGATGGATGCGGCGGATGGTCTTGTCCCTTGACATTTTGCAGCTGTTTGTTGTGGGCTGTTGGCGTCCTCTCTCCAGGTGCTGTTGATGCGCTTGCAGCTGCTCCAGCGCTGCTTCCAGCTGGTGATTTCGCTTGGGGAGAGCTTATTGAGGTTGTCCTGTAAAGAGGTAAGTTGTTAGTACTGATGTAAGAGAAGAATGAAAGAAATCTTTGATTTGGTAGGTAGGCAAACAAAATGTAACGTACTATCATGAATTGGAAAGGTGGGATATCTAGGGTAGATGAAAAAGGAAGAAAAGGGTGTGTGTGTGTGTATTATAAAGGAGGTTACCATAATGTTACCCTCTAAACATCATCATCATCTGCCTAGCCTTTTCCTAACTATGTTGGGGTCGGCTTCCAGTCTAACCGGATGCAGCTAAATACCAGTATTTTACATAGAGCGACTGCCTATCTGACCTCCATAACCCAGTTACTGGGTAATACGATACCCCTTGGTAAGACTGGTTGTCAGACTTTCGGGCTACTGACGACCCGTAACGACTGTCAAAGATCCACGAATGACAGCCGGGACCAACGGCATAATGTGCTTTCCGAGGCACGGAGGGGTCTTGATATGTGAAGATAGTCACCCATCCACGAACCAACCGCGGCAAGCGTAGCATAACCTGATCGATCGACCCGTGCAGCGGTCATTACTTAGCCACAAGTCCCTCTAAACATCACTTCGAAATTCGAACGGTGTCTCGTTGTGAATCCGCGATGTTTTACTTTAAAAACAAATGAGTTCGTTTTCGAATCTGTGCGCTCACTTGAGTGAGGTGAGCAGTGAACTTTACAGAATAGTACTAGTAGCGATCTTGTGTTTAAGCTGGAAAAACTGTGTCTTCCTCTTTCTTTTCACCTGTTTATTTTGAGATAGAAAGAGTAGATTTTATATAAAACTAGCTGCGCCCCGCGGTTTCACCCGCATAAGTTTCGATCCCGTGAGAATATCGGATAAAAAGTATCCTATGTGTTAATCCTGGTTATATACTATATGTGTGCCAAATTTCATCCAAATCCGTTTAGTAGTTTTGGCGTGAAAGAGTAACGAACATCCATACATCCATCCATCCATACAAACTTTCGCGTTTATAATATTAGTCAAATAGTGAAAAGTGAAATGAAATACTACAAAGATATGAGACTACGAGTAGTCTCATATTTTCGGTAAAGCAGTGGTGGACCAGTGGCCACAGCTTTGACTTATGAGTTGCAGGTCGAGGGTTCGAACCCAGGCAGGCGCTTTACTTTGTGTAAATAATTTCATCACTACTGGTCTCAAAATGGTGAAGGATAATATCGTGAGGAAACCGGCATATCCTAGAACCAAAAATTCGAAGACATGTGACATCTACTAACCCACACTGGGCCTGCGTGGACTCTCCCTCTCGAAGAGAGGAGGCAGGCTGATTATTTATTTATTTATTTATTTAAATGCCTTAAAGCTATAATTACAGGTCTTGCTTAACCTAATGCGATAGCCAAGTCACACACACAACATTAAAAATAAGTCACAAACTACATCTCAAGATCATAAAGATCATTGTTTGTAACACAGTGTAAACAATAGTACTTTTGCGAATTCACCCCAGTGAAATGTGAATATATCAATTTCGACCTGAATATAATTGATGGTGCGAATTGCTCGAGTCAGAGGGGTTTTGGTCAGCAAGTTGGTCCTGGCTGATGGTACGACCAGCAGTGGCGGGGGCCGTCGCCTCCACACATAACGGTCGGGTACGTACAAGTGCAACCGCTGCAGCACTCCCGGGTTGTGCTCTATGCCTCGGAGCAGTTTCACCATGTACGAGGCCAAAGCAAAATCCCGTCGCACCCCGAGTTGATTGTACCCCACCATACCCAGTACGAATAGAGTGGGGTATGCTGGGGTATTATGAATATCTTTGGCCGCTATGAAATGCTGAATGTCAATCTTTGTAATAAAAATACACGTGCTGGTCACTAGATACACGTGCACCCAATCACAAAATAAATATTCCCGAATATGGTCCAGTTGTTTTACGCTTGTTATTCCGCCGATACACAAACAAATTAAATTAACTTCGGACTAAAATCACAGTGAAGCATTCCGATACAGGAATGCGAGCTACTGTTATTGATTATTATTTATACAATATGTATTTGTACGGAAACCAGTAGCTAACTTCGGATTGTACGAAAAACGTATAGAATAGAATAGAATAGAATAGAATATCATTTATTTGCAAATATGGGTTATACATAAGTAGGTAGTAGTTGGTTTTCATCAGAGTTCTGCCATATTTCACCATTCGGCATGCAAACATTTCCATTATAAAAATTTGTTAAAATTTAAATTCTTATTGGAACATTAATTAAATTAGTTATGTCATTTTCATTAAATAAAATTTAAAAATAAAAATTGTCAGTAACAGTTTAAACAAGAAATACAAAATCGTGGTCTGAAGATAAATAAACAAACAAACAACAAAATTCCAGGTCATAGACAATACACAATTACAAACAATTAACCAATTAAAATTTTGAGGTAGTTTGATAAAAATTGTCCGTTAAAAACTCAGTTACACTGTAGTATGTTTTATCTATTAATAATTTACGAAGTGTACTTTTGAATTGCATCGTTGTCAAGTCTTTCCAAGCACTTGGCAATTTATTAAAAACAACTGGGGCCATGCAATAAATACTTCTGCGCATCATAGTGGTTTGACACGGTATATTATTTAATTTTGAATTGTCACGTCTATTTCTTGGGTATACATCGGCCAAACGTTCAAAACGATTTGGATTGTTCTTCACAAACATAGCCACTTCAAGAATATAGATACAGGGAAGTGTCAATATGTTGTACTGCTTGAAAAAAGGCTTGCAACTGTCGGTGGTTTTTAGTTTAAACATTGACCGGAGACATCTTTTTTGAGCCTTAAACGCTGTCTCTTTGTCGGTGGAGTTCGCCCAGAAAATGACACCGTAGCGTAAGTAAGATTCAGCTATACCGTAGTAAGCCGCAAGAAGTGCTTTTGTGTCCACTATGGAGGATAATCTATGTAAAGCAAATGCAGACGAACTCAATTTTTTACACAACATGTCGATATGTGCTTTCCAATTTAAACTGCAGTCTATTTGTAATCCTAAAAATTTAGTATCAGTTACTTCATCAATGTCGTCATTTTTGTAATGTATGTGAAGGTTGGGTACACGAGGCATACGTTGTCTAAAGTGCATTATCTTAGTCTTACTTAAATTTACGTTCAAATTATTTTTATCCAGCCATTTAATCAAATTGTCAAGAGAATTATTTATGTCCGTTTCATATGTATTTTCGTTTTTACAAGAGATTGTAATGGTACTATCATCAGCAAACATAGTTAAGGGATGTTCAATGGACGTGGGCATATCATTAACATATAATATAAATCCAAAAGGGCCCACAACGCTT
The DNA here is from genome assembly GCA_911387795.2 of Apamea monoglypha. Classification (NCBI taxonomy): domain Eukaryota; kingdom Metazoa; phylum Arthropoda; class Insecta; order Lepidoptera; family Noctuidae; genus Apamea; species Apamea monoglypha. The sequence continues at coordinate 5,532,309 of OU426942.1, read as the reverse complement.
CCCTGTGGAACACCGAATGTAACTTTGCGTTCTCGTGACCGTGATATCTCTTCATGTTTATTAATTACATTAATGCGACTGATTTCGGTTATCTGTGTTCTGTTTTCTAAATATGATTTCATTAGTTCGAGTACGTTGCCTCTTATGCCGTAGGCTTCTAACTTATTTAAAAATGTATTGTAATGGACATAATCGAAAGCCTGCGTCATATCACAAAATATGGCACATATGTGAAATCGTTTATCCACACTTCTAATAATCGGAAACAAAAAGTCATAAATTGCCATATCGATGGTTCTATGTTGCCTAAAACCTTTTTGTTCTTCACATAATATGTTATTCTTTTCAATGAAATTAGCCAACTGTCTGTAAATGTACTTTTCGAATACCTTTGAGATGACTGGTATGAGTGAGATGGGTCTATAATATTCCATTAATTCCTTATCTACTTTCTTAAATAGAGGTTTAATTATGGATATTTTTAATGCTTCTGGATATACACCCGTACATATACTGAGGTTGATTAAGTGACTCAGATGACTGCATATCTCAACTGATACTGACTTTATTATTTTAGTGGCGATTCCATCAAAACCCATACTACCAGTGTTTTTTAATGACATAATTATTTTATGCATGTCGTGTGGTGTGCTGGGAGCCATAAACATTGATTTAGCACTTCTAGATGTAATAGATGCTTTTGGTTTATATTCAGCATCTAATTTTGGATGAATTTTGTCAACAAAAAAGTCATTAAAAGCATTAGCGATATCCAAAGGTTTGTGAATAGTTAGATTACCAATTCTTAGTTTTTCAATTTGCTGTTTAGGGATATTGTTATTTGTCCGATTAATTATTTGCCATGTAGTCTTTGATTTATTTTTTGATCGTTGTATTTTGTAATTATTCTGTGCCTTCTGTGTTAGATTAATAATTTTACTATACAATTTAGAATACGTAGCAAATTTCTTTTTATTTTCGTGGTTGGGATTCAATCTGGATTGCCATAAGAGTTTTATTTTTTTCTTACTGCACAATTTAACACCATTTGATAGCCATTTGGGTTTATTAAATGTGTTGATTTTGATTTCCTTGAACGGGAAGCATAAATCGTAGAACAATTTAAACGTGTTAATAAACTCATTATAAGCCAAATTAGGATCTTCAGTTTGATATATCTCCGAAAATTTAAGACTGTTTATACAATTTTTAAATTTCGCTATATTTTCGTCGCAGTAATCCCTTCTAGTTATATGCCAGTATTTTATTCTACATACAGTGGGTATTGGACATTGAAGCAGCTGAGCTGTATGGTCTGACAATGCAAACTCCAAGACGTCTGTTTTCACAGATTTTTTAAATACAATGTGAGGTCAGCCAAAACTGGAAATGTATAGCTTGATATATATGTATAGCCGTTTGTACTATGAGCAAACTCGGCCAGAGATCGTATAAGGCACAGGGGGTCTACTACGAAGTGCAAAGTGCGAATGATCGGATCGGACCGACACATGGACGAACCGAATATTATTGAAAAATGCGAAAAAAGTTCGGATCGGCTCAGTTGGGTCGGGATCATAGTCAATATTCGAAAGAGTGTAGGAGTGTAGGATCGGGACCGACCCAACCAAATAGTAACTTCGTAGCAGGAAACGGCCGAACATTCGGCCGATACCATTTCGGAGTATACCCCCAGAGCTTTGAGGAACGGGGAGATGTTTGCCCAGCAGAAGGACACATTGTAGGCTATGTGTTGGGTTATTCGGCTGCCTTCAAAATGGTTGAGCTGGTTAGTGCTGATCCACGCGTCATGTTCGTGAACGGGCGTCGTCAGTTGAGACTGGTCATCTCCTAACTAGGCCAAGGCTATAATCTTTTCAATCTTACTTTTCAATTGTTTTTTTTTTTACATTGTTCTTAAATTTAAAAGGATAATATATCCAGGATCACAAGCACAGCATAATATAGCCTATAATGTTCCCACTGCTGGGACACAGGCTTCCTTTCTGTGAGAGGGAGCGGGCCATAATCGACCTAGCGGGTACAGTGCGGGTTAGCAGATGTCACATGTCTGCGAATTTTTGGTTCTACGGCATCCCGATGTTTTATTTCACTGTTTTGAGAGCAGTGGTGATGAAATTAAATACACAAAGTAAAGTGTGTGTGTGAGCAGCGGTGGCCTATTGGTATCGGCCTTTTTTTTTCTTTTCTGGATGGGAAATCATCATATGACTTCTCCCGCTCTGGGCGGAGCAGGAGGGCGTGTCAGACTTTTACTGACTAAAACCCACCCGTGTTCCTTCAGTTGCCTATGCCAGGGACCATGATATCTCTTTGAACAACCCGCGGCCCTGGCAGATTGGTATCGGCCTCAACTTATAAGTTGTGTGCAATTGTTGTTGTTGTAGGTGAAGATATCGTTGTCCTCTAAATTCTACACGGTAGTAAGGGATGGGCAGGACAGAAACCGGTGGAGGCGGATCATCCGCTACAGATGCAACTCCGAAGCCGACTACGATCCTCAGACATGAAAGACCGACTACAGAGAGAGAGAGTAGTTGTTGTGGTTCTGAGTTCGAACCTAGGCAGGCACTTTACGTAGGTACTTAGTTATTATTAAAACTCATAGATTATCGTAAATGAGGGGCTTGTGGCTAAGTAATAACAGCCGCACGGGTCGATCGATCAGGTTAAGCTACGCTTGCCGCGGTTGGTCCGTGGATGGGTGACCATCTTCACATACCAAGACCCCTCGGAAAGCACGTTAAGCCGTTGGTCCCGGCTGTCATTCGTTGATCTTTGACAGTCGTTACAGGTTGTCAGTAGCCCGAAAGTCTGACAACCAGTCTTACCAAGGGGTATCGTATTACCCAGTAACTGGGTTGTGGAGGTCAGATAGACAGTCGCTCTATGTAAAATACTGGTATTCAGCTGCATCCGGTTAGACTGGAAGCCGACCCCAACATAGTTGGGAAAAGGCTAGGCAGATGATGATGAGTTTATCGTAAATGACATTACATTTATAGAGCCTGATTTTTTAATAACGTTTCTACACGGCGATGCGGAAACGATGCGCATCCTTGGTCCGTAGGGTGCGGGGCAGCGCCAACAGCATCCTATCTATGATAGCTAGCAGCAGGCAGCAGCAGGCAGGCGGCTGCTGGCTGGCTAGCAGGCTTGATTGTGAGTTTGTGAACCACTGCTGCAAGGTTTCGGCTGGGCCTGTCACCTTGTAGCAGTGATGTCACAATTTGTTCCTGTTTTTGGTTTTGTTTTTGTAAGTGTATTACTGACATAGTTTGTAAGTACATTGTTACTAACACAATGAGTTTTGTTGCTCGAATTTTTTTTTTTTTTTTACTTTGCCCCACACTAGGAATTACTCCTGTATCGTGTGTGCGTTTACAAACATTAAAACTCACATACACAAACAGCCAGACCGGGAACAACTACTTCTAGGTCATACAAATATTTGTTCCGTGCGGGAATCGAACCCGCGACACGCAGCGCAGCAGTCAAACGCTTAACCACTGCGCCAAACGTGCCGTCAAATAAATAAAAAAACTAGAACAAAAACGAAACAACATCAAAAAGGAGAAGTGAAAAAGGTGTTTTATAACAGGTTTTACCACGCCATGGCTGAGTTAATTTCCATGTCACCCTCCCATAGGTGTCATAAAGGCTTTTAGCATGTACGTGATGAATTAGACTCATTAACTAATGTTAGCGGGGGGCTATTTTGGACGAGTTTTCGTGCTTAAATTTTTTCCTTTTGAGAGGCTAAGGGTTAACCAGGGATTACGATGTTGTCCTTTTGTTTGTCTCTTAACTTTTGTAGGTTAAGACCATTTTGTGCGATAACACAGGGCAACACTTAAGGTGATACGTCCTGTCCTACTAATATTATAAACGTGAAAGTTTGTATGGATGGATGGATGGACGGATGGATGGATGGATGTTTGTTACTCTTTCACGCAAAAACTACTGAACGGATTTGGATGAAATGATGAATGATTGAAATGATTTTTCGTACAATCTGAAGTTAGCTACAGGTTTCCGTACAAATACATATTGTATATATAATCAATAACAGTGCCCGCATTCCTGTATCGGATTGCTTTGCTGTGATTTTAGTCCGAAGTTAATTTGATTTGTTTGTGTATCGACGGAATAACAAGCGTAAAACAATTGGATCAAGTTCGGGAATGTTTATTTTGTGATTGAGTGCACGTGTATCTAGTGACCGAATATCAGTATTTTTATTACAAATATTGACATTCAGCATTTCATAGCAGCCAAAGACATGCATAATCAGCCTATAATGTTCACACTGCTGGGACACAGGCCTCCTCTCTTCGAGAGGGAGTCTACGCAGGCCCAGTGTGGGTTAGTAGATGTCACTTGTCTTCGAATTTTTGGTTTTAGGATATGCTGTTTTCTTCAGGATATTATTATCCTTCACCGTTTTGAGATCAGTAGTGATGAAATTATTTACACAAAGTAAAGCGCCTGCCTGGGTTCGAACCATCGACCTGCAACTCGTAAGTCGGGGCCGTTGTCACTGGGTCACCACTGCTTTACCGAAGATATGAGACTAGTACTCGTAGTCTCATATCTTTGTAGTATTTCATTTCACTATTTCACTAATATTATAATCGCGAAAGTATATATGGATGGATGGATGGATGGATGTTTGTTACTCTTTCACGCCAAAACTACTAAACGGATTTGGATGAAATTTGGCACAAATATAGTTTATAACCAGGATTAACATATAGGATTTTTATCTCGATATTCCCACGGGATCGACACATATGCGTGTGAATACGTGGGGTGCTGCTAGTAAAATATAAATCATAGCTCGAGGGACGGGCATAAGAAAGTGACAGAGTCAAAAATAGAAAAAAAGAGAGCGCAGCAATGCGCTGGTACCAAAGTAAAACAACGTAAGCGATAAACCAAACAAAAACTGTTTAAAAATAAATTAAGCTGTGTATCAAAAATATTTTTAGCCGGAGTTTTCAGTTACCTATTACGCACATTTCGAATGCAATTTTGCAATGAAATTACTTAGGGTTTTAGAATTACAGAAAAAAAAAAAATTAAAAAGGAGAGGTCTTTTCGGAATTAAATGCTATCGAGGAAATTTAACCCAATTGCATTTTCCTTCAGTCTAAATCAAATGGTCAATAGACATATAACCAAAAATTAAATCCATGTAACATGCTGTAATAGTGAAATAAATGGTTACGACAAAACCTCCAATTTATTTATTTTGGTATCACCATAAGGGCTGATTTTTCCAACGCCAGATAATTTTATCTGAGGAATAATTTTGAATTTTTGACAGTTCTTCCATACAAAAACTGTCAGACGTCAATTGTATTCCACGAATAATAATTATCGGTCGATTGAAAAATCAGCCCTTAATGTAATACTTAAAAAATACTGCACGTTGCATTTTGAACTTTCGGCGGTAAGTCTTGCTTTGAAAATCCAACAGCGCTCGTTTAGGTATCTCCTAGTATTAGTGTAAACGGGCATTAGCCTTTATATCACAAATTAGACACATACTCAAATCTGAGGGCGTTTATGTAATGAAGTAATAATGTTGCTGAATTTTGTATAAATATGTAAATACTTACTCAAGCTGTGCTCTGCAGTTCCAAATGAAGGTACATGAAACAAAGAGGAATACATGATTAATAACAAGGTATAAATTACAAAGGATTAAAATAAATCATCGCGGATTCACAACGAGACACCGTTCGAATTTCCAAGTGATGTTTAGAGAATATCACATCCGCTCGTCTATTCTGTAAAGTTCACAGCTCACCTCACTCAAGTGAGCGCACACAGTTCGAAAGCGAACTCATTTGTTTTTAAAGTAAATCATCGCGGATTCACAACGAGACACCGTACGAATGTTGAAGTCATGTTTAGAGCTGATTTGCTATTCCAACTATAGCTTAAACTGCTTACTCTAAAATTAGAACTCTTTAGCTAAACTGTAAAGAAGTAAAATCAAGATTTAATGCAGCAATAGATTCTACTACTAGTATTTATCCGTTAGGATCCGAGGCCCATAAAAACGACACCTGTATTTAAGAAATAAAAAAGACTTAAGTGCCAGCTGCTTAAGGAAAACTTCAGTGGAAGGTATAAACGTGTGTTGTAGAAGACAACGATAAGGTACTTGTTGGGATGTTTTAAAATATGATGGAATATAAAAGCTTCTCTTACAACACATGTTTTTAGGTGTAAAAAATCAGATCATCAATATACAGGATGACAGGGAAAGTCGACGTATTCCTTGAAAGGCTTATACTAGAGGTCATTAGCAACAAATTAAGTCCAGTCAACTAGGGGTCAAAACTGGATGGTTACCGAGCTGTGTCGGTTCTTCGATTTTTTTTTAGAAATTTTCTGACTTGTTACCAAAACCAATTAATTATGAGAAAAAACTCCACTCCAAACATTTAATTGATACTTTTCTGAAAGTTGAAACAAGTATTCATTTAAAAAAAAATACTTGCAAAACTTACATAATCTCAGAAATAAAAGGTCTTTAAGAGCAACGTTTTAATTTTTTATCATCCAGTTTCCCTTGGACCTAGAAATTTTGCACAGAGGTTCCCTTTATCATGCAGACATAGAGCGTAACACACTATCAATCACGATCTGAATCATTTAAAGGATATTAATAATCTAGGAAGGATATTAATAAGCTAATCCATTGCTTCATATGTTCGAAAAATGTATCTGCTCAACAACGTAAATAACGCAATGAATGTTGTTGAACTGTCAAAATGAAATCCATTGCTGTTTGTGTGTTACACAATTATCCCTCGGTTTTTTCTACAGGATAAGGAGAATATAAGGCAGACGAAGTCGCTGGCTAAGTGTACCTACGTAAGTGCAGGAATAATCATTATATAATAGTTTAAATTTGCGGCTTCGACACTAACAGCTGACCCCGAAAACCCGCCACCCAGCAAATCATTAAACTAAACAGAAACATTTTCAGTTTCTTTGCGACTCCCACATGAAATTGTTAAGGTCATCAGATAACTTGAAGCTCAAAATGCCTGCGCATTCCACAATTTTCTTTGATAAATCCTTTACTGTCCAGGCCGCTCTATCTATATATATTTGTGTATCTATTTTAGTGTATTGTAAACATAATATTTGCACCAACGACAGTCCCATTTTATGTCCAGGAAAATCACTGTCCATTCTAAGGTTGCCTGGAAGAAATCGCAGTAATGCGATAAGGCCGCCCATTGTATAGTTTGTAGTGTTTAATGTATTTTTTATGCTATGTATTTTTGTGGTATTCAATAATGATGACCGGTGACTCCCGCTCTGGGTCGTTCTTGGTGCAAAGGTTGGCCATCGCTATTCAGCGAGGCAATGCGGCGAGTGTTATGGGCACCTTTGCGCCGGGTGCGATCAGGGGCGGGTTGTTTTGTGACCTTTGACTGTGTATTTCAACACTATGATTTTGTTGTTTTGTTTATTTATAATGTAACACGATTGACGAATAAATAAATATTCAGTAAAGTATATATAAATAAACAAAAACGTCAGCCATTTCTAAAAAATAGCCCAGGGCATATGATGTATAAGCTATGTAGCGAGCCTCCAGCGTTTAGGACAAAAAAGGATTTACACAGGACTCTGGGTCCATGTTTGTTTCGCCAGTTATTTGTCCAAGTGATAAATGTCAAGTGTTTACAGTTAACGTTTGTTCCAATTACGATAGTTGTTTTATAGGACAAGTACAGTGGCTGTGTAGGAAAAAAAAATAAAAAATAATATGGAAATATATAGGAAAAATAATATTGTAGGAGAAATAGATGTAGCAGTGACATGGGACTTATGTACTGCTGTATTTCTTATAAGATTGAGTAGGTATATACTGTGAAGGGCTATATGAGCCCTTCAAGGTACCGGGAGGAATCAAACGACGATAAGATTCCTTTACGTTTATATTGACAGAATGACTTTACATATTCGCGACTAAACTAGCACTGGCTTTTTCTAAACAAAAATCCTAATAAAATATTTGACGCCCCGTTCTTAACATGCTTGAATGTTCGAATGGAAACCGCGCTAAACTATAGCCAGCCTGCACTAAATAAGGTTGACTTTGGTGGATAACCTTTACATCACAATCATCATCATCCATAATCGACATTTTGCTAGTTATGTTATTCTCTCCCTGTTCGTCTCTAAAGTAAGGGGCGAATCGCTGACATATAGCAAATAATGGAAAGCCGATAATTTGTGTTTACTCGAAGGCAATATTCGACGGCACGGTTGGCGCAGTGGTTAAGCGATTGACTACTACGCTGCGTGTCGCGGGTTCGATTCCCGCACGGAACAATTATTTGTATGACCTACAAGTAGTTGTTCCGGGTGTGGCTGTTTGTGTATGTGAGTTTAAATGATTGAGAAGAAATTCCTAGTGTGGGGCAACATTAAAAAAATAATAATAATAACTTAGGTTGCACTATCTAAGACGATAATTACAAGAAATTTTTCAAGAATTTAGATTTGGGAAATGATAATTTATAATGATTATGTAACAGTTACTGTACCTCCTATTTCGGTCGCAAATTTTCAATTTCAAATTCTATTTATTTGTACACATAGGCGTAATGTAGTGTGGTACGGACGCCAGCACATCAAGTTACTACAATCTGTCAAATTTCTTTAATAGATTTTCAACTTTATCGCTAAAGCATTAAGGTTCAAGGTTGATTGGGAAAATTTGACAGTTTCGGGTAACTTGACCCGCTGGCGTCTGTACATGATGGTATAAAATAAAAAAAAATATCTTGTGTCACTATGTACTGTATTCTTCACGGCCATATTTGTATACCTGCATTCTAGCAAATAAATAATTTGATTTGATTTGATTTGTGCTGCCTTGCAAGGCGTACAAATACTGCTTACACAGTACGAGGGATGTGCAGGTAGGCATATAGTATAATTATAAGATACTGCTAACTAACAGTCTTAATTAAATCTCTAGCAATAACATAAGCAAATAAAATAGTACAGACGCCAGCAGGTCAAGCTACCCGAAACTGTCAAATTTTCCCAATCAATCTTGAACCTTAACGCTTTAGCAATAAAGTTGAAAATCTAATAAAGAAATTTGACAGATTGTAGTAGCTTGATGTGCTGGCGTCTGTACAAAATCAAAAGTAATTTATTTATTTAATTTTATTTTTATTTATTTTATTCTCTCTTCACAATATTGCTTTCCTTAATAATTAATAAAAACATTGTTAATTATAATTGACAATGTTTTTGATTAATGTTATATTCCACTATTGGAAGAGACTGGTGCCTGAAGTAGGTTTTTTTCAAATTCCGCTGAGTTTTTTTAAAAAAAGTATTTACGTCTTTTGAAGCTTTTATCGATTTAGGTAGTGTGTTGAATATTTTTGGAGTCATTCTTAGGAAACTTTTTGAGACTAGGGCGGCTTGATGGGTTTTGGACGTAAGAGCACCTGGGTGGCGTTTCAAATAGGTTGTGCCTGTGGGTTCTGAACACCTTTTCAAGTATGTATTTTAATCCACAAACGTAAAGCAAAATAGGAAAATGTTGACAAATGTATAGAAATGTCGAACAGGCAATGACGATCTGTAAATCCTTACAACCGTGCTGAAGTTGTAAAGTATCATACAATTTTTGAACAGCTCAAAACAAAACACACTCGAATCCTTACAATACATCCAGAATCTAGAGTGCATGACAAAGAGGCTAGTCTCAAATCACGTACACGTCGTAAAATTTAGTCGCGTACCACCAATATGGTTAAAAGCTACGGATTTAGAACTGCGGAGCGACGAGCCAAGCGACGAGCGGAGCGATTATTTGATGTAGCGGGTTTTACTTCTTTGAAGTCGGCATGACCTGTTTGAGAATAACAAAGTCAGCTAGAAAGGATGGTATGTAGTCAGACAATTCGTGGAGGCTCTCACAGGTTAGAGATTGATAAAAAAGGGACATACCTTTATGATGTCGATAGACGTTTTAGCTGTAAAACATATTTTATTGAGTCTTGTGCCTTGTTGCATCCGCGAAGATTTACTTTAAAAAAAAATGAGTTCGCTTTCGAATTGCTCACTTGAGTGAGGTTCCAATTGAACTTTACAGAATATTATCGGCCAACACTGACTAACCGCGGGGTAATTCCGTAACACACTAACAGTAGCAATGGCTTTCATTTTGACAGTTCAACAACATTCATTGCGTTATTGGGAGGTTGAGCTGTAATTTTTTTCATATGAAGCAATGGATTAACAATATCCTTCAAAATTATTCAATTTGTGTTCGCCAATTAGGGTGCTGGTCTGCCACTAAGAATTTTGACTGCCACCATGGCACCGCTAAAAAGTTTCTCTAAACTCCAAAGCAGTCATAGTCAGTTATTGAGTTATATAACTTCTGATGAAGTACCACAGTTATCTGCAAGCTTATTCCCGTAGGGGGTAAGTAGGAATCCAAGTTGTTAGGTGGGTTAATTGCAGCTATTGGTCGATTGGATGATAACTTTGCTGCATGTAGTGTCTGACTGGTTAATAAGCTGAAGATGCGATCAGTGAATTTATTTGAAGAAATATCCATCTAAATTTAAAAAAAAAATCCAAATAAATTAACTGTGGTTTATTAAATAAGAGGGAGTTCTGAGGTAATAAACCACTTTTTTTTAATGCAACAATATTGAGAATCTCCTTTTTTTGAAGTTGGTTAGAAATTAAATTTTTGTCGTCAAATCATCAATTAATTCAAGTTTAATAAGGCTATTTTACCCAAATTACTAATTGTCTAAAAATATTGTTTAGCAGTTCTATCTTCGAAATTCGAACGGTGTCTCGTTGTGAATCCGCGATGATTTACTTTAAAAATAAATGCGTTCGCTTTCAAATTGTGTGCGCTCACTTGAGTGAGGTGAGCAGTGAACTTCGTGACGATCCCTCTAAAGCACATTGTCCTTCAAGATACAGGATTTTCCTGGTTTAAAGGGCAGGGACCATCCTTTATTGAAACAACACCGATATTACCCAAGCTAAGTCTTTTAGTAAATAAATGATTACTTACTTACTAATTATTCTAAAACATTATAAAGTGGTTTCCAACTTCTTTATAAAATTAATCGATTAGGCGCATCGCAAATTTCTGCATCCAGATTCAGAATAAAGCTCATACAATACATAAAATCTCCAAATAGTCCCCAATAGGAACCGACAGCCAATCACAAACAAATAAAAATGGCTATAAACGGCCAAAGGTCCATCTAATAGCCTTTATTTCGGCTATTATTTCCAAAGGGACATCAGGGCTGGCTCAAAGGGTTTATAGCCAAAACGTGGCTTGCTTCGGATAAGAATGCTTTTATTGTTTTGCAGATCTTTTGGGAAGTTGATGGTTGTGTTGGAAATATAATTCTGTAGAGTATTGTCTTTATAATTTTGTGAGAGGGTTGTTAAAAGCAACCTTTTAAACCCTTGTGTGTTTGTACTAGATTACCCCTTTAAATTAACCCGCTTTTATGGGCCCGCGTGGTAGATTATAGCTCACTGCCTCTCCAAGAGAGGAGGCCTGTATCCCAGCAGTGGGAACATTATAGGCTGACTATGATGATGACCCCGAACAAAAAAGTACAGACGCCAGCAAGTCAACCTACCCCAAACTGTCAAATTTTCCCAATCAACCTTGAACCTTAATGCTTTAGCATTAAAGTTGAAAATCTATTAAAGAAATTTGACAGATTGTAGTAGCTTGATGTGCTGGCGTCTGTACATCCCATCACTAAAAAAATATTTTAAGTAGGTGCCGTTCGGGAACTGAAAACAATATTGTTATACTGTTCCTCCGAACCGCCCGTTACAAAATTTTGCTTTAGTGCGGTTAGTGGAAGTGCTCAGGTGCGGTTCGGCCAAGTGCTGTTAAAAGCGGTGCTCTCAGTGGAATACCTCCTTTCAAATGGTAAGAGTTTAAAGACAAGCTGATGACCCAGCCGATCTTCTTTTTTTATGTGTCAGTGGAGTAATTCCTCCTTTCTTTATTGTTTTTTTTGTTAAGTAAAGTAGTGAAGTAAAAGGTTTGTTTACGTACTAGTAGCGACATCTATTAGCGTTTAAGATACCTTACTCGATTAATCAAATCCATAACAGTTGTCATTGAGTCAGTAGTTCGAGTCGGGGTTGTCAATGTCTTGTCGCGTGTCGCGTTTGACATCTGTCAGAGGCCACGGTGATACTAGTGTGTTAGCGACATGACATATTGGACACCCAGAGCTCGACCGCGCCGGGTGTGCGCACTGATTCTACCCAACCACGTGCAACATGGCGGACACCGATGGAATTTCGGATAAAACAAACTATATGTCGGAGATGTTGAGGGATCTCAACATCTCCGACATATAGTTTGAGCCCTATAGGTAGCACATTGATTGCGGCATCAGTGTCATTCTTTAGTTTTTCCAAGGTGCAGAGGAACGGGCACTTAGGGGCTAGTCTTACCAAGAGGTATCGTATTACCCAGTAATTGGGTTGTGGGGGTCAGATAGGCAGTCGCTCCATGTAAAATACTGGTATTCAGCTGAATCCAGTTAGACTGGAAAGCGACCCCAACATAGTTGGGAAAAGGCTAGGCAGATGGTGAGGCGAACGGGCAGTTAGGACACTCCAGCAAGTGGAGCATGGTCTGGTCAGAAGCACCGCACTCGCACTGGGTATTGGATGGGTCAATTATCCTCCACTTCGACAAATTGTGTCTGCAGCGGCTTACTTGAGTACTCAATCGATTGAGAGATTTCTATATCGGCAACTAACTAACCAATATTTGAAACTGAAATCGCTATTTTGGTGATCAGTATAAGTACTTTCCTTGCATGTGAAGTGGATTTTGCTCACAGTGGTGCAATAACACAAGTATATCAAATCAATCAAATTAAAAGTCATTTATTCAAATTAGGCTGAGAATCAGCACGTTTCGAACGTCAAATTTACATAAGACAGTCCCCCAAAACGCCCGCCCTTCATCACTTCCTAGTGCTTGAGCTGGGAAGAAGAAGTGGTCCAACAAACTCCCCAGCGGCACAGCTGTCTGTTCAGATAGAAAAACTTGCTTCTATACAATCTCGTTTTGGCAAAATTGTGGTTTCAAAATAAATATTATGAAACCACAATTTTGCCAACACGACTGTAAGCGTAAATACATGTTCTGTCTTTATCAGATAATATAGTTTTGCTTTGTAGTTAGCAATTCCGTTAAAATTTTCTTTAAAAGTCCGTACGAAAAGACGCATAACGTATAAACGTTGCGACTCGTACAGGATTATAAACTTAACTAAACTAAACACAGTTAAAAATAAAAATAAAAGAAATTATATATAGATATAAAAAAAAGTAATAAAAGGAAAAATGAAACAATCGTATTCGAAAATTAACAAAATCGTAAAGGAAGAGGAGGAGGGGTTTATTCGTGAAGGATAATGAACAATCGTAATCTAGCATTATATTGAAGTCTGGTACGAAACTAGATGGTCTGATGAAACTAGGTGTACGTAGAGATTAAAATAATCTGGCAATTTTCCATTCAAATTCCAGCTGGAAGCATAGTTCGAGCGAATTACAACAGCCTACAGTCTAACCAAGCACCAAATGAAGCACTCCAAAGCATTCACTACACTAAGCAAATATTCAATGTTCACAAGCGTAACATTACATATTCCCTTAGCTTGTGACGTTGTGGAGACAGATGCTGTCCCACACATCCGGGCAGAGACGGGAAATGACGAGGTGGTCTAGCGAATAACTTGCCTATTCGAATAACATTGTAGTTGAATATTAACATAACATCACACCTGTAATTTGCGAAGGGTTAGGCAGAGGTGTACGTATAGACAGCCACATTTCGCCAGTGATGTTTTTTAAGTCCTATGTAACATAATAATCAGCCTATAATGTTCCCACTGCTGGGACATAGGCCTCTAAGTGAGAGGGAATAGGCCGTAATCCACCACGTGGGTCCGGTGCGGGTTGGTTGTAATAGAGGACAAGCCTACCGCCATAAACCGGGCACATATCCAGATGACGTGCTGCTACTGAGAAATTCTAGATGGGAAAATCCGATAACACTTTGCCCGACCCGGGAATCGAACTCAGGACCTCTGGCTCAGCAGTAGCGCTTGTGACCAGACCTAGACCAATAACGCAGTCAGATAGTACATAATTCACACGTAACATTACATACCTATTCTCTTAGCTTGTGACGTTGTGGAGACAGATGCTGTGCCACACATCCGGGCAGACGGGAACTCACGAGGTAATCTAGCGAATAAATTGCCTATTCGAATAATATTGTTGTCGAATATTACACATACCATATATCACTCCTTCCCAAGGGGGTAGGCAGAATTACAGAACGGTTCGTTTAAGTTCAAACATCTGAGGTGCAATTCTTGCAATTTAAGAACATTCACAGTCTGATCTCGGTCTCAATCTGTCAAAAATACCTCTAATTTACATTTTTGATCAGTTTTTGACATTGTTTGTCGCTGAGATGAGATTTCGACTAGATTTTGAACGTTTTTAAGTACGGGAATTGGCCTTCTGCATACATACATCAATCAACTCAGCCTATCGTAGTCCACTGCTGGACATAGGCCTCTCCCAGGTTACGCCACAACACCCTGTCCTCCGTCTTCCGCATCCAGTCCGTCCCTTCTTTAGTTCATCCGTCCATCTAGCTGGAGGGCGTCCCACACTACGTTTGCCGATACGCGTTCTCCACTCCAGGACTCGTCTGCTCCACCGGCCATCGGTCCTTCGACAAACATGGCCAGCCCACTGCCACTTCAGTTTGCTTACTCTGCGCGCTATGTCGGTAACTCCGGTTCTATATATTCTATACATACATACCTACCTACTATTTTACAGAAGCAAGTTTTTCTATCAGAACAGACAGCTGTGCTGCTGGGGAGTTTGTTGCACCTGTTTCTTCTTCCCAGCGAAAGCACTAGGAAGTGGGGAAGGGCGGGCGTTTTGGGGGACTGTCTTATTATTTATTTATTTATTCCCAAATTTCGTAAATAACACCTTAACAACTATAACGCCAATGCGATGTTACTACCCAAAAATTCAATTAAAAAAAAAATCATAATTATAATTAAAAGTACAATCCTACTTACAGTAAAACAACTTATGTAATTTTGACGTTCGAAAAGTGCTGATTCGCTGTCTAGTTTGAATAAATAACTTTTAATTTTGATTGATTTGTTACACTTATGTTATTGCACCACTGTAGGGCAAAATCCACTTCACATTTTGATAACCATGCGTGGCCTCCATTTTGAAAATAAAACAAAATGGCATGACAGTAGGTCTGTATGCCAGGCTTCATGTAAAAATCTACAATCCACTTTGATAAATAATCTCTTAGCTAATATTCTGAAATCTAGAGTAATTATTATAAAGGGAACATAATACGCAAAATATTATTAAAGAGAAGCCAAGTCTATTTATCTTTAATAAAAGATAATTTCCCCACCGAAAAGTTAATAAAAGATCAGAGAATCTTTTTTTAAATCCAATAAAAAGTCAGAATGTCTTTCTTTTCGCGCCAAAATTGTGTCCCACAAACACTTTATTAGAAAAGCAAAGAACATTGTTTACATTTAATATCTAAAGCCCATCTATTTTATATTAAAATTTTATCCAAGCTGAAAAAAGCTTTAGCCTACCAGATTCAAAGCTTAAAATCGCTTTTCCAGATTTCTAAATCCTTTGGGCTTAATCTGGGTGAAACTAGGATCAAGATGCAAGATAAAATCAACCTTATTTTTTGTGTCACGGAGTGGGAACTCGTGTGTGCAGTGTGATATTTAAACATTGAAAACCGCCGCCCGGGTCCAATGAAGCCTTTTAATTAATTTTTCATATATTTTTGTGCATTCATTTTTTATTATCCGCATTCAGATTTGTTTTTTTAATTATGTTTGATTTAATTGTTTATTCATAATAATAAAAACGTAAGGATTGAACTTTTTCCTTTATTCCCCTATTTCCCCTACCCTCTTTGATTTATTTTATAGGTTTTCAAAGCTAAATTAATCAGACCAAACGATTCGCAGTGAAACATATGCCATCCTTTTTATCAGATGGAAGATGGGCAGGCCAAGACCTTTTATCTGCAAAAAAGAACCAATTAATTCAATCCATCTAGTCTGAAGCGTGGTGATTTCGGCGATATCATTGAGAGAGAGAGAGAGGGATTAAAAGAGTAACGGTGGAGTTTCTTGCCCATTCTTCTCCATACGAAAACAATTCAATTCTATTTTACTATATTTTTGTCGCTCCAAAGTGCGTTTTATGTGCCTATTTGAAATAAATGATTTGACTTTGACTTTGAGAGCAGTGGTAACGGCCGCGTCTTTGCAGGTCGTAGGTTCGAACCATGTTCGAACCCAGACAGGCGCTTTACTTTGTGTACCTAAATTATTTCATCACCACTGCTCACAAAACGATGAAGGGAAACTGTGGTTTTCCTTCACTGAAACAGGTTCCTCCAAGAGACAGAAAATCCATCGATACTCCTGGTAGCGACTCGTAACATATAAGCACCCATTATCTAAACAGGGCAATTCAAAAGCGATCGTTACTAGCTACATTGCGGCCTACACAAAGATGTCTGCCTCCGCCTCTTGAAATAGGCACAATACATGCTGCCTATTGTCGCAAGTTTGATCGGCGTAGCGCGGAAATTGAAACTTCCATACAGCCTTGATGTGACTTGTTTTCTTTTGTTTTATATGAGTTTTATTGTTGGAGTCTTCTATGAGAGTGTATCGTGGTGGTTCGTATTAAAATAGGTTACACGAGAGTTAATAGTGTACCAATCTACATGGTCTTCACATGATCGGACCAAGATTATGTCTGGACTATAAAAGAGACTGTGACCTCTGAGTTTGTTTCGGCCTTTCTTCTCAGAGTAGTCAAATAGGAAACGCCGAACGCCATCTAGTTTAAAAAAAATATGATTGACGTGTAAAAATGTTTGTACAGACGCCAGCAGGTCAAGCTATCCGAAACTGTCAAATTTTCCCAATCAACCTTGAACCTCAATGATTTAGCGATAAAGTTGAAAATCTATTAAAGAAACTTGACAGATTGTAGTAACTTGATGTGCTGGCGTCCGTACAAAGCTGCTTACAGAAAATAAATCATTTATCAATACTTAAACGTAAAGTCTATTCAAAGGCTCCTTTGAATAGACTTTACGTTTACTTTACGTTTTTTTTTACTTTACGTTTAAGTAATTACTTCTTTTTTATATAAAAATCATCTTCCTGACTTGAACATAAAAATGGCTATATCTCTAAAACTGGACATTATATTTTTTTGCGCCCATATTTACTTTCATTCGGCATGTTATATTATACCAAAATTTCAGCCAAATTGTACGAACGCTTTTTCCATAAATTTTTCCTTTGTTTCAAATTGATGTTATTTCAAGTTAAACAAATATCAACTTTATTTTAATGGGAATTAAGTTGATTTCAGAATGACTAGCACTATTGAAAAAGTTATAAAAATGTTTGAAGTTGTGTTGTGGGTGTTTTATGATCTTCCTGTAAGAGTCGCACTTTTTCTTTCTTTCTTAGCGTAATCTGAAATATATTTGTAGGACTTAAAGTTATTTTTCCATAAACTTCTGTAAATTTTTAGCAAATAAATCGTGAATGCAAATTGCCTATGTTGCGTGCATCTTGGACAGTCTGCCATATTTTTATCAAAGTAGTTTGTTCAGATATTTTTTATTGAATCGATATCTGTAATTTTTAAGGTTCAGTACCGTAAAAGCAAAAACGGAACCCTTATAAGATCACTTCGTAATTGTCCTTCTGTATGCCCGTCTGTCAAGACGCTTTTTTTTCAGGAACGCGAAAGTTATCAAGATGACATTAATATCAAATATCAGGGCTGCAATCCCTGCCCTTGAAGCAGTGAAAAAATAAAACTTCTATGTCAACGCAATCAAAATATATGGGTGTTAATGTTACGTTCACGGTGCATTTTAGGGAATCAAAACCAATAGGGTACTTCCCGTTGATCTCATCATGAAATTTGGCAAGAAGCAATGTCATGAAGCATAAGTGAAGGAAAAAATCCGAAAACCGTAAATTTGTAGTTACATACCTACAAATAGTACGGAACCCTCGGTGCGCGAGTCCGACCCGCACTTGACCGGTTTTAATATAGGTCATTGTTTATCCTAACAATAATTAAAACTCACATTTCCCCTGTACAGTCAAGACAAACTAAACTGGACGAAGTACGGACGCCAGCACATCAAGTTACTACAATCTGAAAAATTTCTTTAATAGATTTTCAACTTTATCGCTAAAGCATTAAGGTTCAAGGTTGATTGGGAAAATTTGACAGTTTCGGGTAGCTTGACCTGCTGGCGTCTGTACCTACTACGCTAGACCCTTATACGAGTACGTGTGCGGCTGTGTGCGTGCGTAGATTTGTAATGTGACCACAAGTTTCTCCCACAATCATCATCTGCCTAGCCTTTTCCCAACTATGTTGGGGTCGGCTTCCAGTCTAACCGGATGCAGCTGAATACCAGTATTTTACATGGAGCGACTGCCTATCTGACCTCCACAACCCAGTTACTGGGTAATACGATACCCCTTGGTAAGACTGGTTGTCAGACTTTCGGGCTACTGACGACCTGTAACGAGTTAAGTTTCTCCCACAATCAGTATAACTAATTAATAAACAATGTTTTATACATAATAGTAAACATTTAGTGTAGGTAAATGATAAATGATTTTATATATTTGTAAGTATTGTACAGACACTTTTACACGTCAATCATATTTTAAAAACTAGATGAGGTCGGCGTTTCCTATCTGACTAGTCTGAGAAGAAAGGCCGAAACAAACTCAGAGGTCAGTCTCTTTTAAAGTTCAGACATAATCTTGGTCAGATCATGTGAAGACCATGTAGGTTGGTGTCTGAAATGGTATTATGATAGGGAGCGCAGGGCGTTGGCAGTCCGATGCAATACGCTTGCCCGCAGGTTTGCGCGGTGCGCTGAGGAGGTAAAACTGACGCTCTTCAGAGCCTACTGCCAGTCGTTTTGCTCGTGCAGCTTGTGGGTTAGGTATACGCAGAAGGCTTACAACGCTCTGCGCGTGCAGTATAATAATGCACTGAAAATAATAATAATCTTTATTTTTCTCTCCTCACAAAGGTTCACATAGCTATTAACCCATTCAGCACCCAGAACCCGCCTCTCGAGTCCATTTATTTTCAGTTGCTGAGCAGCAACAGGAAGTGGTTGAAATGATGAAAAAAAAATAAAATAAGTATTAATATTAACTGAAAATAAATGGACTCGAGAGGCGGGTTCTGGGCGCTGAATGGGTTAACAGGGACAAGAAATATCACGTTTTGACAAAAATGCATAAAATATTGTTGGGGCTGCCTCGGTTTTGCAGTGCATCGGGCATGTTCACGGAAGCGCGAATAGATGACTTTCATGTCATTATACGCAAACGGTGTGCGTCGATGTTGCGGCAATTTCGGGGTAGTCCTAACAGTATTTAACTACGCTGGTGGACAAGGTAGACGAACATTTTATTAGGATCTGGGCTGGCAGGTATGTGCGTGCACATGTTCGTGTAGCCAATTAGTGCATTTTTAGTTATTGTTATTTGATATTTACTAACGTAGGACAAGTTCTTACTAACACTATATGGATCCACTGGTCTGAAATAAAAAGTTTGAATTTGAATTTATAACATAACTAGCTTCTGCCCGCGATTTCATCCGCGTGAAACAACTTTCTTGCTTTTTTTTTCGGAAGATCCCTCTACAGAGTATTAGAAAACTTAAAAAAAAAAGATGGATGACATCTCAGTAAAATCGTTCTCAAGATATGGCGTGACCAAGGGAAATAGGGAGTAATAGATATTCTAATTGGGGTGTCTGGTGGTGTCCGTTAATTCCAGGACATGTTGTATAGCGTCATCCAGTTAGACTGGAAGCTAAGCTAAGATTATTGGAAAATAGATGACGATGAGCAAAACCTTAAACCAAGCAACCACTAGTAGAGCCGTTTACAGAGGGTGCAAAGGAAAGGCTGTTACAATGAATCCAATTAATTTTTGCGCTCAGAAAAAATACAAGACTAACTCCTTGTATTTTTAAAGGAAAGTCTGGTCAAGCCTCTTATCAGTTAATCCGCTATCCATTGTTATGTAATACTTGCATTTAGTTGGCCTAGATAACTATACAACTGTCATCCACACAGTCTAATCACGGTAATATCTATTATTACCGCGGTCTAATGGTCGAGGTTCCATGAAAGTCTAAACTGTTGTGTCAATATTTCAACCGAAAGACGTCCACTGCTGGACATAGGCCTCCGCCAAGCACCTCCACTTCGAGCGGTTCTGTGCTTCTCGCATCCAACGGGTTCCTCCGGCCTTCACAAGGTTGTCGGTCCATCTTGTGGGAGGCCTTCCAACGCTACGTCTTCCGGTACGCGGTCGCCACTCCAGAACGTTTCGGCCCCACCGGCCATCTGTTCTGCGAACAATGTGCCCTGCCCACTGCCACTTAAGTTTGGCAATTCTTCGGGCTATGTCGGTTACCTTGGTTCTCATGCGGATCTCTTCATTTCTGATTCAACCACGCAGGGAAACTCCAAGCATAGCCCTCTCCAACTGCTGTGTATCTAGTATTAATATAATTATGTCTTATTTCAACAGTTTTAAATAATGCTCATCTTTCTTAGTTCCTTCATTATTACAGCACTTACGTCATCATCATCTGCCTAGCCTTTTCCCATCTGTGTTGGGATCGGCTTCCAGTCAAATCGGGTGTAGCTGAATACCAGTTTTACACGGAGCGTCTGCCTATCTGATCTCTACAACCCAGTTACTGGATAACACGATACCCCTTGGTAAGACTGGTTGTCAGACTTTCGGGCTTCTGACGACCCGTAACGACTGTCAAAGATCCACGAATGACAGCTTAATGTGCTTTAGGAGACACGGAGGGGTCTTTGTATGTTAAGAACTTTGTTTTTAAGATTTTTAACGTCGTGAGCTACACATATGTAATGTCTTTATTTTTAAGATTTTTAACGTCGTGAGCTACACATATGTAATGTCTTTATTTTCTTACTACATGTTTATTACGATGTTTGTGTAACTGTTTGTTTTCCTGAATTAAATAAATAAGATGGTCACCCATCCACGGACCAACCGCGGCAAGCGTAGATTAACCTAATCAATCGACCCGTGCGGCTGTTATTACTGAGCCACAAGCCTTGTATTATCATAATTCTGTCTTATTTAAAAAGTTTTAAATACTGCTCGTCTTTTTAAGCTCCTTCATTATTACAGCAATTACTTATTATCTTTAATTAACCAAGTTAGGTTCATAAATTAAATTACCTGCTATTGCAAATTGGAGTTTCCCTTAATTAAAAGTCTTGAGGAAAAGTTTAGGTCACGAAGTCTGATAATTGTGCGTTTTAAAAGATATTCTTTGGATTAAAAAGACTGGGGATTAAAAATTGGGGTAAACATGGCGCAGAGAAGTGATAGCCCAGTCGTAACCGCTTCGACTTGATTCTTAGGTCGTCGGTTCGAACCCAGGTAGGCGCTTTGCTTTGTGTAAATAATTTCATCACCACTGTTGATAAAACGGTGAAGTAAAATATCGTGAAATTTACACCTCGTTCATTCCCACTTCCTCTCGAATGGAGCAGGTCTGTGTCCCAGCAGTGGGTACATTACAGGCTAACTATGATGCAAGATACGCTTAAATTCTAACATTGAATTTAATTTTTTCATCCGTCGGTCACATTGTTATGGACAGTGACGCCGATTCCCTTGTTCACAAACTAAACTAAATTTAAGTTCAGTGCATCTTTTTCTTTCTATTTCATTAAAAAAAGGACAGAAGATAAATGTTAGTTTAGTCCTGTCAAATTAGTCGGCGCCTGACGTAAATTGACGTATTTTTGTTAGCCATGTTTTTAATCACGTCTAAACTGTCTATGGAGTATCTTAATTTGACAGTAGTGTAGTTTTTTAGTTTCACTATACCATTGTTTATTGGTGCACATAATACACCTTCTTTCTAATTTTCGTCGATATAGTGTGATTCGTTTCCGAATAAAATGGCTGTGTCACAAACTCAAACTCAACACATTTGTAATATTTCAATTAGTTGGACAGATGAAGCTAGTTGCCTCTTCCAAAGCGTAGCAAGGTTCCTAAGAAGAAGAACGAGTAAGAAACTCGATGGACTCTTCCAGACAGACGGACATGACAAAATTATAAGAGTTCCGTTTTTTCCATTTGACTGAGGAACCCTAAAACTCCGAACGAAGAAGCTATCCTTTTTTTTTTTTTTTTTTTCGGGATGGGAAATCATCAAATGACCCCTCCCGCTCTGGGTGGAGCGGAAGGGAGTGTCAGACTCTTACTGACTAAAACCCACCCATGTTCCTTCCTTTGCCCTTTATGTTCTGGGGCAGCGGTAACCCTTTCGGACAATCCCGCTGCCCAAGAAGCTATCCTCACAGAATGGTCGTGACAGAGTACGAAGTAAAATATTTTTAAAGTTTGTTATACGTCATCACATTTAACTTGACAAGGGTCCTTTATGTGTCAGCCTTTTCAGAACATGGTATCTTTTCTTGTTATTTATTTATATTTCTGCCTTGAAGGCACCCAGAGAGTTGAGGTAGGGTTTTAAAGGTCGCGTATTCAAATTTTTGGTGGAAAAATAATTATGTATTATACTCGTACCTACTCCTCCCGGGCTTGTGGCTAAGTAATAACAGCTGCACGGGTCGATCGATCAGTTTAAGGTACGCTTGCCGCGATTTGTCCGTGGATGGGTGACCATCTTTAAATACCAAGACCCCTCCGTGCCTCGGAAAGCACGTTAAGCCGTTGGTCCCGGCTGTCATTCTTGGATCTTTGACAGTCGTTATGGGTCGTCAGAAACCCGAAAGTCCGAAAACGAGACTTACCAAAGGGGTTTCGTATTATCCAGTAACTGGGTTGTGGAGGTCAGGCAGTCGCTCCATGTAAAATACTGGTATTCAGCTGTTGACATTGTTTGTCGCTGAGATGAAATTGCGACTAGATTTTGAACGTTTTTAATTACGGGAAAGTCAAAGTGAAAATCAATTACTAGTTTATATCATTAAAAAAAAGAAAAACGAGGACTTGCGTAATCTTCAAAAGCAAAAACTAAAAGACTAAAACAAATTCAAGATTTTCTTCAACAAAAAACATGTACAATTCTTGAGAAAACCCTCAAACTTCACAAACCAGATTACTGGAAATATCTCACATTATACTAAGTGAAATGAAAAGTTGCGCACTCAGACTATTTGGCTGGCTTCAAGTATTCAAGTTATGTTATTTAGAATTCCTTTCATTGTTCCTAACATCTTTACAAGCTCGTGTAGTTTCTAAGTTTATCTTAAGAGAAAACGTAGTGTGGCAGCGCAAACTGTGCGTCTTGTCGCTGCGTCTAGTCGCAGAGTTGTCGTTTGCACCTGCGTCTTGTCGCTGCGGCTAGACGCTGAGTTGACGTTTGCATCTGCGTCTTGTTGCTGCGACTAGACACAGAGCTGTCCTATGCATCTGTGACTAGACGCAGAGTGGTCGTTTGCATCTGCGCCTTGTCGCTGCAACTAGACGCAGAGTTGTCGTATGCATCTGCGACTAGACCCACCATGATATTTTTAAGTCCGTATGAATGTGGATTTGGCCATGGGCCGCTGTGGCACCTTTAAGAAGGCTATTTTACTCGTAATGCATCCCATTCGAGTACAAAAACCTCTTCAAGTGAAGCTATGAGAAACCATTTTACTCCCTGCAATAAGAGTAACATTTTACGAAGCTGTATAAAAGATCATTTGGAGCCACCTGGAGCTTTAAACTGAAAGGTTAAAGTTGTAAATACACTTTATAAGGGACCGTTAAATGTTTTTGTGATGTTGATATAAACAAAAATTACGTTTTTTTTGTTCTGACGCAGTTTTTTTTTTAACGTATATTGGATTTATGTTTTTAAGCCCGACATAGCTTGCAGAGTAAGCAAACTGAAGTGGCAGTGGGCTGGCCATGTTTGTCGAACGACCGATGGCCGGTGGAGCAGACGAGTCCTAGAGTGGAGACCGCGTATCGGCAAGCGTATTGTGGGACGCCCCCCAGCTAGATGGACGGACGACCTAAAGAAGGTGGCTGGGACAGACTGGATGCGGAAGGCGGAGGACGGGGTGTTGTGGCGCAGCCTGGAAGAGGCCTATGTCCAGCAGTGAACTGCGATAGGCTGAGTTGATTGATTGATTGATGTATGTATGCAGAAGGCTTATTTTGTAATAGGTTGGTTTTTGGCGATTCTCTAAATGAATAAAACAGCGAAAGGGTACATCGTTAGGAACCCGGCAAATCTTCGAGACAAAAATTTGAAGACATGCGACCTACCAACCCGCAATGGGCCCGCGTGTCGCATGTCTTCGATTTTTTCGTTCTAAGACATTTCGTTTCCTCACGATGTTTTCCTTCACCGTTTTGAGAGCAGCGGTAATGAAATAATTTATTCAAAGTAAAGCGCCTGTCAGGGTTCGAACCTCCGACCTACAACTCGTAAGTCGCGGCCGTTACCACTGGGCCACCACTGCTCTCATGTAGGGCTTAGATTAGGCTTAATATAAAACATTAGACAATAATGGAATATTATAATTTTCATATATTGCTTTTGAAGGTTAAGCTACACTTGCCGCGGTCGATTCGTGGATGGGTGACCATCCATTACATATCGAACCCCTGCATACTTCGGATAGTACATATTACAATCCAATCAACTAAAATCTCTATCCCAGTTAATAGCAATACGCTCACCACCTATTACATGGGACATAAACATAACTAGCAAAATAAAGGAGGATTTCCACCAAACGGTTCGTGTCGGAACAGATTTTACAATCTTTAAACGATATTGAATCGTGTATACAGTATTTAAAGTCTATATTACCAAGCCGGGCACAGCAGCTTGACCGCGGGCGTCTTCCGCGACACCCGATCGTAGCCGAAAGTATGCTGCGAAGCGCGATCGGCTCCGTTCGCCTGTCGACGTATCCGATCGAATCCTTTCGGAATTAGAACACGTCAAAACGGTAGGAATTAAACTATTTGACTAGGCGCAAAAACGAATACGTTCGCAAGCGACGGGAGCCGATCGTATGCGTCGATATCGTGCCGGACGCGATCAGCTGTCGCCGCATCCGTTCGTATCCTTACCGATCTGGAAATCATCCTTTAGGAATGGCGAGTAATATCAATTTTAATTAGCCCATCAGGCTACACGATTAAAACTTCGTCATTGTTAATCACTAAAACAATTAATTTACCAGATAATCTTTCTCTCTTTTATCTACCCTCATGTAAGTCCAGCCCAGCTTATATTAATTCCACCTTGATACACATCCAATTAACACAAAGTAGCGTCCGCAAAATAATGGAATTTTCAGTGTTAGAGGTACTGTAAAGTGTGGGTACGGGAATAATCCGTAATTGGGTTGAAAACTCGGGTATAGACTATAGAATGCGGTAGATGAAGGTTTTATTTTGTTAATTTTAGAAATAAAAGGTGTGTTTATGACGGTAAGACTGCACGATAGAAGTGAAAACTTACGATTGGAGTCGACTATATGAGATTCAGAAAAGCACGTTAATCTATTTAAGCTATTGGCCCCCGGCTGCCATTCGTAGATGTTTCAATTAAGTAATCTGGAAATATTTTTTGAGTCGGCTTCCATCATTCGTAGATATCATAGATATATCACATTTCTATGGTAGACATTTAACAGTCGTAAAAAAGTAATTTTTTATCAGAGATTATAATTAAATAACGTTTTTAAAATCCAGATATCAATGATTTGGGTGAATACCCACATAACATCACTGACTGACCGACCCCTTTTTTTTTTTTTTTTTTTCTGGTGGGAAATCATCACAAGACCGCTCCCGCTCTGGGTGGAGCGGAAGGGAGTGTCAGACTCTTACTGACTAAAACCCACCCATGTTCCTTCCTTCGCCCTTTATGTTCCGGGGTAGCGGTAACCCTTTCGGACAATCCCGCTGAACTGACCGACCCCTTGACAGTTGAAAAGTGTCAGTAATTGGTTTATTTGAAATAAATGCTTTAGGTTTGAGTTGAGTTTGATTATCCTTCAGTAAAGAATTAACTTAGTCGAACGTGAACGCGTTTCTCAAACGAGCTGTCAAAACTGTCAAAATTGCAACTTACACTCGCGATAACACAGAGTCACGCTAATTTACGAGCTCACTATCGAATGGGAATCGATCGTCACCATCGACAAAGTAAAATAAAAAACATATACTCGCGTTTTTAGTTCTCGCGTATGGCACCAGGTGGCGCTAATTCAGCGCCATACAAATCAGAGTAAACTCTAACGCGATGGTGAAGTTAAAAAAACCCACACTAGGCATACAGAGTTTTATTATAGTCCCATGTAATAGGAGAAGTGTCTACAGCCATTACCGGGCACCAAATACCCTTAGAGGGTGAATAATACATGTAAAAACCATTTGGGGTATCTGCATAATACTTTTTCTGTTAGTAAAAATGCTGTAAACACAAAAATGTACTTACACATTTTTTCATTTGTGTACATTATATGGTAGAAAATAAAGCAGAACGGAAAATGCTCTACATAACATCAAAACTCTCTTCATTATAATTTTATATTAAAACCTCCATTTGTATTTTAAAAGGGATTGAAGTAGAGCATCTTTGTTTGCGTTACATTTTTACGTTTATTTTCATTCTAATATTTATAAATGCGAAAGTATTTCTGTCTGTCTGTCTATTAACTTTCTTCTGTCAATATCACAGTGATCTTTATTCTCCTTGTAATAAGTTTGCTGTTGTTGTAAGAATGTAATTATGTAACCTGCCTACGCGATTTAGTTGCCAAACATGTAAAAATATACGTTTTTGGAAAAATAGCTTTAATTTCTACACAATAAAGTTCAGTTTACGCTACAACTTCAAATATTTTTATTACTTTTTTAATAGTGCTAGTCACTCTGAAATGAACTTAATTTGCACTAAGATAAAGTTGATATTTGTTTAACTGAAAATAACACTAATTGGAAACATCAATTTGAATAGACCTTAGCAACGCTCTTATTTTGACAGACGTCAAATATAATACGTGATCATCGCATTTTGACGTACGGTCACGTACAAAAAGAAATACAACAGCATAAAAAAATACGAAAGCGATTTTTAGGTAGAGCAATTCCTTTTTGCACGTATACCGAATAATCGAGACTAACTTCAAAATATTAAGGGTGAAAATAGCCTTGAATTTAATGACTTTTGCAACAGCTATACCACGGATTTAACTGAGGGGCTTGAGGCTAAATGATAAGACCCACACGGGTTGATCGAAGGCCCGGCTCCGGTAATCATCCATTACATGTCGAGACCTCTCCATGCCTCGGAAAGCTCGTTAAGCCGTTGATCCAGGTTTTGATTCGTAGGTCTTTGACAGTTGTTACGGGTAGACGGATGCCCAAACTGGCAACCAGTCTTACCAATTGTTACCCAGTACCTGGGATGTGGTGATCATATCAATTCTCATAATTTTAAGAACGTTCACAGTCTGATCTGTCTCAATCTGTAAAAATACCTCTATTTTCCCTACATTTTTGACAAGTTTTTGACATTGATTGTCGCTGAGATGAGATTGCGACTAGATTCTGAATGTTTTTAATTACGGGAATTGCCCTTCAGATAGGCAGTCGCTGCATGTAAAATACTGGTATTCAGCTGCTTCCGGTTAGACCGGAATCCGACTCCAACATTATGTAGTTGGGAAAAGAATTACCGAAAAAATCACCGTCTGCCTACGGTCATTTTTTCGGTAATTCTGTGTCGATCCAAAGTTGTTTAAATTCATGAGTACCTCTTGAAAGATTGCCAATGAAATGAAAGTCAACCCTAAAAAGAGGGTGTCTGCATGAATACAAGATAGAAGTGAAAACATAGGTACGACTGGAGCCGAGTATTCACGATTCAGCGCCGAGTATAAGCGATTCAACGTCACCGACCAACTGGAACCGAGTAGTGGAGTAGTAGAGCAGTGGTGGCCCAGTGGTAACGGCCGCGACTTACAAGTTGTAGGTCGTAGGTTCGAACCCCGTCAGGCGCTTTACTTTGTGTAAATTATTACATCACCACTGCTCTCAAAACGGTGAAGGAAAACATCGTGAGGAAACCGACATGTCCTAGAACTAAAAATTCGAAGACGTGTGACATCTACCAACCCGCACTGGGCCCGCGTAGTGGATTACGGCCCACTCCCTCTCACCGAGAGCAGGCCTGTGTCCCAGCAGTGGGAACATTATAGGCTGATTATGTTATGACCAACTGGAGCCGAGTATACCCGATTCAGAGCCGAGTATACCCGATTCAGAGCCGAGTATACCCGATTCAGCGTCACCGACCGACTGGAGCCGAGTATATGCGATTCAGCATCGAGTATACGCGATTCAGCGTCACCGACCGACTGGAGCCGAGTATATACGATTCAGCACCGAGTATACGTGATTCAGCTTCACCGACCGACTGGAGCCGAGTATACCCGATTCAGCGCCGAGTATACGCGATTCAGCGTCACCGACCAATTGGAGCCGAACATATGCGATTCAGCACCGAGTATTCGCGATTCAGCGTCACCAACCGACTGGAGCCGAGTATATGCTTTTCCATAGGTGATTCCGCAATGAGTGTACGTGATTCACAGCGTTACCGATGGACTGGAGCCGAATATACCCGATTCAGCGCCGAGTATATGCGATTAAGCGTTCATTGTTCAGATAGAGCGCAACGCGCGACTAACGAAGTTTTCTCTTCAAAAAAATAACAAACTCAAGAGTGTAAAACTTTTATTTAATTTTCCCATCCCCTGGCAGTTAGGCGTGACATTTAATTAGTTAAACTAAAAGGTTAAAAGTTATCAAGGTAGTTTAGGAGCTCGCAAACTGAAAGTTAAAGTGAACAGCTGAAATTTATGTTGATTAAACCAATTAAGTGGATTTATATGTGTCTACCAATCAAGACGGAGATAATTTAATGAAGGCGGGTTTTATTTGATCTAAACATTTATTTATTAGGAGAGTTCTAGAGTTTCTTTTCAAAAATAAAAATATTAAATTAACCATTCATCATCACCATCTTACCCAACTCAAGAAGATTGTGAAACTTACCTGAAAAAATAAAAGAAAATATTATTAGTTTGGCACACTTTATACTCAAAATCAAATGTCATTTATTCAAATTAGGCTGAGAATCAGCACTTATCGAACGTCAAAATTACAAAAGACAGTCCCCCAAAACGCCCGTCCTTCACCACTTCCTAGTGCTTTCGCTGATACTACGACCAGAGAGCAGTGGTGGCTCAGTGATAACGGCCGCGACTTATGAGTTGTACCTATTATTTTTTCACTACTACTCTCAGAAACGGTGAAGGAAAACATCATGAGGAAACCAGCATGTTCTAGAACCAAAAATTCGACGACATGTGACATCTACCAACCCGCACTGTGCCCGCGTGGTAGATTACTGCTCACTGTCTCTCTCGAGGAGGCCCGTGTTCCAGAAATGGGAACATTATAGGCAGATTAAGCTTGTGTGGGTGTACTAAACACAAATCGACCTATCTATACAGGCGTCATTATGCTACCCCATTGTCGCACAGTGTCGAGCGCAATCCCCGTTGTGTCGCAAGCATGGTGATATAAACTCTTTAATGGAGACAGTCCCGAATGTGATATCTTTAGTGACACACTCAGGGTGATCATGTCAAATTGTCTCATGTTCTGTGAAAGCTATGTTTGTTAGGTAATTGAGTTGTATGTTGTTATCACTTTATTCGATTTTATTTCATTTTCTCTTCTTAAAGTTATTGTTAAGTATGTTTGATCTCTGACTTGTTATTTGTTTTTGAATTATGTTAATTAACCTGTTAACTACTGTCATTGGCGCAAGCCGTTGTAATTAATTATATATAAATATATGTAAAGAAACCTTTCCTACTAATGGTGGTCTACTTTCATAAACTGCCCCTATTTAAAAAGTAGGTTCAAAACTCCCCCTTTTCAGCCCCATCTTCGAGACAATTTTCCTTTCACGGAGTGGCACCGTACGTTCCTATTGTGTCACTCCCATTCATACCTACTGCTGCATTTCTTAGGATTACGACATATAAGTATTTTATGTAATACCTTTGATAAATGTTCTGTGAAAGAAATATGTAGTTTTCCATTCGTAGTTTTGTAAAGGAAATGTTTGCAATGAAGTTAAGAAAAAAGTACACGTTTTATAATATTTAAGAGGGGCTTGTGGCTAAGAAATAACAGCCGCACGGTTCGATCAGTCAGGTTAAGCTACGCTTGCCACGGATGGTCCGTGGATGGGTGACCATCTTTACATATCAAGAACCCTCTGTGTTTCGGAAAGCACGTTAAGCCGTTGGTCCCGGCTGTCATTTACGGATCTTTGACAGTCATTACGGGTCGTCAGAAGCTCGAAAGTCTGACAACCGGTCTTGCCAACGGGGTATCGTATTACCAAATAACTAGGTTGTGGAGGTCAGATAGGCAGTCGATCCATGTAAAATACTGGTATTCAGCTGCATCCGGTTAGACTGGAAGCCGACCCCAACATAGTTGGGAAAAGGCTAGGCAGATGATGTTTTATGATATTTAACTTTTGCCACTTCTGTGTGCTAGTCTTTTTTATACTTTATTGCATAAAATTCAAAATGTGCCAATTGCCTAATACATATTTCTGGAGTAGGCGACTTGTCCACAAATAAATGAACTTCGTGCGAGTCGCCTGTTGAAAAAAATAATATTATTTAAAAGTGACGATTCGCCCGTTTTGGGCGAGTAATTTTATTTTTTATTTTTTTTTCATCTGAACTGATAGCTAGGAAGTATGTTGCGCCACTTCTTATTCCTATCGAAAGCACTAGAAGTGGTGAAGGGCGGGCGTTTTGAGGGATTGTCTTATATAATATTGACGTTCGAAAAGTGATTCTCAACCTAATTTGAATAAATGACTTTTGTATTTGATTTTTTAATACGCCCGAAATTCGAACGGTGTCTCGTTGTGAATCCGCGATGATTTACTTTAAAAACAAATGAGTTCGCTTTCGAATCGTGTGCGCTCACTTGAGTGAGTCAGGTCTGTGAGGGATTAAGGCTACTGCTGTCTGTCTCACACCAAGGACTTTCCTAATGCGTTGCCAACTTTAGAGCCAAACTTGAATGTCGCATGTGCTTGTAATTTCACTGTAGTTTTCAAACTAGGACACAGCTACGTTACTTGGTGTCGGAAACAGGCATGGTGTATAATTTATCAAACGAAATCGCACACTATTAGACCTACTACTATTATAGATGGTCTAAAAAATAAGCCTGACCCTAATTGCGTAACATACTTTCATTTTTTTCCCATTAACCTATACTGTCCCAAAGGGCAAAGGCCTCCCCCATATTCTTCCACCTTTCCTTGTGTAGTGCATTCTCCATCGAATCGGTTAAGAACGAGTCCAAATCGTCACGCCAGCGTTTCTGTCAATCACAATCTGAATCATTTTGAAGTATATTCCTAATCCATTGCTTCATATGTTCGAAAAATGTGTCTGGTCATCAACGTAAATAACGCAATGAATGCTGTGGAACTGTCAGAATGAAAGGCATTGCTACTGATAGTGTGTTACGCAATTACCCCGCCGCTTTCTTTGCAACCCAGTGTACTTGACGACACAGATTATATAAGGTGTATCTATTCATACACGAAATATTTTAAGGGAAACACCATGGTAAAGACACCATAGAAATGAGAAAAAAAAATAAGATCATTATTAAAAAAAAAATTACTTGACACTCGGATATCTATGCTTGACACCCGTAATAAATACCAGCTCCTTCATATTTTTTCACATCCATTACGCTAGGGTTTACGTAATATATATACTGTCATTCAAGCGGAGTAAAGATTTTAAGCAAAATGTCTCAAGTAATTTTAAAATTAATATTTATTTTAATTAATTACGTAAAAAAAAACTTTGATAAAAAAATAAAGAATTCTAGGAGTTCTTCACCGGAGATGTTTCTCATAAAATATTTCGTGTATGAATAAATACAACTTATACAGGGTTATTGGTAAAACACCAACAACCTCTTAATAGGTCATTGTACTCATCATTATGAACAATTTTTACTATGGGACCAAACCAGAAATCGCGAAAAAAAAAACAGCTGTTCCCTACATTTATGTTCGTCTAACTCGTCAAAATGTAGGGAACAGCTGATTTTTTTTCCCGATTTCTGGTTTGGTCCCATAGTAAAAGTTGTTCATAGTGATGAGTACAATGACCTCTTAAGAGGTTGTTGGTGTTTTACCAATAACCCTGTACAGGTATGGGAGTAGTGCATGCACAGATGAGCTCCTGAGCTCCTACACTAGAGGAACTTCAACGACTTTTATTTAATTTAGCCAACGCTGTTTGATGCTGAGCAAAGGCCTCTCCCAAATCCTTACAAGCATCCTTTTCCTGGATCACCTCGATGCAACCCTTGCGGTACGCGTCAAGGCACCATCTCCAGGGCCGGCCTCGGCGGCGCCGTTCATTCTCAGGCACCATGAACAAAATAAATAATAATTTTTCAATGGTCTAGAAAATAAGCCTGGTAAGTTCTAGAATTCTAAAAGTGCTGACCTGAAAAAGTCCCACCGCAGTAATCAGCACGTTTCTGTACACATTTCCTAGACTATATTACGCGATAAAAACAATTAAGAATTAACATTACCCGAGTGAGCGTATGACACCCACATTTGGATAGTTATGTTTAAGTCCCATGAAATAGGGGGGGTGAGCTTATTGCCACGAAAAGGTCAAAATCCAGGCTCTAGGCTGTTAGTCTAGAGTCTAGATACTGCAAAATATCCTAATGGAACATTTTGCCCGACCTGGGAACCGAATCCAAGACTTGGGGTCTTGGATTCGGTTCAGCAGTCACGCTTGCAACCACTAAAGACCATCGAGCTACCTACATAAACGATCACTACGTATAAAAACACAGTCTATAGTTTAAACATGTTCAGGATGTTAAATTGAATTAAAAGTTGGTATTTATTTAATCTTATGCTTTAAACAGTTGTTATAAAAATATGATTTTTGGCATTTTCAATCTTAAAAAGCAGCCATAGCATTTCCCATAAGACAGCAGTATATTTTTTTTCTGGCCGGCGGCGGTGGCTCTTTTGTTTTTGGGTTAGTACGAAATAAATGATGTTCTTCGGCACACGATAGTTTGTAACCTGTATTGTACTTTACCGGAATTTAAAGTACCCGTAGTGTACTTTAAATTCCGGTAGTTAGTTCCCGTGGGACATTTTCCGACATCTACGCAGGTGAAGCTGCGGCCATAAGCTAGTATTACATAAGACGAAGTTAACGGAAACTAATAACTTGTGTCTTATACAACAAGTTATCCGGTTCAAAGCGCTCCTAAGTAGGATTGAGTTACAAAATATGACTCCAACTAAGATATCCTATCGCAAGTACTTACCTAAGTGTATGTACGTGCTAGGGTAGAATTTAATACGACAGGGTAGACGTATGGGGTCGTATGTCTTGTATGGATCAGAATGTTGGACCACAAAAGGGATGAATGAAAGGCAATTGCATGCAGCTGAGATGAGAATGCTAACAGGGATGTGGGGTGTTACACGAATGGATAGGATTAGAAATGAGTATATAAGAGGAAGTCTGAAAGTGGCACCGGTAACTGAAAAGTTGTGTGGAAACCGGTTGTCATGGTATGTGTTACGGAGGAATGAGGAAAATGTCGTGAGGAAGGTTTTGAGTATGAATTACGATGGCTATAAGAGTAGGGGAAGACAAAAGAAACGATCGATGGACTGTGTGAATGATGATATGGTTAGAAAGGGGGTGACTGTCGAGATGGCTGCTAATAGAGGAGTATGGAAGAAAAAGACATGTTGCGCGACCCCAAATAAATTGGTATAAGGGCAGGAGAATGATGAGGGTAAACGTATGGGGGTAATTAAAGGAAAGTTTAAATTAGTTACTTGAGAATTTGGAATTTATTGTTTCTTTTTTCGATCTGTTACAAAAGGATTCTGGGTTACTTTGGTCACATTGTCCTTTGGGAACCAGATAATCTAGAAAAGTTGGTGGTGATGGGCAAGATGAGATAGATGGGAGGAGGCCTCGCGGACGGTCACCTAACCACTGGTCAGAACAAGTAACCGCCCTCACTGGACTCTCTGTTACGACCGCCCTGAGAGAAGCTTAGAACAGAACGAAGTGGAAGAACATCATGCATAAAGCCACGAAGGCCTTTCAGAGACACGACCTTTCAATAATGAAGTATGCGACCAAGAAGAAGATGTTCCTTTTCTTGTGAAAAGAAAGAGATTTAAGACATCTGAAGATAAATGGCGTTAATTTAAATTGAGGTTAGATACGCGACATGTGCGTTGACGCTTCGACAAATATATTATGAAGACACAGCCATAACATTAATCTCTTTAAATTTGTCTCTGAGCGAGTGTCTCAGATTTAATTTATAAATTGATCGAACAGCTCGCAGTAATGGGGAGCGGCCTTTGCCCAGCAGTAGGATGATGCAGGCTAACAGTAACTTCATATTTTCGACAAAGATCTTAACTTCAGATGTCTTAAATCTCTTTCTTTTCACAAGAAAAGGAACATCTTCTTCTTGGTCGCATACTTCATTATTGAAAGGTCGTGTCTCTGAAAGGCCTTCGTGGCTTTATGCATGATGTTCTTCCACTTCGTTCTGTTCTAAGCTTCTCTCAGGGCGGTCGTAACAGAGAGTCCAGTGAGGGCGGTTACTTGTTCTGACCAGTGGTTAGGTGACCGTCCGCGAGGCCTCCTCCCATCTATCTCATCTTGCCCATCACCACCAACTTTTCTAGATTATCTGGTTCCCAAAGGACAATGTGACCAAAGTAACCCGAACTAAGTCGAATGACAGTTAGTCGTTCGATTAGGAACGTCAAGTAATAACTCGGGGATGGTTAGTGTGGAGTAATCGCAATGCCGAACGCATGACCGAATTAGTTCTTGAATGATGGTAGACACTGACAGTTAGGTTGGCTAACCTGAACGAGAAAAGATGGACGCCGGATGCGACGGTAGATCGCGGACTTTCTGGTCGGACCGTCAGATTGAGTGGTTGGCTGTTACTCCGCACTAAACTTCCCGCGTTTCTAATTTCTAATCTATCTAGATCTTAGGCATCCTAGATTATTTTGTGTTCTAAGTTTGTTAAAAGTAATTACAAGTGTAAACCAACGTTTGGCGAGTATTATTTCGAAACTCCAATGATGTCTCAACCCCCTGGTGACGAATCCTCGACATATTTATGAAAATCTTTTATATGCCCATAAAAATATAAAATTGTTTAAAAATACCGTGATATCCATGATATAAATACTAGGAACAAACACAAATTTAGTGTACCTACAACAAGGTTCAAGAAAATAGGTGGCTCGTTCAGATGCCAATGTATACGCTTTTATAAGAAAGTTGTGTCAGAAAGCCTTTTATAC
Source organism: Apamea monoglypha (assembly GCA_911387795.2). Classification (NCBI taxonomy): domain Eukaryota; kingdom Metazoa; phylum Arthropoda; class Insecta; order Lepidoptera; family Noctuidae; genus Apamea; species Apamea monoglypha. Next base: position 5,496,528 of record OU426942.1, on the reverse strand, counting down.
TGTTAGGGATTATATCGAGGACAAAAAGGCTTGGGATTGAGCTGCTTCCAATTTTTACATATTGAATGTTTTTATTTTTTTTTCTGTTTTGTTGTTGTTTTTTTTTATATACACTTTGACATTAATTCATTTTATATATACAATGACATTCGCTTACTTTGTAAAGTAGGTATTCTATTATTTTAATTATTGTGAATGTGAAGACTATGTGGTTCATTTTATTTATATTATTATTTATATTTTTCTCTCTGTTCTGTTAGTTTTTGTCATGGTCTGGCAGTTTGAGTAATTAATGTGGCCTACCTCAATCTCCTTTCTTTGGTATTGTTCATCGAATCGTTGAGCTCCTTAAGTTTTGAGTTGAGCTGCACGATTTCTGACAAACGCGTGCACTGACTGGACAGATCCTCTCAATCTGTGTAGTTCTTTCCTCAAAAGACCATCTCAGACATCGATCTACATGGTCTTCATATGGTCTGACCAAGATTATGTCTGGACCTTAAAAGAGACTGTGACCTCTGAGTTTGTTTCGGCCCTTCTTCTCATAGTAGTCAGATAGGAAACGCCGATCTCATCTAGTTTTTAAAATTGTTTATATGATTGACGTGTAAAAGTGTTTGTCCTACTTATAAGAAAATCATTGCGACGAGTCGAAAACAAAAGAAAAATGAAAGACCAAGATTATGTCTGGACTTTAAAAGAGACTGACCTCTGAGTTTGTTTCGGCCTTCCTTCTCAGACTAGTCAGAATAAAATCATTTATCATTTACTTCCAGCTTTTTCGATCCAGGGCTAACGTAAAGAAAGAGAAAAATCCGTTTATTGGCATTACAGCAAAATTAATTCACCATAAAACTAAAAAAACAGAAAACAAAGATTATAATGCCAAAAGGGCCTCAGCTCAGCATAATGTCAGATGACAACACAAGTGTACCATCTGACCCTGATTTTCAGCTGCAACCAACAGAAAGTAGAGCACTGGTCGTTTGTTTTGTCCAGCTCGTCCCGCCATCTTCTACGGGGTCTGCCGCGACGCTTCTAGCTGTGTCTGGGCTCCACGTGGTGGTTATTTTGGTCCACAGTTATATAATATGAAGTGCTATGGTTTATTTTTAAACCTTTAGATTTAAGTTGCTCACTGTTTCTATAATCAGACCGTTAATCCATTCTGCTACATCTCATAATCAGCCTATAATGTTCTCACTGCTGGGGCACAGGCCTCCGCCTGTGTGCAGTTGGGAGACGAAGTAGAACTGAGAGGAAACACAGAGGAGTTTCTGCGTCCTCTCTGTTCTTCCACGTCTTCAACGACGTACAATAATAATGTATTAAAACTAAAACTCGAAGCATTTACTTAAAAAAAAAAAAACAGTTACAGGCACTTTTGAATTGTTAAGGGGTCGGTCAGACAGAAAGATAAAGCTAGTTACCCATTCTAAAGCGTAAGTAGGTGCCTATGGAGAAGAACGGGCAAGAAACTCCACGGACATTGTTTTAAATCATAAAATTGCCCAAATATTGGATACGTAATTCATGTACTTGGTTAGTTAATAAGCCACTATTCAGTAACTTTTTGTGCTACGTATATCGTGTCAAAAATAAAAATCAAAAGTCATTTATTCAAATTAGGCTGAGAATCAGCACTTTTCGAACGTCAAAATTACAGAAGACAGTCCCCCAAAAACGCCCGCCCTTCACCACTTCCTAGTGCTATCGCAAGGAATTTTACGGGTGTATTTCGTATGTATTTATTTACGAGGTATCTAAGTGTTAGAAAACGTACTAGGGTAGAATTTAATACGAGAGGGTAGATGTATGGTAGGGAAGTTTAAATTAGGTACTTGAGAATTCTGGAATTTATTGTTTCTTTTCCTGTGAAAAGAAAAATATATAAATCTTAGTAAAAATATAAACCCTATGTTGGTATTATTATAATATAACAACACGCCTTGTTTCCTCGAAGGGTTGGGCAGAGGTCATCATCTGCCTAGCCTTTTCCAACCAGATGCAGCTGAATACCAGTATTTTACATGAAGCGACTGCCTATCTGACCTCCATAACCGACTTATTGGGTAATACGATACCCCGTTGGCAAGACTGGTTGTCAGACTTTCGGGCTTCTGACGACCCGTAACGACTGTCAAAGATCCACGAATGACAGCCGGGACCAACAGTTTAACGTGATTTCCGAGGCACGGAGGGGTCTTGGTATGCAAAGATGGTCACCCATCCACGGACCAACCGCGGCAAGCGTAGCTTAACCTGATCAATCAAGCGGTGCGGCTGTTTTTTCCTAGCCACAAGTACCAACTTGTGGTTAGGAAAAAACAGCCACCAGAGAAAAAACCACCAGGTTCCTTAGCTACAAGCCAAAAAATTCGAAGACATGTGACATTTACCAACGAACCCTTGAGAGGGAAGGCCTGTGTCCCAGCAGTGGGTACATCATAGGCTGATTATACTAAACTACTAAGCTGCTAAGCACCTTCATCTCACTAACCTACAGCCATTTTAAAATTTAAAGCCCTAACTCGAAATAGCATAAGTTAGAATCTACTCAGCCAGGCTAGCAGGGCATTAGATAATTTAAGCGTCAGGGCGACGTAATTCCACAGGCTAATGAAACTGAGTACGCCTGACAGACGCATTCAAATTAGCGGTTTTAGGTGTTTATTGCTTGGCCTTTAATTAAGCTTGACAGGGGATAAAGGCTGTAGTGTTAAAGCTATGCTGTAAGAAGCAAAATTATACTTCTTGGTGATAAAATAGCTAAACAGGCTGAAATTAAGATGAAGATGATAAAACCGCGGACCCGTGTTTCAAACCAAAGATAATTTAACACATTTTGTAGCTAAATGTAACATAATGTACATACCTACTCACAGTTATCTTTAGCCCCCCTACGGGTATCCTCCGTGCCGCACACGCACCAGCTCCTGACCTCACCTGCATCTGTCACCGGCACCTGCCTCGCGTCGGTCTACTTCTTCAGCTCCATCTGCAACTCCACCACAGCCTCCTCAACCCACCTATCACTCATCTTCAGCCTTCCTCACCCACACACTACACACCACTGACCAGTCCATCTCCATGTTTTATATGTCTTATAAATAAAACTTTAATTAACTTCAATTTCCCTTTCTTTATTTTCTTAATTTAAAGTTACTTACTTGTCGCTACACGACATTTTAGCTACAAAATTTGTTAAATTATCTTTGGTTTGAAGCACGGGGCCGCGGATTGATCATCATCATCATAATTTCAGCCGAAAGATGTCCACTGCTGGACATAGGCCTCCCCCAAGCACTTCCACTTCGACCGGTTCTGTGCTTCTCGCATCCAACGGGTTCCTGCGGCCTTCACAAGGTCGTCGGTCCACCTTGTGGGAGGCCTTCCAACGCTACGTCTTCCGATACGCGGTTTACCTAATAAAAAATGGCAAATCTATATCTATGGAATTCTCCAGCGTAATACCAAGATGATTGCCAGCTGGTCTCTTGTGCTGGGATTTGGCAACAGAAATTGCTACCTAACATAATATCGCGACGAATTCGCCAAAAATGTAAACAAATATGGGGTTATGGAAAAATAACTTTAATTCCTACACAATAAAGTTCAGTTTACGCTACAACTTCCAACATTTTTATATCTTTTTCAATAGTGCTAGTCACTGTTAAATCAACTTAATTACCATTAAAATAAAGTTGATATTTGTTTAACTTGAAATAACGTCAACTTGAAACATAAATAAAATTTGAATTTTAGATGTAATTATCTAGAGTGAAATGCAAGGTCTTTGCCATTTTGAATTTTGCGTATTTTTAAATATTTTTTTATATAATTATTTTATTATATATTTTTTTTATTATATTTCATCATCTTTCTTCTAAAATCAATTGCCTTTCGTTAGTATCGCAATTTAGAAAATTTCAAGACCGATTGTGATGACACTTTGGTAAGTTGTAAGCGTGACGGAGAAGGTTCTTAACAAAAAAATATATATATATATTGTAGCGGTATCTACAACGCCACATGCGAACAACGCGTCATACTGACGTCACGCAAATCCTGCATCTCGCAAGCAGAGTTTACCGCGCAATTAGAACAGATACAATTTCCCAACATCAAACGTTGGGCAATTGCCCGCCAGACACAACACCCGTCTGGTCGGAGGATCCTCCCTTTTCTATGGAGGACGAGTGAACTTTACACACTGTTCCTCATACCTCTAAACTGGTGACCCCGAGCATGAACGTCAGCGCAGCCTTCGTGCAAATACTTCAGCGTGACGTCATCATCATCACTCCCGCAAGCTTTAGCGGCGAGTCACCCAGCCAGCCAGCATCCACGGCTTCAACGGGTATCCTGACCACCAGCATGCAGCGACCGCGCATACCTGGTCATCACCCCCAGCCTCATCAGCAACCTCGGCACAGCACACTGCACTTTCGGCCGGTCAACAAGAAGAGCTTCCTCTCCTGGTCGACGCAGCAGCCAGCCTCAACCCCGCGCTGTACGACATCCGACGCACTGGAGTATAACGCAGCGCCACCCCGACTCACTGGGGACATCTTCGCAGACAGTTCCGACTCACCGCGAACTATGCGCCACCCCGACTCACTGGGGCATCTCCGCAGACAGTTCCGACTCACCGTGAACTATGCGGCAACCGGTTCCGACTCACTGGAACCTCAGCTGGCCTGGCAAGCATCGCAAGATACAAGACTCAGCCCACTATCGACCTCCGGTCTCCGGAGGGGAGTGATGTAGCGGTATCTACAACGCCACATGCGAACAACGCGTCATACTGACGTCACGCAAATCCTGCATCTCGCAAGCAGAATTTACCGCGCAATTAGAACAGATACAATTTCCCAACATCAAACGTTGGGCAATTGCCCGCCAGACACAACACCCGTCTGGTCGGAGGATCCTCCCTTTTCTATGGAGGATGAGTGAACTTTACACACTGTTCCTCATACCTCTAAAATATAAAAAAGGCATTGCGGCATACATTATACTCGTAGATATTTTATTACTAAAAATTTTTTTGTGCGACTGCGTTTTTCTTCTAAACTACGCAATGGATTTAGATTTGGTTTTCACCATCATTTAGAGAATTTATTCCGGAAGGTTTATGTATTATTATTAAATGCCTGTGATGTCCCACTGCAGGGCAAAGAACTACTCTCCTTCCAATTCTCTCTGTTTGAAGCTTCTGAGGACCAGTTCTTGTTGAAGGAGTCCAGCTCATCCCGCCATCTCCGTCTGGGCCTGCCGCGATGTCGCTTGCCATTAAGAGGGACCCATTGGTCGTAAGTTTGGCCCATTGGTCGTCTGACATGCGGCAGATGTTTCCAGCCCAATTCCATTTTAGCGTGGCAGCTTTCCAAGTGACATCAGTTATCTTTGTGATGGAACGGATGTTCGTATTCCTAACCCGGTCTGTTAGTTTGATACCCAGAATACTCCGTTCCATAGTCCTTTGGCAAACCTCGAGGGTGGACCTCTGCTGATTTGTCAAAAACCATAATTAATTTATATAATAAAGTACGTAATCTCGATGTTTTATCATGTCATAAAAACCGCGCGAAGTAGAGACGGGGTCTAGCAAAAAAGAAAACAAAATCTGAATTTCAAATTAATCATTATTCAAACAAATATTTATAAAATAAACGAGTTACATCATCACTGTAAACTTTTTGATTAAAAAATTCTGTCTGAAAGCAATAAATTGCCGTTAGAGAGAGAGAGATAGCTAAAATGGGCATAAATAAGGTCGAAACCAAAATGAGATTATGACGTACGCGTTCCTTTAAAATTATGGTTTTAATACATTAAGTTACTTCATAGGGTAGTCAGAAACAAGGCCACTACAGTCCGTTCACAGGTATTTTTCCTGTGACAGGAGCAAAATAACAGCAACCTTATTATAATAAGAATAAAAATCACAATGATTTTGACAGAATTGTCAATGGCAGCAACCCAATTAGAATGCCACCTTATTAGAATGATAATAAAAATCCCTGTGATTTGGACAGTGATATAAAATCAAAGATAAAAATAACTGTGATAATATCTATGGACTCAGGACTGTACGCACGAATGCGTGTCTGGCAAACAAATGAACCGCGCAGCTAACATGGTAGAACTATCCTATGTAGCAGTGGATGGTCGACATTATTGTCTCGGAGAGCACGTCAAGCCGTTGTTCCGGCTGTCACTCATAGATCTTTGACAGTTGTTACTGGTAGTCAGACGCTCGAAAGTTTGAAAATCGGTCTTACTATAAGCCAACCGCTTAACTGTGACGTTGCCTGAGGTAGCAGCGCGGTGCGGGAGGGGTGTAGTGACGTGATGTGAGAGCTCAGTGATTCGTCAACTTGTGACAACTATCGCCCCTCCCGCACCGCTACCTCAGTCAACGTCTCAGTTAAGCGGTCGGCCGATAAGGGGTGTCGTGTTACCCAGGATTGTGGAGGTCAGATAGGCAGTCGGTCTATGAAAAATACTGGTATTCAGCTGCATTCGGTTGGACTGGAAGACAACCCCAAAATAGTTGGGTAAACGCTTCGCAGATGATGACTTCTCTAGATAGGGGAACTTCGCACGATGATAAGGCAGTGAGAACAAAATCTTTAATCAATGTTGCTACAAAAAAGTTTCTGGGGACCTTATTTAACTCTAAGAGTTACATCTAGTTTACAAAATTAGTACTAACTCCGTACATAAGCGCCAATTTGTAATGTGCACACAACATGCGAAAAACCGCATCCCGACAGGCAGAATGGAACAAATCTATTTCAAATGCATGCGTACAAATTATTCAGCACTTAAAGGTTGGTTTGGACCAAACGAGCAAATGCATTATTCTATCCCGAATCTGTCAAATTCTTTATGTCTAAAAATTGACAGAATTCTTTTGTTGGTAATAATAATAATAATAATAATAACGTTTATTGTATCCAGAAGTTATACATAAACAATTACGGGTTTGGAGTCTTCATTTAAGCAAATAATGCCTGTATTAGAAGACTCCGCTCCTTCACAACAGTAGGTACTTACATAAACACAACAAAAACAGAAACATGGGTGTAGTAAAACAAAATATAAAACAAAATATAATTATGTGAACGCGTGTGAGTGTGCATTTGTGTTGTTGAGTGTAAATGAGTTGTATGGATGTGTGGTTGTATGAGTATGTGTGTGTGAATGTACGTGAAAGTATGGGAGAGTCTACAGTGTGTGTGAGCGGGCCGTATACTTGTATTAGGTTAGGTTGGTAGAATCCTCTTGCTCTACGGGGTCGTTGCGTCAACGCACTAATAGTAGCAATGGCTTTCATTTTGACAGTTCAACAACATTCATTGCGTTATTTACGTTGTTGAGCAGACAGATTTTTTAAACATATGAAGCAATGGATTAGCAATATCCTTCAAAATGATTCAGATTGAGATTAATAGTGTAATACGCAATTAAGGTGCAGGTTCTATGCTCGTTTGGTTTAGTATACTGACATATCTATGGAAAATACCTGACGTAAATTAGGTACCTACGGCATGTTTATGACTGCCATACTTTTTAAATTGACTTACGACACAGGAAATTTCGTCGCGTGATTTACATTAAAATTCAAAAACTTTCATTCGAGCGAAGACTCATAGAGGGTTAGTAACATTATCCTTACAACTAAGTTTAAGTAAACAACACGATACGATGGGACATGTGACAACAGTGAATCATATACGGACAGTCCACTCTGTCAGCAATCATTTTCAGAACCCTGTTGGGGCTGGCCATGACTCGAGCCAGCATCGACGCTGCGCGTTTGCGCATAATTGTGTAAAAACAGTTGACACGCGCCGCGCGCCGCAAACATCCCTGACGCACTGCAACACCATGGCAACCCCATCAGTTTTCTGAATGCGTTATTTTTTTTAGTAATAATGGTTTATTTAATCAAATAACAATGTTAACAAGAAATAGTAGTAGTCTGTAGGTACACTTGAATCAGGTAGGTGTTGCAATCAGCACCCTTACTAAGTTAGAAAATAAGTTGTATTAAGGGCAGTGGTACAAGCCCATGCATAATTCAGTTTCACAAAAGAATTACAGGAGAACAAGTGCGTGTGTGTGTGTGTGTTATGGTGAGTGTGTGTGTGTGTGTTATTAAATTGGACACGAAGGGCTCCATACAACGCCCGCGAATATCCTTCCCACAAGCTGCACGTTTTGAAGGTGGAACATAATTCTCTAAAGAGCGTCACCTTTACATCTGCAGTACAACGTGCAAACCTGCGGGCTAGGTATTTGTCGAATTTCTTTCGCGTATTTTCAGCTAGTGTGTCGCTTTACTATTTGTATTGTGGACGATACTTTATTAAACTTCTGCGTACGTAGACCCCGAATATAAATTTATAAGACCCTAAATTAGTTTTTCGCAGTTCCTATGAAAGTTGGGTGTCAAAATCTTGTCACGTCAAGATTGTATTATAAATATTGTATCAGATGCCATGGTTACTTAGATTATACATAAGATTCTATCTAATCTTGTTGGTACACAAGTTGGTGCACAAGCAGGCAGGGACATCGACGCGCGACCATGATGGATTCAGTAGGTACATGATTCTGAACCCTCCTGCGTTGAACTTTTAGTCGGTAATCTTAAAAAAATCTGCTGATCCATAAATTTTAACTGCGTGGGTATTGCACTTTTCTTTTGAAACAGCTGTTTTTGTAACAGCAATTTTTGTCGGATTTAATAAGAAATTATTAAATCCGACAAAAAAAATCACCCATCCACGCATCAGCCGTGGCAAGCCTTTTTTTTTTTTTCCCGGGGTGGAAAATCCTCATGGATGTCCGCCGCTCTGGGGCGGGCGACGGGGTCTGTCAGACTCTTACTGACTAAAAACCACCCCAGTCCATCTCACACCTACGCCGGGGGTCGCGGGAACGTAAGATCCTTCCGCAACCCCCGACTGGTGCCGGCCCGACCGTGCGGCTGTTATTTCTTAGCCACAAGCAGATTTGAACCCAAAACCTCGTGCATGAGAGGCGAAGCTTTCACCACTGTAACTACTTACTTTTGACGTTCGAAAAGTGCTGATTCTCAGCCTAATTTGAATAAATGACTTTTGATTTTGATTTTAGTTAGAGCTTTTTGTAAAAGAGCTTCAGTGGTACACACACACACACACACATTGGTCTCCTCTCTGTGAGAGAAGTCCAGTGCGGGTTGGTATGGGTCATATGAGTTCGAATTTTTGGTTATAGGACATAAGATAAGATATATTTATTAGTCAAAAACATCTCATCAAACTAATTGTAAACCTACACGGTTTACAATCAGTTGGAACTATTACAGAAAAAAAAAATCAGCATGTTTTGCCTAGAAAGGCGTACAAATATGAAAATGATATAATTCAAAGTACAAACATCATAAAGTTACGTTAAATGAATAAAAATAATAATAAAAATGTCATGTTCAAAATGTCTAAAGTACATCATTCAAATAGTCGGCAACATTATAGTAACATTTATTCATTAAAAGTCTCTTCATGCTTTTATTAAAACTATATATTCAAATCCTTGTATGCCTTTTTCTTTTTTCTTTTCTTTTTTCCGGATGGGAAATCATCAAATGACCCCTCTCGCATCTCCGGCTCGATCTCAAAATGACATGGAAAGAGCGACTGTCGCAACCCAGTGCAGGGCAGGCCGCGATAGCGGCGATAAGACCCCTGTTTGAGGAGTGCCTAGAGAGGCGCCACGGCGCCCTCACCTACCGCCTGACGCAGGTCCTCACCGGACACGGAAGTTTCGGGAGGTTCCTGCACATCATTAGGCGGGAGGAAACGCCCGGGTGTCACCATTGCCAGGATCGCCCAGAGGACACGGTGGAGCACACGGTGGAGGTCTGCCCCGCTTCGGCGGAGCACCGCCGTGTCCTCGTAGAGGCGATCGGCAGCGGCGGCGGCCTCTCGCGCCCGGCCCTGGTGCAAGCCATGGTCCGGGGCGAGAGGGAGTGGGAGGCAGTCGCCTCCTTCTGCGAAGCAGTCATGCTAGTGAAGGAGGTGGCGGGACGGATGAGGGAGAGAGCCTCCCGTCCCAGCCGCCGCGGGAGACGCTCCGGGCGTCGGGAGCCGCGTGACGACTCCCGGCCACCGTAGGCGCGGGCCTGCGGGCGGAGAGCAATGGGTAGCTCACCGCCCGATCAGGACCAGGTCCGTGCCGGACGGCGTGTAAGTGTTCCACGCGCGCCTCAAAGAGTTGTTAGCATGATTCGAGGGGCCCCTTAGGGCCGAAGCCTGCCGGGTCAGCGGGATTGTCCGAAAGGGTTACCGCTACCCCCGGAACATAAAGGGCAAAGGAAGGAACATGGGTGGGTTTTAGTCAGTAAGAGTCTGACACTCCCTTCCGCTCCACCCAGAGCGGGAGGGGTCATTTGATGATTTCCCATCCGGAAAAAAAAAGAACTCTTCCCGCTCTGGGTGGAGCGGAAGGGAGTGTCAGACTCTTACTGACTAAAACCCACCCATGTTCCGTCCTTTGCCCTTTATGTTCCGGGGTAGCGGTAACCCTTTCGGACAATCCATGCAGAATACACTCTTACGCATGAGAGCTGTTTTAGCATTAGGTATACGAAGTCTCCGGCTATCACGTTGGCTTCGTTCAGAACCATCTGCCATGCCTGTTTTCCTTTAGCGCTTGAGAGCAGTGGTGATGAAATAAATCACTCAAAGTAAAGTACCTACCTGAGTTGAAACCCACTCGTGAGTCGTGCTCGTTACGTTTGCTCTCAGACTTTCTAATGCCCCGAAAACGTGATAAAACCGTCAGCCAGGCAGAAAAATATACATTTAAATTCCATTTCAGAGTACCCTACTTTAGAGCCTACACGTCATTTGGGCTCCATTATCATATCACATTCGTCGAGCTTAGTACCTCAGTAGGTAATCGTCAGGGTCTTTTGTACCTTCATAACGAGATATTTGAATTAATGTTATTAAATGGCGTGGGGTTAAAAGGTAGGCTTGAAAGGGTTAATTTTAGGACAGGAATTGTGTGAAGATTTGAGTAATAGGTAGTTATATTATAAGCTAGTTCTTGGTAGGGGTTTTGTATAGAGAAGGGACGAGCATTGCTGAGCTCTGAGTGTTGCGATTAATCAGGTTCTTCACTATAATATCCTCCTAAGTGGTTTCGGTCACGGTGGCCAATCTCAACGGAGATTAGCCACCTGGCTAATATCCGTTAGCAGGAGATATTATAGAGCATAAGTGTATGCGTAAATACAGGTGCATTCTCTGTTCCTTTACTCTCATAGTCCGGTGGAACGGCATTCCGAAAACCGGAGAAAGATCAGGCGCAGGACGAACGGCTTTACGTGCTTTCCGAGACACGGGGGTATTAAACCGCCAACTTCCAAACTCCGGGCTGTTACTAAGCAATTTGTAATGGAAAACCTAATAACACTTTGTCCGACCTGGCAATCGAGCCCCCACGCTCAGCAGTCGCACTTGCAACCACGAGCCCAACGGGGAAGTCTTCACTGTAATTATGTTCAACAGTCATAATTACAGTCAGTGTCTAAGGCTCTAGATGGCTAATTATATTGCACAATATCACGAATTGCGCAATGTTTTTGACCATACATATTCAGCATATACTGTGCCTACTGCTGGGATAAAGACCTCCTGTCTGTGAGAGAGAGTGGGCCGTAATCCACCTCGCGAGCCCAGTGCGGGTTGGTAGAAGTTACGTATCTCCGAATTTTTGATTTTATTTATTTAAACTTTTCAAACAAAAAGGTACAAAGGCGGACTTAATGCCTTAGGCATTCTCTACCAGTCAACCAAGGGTGGTGAAGAGATTGGATGGCAGGTGCTTTGGTTGAGAGAAGGAGTTTGGTGTTTGGTTTGGTTTTCACATGCCGGTTTCCTGACGATGTTTTCCTTCACCATTTTGAGAGCAGTGGTGATGAGATATTATATACAAAGTAATTCATCACCCTGTTATTACGATCGAAAAGTTTACGGAAAAAAAACTGTAGCCGGTCGTAATTGGAAAAAAATGTATATACCTATACATAGTCTTTTTTTTTTTTTTTTTGGGATGGGAAATCATCAAATGACCCCTCCCGCTCTGGGTGGAGCGGAAGGGAGTGTCAGACTCTTACTGACTAAAACCCACCCATGTTCCTTCCTTCGCCCTTTATGTTCCGGGGTAGCGGTAACCCTTTCGGACAATCCCGCTGCCCCGGCAGGCTTCGGCCCTGAGGGGCCCCTCGTTATGCTGACATCTCTTTGAGGCGCGCGTGGAACACTTACGCGCCGTCCGGCACGGGCCTGGTCCTGATCGGGCGGTGAGCTACCCATTGCTCTCCGCCCGCAGGCCCGCGCCTACGGTGGCCGGTAGTCGTCGCTCGACTCCCGACGCCCGGGGCGTCTCCCGCGGCGGCTGGGACGGGAGGCTCTCTCCCTCATCCGTCCCGCCACCTCCTTCGCTAGCATGACTGCTTCGCAGAAGGAGGCGACTGCCTCCCACTCCCTCTCGCTCCGGACCATGGCTTGCACCAGGTCCGGGCGCGAGAGGCCGCCGCCGCTGCCGATCGCCTCTACGAGGACACGGCGGTGCTCCGCCCAAGCGGGGCAGACCTCCACCGTGTGCTCCACCGTGTCCTCTGGGCGATCCTGGCAATGGTGACACCCGGGCGTTTCCTCCCGCCTGATGATGTGCAGGAACCTCCCGAAACTTCCGTGTCCGGTGAGGACCTGCGTCAGGCGGTAGGTGAGGGCGCCGTGGCGCCTCTCTAGCCACTCCTCAAAGAGGGGTCTTATCGCCGCTATCGCGGCGTGCCCTGCGCTGGGTTGCGACAGTCGCTCTTTCCATGTCGCCATGAGATCGAGCCGGAGGTCCGTCCGCTCCGCAGCAATTTGCCGCGGGAGCGGACTTTCCCCCCGGCGTAGTGCCTCCGCGCGCCACTCATACAGGCGCGCGAGGACTATCGCCTCCAGATCCCATGGCGGCAGTCCGGCAAGGAGGCTTGCCGCCTCGCGCGAGATCGTGCGGTAGCCCCGGATTAGCCTTACGGCTACCACCTTCTGGGGCGCGTTCAGGTAGTGGGCGGCTCGCCGCCGCAGTGAACGCGCCCACACCGGGGCCCCATATAGGGCCATGGACCGCACGACCCCCGCGTAAAGCCTCCGGCAGGAGGCGTTTGGCCCCCTCAGGTTGGGCAAGAGCCGCTTGAAGGCGGCCCCAGCCCGACCTATACATAGTCTTGACAAGGGACTGGATTGATATATCGATTCATCTCTGGGCGACAAAAACCAGGCATTAACTTGAATGGAAGCGTTTCTTGAATGGAGTTTCTTCCCCATTAATTTTTAAATTTATTTTGTTTATTTTTTCAATCAATCAATTAAAATATTTTATTTCACATAAATTTACATGGGCACTTATGCAACGTCAGAAACACGGTTTTAATAGGTCGTTTCCTATGGAGAAGAACAAGAAACTCCACGGTTACTCTTTTAAAAATAATTGGCTTTTACAAATGTTTACAAATTACAGTTGATAGGGGAGGACAGCGTAGGCCTGTCAACAAGTACCAGGTACTTGATAAAATTAAAAGTGGTTTACAGATCTAAATAGTTATATTTGTTGTTACAGCGGCAATAGAAACAAACTGAAAATTTCAACTGTCTACCTATTCCGGTTCATAAGATACAGCCCGCTGACAGACAGTCGAACTGACGGATGGACAGCGGGGGCTTAGTAAATAGGATTACGTTAGCACCTTCTGGGTACGGAACCCTAAAACCTAAGACTACAAAACGCTAGGCTACCGATTTAGCTAAAACTGGTCATTAATCAGTCAGCTATCTAGCGCGTTAGCAGCCAGACTTGCGATAATCCTTAAGTTTCAAATTGATTAATCTACCCTCGAAATTCTGTTATTTATGATACCTGTCACTGTGTTTGCCGATCTTTTCCTTTCGAGTAGGAGAGGGTTAGATTCGGAGAGTTTTTCAATTTTTATGGTATAATGACTTGAATGCATGCTTTGACAGACGTTAAGGGTCGTCAGAAGCCCGAAAATCTGACAACCAGTCTTAACAAGGGGTTTCGTATTACCCAGTAATTGGGTTGTGGAGGTCAGATAGGCAGTCGCTCCATGTAAAATACTGGTATTCAGCTGCATCCGGTTAGACTGGAAGCCGACCCCAACATAGTTGGGAAAAGGCTTAGGTAGATGATGAATGACTTGAATGCAAGTCATTTGGGAAATCAAAGAAAAGGGACTTAATGAAAGTGAGAGGTGATGTAGATCGTAGATTTATGGAGGATGAGTGAACTTTCTGTACCTCATAGGTACAGATTGTATAGTTCACTCATCTTCCATTAAAATGGGAGGATCTTCCGACCAAACAGGTGTCGTGTCTGGTGGACAATTGTCCGGCGGTTAATTTTTCCCTTTTCCTTTTATTAATTAATACAGTCATAGTATTTAGGTACATACCTACTTTTGTAACTGGGTTGTGGAGGTCAGATAGCAGTCGCTCCATGTAAAATACTGGTATTCAGCTGCGTCCGGTTAGACTGTAAGCCGACCTCAACATAGTTGGGAAAAGGCTAGGCAGATGATGATGATTTAGGTACATACTATACAGTATAGGTGTATGCCCAATGAGCTGTGGGTTAAAATAACCACTACGTGGAGCCCTGATACAGCTAGAAGGCGTCCCGGCAGACCCCGTAGAACATGGCGGGACAAGCTAGGGAAAACAAACGACCAGTGGTCCACTTTAGCCCTGGATGGAAAAAAGTGCTGAAAGACATGGGGAGAGGCCTTTGCCCAGCAGTAGGATGGTGCAGGCTAACAGTAACAGTATGTCATCAGCAAAGAGTTATCAAAAACATGCAAATTTCCAAAAAAATCACAAAGTCAACAAAAATATTCAACAAAAAAAACAGAACGAAACAAATATTTCAGTAATTTCAACTACAACTCACCCCAAAGGGACGTGCTCGCAATGTCACAAAAGCCACCCCTTTGTGCCTCCAATATTACTGAACATTTCAGCTTTCAACCCTTGTTTATTTTCAATTCCAACCATGAAAATCTATTGTTGGTTGTCATTTTTCAGCTATCGACAAACAGAGGTGGAAAACATTGGTGGTTTTTGTTTTCAGTATTGATTGAAGTGGACACGGCAATGTTTGGACATTTAAAACCTGGGATTGTTAATTAACAATACCTTTTATGTCACAGGCGTATTTTTTATGCAACAACTATCTTTTAATGCAGTATTAATACGAGTTAATATTAGAATAGAATAGACATGTCTAATCTAATCTAGCCTGTATTGTGCCACTGCAGGGCAAAGGTCCTCTGCCTTCTCCACATAATTTTCTGTCTTTTGCGAGGGCCGGCCAGAAGGAGCTAGTGCTCCATCTGTCAAAAAACGGTTTACCTAATGGCCAGGGTATAGTATTATTTTATGAAGGTACAAATAACAACAAAGGTTTTATAACCAACAGTACCTACTTTGCAACGTAATTAAAATAGTCATAACCCCTTTGTTTCACAGTTACGTCAATGTCACATATTTAGGTGAAACTACAATTCTAGCCTCTTTACTACCCTTATAACGTTGTTAACGTTATGAGATAGAGGTACGTTGTTCTTTTGTTTGTAAATTACAATAAATGTAGATGACATGCAAAGAGATGTTCGTGAGATAATTAGTTTGATACCGTATCTTGTCTCGTATTGTGATATTTTTTTTTTATGTTAGCCTACCCTATCCCCTTCCTGGGCAAAGGCCTCCCCACTCTCTTTCCACCTCTCTCTGTCCTGAGGTGCCAAGGAACAATCTTTATGAAAGGAATCCAGGTCATCCCGCCATTTCCGTCTGGGCCTGCCGCGATGTCGTTTGCCATTAACCGGGACTCACGGTTTTATAACCCTTTTATTGCAAGACAAGTTTTATCTTTAGATACAGGATTAAACCATCGAGCCATTTTTTTAATTTCTATAATCCGACAAAGTTGAAGTTCTTATTATAAAAACTGACGTTAAAGTTGTCAATTTTGCATTAAGAACTTTACATTTGGTGGAATAAAGTTCAATATACAGTAACTGGCTCGAAGATTTAGGCTAGGTCTATAGTTAGACCTCGTTTTGTAAGACGGATACAGTTTCATCCACAGCCCGACTTCACCCACTGCTGGGCACAAGAAAAGAGGGGCCTCTCTTTTCTTGTGCCAATCCCCACCCTGATCCAGGTATGGCCCGTGATGGCAACCATGTCGTCTGCCCATCTCACCACCGGACGCCCGACAACTCGTCTTCCAGTCCTTGGACGCCACTCTGTCACAGCCTTACTCCACCTGTCATCACTGCGCCTTGCCAGGTGTCCTGCCCAACTCCATTTGAGTTCCATAATACGTGTTCCGACATCGAAGATCTTCGTACGTCTTCCTATCGGATAAAGTTGAATGTTCTTTATTTACTTTGTGGCTTATATGGGTTCAAATAGGTACAGACGCCAGCACATCAAGCTACCCGAAACTGTAAAATTTTTTCAATCAACTTTGAATCTTAATAATGCTGAAGCGGTATCTACAACGCCACATACGAACAACACGTCATACTGACGTCACGCAAATCCTGCATCTCGCAAGCAGAGTTTACCGCAATTAAGTAACATACATACAACTTACCGTCATCAACCGTCGGGCAATTGCCCGCCAGACACAACATCCGTCTGGCCGGAGGATCCTCCCTTTTATATGGAGGATGAGTGAACTTAACACCCTGATCCTCATACCTCTATAATGCTTTAGCGATAAAGTTGAAAATCTATTAAAGAAATTTGACAGATTGTAGTAGCTTGATGTGCTAGCGTCTGTACATAAGGAACCCTGTATACTTAGTCTTCGGTAACACATGTTCTTAATTTAGTGCTAAAATAAGTATTTTTAGCATTTTCAAGTGTGACATAGTACCAATATGAGTATATTGGTTCTATATTGGGTTATCTCAAAACCGAAGAAGATTCGCCATTGTTACCGATTAGGGTTCCGCAATGCCCAGATGAAAATCGATTGATATTTATAGATAAGTTAAAAAAATATTTTAAGGTTTGTTCTACGTGCTAGGTTAAACATTGACATTTATTTGACTATATAACAGGTTGCCGACCCAATTTAAACAAGACTATGCCGATGTTCCTGGATATCGATCGATTTTTAACCAAAAGAGATTTCCGATCTTTAAAGAACTTAAAATGGCCTTGGAATGTTACACATTTCTCGTTATCTGAGATATGTCCCGGTTGTCACAGCGTGGTGTCTATTAACACTAGAGATTTACATTTCACTAAGAATCAAGAACACATTAGATTATTGCTATACCAAGATTGGTTTTGGTGTGAGAACTGTTCTACTTACCTACGTAATTTATGATCACTTCCCAAGAGACGAATGTGAAATGTGTAACTAGCATTTTTATATAAACAATTAAATTCATTCATGCTACTTTGTCATGAAGCTGGTAACTTTAGGTAGGTTACTTAGGTATAATAAAATTTAATTTTTTGTACTAACCCACAACAAACGGTGCCAAATTTGATATTTCGGAGATGGTACATAATATAGGCCAAAACTGGTATCTCGAACTGTTGAAAACTGGTAATCCATCAACATTTATGTATAGAAAAATCTCATTTGGTGAACAAGAAACATTGTCTTAATTTTTTTTCAAACATTTGATCAAACCGTTGTGCCAATAGTGCCCTGGGGCTGAAATACTGATGTGTAGATTTTTTCTGTTGGTATCTAGTACCTAATGTTCGTGCGTCTTTAGGCAAAACATTGTTTATTCTCATATTTAAAATTTCAAGTAAAGAGTTTAATGCAGAATGAGAAATATTGAAGTCTAAAGCCAAATTTTTAATAGAATGACGCAGTTCTAAATTTTTGTTATAATCCGAAAGTTCTTCCTGATTATCACTTTCAATATCGCTCAAAGATTTGGTATTTTCGTAGTCCGAACCTTTTCCATCTAAAGTAGTACTACAATTATCTTGTCCGGAACCCTCGCTAGAATTCGCGATACGGTCTTCAACAGTTAAATTTAAAAAATCGGTGCTTACTGCGGTTAACATTTGTTTATATGTTTTTTTTAACTTTTCTTTTATAAGATCCACTTTTTTTAAACCGCTTCCACTTATTTAAATCCATTTTTCAATATTTGTAAACAAAAACTGTTGTAATCAAAATGGCTGATGTCAAATCCTACAATAGAATTTGCAAAACTATATAAAGCGTGTTTTCGCCTGTACTGGTCGTTACAAGCAAAAGTAGTTTCTTAAGAGTTTTAACCAGGATTGTTTGAGATTACTTAGACAATAACACTACTGTGGAATGCCTATATAAATATGTCTAGGTTTAAAACGGCATACGATAAATCTAAAAAAAATAAATATAGAGAACATTTTATCCTACCGAGTGCTGTTATAATCTTGGTGATTTATTATTTTTAAAACGTGGATATGAAATTACTACTTAGTTACTTCTAAGCTTATGTTAAACCAAACCAGATACATAAATTACTTACAGTAATTTAACTTTAATTTACTTATATTGGCCACAAAATATTAGCTTGTATGAGGCTATAGGTAAAAATAACAAGAGTAATTGCTCCTCAGTGTATATCTTCCTGGTACATGCTCCTACAGGAGTTTTAAGATTTAAATGGCCCGCAGATGTTATCTTATAGGCGCATTTAAGTCTGACTTACCGGAGTAATTACTCTTGAGTGTAATTACTCTTATTTCATGCTTTTATAGGAGTCTTGATCCTATATTTGTCAGGAAATATGATCCTATATACGGATATAAGTACAAATTATAGGATATAACGTACTTGAGTAAAAACAGCATGTATTTATGCTGTTAAAAGCGTAGTAGCAACCACCAAAACCTTCATCGGAGCTTTATAAGTCCACGTAGCATTATAAAATCGCATTCCAGGATTATTTTGCTAGTTGGGTGAACACTAGGCGGTTTATTTCTAAACGATGATTAAAGGTAAGTGACGTGGGATGTCACGGCAGAAAACCTCCACGTGTGCCCGGGGACTGGGGTTCCTTTCTGGATACGTCCAGGGGAAGACCAGTGTTCGGGCCGGTACATCCTGGGGTGCGGGCAGCGATTTCCCATTGGGATTATTTCCCAGTGGGATTTCGCTGTCCGCATGCTAATGTTCTGCCAAGAGGATCGCCCCACACAGGTCGCTCTGAGTAGCAGAGCAACAACTGTGGGGGGTCAGAGCGGGCCCGGTGTGCACTTACCCTGCCGCCGGGCAGGCAGGAGGGGCAACCCTTCTGCCACTGCTGCCAATCTCGTAGCCCCGGAGACAGTTAAGGTCATGTCTCTGGCTGTTGAAGGGGGTCGAGGGTCTTGGCTTAACCGCCCGGACCGCGAGGAAGATTAACCTCTATAAAAAATTCCCCAAACCTCCAAGCGGCGGCGCACCGTGAGGGAGGTTGTAAGCTTGGCTAATGGGTAGCTTGATTTAGTCGCTAGTGCGGACCATTATTTTTTGAGCAAGTACAGATTGATAATTACTCGTGGGAACAATATGGAAAAAGTATTAAAACCTAAAACTACAGAAGAGATGGGGAGTGATGCGGGGTCGGAGTCCGACGCCGCATCTGGAGGCGCGAGCACGGGAGGCTCAGGGAGCCCCTGTCGTGCCAAGGAGGTGGCCGCTGCGAAGAAGAGCAAGCGGCCAAGGTCAGGGGACAGCCAGAGGTCGTCCTCCGACGAAGAGCTGGCCTCGGCTCGGAAGATCCCCACCAGTAGGCGGGGTGGAGTCCGAGAGCGAGGCAAGGGGAGGGGGCTCACGGCTCGCGAGGCAGCCGAATTATCGGAGGAGTACGCTTCGGGGCCCTCGGGCGACGAGGCGGATGCGGTTGGCGCCCCCAACCCCGAAGAGGACCGACGCAAACCTCGGTTTGCGGCGGTCGTGGAGGCCGCGATACGGGACGTGGCCCTGAAGAAGCTGCAGGCTTCCAAAAACAGGGCCATAGTCTCGGCGACGGCCTCCATTATGGCGGCAGCGGAGGCGGCCAACTACACCGGCCCCTCGGCCGGCGAAGTGGCCGAATTACGGGCGCAGGTGGCCCGCCTGACAAACGCCACGGAGCTTCTCCATAAGGAGAACGAGAGGCTCCGGGCAGACCTGGCCGGCCTGCGGGTCGCCGGGGGCGCGCAGGCGAAAAGCCAGCCCGACCCGGAGGAGAACCAGGTCCTCAGCCTGGTTCGGCGGGAGCTGGCGGCCTTCCAGGCGCGGTTTTCCGTCCTGGAGGGCATAGTGCTGCGCCCCACCCTGGCGGGGAGAGCGGCCCCGGGGCCGAAGGCGGCCTCGTACGCGGCCGCTGCGGCAGTTGCCGCCCCTAAATCCGGGCCGTCTCGGGCCCAGGCGTCGGCCAAACCGGCGTCAGCCAAACCGGCGCCGGCCAGACCGGCGGCGGCAGGTGGAGCCCCGGCACAGGCCCAGAGGAGGGGAAAAACGGCGCGGGAGGCGAAGGCCCCACAGCCAACGCCCCGCCCGCAAAACCCTCCCACTTCTCCCGCGACCGACGCCGAATGGCAGGTGGTCGGGGAGAAGAAAAAGGCGGCCAAAGCGGCCCGAAAGAAGGCGCAAAGGCAGCGGCGCAAGGAGCGAGCCGTAGCGGCTAGGCTTCGCGCCCCGAAGACCGCGGCTGTAGTGATAACGCTACAGCCGGACGCGGTTAAGAGGGGCGTGACCTACGGCGACGTGCTCACAAAGGCGAGGGCGACGGTGGACCTCCGGGAGCTGGGGATCACCGGGGGCCTCCGGCACAGGGTGACCGCCACTGGCGCCCGCATGCTGGAGATCCCCGGGGCTGCTAGCGGCCCCACCGCTGACGCCCTAGCTGAAAAGCTAAGGGCGTCCCTTGATGCGGAGGAGGCTCGGGTGTCCAGGCCCGTCAAGTGCGCAGACATGCGCATCTCGGGCCTGGATGACTCCGTAACGGAGGGAGAGGTGGTGGCCGCCGTCGTCAGGACGGGCGGGTGTCTGGCCGAGCAGGTGAAGGCCGGCACCATACGGCCAGACTCCACGGGCATGCGTACCCTAGTGGTAAGCTGCCCCGTGACGGCGGCCAAAACAATTGTGGAGGGCCGAAGGCTCCTGGTGGGCTGGGTTTCAGCGCAGGTCAAACTGCTGGAACCCAAGCCTCTGAGGTGCTACCGATGCCATGTGGGGCACCACGTTGGCGTCCAGTGCACCTCGGAGGTAGACCGCAGCACACTGTGCTTCCGCTGCGGTCAGCCCGGACATAAGGCCGGCTCGTGCGACGCCGCGCCGCACTGCATCGCATGTGCGGCAGCTGGCAAGCCGGCCGATCACCGGGCGGGGAGCAAACCCTGCGCTCCGCCCACCGGAGCGAAGTGGAAGGGCAGGCCCTCTGCCGCCGTCGCCACCGCCACCGTCGCCGCCGCCGCCGCTGTTGCCGCCGCCACCACCGCGGCCGCCGCCGCCGCCGCCGCCGCTGCCATCTCTGGCGAGGGGCCCTCACAGGGGGCCCGGGAGGGGGCTGAAATGGAGGAGTAATGGCTCCTCCATTACGCCTCCTCCAGGCGAACATCAACCACTGCGCCTGCGCTCAGGACCTGTTGCTCCAGAGCGTGGCGCAGTGGTCGATTAACATCGCCGTGGTCGCTGAGCCGTACTTTGTCCCGCCCAGGGATGACTGGGTGGAGGACCTGAGCGGCTCAGTGGCCATAATTTCGTCGGCCGCCGCCGGCACCCCGTCCCTCGAATGCGTCACGAAGGGACAGGGGTGCGTAGCAGCACGGTTCGGAGAGATTGTAGTAGTGGGAGTGTACTTCTCTCCGAGCCGAACTCTCGCCGAGTTCCACAACTCTTTAATAGAGTTGAGTGTCGTCGTCGCCGGAAGCCATCCCTTCCCCGTTCTAGTGCTCGGGGACTTCAACGCCAAGAATTTGGCCTGGGGTTCCCGTTGCACGGATGTGCGGGGCAGGATGGTGGAGGACTGGGCTCTGGAAACAGGCCTGGTCGTCCTAAATCGGGGCTCTGTTCCCACGTGTGTGCGGATGCGGGGGGAGTCGGTGGTGGACATCTCGTTCGCCAGCCCCGCTCTGTCACAGCGTGTCATTGACTGGCGCGTCATGGAGGAGGTGGAGACCTACTCCGATCACCGGTATATCCGGTTCGACGTCTCCACCCAGACCTCTAGCGCGCTGGTCCGACAGGCCCCGAGTGGTCCGCGGTGGGCGCTGAAGCAGCTGGACCGGGAGCTCCTCCTGGAAGCCTCGATCGTGCAGGCCTGGGTGTCATCACCGGACAGGCCTGCCGATATCGACGATGAGGCGGAGTGGTTCCGGGAGGCCATGTCCGACATCTGTGACGTGGCAATGCCCCGAGTCCGGCCGGGACGCGCCCGGCGTCGGGTGTACTGGTGGTCGCAGGAGTTAGGGTCGCTACGCAAGGCGTGCGTCGACGCGCGACACCGGTACACCAGGCACCGCAGGCTCCGCATTCGCCCTCCGGATGCGGAAGCCACGGAGGCGGAGCTGTACGAGGGGTACAGAGCGGCGAAGACCGCCCTCCGAGAGGCTGTCCGGCGGGCCAAGGATATGGCCCGCGAGGAGATGGTGGAGACTCTGAACAGAGATCCGTGGGGGCGCCCTTATAAAATGGTGCGGAATAAACTCCGCACCTGGGCCCCCCCGCTGACGCAGAGTCTCCGCCCCCAGCTGGTGGAGGAGGTGGTGAGCGCTCTGTTCCCCTCACGGGGGGTGCACACACCCCCGCCCATGGCTCCGCCAATTGCGGTGCCCGAAGCGGACCACGCGGACGACGACGACATCCCTGAAGTGACCGGGGTAGAACTCAGAGTGGCGGTAGGAAGGCTGAAGGCCAAAAATACCGCCCCAGGACCCGACGGCTTGCCAGGTAAAGCCTGGGTCCTGGCCTCGAGGGCTCTCGGGCCTCGACTGGAGGCGCTCTTAAGCGCATGTTTGGAGAGAGGCCAGTTCCCGCTTCGTTGGAAGACGGGGAAGCTGGTCCTCATTCGGAAGCCAGGGCGCCCAGCGGACTCTCCGTCCGCATACCGGCCCATCGTGCTGCTCGACGAGGTGGGCAAGCTCTTTGAGAGAGTAATTGTAAACCGCCTCGTCGGGCACTTGGTGAGGACGGGGCCGGATCTTGCGGACAGCCAGTTTGGCTTCCGCAAGGGGCGCTCGACGGTGGACGCCATCATGCGCGTGAGAGCCCTCACGACGGGGGACGCGGTGTCCCGGGGTGGGGTCGTCGTGGCGGTGTCACTCGACATCGCCAACGCGTTCAACACCCTGCCCTGGAGCTGCATTGTGGAGGCACTCCGGTATCACCGAGTGCCGCCCTACCTCCGTCGAATAGTCGAGGCGTATCTGACGGACAGAGCCGTCAGCTACCCCGGTCGCGATGGGGAGTGGAACCGGCGAGAGATGTCGTGCGGTGTCCCGCAGGGATCGGTTGTGGGGCCGTTCCTGTGGGACATCGGCTACGACTGGGTGCTGCGGGCCGACCTCCCTGATGGCGTCAGCGTGGTTTGCTACGCTGACGACACGCTGGTCCTGGCGCAGGGGAGGTCGCATCAGGCGGCGGCCGACGCGATGACACGCGGGGTTGCGATAGTCGTGGAGAGGATCCGGCAGTTGGGTCTCGAGGTGGCATTGCACAAGTCCGAGGCCATGACGTTTCATGGGCCCCGGAACGCGCCACCACCGGGATCCCAACTAACGGCAGGAGGGGTTCACATCGGCATCGAGACGACGATGAAGTACCTGGGTCTCGTCCTCGACAGCCGGTGGAACTTCGTCGAGCACTTCCGACGTTTGGCCCCCAAACTGGAACGGGCTGGGGCCGCCTTCAAGCGGCTCTTGCCCAACCTGGGGGGGCCAAACGCCTCCTGCCGGAGGCTTTACGCGGGGGTCGTGCGGTCCATGGCCATATACGGGGCCCCGGTGTGGGCGCGTTCACTGCGGCGGCGAGCCGCCCACTACCTGAACGCGCCCCAGAAGGTGGTAGCCGTAAGGCTAATCCGGGGCTACCGCACGATCTCGCGCGAGGCGGCAAGCCTCCTTGCCGGACTGCCGCCATGGGATCTGGAGGCGATAGTCCTCGCGCGCCTGTATGAGTGGCGCGCGGAGGCACTACGCCGGGGGGAAAGTCCGCTCCCGCGGCAAATTGCTGCGGAGCGGACGGACCTCCGGCTCGATCTCATGGCGACATGGAAAGAGCGACTGTCGCAACCCAGCGCAGGGCACGCCGCGATAGCGGCGATAAGACCCCTCTTTGAGGAGTGGCTAGAGAGGCGCCACGGCGCCCTCACCTACCGCCTGACGCAGGTCCTCACCGGACACGGAAGTTTCGGGAGGTTCCTGCACATGATCAGGCGGGAGGAAACGCCCGGGTGTCACCATTGCCAGGATCGCCCAGAGGACACGGTGGAGCACACGGTGGAGGTCTGCCCCGCTTGGGCGGAGCACCGCCGTGTCCTCGTGGAGGCGATCGGCAGCGGCGGCGGCCTCTCGCGCCCGGACCTGGTGCAAGCCATGGTCCGGAGCGAGAGGGAGTGGGAGGCAGTCGCCTCCTTCTGCGAAGCAGTCATGCTAGCGAAGGAGGTGGCGGGACGGATGAGGGAGAGAGCCTCCCGTCCAAGCCGCCGCGGGAGACGCCCCGGGCGTCGGGAGTCGAGAGACGACTACCGGCCACCGTAGGCGCGGGCCTGCGGGCGGAGAGCAATGGGTAGCTCACCGCCCGATCAGGACCAGGCCCGTGCCGGACGGCGCGTAAGTGTTCCACGCGCGCCTCAAAGAGATGTCAGCATAACGAGGGGCCCCTCAGGGCCGAAGCCTGCCGGGGCAGCGGGATTGTCCGAAAGGGTTACCGCTGCCCCGGAACATAAAGGGCGAAGGAAGGAACATGGGTGGGTTTTAGTCAGTAAGAGTCTGACACTCCCTTCCGCTCCACCCAGAGCGGGAGGAGTCATTTGATGATTTCCCATCCCAAAAAAAAAAAAAAAAAAAAGGTAAGTGACGTCCAACCGTCAAAAATGTACCTATGGTTAAACAGTCGCTATAATCACTACTTAACTATAAGTAGCGTTTATGAATAAAGAGGTAGAGTCTTGAGTTGCCTAAGAAAGCGGTGCTGTTATATCAATCAACTCAGCCGATCAAAATCAAAATCAAAGTCATTTATTCAATTTAGGCTGAGAATCAGCACTTTACGAACGTCAAAATTACAAAAGACAGTCCCCCAAAAACCCCCGCCCTTCACCACGTCCTAGTGCTATTGCTGGGAAGAAGAAGTGGCGCAACAAACTTCCCAGCAGCACAGCTGTCTGTCCTATCACAGTCCACTGCTGGACATGGGCCTCTCCCAGGCTGCGCCACAACACCCTGTCCTCCACCATCCGCATCCAGTCTGCCCAGCCAACTTCTTTAGGTCGTCCTTCCATCTAGCTGGAGGGCGTCCCACACTACGTTTGCCGATATGCGGTCTCCACTCTAGGACTCGTCTGCTCCACCAGCCCTCGGTCCTTCGACAAACATGGCCAGCCCTCTGCCACTTCAGTTTGCTTACTCTGCAAGCTATGTAGGTAACTCCAACCAACCCAACTGAATCCTTCTGTCGGCTTCTTTCTCAAAGTTGTGTCCATCGAGCTGGATTATTTGACCCTT
This sequence comes from Apamea monoglypha, assembly GCA_911387795.2. NCBI lineage: Eukaryota > Metazoa > Arthropoda > Insecta > Lepidoptera > Noctuidae > Apamea > Apamea monoglypha. Next base: position 5,470,732 of record OU426942.1, on the reverse strand, counting down.
CGATGTAGTTCCTGATACGCGGTCTCCGCTCCAGGAATAGGAGGCTATTATATACAGGGTGTTAAAAGACCCTTCACATGGCCGATATCTACTGAAAAAGTAATTGAAATTAAAGAAGGCGTCATTTGAATGGCCGTCTATTTCCGACCGTTATTGTTTTGACAGCTTCGCTTTTATGGAAACTGCGGCTGGAATAAATTATACTTTTTTGTAAATTTTGACGTTCAAAAAGTACCTATTTAAAATAAATGATGGGTAATGGCCTCGAATTACGAGTTGAAGGTCGTGGGTTGGAACCCAGACGGGTCCTTTACTGTCTGTAAATAATTTCTGACTGACTATTGCTCTCAAAACGGTGAAGGAAAACGTGGTGAGGAAACTGGCATTTCCTAGAACCGAAAATTCACACATCTATCATACAGTATTTTTAGGACCCCGTATGGCTTTTTTTTTTTTCTGGTGGGAAGTCATCAAATGACCCCTCCCGCTCTGGGTGGAGCGGAAGGGAGTGTCAGACTCTTACTGACTAAAACCCACCCATGTTCCTTCCTTCGCCCTCCCATGTTCCTTCCTTTGCCCTTTATGTTCCGGGGTACCGATAACCCTTTCGGACAATCCCGCTGACCCGGCAGGCTTCGGCTCTAAAGGGCCCCTCGAATTATGCTGACATCTCTTTGAGGCGCGCGTGGAACACTTACGCGCCGTCCGGCACGGGCCTGGTCCAGATCGGGCAGTGAGCTACCCATTGCTCTCCGCCCGCAGGCCCGCGCCTACGGTGGCCGGTAGTACGGTCACGCGACTCCCGACGCACGGGGCGTCTCCCGCGGCGGAGAGACGGGAGGCTCTCTCCCTCATCCGTCCCGCCACCTCCTTCGCTAGCATGACTGCTTCGCAGAAGGAGGCGACTGCCTCCCACTCCCTCTCGCTCCGGACCATGGCTTGCACCAGGGCCGGGCGCGAGAGACCGCCGCCTACCCCGTATGGCTCAAAATGTATTTTACACTAGAGACAGTTATTTACTTACATATTTCACTGTGATAGCTTTCCTAGTCAGTTAATTACACTGAATGTAAAATAGAGTCTAGTTTTACCTCTAAATGTCATATAAATTCTGATTAAAGACAGTTTGGAAATTAAACTCCGGCTCCCTATTGTGAAGTGATAAATGATGGGTGGTGGCAACACCAAAAGGGTTGCCAGTAACAAAATATTAAACAGGTTGAAATTGAACTCTTTGGTATCCTTTAAGGGGGTAAAAGTACCTGTTCATGAATATAAACTACTATTATATTATGAAATAAACTAGGAAATCTTGAAAAAAAAAACGAATGGATTGCAATAGATTTTTTTCGCTATTACTATGTTCGAAACCACCGACCCAGGGGGTCTACTCCGAAATGGTATCGGCCGAATGTTCGGCCGTTTCTTGCTACGAAGTTACTATTTGGTTCGGTCGGTCCCGATCCTACACTCCTACACTCTTTCGAATATTGACTATGATCCCGACCCAACTGTGTCGATCCGAATTTTTTTCGCATTTTTCAATAATATTCGGTTCGGCCATGCTCGGTCCGATCCGATCATTCGCACTTTGCACTTCGTAGTAGACCCCCAGGTATAAACAATCGAGCAATTTTTGAAATTCGATCTTAATTCCGACAAAATTAAAGTTCTAATTATAATAATTTACGGCAAACCTGAGTCTAAGTTGCCAATTTTATAATAAGAACTTTAACGTTCTTCTAATAAAGTTTAAAATACAATAAATCGTTCGACGGTTTAGCCTTGGACTAATATTAAAACTCGCTCTGTAATAAGACGGAATAAGTTTTCATTATCTTAATCAGCAGGCAAGTTAATTGAGTTGCATGATTACTGCCAAATGCGTGCACTGACTGGACAGGTCCACTCAATCTGTGTGGTTCTTTCCTCAAAATACTATTTCAGACACCAATCTACATGGTCTTCACATGGTCTGACCAAGATTATGTCTGGACTTTAAAAGAGACTGTGACCTCTGAGTTTGTTTCGGCCCTTCTTCTTTGAATAGTCAGATAGGAAACGCCGACCTCATCTAGTTTTTAAAATTGTTCATATGAATGACGTGTAAAAGTGTTTGTCCTACTTATAAGAAAATCATTGCGACGAGTCGAAAACAAGAGAGAAATGAATCAAAGAAATGCTCACGCACTAATCAATCTCAATCTGAATCATTTTGAAGAATATTGCTAGTCCATTGCTTCATTTGTCTACTCAACAACGTAAATAGCGCAATGAATGTTGTTGAACTGTCATAATGAAAGTCATTGCTATCAGTGTGTTAAGCAATTACATCTCAGCGTTCCATTTACTACCCTGGCCAAAAGATATAAAAAGTTCCGAATGAAAACGAATCTTTCCGAACTTCCCCGAAGTTATAATAGCTACTATCTGGCACCGAATCTCAGCGAGAACCTAGGTACATTATCGTAAATCATCTGACATAAAGTCGTTTAACAAACGCTCCGCAATCGCCACGCATCCGTCACGCTCACGCAACGCACATCTTTTGTCTCCACGTTCGCCTTTTAAACCGACCCATTTTCCTTTTAATTTTACAAAGAGCACCATTTACACTTGAGGGCGTAATGAATGGTGTACCACTTAAGATGATTTATTTGTTATGTAAATGTGCCTATGTTGTGCTAATATCATTTTAAGGCTGTTTGTTAGTCAAAATGTAGTTAAATTAATTATGCGAAAATACGAAGGGATCCCGGGGGTGAAATTGATTGACTGACAGTGGAACCACATTTTCTGTGACCTCGTGATTATGACAACTTTTAGGTAATTGGATGGGAATGCAATGGGAGCAGCGGTGCCCAGTGGTAATGGACCCGACTTACGAGTTGCAGGTCGTGAGCTCGAACCCAGGCAGGCACTTTACTTTGTGTAAATTATTTCATCACCACTGCTCTCAAAACGGTGAAGGAAAACATTGTGAGGAAACCGGCATGTCCTAGAACCAGAAATTCGAAGACATATGACATCCACCAACCCGCACTGGGCCCGCGTGGTGGATTATGGCCCACTCCCTCTCGCAGAGAGGAGGTCTGTGTCCCAGCAGTGGGAATATTATAGGCTGATTATGAGGTAATTGGATTAGGTTTATTATATAGATTACTGGGTTTCAAATGAGACGGATTTGTGACTAAATATTAACTGCCGCACGGGTTGATTGAAGGTTAAGCTACGGTTGCCGCGGTCAGTTCGTGGATGGGTGACCATCCATTACATATCGAGATCTCCGTTCCTCGAAAAGCACGTTAAGCCGTTGGCTGTCATTCTGTAGATCTTTGACAGTCATTACGTGTAGTCAGTCATTTCAGTAATGAAGTATAGTCGTCCAAAACTCTGATAACCTTACCAAGGGGTATCCTGTTACCCAGTAACTGGGTTGTGGAGGTCATATAGGCCGTCGCTCCATGTTAAAAACTGGTATCTAGCTGCATCCGGTTAAACTAGAAGCCGACTTCAACATAGTTGGGAAAAGGCTAGGATTTGAAGTATGGTTTTGGTTTCTAATGAGAATTTCTATCATCATTCATCATCATTTCAGCCGATAGACGTCCACTGCTGGACATAGGCCTCCCCCAAGTGTCGCCACATTGACCGGTCCCGTGCGACTCGCATCCAGCGGATTCCCGCAACCTTCACCAGGTCATCGGTCGGTCGGAGAATTTCTATATTACACAATTGTAATAAAATATAATATGTATGTTCCGGATTGACGCAAAATAGGCTAAACGGATTTGGATGTAATTTAGCACACAGGTAGTTTTTAAACTGGATTAAAACATAGGGTACTATTAATCCCGGTGGCACTGTGTACTATCTTTCTATTTCTGACATGTAACGGTCTCGCGGAGATTGCATGCTGCCACCTTGCCAGAGAGGCAATTCTCGTAATTTTAAGAACGTTCACAGTCTGATCTCACCTCAGTCTCAATCTGTCAAAAATCCCTCTTATTTCCCCTACATTTTGGCCAAGTTTTGCACATTGATTGTCGCTGAGATGAGATTGCGACTAGATTTTGAACGTTTTTAATTACGGGAATTGGCTTTCAGGTTACGGCGTCTACAGTACGTTCCCTTTGGATATGTTCAGACACCCACGCAGGCGAAGCTGCGAGCGAAAAGTTAGTAATATTGACGAATAGTAACTCTTTCTGCTTCCCTTTAAATGCTTGTAAATGGCCGCAAGTTTGTGGCAATCATCTTAGTTGTGAAGCGTAGAAAGTTAACAGCTTGGAGCGAGAACAAATTAAAACTTGTTGGGGAGGTAATAAAGTACCCTTTAGAGCACAACTATGTTTTAGCAATATTCTGTTTGAAGTATGAAATATTTTGAAGAGTTTATCTCTGGATTGGGACCGATGACCTTGTGAAGGCTGGTCGAAGTGGCGGTGTTTGAGGGAGGCTTATGTCCAGCAGTGGACGTCTTTCGGCTGATATGATGATGACCTTTTATCCCAGGACTTTAAAACATATACAGGGTTATTGGTAAAACACAAAAAAAAACCAGCTGTTCCCTACATTTATGTTCGTCTAACTTGTCAAAATGTAGGGAAAAGCTGATTTTTTTTTCGCGATTTCTGGTTTGGTCCCATAGTAAAAGTTGTTCATAATGATGAGTACAATGACCTCTTAAGAGGTTGTTGGTGTTTTACCAATAACCCTGTATAACAAAGACAATATCAGCAGGGGTTGGATTGGGATGCTAGAAAAGGATGCCTGGAAGGATTTGGGGGAGGCCTTTGCTCAGCAGTAGGGCGGTGTATGCTAACTTAAAAAAAAACCTAAATATAAAAAAAATAACCTTACTTATAGAAGACCAAACACTTTTTCATATGTCGGAATGTGTCTTCTGGAAAATTGTCTGTCCAGTAAAAAAATCTTTATTTCCTGCCAGCATAACAACATTTTTGTTGCTGTCACTTAATTTAATTTTTTTTCGCAACAAAAAGAAATACACAAGCGAAATTGAAAAGTGCTCGTGTAAATGTATAAAGTTTTCTGTCCCTCGGAATATTTTCTACCTGCCTTCCTGTTTTAGCCAATGAAGCGAAAATATAAATTGAATTTTCCCAAAATTTAATGCCAAACTTAAGGTGGGAGGTACAATTTCCCTCCACCGTAGTAAGCTCTTCCAAATGGAATAGGAGAATTTTATTTCTCAGAAATAAGACCTAAAGTGTATAATATTCTGCTCTTAGTATTTGCATAGTGCATGCTTCAATAGTTTGTGCAAGTCTCATCGACATAAACAAATATTATCATCATCATTTTGCCTAGCCTTTTTCCAACGATATTGGGGTCGGCTTCCAGTCTAACTGGGTGCAACTGAATACCAGTATTTTACATGGAGCAACTGCCTATCTGACCTCCACAACCCAGTTACTGGATATCCCTTGGTAAGACTGGTTGGCTGGCATCTATACTAATATGCCAATAATATTCTAAAGAGTTTGAATTTGTTTGTTTATGAGTTTGTATGTGTAGGGGGTAATTATTCTATGGAACTAAAAAATAAATAATTGCATTTGATAGCCCAATTCTTGAGGAAGGCTATAGGCTATTTAACATCACGCTATGATTCTTAGGAGCCGAGCAAGAAGAAAGAATGCTAAGTGAAAACGAAGTGTTAGCGCGGGCAGGTGCGACGGCGACGGGGTGGGTCGGGGGAGCAAAAGGTTTCACGCGGACAGAAGCTTATCTATATCATACTACTGATAATTGTTAAAAAAATGTCGAGGAAAAATGTTACCAAACCTGTCACGTACTCGATCCGTGCCCGAGGCTGCACTCCCGTACATTTGACGCTTGCCAATGAGGTATTCGAAGGCGTGTGATGATACAATTTTGTAAGCCAAACACGGCTTGAGATGCTGTGTTGCTTAATAAGATATTGTGTAGTTTTAGGTTAGTAGGTTCTTAACGTGGGCGATAACGACCCTTGGTGGGCGTTTGAGACTTCTCAATTTGCTCATTCTCCGGTGATTTTCCTCCACTTTTAATCCTGATAATCCGTTTTTTCCAAATTGATTATTTTTTATTTAAAGTCTAACATAGGTTCTAAACCTTATTTTACCCATTTTTTTTACTTATGTACAGACGCCAGCAGGTCAAGCTACCCGAAACTGTCAAATTTTCCCAATCAACATTGAACCTTAATGCTTTAACGATAAAGTTGAAAATCTATTAAAGAAATTTGACAGATTGTAGTAACTTGATGTGCTGGCGTCCGTACAGATAATCCGTAATATATCGTATTGTCGTGAATCTGAAACAGCTATTGCCACGATTTTAATCTTCTCCTTAGCGTGTCGATGGCAATCTAAATGGACTCGGCCCAGAATTCGGCCACTTGATTATGGCAATCCAAAGTCCACGATTATATTTAAACGTGTAATATTACATAGTCATAAGATAAAGAAAGAAAGAAAGAAAAAGTATTTATTGCGACTCGTACAGGATTATAAACTTAACTAAACACAGTTAAAAATAAAAATAGAACAAATTATATTTTAAAAAAAATAATAAAAGGTTAAATGAAACAGAAAGTCCTATACAAGGCCAAAAGGCTCCTATCTCAGCATGATGCTTTGATCCTACTAATATTATAAACGCGAAAGTTTGTATGGATGGATGGATGTATGTTACTCTTCCACGCAAAAACTACCGCACGGATTTGAATGAAATTTGGAACACAGATAGTTTATAACCAGGATTAACACATAATATACTCTTTTTCTTTCTTTCTTTATCTTTATCTCGATATTCTGACAGGATCGAAACTTATATGGGTGAAACCGCGGGGTGCTGCTAGTAGGATATATAATTTTCTCTGGGTCTTCTACTGCCCCCTGATAGTCTTCAATGCCCACGAGGGGGCATTATAGTCCATGTTGAGAACCTATGAGCTAGACCTAAGCTGCAATAACGGTTGATCCTCTAAAGCGAAAAAAAAAAGAAATAAATAAAAGAAGTTGCCATTATTAACCATACTTGACTGAATATCTAATCTAATATCGTGACATATTCGCCAAAAATGTTAAAAACATGAGTTTATAGAAAAATAACTTTAATTTCTACACAATAAAGTTCAGTTTACGCTACAACTTCAAACATTTTTATAACTTTTTCAATAGTGCTAGTCACTTAATTAAACTTAATCAACTTAATTACTATTAAAATAAAGTTGATATCTGTTTAACTTGAAATAATGTCGATTTGAAACAAATCAAATTTGAATTTAGGGCATACTTCATCCTTCTGGTCTCAAAATCTAAAACACTGTTACTAAGTCTAAAAAGCTAGACATTTAACTGTGGTCTACACGAGGCACAAATTATTGCGCTAGACTGCACCGACAATCACCCTTGTGCCGTTCACCGTACCGCGAACATTTCAAAAAGATGGGACAAGAAAATGGCCGCCTAGAGGCTTCCTGCCGCCATCTTGTAAAAAGACTACGTCCGGTCGTCTACTTTGAGAGCATGACGTTGGAAGAGTTTTGTTCTACAAAGTGTTGCCTTTAACTTCGTGGAACTACAATTTATTAGTTGGTGTAAGTGACATTGGGTGGGTTGAGTTCCTTGATACGTTTTTGTTGAACTACTACTTGGTGGCCACCTGGGTTTGCGCGATTCTGAAACAGTTCTGCGATATAAATTGAACATAAATATCTTTGTAACTAATATTTTGTAGGTAACAATATAATTTATTGTTTTTTTTTTGGTTTTTTGCCACATATACAGACGCCAGCAGGTCAAGCTACCCGAAACTGTCAAATTTTCCCAATCAACCTTGAACATTAATGGTTTAGCGATAAAGTTGAAAATCTATTAAGGAAATTTGAAAGATTGTAGTAGCTTGATGTGCTGGCGTCTGTACCTGCCACTATAACAATTTTGGAATGTTCTTTTATTGCATTCGTTATCTCGTTCTACCGTTTTGAGTTTTAAATATCAATTGTACTGTTTATTTTTTAATTTAAATTTTAATCTTAATGTTTTAATTTTGATTCTAATGATAATTTTGATTTTAATTTTTGATTCTAATTTCGATTATGATTTTGCGTCTTACATAATGTTTTGTTTTCTGTTTCAAATTAATTTTTTTATCTTAACTACAAGTAAAAAATCTTGTTAAAACGTAATATTTGAGAAGCTATTTTTTATGTACCTAAGTGCTGTGTACGCCTGTAAATTACTGATTCACCATATCTCAATGCTTATGTTATTTTCTATTATGTTAATGTTTCTAGTGAATAGGTAGTAAGTAGGAAAAAAAAATTAAAAGAGTGTCCATGGAGTTTCTTGCCCATGTGATTCTTCTCCATATTTTACAATTCAAAAGTGCCTGTGAATGGTTTAATTGGAATAAATGATTTGGGTTTGAGTGTCATTTCTAGAATCGAATGTCGCAGGACTGTTTCAGAATTTGTTTGCGCACACACTTCTGCACTATAATTAATATCTCCTCCGTCGATGGCTAGTGTCCGCTGAGATTTGCCGCTATGACCGAAATTCTGTCAGGAGAAGATCTTCTTCTACGTGTCGCTGGCAAGACTGTATCTCAGATCTTGTTGACCCAAACCTTCGCCACTTCCACGGTATCGTCAGTGGCAGGGCAGAGGTCACTTTGACTGTTTGAGACTCAGAGGGTAGGATATGAGGTACATAGAACTACATATATTACTATATTACACGCGAGCAATTCGTACTGTTAACGAAGTTCAGAATAGGTTGGACATTTTTTCGTGTTACTTTAGTGAACTTGCAAGAGTAAGTTTATATATAATATGTTACGAGAGTAACAATTAGTGTAATTTTATGTTTATTGTATATTTTATTGTTTTCATAGGTATGTTAATTTTCTATGAAGATTACATTGTTATTTATAAGGTTGTATTGTTTTAGTTATAAGTAATTTGGTGTTAATGTATTGTGTAGTTATTTGTAATTGTTAGTAATAGTGTTATTTAAAATAATTAATATTATAAGTAGGCTTAGCTATCGCATTAGGTTTCTAAACCTGTAATGATAGTTTAAGAGTTTTAAATAAATAAATAAAATAAATAAATAAATATTTACTTGGTATTTTGGTAAATATTTTTTTGGCGTGACAACTTTAATAATGACATATTCTACTTCCTACTTCCTACTAATATTATAAACGTGAAAGTTTGTATGGATGAATGGATGGATGGATGGATGTTTGTTACTCTTTCACGCAAAAACTGCTGAACGGATTTGGATGAAATTTGGGATCTAAACTTATGCGGGTGAAACCGCGGGGCGCAGTTATTTCAAAAATATAAGCATATTTTTGAACTAGCTGCGACAAATAAAATAAAATAAAAAATAAATAAAAGACATTATGATTTTCGGTACCCAAGCGGGTGCCGAAAATCGGAATTTGTCTAATACATGGAAATACCTGAGCTAAATGCTAAAACAATAAAAGTGTATCATGCTGCGTATTGTCAACCTTTACAACCACAGCAGTATCGGTGTTGTCCACAAAGAAATTGCCATTTTTTTCTAAAGGCATCTACATCTACCTAGCCTTTTCCTAACTTTGTTGGGGTCAGCTTCCAGTCTAACCGGATGCAGCTGAATACCAGTATTTTACATGGAGCGACTGCCTATCTGACCTCCACAACCCAGTTACTGGGTAATACGAAACCCCTTGGTAAGACTGGTTGTCAGACTTTTGGGCTACTGACGACCCGTAACGACTGTCAAAGATCCACGAATGACAGCCGGGACCACCGGCTTAACGTGCTTGCCGAGTACCGACTTTCCGTATGTGAAGATGGTCACCCATCCACGGACCAACCGCGGCAAGCGTAGCTTAACATGATCGATCGACCCGTGCGGCTGTTATTACTTAGCCACAAGCCCCTCCCTTTTTTCTAAAGGCAAAATTCCTAATTCCCTATATCTAATAATGAATTCAATCAAAGAAAATCAAAGAAAAACGTACCACACACACAATCTCTGAGAAATCAGTTATAATAAAAGAGTAAGTGTTCGTGCGTGACCAGACTAATGACGAGGACTGAGATATCATTATGACGAGGAAAGGAAACGAGGGAGTTCAGACAACTAAACGATAGCTCTGTTCTTTCATTAAACTCTGTAAGAAATGTTGTTCGAAATAGAAGAAACGGGCAGCGTTCAGGGGTATATTTTAAAGACACTAAATAGGAGAAGCTCACAACGAAGGTACTTTATATCTGACTTCAAACAAAGGAGGAGTATGGATGTATTTTTTTCTTGTGATTGTTACCTTAGAACAGTCCGTCATTTATAAACCGATTTGCAAAATAATGTTTTTACTAGCTGCGCCCGCGGTTTCGATCCCGTGGGAATATCGAGACAAAAAGTATCCTATAGGTTAATCCTGGTTATAAACCATCTGTGTGCCAAATTTCATCCAAATTTGTTCAGTCGTTTTTGCGTGAAAGAGTAACAAACATCCATCCATCCATACCAACTTTCACGTTTATAATATTAGTAGGATTTGAAAGGATTGGTCCCATTTTTATTAAAATCCAGTTCTGATGCTATCATCAATTCATCATAGATCCTATGATCTTTATGGAATTTAGGGAACTCCTCAAAGTATTAACTTGTGATGTATTTATTTACGTCTACCATTACAGGCTAACCCAATACAGCGATTTTGGCATTTTTAAGTCTAGAATTTTCTAGGAGTACATCCATTGGTATTTTTTTTCTTTCTTCTTTCCTTTTATTGAAATAAATTCAACACAACAGAACAGAAACACAATACAGTGCATAATCAGCTCATTAATGCTCCCACTGTTGGGACACAGGCCTTCTTTCTTCAGGAGGGAGTGGACCATAATCGAAAAATTCGAATTTAGGACATGCCAGCATGCCAGTTTCCTCACGATGTTTTACTTCACTGTTTTGAGAGCAGTGGTGACGAAATTATTTTACACAAAGTAAAGAAAGAAAAAGAAAGAAAGTAAGAAAGAAAAATATTTTATTCTGCACAAACAAAACGCACAATTACAAGTAAAAAAAATAATAATAATAAAATAGAAAAAAACATAAGATACACATAGTCAAAAGACACGTACTCATGCATAAAAATGTTGACACTTTTGTCTATTGCTCCTGCCTGCGCTTGGATAATCTCTTTTGTCCAACCATAATGGCCCTTTATGCCCAGCCTGCTGCCAGCTTTCTGAAGACTTTCTCCAGAACGGTCCTTGGCAGCTCTGGACGGAGAGACGTGGAAAGAGAGTAGGGCCCTCCCTACTCTCTTTTTTGCCATTAGTGGGACATTAACAGCCAAAAAAAAACAAAGCGCCTGGGTCCGAAACCCACGACCTACCACTCGTAAGTCGTGGCCGTTATCACTGGGCCACCACTGCTCTCAATACAGTGTGATAAGCGCTATTCAAGTAAGAAAGAAAGAAAGAAAGAAAGAAAAAGTATTTATTGCGACTCCTACAGGATTATAAAATAAACTAAACACAGTTAAAAATAAAAAAATAGAACAAATATTTATAAAAAAAAAAGTAATAAAAAATAAAATGAAACAGAAAGTCCTATACGAGGCCAAAAGGCTCCTATCTCAGCATGATGCTTTGACATTTAAAAATAAATGTCGCAGCGCTGGTATTCTGATAGGGCCCGCTGTGATGTCACGGGCAATCACAGTAATAAATAAATAATAAAATAGATATAATTATGTAAAAGCAATAAAATAAATATTATTTATTTTTAATCAGCGCCAGACGTAACCTCATAACTTGTCTATGCCCTGAGTGTCAGAAGCACTCTGTGGCATAGTTGTGACAAGTGAGCGGTCGCATGCGCCGAAAACAAAGAACCGGCGAAAATTAATAAATTACATTATATAAATTACGGCTGTGTAGTGGAACAGTATTACAGTAAATATACAATAAAAGTGGAATGTGGTAGTTAATTAACGGCATGGATGACATGGAGAAATATAAATAAACTAGTGATGAGAGTGTTATCGAGTTATATCTATAAGAAACAAATGCAAATGACAAACGACAAGACAAAACACTGTGTAGGCCGGCAACAACAATTCGTCTATAGATGCTGCCAGTAAAAGCGTGGAATAAAGAAGAACATTTTATTAATTAACTATCGAACTTGTACCTATCGGACACAAAAACAAGATGCGAAACAGCTGCTGTGCCTGTTCAGTGAACAATCGCTGCCAAAAGTTCGTAAAACAAAATAACAAAAAAAAAATACCTAGTAATTACGCGTAACATGTTTTATCTCAAAATTAAAACAGCCTGTTCTTTGCACAACAATTTCATAAAATGGATGTGTTTAAAAAAACAGGACCAATTCATTATATTGCCGCCAAAATGAAAGGAATATCAACATTGAATATTTTAATTAACAAAGGTATGAAAACAACAGCTTTTGTTCAATCTAAATCCCATTTGCAATAGGCTGGAAATGAAATTGAAGTGTATGTTTGTAATTTCAAAATAACAGCTTTTTACTGAATGCATATGAAAGTATATACGGTGCAAATAACAAAAAAACTGTGTCTTGTAATGTTAATTACATAGCATACCTAATATTGTATACAATTAAGTATTTTCTTCCTGAACAGATGGCTGTGCTGCTGGGGAATTTGTTGCGCCACTTCTTCTCCCCAGCGAAAGCACTAGGAAGTGGTGAAGGGGGGGCGTTTTGGGGGACTGTTTTTTTGTAATTTTGACGTTCGAAAAGAGCTGATTCTCAGCCTAGTTTGAATAAATGACATTTGATTTTGACAAAACAATTTTTTATTTCTGTCTGTTTGTTCCGGATAATCTCAGAAACAGCTAGGCCGATTTTGATGAAATTTGGTATGGGGATGCTTTGAACCCTGGTGAAGGATATAGGCTACGGCTTTTATTTTTTTACGTTTCATCCATATGGATGGATGGATGTTGGTTACTCTTTCACGCAAAAACTACTGAACGGATTTGGATGAAAATTGGCACACATATAGTTCATAACCAGGATTAACACATAGGGTACTTTTTATCTTGATATTCCAAACTTATGCGGGTGAAACCGCGGTGCGCAGCTAGTTTAAAATAAATAACATTAATCTAAAGAACATTAGTATGATGTTCACTGTTTGATCCACTTTCACTCTTCAGAGTCATCTGTCAGTAAATGGTGGCGAATGACGTCATTCGGTCAATTGTAATTGAACATTAGACCTAATGGCAATAGAGTGGGAACAACGCCCTAATTAACATTGTCACGGTAATTAACTGAAACATAATCTTGTTTAATTACCAACACCAACATTGTCCCGGTTCCTGCTTGTACAGACGCCAGCACATCAAGCTTCTACAATCTGTCAAAATACTTTAATAGATTTTCAACCTTATCGCTAAAGCATTAAGGTTTAAGGTTGATTGGGAAGATTTAACAGTTTCGGGTAGCTTGACCTGCTGGCGTCTGTACTTCTCTAATCATCACTTCGAAATTCGGACGGTGTCTCGTTGTGAATCCGCGATGATTTACTTTGAAAACAAAGAGTTCGCTTTCGAATTGTGTGCGCTCACTTGAGTGAGGTGAGCAGTGAGTTGTATAAAATAGGACTAATGGCTGATGCTATCAAGAGAGTCAAATAATGTCACTGATTTTCTACTTTCACAGCTTAAACGTTTATCCAGTTTAATTGAAAAAGCAATGTACAGATGCCAGCAGGTCAAGCTACCCGAAACTGTCAAATTTTCCCAATCAACCTTGAACCTTAACCTTTTAGCGATAAAGTTGAAAATCTATTAAATAAATTGGACAGATTGTAGTAGCGTGATATGCTGGCGTCTGTACTATCTATTATTTAAAAGAAAAATAAGGAAAGAAAAAAGCAGCATAAGCCCACTTATAATTTGTTTCAAGGACATCTCGAATCCCCACAAAATTAAAATTAATTTAACAGCCAAATTCGAAGCCATAATGTTCCAAATAATGAATGAAATCCAAATTCCATAAACTCTTCACAAACACTTCAGTTTGAAGTTCATGATAAATTATTTGTACAAAAGCGAAACCTGCGCAAGAAGCATGTGCACCACAAACGTACACACACACACACACACAAACAATATTGAATGCACGTGCCTTACCCTGCTCCTGACAGGTCTGACTCGGGAAATGTATAGCAGATAGCAGAAAAAAATCTAACTTTCCAGGTTTATAAATCACTGCTTTCATTCACAGATGTCAGGGGTGTGCGAAGGCATCATTTTGTAGTGGCTCTAGGTATTCGGACAAAGAGATCTCATTTAAAGGTTCCGCGGATGGATATAATAAGGAATGAGTACATAAGAGGAAGTTTGAAAGTGGCACCGGTATCTGAAAAGTTGTGCGGAAAACGGTTGTCAAGGTATGCCGCGATGCGGAGGAATGAGGAAAATGTCGTGAGGAAAGTTTTGAGTATGAATAGATGGCTATAAGAGTAGGGGAAGACCAAAGAAACGATGGATGGTGAATGATGATACGGCTAGAAAGGGGGTAACTACCAAGATGGCGACTGTGATGCGCCAACCCCAAAAAAAATGGGATAAAGGCAGGAGGATAATGATGGGATCTTATTTCAAGGAGTCTAGAACCAGTCATGTTTTTGATGAAGCAAGCTTGTATGCAGAATATAATATTAAAAGTTTAAACATTCGGGCAATTCTCGTAATTTTAAGAACGTTCACAGTCTGATCTCAGTCTCAATCTGTCAAAAGATCCTTCTAATTTCCCTACATTTTGACAAGTTTTTGACATCTGTTTGTCGCCGAAATGAGACTGCGACTAGATTTCGAACGTTTTAAATAACGAGAATTGCTCTTCTGGTCATCTGCCTACCCTTTTACCAACTATGTTGGGGTCGGCTTCCAGTCTAACCGGATGCAGTTGAATACCAGTATATTTTAAAAGTTTAAACAGGTGTTTCATTTAATAACTGACAAAAAAATTCAACGGAATCATGTACTAAACCCATGGTAAAAGATTGCACGTCAATGGCCCTGCTAGTCTGTAAATAGACAACGTATAGTGTAGTGTTTTTGTGTTAGTGTAGATGTTAGTATATATAAATTGTGTGGTAGTGATCTCTATAAGTCAGATTTAAAACTCTTTAATGTATCTGTAATTGCCATTATTGTTTTAGCGTCAAACTTTTGCATGCCTATCGGTAAAATATGGCTGAACCTATCTATTATCAATTTAACACCATAAACTGTACCCATATTTGCAAAATAAACGATTTACTTACTTATTTACTTAAAGAACCCTAGGCCTTCCAAGGGGTAATAAGAAGGCCTTATAAAGCTGCCTAAAGTAACCGCAGAAAACAGGCCCACTTTACTAGTACCTAACTTTATTAATAGCACCTCATCTTCCATTCACTTTGACATTAAACAGTCTACTTTAAAGAGGGGCGAACTGTGGGGCGAACACTCAGTTCAGAAGTCTTCACAAAGATAACCCAATTATTTTGTCCTCAATGGTACAGAAAAGCATAAAATATTCTCTTAGAATACGACGCGGCTTCGTCCCTTATTGTTCGTCCCCGTTTTAATGTACCTGTAATTTTGAAAGGAAGTGTAATCTGCCTGCTGTGTAGGTATGTTTAATGAGAGTGAGGGGACTCGTGGTCGCAAGCACGACTGCTGAGCGTGGTGTCCTGGGTTCGATTCCCGGGTCGGACAAAGTGTTTTTGGGTTTTTATTTAATTATTTAAACTTTTCGCACAAAAAGGTACAAAGGCGGACTTAATGCCTTGGGCATTCTCTACGAGTCAGCCAAGGGTGGTGAAGAGATTAGATGGCAGGTGCTTTGGTTGAGAGGGACAATGATAAAAATAAACTCTTAGAACTAGGTACAAAAATACATAAATAGGTTATATACACATACATACGCCAGCCAACCAAGCCGCGCTGCGTAAGCCATTAAAATATATAAAAACAAAAAATTGTATTGTATTTTTGTGTGTTGTTGTGTTGTATTGTTGCGTGTTGTTGTGTATTGTGTTGTGTATTGTATTTTTAAAATAGTAACTAATGGTTAAATTTTTGCAAAATGTGTTTTTTTTAAATCATTTGTTAGATTATCTAATGGTCACTACTGGTTATATTTTTAACTAATAGTTTATTTATTGACCATTAGTAATGATAATATATCATTAGATAAACTAAAAGTTAATCAAAAAAGACATTTTGCAATTTAATCATTAGTTACTATTTTTAACAATTGGTTGAGATAACTACGTATCAAAAACCCGGCCCTGGTCTGATTCATTAATCAAATCAATTCTCTGGTAATGACTAATGTTTGCGGGCATTTGTGGGAATGGACTGTCTCAAATGCTTGCGTAAGGTTTCCTGTCCATTGAAGCGGAGAAGAGCCCCAAATTGCAGAACTAAGATAACATTAACCTGCACCCTAATTGCGTACACACACTGTCAATCACAATCTGAATAATTTTGAAGGATATTGCTAATCCATTGCTTTCGAAAAATTTTGTCTGCTCAACAACGTATATAACGCAATGAATGTTGTTGAACTGTCAAAATGACAGCCATTGCTACTGTGTTATGCAATTACAAAGCTGGTGATACACTCACGAAGGTTGTGAGTACTACACACCTAACCTTTCTCCAAAGACGACCATCACCAATAAGGTCACTATTATATAATATGCCCTTCTATGGCGTTTCCTCTTTCCCGGTGTTTCCACTCATACCAGCATCTGTTTAACCTTTTCCAAACTATGTTGGGGTCGGTTTCCAGTCTAACCGGACACAGTTGAATACCAGTATTTTACATGAAGCGACTGCCTATCTGACCTCCACATCCCAGTGACTGGGTAATACGATACTCCTTGGCAAGACTGGTTGTCAGACTTTCGGGCTTCTGACGACCCGTAACGACTGTCAAAGATCCACGAATGACAGCCGGGACCAACGGCTTAACGTGCTTTCCGAGGCATGGAGGGTTCTTGGTATGCATCTACGGACCAACCGCGGCAAGCGTAGCTTTACCTGATCGATCGACCCGTGCGGCTATTATTACTTAGCCACAAGCCCCTCATTGCTACTGTTAGTGTGTTACGCAACTACCCCGTTGACCCGGTGACCGATTTTTGTAGGAGAAAAATAGAACGCACTGATGGCAATAGTGCAACGCACACGTTCTACGAAAAGTCGGTCAGAAATAAAATCGGTGCATCCCAACCGATCCGATTATCGGTGAAAAATGAAATCGGCCGCATGTAATTGCTAAATAAGGACGTTGTGACGGACGTGAACGTTGAGTCGGTCACAAAATCGGTCATAAGAATAAGAGGAAAAGTCGGCCCGATTATCGGTGCTACAAAAAGTCTGACGTGGGCGGGCAGCCTCATGAAGGTGGCGAGTACTAGGCACCTGACCTTTCTGAAGAACATCACCAATAAGGTCACTATATGACCCTGGGTGCCCCCTTCCAGCGTTTCCACTCACAACTGCCTTTGTCACCTTTTGTTAGTCGCTGTTCATTCATCCTCTCACCATGACGGAACCATCTTAGCATTCCCATATATTTTAACGTACCTGTAAATTGAAAGAAAGGATAATCTCCCTGCTGTGTAGGTGTGTAAAAGATTTTTTTCATTTCAGGGAATACCCCCCTTGCGGGGGTCGTGCGGTCCATGGCCCTATACGGGGCCCCGGTGTGGGCGCGTTCACTGCGGCTGCGAGCCGCCCACTACCTGAACGCGCCCCAGAAGGTGGTAGCCGTAAGGCTAATCCGGGGCTACCGCACGATCTCGCGCGAGGCGGCAAGCCTCCTTGCCGGACTGCCGCCATGGGATCTGGAGGCGATAGTCCTCGCGCGCCTGCATGAGTGGCGCGCGGAGGCACTACGCCGGGGGGAAAGTCCGCTCCCGCGGCAAATTGCTGCGGAGCGGACGGACCTCCGGCTCGATCTCATGGCGACATGGAAAGAGCGACTGTCGCAACCCAGCGCAGGGCACGCCGCGATAGCGGCGATAAGACCCCTCTTTGAGGAGTGGCTAGAGAGGCGCCACGGCGCCCTCACCTACCGCCTGACGCAGGTCCTCACCGGACACGGAAGTTTCGGGAGGTTCCTGCACATGATCAGGCGGGAGGAAACGCCCGGGTGTCACCATTGCCAGGATCGCCCAGAGGACACGGTGGAGCACACGGTGGAGGTCTGCCCCGCTTGGGCGGAGCACCGCCGTGTCCTCGTGGAGGCGATCGGCAGCGGCGGCGGCCTCTCGCGCCCGGACCTGGTGCAAGCCATGGTCCGGAGCGAGAGGGAGTGGGAGGCAGTCGCCTCCTTCTGCGAAGCAGTCATGCTAGCGAAGGAGGTGGCGGGACGGATGAGGGAGAGAGCCTCCCGTCCAAGCCGCCGCGGGAGACGCCCCGGGCGTCGGGAGTCGAGAGACGACTACCGGCCACCGTAGGCGCGGGCCTGCGGGCGGAGAGCAATGGGTAGCTCACCGCCCGATCAGGACCAGGCCCGTGCCGGACGGCGCGTAAGTGTTCCACGCGCGCCTCAAAGAGATGTCAGCATAACGAGGGGCCCCTCAGGGCCGAAGCCTGCCGGGGCAGCGGGATTGTCCGAAAGGGTTACCGCTGCCCCGGAACATAAAGGGCGAAGGAAGGAACATGGGTGGGTTTTAGTCAGTAAGAGTCTGACACTCCCTTCCGCTCCACCCAGAGCGGGAGGAGTCATTTGATGATTTCCCATCCCAAAAAAAAAAAAAAAAAAAAAGGGAATACCCCTTTCCCTTTTCCTTTTTCTTATTATGGGTTTCTTAAAGGGCGATTATAGGATTATTCCAGGTGGGCAAATGGGTGTTTTTACTTGGGTGTGCAGCGATATGGGTGGTTACTTTTTATTGGTGTTCAAGGAGCTTGGGTTTAATTTTATAGTCCAAAGCCTGTTTCGCGGTGTCCAGATAGCAGGAAAGTTGAAAAGTGAAACAGTTTTTGTTCGAAATTTTCTATCAGATAGGTTAACTGGGACATATCTGAAGGTGGTGAATCAAGAATTGGTATATATACTAACATACCGACATAAACGCACCCCAAAAAAAAGTTATGTTGTATGATGTTATAGAGGTATGAGGAACAGGGTGTAAAGTTCACTCTTCCTCCATAGAAAAGGGAGGATCCTCCGACCAGACGGGTGCTGTGTCTGGCGGGCAATTGGCCAACGATTGATGTTGGGAAATTGTATCTATGCCAATTGCGCGGTAAACTCTGCTTGCGAGATGCAGGATTTGCGTGACGTCAGTATGACGCGTTGTTCGCATGTGGCGTTGTAGATACCGCTACAATGTTAATGAATTATTTTCTCCATAAGTTTGCCAACAAGCGGCACACGCAATGAAAAATGGTAACCGCTCTGGCTTAATAATTACCAAGAAGTTTTCCGATTTAACAACTTCCGAGCAACTTTAACAAAAAAGTTAAATGTCTCATGTGCCTGTAGTAAGCTTAGCATGAACACGCGGAGTAAACGTAACGTCAATTCGAACGATTTCAAACCAGCTAATGGCGCCGATTCCCTTGTTTACAAACTAAACTAAATTTAAGTTCAGTGCATCTTTTTCTTTCTATTTCATTAAGCAAAGAACAGAAGATAAATATTAGTTTAGTCCTGTCAAATTAAGGTACTCCATAGGCAATTTAGACGTGATTAAAAAATTGGCTACTAAAAATACGTCAATTTACGTCAGGCGCTGACTAATTTGACAGGCTTAAACTAATATTTATCTTCTGTCCTATTCTTAATGAGCTAGAAATAAAAAGATCGAACTTAAATTTAGTTTAGTTTGTGAACAAGGGAATCGGCGCCATTGACTGTTTTATAATAATTTATAATTAATGAATACTAATTTGTTTTGTTTTTTTATTTAAAAATTAAAAATACTCCATAGTTAATATTTTATTACTTACTTAAATGTTAAAGATTTTTTTATTTAGTTTTAAGACTTTAATTATATCTTTGGATACTAAGGCCCATTTGCACCATAAATTACTATTTGCGCTTAACGCTAAGTCGCTAACCGAATTTAAAACATCGTTCTGTCTCTCTCATCTGAAAATGGTCGACAGAAACACAAAGATGTTTGGAATAAGTTTAACGCTAAATTCATTTAGCGGTTTGTAGTGCAAACGAATCCTAGCCGACGTCACACGGACGTAAAAGTATCGCGGTGGGATTTTTTCACGTACTGGATAATCTACGCACTGCTTAGCGCCGAGAGTTGAAAATCCATCAGTGTGGTTTTTTGACACTCTCTGTTGGATTTTCAATGTTTGACTCAACCACTCAACCCCGAGAGTTGAAAATCCAGTGCGCGATAATATACCGCCGCCATATTTTTGCGTCCGTGCGTTTGTTCGCGTAGTGTGCTAGCTATAGCATACTTGAAGGAAAAAATCGTGACCAAGCCGCACTGGGCCCGCGTCGGTGTATTACGGCCCACTCCTCTCACAGAGAGGCGGCGTGTGTCCCAGCAGTGGGAACATTATAGGCTGATTATGTATTTATACCATGGTTGTACTTACCCATTTTATTTTTAATTAAAAAATCGTCCGAATTTACGTTACGTTGACGTCACACGTTCATATTATGCCTGTGGAAACAAATGCTTGCTGTAAAAGTAAGTAGGTATGGAAGAGTTCTTTTACAAGAAATACTAAAATAAAATCCAAAAATATTTCTTGCATTAATATATTCATACCCTGGAGCTTTTAGCGTTATCGTGAAAAAGGCTAATAAATTCGTTGAAGTAAAAATAAAATAACTTCTCATAAGGACTTACTAAAAGAGAAATATTTGAAGAGTAAAAGTTACATTAATTTGGTTAGACTGGAAGCCGACCCCAACGTGGTTGGGAAAAGGCTAGGCAGATTCATTCAAAAGTTAAATTCATTTTAGTTTATTTTTTTCTTTAACGAGTAAAAAAATCCTTTGCGTATTATATGGCTTTTAACATAGCTACAATAAAAGCAGTGGTGGCCTTATGGGAACGGAGTTGTGGTGGTCCGAACCCAGACAGGCGCTTTACTTTGTGTTTTCATCACCACTGCTCTAGAAACGGTGTAGGAAAACATCGTGCGGAAACCGGCATGTCATAGAACCAAAAATTCTAAGACATCTACCAACCCGCACTGCGCTCGCGTGGTGGATTACGGTCCACTCCCTCTCACAGAGAGGAGGCCTGTGTCCCAGCAGTGGGGACACAGGCCTCCAGCTCCTCTAGCTGATTATGCTTATGTTATGCTTACCTTATGTGGCTTTTAAGACACGTCGCAATACTTGCTGGTGCAAGGAAACCCCATAAACTCAAACAAACCATAAAATAAACCAATTACAGGCACTTTTGTATTGTCAAGGGGTCGGTCAGTCTGAAGGATGAAGCTAGTGGCCCATTCCAAAGCAAGGTTTCTTCGGAAAAGGCAAGAAATTCCATGGACAGTCAAGTGACATTAATTTTATTCGAAAACTAATCGCAAGAAGTGCCAACAACATTACAGTTCTTTATAGAAACCTAACCAAACGCCAAAACAAACAGTGATTCCAGAGGAGGTACCTAGCACATATAGTTATAACGTATCGCTATATTTGTATACACTTAACAGGATTGGGTTTGAAGTACCAATGGCACTAGATAGTGCCTAGCCTAAGTACCATTGTTTTGTGTTCAATTAATTTAAGGAGCTTTAGTTTGTGTATTTATAGGTTTAAAACGATTGAAGCTGGAAATGCGCACATAGTTTTCAAAGCCAAAAAGGCCTTTTTTTTTTGGTTTGGAAATCGTCAAATAACTTCTCCCGCTCTGGGCGGAGCGGGAGGGCGTGTCAGACTTTTACTGACTAAAACCCACCCGTGTTCCTTCAGTTGCCTGTGCCAGGGACCACGGTAACTCTTTCGAACAACCCGTGACCCTGGCAGCAGAAGAAGAGCTTAATGTCGATTAAAAGGAAAGAAAAAAAGTACACGTTTTATAATATTTAACTCTTGTCACTTCTGTGCGCTAGTGTTATTTTCTCTATACTTTATTGCATAAAATTCAAAATATGCCAATTGCCTTATACATATTTCTGGAGTTGTCGATTCACCCACAACTAAATTAACTTCGTGCGCGTCGATAGAAAAAATAATTGTAATTAAAAGTGCGATTCGCCCGTTTCGAGCGAGTAAGTTCGTGCAAATCGACTAATAAGCCTCAGAAAGCATGTTAAGCCGCTGGTCCCGGCTGTCATTCGTGGATCTTTGACAGTCGTTACGGGTCGTCAGAAGCCCGAAAGTCTGACAACCAGTCTTACCAAGCGGTAGCGAATCGTATTACCCGATAAGTGGGTTATAGAGATCAGATAGGCAGTCGCTCCATGTAAAACTACTGGTATTCAGCTGCATCCGGTTAGACTGGAAGCCGACCTCAACATAGTTAAGAAAAAGCTAGGCAGATGTTGAATAATAAGCCAGAAGAAGACACACAGTGGTATTTTTTTCTACCTTTAATAACAAGCACTACCCATTAGACACCATGCTTAGAATTATAATTTAGAAAATTATGGAGTCTATCAGAACCTCAATTCTGAAAATACCGATTTTAACCGTGAACAAGCAACATTTTTATATCCACATTATTAATAGTTACAAGCTCATCAATAGTTACTAATAGTTTCGGTATTAATAATAATGATGTAACACGTCAAACACAATGGTACCATGCTCCATTGTCGTTAAGGGGGAATAGCCAGGGTAGCCAGCGAAATTAATTTTTTCCTAATCCTATCGATTGATATTTCATGAAATAGGCCCTGATTCCCTTGTTCACAAACTAAACTAAATTTAAACTCTATGCATCTTTTCCTTTCTATTTCATTAAGAAAAGGACAGAAGATAAAATATTAGTTTATTCCTGTCAAATTAAGATACTCCATGGACAGTTTAGACGTGATTAAAAACATGGCTACTAAAAATACGTCAATTCACGTCAGGCGCTGACTAATTTGCAACCAACCAACACACATACGTGCAATCTCGATAACATTTGACATTTTTGTATTAATATGACACATTGTTACTGTAATTTAAGCGATTTGGCATTTTTTGTAGTTTAATCGATTTCACATTTTTCTGAATTAATATGACATTTTTACTGTAGTTCAGACGATTTGACATTAACTTGTATTTTGTATTATCATCATTTCTTAATTGTTACTTAAAATTATAATACGATTTTCATGCCCATGTGACGGTAGAACATGGCGCACTATTACAAAAATAAACATCTATATGTATACTAATTACCCATGTTTGCAAATAAATAAATGATTTGATGATTTGATTTGAAACCAGCCGCACTCTTCTGTAAAAATCTAACAATGAAAACTTAGGTGAAGTGAGCTTGAAGTGGAGTGTCAATAGTGGCAATCATTTTACTAAATCGATCTTGAAAAAGAAACAGATTGGCTGGTACTTAGGGTCTGAAGACAAACACGCAGCGAGCAAACGCATCAGTGCTCGTACCTTCTCTGTCTGAGAAGAAGTTTTTGTCCTTTTTGCCCGGTAGTGAATAATATAGGAATGATGACAAACTTTATTTTAAATTCAAAAAAATATTTGGTCGCAAATAGTTACTACAAAAAGTCTAAAAGCTTAAAAAATTGCCAAGCTATAAACGTTTTAAACTACTACACAAAGACGGCATTATCATAGAAGTGACGTCACGACTATGTAACTTCATACTAGTGCCATACATTGTCAGTACCGCGCGACAAGGACGGGAGTAATCCCAAACAAAAACTTTTAAAGCGTGTAGCTTCTCCTTTCCATTGATTTTATTGTTTTTCTTTAGATTACCTCGTTTAATTTCATTAACGTGAAACTACATTTATTTGTTCGAACATTTCTAATATTAGTCATCGTCCCTATCGCAATTTCAAATTGCATAGGATCAATTTTACAAGTACTTTTAGGTAAATAAATCACGAGCATTGCGCAAGATAAAAACACATTCATTAGGTGGTCTTAACCTGTCATTGTCTACCCTGGACAATCAACCCAGTTTCCACCATGCTGACTGGAATTTGTTTTACCACGGCATGACCATTTTGTCATTACACTTTCTTTTTTTTTTCCGGATGGGAAATCATCAAATGAGGGGTCATTTGATGATTTCCCACCCGCGACACGCAGCGCAGCTTCTTCAAAGTTGGTTTTTAAATGATAAAAACCGGCCCTGGTCTGATTCATTAATCAAATCAACTCTCTGGTAATGACTAAGCTTTGCGGGCATTCGTGGGAATGGACTGTCTCAAAAGCTTTTTTTTTTTTTTTTCGGATGGGTAATCATCAAATGACCCGTCTCGCTCTGGGTGGAGCGGAAGGGAGTGTCAGACTCTTACTGACTAAAACCCACCCATGTTCCTTCCTTTGCTCTTTATGTTCCGGGGTAGCGGTAACCCTTTCGGACAATCCCGCTGACCCGGCAGGCTTCGGCCCTAAGGGGCCCCTCAAATTTGTCATTACACTTTACGACGATACGAGAAGAACAGCAATAAGTCTATTTATTCAATTGGCGTTCTCGAAAAACGTCAAAAGGAAGAGTAAACTTTCTCAAACAGCACCCTTACTTAAGAATTTCCATTACGCCAAGTGTTAGAGAGAGACAGGACATAACGGCGTTGTTATGTTCTTGTCGTTAGAGTGAGACAGACTATAATGACGTTGTTATTACTTTGGGGATCGCAACAGTTGGTGTAAGTATATTTAATGGAGTATGTAGAGCCGTGTTGCTTGGAATTTGTGAGAGAAAATATTACATTGTGTTAGAGCTAAAATAAGGCTTTCAGGCGATGATTGGGATAATAATTCTGAGCTTCAAATACCAAGAATTGGGTTATATATTTTCTTATTTCGTATGGGTAGGTACATATTATAGAAAATAAGAAAACAGATGTAAGAAAAAAAACGTTAAAAGTGCGAGTCGGCCTCTCCCGCAACGGATTCCGTACTACCGTTCAATATTTAACACTGAATATATTTTTTTAACAGTAATTTTAAGATCGAGCAAAAAACGCCAACAAAACACGTTTTTTGTGTGGGGAGGGGACCCCCTTTCATTTTAAACTTTATTCTATTTTTATTATTTTTGGTTATAGTGGCCATAGTAGTAGACACTCTGTGAACATTTCAAGTCTACCTATTACCTACGGTTCAAAAGATACAGCCTTGTGACAAGGACATCTGTCCAGGGCTGTATATCTTTGTCCGACAGCGGAATCTGAGTAATGTCCCGTCCCGTTGGCATCCTTTGAGTACGGAACACTAAAACAAACCAGTTGTTGCCTGTTTCGAGTACTTCGTTCTTCAAGTCGCCGTTTGACTCGCTAAAGGATGAAGTAATGAAAAATCTCTTCTTAGTGCTCCTCTACTGTCTCTTAGTAACAAATCTAAAAATTTTCCTTTCTTCAGTGGTCGTCCTGTCATCTCCAGTCTCGGAATTGTTTTATACGTATAGAAAATGCTATGATTAATGTCCTCTCAATTTTTTATAAATGCATCTGAGGTACTGTGACTTCCCAACAGCCTTCCCAACTACGTTGGGGTCTGCTTCCAGTCTAACTGGATGCACCTGAATACCAGTATTTTACATGGAGTGACTGCCTATCTAACCTCTTCAATCCAGTGTCTACGTAACACGACACTCCTTGGTAAGACAGGTTGTCAGACATTCAGGCTTCTGACGACCCGTAACGATTGTCAAAGATCTACTAATGACAGCCGGGATCAATGGTTTGATGTGCTTTCAGAGCCACGAAGAGGTCTCGGTATGTAAAGATTTATTATTTATTTATTTATATACTTATACTTTATTGTACACCACAAAAATACATTTTAAAAAATTGGTCGAACACTAATAATATACAATCAGACATCGGCGCGCAATCTGTTTGCCGCTAGATTCAGCACACACTACTGAAAATTTCGTCAGATACAAAAAAAAAATACTGTTCCATACATTTTGACTGCGTAGGATCAACATCTATCGAGGCTCTCGTTAGGCGGTTGGATCAAGGGCCTGATTCAGAAGGCAGTACTCCTTGATACGGCTCGCATTGTGAGGAGGTTTCTGTCTCTGGAGCCCTAACCACCGGTAGCTTGGACCCTGCTCCCGACACCGGTGGATCCCTATTTTTTTATATTTCTAAATGTTATTTATTTATACTGATATTTAAAAATGTAATAAAATAAGATAACTAAATAAATAAACGACATAATAATAATAAATACTTTATTCCAAACCATTTTGTTAGTGACAATGTTCTTATAGACTAGTGTTAGTAATACTTAAAGCTACCCGCAACACCAAACATATAAAAAGAAAGTAAACTCAACAACAATCACTACTGCGCCATTCCATGACAAATGGCGCAGGAATGATAATGAATGTGATGTTTTTTGTCTGATAACCGACGAACAATTTCTACGCTAGAAACGTTTAGAATCATGTGCTGAATTCACGGTTACAGTGTGCACGTCGATGTCCCTGCCACCCTGTATAGTACAGATGCCTGCACATCAAGCTACCCGAAATTGTCAAATTTTCCCAATTAACCTTGGACCTAAGGCTTTAGCGATAAAGTTGAAAATCTATTAAAGTAATTTGACAGATAGTATTAGCTAGATATTTATTGCCTTACATACATATGGTCGCCAGACATGGTCACTGAGGAAAGAAGACGAAGAAATGGACGGCCACCAGTCGGTTTGCATTTAAGCGGAAATTGCAGAGTTATTTTCAAAACAAATAGCGTTTACCTAGTTTTAAGAGTTTTTTTTTATCATTGTCTCAACC
The DNA here is from genome assembly GCA_911387795.2 of Apamea monoglypha. NCBI lineage: Eukaryota > Metazoa > Arthropoda > Insecta > Lepidoptera > Noctuidae > Apamea > Apamea monoglypha. Next base: position 5,443,774 of record OU426942.1, on the reverse strand, counting down.
AAAGCACCTGCCATCCAATCTCTTCACCACCCTTGGTTGACTGGTAGAGAATGCCTAAGGCATTAAGTCCGCCTTTGTACCTTTTTGTGCGAAAAGATTAAATAAATAAATAAATAAGAAAAAACTGCTATCTGCCAACGTAAAATGAAGAGAAGCATGCTTGGTCTTAAACTATCAGATAAGGTTAAAAACTCCGACATCAGAAAGGAAACTAACTAATACTTAATAGATGTAAGGAAAAGAACACGATTACTCAAATGACATTGGGCAGGACACATATGTAGAACGAACAATGACAAATGGACAAAACGCTTAACGGAATGGATACCAAGAGACAGGAAAAGGGAAAAGGTCTCCAAATAAAAGGTGGAGAGAAATTTTTAAAGAAAGATGGGGACCCTTATGGATGCGAAAGGCGCGGGAAAGAGTTGTGTGGAAAGGTTTAGGAGAGGCCTAGGCCGCTGAGGCGACTGATATTAATAAGTAACTAGAAGTACCTATTAGATTATAAACCTGATTAATTTTATGTTAAACTCGAATAAAGGCTCTTTTTATTTTTTTTTATTTTTTTATTTTATTAGGTAGACAGGCGTTTCTACCTAAATAACATTATCCCAGACCCTTTATTTCGACCTACACACGACCATAAATAAGGAATAAATAATGTAAACCGCAATTTGTAACAGTTCCCGAAGATAAATCTCTAGGTTTGACACAGTAGCATGAACTCCGTATTATATTATAAAAACTTTTACTAATAACACGGCACATTTGCCCAATGATATAGGTACAGCCACGAGCACTAAAATGTCAACTTTGTATGGCGATTTTTGCGTGAATTAATGAAAACAACAATGAAATACGACATTGCAAAAACCTATGGGTTCGAAAATACAATGTTCTTAGCAACATAAAATTTCATTAAAAAATAAAAGAGTAAATCGCTTTTGAATAAAGCCAAGTGTATATGTTACAGTTAAAACCAGTTTTTAGATAGAACGCGTTTTCCCTAGTTAGAACTAGTTTTTACTAAATGCCTTTGTTAAAACTAGAATTAACTAATACTTGAAATGGAATATCAGTTAAAACTAGTTCTTACTAGACAACACGCGTTTTTCCGAAGTGAGTCAGTTAAAACTGTTCTCAAAATTGATCGTACCTTATTCTCATTGATCGCGAGGCATCGCCTGATTCGACAAGTTTCGACAAGTGCGGGAGAATCCCTTTCCGAGCGCCATCCACGCGCTGTGCGCTCGTTCATTCCCGGCGATTCGCTTCTGGCACATCGCCGGCCGCTGCCGCGGCACGCTCGCTTCGCTCGCTCGGCTCGTGCGTTGTTTGTCATACTCTAACCTAACCTAACCTAACTGTTTCCTTTTCCAAAAGCGATTCGCTTCTGGCACATCGCCGGCCGCTGCCGCGGCACATTTCTAGTTTTAACAAAGGCATTTAGAAATAACTAGTTCTAACTAGGGAAAACGCGTTCTATCTAAAAACGGGTTTTAACTGTAACATATGCATACTTATGATCGTGACTGTACTACCTAGAGGCATTGAATGTAACTTTTATTAATTATCTTCTTTGTAAAAGATAATTTGAATAACCACCTGAAGCTTTACGAAAGTTAAAAGATAATTGAAAAAAGTATTGGTAATTATTAATTACTGTTTCTTTGATACTTCCTACTAATATTATAAACGTGAAAGTTTGTATGGATGGATGGATGAATAGATGTTTGTTACTCTTTCACGCAAAAACTACTAAACGGATTTGAATGAAATTTGGCACAGAGATGGCTTATTACCAGAATTAGCATATAGCATACTTTTTATCCCGGTATTCCCACGGGATCGAAACTTATGCGGGTGAAACCGCGGGGCGCAGCTAGTTCATTTATAAGGTCTTTGAGTCGTTACGGGTGGTCAGAAGCCTTGAGCCTGACAACCAGTCTTACCATGGGATATTATCTTAATCAGCCTATAATGTTCCCACTGGTGGGACACAGGCCTCCTCTCTTCGAGAGGGAGTGGTCTGTAATCCACCACGCGGGCCCAGTGCGGATTGGTAGATCTTACATGTCTTCGAAGTTTTGGTTCTAGGACATGCCAGTTTCCTCACCTCACCGGGATATCGTCTTACCATTGGATATCATTTCCCATGTAACTAGGTTGTAAAAGTCAGATAGGCAGTCGCTACATGTAAAATACTGGTATTCAACATTCAATTAGACTGGAAGCCGACAGCAACATTCAACTGTTTTTATTGCGACTCGTACAGGAAGATCGCAAACTAAATTAAGTAAAAAAAATAAAAAAAAAACTGAATTGTATAAAGAAATAAAAAAAGTAACAAAAGAAAAATGAAACAAAAGTCCTATACGAGGCCAAAAGGCTCCTAACGTAGCATGATGCTGCGACATTTAAAAAAATAATGTCACAGCGCTGGTATTCTGATAGGGCCCGATGTAATGTCACGGGCAGTTACAGAAATACATAATAAAATAGATAATTATATGTATGTAGTGTAGCGGTATCTACAACGCTACATACGAGCGACGTGTCATACTGACATCAGGCTAATCCTGCATCTCGCAAGCAGAGTTTACTGCGCAATTAGCATATATACAAACTTCCAAATATCAATCGTTGGGCAGTTGCCCGCCAGACACAACCCCCGTCTGGTTGGAGGATCCTCGCTTTTCTATGTATGAGTGGACTTTACACCCTCTTCCTCATGCCACTATAATATGTAGTATCTAATAATTATTAGCAAATAAAATAAAATATTAATTTTTAATCCACGTCAGACGTCACCTCATTACTTATATAGACAAGTAATGAGGTTACGCCTGACGTGGATCAAAAAATTATATTTTATTTTTAATTTAATGACACTGTCATTATTAGTTGAGATAAAGCTAGGCAGATTATGATGCAGACGAGATCGGTAGATTATCTATTCCGTCTAATGATCTGTATCCCAATAAAGTAGCAATTTGAAATAAGCTTTCATCATTTTATTGCCCTTACCCCAATTTATTTGGTGTCGGCGCAACATGTCTTTTTCCTCCATACTTCTGTTGCGCGCCACAATTAATGCCAACCACTAGCGCCATCTAGTATCGAGTAGCAGAACTAATAGAGTGAAGATCTTTCCAGAAATGTCAATGTTAGAACTTTCTAGAACTAACGACATCTGGTCAATCGGGGCCAGTATGTACTCGAACATTCTAGATGTTTCTACAATAGAAGGTTCTAGAACTATCTGCGGCATTATATAAGACGCGATCTCTCGACGACAAGACAGAGTTGGATAAGCGACAACAAGTGAATAAATCGAAAGCGATCTTCAAGTGCGACTTAAGTGCAATTGTGTTGTATAATTAGTGTGTTTGAGTTGTTATTAATGTTGTTTAATTAAAGTGTAATTTTTGGTAATTTATATCGGCAGTTTTAATTGTCACGAACCCCGAAGCTCGTAACACTTCTCTATTAGTCGTCATCTCGGTAGTCACTCCCTTTCTAGCCATATCATTTCACACCTTAGGTATCTCAGCACTGCGCACCGCTAATTACTATATCGTTTTGACATGCGTGCGTTACTAGGCAATAGGTAGTCTCTCTTTGACCGCATGTAGGCGACATGTGCGCCTCCAAACCATATCCCTCGATATCCGTGCTTCACACAGTCCATCCATCGCCTCTTTGGTATTCCCCCTAGTCTTATACCCATCCAGATTTGAAGCTAAATATTCCTCACGACATTTTATTTAAAATAAGCTTTAACACGTGAAATAAATCCTCTGAAAATTCTGCTATATTATCCATTTCATTGTTACATTATAAAAGATCGCGGCCCGTACCCTATTGTTACATTTAAAATAAGGGTCCATAGGTTCGAGTCCGGTCTCCGGAAGACGTTTCAGCTCAACGCGCTACTACGCATAACTGTGAGGTTTTCATATTTTATACTGGTTAACGTGACCTTCGTCTAAAAGGTAAGGATGAGGGTAGTTTTGTGTGGGACCACATATTGCTAGTTATTTCATGAAATACAGCCGCTTTTTATCGTCCTACAATGGCCGTTCCTATAATGTATCCGATCTAAGGTAATTTATATTTTCATGAATATGACATGGGTACCGGCGAAGAAAAAAATTAATGTCAGGGAATTACCTCATTATTCATAAACGTTGCTTAAAGTTAAGTAGTGATTATATATTTTAGATTCCCGACCGATTTCGGTCACAGTGGCCAATCCCAATGGAGATTAGCCAGGTTATAGCCAGGCCAGGGCCAGGGCTAGGTTCCAGGGTAGGGTTATAGTGCAGAAATGTGTGCGCCAACACATGGGCACTCTCTCTTCCTTTACTCTCGTAGTCCAATGGGACGGCAATCCGACACGACCGGGGAGAGATCAGGCGCAGGACCAACGGCTTTACGTGCTTTCCGAGGCACGGGGGTTATAAAACTGCCAACTTCCAAACTCCGGACTGTTACTAAGAAATTCCAAATGGAAAACCCAAAGACACTTTGTTCGACCTGCAAATCGAACCCAGGAGCTCACGCTCAGCAGTCGTGCTTGCAACCACGTGAACAACGAGGCAGTTGGTCAAGTTGGCAAGTAGTGATGAGCGACTGTTTAATTATACATTTTTGATGTTTAAACGTCACATAACTTGAATTATCATCACAATTCTCCTACCCTTATCCCAATGAATGAAATGAAAAAAAAATGTTTATTTCATCAACTCATGTAAATAAAATTATTAAGTTTGGAGTCACCTTTAAGCAAAGATTTGCTTGTATTAGGTGGTTCCGCTCCTCCAGTTTACATTAACTGTACATATGTGAGAGAAAATATACAATTGACTTTAGAATGCATGCTAAAAGTAAAAGCAAAAGAATTATGAAATATAACAATACATGTAAAAAAAAATATATAAATAAGGAATGCGCACTGGGTTTTGTATATGTGTGAGGTGGGGGTGGTGTGATGTAGGGGTGTATGTGTTGGTGGGGGGGGGGGGGGGGGGGGATAACAAACCTACCTAACCTTATAAATAAACCTATTAATTGTTAAGTTCTCTTCAAAATGGTTGAGCTGAATGGTGCTGATCCATACGTCATGCTCGTGAACGGGCGCCCTCAGTAGGGACTGGTCATTTCTTAGCTGCCGCGGCTTATTTGAATTTCTGAATTATTTTTATCTTTTTTATAACGGACGCTTATAACATACACGTCTTTTTACATCGTTTTCACATGCATAATTTCAAAATGAATGATGTAACCAATATTTTGTAAGAATTTTATGATTTAAAAGAGCGTCCGTGGAGTTTCTTCCCCGGTCTTCTCCGTAGGTACCTAATACGCTTTGGAATGGACAACTAGCTTCATCTTTCTGACTGACCGATCCCTTGACAATTCAAAGGTGCCTATAATTGGTTTATTTGAAATAAATTCTTTGAGTTTGATTAATTGACTACCAACTAACTAAAAATTGTTTTATTATTTTATTTATTCGAGTAAAAATGTTTTTTTCAAAACCAATATTTGTAGCTTTTGTTGTATGTATTCATAAAACAAGATTATCGTGTTCCCAACTTAATCAAAGAAACTTATAGCTTAGTTAGATTAATGTCTGTCTTCAAAGTTTAGGTATTTATTACGTGTATCTAAATAATGTTAATATTTCAGATTCACTGAATTTCCCGCTACACTCTATCACCCTTTGGCAAACTTTGAATTTGATATTTTAGCGAGACTGTCAAACCAAGAGCCTAGTAACCCAGTTGTTTTAGCCAATCAGAAGTTACTTCTATTATCATTTCAAAATTCGAACGGTGTCTCGTTGTGAATCCGCGATGATTTACTTGAAAAACAAATGAGTTCGCTTTCGAATTGTGTGCGCTCACTTGAGTGAGGTTGACTTTACGGTGTAGCAATTTTTCAATTTTCAAATAGCCTTTGTTAGCAATCTTAAGACTAGTTTTACAACTTATTTAAATTAATGGTTTAGAGCTGCCAGAGCTGCCAAGGACCAATCTTTATGAAAGGAGTCCGGCTCATTCCGCCATCTCCGTCTGGGCCTGCCGCGATGTCGTTTGCCATTTAGCGGGACCCACTGGGTCGTAAGTTTGGCCCACTGATCGTCTGACATGCGGCAGATGTGTCATCTGGGCAGAGAGAGGTAGAGGTAGGGAGGCCTTTGTCCAGTAGTGGGACATCAAGGGTAAAAAAGAAAAGGTTTAGACGTCTAATTTTGAAATCATCTTCCCATCTTTGAAAAGGTCTTCCTATTTTCCTGTTTCCTTCTCTGGGATACCATTCTGTGGCTTCTCTGACCCATTTTCCGTTTTTACACTTTCATTTTAGTTTTTTAATTGTGTAAGCCACGTCTGTTATGTATGTTTTTCTTCTTATAAGAACGAAGTAAAATAAACGTAGCAGACTTTCTTTTATCTTTTTTTGGGGAGCTTGCGCTAGGAGTAAACTTGAAGAAGCCTGTGAAAATTTTCAAATTTTTCGTCATGGATGTCGTTTTCATGGTTTTTGAGGGTGCTGATGGCCGATAGTGAGGTCAAAATGAAAATCCAAGATGGCGGCTGCGAAAATGATCAAATTTTTCGTATTTTTTTTTTCGCAGCCTTAATCTTGAATTTTCATTTTGAACATCGTTCTGCCGAGGTTCCCCTGACACCACACATTTTTTTTTCTTTATATTTAGCATGCTCCTTTCTATCTTGTGTTGACATGTTTCCATTTTTTTTTTTTGCAGAATTTTTATACTGGGTGGATATTTTGAGAAATACCTTCAAGTTGTGTCAAAAAAATTCCAACTTTAAACTCGTGTTTTCAAACAGCCAATCTCCATTATGAACCACATTCACGATATTTTTTTTTTACGTAAATCCAATTCTTTGTATCTCTTATTTAGTTTTATCCTACCAATATTATAAGCGCGTAAGTTTGTATGGATGGATGGATGTTTGTTACTCTTTCACGCTAAAACGACTGAACGGATTTGAATGAAATTTGGCACACAGATAGTTTATAACCAGGATTAACGCATAGGATACTTTTTATTCCGATATTCCCACGAGATCGAAACTTATGCGGGTGAAACCGCGGGGCGCAGCTAGTAACTCAAGGCATCTTTCTAATTTGTACTTTAACCGAAACCTGCCCTATATACACATATGTACAATTGCTTCTTAATACCATTGACACGCCACCCAAACACAATTAGTCTTCTTCCAAAGTCATTTCAAGTTGTAGTCGCAAAAGGGCTTAAGTTTCACAATTTTGGCCCAGAAACTCCGATTTGGTAGGGACAAAGGGACGTCTTAATTTATTATTGCTGTTCATGCTCCTTAGCACATAATAGGTAGGTACAGAAGGTCGGCTCTATAAACCGCGACGACGCGTACGTAAGGCGATCAGTTTTCGCAGGATAAAAATCTGACCGTAAAATGTTTCATACTATTTTTTTCTATTTCATCATCATCTGCCTAGCCTTTTCCCAACTATGTTGAGGTCGGCGGTCTATCTGACCTCCACAACCCAGTTACTGGGTAATAAGATACCCCTTGGTAAGACTGGTTGTCAGACACGTAACAACTGTCAAAGGTCCACGAATGACAGCCGGGACCAGGCTGTTTAACATGTTTTCCGAGACACGGAGGGTTCTTCATATGTAACGAAGCCGACCTTCTGTAGCTAATTATTTATGCCCCACACTAGGAATTTGTCCTGTATCGTGGGTGCGTTTACAAACATTTAAACTCACATACACAAACAGCCAGACCGGAACAACTACTTGTAGGTCATACAAATATTTGTTCCGTGCGGAAATCGAACCCGCGATACGCAGCGCAGCAGTCAATCGCTTAACCTTATGTATAAGTATTTATTCTTGTATTTTATCGTAATTTCCTAGCTATTTATCCCGTATGTTGCACCTGCTATGTTTTGTCTCTGCATCGCCCTAAGGTTGACCGGCAGAAAATGCCTCAGGCATTAAGTCTAGTAAAGTAAAGTTTTAATAAATAAATGAAAGTAAATGAAATTCAATAGTATTCTGAATAATCAGAAGTCTTTGATCGCATTTGGGGGCTGTTCATTTATTACATAACACGATTTTGATCACTTTCTGCCCCTACGTAAGAAAAAATAAGACTGGGATGATCCCCCTCCGCCCCTTTCAATCTTACGCAAGATCAGTATCTTACAGAATTCTTTCTTTCTTTCTTTAAAAAAAATTAAATTGCAAAGAAAAAGTAGCAAAAAAATTAAAATTAATAATTTTTGCTTACTTTTGTGATCTTTACGTAAGTACAATCTAGACCCCTCCCACCCCCACGTAACAAAAAATAAAACTTATTCGGACCCCCTCCCCCTCAAATCGTCTTACGTAATAAATGAACAGTCCCTAAAGGAATGAACAATACTGAAAACGACGTTCCGCAGAGTAGGTATGTGAGGCGCGAGCGCAAATCAATCAACTCACTGCATTGCGAGGATGGTCACAACACAATGATCACCAATATCATAATCACAACCATGGACATCTAATAAACAAGAACGCTGGACTAAATATTATACTATACGAATTGACAGTTGTTTTTTGTGCCGATTCAAACGCCCGCTCGAGCGTCTCAGGAACTAAAGTCGTCACATTGTTGCAAATGGTCGTCGTGTTGTTTTGGTAAGTCTCTGATGATTTAGGCCTAAATCGTGGAATAAGACTCTTTTGTGTGTTTTGTGTTTATTAGGCTAGAGTATGCGCATTTTGTAAAACTCGTTATCAAAAATATTAGTTCCACGGACGCTCACGAAGCTATCAGCGCCAAAATGGCGAAAATCAAATGTCTTCGTTTTGTCATCTATAGTATGATGTCCAGCGTACTTGTATAATTTTGGTCAGTGATCATCAATTCTTTCATCAATATTGTCTATTTTACTTTTGGCGGGCCGCCTCCTCAGGGTTACGTCAAGTTGACAGCTGTCAAATACCATCTAATATCAACTCTGTGAGTGTAAAATTTCTGCGTCGTAATAGCATCGTCATTTAATTTCAATGTGGACAATACCATCAATAATAATAATCAGACGATTACGTCATGACATTGAATAAATTGTTTCTACAATTGGAAATGAAAGATATTTTGTATAGGTACCTACTCACATTCAAATTAACTATGTCCTTTACCTCTGCCTAGCCTTTTCCCAACTATGTTGGGGTCGGCTTCTAATCTAACCGGTTCCAGTTGAGTATCAGTATTTTACATGGAGCGACTGCCTATCTGACCGCCACACAACCCAGTTACTGGGTAATACGAAACCCCTTGCTAAGACTGTTGTCAGAATTTCGGGCTTCTGACGGCCCGTAACGACTGTCAAAGATTCACGATTGACAGCTGGGACCAACGACTTAACGTGCTTTCCGAGGCACGGAGGGGTCTTGAATGTAAAGATGGTAGATGGCAAACGCGGCAAGCGTAGCTGCTGATCGATCGAATTAAAATTATCTATTAACTATAACATTTTCTACGGATATCTGTGAAACTCACGGAAAGGAGGCTAATTCTCTTAATAAAATTAAAATTATTGGCAGGAAAGCTTTGCCCAGTAGTGGGATGACTCAAAAGTCAAAGCAATTATTTCAATTAAACCATTTACAGGCACTTCTTTATTGTCACAGGAGTCGGTCATTCAGAAAGATGAAGATAGTTGCCCGTTCCATAGCGTGGTAGGTTCCTATGGAGAAAAACGGGCAAAAAACTCCATGGACACTCTTTTAAATGATAATAATACAAAATATTAGTTCAGTCAATCAACTCAGCCTTTTGCAGTCCACTGCTGGACATAGGCTTCTCCCAGGCTGCGCCACAACACCCTGTCCTCCGCCTTCCGCATCCAGTCTGTCCCAGCCACCTTCTGTAGGTCATCCGTCCATACACATAGCTGAGGGGCGTACCACACGCCCACGCGCATCCGCGGTCTCCACTCCACAAAATATTAGTTAAGTAAGTCTTTAAGTACCAATATAAGATTAATCAACAATGGTCGATAAATAGTAAGTACATACAAAAAAGTATCGGATTCCAGAAACAGAAAAAAAAAACAAATGAGCAAAATCGTTCCAAAACAAAATGGCCGCCCTTCTTACGTCATTCATTAGAAGTCACAACGAAGCGTCAACATTTATCGAACCATTTCACCGAGTCTTTCAATAGTCTATTCGATTGGAAATCACAGGAATTGTTCAGTGACTTTCGTTCAGTTCCTACAAAGCATTGAACGAGAGATTTGAGTTTGGAAACTAGTTTCCATGATTTTATTGCACTATTGAGCGTTCGAAAACCGTTTGAGCACTTTCGAATTTTCAATTGCTTCGCTGCCGGCTCGAATGTAAAAAGTTTAATTTTGTTGACTGGTGTAACTGTGTTGGGTGTTGGAGCCCTGTTTTAGGATTCATGATTAAGGAGTTCGTTGTTGTGTTTGGGAGTCAGGCTACTCCGTGTCTGTCCCAGGTATTAGCATACACAATAATCGACTATTTAACTAATATTATTTGTGGGTTGCAACATTGTCATTTTGAACATTTGATGCTATTGAGTTGTGGCAACCCATTGGGTTCAAAACCAAGCAGGCGCTTAACTTAGTGTAAATAATTTTATCACCACACCAGGAAAACGTCGTGAGAAAACCGGCATGTCTTGGAACCGAATTTGGAAGGCATGTGACATCTACCAACTTGCTCGGCCCTATACAGGTATGCGGAACAGGGTGTAAAGTTCACTCATCCTCCATAGAAAAGGGAGTATCCTCCGACCAGACGGGTGTCATGTCTGGCGGGTAAATGCCCGATGATTTTATGTGGGGCCGTTGTATACAATGCTAGTTGCGCGGTAAATTCTGCTTACGAGATGCAGGATTTTGTGTGACGTCAGTATGATGCGTAGTTCGCGTGTGGCGTTTGTTGATACCGCTACAACCCCATCCCTCTCAAAGAGAAGAGGTCTGTATCTTGGGCAGCGGGAACGTTGTAGGCTGATTGTGTGACTTTGAAATAGAGTTGGTTTTAAAATATTTCCCAGCATAAATATTTAAGGAAGGGGGGACATTTAGGTGGCTGCTTTTCGGAAACTTTAACTATCAGCCTGATTGTTGAATTTTAACGAAATCCGCTTTTTGAACAAATTCACCCCCGCAAATGAGGAAATTAACATATTTTGTTTAGGAAAAATAATGTATTCATTCATTTTCATTGCTTTGAATATTCGCTTGTTTCTTAACTTTAGCTATTATCTTGCAAAGTTTTTAAATTTTCACAAAGCTTTTAAACGTTAGATTCGCTCGACCGCGTCTAAAGATTCGTGAGATTACGTGTCTGTTTCGATGACATTTGAATAGTGTTGTCTCGCTCACTCGTACTGAAAATTTTGTCTATCGTTCCATGTGGGATGTGAGCTCACTTCTGAGTATGGACACCTTTTTGCGTGACCGTACTGTGAGGGCAAATCTAACGATTTAAACCTTTGAGTTCTTATTACACTGTGAAGCTGCCTTGGGTGGCAGATGTTGACTAAAACAATTCAAACTAGGCTGAAAATCACGACTTTTCGAACGTCAAAATTACATAAGACAGTCCCCCAAAACGCCCGCCCTTCACCACTTCCTAGTGCCGTCGCTGGGAAAAAAAAGTGGCGCAACAAATTCCCTTATCGACGACCAAATGTGAAAAGATGAGTCCAAATACCTACCTAAAAGCCATCATTAAAAAAAATCTTTAAACCGTACCGCTCGACGTATATAGAAGTCGAATTCGAGACATTGTAGCTTTTATATAAGTATTTAAGCCAATCTGCTAAATACTATATTATTCTATAGCGTAACAATTCTCACGACATAAACCACCCTTGATAAGGCACTAGACACTTACGGAGCGATGGTATCAACAAATCAACACAAACTTTATGGTATTAAATTAAGTTTAATTTTGTTAAATATTAAAACGAAAAAAGGATCCCACGGCTAGTTTGTAATAATAATCAGCCTAAAATGTTCCCACTGCTGGGACACAGGCCTCCCCTCTGTGAGAGGGAGCGGGCCGTAATCCACCACGCGGGCCCAGAGCGGGTTGGTAGATGAACATCTACCAACCCGATCTGGGCCCGCTGTCTGGAAGTAATAATAGTCGAACGGTTTGATTGATCAGGTTAAGCTACGCTTGCCGCAGTTGGTCCGTGGATGGGTGACCATCTTCACATACCAAGACCCCTCCGTGCCTCGGAAAGCACGTTAAACCGTTGGTTTCATTCGTGGATCTTTGACAGTCGTTACGGGTCGTCAGTAGCCCGAAAGTCTGGCAACCAGTCTTATCAAGGGGTATCGTATTACCCGGTAACTGGGTTGTGGAGGTCAGATAGGCAGTCGCTCCATGTAAAATTCTGGTATTCAGCTGCATCTGGTTAGACTGGAAGCCGACCCCAACATAGCTGGGAAAAGGCCAGGCAGATGAAGAATGGAATTGGAACAGAATTGGACCTGCTGCCGGGTACCTACAGCGCCTAGTCAACAAGCTACTAATTCGATATAGAGCAACTGTTCTAAACTCCTCCAGACCATACTTCGGCCACGGCAGCAGCCAATCTCAACGGAGACTAGCCTTCGGCGCGGGAGATATTATAGTGCACAAGGTTGTACGCAGATACAGGTGCACTCCCTCTTTCCTCACTCTAATAGTTCAATGGGACGGCAATCCGACACGACCCGAGAGAGATCAGGCGCAGGACCAACGGCTTAACGTGCTTTCCGAGGCAGGGGGATCACACCGCCAACTTCCAAACTCCGGGCTGTTACTAAGAAATTCCTAATGGAAAAACTCAATAACACGTTGCCCGACCCAGGATCGAAAGCAGTCGCGCTTGCGACCACGAGACCAACCGACAACCAAACGTCTGTTTTACCTTGTGTACAATGATACAAGACACACAGCTCTAGCTTGTAGGAATTTTGACTTTATTACGTAGAATTAATCAAGCTTTTAACCGAACAAAGCGTTATAATATCAGTTACCAAACTGATGAAAGTGTAAAACAACCCATTTCAGGTTAAATTCTTACGCAATAGCATAGAATATCATACTCTTTAATAGGTACACTATATAAATTACAGACATAAATATAGAAATTTTACAAAGGGTGATACAATGGGCGGTCTTATGCAATCTTTTGAAGACAATCTTTGGATGGATTAAAAAGGGGAAGGAGAGACAAATACCGTAGGTAGTCTGTGGAGTACCATTTACATGAGAGTTCAACTGCCACTATCATTTGCCTTGCCTTTTCCCAACTATGTTGGGGTCGGCTTCCAGTCTAACCAGATGTAGCTGAATACCAGTACTTTACATGGAGAGACTGCCTATCTGACCTCCACAATCTAGTTACTGGGTACACGATACCCCTTGGCAAGACTGGTCGTCAGACTTCTGGGCTTCTAGCTACCCGTAACGACAAATGACAGCCGGAACCAACGTACGAGCTTAACGTACTTTCCGAGGCACGGAGTGGTCTCGATATGTAATGGATGGTCAACAAACCATACCTACCTATCTATAAAAACCTAGTAACTTACCTACTAATCATATTTTCAGTCAATACCTGTGTATCTACCAAAAACCTACCCTTAATTTACCAAGCAACCCAACACCTAGGTAACGAAATAATAATGAAAATCGATCATAGCCGTTAGGCTAAACTTCATTATAGCCGATATCGGCTACAGCGGCTTCACATAACCGTATTATTTTATAGCCGATGACGGGGCTTAATCTATCGGAGTATTAGAGAAGCAACCGCATCGAAGGGTTATGGGTTCAAATCTACTGGTTGCATTACCGCAAATAACAGAAAAGTATCAAGTTGTAATATCGTTTTTTAACCGACAATAAAAGGACGAGGTTCTCAAGTCGACGCGTATATTCCGATTCAGACGATTATTTTTAAGAGACAAGAGGGGCTTGTGGCTAAATAATAACAGCCGCAAGGGTCAATGCCTTGCCGCGGTTGGTCCGTGGGTGTGGTGACCGTATTTACATACCAAGACCCCTCCGTGTCTAGGAAAGCACTTTAAACCCGGACCCGGCTGTCAATCTTTGACAGTCGTGACAGGTCGTTAGAAGCCCATAAGTCTGACAACCAGTCGTACCAAAGGGTATCGTATTACCCGGTAACTGGGTTGTGGAGGTCAGATAGGCAGTCGCTCCATGTAAAATTCTGGTATTCAGCTGCATCTGGTTAGACTGGAAGCCGACCCCAACATAGTTGGGAAAAGGTAAGGTAAGTAATTCCAAGACCTAAAAATGGCTACTTCAGTATTTACAAACTTTCCATTTAATATAAAAAATAATTGAATCAGCCAAACCTAGCCTAGTCCTAAAATAAGTTTCTAAAAAGCTACACTTCGTAAACCAATTTCCAGATATTTCTATGTCAACTGTAGAACTAAAATAAAGGAATTAATTCAGAGTGTTTGCCAAGAAAATTGAAAAGACATGTACCGAGAAATTAAGAACCCTTTGTGAATTTACAAAATGAAGTTCTTGAAAGTAACTGAACTTATAAGTCAATTCAATTTAATTTACACAAAATATAATTAAATTACATTAAAGTTTCGCCGATACTTAATCATTTATCTCTCAAATCACTTGTCACAATTAATCCTAGCCCGTTTGCTGCTTCAACTGTTAGATTAGGCTGCTTGTCTATTGGAGCGGAGATGAGCGGACTGACGCGGAGCTAGGAAAATAATAAGGGGTTGCGCTGAGGTAGCTGTTATCTTTCACATTTTAATGAAATTCGGGACACAGATAGACCATGAGCAGTGGTGGCCACCACCACAGTGGTATCGGCAGCAACTTACGAGTAGGTTCAAACCCAGACGGTGTAAAATATTTCATCACCACGGTTCTCAAAACGGTGAAGGAAAACATCGTGAGGAAACCGGCATGGCTTACGACCAAAAGTTCGAAGACATACCACCCCGCCTGGGCCCGCGTAGTGGGTAGTGGCCCACTCCCTCTCGCTGAGAGGCGGCCTGGGTAAAGACCATGACCTGGGTTTGGATACTTTTTATTCCGGTGGTACGGGTACGGGTTTTGTAGGTTAATTTCCGACCACCAAGCGCCCGCGGGCTAGTGTAGAAAAAAAAAAATCATCTCTGTTGTAGCCATGTCCACTGAAGCAGCAGCTGAGATAAGAATTATTTTGTAGATTACAAGTACGGGGTAATTGCATACACACTAACAGTAGCAATGGCTTTAATTTTGACAGTTCAACAACATCCATTGCGTTATTTACGTTGTTGAGCAGACAGATGTTTCGAACATATGACGCAATGGATTAGCAATATCCTTCAAAATGATTGACAGTGTGTTACGCAATTAGAGTGCAGGTTAATGTTATCTTAGTTCTGTAGTTCTCCGCTCTTATCCGATTCAATGGACAGGAAGCCTTACGCAAGCATTTTAGACAGTCTATTTCAACCATTCGTCCATTTCCACGAATGGCCCGTAAAAAGCTTAGTCATTAATTACTAGAGAGTTAATTTGATTAATGGACCGGACTTAGAGAGCCTTCATTTAGATCATGCCGACCGGAATGGACTGTCGATTTGACGGGGAGAGGAAAAAACCGGTAAATTATACCCGATTAGAGAAATAGAGGGTTTGGAATGTGACAGTTTGTTTTTCACATTTCAGATACGGTGGGTGGACTGTGGACGGGCTCATGGCTAAATAATCATAGTCGTATGGGTCGATCGAAGGTCAACCTACGCTTGCCGCGCTTGGTTCGTGGTTGGGTGACCATCCTTTACATATCGAGACTTCTCCGTGTCTCGGAAAGCACGTTAAACCGTTGCGCCCCGCTATCATTACCCAGTAGCTGGGTTGTGGAGGTCAGAGAGGCAGTCGCTCCATGTAAAATACTGGTATTCAGCTGCATCCAGTTAGACTACCTACCTAGTTGAGGTTTTAAACGATGGATGGTCTGTGTGAAAGAATATAAATATGACTAGAAAGAGAAATATTATAGAGAGGACATGTTGCGCCGACCCAGAATAAATTCGGATAAGGTAGAAAATTATGAGTTTGTCTTGTTTTAGTTTTAGTATGAAATGGAGTCAAGGTCAGTCGTGAAATAAAAAAATTCAGTACAGAATATGGGGTCGAAACGATGGCTACATTGATGGGTGGAAGTTAGTAGCTCACCGCCCGATCGTAGCTCACCGCCCGATCGTAGATCACCGCCCGATCGTAGCTCACCGCCCGATCAGGACCAGGCCCGTGCCGGACGGCGCGTAAGTTTTCCACGCGCGCCTCAAAGAGATGTCAGCATAATTTGAGGGGCCCCTTAGGGCTGAAGCCTGCCGGGTCAGAGGGATTGTCCAAAAGGGTTACCGCTACCCCGGAACATAAAGGGCGAAGGAAGGAACATGGGTGGGTTTTAGTCAGTAAGAGTCTGATACTCCCTTCCGCTCCACCCAGAGCGGGAAGGGTCATTTGTAAAATTGCCAATAACGCTACGGTAAATTTGTGATGGCTGTTAGTAGTTCCTGACTACGCTGATGTTTATCACCTTCTTTTTGACGCAATCACTTGCAGCCTGTTCACAGCTATTTTACCTGTGACAGCAGCAACCTAACAACAACCTTATTGTAACGACAATAAAGATCACAATGATTTTGACAGACTTGTTAATGGCAGTAATCGAACAGCAATCTTATAAGAATGAAAATAAAGATCACAATGATTTTGACAAACCTGTCGATGGCAGCAACCCAACAGCAAGCTTATGAGACTAAGAATAAAGATCACAATGATATTGACAGACTTGTTAATGGCTGTAATCGAACAGCAACCTTATAAGAATGAGAATAAAGATGACAATGATTTTGACAAACTTGTCGATGGCAGCAATCCAACAGCAAGCTTATTAGAATAAGAATAAAGATCACAATGATATTGACAGACTTGTTAATGGCTGTAATCGAACAGCAACCTTATTAGAATGAAAATAAAGACCACAGTGATTTGGATAGTGAAGCAAAATCAAAAGTAAAATAACTGTGAAAGGACTGTACCCTCGGTTTCTGAGAGCATATTAAATCTGTTGTCTCCCTACTCTCCTCTCTTCTGTCCGGAGTAGCTGCCTTGGACCAATCTTTATTAAAGGAGTCCAGCTCATCCCGTCAAATTACATGCCAAGTAATTTGATTGACTTATCATTTCTACCTACCAATAGAGTTTAGCTTAAAAAAATTGCGATCGCTTATTTTTTTCCATAAAAATTACGTGACGTAATTTCAGCTTGATGCGTCATAAATAATTTAAATAGCTTTGCAGATGCAAAGACGCTGAAACTCTGTCACGTAAAAGAGATTATCCCACATATAATTTTAACCTGTCTGCCTTCAAAGCAAGAATGGACAGGCATCTTCTGGGCACGCTCGTTCCATCATAGACCTCATCCATCGCTTTCCATCAGGAGTGATCGAGGTCATGAGCACGCCCATTTAGGGTCAGTTCACACCGAGACGCGACGCGACGCGACGCTGCGCGCACACTTTAAAACGACCTACTGCACCGCGCAACGTATTCTGAACTCTCACAATGCAATGTGTACCTTTTCGAGTAGAAAATAAAGTATATTTTGAGTCACTCTTTTAAAGTGTGCGCGCAGCGTCGCGTCGCGTCTCGGTGTGAACTGACCCTTAGCAATAAAAAAAGGTAGCTTTTTTTGGGCCGTGACCCAAAACCTAACGTATATTGTCGTTCATCATTAACGTCTATTAATCGTATTATACCTAAAAATGTAATCAATTTGCCATTTAACATGGTCGATTTTTTAATTAAATCTAACCCGTATCACGAAATCGTAATAAAAAGGAAAGGTTTTGATAAAGCACGCAATTGATTTAATTCCAGCTATGGTCGTCAATTTGTCTGCTAAAGTAATTTGTTGGTAAAGTGACAACTGACAACTGACACTAGGGTCAACGATAAAAGTGTCTAACTTGATCGCGATTTTCGAAACGGGCGGGGTAATTGCGTAACACACTCAACGGGGAATACCATTAATTTTGACAATTCAACAACATTCATTGTGTTATGGAATCAGTGGTAGCCCAGTGATAACGGCCGAGACTTACGAGTTGTAGGTCGTAGATTCGAATCCCGACACTTTACTATGTGTAATTTATTTCATCACCACTGCTCTCAAAACAGTGAAGGGAAACATCGTGAGGACACCGGCATGTCATGCGACCAAAAATTCGAAGACATGTGACATCTACCAAACCGCAAGTGGCCCGCATGTTGGATTATGGCCCACTCCCTCTCATGGGAAGGGCCTATATCCCAGCAGTGTGAACATTATTCATTTTATTAGGCTGATTATGCATTGCGTTGTGGAGCAGACGAATTTTTCGATTATAATTATGATAGAATGGGTTAGGAATTTCCTTCAAAATCGTTAGGATTGTGATAGAAAATGTATTGTGCAGTTTTATTATACATCATAAAATATAGCTTGATCTCTGCGACAGCTGTCAGTAAAATCACGCCTATGAAGTCCTGAATTTCATAATAGTACAGACAGTACCTGTCAATGTCATACTTTATGGGCATGCCGACCTAATTAGTGATGGGCGATGAATCATCGTGACCACAGACTATAAACTATCGATATTTTAAATAAAACTTAATTTAAAATTAACTAACTAATGGAAGACAAGAAATTTACAAGATTGTTCTAGCGATTCAGAAACTGATTCAGATATGGATTTGGGGTGTACTCCTTTAAAAAAACAAATTTATTTTATATTAAAATATTCGTTTAATTTAGTAACGTTTGTAATTAAATTAAACCCAATTATATGTTACATTAGTATCGATAATAGTAAGAAACTTCGATAATTTCTATCGACAATTTTTTATATCCTGACAACCCTAGGAATGTCAGTTTGACATATGTCACAGAGATCAAGCTATCTTTTATGAAGTATAGGGTCAGTCACCGTTTGTTCATACACAACTGTGTATTGGCAGTGTAAGGAGGTTGGGTTCGACTGTCTCTTGTTTTATCTCCTTGATACAAATGTTTTTTTTTACACCTGAGTTTTCCATGTCTCGACAATATCTCATGGCAAAGTGACACATGTCGCCATACGTCATGAGATATGTCGCAAAAAACATAACAATATTTATTACCTACAATTTATTGTGAATCTCATGTGTCTTCGATATTTTCCTTGGGTACTTTGGAGATGAGGATTCGGTAAGAGAAGGCATTTGTTTATTTTTTGTCCATTTATTTTTTTATCTTATTCAGTCAGTTTGATCAGTCATAAGAAAAAACGTATTTTGTTTTCAACCAACCGGAATAAATTACAGTCTCAGACAGTCAAGCCTAAGAGTGTAGATCACAGGATTTTCTGATGACATGCAATTGTAAACTTTAGTAGTAACCTCTTAAAGTAGAACGCCACTCTGCGCGCTCGACAATTCCCGCTAAATCGTTTGATGTTTGTACAATTTTGCACTTTATGCAACTTTAAATTAAGTTTATTATTCAATGTCAATAAACAATCATCTGTTTTCTTGGTCTTACGGAGATCAACAGTTGGGTTCAAAGTAAAGATATAGCAATATTACTGAAGTATATCTAGAATTTAGATCGAAAAAGGTCCAAACATCGTCATTTTAGTAAATAATTCAAGCGGAATTGACATAAATATATTATGAAGCTAGCCTTGACGCCATTTTGTCTTACCCAACTCAAGAAGATTGTGAAACTTACCTGAAAAGATAAAAGAAAATATTATTAGTTTGGCACACTTTAGTTTTATTTATTCAAGAGAATAGTCATTTTTCAGAAAAAGGTATAAACACACAGTAAAATTTGAAATCAATTTTCTTCGAAAGTTTTTTTTTTTGAATGTGTAAAATATTTTGTAAAACATATTTTTCGTACGAATGTCCACCACTCTTAATATTATTAGTTATTAGCTAAATAATAACAGTCGCACGGGTCGATCTTCAAGGTTAAGCAATGCTTGCCGAGGTTGAAACTTGGATGGGTGATCATTCATAACATACCGAGACCACTCCGTGGCTTGGAAAGCACGTTAAGCAGTTGATCCCGGCTGTCATTTGTAGATCTTTGACAGTCGTTACGGTTAGTCAGAAGCCCGAAAGTCTGACAACCAGTCTTGCCAAGGGGTATCGTGTTACCCAGTAACTGGTTTGTAGAGGTCAGATAGGCAGTCGCTCCATGTAAAATATTGGTATTCAGCTGCATCCGGTTAGACTGGAAGCCGACCCCAACATAGTTGGGAAAAGGCTAGACAGATTTATTGATTATAATTATTAGTTTGTCTAATAGCTATGGTTATACATAATCAGCCTATAATGTTCCCACTGCTGGGACACAGGCCTCCTCTCGGTGAGAGGGAGTGGGCCGTAATCCACCACGCGGGCCCAGTGCGGGTTGGTAGATGTCACATGTCTTCGAATTTTTGCTTCTAGGACATGTCGGTTTCCTCACGATGTTTTCCTTCACCGTTTTGAGAGCAGTGGTGATGTAATAATTTACACAAAGTAAAGCGCCTGACGGGGTTCGAACCTACGACCTACAACTTGTAAGTCGCAGCCGTTACCACTGGACCACCACTGCTCTGGCGGCCCAGTGGTAATGGTTATACGGTTCAACCAAATGTATTCAAGTTAAAAGACACAGAAATAAAAGGTATGGTGGTTGAAATTGAAAATTAATTAACTATGTACATATTATTGCTATAAGATGCTTGTAGGCGACAGAGAAATTCAATTAAAAGACGAAAGAGCAACCGAAGTTTAATTGAAAATTCAGCAGGAAATTACTTTTCAGTCCTCGTATTTTGTTTGTAGATAATGGCACAGTTGCCAAATTCAATGCTTACGTTAGCAGGTGTAGTAATAAATACAGTGGCATAGAATGTCACACCGAATCTAGGTGGTTTCTAACAAACGTCACAACGCATTTGTGCTGTGTAGTCCGCGTCTGTACAAAAATTCGAAGGCATGTGTCATCTACCACCCCGCACTGGGGTCGCGTGGTGAATTACGGCCCACTCCCTCTCACCGAGAAGAAGCCTGTGTCCCAGCTGTGGGAACATTATAGGCTGATTGTGTAAGAGCGACTGTTGCAGGGACATGGGTCCTGTAAAATTTAATTATTTTTTTTATTTTCAGCCATGACTTTTGTACTAGAAGTTCCTTAGACGCTAGGTTTACAAATATACAAGAAAAAAAAAACAGTAAATTTAATAAAAGAGTTTACATTTTTTTTAAATAAAATGCCACTTAGTTTCCGATTAGAAAATTCTCAGAAGAAAGCCCGCAGTCTGCATTTGTTCCCGGTTTTATTAGGGTAGTCCGATATGACATGAGACTTCAGAGAGCAATGGAGCGTGCCATTTTAGGTATGCCACTTCGAGACTAAATTACGAAACTAGCCGTGGTGATTGCGCGAAGAAAGTGGTGATGGGCGGGCCACATAGGGTGTAGAACAGATGGTATATGGGGTAGAACAGTGCTGGACTGGAGACCGAGACCTGGTAGAAGTGTGGGCAGACAGCCGATGAGGCGGACCGGCGACCAGAGGGGCAATTCTCGTCATTTTAAGAACGTTCACAGTCTTGATCTCAGTCTCTATCTGTCAAAAATTCCTCTAATTTCCCTACATTTTTGACAAGTTTTTGACATTGATTGTCGCTCAGATGAGATTGTGACTAGATTTTGAACGTTTCTAATTACGGGAATTGGCCTTCCGTTCAAGATTACTGAACGACTCTCGCTTAGGAAGCCTATAAACAGAGAAGACGTGCCGTGCATTGCAGGATGCCTACACTCACCATGGGGTGGCGAAAAGCTGAAGAAGAAGACATGGGAGCTAAAAATAACTGGCAAAATATGGGTGAACCAGGTGTACTAGCTCTGTCTACCTCTTCGTTGAATTCAGGTAGGTTTTGAATCCTGTAGATGTCGCAACGTATTCACAGCGCGTCGACCGTGTCTGCACAAATATTTTTCGTTATAAGCTCCCTGCATCCAATATCACCGGACAACAAGCTTTGAAAAATATGTACTGTGAAATGTCTTGAATGCGCAGTAAAATTGCTTTTGCCGTTTTCAATAACCGAGAGGCTGCTTGCGCACCACTACTCGAGATCGTATGGTCTGGCGGTTCGGCTTTCAAGCAAATTGTGGAAAGGGGTTCGAAGATTTATATTATGGAGCATATCTAACTGCCCGCTATTTTGTTTTTTAGGGTTCCGTACCTCTAAAGGAAAAAGGGAACCCTTATAAGATCACTTCGTTGTATGTCTGTCTGTCCGTCTGTCAAGATCCTTTTTCTCAAGAACGCATGGAGTTATTAAGTTGAAATTAATATTAATTACTCAAGGCTGCAATCGAATGAAGCAGTGAAAAAATCAAACTTCTAAGTCAACGCAATTAAAAGATACGGGCGTTAAGGTATAAGGTATTTCCAGTTGACTTAGAATCATGAAGCAATGTCATATAGCACAAGTAAAGGAAAAAATCCGAAAAAAGGAGATAATTTTTTGTTCCGCGATTATTATTAATTTAAAAATTTATTATTAATATTAAAAATTGTGGCGTCTACTATTGAAACGCATGTTGATTTTTTCCTTATAATCTCTAGATAACAGTGGCAGTAATAATTTATACTTCGTCTAACGGGAAGACTGAGAAAAAAGATCATAACCTAAAAATCTATCGTTTAGTGAGTAAGTTGACCTCATCGGTATTATAATGTAGTAAAATAGTGCAATAATTAATAGTAGGAATATAGGGTGTATTGAACGGTTTAGGAAATAAACAATCACATTATGTAACAAAGCATTTTTATTACCTACACAACAACAACCAACAGTACAACAGCCAACAGCAGTGCGATTTTGTAACAGTCTCACCGTGAAAACTTAGGTGAAGTGAGCGTGGAGTGAGCTGTCATTCCAACTAATGCTAGGGATTGACTCTATTGACAGCTCACTCTAAGCTCACTTCACCTAACTTTTCACGGTGAGATTTTTACAGAATCGATCGGCAGTACCAACGTCTGACGTCTGCCCACTAAATAACTTGTTGGAAACTTGCAACTATGTCCAGCAAGAGAGCAAGAGTAGCGCTAGTGTTAGAAATTGACAGAAAGTCAATTTCTAACAGGTACCTAAATCCACCTGAAAAAAATTGTTAGAAAATAAGCGTATATAAGAAAAGAAAGAAAGAAATATATTTTATTCTGCAAAAACAAAACGCACAATTACAAGTAAAAAAAAAAAAAAAAAAAACAAAAAAAGACATAAGATACACACAGCTAAAAGACTCGTACTCATGCATAAAAAAAAATGTTGACACTTTACTATATAACTAATATTCTATATTTGTTGACTAACTAATATTCTCACTGTTCTCTTTGGTGTGCTGGAATCCACGGCAAAATAATCTTCTTTTTCGCAAAGTCAACAAGCATAGTATACGTCTTTTAGTTTTTTTTTCCAAAGTGGCGTCCATGCATGTGACCTTTATAAATCGATAGTTCTCTACAGAAAACGGTTTCCAATGACGCACCCTATTAGACCTAACAGTAATTTCTCCTACCCTGAAAAGAATTCCCTAAGTGAACGTATTATAGAAATTAGTTCGACCGTAATTCTACCTTAATTAGCAATACAGACTAATTTTCCACTATTATGGGACAGTTACAGAGAATATTCCCAGGCGTGACAATTATCAGAAATCTGAATATTCTGCTAATACATTAGTCATAGGGAGGCGTCGATTACTATCCTACATTGGAGCCAAATTAGAGCTGTGTGCACGTGTCTAGTGACTATTTTCATATTTTGCAATTGTCACACTGAAGGGTTTTTTAGGCTGATTCTCATTTACATCTAGATGTGCGTATTAAGTCGCTTTTCGAGTCCTTCTGTGTGATCGCGTTGTTCTTCTTGACTTTTTTTATTTTGATGTTGTTTTCACCGTTCTTTAGTGAATTTATCTCAGAAAATTTATGTGTATAATAAACATTACAAACAAACATTTATATTAAACTTACAAATAAAAATAAATTATAGAAAGAAAGAAAGAAAATACGTTTATTTGCGGCAAACATGACGCATAAAAAAGAACATAAACACACACAAAAAAAAACTAACAAGTTGGGGGTAAACATGCGTCCCATTCACGCAAAACGCCCATCGCTCAGCATAATGCTAAGACTCTATGCGAGACAGAGCCCCAGCGCTGGTGTTTATCTAACGGGTGTAAAAATATACCCTTCACGAAGCCGAGATTCACTCGTTCTTTCCGTTGTTATGATATTTTTTAGGACTAGAACGTACCTGGGAACCGTGTGATTACGGAGATATTGAAGGTTCCACATTTTTTCGACGTTTTTCTGCCAAAAACAAGTGTATGTTATAACTAACCTTTAAATACCCCTACGACTTCTGTATCGTTGCATGGACTCATAGGCACAATGCTTTGCGTGTGTTAGATTGCGCGCTACTGTTAACAAGGATTTTTTTATACCAAAAATAAAAGTCGTTTATATAGCATCAGTCGTAAATATAGCAATTACGCATTTTTGCACAAAGTTATTTAGTTTTATGTGCAGCATGCGTAACGTTTAGTGATGAGTTTTAATTGCCACGTTGAATGGCAATGCTAATTATTTGTGTTGTCCCAACAAATCCTACGCTGTCCTCCCATACCTATTAATATTGTCATTTGAAAACATTGTAAAAGCCAATTATTTTTAAAAGCGTAACCGTGGAGTTTCTTGCCGACTCTTCTCCATAGGAAACGACCAATTGTTACCGTGCACCTAGCTTCTGACGCCTCATAAGTGCCCATGCAGGTTTATGTGAAATAAAATATTTTGTTTTTGATTTTAGTGCGTCTATAACAATTATTATTTAGTCGTCCCAAACAATATACCCTTGACTGTTTTCATCTGTTCTCATTACGATTTCATCCGCGTGTTTCAGATTTAAATGCAAAATAGTATATAAATTATAATAGCTATAAAAGCACTCTAAATGTTGGCGGAATTTTAAGTATTCATAGTATCCATTCATTTTAATTCGGTGCTGATTTGGAAGTCACTGAAATGCAGACTGTTTTTTGAAAAATGGTTACCGCTATACATATATTTATAGACAACTGCAAAGCTAAACAGTTTGGTGATGAGTCGACAGCTTTTGACATCAATTAATAGTGGAGCCCTGTCATAAATTACTCAAATCTGAGTGGTTCTTTCCTCAAAATACCATCTCAGACACTACTCTGTATGGTCCTTATATGCGTTGTCAGTATAATAATGCGTTACGGGTGTTTATTGGGACGTTCCGCTTCTGTAGTACATCAGGGATGTTTGCTGAAGCTCGTGTCGCTTGGTTTTGCGCTACGATGCGAAAAAGATGCGCCTCCTTAGTGCGTCGGGGTCGAGCCAGCTCCAACATTGTACTCCGGTGTATCGCGAGCAGTCTGGACTGCTTGTGTATATCGCTGCTGCAAGCTTTCTACATCGATGTTGAGCTTGTAGCATGGTTTCTCATAGCTATATGGCAGTGTTAGGTTAAGTTTACTAGCATAGAAATATTGTTACTAACATTATACGTCCATTGTTACTTGTTTATCTATACGTATATATGTGAAAAAAATCATTCCTATTTCCCTTGGTCACGCCATAACTTGAGAACAACTTTACCGATTTCATCCATTTTTTTTTATAAGTTTTTTAATACTTTGTAAAAGGTTCTTATGCTTTTTTTTTAAGAAAGTTGCGCAGAATAGTAAAAAATTTAAGAATTACACTTTTACGTCAAAACGGCTGAGCGGATTTGGATTAAGTTTGGCACCAAACTATACAAACTTTCATAATATTATATATAATGTATATACTAGGATGTATGTATGTAGGATGGATGTATGTATGGATGAATGTATGTACTAGGATTTATTTATTTGCATAAAACATAAAAAAGAAAAAAAAAGAAAAGAAAAATATTTTATTCTGCACAAACAAAACGCACAATTACAAGTAATAAAAAAAAAAAAATAATAAAATAAAACGAAGAAAGACGAAACGAAGAAAGACACACAATAACAACATGGTATACAAAGGTGTTACATGAGTTAAGGATGAGATCATACATGTTTTGCTGAAGACTAAAGCATGCAAAATGGTTAACACAACTTATGTTCAAAGTATTCCATAATGCTATAAAAGTTATTATCATTTAGCCATTCATACAAGTGCCTTTTAAACAGTCTGCTATTTAGTCATTTAAATTTACTTGGTAATTTGTTATAAATACTTACCCAATTTACATAAATCTCGAAACAGCTGGCGGCTGGCTCTTGGGTCACGGGGTGTTTAGACTCTGGCCAAATTAGGAGCCTAAGCATTGCTATACAACGTGGCATTGCCGCGAATCTCTTGGGTACATTACCAGTCGACAGAGATGATAGTTTAGTTTGTTAATAGTTTTAGTTATGTTAGGATCCCATTTAGTTATTAATTAGGAGTTAGTTGTTATTTATATATGTAAATAATCAGCCTTTAATGTTCCCACTGCTGGGACACATGCCTCCTCTCGGTGAGAGGGAATGGGCCGTAATCCAACACGCGGGCCCAGTGCGGTTTGGCAGATGTCACATGTCTTCGAATTTTTGGTTCTAGGACATGCCGCTTACCTCACGATGTTTTCCTTCACCGTTTTGAGAGCAGTGGTGACGAAATAATTTACACAAAGTAAAGCGCCTGTCTGAGTTCGAACCTACGACCTACAACTCGTAAGTCGCGGCCGTTACCACTTGGCCACCACTGCTCCTTATATATGTACTTACATGCATATCAAAAAAAGCAGAAAAAGTATGTAAAAGTATGTAGTAAAGTATGGCTATCACAATATAAGGCTGCCAGCCTTTTGGGCACTGTTTCTGTTGACAGCGATGCAGACAAATTTTTTGATGCCCTATGATTCTTTCCTCTCCCTTTTATATATACTTGTTGTGTAAATTTATTTAATAGATTTTCAACTTTATTGCTAAAGCATTAAGGTTCAAGGTTGATTGGGAAAAGTTGACAATTTCGGGTAGCTTGAGTTGCTGGCGTCTGTACATATTATTGTTATATGTAAGACTTTTAGCAGAATTTCTTCAATTAAATATTTCTAAATACAACGTATTGTAAATCAATAGAGGAATAACTTATATTTTTAATTTCATCATCATCATCATTTCAGCCGAAAGATGTCCACTGCTGGGCATAAGCCTCCCCCAAGCACCTCCACTTCAACCAGTTCTGTGCTTCCCGCATCCAACGGATTCCTGCAGCCTTCACAAGGTCATCGGTCCATCTTGTTGGAGGCCTTCCAACGCTACGTCTTCCGGTACGCGGTCGCCACTCCAGACCCCTTCGGCCCCACCGGCCATCTGTTCTGCGAGCAATGTGTCCTGCCCGCAGTGGGCACTTAAGCTTGGCAATTCTTCGGGCTATGTCGGTTACCTTGGTTCTCCTGTACGTTATTTTTCATTTACAGAAAAAAAATATATATCTGCCGAGCCTTTTCTCAACTATGTTGGGGTCGGCTTCCAGTCTAACCGGATTCAGCTGAATACCAGTATTTTACATGGAGCGACTGCCTATCTGACCTCCACAACCCAGTTACTGGGTAATACGATACCCCTTGGTAAGACTGGTTGTCAGACTTACGGGCTTCTGATTACCCGTAACGACTGCCAAAGATCCACGAATGACAGCCGGGACCAACGGCTTAACGTGCTTTCCGAGGCACGGAGAGGTCTGGGTATGTAAAGATTGTCACCCATCCACGGACCAACCGCGGCAAGGGTAGCTTAACCTGATCGATCAACCCGTGCAGCTGTTATTACTTAACCATTAAATCAATTTGCCTAACCTTTTACAAACTATGTTGGGGTCGGCTTCCAGTCTAACCGGGTGCAGCTGGATACCAGTATTTTACATGGAGCGACTGCCTATCTGACCTCCTGAACCCAGTTACTGGGTAATACGATACCCCTTGGTAAGACTGGTTGTCAGACTTTCGGGCTACTGACGACCCGTAACGACTGTCAAAGATCCACGAATGACAGCCGGGACCAACGGCTTAACGTACTTTCAGAGGCATTGAGGGGTCTTGGTATGTGAAGATGGTCACCCATCCACGGACCAACCGCGGCAGCGTAGCTTAACCTGATCGATCGACCTGTGCAGCTGTTATTATTTAGCCACGGGCCCCTCTTATATTTATAGAAAAAAAAATATGATTTAGAATCGTCATTTTCAAAATTACAACTACGATCCTTGGCAACTAGTTTATTAGTTCACCACAACAAAAACTTCCATCAGTAAACTGTCGAATTCAATATTAATGGTAGTTCAAACTTATAATTTATTCAGCGACACGGTAGTGACCTGGTTTAGAAAATTAATATACGTTCCGCGGTCAAATCTATGACCCCGAATTAGGAATAGTGTTTGCTGTGGTTACAATAAATGTGTGGTCAAACGCACTTAATTTAACATAACATCACGCATGTATTTCCTGAAGGGGTAGGCACTGTCCTGCCAGGGCCGCGAGTTGTTCGAAAGAGGTACCGTGGTCCCTGGCATAGGCAACTGAAGGAACACGGGTGGGTTTTCAGTAATAAAAGTCTGATACGCCCTCCTGCTCCGCCCAGAGCGGGAGAAGTCATATGATGATTTCCCACCCAGAAAAAAAAAGAAAGTTGTAGGCACTCTAGACAGACTTATTAAGTAAGGACGCCAGCACATCAAGTTACTACAATCTGTCAAATTTCTTTAACCTCTCGAGCGCTTTACGAACACCGTTTGTACATAAGCAAAAACGCCTCGAGCGCCTTACGTACACCATCTCTACACATCAGTCTCGCGCGCTGCGCCATTGAATGCGGACGCGTTAGTATCGTTGCTCGGTGACTCATGCGTGTTGTCAAAATGACTTCAAAAACTGTTAAGTGTGTGAACTGTAATGTGGTTATAAACGAGCTCTTAGCTTTTATAAGCAATGTAATGGATTTTATGGATGAGGAGAGTATACATCAGCTGTGTACCTCCTCTTTTTCCGATGGTGAAATTGTGAAGGCAAAAGCATTGCTCGCTGAATCGGTGCCTAGCTCAAAAAAGATGCCCATACGTCGAAAACAGGGAAAGAAGAAAATGTCAAGAGACCTTGATGACATTATTTGTCTAATGAAAAGTGCTGATCCTGAGATCTTCCCTGTGTTCGTTGCAAAGGAACTGCACAGACTACCCCCAGTTACTTTTGACCATGTTGATGTGACTCGGTTGTTGAGAGATATTCTGTGCTTGAAAAATCAGCTGAGTGCGTTGGAAGACAGAGTGGTTTCGACTGAAGAGTTTAATCAACTCAAATTGGAGGTTGAGCATATGAAGCACGCATCGCTCATAGACAACTTTACACCAAATGAAAATGTAAATAAAAAGCGTGGCGGTCAGTTACATAAATCGTTTGAATTTGATAGTGGACCTATAGGATTAAATTATTTGCCACAGTATGTACCTATGAAGACTGGTGTTTCAAAAGTTAACGGTCGGCCTTCGGTTACACCTTTACGGCACTCGTCACCGAAAACGCAGACGAAAGCAAGCGTTGATCCCTCCGTCTCTTTCGCTCACATGCGAAACAAGGCGACCGAAGCGGCCGGGCGCGTGGAGGCGCCTTCTAGTACGCTGGTTTCGACCGGAGTGAGGGAGAGCGGCTCCCTGGCGGTACGTACATACGGCGTCGCTGCTGGAGAAAGCGAGACGGAGCGTCGGGGGACAAGCGTGGAGGCCCTGTCAAGTACTGTGGTTTCGCCGTCAGCTGTGGTAGTGAGTCGTCCTACATGCGCTGACGCATTGGACCGGTTGGCTACAAACGCGGAGTGTAAACAAGTGATTAGTGACAGTGGCTCTGAGTGGCAAATAGTGCGAAAGAAATCATCAAAGCGTTATTATAAGCTTATCGGGCAGAGAGGTTGTGCTTCTACTGAGGCTGATGGTAAGTTTAGAGCGGCTGATGTAAAAGTGCCGTTATTCATTTCAAACGTGAATAAAGAAACGAGTGAGAATGACATTATTACGTATATTAAAGACAAAACAAATGAAACTGTATCCCTAAAAATGATAAATGTGAAAAAGCCTAAACAGTACAACGCTTACAAAGTCTATGTTTCTAAATGTAATTTGGCGTTATTTTTAAATGATAAGTTTTGGCCTAGCGGTATAACGTTTAGGCGTTTTGTGCACATAATGTACAATACAGAACAGCAGCGTGACGCGGGTGAATAAATTATAGTCATGGTTGTAAACTGTAAAGAATATTTTAATTTAAGTAGCTTTAATTGTAGGTCAGTTAAGCGCTCTATTGATAGTATAAGGGATATCTGTGAAATGTCTGATTTGGTTGCACTTCAGGAGACGTGGTTACTTCCCCATGACATACCATTATTGGGCACTATTTCTGCCAATTTTGAATACACAGGTAAGTCCGCAGTAGACGTGTCTGTGGGCTTGCTGAAGGGGAGACCTTATGGGGGGGTGGCCATACTCTGGAGGAAAGGTATATTTGAAAATGTTACTGTGTTGTGTTGCGCCAGTGCTCGATTGGCTGCCATACGGGCTATTGTTGACGGTCGATCAATTATTGTATTTTCTGTGTATATGCCGACTGATACTCCGGACAACTTGCCAATTCTGACAGAGGTTCTAGGAGAAATCAGTGCAATAGTAGCTAGTGAGGATGTTGAAAATTTATTTATTTTAGGTGATTTTAATGCTCACCCTCATGAACCATTTTATAACGAACTAATTAATTTTTGCTTGGATCAGGCGTGGACATGTGCCGATTTTGAAAAGTTAGGCTCACAATCTGATACCTATACCTACGTCAGCGAAGCTCACGGGTGCAAGCGATGGCTAGACCATTGTGTAGTATCATGGTCGGCCTTGCAAACAGTTGTTGAGGTGACAGTTGTAGAGGACGTTTTCATGTCGGATCACTTGCCTTTAGTTGTTAAATGTGACATTAGTATTGTAAGGCCTAAATTGATGACTAGCGACTGGCGTCGTAGTTCGGTTGTTTGGGGTGAGAGAGACAAAACGCAAGTAAACACCTTTCATAAATTGTGTCACAGCGGGTTACGTCACATAGATTTCCCCACCGAGTTCACGGAATGCAGTCGTGGATCATGCAGTTTGGAAGACCATAAGATTGTGTTGAACAAATTGTATGAGAATATGGTTCGAATCCTGAGTGACGCTGCTGTTGGGTCAAGCGGGAGGCGAGGCACTAAACAAAGCAAACGCAGGCACATATGTGGCTGGAATAGACTTGTTCGTGAAGCTCATCAGGTGGCCCGTCTGAAGTTCAAATTGTGGGTAGCATGCAATCGGCCTGCAGTGGGCGTCATATATGACGAAATGGTTGAGTCACGTAGAATCTTTAAGAGTCGACTGAAGTGGTGCCAAAATAATCAGGTTCAACTTGAAATGGACTTTCTGACTAAACACAGATCAGCTAAAGATTTTAATAAATTTTGGAAGGCTACAGGTAAGCACGATATTAAGCCTGGCCTCCCTGTAAGTGTGGATGGGAAAAGCGAACCGGTGCTCATCGCTGATATGTTTAGGGACCATTTTAAGGTGCGCTCCCCGCTTGGTCCATCAGTGTCGTCTTTTGGTTCTCATGCCAGATGTGATGGAGAGGAGTCTGATGTACGTGTTACTGCTAGTCAAGTAAGGCATGTGCTAAAGAAGATGACAGGCGGTAAATCTCCCGGTCATGATGGGCTTAGTGTTGAGCATTTGCGGCATGCGGGGGTTCACCTACCGAGGGTCCTGGCCATGTTCTTCACAATGTGCATTAATCACTCATATTTACCACAGGACCTAATGAAAACCATCGTAGTGCCTATTGTGAAGAACAGGACTGGGGATATATCGGATAAGGGGAACTACCGCCCCATATCCCTCGCAACTGTGATCGCTAAGGTGCTGGACGGTGTGCTTGATTCTTGCTTAGATGATTATATCAAACTACATGACGCTCAGTTCGGGTTTCGGCCTGGGCTATCGACTGAGAGCGCAATAGTAAGTCTCAAGCATACCGTCCGGTACTATACCGATCGTAGGACGCCGGTGTACGCTTGTTTCCTTGACCTCTCCAAGGCTTTTGATCTCGTGTCTTACGATGTGCTCTGGAGAAAGTTGAGGGACAGGGGTGTGCCGGTGGCCGTGCTCAATATATTCAGGTATTGGTATGGGAACCAAACAAATTTTGTAAGGTGGGCTAATTCGCTTTCTGAAGCGTATAGGTTGGAGAGCGGGGTGAGACAGGGGGGTTTGACATCTCCCAAGCTCTTCAATCTATATATAAATGACCTCATTGTGGAGCTCAGCAGCAGGCGCGTCGGTTGCTCGATAGATGGTGTATGTGTAAACAACATAAGCTACGCGGACGATATGGTGCTGCTGAGCCCGACGGTGGGTGGTCTCAGAGAGATGTTAAAGGTGTGTGAGGACTATGCTGATGTACATGGTCTTCTTTACAATGTAAAGAAGAGTGAATACATGATCTTCAGGGCCGGCGGTGGATGTCTCGTTAATTCACCCAGTGTTACCCTAAATGGTTTGAGCGTAAATCGTGTCACTAAATTTAAATATCTGGGGCATTACCTTACCGACGGCCTTGAGGATGATGTTGATATTGAGAGGGAGCGCAGGGCTCTAGCGGTCAGAGGTAATATGCTGGTCCGCAGATTCTCCCGCTGCTCTGAGGAAGTTAAGACTACGCTTTTTAAGGCATATTGTCAGAGCCTTTACACGGGAAGTCTGTGGGTCAGTCACACCAAAAGATCGTTGGATGCCCTGCGCATCCAGTATAACAATATCTTCAGGATGATGTTGGGGCTGCCCCGATTCTGTAGTGCTTCGGGGATGTTCGCGCTATATCGCACGGATGGTTTTCACGCCGTTATTCGCAAAAAGACGGTATCCCTGATCTGCAGATTGCGTGGCAGCCGGAACAAAATCCTGGAGACTGTAGCGGACAGGATCTCATCCCCACTTTGGAGGTCTTTTGTGAGAAGGGTAATTTAGATAGATAGATAGATAGAATACTCTTTATTGTACACCATACAATTTATAAAACATAAATATACAAATTTTTTAAAACCGGTGACACAATGGGCGGTCTTAATTTAGTATTTTAATTTAATAATTTTGACAAATGTAATTTTTAATGTATTTAATTTTAATAATTTGATAAATGTAATTTTTAATGTATTTAATTTTAATAATTTGATAAATGTAATTTTTAATGTATCTAATTTTAATAATTTTAATGAATGTTTGAAACTAATATGGATTTTTAGACATCTGAAATAAATGATTTTATTTATTTATTTTTTTTATTACAACAGACGTCGCTCATTGGACGTTGACTTTTATCATTTTGATTTTTTTCTGTTGTGTACAGATGGTGTACGTAAGGCGCTCGAGGCGTTTTTGCTTATGTACAAACGGTGTTCGTAAAGCGCTCGAGAGATTAATAGATTTTCAACTTTATCACTAAATAATTATGGTTCAAGGTTGATTGGGAAAATTTGACAGTTTCGGGTAGCTTGACCTGCTGGCTTCTGTACAACCATATTTCGAGAAGTGGTGGCCCAGTGGTAACGGCTCCTGCTTACGTATTACGTAGGTCGTGGGTTCGAACCTAGACATTGCTTTGTGTAATTTATTTCATTACCACTGCGAAAACGGTGAAGGAAAACATCGTGAGGAAACCGGCATGTCCTAGAACCAAAAAATCAAAGACATGTGACATCTACCAACGACTGGGCCCGCGTTGTGGATTATGGCCTATGTTTTCTCACAGAAAGGAGGCCTGTGTTTAGCAGTAGGAACGTTAAAAGTAAGTCCCATTACCAATCCCAGTAACTGGGTTGTGACGGTCAGATAGGCAGTTGGTAAAATTCCAGAATCGATGATGCAACGAAATTGAACCGTGTCAATGTAAAAATAAATCATTTAATTTCTATATAATTCAATCAAAGTGAATCAATTTGGTCGAACCGTATAATATTGCTTTATCAACCAGCTGACGCAGTTAAAGTGACTTATACTTCTCCAACTCTTAACAACTTGAAATTGTTGCCGTTTTTACTACCTAAAACCAATACTTAACATAAATCTAACCAACCATAAAATTCTATAATAGTAAAATTCTCAAGAAAATCACCCAGTTGGAACGAAGTTCCTATCGCGGCAAATGAGAGCTGGACCGAAAAAAGGGTAACATTTTGACCGCGGCGACACTTTTTAAACCGACTTAAAAAAAAAGAGGTTTTTTTATGTTTGTTACCTCAGAACTTCGTTATTTATGAGCCGATTTACAAAATTATTTTTTTGTTTGTAAGGATATATTTTCAGATTGGTCCCATAGAAATTTCATTAAAAACGGTTGAGTAGTTTTGTTTTTAAACCAAAGTTACTGGTAAAAATTACAACTTAAACGTGAAAAATAAAAACTTTTTTGCAAAAAAAAAAACTACCGACTTCCTAAAAAAAGACACTACAAAGTGAAAAATAACTTTAATTTCGGAAGTCGGTTGCAAACAACGAAAATGCGAACCCAACGACACCGACTTCCGAAATTAAAGTTATTTTTCACTTTGTAGTCTTTTTTGGAAGTCGGTTGTTTTTTTTTGAAACTTTTTTTTAGTCACAGAAGTGTCGTCAAGGTCAAAATGATACATTTTTTTTTGGTTCAGCTCTCTGCGTCCAATCTTCATCATCATCATCTGGCTAGCCTTTTACGGCTTAGAGGTCCAGAGCAGATTAGAGGTGTGATGGGAAAGACTCGAGACCGTTGGCTTGAGAGTAAGTCAGACCAAAACTGAGTATCTGTTTTGTGATTTTGGCGGTCTCTCCAGTCCTAGGCCCAAATCTCTCGCCGGAATGCCCTTATCGATCTGCTCCGACTTTCGGTACCTCGGGTCGCTTGTCCAAGGAGATGGCGAAGTAGACCGAGACGTAACGCACCGGATCAGCTCAGGATAGATGAAATGGCGACAGGTCACAGGTACAATTTGCGACCCACGGATGCCCCTCAAGTTATAGGGGACAATTTATAAGTCCGTGATAGGGCCTGTCGTACTTTATGGGTCTGAATGCTGGGCTGTGAAGAAAACGGATGAAAAAAGATTGCATGCAGCGGAGATGAGAATGTTGAGATGGATGAGTGGAGGGACGAGAATGGATAAAGTACGAAATGAGTATAAGAGGAAGTTTGAAAGTGGCGCCAGTGACAGAAAAGTTGAAAGGAAATCGTTTGGCTTGGTATGGGCATATGATGAGAAGGGACGAAACGCATGTGACTAAAAGAGTGATGAATATACATGTTGATGGATGGAGAGGGAGAGGAAGGCCGAAGAAAAGATGGATGGATTGTGTGAGGAATGATATGAAAGAGAAGGAAGTGAATGATAGCGTGAAGGTTGACAGGGGAGAATGGAAGAAGAAAACGTTTTGCGCCGACCTCAAGTAACATGGGATAAGGGCAGGAGGATAATGATCATCTGGCTGGCCTTTTCCTAAAACCTTTTTCAAATTTATTTTATAGGATTGTATGGGCAGTATTGACAATGCCGCATCAGCTGTGCTCTGTGTAAAATGCAGTGCTATTCATTTCCTTACGTAGTGAAACTGTTTCAAATGGATTTGCAGAAATTGCTTAAAGCGTTATGAAATACTTTTCAATATGAGGATTTGAGAGCAGTGGTGGCCAAGTGGAAACGGCTGCGACTTACGACTGATTTGTAGTTCGAGGTTCGAACCCCTGCGCTTTAGTTTGGGTTCATCACCACTGCTCTCAAAACGGTGAAGGAATCGAAGACGTGATATATATAAACTGGGCCCGAGTGGTAGCTTAAATGTGTTTGTTAATAACTTGTTCGGCATGCGGCAAACTTGTCCAGACAGTGCCACTTAAGCCTGCCTACTTTCTGGGTGACGTTGGTGAATATAGCTATAATTATTCCTATGAATTACTGTATTCGTACAACACTACGGGTCGTGGTCGTAGGTCAGACTCTCAAACCAGATAATTAACTAAACGTCCTACAGATAGTTTTAAGTATGTGTATTAATCAGTAAATGCATACACGATATTTTTTAAATCCGCTATAAAACAACGTACAATTCAGAGTAAAACATACTTTAAAAGAAAGTAGTTTGCACGTACACATCGCTGTAGAAACAATTTTGCTAAGTGTGGAATCATCGAACCACCCACGTTCAGAGTGATTGCAGAGGCCCCACACAATCCATGACACTTATGTACCTATGCTGTCTTGGCCGTAGTGCCGAAGGCCAATTCTCGTAATTAAAAACGTTCAAAATCTAATATAACTTTTCAAAAATGTTGGGAACTTAGAGGTATTTTTGACAGATTGAGACGGATCAGACTGTGAACGTAAAGTCCCTTAGTTCTGTAAAGTTCACTGCTCACCTCACTCAAGTGAGCGCACACGATTCGAAAGCGAACTCTTTTGTTTTTAAAGCAAATCATCGCGGATTCACAACGAGACACCGTTCGAATATAGAGGTGATGTGAAGAACAATCTTGCTCAAAGCTTGATTACGTATAATTTTTTTATTATATTTATTGGTATATTGGCGTGGCTAGCTTTTATGTTCTGTAATGTCAATTATTTAACATAGGTATTGTATACACTCGATTTTCTAGCTGAACAGACAGCTGTGCTGCTGGGGAGTTTGTTGCGCCACTTCGTCTTCCCAGCGATAGCACTAGGAAGTGGTGAAGGGCGGGCGTTTTTGGGGGACTGTCTTTTGTAATTTTGACGTGAAAATATAATGATAATGTTTAAGGAGAGAAAAATAGCCTTTTTATTATTTTTAGGGTTCCGTACGTCAGAAGGAAAAACGGAACCCTCACTTCGTTGTCCGTCTATCCGTCTGTCTGTCAATACCCTTTTTCTCAGGAACGCGTGGAGTTATCAAGTTTAAAATAATACCAAATACTCAGGGCTGCAATCCTTTGAAGCAGTGAAAAAATCAAAGTTCTAAGTAAACGCAATAAAAAAATACGGACTTTTATGTTCCGTTTATGCCGTATATTTTAACACTCGCAAGGAAATCAAAACCTATAGGATACTTCCTGTTGACCTAGAATCATGAAATTTGGCAAGAAGCAATTTCATGTAGCACAAGTAAAGGAAACATTCCGAAAACCGTAAATTCGAGTTACATACCTACAAATTTGTACGGAACCCTCGGTGCGCGAGTTCGCCTCGCACTTGACCGGTTTTTATTCTTACAACATTTAATAGCATCCTTAATCTTTATCAAGGAAGAATATTAGGAATCTTGTAAAAATATTAAAGACATGATTGATGACTACTTTTTCAAAGAAAACCTTCGATGTTTTTAGGTCATTGGTTTTCCTGAAGGATGGAGGTTTCATTATTTTAAAGGCCAGCCCATTATTCAGAATTTTATTGAAGCGAAGTGTCGATCGTTTCTTTAGTGGTCGAGTTTAGAGTAGAGTTTTTATAAGTGGTCGTCAGGAACATTGTCTAAGGAATTAATGTAGGTTACCGCTACCCCGGAACATAAAGGGCAAAGGAAGGAACATGGGTGGGTTTTAGTCAGTAAGAGTCTGACAATCCCTTCCGCTCCACCCAGAGCGGGAGGGGTCATTTGATGATTTCCCAACCGGAAAAAAAAAGGAAAAATGTAAAACTGCTTTGCCCGCGACTTCGTCTGCGTGGACTTCGGAGTTTTGAATAGGGACTTATAATAATTAGGATAAATAAAAAACTAACTATATAAATAAATGCAAAAATAAAAGGATATTTGGGCGTCGAAGTACTCTCGTCCGCATCACTGTCATCCAGAAACGTGCCCAGAAGACTGGCAGCATTGCCACGTTGAATGGCAATGCTAATTCTTTGGTCAAAGAACGAGCCAGCCCTCTGATCGCGGATGGATAGATGGATGTTTGTTACTCTTTAACGCAAAAACTACCAAACGGATTTTGATGAAACTTTACAGCTATATAGGTAATACATTAGAATAACAGATAGGATAGTTTTTATCCCGATATTCCCAGGGGATTAGTGATAAGGTCGGCAAACTTTGGGACCCTGAAAACGGGCAACAAGTAAAACAGTCGTTACCTTCTTTTTTTCTCCATATACCTAACTAATTTTCTAAACTAAAGTTCCTAAGTCCCCAAAGACCTAAAGCGATCTAGATTCCCAATCTGTAGTATTACCATGTAATTTCAGGGACCATAGGCCCCGATTTTCTTAGTTTCGTTAGCCAACTTACACACGGACGCAAAAATATCGCGGCGGGATTTTATTGTGCACTGGATTTTCAACTTCCGGTGTTGAGCCGAGCGTTGAGAATCCAACAGAGCGCATCCCAGCGCGTCAAAAAAACACACCATTGGAGTTTCAACACTCAGCGCTGAGCAGAGCGTTGAGAATCCAGTGCGCTGCTGGAAAAGCGCGCCCGTGTGTGCTGGGCTTTATCGCTTATGAAAACAGTCGGCATTATCATACTAATGTCTTCATTAAACCTTTGTCTTATCTAAGACCCTATCCAGGAAAAGGTCAAATTTCCCTGTTCTGAGGTCAGTTGTGTATTTAATACGAGTTCCAACTTTAGTTCAAACCTTACAACCAGTCCTCGTATTTTGAAGCTTATTCCGGCTGACGATGACGTAAATTTTTTAATGTCAACTTAGAATAGGGTTTAAAATCAGTTTTTGAATTGAGAACTTTCAAATCAAATCAAATTATTTATTTGGTAGAATGCAAGTAGGTATACAAATAAGGTCGTGAAAAATTCAATTTGAGCCATATATTCTGCCCAAGATTCAACATACAAAATTTAAGTTGAGACATATATTCTGCCCAAGATTCAACATACAAAATTTAAATGAATCAATACGATGCTATAATTAAAATAAGAACTATAAACACTTAATGCAATTAAAATTAATTCAGTCAAAACGCAAGTAATAAATACATAGTAGTCATTTAGTCAAAATAAGATCAAAATGTCAGAATACAATTCAATTGTCAAAATAAAATTAAAATGTCAAAATACAATTCAAATGTCAAAATACTATTAAAAGTTCAAAATACAATTTAAATGTCAAACAAAATACAATAGAAAAAGTCATTTTAGTCGATATAATTATAAAGTTCAAAATTCAATTTATTTAATTAACAAAATTTCAAGGTCTAATAATAATAATCGGTCATTTAGAAAATCATTAATGGAATAATAACATCTTTCCACTAGAAATACCGTTGTCGAAGTTGAGTTTGTTATCTAAAACTGGCACCCACACACACTGGTATCCACTACTATCCTGCATGTGCACCATGTACACCATGTTTAAACAAATAAAGTTTACTTACTTACTGAGGGGCCCGTGGCTAAATAATAACAGCCGCACAGGTCGATCGATCAGGTTAAGCTACGCTTGCCGCGGTTGGTCTATGGGCGGATGACCATCTTTACATACCGAGACCCCTCCGTGCCCCGGAAAGCACGTTAAGCCGTTGGTCCCGGCTGTCATTCGTAGATCTTTGACAGTCGTTATGGGTAGTCAGAAGCCCGAAAGTCTGACAACCAGTCTTACCAAGGGGTATCGTATTACCCATTAACTGGGTTGTGGAGGTCAGACAGGCAGTCGCTCCATGTAAAATGCTGGTATTCAGCTGCATCTGGTTAGACTGGAAGCCGACCCCAACATAGTTGGGAAAAGGCTAGGGAGGTGGTGGTGACTTACTTACTTACTGGCTCAAAGATTTAAATGTGGGTCTAAAGATAAATCTTGTCTATATTTAATATTAGAATGAGCTATTTTTTTTTTGTAGAAGTAGTCTCTGAGACTTTAGTTAGTCGGATTTGAAAAAATCTCTTTGCATTTGATAGTTTAATTCTTGAGGAAGTTTATAGGCTATTTAACTTCACGCTACGACTTTTAGGGGATGAGCAAAAAGAAAATATATTATAGATATATATATTTAGATATATTTCACACGCTGTCTACATCTCTGTATCTATTGTCCTGTCTCGGGTGTGCTGGAAGAAATTTCTTGTGAAATAAGCATCACCTCTGTACCTATTTTTTCTGTTCTGTTTTTCTTGTCTGTTTATATATGTGTGTACATAAATGGTAAATAAATAAATAAATAAATAAATAAAATAGTCTGAAAGAACGCTGAACGCAAATGAAGTAGTAGCGCAGGCAGGCGTTGCGGTGCGACAAGGTAGTTCGGGTAAACAATAAATTTCTCGCAAACGAAGTTGCCAACAGAAGCTAGTTCTGTTAGAAGGCCGTTGAAGTCCAAGTTTCCTTTCGATTGTTTTCCTTCACTATATGAGTGTCCATAACAAATTAATAAAAACATAAAATGAATATGTGAATAATCGCAAACCTGCCACTAAAACCGGCTTAAATATCCGTGCCACACATCCAAATAAATAATCGAATATGTGATGCCATGTCTGGCGCCGTCAGAAACAGGAAAAAGTAACATAACTCAAGGAACAGTCTTCATACGGCCGACAAAACACGCCATAATGTGTGTTTATCGATAATTTATAAAACCCTGTCACCCCTACACAATGAACCCCTTTCTAACGTCATTTTCTACGGGTCACCGCATCGACTATCGATAGCAAAATATATTAATGGCACCTCACTATTAATTTATGGTGAAGGCCTGTCGATAGAGGTTAGAAGGAAAATAGGTTGCCAGTATTATAGAAAATGTATATTTTTATAATCTCAAAACGGTGAAGGAGACATTGTGAGGAAACCGGCATGTTCTAGAACCAAAAAATAGAAGACGTGACATCTGCCAACCCGCACTAGGCTCGCGCGGTGGATTACGGCCCCTTCCCTCTCACTGAGAGGAGGCCTGTATCCCAGCAGTGGGAACATTATAGGCTGATTATGTAATTTATGTTTGTTGTCGCAAGGGGTCAAGGTATAGAGTCTCTTCGAGGTATAGGCTTTTGCAATTTTTTCAAATTACAGTGTTATCAGGTCTGAGAGGACAGTATAAGCCTGTTAACTAGTACCAGGGGATCTACTACGAAGTGCAAAGTGCGAATGATCGGATCGGACCGACACATGGCCGAACCGAATATTATTGAAAAATGCGAAAAAAGTTCGGATCGGCTCAGTTGGGTCGGGACCAGAGTCAATATTCGAAAGAGTGTAGGAGTGTAGGATCGGGACCGACCGAACCAAATAGTAACTTCGTAGCAGGAAACGGCCGAACAGTCGGCCGATACCACTTCGGAGTAGAACTCCTGGTTATCATCTGCCTAGCCTTTTCCCAAGTATGTTGGGGTCGACTTCCAGTCTAACCGGATGCAGCTGAATGCCTGTATTTTACATGGAGCGACTGCCTATCTGACCTCCACAACCCAGTTACTGGGTAATACGAAACCCCTTGGTAAGACTGGTTGTCAGACTTCGGGCTTAACATGCTTTCCATTTATCAAAATAGAAAACCGTCTACAAACCTAGTTTGGAAGACCTACAACGATCTCACTTTCAGGAGAACTATTTCTATACGTAACCTACCAGTATGAATGCCTATAGGT
This sequence comes from Apamea monoglypha, assembly GCA_911387795.2. Classification (NCBI taxonomy): domain Eukaryota; kingdom Metazoa; phylum Arthropoda; class Insecta; order Lepidoptera; family Noctuidae; genus Apamea; species Apamea monoglypha. The sequence continues at coordinate 5,401,922 of OU426942.1, read as the reverse complement.
AATAAATTATACTTACACGCCTCACAGCGGGTAGAATGGCGTATAATCAACTTAATTAGTACAGTTTGATCCAAACGAGCCGAATTTACTGAATTGTTCGGCTCAACACGACAATTCGCTAATGACGCCATTTGTGACAATAATTTATGACATCATCTCTGTTTTTATTGCGTCAACGGCAAATTTAACTGCGTCGTTGGTCTCGTGGTTGCAAGCGCGACTTCTGAGCGTGGGGTCCTGGGTTCGGAGACGCCCCGGGCGTCGGGAGTCCATTGGAGACTACCGGCCACCGTAGGCGCGGGCCTGCGGGCGGAGAGCAATGGGTAGCTCACCGCCCGATCAGGACCAGGCCCGTGCCGGACGGCGCGTAAGTGTTCCACGCGCGCCTCAAAGAGATGTCAGCATAACGAGGGGCCCCTCAGGGCCGAAGCCTGCCGGGGCAGCGGGATTGTCCGAAAGGGTTACCGCTACCCCGGAACATAAAGGGCGAAGGAAGGAACATGGGTGGGTTTTAGTCAGTAAGAGTCTGACACTCCCTTCCGCTCCACCCAGAGCGCGAGGGGGTCATTTGATGATTTCCCATCCCAAAAAAAAAAAAAAAAAGGTCCTGGGTTCGATTCCCAGGTAGGACAAAGTGGATAAAGGTTTTCCATTAGGAATTTCTTAGTAACAGTCTGGAGTTTGGAAGTTGACGGTGGCCCGTGCCTTGGAAAGCACGTAAAGCCGTTGGTCCTGCGCCTGATCTCTCCCCGGTCGTGTCGGATTGCCGTTCCATCGGACTATGAGAGTAAAGGAACAGAGAGTGCACCTGTTTACGTACACATTTGTGCACTATAAAACCTCGTACCTGGCTAATCTCCGTTGAGATTGGCTACCGTGATGGAAATCGGTCGGGAGTCTATTATATGGCAATTTATATAAAATGGCATATTGTATCATAGAAGATTTGTATCGTCCTAATTATTTATTTTTTAAGTTACTACAATGCACACTTGCTTTTCCAATTCACTTTTGACATTGACAGAATGGTCGACATCGGCTTTGCTTGGCATAATAAAAAAAAAAATTGAGTAGAACATTAACTTTGACCATAAAGGTACGTCACTCACGTCAATTAAACCGGTTTCATAAAAAAAAAAATAGATTGTTAATTAATGTTTATTTTTTTTTGGGTAGATAAATTTAATTGTATATTTCCACCAATTATGAACTGATTTTAGTGATTATTTTTTATTTGAATAAAGTAGCTATAGTACACTCTGTTTAACTTAAATAGGTAATACTTCTGACAAAATACAACTATCCTATAGCATTTGTGTCAAAATATTTGCGACAAGCACAATTATCATCACCCATAGATAAAAATAAAGGCTTAAAACTAAGTACATATTATGTTCGAAACGAGTATTTTCAATTTTAAAATCGTTAGTATTTACGTTATGTTTACTCCGCCCGTTCGTGCGTCTTTTAACAAGAACAGTAAGCTTAAAAATTAAGAATCCATTATGTATTAATTCCATATACTTAATTAAAGTATCCTCCCCCATATTAACAAACTCATTACCCATCCTTTCCCGCCGTCGGGTAAACCTTTAATAGATACAACGTACAACACACCTGCAACCATTGAACACTATATGTACATTGAATCGACCTAATTAAAAACGATTCCGCCTCGGCGGCGCGTCCATTTGACGTTTCTATTTCCTGGTAGCCGCCATCTTGGAAAACTCGCTTATGTCATAAAGTTTCCGTGTATTGCGACTTCGAATCGAAGAAATAGGAAAGTAGAATTCTTTATCGAGTTGAAATATTGGAATAGAAAAACTTTTTGGGAAATCGGCCCCAAGATGAGTCTTTTCGTAATGTATATTTATTTTATTTCTTATTTTGATTGTTGTTTTTTTATTTATATCTAATCGTATGCTACACTGGTTGACGTCATCACGTCATCGCCGGCTGTCGCTGGAAACCAGCGCTGGGGCTCTGTCTCGTATAGGGTCTTAACATTATGCTGAGCGATGGCAGTTTTGCGTGAATGTGACGCATGTTTTCTCCCAGCTTGTAAAAAATAACAAGCTTTGTGTTTGTGTTCTTTTTTCTGTGCCACGTTTGCCGCAAAAAAATGTATTTTGTTTTTTTTATTTCTTGGTAGAGCGCTTCCTTGGGTACGAACCCAAGGAAGCGTTTAATTTTGTGCAATTTATTTCATCACCATTGCTCTCAAAACGGTGAAAGAAAACATCGTGAGGAAACCGGCATGTCCTAGAACCGAAAATTCGAAAACATTTGATTTCGACCACCCCGCACTGGGCCACGTGCTGGATTACAGCTCATTCCCTTTCACAGAGAGAAGGCCTGTGTCCCAGTAGTAGAAACACAGTGGCTGATTATGACTCGTATAACACGGAGGTCTACTCAACAGGATCCTCTGCAATAAGAGCCGTTGTTATATCATAATCAGCCTATAATGTTCCCACTGCTGGGACACAGGCCTCCTCTAGATGAGAGGGAGTGGGCCATAATCCACTACTCGGGCCCAGTGCGGGTTGGTGGATGTTACGTCTTAGAACTTTTGGTTGTAGGACATGCCGGTTTCCTCACGATGTTTTCCTTCACCGTTTTGAGAGCAGTGGTAATGAAATAATTTACACAAATTAAAGTGCCTGCTCGGGTTCGAACCCACGACCCACAACTCGTAAGTCATGGCCGTTACCACTGGGCCTCTGCTCTCTCTTTTTATATACGGCCAATCTTTTATCGGAACCGGGTAATCACTAAGTAGGTACCCAAAAGATAATATTTATCGTTAAAAGATACGTTAAGGGTGAGTTTACGAGCAAAACATTTAAGTGTGATCTTATCCTTATATTATGCCTACTTTAGATAAAATGTAGGTAATGAGTTTTGCGCGTTATTTTACCTTTGGAGTAAGTTACGTTAAATTGGATGATAAAAATCGGGTATGGAGTTTGAAAGGACCCAGACGATTATTTTGAGAGCAGTGGAACCAGTCGCGACTTACGAGTTGTAAGTCGTAGGTGCGCACCCCGAAAGGCGCTTTGCTTTGTGTAAATTATTACATCACCACTGCTCTAAAAACGGTGAAGGAAGACATCGTGACGAAACCGGCAGCAACCAAAAAATTTTTCGTTGACATGAAAAAAAAAAATCGAAGTCATGTGACATATACTAACCCACGCTGGGCATGTGTGGTGTATTACGGTCCACTCTCTCTCACAGAGGAGGCCTGTGTCCCAGCAGTGGGAACATTATAGGCTGATTATGTGTATTTTGAAATAGCTACTTTTAAATTAACGTGACAAGAGCTGTTATCCTCTAATTATCACTTCGAAATTAAAACGGTGTCTCGTTGTGAATCCGCGATGATTTACTTTAAATACAAATGAGTTCACTTTCGAACTGTGTGCGCGCACTTGAGTGAGGTGAGCAGTGAACTTTACAGGATAGCTACAGGTGCGATACAAAAAGGTACAGTCATAAAAGATACAAATCTTCGCTACCTATTCCATTTACCGACAGGGGAGCAGAACAAATGCCTATAATAAAACAAAGCCCTATTACCTTAGGAAAAGATAAATAGCATTACATAACATCTGTAGTATCTTATTGTACGGAACCCAGCCGTTTGTGAAGTTATTACGCCTTATATAAGCTTGTGAAAAATAGATTTTTTTGCCGCATTAGGGTTCCGTGGCGATTGATCATTTTGATCCAAAGAGTTTTACGGATGGGTGGGATGAGGAACATTTTGGGTAGAAATCCATTACGGCAAGACTGAACGATGAGAATAATAAGGACATCTGAAATATTATTATAGTCAGCGCCTGACGTAAATTGACGTATTTTTACTAGCCATGTTTTATCACGTTTAATTTGTTTATGGAGTATCTTAATTTGACAGGACTAAACTAATATTTATCTTCTGTGTTTTTATTAATTAAATTTAAAGAAAAAGACGCACTGAACTTAAATTTAGTTTAGTTTGTGAACAAGGGAATCGGCACCATTGTTTAACGCAATCAGGGTGCAGATGCAGGTAAACACGGGTAGGTATTTTATCTATTTATAACACGATACCCCACCGACCTTATAAGAGATAAATAATGTTCACCAGAGGGGCAATTCTCGTAATTTTAAGAACGGTCACAGTCTGATCTCAGTCTCAATCTGTCAGAAATACTTCTAATTTCCCTACATTTTGACAAGTTTTTGACATTTGTCTGTCGACGAGATGAAACTGCGACTAGATTTTGAACGTTTTAAGTTACGTGAATTGGCCTGCTGATAGCGAGTTTCAGGAAATCTTAGGTTCGCACTGAGCTATAAGGCCTAGGCATAAGCTATTATTACTAGATTGGGCTTTCTAGCTGGGGCTTGTGGCTAAGTAATAACTACCGCGCAGGTCGATCGATCAGGTTAAGTTACGCTTGCCGTGGTTGGTCCGCGGATGTGTGACAATCTATACGTACCAAGATCCCTCCGTGCCTCAGAAAGTACGTTAGGCCGTTGGTCCCGGGTGTCATTCGTGGATCTTTGACAGTCGTTACGGATCGTCAGAAGCCCAAAAGTCTCACAACCAGTTTTACAAAGGGGTATCGTATTACCCAGTAACTCCGTTGTGGAGGCAGTCGCGCCATGTGAATTACTGGTAGTCAGCTGGAAGCCGACCCTAAAGTCGGTCCCTAGTGTCGGTCGTCCCTATAGTTGGGAAAAGGCTAGGCATATGATGATGATGCTGTTATTAGATTCGGTAGGAAATCTACAATCTCATAAAGGGAACAAAGATTACAGCCTGAGATATTATACCGAAAAATTTACGCAACATTTGGAGCATCACGGACATGTTTTAAGGTAAAAGGTTTAAAACGTTTAAAGTCTAGTCGCAATCTCATCTCAGCGACAATCAATGTCAAAAACTTGTCAAAAAAATATAGGGAAATTATAGGTATTTTTGACAGATTGAGACTGAGATCACACTGTGAACGTTCTTAAAGTTACGAGAATTGCCCCTCTGATATTTTATTGGAAATGATGTTAAGTGACAGAGAACTCAAGACTTTTCTGATGAGAATAAGTATGGAAAAACTTATATTAAACTACAAAAAGTAAATTGGTTTGCTGAAATAAAAAGGCAGTGCAAGGATTTTTATAGCTTAGCTAGAATAAATCAGTCAATCTATTAAATACATACGACGGTATAAATAAAATGCCCCAACTAGCTTACCATCTTACCAACCCCTATGTAGCACGTTGAGCTATAACAGGACCGTTTATCTCCCTCAGTATATGTGTAAGGGTGCACCATAACTATGTATTATACCAGCGAAGAGAACAGAGGTATCAATACAAATATACATATAATCATGAGAGCACTGGTGGCCCAATGGCAACGACCGCGACTTACGAGTTGTAGGTCGTAGGTTCGAACCCAGATTGGCGCTTTACTATTTGTAAATTATTTCATCACCACTGCTCTCAAAACGGTGAAGGAAAATTTCGTGAGGAAATCGGCTTGTCCTAGAACAAAAAAATCGAAGACATGTGACCTCTACCAACCCACACTGGGGCCACGTGGTGGATTAGGGTCCACTCCCTCTCAAAGAGAGAAGGCCTGTGTCCCAGCAATGGAGACGTTATAGGCTGATTATTCTTCATACAATCATACGATGAGTACATGATGCGGGAAGTCCCTCAAGTACACAGAGTGTAAAAAGAACCATTACGAAGCCCTCATTTACGCAATCTGTACATCAAACTAACTAACTTTGTGCAAAAGTAATTGCTGGGAAATGACTTTCATTTTTGGTGTGAAATGTCGCTGTTTACGGGAGCGCGCAGTGTAACGCACGGGGACTACAGGGATAGTGGGAGTATTTAAAGTTAAGAGGGAAACCAGCGGGGTTGTTGCGTAACACACTATCAGCAGCAATGGGTTTCATTTTGACAGTTCAACAGCATTCATTGCGTTATTTCACGTTGTTGAGCAGAGATTTTTTTCGAATATGTTCGAGCAATGGATTAGCAATATCCTTCAAAATGAGTCAGACTGAGATTGATAGTGTGTTCCGCAATTAGGGTGCAGGGTGGCCCGCGAAATTCAAAGGGGTTTGAAGATTTTTATGTGGAGCCTGGCATACCTACTGTTGCGCCATTTTGAAAATGTCGGCCACGCACGAGACCACCCAAATTTCGTAACATACTGTCGCGCGCCAAAATTAATGGTGACATTAGTTATCACTAGCGCCATCTAGTATCGAGTAGCAGAACTAATAGAGTCAAGATGCTTCTAGAACTTTCGATGCTAGAACTATCGACTACTGATCAGTCGGGGCCGGTATGTACTCGAACATTCTAGATGTTTCTACAATAGAAGGTTCTAGAACTATCTGCGGCACTATATAAGGCGGGGATTAGCCGCGAACAGGACAGTGTTGGATAAGCGATACAAGCGAATACATCGAAAGCGATCCTCAAGTGCAATTTAAGTGCGAAGCATTAGGTTGCTTAGCTTGGGACAAATGGTGCTGTGTGAAATGTCCAGGGATTTATTTATTTATTTATTTATTTTATTTGATTTTGTTTTCTAATTAGTGTGTTTGAGTTGTTATTAGTGTTGTTTATTAAAGTGTTAATTTTGGTAATTATTATCGGCAGTTTTAATTGTCACGATCCCCGTAGCTCGTAACAATACTATCAATCACAATTTGAATCATTTTGTAGGAATCATTACTTCATTCATTCATTATATTCGAAAAATTTGTCTGCTCAATAACGTAATGAATGTTGTTGAACTGTAAAAAATAAAGCCATTGCTACTGTTAGTGTGTTGCACAATTACCCCGCTGGACGGTTAGTTTCATGCCAAGAACAGCAGGTTTTTACCTACCCGATATTGGAACAATTTTGCAGGACGAACACGAGAAATTTTGCCCCAAATTTCAAGTGTCATAATTCATGCCAATGTTTTGTGTTAGCATTTGAGCAGAAACAAATAATGTCCATTTGTCTAGCTTTTCCCAGTTCTAGGTTGTAGTTGCCTTCAGTCTCACTATGGCATAAATTGCGATATTTTACAGGTCAACTGTCATTGGACCTCCACAACACAAATACTGGGTATAACGCTGCAAGGTTCTTTAGGCGCGTGGTCAAAATCTGAACTAACACGGCCATCTTGTTTTGCAATGTCATTCAGGCGCCAAAAGATCATTCCAGCACTCTAGTAGTGGCTTTCTCTAAACATCACTTCGAAATTCGAACGGTGTCTCGTCGTGAATGACATAGACCTATATTATACAAGTACGCGGGACTAAATATACTATACGAAATGACAGTTGTTTTTGTGCCGATTCAAAGCGCCCCACTCGAGCGTCTCAGGAACTAAAATTGACTCATTGTTGCAAATGGCCGTCGTGTTATTTTGTTACAAGATAATATATGTAGAACATTTTTATCATGAAAATATGCACGTTTTGTAAAACTCGCTATAAAAACATTAGTTCCACGGACGCTCACGTTGCTATCAGCGCCAAAATGGCGAAAATCAAATGTCTTTGTTTTATCATCGATAGTATGAAGTGCAGCGTACTTGTATAATATACGTCAGTGATCCGCGATGATTTATATTAAAAACAAATGAGTTCGCTTTGGAATTGTGTGCGCTCACTTCAGTGAGGTGATCAGTGAACTTTACAGAATAGCACTAAAGTCGTCCGACTTCCGGAATGCCAACAGATAACGACTGTCATAGATATTCGAATGACAACCGGGAGCGACGGTTTATCTTGCTCTCCAAGGCACGAAGCGATTTGGTGAGTAGACAAAAACAAATGACGTTGTTAGCAGAAATAGCACATTTCTTGAAATCGAATTTTATCGATTTGTCACTTACATTGCAAATCTGTTTGTGTCGAGATTTTGGATTTAGTTTTCAGATTACATGGCATGTGAGGTTATTGCCAATTTGTTAGTAGATATTAATGAGCTTAGAAAAACATGCGGTCTATCAGTTCAACTTTTTCACTTTCCTATTTGCTAAGATAATCTTGGAAAAGGTAGTGCTCCGACTTCCTCTTCTTAGCGTATAGATGGTAAAAAGTTCAATCATCTTTGGCCCCAAATTCAGCTGCACCAACTCCGCTCACTGACGCAGTTATAAGATCATCAAGTGCACAAGCGCCAGGGCAAGTGGCGTAGGATGGAAGGACCATTGTCTTTGGGGAGCTGCCGCATACGCACTTGAGATCTGAGCCGTCCTTCAACCCCAATTTGTGGAGATTTTCGACTATTGTCTCAAAACGGTGAAGAAAAAAACCGGCATGTCCTAGAACCGGACATTCGAAGACATGTGACATCCACCAACCAACCCACACGTAGATTATGGTCATACACCCTCTTACAGAGATGAGGCCTGTTTCCCAGCAGTGAGAACAATATAGGCTGATTATGTAAATCTTGAACACCACTTAGAGTAATTTTAAGGCTCCTAACTCCAATAAAACACTCTTTGTGTTTGCTGGGAACCCATCGGAGACGAGACGATTTATATACAATCCGATATACAAAATATTCCTCTTTTCCAATACGCTCAATAAGGAAAAAGGGATAGGATATTCATATCAAAGTTTCGCACGACTGATTCTAAAATGGAAACTCTTACCAATATGGCGGCTTTAGGCTGCCTGTCCACTGGAGCGTAGCGAAGGCGCGGTGCTAGAGCGAAAAGGCGTTCGTGTGGTCAACGGGAGTGGTCACCGCTTTGAATACATTATGTAGTTGAAAGGATAAATCATGGCAGGGACGGTTAAGTAGCTACGCCAATCATAATCGGTCAGTCCGACAGAAGACAGATGACAATATGTCAATGTCACAAGTTTTTTCATAGTTTTTGTTTCTGCTTTATTAAATAGCACCTGTGAAAATATGCCAATTTCATATTCTTTCTAGGGATATTTAATGATATTAGTGACAATGCGCAATAATGCTTGCTCAAACATACGAGTCTTTTTTTTAATCAACTTCAAAAATAGGAGGAGGTGATACATTCGGCGGTATTTTTTTTTTTCATTTATGTACAGACGCCAGCACATCAAGCTACTACAATCTGTCAAATTTCTTTAATAGATTTTCAACTTTATGGCTAAAGCATTAAGTTTCAAGGTTGATTGGGAAAATTTGACAGTTTCGGGTAGCTTGACCTGCTGGCGTCTGTACACCGATTTTTTCGTAATTTTTTTAGTAAGTAGAAGAAACTTGCGCGGTGGCCCCATATACATTTTATTACCTTTGCTTGCGTGGGTTTTGAGTTAGGAGCTTTAATAACACACGTATGCATCTAATCTGCTTTGTGTATAGTGATGATGGTATGAAACTTCCTGACATTGTTATTTACATAGCAGGTAGTATTTTAGCAGCGCTGGGGCTCTATCTCGTATAGGGTCGTAGCATTGTACTGAGCGATAGCCGTTTTGCGTGGATGTGACGCATATTTTCCCCCACAGATTTATAAACTAAAGGGAGATATGGTGTGGCTGCCTAACTGTTCGAGTCCGGCTGTCGCCTTCAACTATATATGCACTACAATACGAACACGCGTTCACTCACACTAGTCACCACACTCAACGCGAGCCAATCGCGTAACGCAGATCGCAATGTTGAGACACACAACTACATTGACAATTCTTATTGACAAATCAACGGCGCCCGCGTTTGTTTCTGTTTTGTGCATACATTGTTCGCACGCGCCACGCCCCCTTGGCATATCTCCTTTTAGTTTATAAATCTGTTTTTTCCCCGAAATTGTTATTTCTTGTGTTCTTCCTCTGCGTCATTATGTTAACCGCAAATAAATGTATTTTCTTTCTTTCTTTTTTCTTCTTTTACTATACAAATCGCTTCAGCAGAAGTTGCCGATCCATTTTGATTAGATAAAAAAAAATTGACCCCTGCCATTACTCCAATCTCCACTCCACTGTAGCCATGTCCACTGACGCAGAACGGAGACCTAAAATTTATGGATTTCGATTCTCAGCTACAATGGACAAGCAGATTAAGGCTGCTTTTCCATCAGAGCTGTGCGACCGTTTCCACTAATGCTAAGTTGTATAGCGCGAGTAAGATGTGCTATGACGATGCGCCGCCGCGAGGTAGCTGTGCGAGGAAGATGCTCAACTCGAGCAATGCGATGCATCGATAGTAGGGAAAGCACGGGGAGTACTCTGCTTTGCACATAGCTACACCACTCGCGCATCCATAGCTCCCATCCATAGCACGCCTCCTTCCGTATAAAAACATAGATTAGTTGAATCCGTTTCCACCTGTGCTATGTTATGTGGACCAATGAATATGATTGGTGGATAACAAACGCATCCATAGCAACGTAGCATAGCACATCTCTGGTGGAAGAGCAGTCTTATTCTACTACACCGAATCCATTTAATAGATTTTTCGCACGGACGGAGTTTCCAGTCTGCGGCCTAACTTTTGAGCAGGATTTTAAGTCTAGTTCTAAAGTTAACTCATAAATCAGGTTTTAGAATAAGAAGCTTATTGTACATAAAGGTTTTATTCTGTGGAAATATAGCACTGTCTTTCATTAATAACTGGTGGTATTTCATAATAATTGGGTTATGAATTTTCCGTTTGTGCGCTAAATGGGTGTTCTTGTAGATAGTTACTACTAAGTGTTTTATTTTAAACTAGCTTCTACCGGTGACTTCGTCCGCGTGAAATTTCTTGTTCCCGATACACCTCGTCGTATCGCATCGCCTGTCCGCGCTTATTACTTCGTTTTCGTTTTTGCCCGTCTCCTAAGGGTCCTTGCGTGATGTGAAGTAGTCTATAACCTTCCTCATGAATGGGGCTATCAAATGCAAAAAGAATTTTTCAAATCGGACTGGTAGTTCCGGAGATTACCCCCTAAATACAAACAAATATTTTGCCTCTGTTGGGGAGGTTTGCAGAGCGAAAACACAGGAAATACTGTAAAGCATTTATTAGGAATCAGAATCAGAACTTTATTTGCTTCGAATTTAGGTACAGGTATAAGATTTTATAAGTACATAAATTAATGAGGTCGGCTACAATCTACCTTGCGGCGTGCAAATTATTACATAAATTAAAATATTAATAGAAACAAAAATAATGTCAACAAAACAAAACAAAAATTAAAGTGAAGTCAATTAATAATATTATAGTCAGGTACATACACAAGGGCACGCCACAATTGCGGCGATAAGTCCCCTCTTTGAGGAGTGGATGGAGAGGCGCCACGGCGCCCTCACCTTCCGCCTGACGCAGGTCCTCACCGGACACGGTTGTTTCGGGAGGTTCCTGTTCAGGATAAGGCGGGAGGAAACGCCAGGGTGTCACCACTGTGTGGATCGCCCGGAGGACACGGTGGAGCATACGGTGGAGGTCTGCCCGGCTTGGGCGGAGCACCGCCGCGTCCTCGTGGTGGCGATCGGCGGCGGCGATCTCTCGCGTCCGGCCCTGGTCCAGGCCATGGTACGGAGCGAGAGTGCATGGGAAGCCGTCACCTCCTTCTGCGAAGCAGTAATGCTCGCAAAGGAGGAGGCGGAACGCGTGAGGGAGAGGCTATCTCTGCGCCCTCACGCCCCTAGTCGCCGCAGGAGACGCCCTGGACGTCGGGAGTCACCAGCCGACTCCCGGCCACCGTAGGCGCGGGCTTGCGGGTGGCGAGCTATGGGCAGCTCGCCGCCCGGCAAGGACCAGGCCCGAGTCGACGGCGCGTTGTGTTCCACGCGCGCCTCAAAGAGATGTCAGCAAGAAGTGACGGGGTCCGTTAGGGCCGCTGCCTGCCAGGGTCGCGGGTTGTTCGGAAGAGATACCGTGGTCCCTGGCATAGGCAACTGAAGGAACACGGGTGGGTTTTAGTCAGTAAAAGTCTGACACGCCCTCCTGCTCCGCCCAGAGCAGGAGAAGTCATATGATGATTTCCCACCCAGAAAAAAAAAAAAAAAAAAAAAAAAAAAAAGGTACATACACAAGTCTTACATGGTCAAATTTGCAATTAATTATAACATTCATAGTCAGGATAAATTTATATCATGAATTTGTATCAGAAAGTCTTTTACTGAGTAATAACATTTTTTTTTTTTTTTCTGGGTGGGAAATCATCATATGACTTCTCCCGCTCTGGGCGGAGCAGGAGGGCGTGTCAGACTTCTACTGACTAAAACCCACCCGTGTACCTTCAGTTACCTATGCCAGGGAAAACTATATTGGGGTCGGCTATTCGGTCAGTATCATATTGTATGTTGATCAAAATCCTCAATACTTTTATTGCATTCCACATGTTGACCACAATTAGGTCATATGGACCCTTTCGGGCACAGCAAAATAAGTGAGTTAGGAGTTTTATCAAACTACTATATTACAATAATGATGTAGATATTATATGAGATAAACTAATAGCTTTAATATAAAATATATGTATCTATTGAGAGATGTAATAATAATGAATAAATAAATAAATTTTAAAGTCTCGAGTACTTAAGTTATGACTTTATAAGTCTATCACTTAGATATTCGTTTACCGAGTAAATATGATTAACAAACATGTATTTACAGCATAAGCTTAATTAGGCAATAATGTTCCCACTGCTGGGACACAGGCCTCCTCTTTGTGAGAGGGAGTGGGTCGTAATCCACCACGTGGGCCCAGTGCGGGTTGGTAGATGGCATGTCTTCGAATTTTTGGTTCTAGGTTTCCTCACGATGTTTTCCTTCACCATTATGAGAGCAGTGGTGATTCAATAGTTTACACAAAGTAAAGTGCTTGCTTGGGTTCGAACCCACGACCTACAACTCGTAAGTCGCATTTACATAATTATAATATTTACAATCATTATGACAACTCTTTAAGTCAGAATTGGCCTCAAATATTAAGGTTTCATGATCATTCAATATACCTATTTGACGTAAGATCCTACATCACCACTTGTCTACCAAAAGTCACTCCCCATGCTTCCTTATTGACGTCGTAAAAAATGTCAAAAGGATTTATACCCACCACACCTGTATTGCATAATGCTAACATATTGCGTTACTGATTTCCCTACGGGTTGTGAAGGTCAGACGCGCGGCTGCATAAAACAGGAACGTCACAAGTATAGGACATCACTCAGAGGAACGTTTGACAAGTTTGTAAGCAAACTCAGGCCTGTATAGCAGTTGTAATTGTGACAAATTGAACAATGGTGCTATTCTGTAAAGTTCACTTGGAACCTCACTCAAGCGAGCGCACACAATTCGAAAGCGAACTCATTTGTTTTTAAAAGAAGATCATCGCGGATTCACAACGAGACACCGTTCGAATTTCGAAGTGATGTTTAGAGAATGACACTACAATTTTCAAAGACTACTTTGTTTTTTTTTTTTTAAGTTCTACGAAACGTCTGTTCTTTCTTTTGTTATAAAGCCTGAAACACACTTTGCACTCCTTAAGTAAACTCTCCACAGGTAAAGCTTCGTATTAAAACAATGTAGCTCTGAGTATGTTTACTCTCGACAGTATAACAATGTTTATTCGCTCGCTACGAAGATAATAACAAGTTCTGTGGAATTATGACCGTGTTTATCTAAAGGGTAGTTTAATAGGATCTGTCTTCTGTCTGGCTATGTTGTAAGTTTAAATGCGTCTTTAATGGAGTAAGTTGAAATGTAAGGGTAAGTTCAAGTGAATTTAACTGATTTTGAAATGGTTCACGGAGGTTCAGAGACCTACCACGAACACGCTACGTATCTAAACGTATCGTAAATTCAAACGATTTTTTAGTCGAAAACTCGGTATACTATACAATTGAAGTTTATAAAATATCCTACATAGATAAAGGTCTTTTTTATTTATTTACTATGGGACAAGAAACAGCTACAATATAAAATGTTTACAAATAACAATAATATAAGCTCATAAATAGTATTAACAATATTGCAGCCCACTACATTATCCGCAAAGGGTCGGGGTAGGTCTTGGAACTAAGTAAATAATATGTCCGAAACGTGTAGGTTTCTTGAAATCGTTCGAATTTACGTTATATTTACTCCGCTCATTCGTGTATTAGGTTCTTTAGTATGTACTAGAAGTATATGTAACTATATATTACCCAAATAACAAGCTTTGAATATCAGAATGGTTACTAGTTAGTTATTTACTGTGTATGAAGGTTATTATTGAATATGGTTTGCAGGGAAAGGGTTTTTTGAAGTAAATTACAGATAGACAAGACTAAACATTTATTTAAATTTAGGCCTGTCAGTAATTAATCAGAGAACTAGACGTCCGTTCGCAAAACTAGGTCATCATGGAGAAGAAGGACAAGAAACTCCATGGAAACAGTATTAAAGTATTCTATCAATACATTTCTTACGTTGTCATAAATTATCGTTATCTTTAAAACAATTAATTCTGTTAATTAATTCAAAATAATAGCAACATAATAACAATAGCCAGGAATATTGGCCATGATATGACTTACACCTTAACATATTCATAATAAGCAATAATTAAGGTATAATATCAAATTACTTAACTTACGTGACATCTGGTCGATCTATTCCACAAAACAACGGCACTAGAATTACTAACCAACTGAACATCTGCCAAGCAACTGTCTTGATAACGTCATTACAATCCTTTTTATATACTACCAACGTCTTTTACGTCAAACATCTACCGGCATTTTGAACCAATCACAGATCATTATATTTTTTGACTTAATATCTTCTAACACAGGTAGTAAACAAATCTTATGCAGTGAAACCGTTTTAACACATTATAAGGTAATCCGTAAATTATCCGGAAAAGAAATGGAGTTACCGACATAGCTTACAGAGTAAGCAAACTGAAGTGGCAGTGAGCCGGACATATTTGTCGAAGAACCGATGGCCGGTGGAGCAGACGAGTCCTGGAGTGGAGACCGCGTATCGGCAAGTGTAATGTGGGACGCCCCACAGCTAGATGGGCGGTAGACCTTAAGAAGGTGGCTGGGACAGACTGGATGCGGAAGGCGTAGGACAGGGTGTTGTGGTGCAGCTTGGGGGAGGCCTATGTCCAGCAGTGGACTGCGATAGGCTGAGTTGATTGATTGACCGTCCGGCCGTCGATAGAATGCGTTCGTGACAGTTACAATATATTTGCTACGGTTACGAATCATAATTTGATCAACATAAAATCTAAAAATGGCAAATAAACTCTGGCCACCTTATCATATCCCCCCCTTTTTTTTTTTCTTTTTCCGGATGTGAAATCATCAAATGACCCCTCCCGCTCTGGGTGGAGCGGAAGGGAGTGTCAGACTCTTACTGACTAAAACCCACCCATGTTCCTTCCTTTGCCTTTTTTGTTCCGGGGTAGCGGTAACCCTTTCGGACAATCCCGCTGACCCGGCAGGCTTCGGCCCTAAGGGGCCCCTCAAATTATGCTGACAACTCTTTGAGGCGCGCGTGGAACACTTACGCGCCATCCGGCACGGGCCTGGTCCTGATCGGACGGTGAGCTACCCATTGCTCTCCTACCGCATGCCCGCACCTACGGTGGCCGGGAGTCGTCACGCGGCTCCCGACGCCCAGAGCGTCTCCCGCGGCGGCTGGGACGGGAGGCTCTCTCCCTCATCCGTCCCGCCACCTCCTTCACTAGCATGACTGATTCGCAGAAGGAGGCGATCATATCCCCCTTAAGTACATAACATAACTTACAAAAAAACTTATCACTAACCCTACCTGTGCGCATAATACTCGAAGAAAGCGACCAGTATTTCAATGGACCTCGTCATCGCGGCCCACATCTGGTGCGGTTTGCATTCTGGGGTCAGCGCAGACGGTAGTCGAGACGGCCCCTCAGACATTTAGCCAAAAATATCTGAGGGGCCGTCTCGACTACCGTTCTCATATAATTATAGGCACAAAAAATAGTTTGAAGTATTGGATGATCACTGGGTGCTCTTCACTTGTTTTTTTTTATAGACACTATAGTTTTCTTAGACCCATTGGCTGTCACAACTACCGGCACAATGGTTGCTGAGTCCACATGCCACATGTCGACCACTTCACGAATCAATTCAAGATATTTGATTTGTCTTTCTTTCTCGGTTTTCAATTAATTCATTACTTTAATTATTATAACTTTGTAAACACTTTCAATCCATTTGTTACGGTCAGGAATCATATTTTGATCAACACAAAACCTAAAAATTGTAAATAACGTAAGAAATTTTTTTCGTGGGATGTCTTATCGCATCCTAAGGGGATGCGATGCGATGTATACATAATATAACTACCAAAAAAATTAGTAATAATCTTACCTCTGCGCATAATACTCGAAGAAAGCAACCAGTATTTCAATGGACCTCGTCATCGCGGCCCACATCTCGTGCGGCTTGCATTTTGGGGTCAACGCAGACGGTAGTCGAGACGGCCCCTCAGACATTTAGCACTATCTTGTTACATAATTTTTAGGCACAAAAAATAGTTAAATACTACTATAATAGATGATCACTTCACTTGTTTTTTTGTTGTCACTTTTGATTAGTTTTTAAATAATATGACTTTTTTATACTCTGTAAATTAAAATGGTAAAATAAACTTTTGACTTTTACACGCTGTTAGTAAAATACTTAGTATAAAAATATGCACTGATAAAAATTGGTAAATTATTTAAATAATTGTTATATTGTTTGGATCACTGCACGAGTTGACTTCTTTTAACTTAGATTCTCTGTAAATACGCGCAAGGGTGGCCCAATTGTAAGCGTCCCGACTTCGAACCCTGGCAGGCGCTTTACTTTGTGTAAATAAGTTCATCACCTACATAATCAGCCTATAAAGTTCCCACTGCTGGGACACAGGCCTCCTCTCGGTGAGAGGGAGTGGGCTGTAATTTTCCACGCGGGCCCGGTGCGGGTTGGTAGATGTCACCGTTTTGAGAGCTCATCACCAATGCTCTCAAAACGCTGAAGGAAAACATCTTGAGAAAACTGGCATGTCCTAAACCCAAAAATTCGAAGACATGGGTCACCATGTCTGGCGGGCCCAGTGCGGCTTCGTAGATGTCAATCTACGAAGCCGCACTGGGCCCGCGTGGAAAATTACAGCCCACTCCCTCTCGTAGAGAGGAGGCCTGTGCCCCAGTAGTGGGAACATTATAGGATGATTATGCTACACAAAACAATAACTCTTGATTTGTCCTGAATCCCGAGGACAGGAAAACGCGACCCGCAAACTACTTATTTGGTCACGAACCCAGGATTAATCACTTTGCCACTACATTTACCTAACACAGGTTTTTGCACGACCAATGTCCGCAAATCCAGCGCCACGTGCTTGTATAAATTGGCTACACCTCTTGCATACAAATATGCCTTAAAAAAACCTCATACCTTTACAGGGTAGCAGGGTCATTGACGCGCGAACTGTAGCCATTTTTATTAGGAATAGTAATATTTAAGACCGTTCACAGTCTGTTTTCAGTCTCAATTTGTCAAAAATACCTCTAATTTACCTACAATTTTGACAAATTTTTGGCAATTGTTTGTCGCCGAGATGAGACTGCGACTAGATTTTGAACGTTTTAAATTACTAGAATTCACCTTCTGGTACCTTTTCAGACAGATCTTAAATGTGAAATGTCTGTCTGAATGGGTGGTTTATCAAAAACAATTAAAGCATTTAAATCCGCAACCGATCAACACCAGAAAATCGTTTCAAGCCAATTCAAAACATCCCGATTCACAATTTAAAATCCTTTTCCCTTTTAAATTTTTGATGACGCCAGTAGGCCGTTTTTAAAAGGCTTTCACAGTCTTCTTTATCAATAATTCAATGGATGATGTTGGAATAAACGGGCTGTATCAGATGTATTCCGACGTTTATTTATTACTTTTCACCCCACCCTGTCGTTTTGATTACGATGTTAATTTGTCAGCACTTGGAAAAACTAAGCATGATGTATATCTACATTTATTTGTTTTATTTGCGGGTAGAAGGAGATTTATTGTGGTTTGTATTACTAAAATAATTAAAAGATGACGTCACAACAAAATCTCTAAAAGTCTAAACGTCACTTTGAAATTCGAACGGTGTCTCGTTGTGAATCCGCGATGATATAGTTTTAAAACAAATGAGTTCGCTTTCAAATAGATGACAGTAAGAAAAATTACTTGTTAATTGTGTACTATAGAATGTTCGTGAGCTTAAAATATGAAAAACCTATTTAATTTCGTAAATGAATATCTATAAAATAATATAATAATTTATAAATTAACATTATTTATTTATTTATAATCGTCTACTTACAACTGTCAAAGTAGACATTAACACAAAATATGATTTGCACCTTTGCTTTAAATATTATGTATAAATTAAACGTAGTTAATCAAGACTACCGAATATAATTATTATTCCGACTGAATGAATTTGTGTGCGAGCATCACTGTAAAATAACCCGCACATTTGACAGAGTGAAAGTCTTGAAGTCACTATTTGCCATGACAGAATGCCCCGTTTTGACAGTAAAAATTAATTAACGTTATAAAAATTAAAAATTATTTGGTTAGAGGAAAATAATACACCTCAAGGAAAATTACTGACTGGTTTCTCAAAAACTGTCAAATAGCCTACAGTGAGGTACAGACGCCAGCACATCAAGCTACTACAATCTGTCAACTTTCTTTATTAGATTTTCAACTTTATCGCTATAGCATTAGGTTCAAGGTTGATAGGGAAAATTTGACAGTTTCGGGTAGCTTGACCTGCTGGCGTCTGTACAAAGTGAACTTTACAAAATAGACTACTACTGTCAGTCCGTCCACAGTTATTTTACCTCTGACAGTATTGCTACTGAAAATTCGTCGTATCAAATAAAAAATCAAAATCGTCGTAACAATAAGGTGGAGATTTTGACAGCCCTGTCAGTGGCAGCAACCCAACAGCACCCTTATTAAAATGACAATAAAGATCGATGTAACGTTGATAGTGATGCAAAATAACTGAAAGGACTGTAGCTAATGTGCTAGTGGATCGTTCAAAATCGGAGAGATGAAATATAGAGCAGCGTGAGCCGCAACCGCAAGCCGAAATTCGAAGGTTGGTGGTTATGTGGTCAACAGAGGTATGTATTGATTACGTATTATACGTAAGAATATACTGGTTTTCTTCTTAAAAGTGAGGTTTTATGGGAACAAAGACTTGCTCTGTTTTTTTACAATTGTATTATAATTCATGTCTTCCAATTTCAGGTTCTTGGATTTGGTTGGTTTGGTTGTGGAATAACCACCGCCATGGCCCAGAGGGCTTGTGGCTAAGTAATAAAAGCCACACGGGTCGATCGATCAGGTTAAGCTACGCTTGCCGCGGTTGGTGCGTGGATGGGTGACCATCTTTACATACCACGACCCCTCCGTGCCTCGGAAAACACGTTAAGCCGTTGGTCAGATGCCTGAAAGTCTGACAACCTGTCTTATCAAGGGGTATCGTATTACCCAGTAACTGGGTTGTGGAGTTCAGATAGGCAGTCGCTCCATGTAAAATACTAGTATTCAGCTCCATCCGGTTAGACTGGAAGCCAATCCCAACATAGTTGGGAAAAGGCTCGCCAGATTATGGCCGCCATGGTCCACGCACAAAGATCCATCTGAAAGACTAAGAGCGGAAACCAAACCCTCTAACATAAAACACGGAAATATCGACTTTCGTACGTTTATCGGAAAACTAAAAACTTGCAGTAGGACCCCACTAGATTTAAACAGAAACTTCCTCCTACACAGACGAATTAACTGTTCACTTTTGCAGAATAACAGAACTTTCCGCAAACTAGAAGAACATACTTTGTAAACAGAAACTAGACAAATCAAACGTTTAATTTGAAAACAGCTGCACGGAGCACTGACACGATATATGAGTGATATAGTATATATCACTGACACATGAACACATTGTTAACTATGTTCAGTTAAAATTATAACTAAATGGGCAGTTTCTTTACAGAACACGGATGGTTATGCTAACTTAGGTACATTTTATTATGAACTCTTAGGACATTTTCATTTTCTCTGTGGAGATTGTTTTATTATGTATAGATGTAGATATCACTTTTACAAGACATAACGCAGATAAACTCGGATGTTTTTCTGAATCAACAGTAAATATTCGTTATTTATAATATTAATAATCATCACTGACAGGACTATTGTTGCCAATAAGCCTGACATAGTGATGATGGATCGATCAGAGCGGCGCGCAATGATTGCTGACATAACTTTCCCGCGTGATGAGAACCTCGTGAAAGCCGAGATAAACAAATCAAGTATCTTGACTTGGCTCGCGAGGTTGTCGACATGTGGCATGTGGACTCAGCAGTCATTATGCCGATAGTCGTGACAGCCAAGAGCCTCGACTAACACCTGAGAAGGCTCTCGTTGGGCAGCTGGATACTTCTGCGGTATTTCTGGACACGGCTCGTATTGTCAGGAGGTTCCTCTCTCTGGAGCCCTGACCGCCGGTAGCTTGGACCCTGTTCCCGATACCGATGGGCTACTATATTTTATATTTTTGAATGTTTTTATATTGTAATACGTATAATTTATATGTATTTATATTAAAACAAAGGAGATAATATTAATTAAACTTACATATAATATATAATCTGACACTAAAATGTATACTTAGCGTGTCGATAGTAATATAAATGGACTCGGCCCAGATTTCGGCCACTTGTTTGGCGCCATCACCAGCGTCCATCAGTTCCTGTAACGTGCAGCTGACAGGACACGCAGGGCACGATATTAAACGGAAGTGATGGTGCAGTTACCAACATCAACGGTGATGCTTTCTATGCAGTTCTCGTTTGAGCACTTGGTGGATAGTATGCTTACGCAGGGAGCAGCAAACACTGTGTTACCGTGCTTCGAGTGACAGATCTCGGCGATAAGCGTAAGTCCAGAGATGTGTGGTCTGCTTTGGGTTTCATCTCGATGGGTCTCTTGAACGCAAAGAATGTCGCAGTGAGTTTTGCGGTAGACATCAGAAAGAATTTCAGATTTGTCTCGTGAGAACCCTACGATGTTAATCGAGACTACGCACAGAGCCGGTTTTATGAGTGGACTTTGGATTGCCATCGTGGATAACTCGCTGATTGCCCAGGGTGCGCCGGACGTATGGTGGCTCTGTAGATACGTCGCTCAGGGGGGTTTCATGCACAGGAAAATGAAAGGAAAGATCTCATTAGGCATCGAAGTAGTTAGTTAACTTATTTGAGAAATAATACAGGTAGATAATTATGAAATATAAATACGCCTTACTGAAAAGTCCCTGTAATATGGAGCAAAGATAAATACTAAACGAAAACGTTAGCTATTTTAAATTGAGATCAAAAATAATTATTCGCCCCTAAATAAAGATAATCAATAATGATTTAACAGACTTTCGGTTTGTGCTGCCACAGCCCTAAAATAAGCGTTGAGTTACGTTTCAGGAATAAAGGCTTCATTGAGAAAACCGCAACATTCTCGCTGAATTCATTTGAGAACATTATTATCTAGTGACTGAGAGTAATTTCAAAAACGAAAATAATTGAATTTGCTTCGTGTAATTTATTTCATTACCACTGCTCTCAAAACGGTGAAGGAAAACAGCGTGAGGAAGTCGGAAAGTCGGAATGTCCTAGAAGCAAAAATTCTAAGACATGCGATATCTACCAATAGGCACTGGACCCGCGCATTTATGGCATTTATGGCCTACTCCTTCTCATGGAAAGAGGAGGCCTGTGTCCCAGCAGTGGGAACATTATAGGCTGATTATGTGAAAATAATTAAAATCCAGGGGTCTATACTCCGAAGTGGTATCGGCCGAATGTTCGGCCGCTTCCTGCTATGAAGTTACTATTTGGTTCGATCGGTCCCGATCCTACACTCCTACAATCTTTCGATTATTGACTACGGTCCCGACCCAACTGAGCCGATCCGAATTTTTTTCGCATTTTTCAATAATATTCGGTTCGGCCATGGTCGGTCCGATCCGATCATTCGCACTTTGCACTTCGTAGTAGACCCCCTGTACTATTGTTTTATTTTTAAACTTTGCATGTAACTGTGGTTGTAGTTTGCACAAAAGTATGCAAGTAAGTAAGATACCATTTTAGCATTAACCAATCAGAAGTTGGTCTAGTGGTCGCAACCGCTACTGCTGAGCATGAGGTCCTGGAATTGATTCCCATGTCGGGCAAAGTGGGATTTTTCCATCTGGAATTTGTCAGTAGCAGCCCAGAGTCCAGATTAGTGCTCGGTTGATGGCAATAGGCTCTCCCCCTGTTATATGGGACTTCAAAATAACTGGCCAAATGTGGATGTACTATAGATACACCTCTGCCTAACCCTTTGGGGAATAGGAGCAGGCGTGATGATTTTATGTAAATTCTTATAGCACAATGGCATGCATATACTTGTGCAGGTTAAAAGCATGTATTTTTGCGGCTAATACATTAGGGTTCCGCGCCTCAAAATTAAAAACGGAGCCCTAATAAGATCACTTCGTTGTCCGTCTGTCTGTCAGTGTGTTAAGACCCCTTTTCTGAGGAACGCGTGAAGTTATCAAGTTGAAATTAATATCAAATACTCAAAGCTGCAATCCCTTCCAGTAATGAAAAAAATCAAATTTCTAAGTCAACGCAATCAAAAGATACGGGCGTTTATGTTCCGTTTATACCGCATATTTTGACACTCGCCAGGGAATCAAAACCTATAGGGTACGTCCCGTTGACCTAGAATAATGAAATTTGGCAAGAAGCAATGTCATGTAGCACAAGTAAAGGAAAAAGTCCTAAAACTGTAAATTTGTAGTTACTTATTTACGGTTTAATTTACGGTTTTAGGACTTTAGGACCTACGGAACCCTCGATACGCGAGTCCGACTCGCACTTGACCGGTTTTTTTACAGTTTCATCGACAAATTGGTATCATAAAACTATTTTCCTGAAATCTTTGGAGGTTTATCTAAGGTAGGCAAAAAGTAGGTATCCATTGGTCTGAAATTATACCCTGAAGCCAAACCTTTCCAATTTATTGAGAAGGATTTTATTGTGTTACATAAAAATCGAACGCTTAAATGTTCTACCTGGGAATCAAACTCATCACTGTAAAAACTTTTTACCTTTTCTCAAATTAAAGAGGGTAGTGTCTTTATGTAATAGGTTGGCAAACATACCTATTACCAACATAATGAAAAGAGGGTAGTGTCTTTATGTAATAGGTTGGCAAACATACCTATTACCAACAGTTAATGAAAAGTGGTTCACATCGGGATTAGGGCCGGTTTTTTGATCCGTAGTTAACTGAACCAATTGTTAAAAATAGTAACTATTGGTTACATTTTTGCAAAATGTGTTTTTTTGTCAATTGTTAGTTTATCTAATGATATCGTTGCTAATGCTAAAAAAATAACCATTAGTGATCATTAGATAAGCTAAAAATTGATGAAAAAGTTTAGTTGAGTTAACTAGGGATTCGTGACACGGTGGAGCACACGGTGGAGGTCTGCCCCGCTTGGGCGGAGCACCGCCGTGTCCTCGTAGAGGCGATCGGCAGTGGCGGCGGCCTCTCGCGCCCGGCCCTGGTGCAAGCCATGGTCCGGAGCGAGAGGGAGTGGGAGGCAGTCGCCTCCTTCTGCGAAGCAGTCATGCTAGCGAAGGAGGTGGCGGGACGGATGAGGGAGAGAGCCTCCCGTCCCAGCCGCCGCGGGAGACGCCCCGGGCGTCGGGAGTCGAGTGACGACTACCGGCCACCGTAGGCGCGGGCCTGCGGGCGGAGAGCAATGGGTAGCTCACCGCCCGATCAGGACCAGGCCCGTGCCGGACGGCGCGTAACTGTTCCACGCGCGCCTCAAAGAGATGTCAGCATAATCCGAGGGGCCCCTTAGGGCCGAAGCCTGCCGGGTCAGCGGGATTGTCCGAAAGGGTTACCGCTACCCCGGAACATAAAGGGCGAAGGAAGGAACATGGGTGGGTTTTAGTCAGTAAGAGTCTGACACTCCCTTCCGCTCCACCCAGAGCGGGAGGGGTCATTTGATGATTTCCCACCAGAAAAAAAAAGGGCTGTTTTTCAATAGTCAGATAATTTTTATCAGTCTGACTGCCTAGCCTTTTCGCAACTATGTTGGGGGTAAAAAAAATCCGGTATTCAGCTGTATCTGGTTAGACTGGTCTAACCAGATGCAGCTGAATACCGGAATCTTACACGGAGCGACTGCGTAACTGACCTTCACGATCCAGTTACTGGTAATACGATACTCATTGGTAATGTAGTGCATGCTGTGCTTTTCTGCAAGTGATGAGGCGCTTAGACTTAAGTTTGCAATGTACAAATTATAAAGAAATAGTGTACCTACTCATCGTTGAAAAGCCTTGTAGCGGTATTTACAACGCTACATGCGAATAACGCGTCATACTGACGTCACGCAAATCCTGCATTTCGCAAGCAGAGTTTACCGCGCAATTAGCATAGATACAATTTCCCAACATTAGCCATTGGGCAATTGTCCGCCAGACACAACACCCGTCGGTCGGAGGATCCTCCCTTTTCTATGGAGTATGAGTGAGCTTTACACCCTGTTCGTCATACCTCTATAGCCTAATAACTAAACAAATAAGACTGGATTGACTGGTAGCACTTTTTTGGATGCGATATGTAATAGAATTATGAAGAGCAGTGGTGGTCCAGTGGTATCGGCCACGACTTCCGAGTTGTAAAACGGCGAAGACTTCTCCTAGAACCAAAAATTCGAAGACACGTGACTCCACCAACCGAAGTTCGGACAACACACAACGAAGTTCGATAGCTAAACGTAAAGTCCAAGATTCGATTCCTATCGAGAAAATTATAAAATGGGTTTTTCCCTCACGAATTTCTCGGTAGCAGTCCTGAGTCTGTTATTGGCATGACTTAGCTTGCTAGCTTAGCAATAGGCTTGCCCCATATTCACATAATTAGCGTAATTTGGGTGTGCTGCACACGTCTGCCTTTTAGGGTAAAAGGCAGACGTGTGCAGCACACCCAAATTTACCTAATTTTAATAACCTACCTTTCCTGTCCTGCCTACCTTTGGGGATACCAGCGTGATGTCATATACAAAGAAATATTCGCGTGTGTCGCTCCAGGGCGATACAATTATAAATTCTCCCCTCTGTGACACGGCTCCCACAAATTAATTAAAAAGTTTAGTTTTCCTTTAAAGATGAAATTCTCCAGGTGGAATCGTCACTAGGTAATTTTAATGAAAGTCTGTATATTTTTTAGGATGGCAACTTGCAATTTAAAGTTTTGACAAGGTTTTGCAAAGAACTAAGAAAATACAGCGCAGAACTAACCAGATGTATCAACACGACTATATTCCCTGAAGGGGAAAGCAGAAATGTACAGATATGAAGAGATACACCCGCATTTCGTCATCATCATCTGCCTAGCCTTTTCCCAACTATGTTGTGTACCAGTATTTTTCATAAAGCGATTGCCTATCTGACCTCCACAACCTAGTTACTGGGTAATACAATACCCCTTGATAAGACTCTTGTCGGACTTTCGGGCTTCTGACGACCCGTAACGACTGTCAAAGATCCATGAATGACAGCCGGGACCAACGGCTTAACGTGCACACCCACATTTCGCGTCGACAGTTATGTATAGTCCCATGTAATATGTCATCGCCGTCATCATTTCAAACGAAAGACGTCCACTGCTGGACATAGGCCTCCCCCAAGCACCTCCACTTCGACCGGTTCTGTGCTTCTCGCATCCAACGGGTTCCTGCGGCCTTCACAAGGTCGCCGGTCCACTTTGTGGGAGGCCTCCCAACGCTACGTCTTCCGGTATGCGGTCGCCAGAACCTTTCGGCTCCATCGGTCATCTGTTCTGCGAGCAATGTGCCCTGCCTACTGCCACTTAAGTTTGGCAATTCTTCGGGCTTGTCGGTTACATTGGTTCTCCTGCGGATTTCTTCATTTCTGATGCGATCACGCAATATGTAATAATACGAGTATATACATAGTCCCATGGGAGCGAACCTTTTGACACTAAACAGCAAACCTCCAGACTTCGGGCTGGTACAGACGCCAGCACATCAAGCTACTACAATCTGTCAAATTTATTTAATAGATTTTCAACTTTATCACTATAGCTTCAAGGTTCAAGGTTGATTGGGAAAATTTGACAGTTTTGGGTAGCTTGACCTGCTGGCGTCTAGACAAAGAAATTCCTAATGGTAAAATGGGATCGAAATGATGAAAAAAAAACCGGTCAAGTGCAAGTCGGACTCGCGCACCGAGGATTCCGTACTTGTGGGTATGTAAATAGTTTATCAAGTTTTTTTTTTGTAATATAACTACAATTTTGTTGTGGTTTTCGGATTTTTTTCCTTTACTTGTGCTACATGGCATTACTTCTAGCCAAATTTCATGATTAATAGGTCTATGAGAATACCCTATAGGTTTTGATTCCGGAACATAAACGCCCGTATCTTTTGATTGCGTTGACTTAGAAGTTTGATTTTGTCACTGCTCCAAGGGATTGCAGCCTTGAGTATTTGATATTAATTTCAAGTTGATAACTCCATGCGTTCCAAAGAAACAGGGTCTTGACAGACGGGCAGACAGACGGGCAACGAAGCGATCTTATTAGGGTTCCGTTTTTTCTTTTGAGGAACCTCGGAACCCTGATATTTTACGTATTAAGCCGCATAAACACGTGCTATTAACCTGCACAAGTCTATGCAAGTAGCTTAAATGCCATTGTGCTATAACAATTCACATAACATCATCACGCCTGCACTTATTCCCCAAAGGGTTAGGCAGAGATTTTTTTTTTGTTTTTAAAAAAACGTTGCCCCACACTAGGAATTTCTCCTGTATTGTGGGTGCGTTTACAAACATTTAAACTCACATACACAAACGGCCAGACCCGGAACAACTACTTGTAGGTCATACACATATTTGTTCCGTGCAAGAATCGACCCCGCGACACGCAGCGCAGCAGTCAATCGCTTAACCACTGAGCCAACCGTGCCGTCAAATGTATCTAAAGTACACCCACATTTGGCCAGTTATTTTGAAAACAAATATAATTTAGCCTTACTCAAGGATCGTACCCAGGCTAAGCAATTGCGGTTGCAACCACAACACCAATAAAGCTTTCAAAGAAGAAAATACTTGTAGTAAGAAAATTCTTCCTTACATTCCTGCAGCTTTCGCAAACAGTTGAAAAGCATAAAAAACACGCCACAGGCGAAAGAATGCACCATTATAATTTACTGAGAGAGAAAAAGGTGAACTATTTTCTATATATCCGAGAAATGAACAACAAAACAAAAGAAATATATCGCGCTTTCGTGGTACGATTCCTACGCCAATGGAAATACTAAAAGTGGGTTATAAATACATTGAGAGAAAGAATTTATTCTTGAACTCGCTGCTGCCTGCGGTTTTACTCGCAAGTCGAAGTACTCGAATAAAAAGTATCCTATATTTTAAGACAGATCATAATCAACCTAAGAGCAGGCGTACTTTGTGTAAATAATTTCACCACCACTGCTTTCAAAACGGTGAAGGAAAACATCGTGAGGAAACCGGCATGTCCAAGAACCAAAAATTCGAAGACATGTGACATATAATCAACCCGCACTGGGCCCTCGTGGTGGATTACGGCCTACTCCCTCTCACAGAGATGAGGCCCAGCAGTGGGAACTTTATAGACTTATTATGCTTTTATTTTATGCTCTTCCTTACATTTAATTTTAAGTTACCACTTCAATAAACATTGTGGCATGCAAATAAATTATTGAATATTGAAATAGGTACAGAAGCCCGCATCATAGAGCGAGCGAAGACAGCCGCACACACACAGACGCGAATGCAAACAAAAAAAAAAAAAACAAGAAACGCAAAACCTGTGCGAGGCCAAAATGTATCTCATCACCTGCCTAGCCTTTTCTCAACTATGTTGGGGTCGGCTTCCAGTCTAACCGGATACAGCTGACTACCAGTATTTTACATGGAGCGACTGCCTATCTGACCTTCACTCGTATTACCCAGTCTGGGTTAGACTGGGTAATACGATACCCCTTGGTAACACTGGTTGTCAGACTTTTGGGCTTCTGGCGACCCCTAATAACTGTCAAAGATCCACGAATGGCAGCCGGGACCAACGGCTTAACGTGCTTTCCGAGGCACGGAGGGGTCTTGGTATGTAAAGATAGTCACCCATCCACAGATAACCGCGGCAAGCGTGCAAACGTACAAGCGGCAAGCTGACATTGCTCGGGACCCTGGGGTCCCGGGCCTTTGGAAGTCGTACGAAGAGCCGTAGCCAACTCGCAGAGACCCGATAAACGATTTTAATGAAATGCGGCTCCAACTACCGATTATCCCTGTTCGCATTATGCAAGTGCACCGAAGGACAACCCCCGGTTGGTGTAAGACTAATGCGGTCCAAGTGGTGGAAGGGATTACCGGGGTGGTTTTTAGTCAGTCAGAGTCTGACAGACCCCGCTAGACATCCATGAGGAGTTTGTCTATGTTATTACGGTTATATTATTGTAACAGTTCAATTGTTTACCCGTGAAAACGCATTGTACCATTACCATTGTACCATCACCATTGTATCATCACCATTCTCCTGCCCTGATCCCAATTTATTTGGGGCCCGACCCGACCGCGGCAAGGATAGCTTAACTTTCGATTGACCCGTGTGGCTGTTATTATTGAGCCAAGAGGCCCTTTTCTATATGACTAACTAACCAATAATTACTTTTTATCTACCTACGCCAAAAAAGATTAAAAATAAATTAATTGAACACGAAAGCGGAACCACGGCCGAAGCTAGTTAAGAAAAGTAATATAATTTACATAATCTCTTCCCAGATTAACACCTTGCTAAAGAGGAAGGTATTAAGACTGAAATTTTAATCCAACTCATTTTGAAGGAAAATCCAAGACGCTCAGTCCCGACATTTGTATGGAACAATAAATGTATTGTTTACCTTATAATATCACGTCCGTATTTTTCATAGGGGTAGGCAGGGATATGTGAGTCATATTTATATTTCGCCGGTTATGTTTTTTTTCGCTTTTTTGTCGCTCAGCGCGCTATGGAGCGAGCTATGCTCGGAGTCTCTTTGAAGGATAAAATCAGGAATGAAATTGTCCGGAAAAGAAACGGAGTTACAAAACAAAATGGATGCCAACAAGCAACGGTACAGTCTTTTTTTAGCTTGCAGAGTAAGCAAACTGAAGTGGCAGTGGGCTGGCCATGTCTGTCGAAGGACCGATGGCCGGTGGAGCAGACGAGTCCTGGAGTGGAGACCGCGTATCGGCAAGCGTAGTGTGGGACGCCCTCCAGCTAGATGGACGGACGATCTAAAGAAGGTGGCTGGGGTAGACTGGATGCAGAAGGGTGTTGTGGTGCTGTCTGAGAGAGGCCTATGTCCCAGCAGTGACTGCGATAGGCTGAGTTGATTGATGTTTTTTTATAAGATCTATGTTACAAAGAGCGAGCTTATTTCCACTAAGTGTGCTTACACACGAGGGAGGTGGACTGAGTACCTGGTCAAAATAGCAGGCAAGAGTTGGATGCGGGAAGCCTAAGACCAGCGGGGTAATTGTTTAACACACTAACAGTAGAAATGGCTTTAATTTTGACAGTTCAACAGCACTCAAAATGAACGGTCATTTATCTTAATTAGGCCGAGAATCAGCACTTTTCGAACGTCAAAATTACATAAGACAGTCCCCTAAAACGCCCGCCCTGCACCGCTTCCTAGTGCTTTCGCTGGGAAAAAGAAGTGGCGCAACAAATTCCCCAGCAGCACAGCTGTCTGTCTCAGTGAGAAAAACTCAGACAGTGATTGACTCTATTACGGTGTACGGGTACGCAACGGATTGAAAAGAAGTAGAGCTTCATTTTCTATGGACAAGCCACAACACGCATTTCCCTAAAGTTCTCGTATATGTATAACTTGAAGAAAATTAAATTTATTCTCATGCAAATTCCATCATTACCATATTCACTGTGCGTTAGATATTCCATACAATTTAGATAACATAATATTTTCAAAGGGGTTCATGATACGCCATATTGCTTCATTTATAACCGAAAACAAAATGGATGCCAATAAGAAACAGCACAGTCCTTTTACAGTTATTTTACTTCTGATTTTGCACCACTGTCCAAATCACATTGATCTTTATTCTCATTTTAATAAGGTTGCTGTTGGGTTGCTGCTACTGATAAGGCTGACAAAATCACTGTGACATTTATTGTCGTTTCTATATGGTTGCTGCCGTCAGACGTAAAATAACACTGAACGGACTGTAGTGTCACTCTCTAAACGTCACTTCGAAATTCGAACGGTGTTTCGTTGTGAATCCGCGATGATTTACTTTGAAAACAAATGAGTTCGCTTTCGAATTGTGTGCGCTCACTTGAGTGAGGTGAGCGGTGAACTTTACAGAATAACACCACTTTTTATATTTTTTGAAGGGCATGAATATGTAATTTTTAGACTAAATGTATAAGAAATGGTGGTGTTGATTTAAATACTTAATTTAAAGTGTTTCCATAGTATTTTTTATCACTAGGTAATCGAAAGAAAAACTCTTGAAATTAAATAAAAAAAACAATCAATCTGCCTAGCCTTTTCCTTACTATGTTGGGGTCGGCTTCCAGTCTAACCGGATGCAGCTGAATACCTATATTTTACATAGAGCGACTGCCTATCTGACCTCCAAAACCCAGTTACTGGTTAAGTACGACCCTTGGTAAGACTGGTTGTCAGACTTACGGGCTTCTGGCTACTGTCAAAGATCCACGAATGACAACGGTTTAACGTGCTTTCCGAGGCACGGAGAGCTCTCGGTATGTAAAGATGGTCACCCATCCACATACCGACCCCGGCAAGCGTAGCTTTACCTGATCGATCGACCTGTGCGGCTGTTATTATTTAGCCACGGGCCTCTCTAATTAAGAAAACAATGTCTATGAAAAACGCTAGAGAAACAAAGTAATAGGATACCAAAAAAAAAAAAATTGAGAACATATCCTATGTTAAAGTTGGTTAATAAAACCAAGAGGCCAAAAAATGTCACATTTTATTACTGTTTTTAAAGAAAACCTTTTGTCACCATTTTCAAGGTTATTCGGATCAAAGTAATTCATCCCTTCCCATCCCTAAAATTTAACACAATGAAAAAAAAACTTCAGATAAAAAAATGCTATAAACCCCTTTTTAGGGTTCTCAAAAGATTCCAACGGAACCTTATGACTAAGACTTTACTTTTTGTCCGTCCATTTGCCACAAGGCTGTATCTTTCGAACTGTAATAGTTAGACACTTGAAATTTTCACACAGTGTGCACTACTATCGCCGCTATAACAACAAGTAAAAATAAAATAAAGATAAAAGTAACAGGGGGGTCCCGATACAAGAAACGAGTTTTTAATTGTTGTATGGTGGTATGGAACCCTTCGTGCGAGTCCGTCACACACTTGGCAGCTTTTTTATTTTTAGTAACGACCAAGTACGTACAATTTTACCGTTTGTGAAAAAAACCATTTTTTCTTTTTACATTTGTTTGGGCTAGACTGAAATATTTTTTTGTTTAATACCTAGATCCTGTGTTTATTCTGTTTGGGAGTAATGTAATAAAAAAAATATCGCGTTTTATCTGCATAACACACCTTGTGTTATGGAGATAAAACGCGATATTTTTTTTATTACTTTCTGGCTAGCAAGGGGCCTGCCTGGGGCCAGATTATCTTAATTCACAAACGTCGCAATGTTCAGCGGGGTAGTTGCGTAACACACTATCGGTAGCAATGGCTTTCAGTTTGACAGTTCAACAACATTATATCTGCCTACATCTCTCTATCTATTGTCCTATCGCATGTATGCTGGAAGAGATTTCTTATGATATAAGCATCACCTCTGTACCTATTTCTCTGTTCTGTTTTTTTTGTCGTTTTATATATGTGTGTACATAAATCCTGCTTATATTATAAACGTGAAAGTCTGGAGAATGGATGGATGGATGGACGGATGGATGGATGGACAGATGGATGGATGTTTGTTACTCTTTCATGCAAATACTACAGCACGGATTTGAATAAAATTTGGCACAATGATGGTTTGTAACCAGGATTAATACATAGGAAACTTACTTTATCCCGAAATTCCCACGGGATCGAAACGTATGCGGGTGAAACCGCGGGGCGCAGCTAGTTCAAAAAAAATCGTTTAATTATTTTATATAAGGAAGTTAAAATTCGTGTTAAATTCGGCTTCTCCAATTTGAATAAGGTATATTTTAAAAATCATTATCACATTACCTTTTTGTGTGAAATACTAATTACAATACCCGATCATTACATGACTAAGGTAACTACTTTCCCTTCTTACGCGTTGTCCTCATACATATACAGCAATTTGGTATTTTAGGTCTTCATCATCATCATCTGCCTAGCCTTTTCTCAACTATGTTGGGGTCGGCTTCCAGTCTAACCGGATGCAGCTAAGTACCAGTATTTTACATGGAGCGACTGCCTATCTAACCTCCACAACCCAGTTAGTGGGTAATACGAAACCCCTTGGTAAGACTGGTTGTCAGACTTTCTGGCTTCTGAAGACCCGTAACGACTGTCAAAGATCCACGAATGACAGCCGGGACCAATGGTTTAACGTGCTTTCCGAGGCAGTTCCACAACTTTCATTGCGTTATTTACGTTGTTGAGAAGAGAAAATTTCCGAAGATTCATTGAAGCAATGGATTATCCTTCAAAATCATTCAGATTGAGATTGATATTGTTTGTGTGCAATCATGTGCTGATCATTGTGTTTTTTTGATAGATTTCCTATGGCAAATCTGTCAATATATAGCCTGCAAGTACCTACATAGGTGTGAATCTGAATAAAATCGTGTGAAACAG
Source organism: Apamea monoglypha (assembly GCA_911387795.2). Classification (NCBI taxonomy): domain Eukaryota; kingdom Metazoa; phylum Arthropoda; class Insecta; order Lepidoptera; family Noctuidae; genus Apamea; species Apamea monoglypha. The sequence goes on along the minus strand of OU426942.1, from coordinate 5,368,927 downwards.
TTACTTCGTTCACAATCAGCCTATGATGTTCCTACTGCGGGGACCTGAGCCTCCTCTCTGGAAGAGCCACGGAATCTGGGAGTGGGCCATAATCCACCACCCGTGCCCAGTGCGGGTTGGTAGATGTCAAATATCTTTGAATTTATGGTTCCAGGAGATGCCTGTTTCCTCACGATGTTTTCCTTCACCGTTTTGAGAGCAGTGGTAATGAAATTAAATACACAAAGTAAACTGCCTGGCTGGGTTCGAACTCACGACCTACAACTCGTAAATCTGGGCTCGATACCACTGGGCCACCACTATGGGGGCTAATACGAAGTGCAAAGTGCGAATGATCGGTTCGGACCGACACATGGCCGAACCGAATATTATTGAAAAATGCGAAAAAAGTTCGGATCGGCTCAGTTGGGTCGGGACCATAGTCAATATTCGAAAGAGTGTAGGAGTGTAGGATCGGGAGCGACCGAACCAAATAGTAACTTCATAGCAGGAAACGGCCGAACATTCAGCCGATACCACTTCGGAGTAGACCCCCTGCTCTAACAGTTAGTTGAATCATCAAAGAAACCTCGAACAAGACTTTAATCCACACTAGTGGATTACAGCCACAGATCTATGATTACGGCCCACTCCCTCTCACAGAGAGGACGCCTGTGTCCCAGCAGTGGGAAAACTACAGACTGATTACTCTATGCTATATGCTAAAGATTAATTAGTCTAGCATAGCGTAGTGTTAGTTTTGTCTAGATATACCATATAATAAAGCTGAAGAGCTTGTTTGCTTGAGCGCTCTATGCTCTGGAACTACCAGTCGATCATGAAGAAAAATTTCATTTGATAGTCCAATTCTTAAGGTAGGTTACAGGCTGTTTAACATCACACTACGACCCTCAGGTGCCGAGCAAAAAGCAGTCAGAAAATACGCAAGGAAAATCGAAGAAATTGAGGTGAGTCGGGGGAACAACAAATTTCACGCTGACGAAGTCAACGGCAGGAGCTTGCTAAATATTATCATTACGTTTTTCTCTTCAATAAACTATTTTAAATAGGAAACCATAAAAGCATTCCGATGTCGAAGACGCTTTTAAACTAATGAAATTTTAATTCTCTTCAGGGAAATATTGCACTGAAAACGAAGTAAATCGAGCGTAGCGTAGAATGATATTTATCTTTATTGACGCAGAGCACATTTTCAATTGCATCTTAATGTAATTGTATTGTTATTCTTAGGGCATAATAGGAGTCTTTTTACACAGAGAATGAGCATTGATCACCATGCTTGCTTGCATGTAAGCGATTTCAGACCTTATACCAAATCAACAGAATTGTATTTTCTGTAAAGTTCACAGCTCACCTCACTCAAGTGAGCGCGCACAATTCGAAAGCATTTGTTTTTTAAAGAAAATCATCGCGGATTCACAACGAGACACCGTATGAACTTCGAACAGGCCTCCTCTCTATGAGATGGGCCACGCGGGCCCAGTGCGGGTTGGTAGATGTCACATTTCTTCGATTTTTTTATTCTAGGATATGTCGGTTACCTCACGATGTTTGCCTTCACCGTTCTGAGAGCAGTCATAATGAAATAATTTACATAAAGTTATTGCCTGCCTAGGTTCGAACCCATGAAGAAGAACGAAGAACTTCGAAGGGATGTTTTGAAATTTTCTCGATGTTTTTGTTCATCGTCAGTACGTCACTACACTAGAACACACATTGTCTTTGATGTGAAACGTTATTATTATTAATAACGAAACTATTACTAAGTATTAATGAGCTTGTATCTATTAATAATGTGGATTAATGAGCTTGTAACTATTAATAATGTGGATTTAACAATGTTGATTGCTTAAGGTATTAATTTTCAATATTTTCAGTGGGTAGTAAGGTTATATTGTGTCACTAGCTGTGCCCCCCGGTTTCACCCGCATATGTGTCGATCCCGTGGGAATATCGGAATAAAAAGCATCATATATGTTAATCCTGGTTATAAACCATCTGTGTACGAAATTTCATCCAAATCCGTTCAGTAGTTTTGGCGTGAAAGAGTAACAAACATCCATCCATCCATCCACCCATCCATACAAACTTTCGCATTTATAGTATTAGTAGAATTTAATTTACATGGTAATTTAACTTACTAATGCATCACATCAAGAATAACTCATCGAATATTTCCGGACATCGCCAAGCGGTTGCTGGACTCTTCACGTGACCAGAGGCTGGCCTATTTTTGGTCCAAAGAATCAGCATTGCCATCCAACGTGGTTATGCTGCCACCTTTTTGGGCACTTATTCCATTGACAGCGATGCGGACGAATTTTTGGATGCCCAATGAGCTCGTGCCTTTTTTTTTATTAGACTTGTAAGAGGTGTCGTTTTGCATCCTCGTCAAAATCAAGGAGGTACGAGTAACTATGCTACTGATTCTCTACACGAATCAATAATAAAATATAAGGTTTTTTTTTTCTAATTTTTGGAAATCGGCATGTGTTGGACACGCATTTTAAAACGCGGCCTGTGTGAGACCGCACTGTAACTGTCCTTTTACACACACATAAAAACGCGGCCGCTTATATGATACCATAACGCGATTCTGTTCTTTGTGGTGTATTCTGAAATACTGTCAAACTTAAATAACTAAAGAATCAAGTTTGTATTCATTATTTACCAGGGATCGCAATTTTGTTTGATTACTTGTCTTTCTTAACAGCTTCCTGAAATTTGACGAGGATGCAAAACAACAGCTTGTATATTTTAGTGTCAAATTAACTTAAAAAATATAAGCATTTTTTAATTTTTAGCCAGTATTGTCCCACTACTGGGCAAAAGCCGCCCTACTCTCTTATACCTCTTTATACCTAGAATAAGTCCTAACCTGAATTTTAGACAGTTTTTGTATGGTAAACCTGTCAAAAATTCAAAATCCAGACGTCAATATAATTCCACGGATAAAAAGTCACTTGAAAGACTTTGGTAAAATCAGCCCACCCATTGTCTTTCCAACATGCACTTTTCAATTGTCAAAGAATCGATCAGAAATTTGAAGCCATTCAGAAACGTACTGGTTCCCATGGAGAAGAACGGGCAAGAACCTCCATGGACACTCTTCCAAATCAAAATAATAACTTAAAGAAATCTCTCTTTCTCTTCTTAATATGATGTACTATCGCGAAAATCTATATCTGACCACCGTAAGGACTATTTCTGCTTGCAGCGCATATTATTAGTCGGTCTAAAAAGGATCCTCTTTTGTTTTACTTACGGACGCAGCTGTGGTCATCATGTGCACAGGATTTTGTTTTCAAAACGGTCAGATATAGGCTTTGGCGATAGTACATAATAAAGAGTATTTTATTTTATTTTCATGGCAGAACAAACTCCTGATTTAAGTGCCGAAAAAACTGCGTTAACGTGCTGACTGACATCCAGGAAATTTTAATTGGATAAAAATAGTGTCACTTTAGACTTGAAATCGCCGATTTTGTTATTACGAAACATTAATTATTACCGACGCGACGTGACGATTTGGACTCGTTCCTAACCGATTGGACGGAGAAGGCACAGCTCAAAGAAAGGTAGAAGAATATGGGGAGGCCTTTGCCCACGCCCAGCTGTAAGACAATATGGGTAAACAGAAAAAATAAAAAACCGAACTGAACTGGGCCTATTTGGCACAGCCGCAATTTATACAATTTTTAGGTTTTTGTCTGTTTTATTTTTGTTTTTGTGTGAATATTCTATGCCTTACTTAACTTGTCTCAAATAACCTTATTTTCTTTCTTACTTTCTTTAACCGTTTTATTATAAAAAACGTGATGATTTTTGCTTGAAATTGAACACGTTTTTAATGTTATTTATTCTGTTATCGCATGCCTGTCATAGTGCATTTAATTTATGTTCGTGACTATGTATGGTCCATTAGGTAAACCGTTTTTTGGCAGATGGAACTAGTGATTGCAGCAACAAACAATACATTGATTGATACACGTACGGTGTTATAATGTCTGTAAGAAGCCATAAATAAGATAATTTAATAAGATAAGGCAGTTATTAATTTTATTACGCATTTTAAAGTTAACTTTTACGTAATCTAGAATATGTACGTTTTAAGACAGCTGTCAAAAAACGGTAAACCTAATGGACAGGGTATTATAAATGATGTAATTTTAATAATAACCTGAACAGTGGCAAAGCTGGGTGAAATTACATATGTACCTACACAATAATATACTATGAGAGTATCATAATCATTTTGATAATTTCTATTTTGATACTGATGATTTTAACTATCATCATGTCCTAAAAGCATAATACCAGCAAGGACGTTGTTTTTTTTTCCACAAAATGCGATTTTGTTGAAAAAAAAAACCAATTTCCTTGCTGATAATATTGTTTTTAAAAATGAAAAACAAATATATTATGTTAAATTTCAAGTTTTCTTTGATTAAAATTCACCGTTACTCCTATACCTAGCAGGTTTTAAAGAAAATTCGGCATACCTGTTTTTGGTGAAAAAAAAAACGAATTTCCTTGCTGTTAATAAAATATTATGTTTTTAAAAATGAAAAAAAAAATATATTATGTAAAATTTCAAGTTTTCTTTGATTAAAATTCACCATTAATCTATAGCAGGTTTTAAAGACACAGTATAACGTTACGCTTGAAATTGTACGACAAAATAATCCCTACCTATGTTCATTTCAACACCTTTATTTCTCACAAAGAGCCTTAACCCCGCTTAAGCCTACGTCGCTACGAAATTGTAACTTTATTTCAAACCGTAGTACGCTAAACACCTACGCAGCTACGCCGAAGTCAACAGGTGCATTGACCCACTTACAGAAAATAACAAAACACTTTACAAATCAACAAAATAACAGTTTACGAAACTAACACTTTCAGTTTTTTTTTCACTCCCGATTTTTTTGTCTCTCAATATTTTTTTTTTGTAGTTCCCGGGCTCTGCGATATGCGTTCGGGCTGTAGAACCGGCTTACAGCAACTGGCCTTACGGGAGTTCTGTGCGCATGTGCTCTACAAAATTGTATAGAAACAGACCAGTGCAGAAGACCTCTGACCCCTCTCTTGGTCCGTACAATTTTAGAGCTATGCAGGGAGGTATGGAACAAAATGAGGCGTCAAGTTGAGCTGGGTATCCCGGTCGTATAGAAACGATGGCCGGTATGTGAAGCTACAGTTGGTTTTGTGTATTTTTCGTGGCCATATTATATGGGTCTTTTATTTGTCTGTTATATAAGATAGTTGGCGAAAATGTTTTGTTAGTAAGATGGTTCCCCTTTATTATTTTGTGCGGAGAGGCGATAGTAACGTAGTGTAGGGTAAATATCATGGGTTATTTTGCGGTTAGGAGATACAATGTGGTTACATACATACATAAAGCGGGCTTTACAGTGCCGTCAAACGGTAGCTTCGTATAATCCTACTATCCTACTAATCCTACTTCCTACTAATATTACAAACGTGAAAGTTTGTATGGACGGATGGATGGATGAAAGGATGTTTGTTACTCCTTCACGCAAAAACTACAAAACGGATTTGTTTGAAATTTGGCACACATGTAGTCTATAACCAGGATTAACACATAGGATACTTTTTATCCCGATATTCCCACGGGATCGAAACTTATGCGGGTGAAACCGCGGGGTCCTGCTAGTCAGCTTATAATGTTCCCACTGCTGGGACACAGGCCTCCTCTCTTCGAGAAGGAGTGGGCTGTAATCTACCATGCGGGCTCAGTGCAGGGGGTCTACTCCGAAGTGGTATCGGCCGAACGTTCGGCCATTTCCTGCTACGAAGTTACTCTTTGGTTCGGTCGGTCCCGATCCTACACTCCTACACTTTTTCGAATATTGACTATGGTCCCGACCCAACTGAGCTGATCCGAACTTTTTTCGCATTTTTCAGTAATATTCGGTTCGGCCATGTGTCGGTCCGATTCGATCATTCGCACTTTGCACTTCGTAGTAGACCACTAGGTTGATAGATGTCATATGTCTTCGAATTTTTAATTCTAGGACATGCCAATTTCCTCACAATGTTTTCCTTCACCGTTTTGAGAGCAGTGATGATGAAATTTAAATACACAAAGTAAAGTGCCTGTCTGGGTTCGAACTCACGACCTACAACTCGTACACTCTGGGTATATCTATTCTATATCTATGTTAATAATAAAGTAGAAGAGTTTGTTTGTTTGAACGCGCTAATCTCTAGAACTACCAGTCGGATTTAAAAACATATTTTTGAATGTGGTAGCCTAACTCTTGAGGAAGGCTATAGGCTATTTAATATCATGCTAGGGCCAAAAGGAGACGAGCAAAATGAAAAAATCTTAGTAAGAACGCCTAGCGAAAATGATATAATAATGACGGGGAGTTTTATAAAAATGTGGCTGTTATTTTAGTATAAGCATTGTGTACCTTACGACCCGCACTGGGCCGCTTTTTCCTCCAATCTTTTGATGAAACTGCCATACTTAATCCTCCTTTAATTCTTGTTTACATTGAAACACGTGTGATCCGAGATACGTGTTTCATTTGAAAATCTTTTTATTTCATTTTTCTTTTCACTCAATTTTCCTGTTTTGTGTTTCCAATTTGTTCGTGTTTTAATTTCAGACTTAAATTGCTATATCTATTGAACGTTATCCGTAGAAATCCTTTTGGTAAACAATTTTATATTTATTGAGTTTAATTGTACTGTTATTCTGTAAAGTGCGCACACAATTCGAAAGCGAACTCATTTGTTTTTAAAGTAAATCATTGCGGATTCACAACGAGACACTGCTCGAATTTCGAAGTGATGTTTAGAGAAAAACATTAGGTAAGAGAAATACAACGTTCCTCAAAAAAGAAATTGTAAGTTAGATACATAAGCACAATCAGCCTATAATGTTCCCACTTCTGGGACACAGACCAGGAGGGCTGCAATCCACCACGTGGGCCCAGTGCGGCTTGGTAGATGTCACAAGTCTTCGCATTTTTGGTTCTAGGACAAGCCGGATTCAACACGATATTTTCCTTCACCGTTTTGAGAGCAGTGGTGATGAAAATATTTACATAAAGTAAGTCTGCCTGGGTTCGAACCAACTACCTACAACCCATACTGTTGTATGGTCTGTATTCACCCAATTACTAGGTCTGATTTTGGGGTCGGCATTTCGTATCTGATTCTGAGAAAAAGGCCAAAATAAACTCAGAGGTCACAGTCTCTGTTAAATTCCAGACATAATCTTGGTCAGATCTTGTGAAGACTATGTAGATTGATGTCTGAAATGGTCTGCACTATAAAGCTAGTTCAATGAACACGGTAACCTTTGACAAAGATAGAAACTCCGGCAAAGGGGAATGAAAAATTAATCCAGAACGCTCGCATTTGCAATCGATAAAAATTTAATCGCTTCAGCACGTGTAAGGCTGCACGTGTCATTGATACTAACGCTACGATCATGGAATTGTACTTCGTATAACTGTTGTGGTGCTATTCAATCAAGTGAGCGCAAACAATTCGAAAGCAAACTCATTTGTTTTTGAAGTAAATCATCACGGATTCACAACGAGACACCGTTCGAATTTCGAAGTGATATTTCGAGAATGACATAAGACTTTATGGTTCGAATCATAAACACATTAAGCTCAGAGCACATTCATGTCCTATAAATTAAAAAAAAATACACTTACGACAAAATAACATCTGCTAAATGGTCGCCATAAAATATATATTTTTTTGTACTCATTAAACCGAATATAAAACACCTCGTTTTTTTAAACCATACAAACGTTGATGGATCGAGAGGGAGAGGAAGGACAAAGGGAAGATGGATGGACTGTGTGAGGAATGATATGAAAGAGAAAGCGAACTCATTTATTTTTAAAGTAAATATAATTTCAAAGTGTAAAATAAATCTTCTTCATTTTAAATATATGTTGCATAAACACATTATCTCAAGAACACATCCATGTCATATTTAAAAAAAAAAATATACAGTTAGCCGAGGCACACACGGGCGCATTTTTTTCCGCGCACTGGATTTTCAACGCACTGCTTAGTAGCTCCGAGAGTTGAAAATCCAACAGCGTGTTTTTTTTGACGCGTTAGGATGCGCCCTGTTGGATTCCCAAAGCTCAGCTCGACAGTTGAAAATCCAATGCGCGATATTTTTACGCCCGTATGAACGTGGGCTTACGACAAAATAAAGTCGCCATATTTGTTTGACTAATTCTGTAAATTAAAACGAATATAATGACAACTAAGGCATCCCCCTTGGGAACAAGCCGCGGGTTTATGTGGATACCTACCACTTTTATTTATAAGGGAAAACCTGACGTCACTAGGTCATGGTCGTTACAAGTCATCATTTTCTATATTAATAATTGCGCTAAAGAGTTTGTTTGTGTGTTTGTTTGAACGCGCTTATCTCTGAAACTACATGTCGGATTTGAAAAATTCTTATTGCGCTACAAAAATAATAGTACCCACAGTAAGTATAGACGCCAGCAGGTCAAGCTACCCGAAACTGTCAAATTTTCCCAATCAACCTTGAACCTTAATGCTTCAGCGATAAAGTTGAAAATCTATTAAAGAAATTTGACAGATTGTAGTAACTTGATGTGCTGGCGTCTGTAAACTAGTACAAAAAAAAACTTTTCACTTCAGTAGCTCAAACATGTAGGTTTTGCTGCGTGAAATCAGTGAGCAAAATGCGATTTTGCTCACTGAGTGAGACAAAGTAACTTTTTAATTTTTTTTTCAGAAAGCCGCAAATATATATTATTCAGCCTTGGGTTAATCATACAATTCGAAACATTCACACTCTATCTCTTTCCCTCCATTAGAAAGAGAGAGAGACAGAGACCAGCCCTTTCGAAGTTCGGATTTTGAATTCGACCTCAAAGACAAACACGTTCCGAATTTCGTACTAACTAAAGAAATTTTGCAAAAAGAAAATTATGTCTTTTAATGTAATTTATTGAATTTTTAACTTATTGTTGTATTTAAACGAAAATAAGTATTTACTGCAAATAAAACTGACATTTAACTTGTAAATATTTATTTGTAGTTTCAATAAATGTTAGGTACGTAATATTATTTTGAATAATAAAATATCATGGGTGCTATTTCCGAACACGCCTTAATTTAAATAAAAGAGCGGGAATAAAATTTGTAGAATTGCAGTAATTTTACTTTTAACTATTAAAATGTTCCATATTATAGAATTGGTATCTAGCTACAATGTTAATTATTTTGATTCACAATAAATAGTTATTTCAATCTATTCTTGTTTATTATTTTATCTCCTAAAGTGTTCTCGCTGCTGAAGTGAAAAGTTATGTGTGTTACACGAGAGCAAAGTTTTTTTGCATCTCGTGCCTTTGAATCCCTCGCCACACTCAGGATTCAACATTAGAATCACTCGCTACGCTCGTGATTCAATCTTTGAATCCTTCGCTTGCTCAGGATTCAAAATCAGCACTCGCAGCAAAAAACTACTTTGCTCTCTTGTTGCACAAATAACTATTTTTTTCATAATATTTTATTGCACAATTCTTGAGGAAGGCTAAAGGCTACTTAATATCACGCTAAAACCTTAAGGAGCCAAGCAAAAACAAAAAGTCACAAAGAACGCAAAGCGAATACGAAATAGTAGCGAGGGTAGGCGATGCGATGCGATGCGACGGGGTGGGTCGGGGAAACAAGAAATAAATAAGCTTGTATACATATAAAATTGCGAGCAAAAACATAACCCTGTCTTTACAACAGTAAAAAACTGTAAGCGTCGAAAAAAAAAACTGCGATAAGCACTCTTCCATGCCATTAAAAGTTTTACCCCAAGGCAAGGTAGATCTGTTAGTACATTTCTTCTTTTTAGGGTTCCGTACCCAAAGTTTTAGGTTGTGGATTCGAACCCAGGTAGGCGCTTTACTTTGTCTAAATAATTTCATCATTCAGGTGATGAAATTATTTACACTTTTTAGGGTTCCGTACCCAAAGTTTTAGGTCGCGGATTCGAACCCAGGTAGGCGCTTTACTTTGTCTAAATAATTTCATCATTCAGGTGATGAAATTATTTACACTTTTTAGGGTTCCGTACTCAAAGTTTTAGGTTGTGGATTCGAACCCAGGTAGGCGATTTACTTAGTCTAAATAATTTCATCACCACTACTCTCAAAACGGTGAAGAAAGACATCGTGAGGAAACCGGCATGTCCTAGAACAAAAAAATCGAAGACATGTGACATCTATCAACCCGCACTACTCCCGCGTGGTAGATTACAGCCCACTCCCTCTCGAAGAGAGGAGGCCTGTGTCCCAGCAGTGGAAATATTATAGGCTGAATATGATGACTCAAAGGTGACCACGAGGCGTTATTACTTAAGCTCCGCTCCGATCTTTTGAACTACACTTCATAAGATTAAGTACCTATTACGATAAGTTGTTAGACACTTGCAATTTTCACAGTGTGTAAACTACACCTATGGCCGCTATATCAACAATTAATACATACAAGAAACGTTTTAAAGAAATATGTAGTGTTAAATATTGCACGATGATACGGAATCCTTTGTGTGCAAGTCCCACACGCACTTAGCCGCTTTTCTTTTATTTCCCGTACGTTCAGAAAGTATATGGTATTGCACGAGCAAAAGTATTGGAATTTAAAAACAAAGAGAATGCTCGTTTATTGATTCCGCAGTGCCATGAAAATATGGAGTGTGTTACTTGCATTTGACTTTAAAAAGTTCTCATAGAAACTTGAGATGAATATGACTATAAGTTTACAATATCACATTATTGTTATTTTCAACTAGCTGTGCCATGACGACATGGTTGGCGCAGTGGTTAAGCGATTGACTGCTGCACTGCGTGTCGCGGGTTCGATTCCCGCACGGAACAAATATTTGTATGACCTACAAGTAGTTTTTCCGGGTCTGGCTGTTTGTGTATGTGAGTTTAAATGTTTGTTAACGCACCCACGATGCAGGAGTAATTCCTAGTGTGGGGCAACGTTTTATTAGAAAAAAAAAAGCAGTATGTTATTCATTTATAAATTGCCAACATCATCATCTGCCTAGCCTTTTCCCAACTATGTTGGGGTCGGCTTCCAGTCTAACCGGATGCAGCTGAATACCGCTATTTTACATAGAGCGACTGCCTATCTGACCTCCGCAAACCAGTTACTGGGGATACCCGTTGGTTGACGACCCGTAACGACTGTCAAATATCCACACATGACAGCTGGGACCAATGGCTTAACGTGCTTTCCGAGGCACGGGTATGTGAAGATGGTCACCCATCCCCGGATCCACCGCGGCAAGCATAGCTTAACCTGATCGATCGACCCGTGTAGCTGTTGTTACTTAGCCACAAGCCCCTCCGTGAGGCACACACTATAATTGTTGTTAAAAGATTATTTTCACAATTTTATTTGTATTTTTGTGTTTCAAGAACAGTGTCCAAATAAACTTTATTCTTTCATTCTTTCTAATTGTATACACAAAACATTAAAAATAATTATTCTTCTATGATTTATTAATGGGTTGTTCTATAACCTCATTTCTGCGTGAAAATAAAGCTTTTTGCTCTGCCCGCTAGCGCCATTAATAACGGAAAGTGTCGGCAACTGTCACCCTGTTACATCCATCAACTATGACTGTAGTTACGTTTCAACGAAACTATATATTGGTTATAGATACCGTTATTTTCACTTCGAGTTTGACAGGTGAAACGTCAAAACCGAATAGTTCTTTTTGACAGTGATGTAGTAGGAAGAATAAAGTGATGGATCATGGTGTTAGTAATCGAAAAAAGTGATATGATTCTGGAATTTGGCAACGTCGGAAACAGTTGTCAAATATTTCGCCGGTTTAATTAATCAATCGATATTTTATTACTAAATGAAAACGGTGAAGGAAAACATCGTGAGGAAACCGGCATGTTCTAGAACCAGAAATTCGAAGACATGTGACATCTACCAATCCGCACTGGGCCCGTGTGGTAGATTACCCACTCATTCTCACAGAGAGGAGGCCTGTGTCCCAACAGTGGGAACATTTATTGGGTTTGTGAACTAAATGAAATTGAAATATCGCTCTGTGTCGCACTAAAACATTAATTATAAATTGCAACAATAACACTAGATTGCGTGTTGTAAAAGGTTTTTGTGTAGGAAAAGCATTTGGAAGGTCTCAAAGTGGTTTTTTTACACCCAGAAACGAAAAATTCAGACAGTCATTATACATAATCTTAATATATATGTATATATCTTATTATCTTTTGGCTCTTACCTTGGCCAGAGGCTAAGTATATAACGTGGCAAAGTCGCCAGTGTCCTGGGTACAGACGCCAGCAGGTCAAGCTACCCGAAACTGTCGAATTTTCCCAATCAATCTTGAACCTTAATGATTTAGCAATAAAGTTGATAATCTGTTAAAGAAATTTGACAGATTGTAGTAGCTTGATGTGCTGGCGTCTGTACATTACCAGTCGACAGCGATGCGAATGAATTTTTCGACGCTATATTTTAGTTTGTAAATAGTTTTAGTTAATTTAGGATATAATTTTGTTATTTTAGTGTTAGTTCGTAAATTCTAATTGGTACCAAATAAATTCAATTGTGATCTTCATAATACATATAATTCTTCTGTACGTGTATTTGTCACCTAACTCCTCCTAAACCGCTGGACCGATTTGGATGAAATTTTGTGTGTATATTTCAATGGGTTCCTGGATGGTTTGAAAATACAATTGCCCCGGTCGGGCATGACGATGTCTGCCGGGTCCGCTAGTTTTATATAAACATTGACATTGATGAATATTATACACAAAATGACATGAATATTTACTTATTAAAGTATTATTTTATTGTAATTATTGTGAATGTTAGGACCATGTGGGTCATTCTTTTTGTTGAGGTCAAATATTCAGTTCCTTCATGTAAAATACCTACTGGTATTCACCTGCATCTGCGGCCTAATTGCGTAACACATTTTCGGCAAATGATTGAGATTAATTGGTTTCGTTCCGATCGCTTTTTGTTTCATTTTACGATTTTCGTATTGCGTAACTCCACTATCATTTAGTAGCAACAGCTGTTGGTTTGAAACGCTAAAGAGTGAACGATACGTGCTTAAGAAAACCGTAAAATGAAACAAAAAGCGATCGAAACGAAACCAATTAATCTCAATCATTTGCCGAAAACGTGTTACACAATTAGGCTGCTGGTTACGTTACGTTTACTCCTCGCGTTCGTGCTAGGGCTCCAAAAACAGTGAACGTTGGCCGCCATGTTGTTCCCAACCACGTAAACAAATACAATTACGTTCGTCAAATCAAATCAAATCAAATCAAATCATTTATTCGCATAGAATGTAGGTATTTAACAAAAAGTTGGTAAAAAAATATATATATTGTCCCGTGCACATTCTGCCTGAGTATTGGCATGCAAAATTTAACAAAGTTCGTCCTTCAAGCTAACCGCCGCAACAAACTTTCAAGGCAGTCTGTGACACGTAATTATAATAACAGCTAGTCGTTTTTCTTTTGTAATTAATGAGTTATAAACTCCTTTTGTTATTACTTTTGCAATTTGGGAATATATTATTGGTTATGACAACTTCTGCGATGAAATTCATAGGGTACGTATTGCAATATCTAAAATTAAAAGAACTAACGTAAAATAACCTACGTTCAAAATCCCTAAAATCTAAATACCTTATGTTTTTAAATACCTAAGCAACTAACACCTACCTACGAATTACCTAAGTTTAAAATACTGATGGGACTAAATATCTATCATTCAAAAATATGTTTCTGGCACTCGCCGGCTGCTGCCGCGGCACCGCTCGCTTCGCTCGCTCGGCTCGTGCGTTGTGTGGTCACAGTTCTAACCTAACCTAACCTAACTGTTTCGATTTAGAAAAGATATATGCGTGTTACGCATGCGGGTACAGAAACATAATTATAACGGTGAGGTAAATTAGTTTATGGAACTTTGTACATAGGAATTTCAAGTTTTAGCTTTATGATGCTTTTTTAGCACAATAAATTACCTATTTTAAGGCGCTTCCTAACTGTAAAACGCTCGGTTTTTTGTCATGCAGTTAGGCGTATTGGTACATATTACAGAAATTGAGTGTATTGTCAAATGTTCGAAGAAAATACTTATTCAAAAATATCCCCCATTAACGCTCTCCTGAACTCAAACACAGATCTTAATATGTTTGCGAATTAATGGAGGAAAGTGATACTGTCAGAATGTATGAATTTTTGTGAGAAGAATCCATGACTGTGTTAAATACATTATATGTTTAAATAGTGTAATTAGCATCGGCCGTTCTATTTTTTTAAAATAAATAATCGTAAAAAGGACCATAAAATTTTTTTTCGATATAAAATTCTCTAAATTTTGAGCGAAAACTATCATATTTTATGTAATGATTATAAAGGGAATTCAATCATCTAAAGAAATACCCAAAAATTTATTTCACTGAGCTTTGCATCTATTTTCTAAGTTAATTAAAACTGCAAAATGACCTTTATTTTGGGTGTCATTCGATTCAACACATCGCTGTTTTGAACCTTTTTTGTTTCCACGACGCGCTATTGTCAATTACATAAAAAAATTGCGTGTTACCGCGCCTTAAGTAAACCTACCTATTTTACGTAAAGCCTGTGTCTAACCGTATTACAAAAAATATGTTGCCTTTCAGGGACACTTGTTGAGCAAGCAACAAAAGTAGGACGAAAGGACCAACAATAAACCGCCTTGTTTTCAAGAAATAAGGGATTTGTCTCGAGCTAAACAATTACTTGGCGTACTGCCAAGGAGTGTTTACACTCTTAACACTGTCCGCGCCTTTTTATCTTCTATTATATCTTTTCTTGGTACTGGATATGCGTTGGTACTCGTACAATTATTGATTGTTGTAATTTTTTTATATCAATCAATCGACTCAGTCTATCGCAGTCTACTGCTGAACATAGGCCTCTCCCAGGCTGCGCCACAACACCCTGTCTTCGCCTTCAGCATCCAGTCTGTCCCAGCCATCTTTTGTAGGTCGTCGGTTCATCTAGCTGGAGACTGGGAAGCATTCCACGCTTGCTGATACGTGGTCTCCACTTCAAGACTCGTCTGCTCCTCCGGTCATCGGTCCTTCGACAAACATAGCCAGCCCACTATCACTTCCGCTTGCTTTCTTTGAAAGCTATATCAGTAACTCCTTTTCCTTTCCGGATAATTTCATTCCTGATTTTATCCTTCAAAGACACTCCGAGCACAGCTCGCTCCATAGCGTGCTAAGCGATCTTGAATTTGTGGACCAGCCCGACCGTCAGATGATAAATATAAACTACAGATTATTATGTTGTTCTGAGAAGCTGGCAAAACGCCAAGGAACACCCTTACAACACAACTTGTTACTAGCTTAGCACCAGTTGATATTTTCTTTCAGTATCTGTTATAGAGATCAACAAGTGAACCGGAACTTTAATATATTACGAACAATACTTGTTGAATACAGACTGACAGCCCAAAGACAGATAGGCAGTTTAATTTATCTTGTTTTGGGCCAAAGAATACAAATGTGCAGAAGGGAAGCTTCGGAAAAGAAGAAAGAAATATCAGCGCTTTCTGTCCCCCATAGTAAAGCTTCACGCTAAGTGGCAGCCTTCTTGTCACAGTCAAGCGACTTGCAGCTACCGACTATTTGTGTCCTGTGTTCGTGATTACAGATATTTTTAATTGTTCTCTATTCATCAGCATCATCATTCTCCTTTTTTTTACTAGCCTACGCTGTGCAACTCCTGGGCAAAGGCCTCCCACCATTCCTTCCATCTTTCGCGAGCCCGCGCGTCTTCCTTCCAGTTTTGACGGAACCTATCCAGCTTGTCCCACCATCTCCTACGTTGTCTGCCGCGACCCCGCCTACATGCTCCTGCTATTTACTAATCTATTTGGGATCGGCGCAACATGTCTCTTTCTTCCATAAGTTTCTATTAGTCGTCATCGTATTGTTCTCTATTATTCGAGTTAATTATCTTTTTGCATGCAAGTGATTCTGTGATCAATAAACCAATTTTACTTTCTTTCTTTCAGTCCGGATGCATTATAAATGCTTAAAGTTTCAGGGCGCAGGATACAATTAAAACTGTCCGGTTTGCATCATGTGCTTGTTTGTAAAGTGCACTGCTGACCTCACTGTGGTACATCATGGTGCTGTACCACAAACGATGAGCCACTTAATATCTTGTACTGCATGTCCTGTTGCCAGCACGTTACAAAAACTGATGGCTGATGAAATCCTAGGTTGACTCAATATCAGGGGTGGTTCCGGAATAGGTCTTTTAAGAGGAACCGGGACCATCCCTATGTGCGGATGGTGATCACCGGGGTGGTTTTAGTGAGATAAAAATCCCACACTCCCCGACCTCACTCCCCGGAGGTCGGGTGCCTTTTGAAGGGTTCCCCCCGAAAACAAAAAAAAAAAAAAAAAAGGTTGACTCAATATAGATTGGCATCGATCGAGATGTTGGAGACTGCCAATATACATTTTTATTTTATGCGTATTAACTTTTTAGCTCGTGGGGACCTCTGCGTTGCCACCGACAACGCCGTGGAAGTGGCAAAGTTTTGGGAAAACAACATTTAAAATACAGTCGTGCCAGCGACACGAAGAAGAAACTCGTGGTGATAAAGAGTGCTCCAAAAGAATTGACCACTCAGCACAATCACAACATTGTTTAAAAGAAGTTGCAAGTTAGCAGTCTGTACACCAAATAGTGGATTCGGCCCACGCCCTCTCTCTCTCACATAGAGGAGGCCTGTGTCCCAGCAGTGAGAACATTATAGGATGATGATATGCTATACAAAATAGTTTGTTAGACTGTAAGTTTCACTTCTATAATCTATTATTGAGGAGCAGTGGTGGCCAAGTGGTAACGGCCGCGACTTACGAGTTGTAGTTCGTAGGCGACGACGACCAGACAGGCGCTTTACTTTGTGTAAATTTGACTGCTCTCAAAACGGTGAAGGAAAACATCATGAGGAAACCGGCATGTCCTAGAACCAAAAATTCGAAGACATGTGATATCTGCCAACCCGCACTGGGCCCGCGTGGTGGATTACCGCCCATTCCCTTCACCGAGAGGAGGCCTGTGTCCCAGCAGTGGGAACATTATAGGCTGATTATGTAATCTACTATTTCCTTATACTATGGTTAGTCTTTAGACGTTTCTAGAATCAAGCCATCATGGCCGCTTTTGTTCGAAGCAGTCGGTAACTCATTAGCGCTCAGTTCCAACGATTCTTTTGTAGCTAGTTAATTTTACTGTAGGTGCTTACTTTCATTATGGTGGAAACTAATTTTCTGGGGCTTTGATTTTGATCGAAGAGTTTTGCGTCAATTTTAAATGGCTTAGGGAACATCAATTTAAACTAAATGCGTAATTATTATTGTATTGTGATTTTTCATCATCACATACTCGTATATTATTTCCTTTATTTAAATGTAAACATATAAATTATATTTTTAAATTTTAGAATATAAAAGATATAAAAACATTTAAAAAATATAAAAAATAGTAGCCCACCGGTATCGGGAACAGGGTCCAAGCTACCGGCGGTCAGGGCTCCAGAGAGAGGAATCTCCTGACAATGCGAGCCGTGTCCAGAAGTACCGCTTTACATATATTATTATTGTTATCGAGGGTGGGCGATGATACGTATAATTACAAGATATTGGTTGAGTTATCTTAGCTTAGGTATTGGCTGCAACTCTAACATACAAGTCTACCTATTTTTATTGTAAACCAAATGTTTTTACTTGAAGGTGCAAATAAACTTTTATTTTTATTTTATTTTATTTTTAAACAACATGTGGCTGCAACTCTAACATACAACTCTACTTACCTTAGGCCTATTTTTATTGTAAATCAAATTTTTTTACTTGAAGGTGCAAATACATTTTCATTTTTTATTTTATTTTATTTATATAGCAGTTCCTTTTATTGCTTTTTTTTTACACACATACACATAAACTCACGCTTTCTTAAGGTGGTAGGCAGAAACTACAGAACGGAACCTGCTGCGATCCTTAAACACCTACTCTTAATGCACCCCTAACGTTCACACATCAGAGGGGCAATTCTCGTAATTTTAAGAACGTTCACAGTCTGATCTCAGTCTCAATCTGTCAAAAATACGTCTAATTTCCCTAGATTTGGACAAGTTTTTGACATTGATTGTCGCTGAGATGAGATTGCGACTAGATTTTGAACGTTTTTAATTACGAGAATTGGCCTTCTGGTCATATATGCACGTCGTGTGCGAGTACTACGCACCTGACCTTTCTAAAGAACTTCACCAATAAGATCACTGTATGTCCTTCTAGGGCGTCCTCTTTCGGCGTTTCCACTCACATCGTCCTTATATTAATACCTTACCTTTTTTACATTTTGAGAAAGACAAGTTAATCTTTATTTGGCTACTATCTACATATAGCCAGCCTGTCTAATAGGTTTACCGTTTTTTGACAGCTGTCTTAGAACGTACATATTCCAGATTACGTAAAGGTTAACTTTAAAATGCGTAATAAAATAAATATATAAACTGCCTTATCTTATTGAATTACCTTATTTATGGCTTCTTAGAGACATTATAATACCGTACGTATATCAATCAATGTATTGTGTGTTGCTGCAATCACTAGTTCCATCTGTCAAAAAACGGTTTACTTAATGGACAGAGCATAATCTGTTTACTTCTTCTATTTATTCTGTTTCTTTTGTTTTTGCTGGGACTCTGTCTCGCATAGGGTCGTAGCATTATGCTAAGCAATGGACGTTTGGCGTAGATGTGACCCATAGGTATATTCCCCTCACAATTTTTTTTTTTTGTGTTTGTGATCTTTCTCTGTGTCATGTTTTCCGTTAATAACCGTATTTTCTTTCTTTTTTTTACATCTATCTATTTAATAAAAACGAAATGCTGTCCGTTGTTAAGCGCAACACTCGAAAACGGCTGGATTGATTTGGCAATGTTTTATTTTAAAATGTTCGTGATAGTCCAAATTAGGTTTTGAGAGAAAAATCAAAAAAGTTTCCCAGAAAATCTTAAACTCCGGGAAAAGCTGAACATCCTTTTTTCTATAAATTAATTACTGAAATTTAGAAACAGACCTGGTTGAGAGACATACAGAACAGCGGGGTAGATGCGTAACACACTATCAGTAGCAATGGGTTTCATTTTGACAGTTCAACAACATACATTGCGTTATTAACGTTGTTGAGCAGACACATTTTTCGAACATATGAAGCAGTGGATTAGCAATATCCTTCAAAATGATTCAGATTGAGATTGATAGTGTCATACACAGCTAGGGTGCTGGGAAGTATGGCAGAAGAAAAGCAAGGCCTATTCCCACCAGTGGGTGATTCCGGGCCGAATAGAAGGGCCCGTGGCTAAATAATAACAGCCGCATAGGTCAATCGATCAGGTTAAGGTACGCTTGCCGCGGTTGGTCTATGGATGGGTGACCATCTTTACATACCGAGACCCCTCCGTGCCTCGGAAAGCACGTTAACCCGTTGGTCCCGGCTGTCATTCGTAGATCTTTGACAGTCGTTACGGGTAGTCAGAAGCCCAAAAGTCTGACAACCAGTCTTACCAAGGGGTATCGTATTACCCATTCACTGGGTTGTGGAGGTCAGATAGGCAGGCGCTCCATGTAAAATACTGGTATTCAGCTGAATCTGGTTAGACTGGAAGCCGACCCCAACATAGTTGGGAAAAGGCTAGGCAGATGATGGGTGATTCCGGGCTGAAATTATGACGATTATTGAAATTTGGGCAGGATAAAGTCAATGCCGTCAAACTATGATAAAAGTGTATATAATAAAGAACTTAGTCAATCATCCGTACGAGTACCTCGAACATAAGAAAATATCTTATCAGAAAATAATAAGAACCATTTAATCAAGATCTGATTGTGTCTCCCTCTTTTCTTTATCTACCATTGTTTATATTTCGGTCCGTCCTTCGACGTATTTCCAATATTACAGCCTATTTTCTTTTGTTTATTGTTGATACTATACACAGCTGTCCCCCTCGGCGAAAACAGGTGTGATGTTGTATTGTTGTGTATTTCATAAAAGACTGTATACAAATAATATTGCTATCTCGAAGTTATGAAAAGTTTTGAAGGAAACTTTGTATAATGAACTGCCGTTACTCCGAATACTTTTTGTGTCAATAGAGGGTGATTTGCTTTGAGGTATTATTTATTTATTTTACTTGTTTTTCGCTGAGTTTCCACTTATTTGTAAATGTTTAACTTTCTTCGCCAATTTCGGGGTTACCGAAAATCAATCTGGCTAGCCTTTTCCCAAATATTGTTGGGGTCGGTTTCCAATCATACCGGATGCAGCTGAATACCAGTATTTTACATGGAGCGACCGCTTATCCGCACAGTTACTGGGTGACACCCCTTGGCTTACCAAGGGGTATCACCCAGTAACTGGGTCGCCCGAAACTCTGACAACCAGTCTTAACTGGTAGTCAGAGTTTCGGGCTTCTGAATGATAATATTTAATGACAAGTCACAACGTCCGGAAATCAATCGTCTGGTCGGAAGATCCTCCCTTTTCTCTAGAGGATGAGTGAACTTATTTATTTATTTATTTATTTAATCTTTTTGCACAAAAAAAAGGTACAAAGGCGGACTTAATGCCTTAGGCATTCTCTACCAGTCAACCAAGGGTGGGAACTTCACACCCTGATCCCCATACCTCCATAAATATACGTCGTGATGGAATAATCTATTAAAATAATGACTTTGACAAATAATACCTTGTCAAATAGTGTTATCCAAATATTACATTAATAGCTACTAATATTTTTGTAACCCGAGTAATATTGAAGATAATATCTTCTATCTAGATATTTTCTATCTCCAAAATATGTGTCAGATTAGTTTCCAGTCTAACCAGATGAGGCTGACAATCAATATTTTATTCGCCACCTGATCCATGCTATTAGTCTGCATGGTCCTCGCATAATCTGACCAAGATTATGTTTAGACTAGCTGCGCCCCGCGGTTTCACCCGCATAAGTTTCGAACCCGTGGGAATGTCAGGATAAAAAGTATCGTATATGTTAATCCTGGTTATAAACCATCTGTGTGCCAAATTTCATCCAAATCCATTCAGTAGTTTTTGCGTGAAAGAGTAACAAACTTCCATCCATGCATCCATCCATACAAACTTTCACGTTTATAATATTAGTAGGATTTTAAAAGAGATCTTGACCTCTGAGTTTGTTTCGGTATTTCTTCTCATATAGGCAACACCGAACTCATATAGTTTTAAAACCAAAAAACACCTACTTACTTTATCATTTTTAACAGCCAAACATTTGAGTAGGTCGAATCTTCACAAGGACAGACCCTGACCGACCGATTGAACACAACAAGTAAGAACTCTTACTCGAACGAATCCTAGAGCAAATACGATCACAGTCTGCTACGACGCATTTTGGAAACTTTCCTTTACCATTCGCACAATAACAACATTCAGGGTCAAATTAAATTAGCTAGAGAAACGCCACAAACATGATAGGTCATCATCATCATCATTTCAACCGAAAGACGTCCACTGCTGGACATAGGCCTCCCCCAAGCACCTCCACTTCGACCGGTTCTGTGCTTCTCGCATTCAACGGGTTCCTGCGGCCTTCACAAGGTCGTCGGTAAACCTTGAGGCCTTCCAACGCTACGTCTTCCGGTACGCGGTCGCCACTCCAGAACCTTTTAGCCTCATCGTGTTACTTTTCTTTGAGATCAATGACCACTGGTAGTTCAGTCACTTGAAGTATGAGTTGAGACCATTATTTTCTTTTAACATGTTTAGGTATCGAAACTTGTCGAAATGGGGGATTACTGACCCATCCAGTACCCAATGCGAGTGCGGTGCCTCTAATCAGACCATGCCCCACTGGCTGGAGTGCCCTAAGTGCCGGTTCACCTGCACCTTGGATGACTTAATGAATGCCACTGATGCCGCAGTCAATGGGGCCACGTACTGGGCTCAAACAATATAAAATATCGAAGAAAAGTACTATCGACACGGAAACAAAGAACGTGTGAACGTGAACGCATTGATGCCCAATAACCCATTACGTCTGTGAAGTTAACACACAAAAATACTGATTTTTAAACGGATATTTCATGAACTACCATACCATTGGAGTTTGACCCAAAAATATTTTTAAAATCATTTATCACTAGCTGCGCCCCGCGCTTTCACCCGCATAAGTTTCGATCCCGTGGGAATATCGGAATAAAAAGTATCCTATATTTTAATCCTGGTTATAAACCATTTGTGTGCCAAATTTCATCTAAATCCGTTCAGTAGTTTTTGCGTGAAAGAGTAACAAACATCCATCCATCCATCCATACAAACTCTCACGTTTATAATATTAGAAGGATTGTAGATATTGATACTCATCACGTCTTTGGAGTTTCGCTAGCTAATTTTATTTGACCCTGTATGTAGGCTGCCTACGCAAGGTTTGAAACAAATATGAAGCCATACAACAATGTCAACTTTCAAGATCGCCCAATTGTAGAAATTACTTAACATAAAAATTCAGCCTATAACGGTCCCACTGCTGGGAGACAGTCCTCTTTTCTGTGAGATGCAGCGGGTCGCAATCCACTACGCGAGCACAGTGCCGGTTGGTGGATGTCACATCATCGTAATCTGCCTAGCTTTGTCCGTCAATGCAGCTGAATACCAGTGTTTTACTTACATAGAGTGACTGCCTACCTGCCGATCGATTCTGTAAAAATCTCACCGTGAAAAGTTAGGTCAAGTGGGCTTAGAGTGAGCTGCCAATAATGTCAATGTCATTTAGTTGGAATGACAGCTCACTCCACGCTCACTTCACCTAAGTTTTCACAGTGAGATGGTTACAGAATCGCACTGCTGACCTCCACAACGCAGTTTCTGGGTAATACGATATCCCTTGGACTCGTACAATTTTTTTGTTCTAAGATATGTCGGTTTCCTCACGATGTTTTTTACCGTGATAACAAGAAAAGATTTGGAATTTTTTGATGTCTCAAACAGGTATCTGACGACGTTTTTAGATATGTGGTGTGGTGTTTGTGACATTTTTTTAATCTCTTTCCTGTCACACACTTGAAACATTCGTTAGATAAATTCAACTAACCTACTTTCGACCAAGCGGATATTACTTTATAACTAACTACAATTTATAGAGAACTTAAAAAACTGGATTGGTCTCATGACTCCTTGGACATCTTTCCCCATAGTTTAGAGATTAGTCCTGTAGAGCTATTCTGTAAAGTTCACTGCTCACTTCACCCGAGTGAACACACACAATACGAAAGCGAACTCATTTGTTTTTAAAGTTAATTATCGCGGATTTACAACTAGACACCGTTCAAATTTCGAAGTGATGTTTATGAATTCAGCAGCGGGGTAATTGTGTAACTCCCTAAGGGTCAGTTCACACCGAGACGCGACGCGACGCGACGATACTGGAAGAGGCCAGTGATTTCGCGCTGCGCCGCGCGCCGCCGCGAGACGCATCGCAACGTCGCGAGGCGCAGCGCTGCACGGCGCAACATATTCTGAACTCTCACAATGCAATGTGTACCTTTTCGTGTAGAAAATAAAGTATATTTTGAGTCACTTTTTAAAGCGTGCGCGCAGCGTCGCGTCTCGTCGCGACTCGGTGTGAACTGACCCTAACAGTAGATTGCTACTGTTAGTGGAAGTGAAGTGAAGTGTAAAGCCATTGGGCTTTCACGCTGACAGTTCAAAAACATACATTACGTTATTTACGTTTTTGAGCAGACACATTCTTCGAATATTATGAAGGATTAGCAATATCCTTCAAAATGATTCAGATTATGATTGATTGTGTGTTCTTCATCTGAAATACTTCCGGCATAAAATATTTTTTGCTTAAATCCCATCAATTTTCAACCACCTCAAATTTATAATAAAATAATCGACACCTATTTAAGATAACATTTAACGACACGATCAAAATATTTTATCGCGAAATTCGCACCTACTTCGATATTAAACCGATCAGGTTGAAAATCGACGCAACACCAAAATGTGTCCCTAGATAATACTCTTAAGCGCTTTGTATCAAATTTTATGCCGGGACTGCTTGTGTATAATATCAACGTGACATAATCCGTTATAAGTTGTGTGTAAATCGGTTGTCATGGTATGGGCATGTGATACGGAGGAACGAGGAAAATGTCGTGAGGAAAGTTTTGAGTATGAATGTCGATGGCTATAAGAGTAGGGGAAGACCAAAGAAACGATGGATGGAATGTGTGAATGATGATATGGTTAGAAAGGGGGTGACTACCGAGATGACGACTGCTTTTGATAGGATTTGGATGAAATTTGGCAGGAAGTTTATTATAACCTGGATTAACACATAGAATACTTTTTATCCCTGTAATACGTTTCCGTGGGATAATTTCCTATCGCAACGCGGGCGAAACCGTGAGCAAAAGCTAGTATCTTATAATTTCTGTGACCTTAACGAAGACTGTTCATCGCTATTAAAATCGAAATATTATAAGCGTTTAATTCAAACTTAAAATTGTTTCCAGAAGTTTCGAAATCTCTCACAAATTTGACAAAAGGCAACTAATTGTGTAGCGTTTCTACCAAAAGTTGTCTTTCAAAGTCTTTGATAACTTTACAGTTAAGTCAGGAATTAAGCTAGTTTTGAATAATTTTTTTAATTTATTCAAATTGCGTTAATTTTTTTTATACGTTGCCCAGCACTAGAAATTTCTCCTGTATCGTGGGTGCGTTTACAAACATTTAAACTCACACACACAAATAGCCACAAATTGCTATCAATAGGTTATTTACAGCAATCAAATCTTGATCATCTTTTGAAATGGTACAGACGCCAGCACATCAAGCTACTACAATCTGTCAAATTTCTTTAATAGATTTTCAATTTTAACGCTAAAGCATTAAGGTTTAAGGTTGATTGGGAAAATTTGACAGTTTCGGGTAGCTTGACCTGCTGGCGTCTGTACTATGTAGTTATATAATAGGTTATATCCTGGTAAAAATATTAGGTGGTCAGTAAGGTGGTAGTGAGGCTTTTTTATTTCCTTGCAGTGTGCTGCAGATGCGCTCAAGGCACATCTGCAGCTTAAAGTTCAGTGACTGTTCGTACGTGCTACCGTGCGCATGCGATTTCTCTGTGCGGTTGAGTAAATAGTAAAAAATGGCGCCTGACGTCGTTAAATGTAATAGTACGTGTAATATTTTTATAAATTAATTGCTAGCATTCATAAAAAATAAAATGGATATGATGGATAATCTGAGCTTAATTCGCATTTGCATCAATGCTTTTTCCGAGGAGGAATTGCAATGGCCAAGGATCTTTTGTTTGACTTTGTGAAAACAAACAAGCGAAAGATGCAGAGGAAGAAAGACGGCAAATTACAACGAGATATTGAAGACATAATAAGTGTAATGAACCACACAGATCGGGATGAGATACCAATTTTTGTCGCTCGTAATCTGGCAAAACTACCGCCAGTTACGTTTGATCATGTTGACGTGACTAGGCTTTTAAAAGACATTGTGTTGCTGCAACAGAAAGTCACTACAATTAAGCAAACTCAAAGCAGAGGACTTAGATGTTATGCAGAATGAGATGGTATTGTTCAAGAATGCCGAAAAGACAAAATTAATTGTGAACACAAATGTTTCTGAGGGTAGGTCATGTGAGAGGCAATCTCAGCACGAAGTGACGGGGTCCGTTAAGGCCGATGCCTGCCAGGGCCGCGGGTTGTTCGAAAGAGATACCGTGGTCCCTGGCATAGGCAACTGAAGGAACACGGGTGGGTTTTAGTCAGTAAAAGTCTGACACGCCCTCCTGCTCCGCCCAGAGCGGGAGAAGTCATATGATGATTTCCCACACTGAAAAAAAAAAAAAGGGTAGGTCATGTAAGGAATTAACAAGTCATGATGCGTCATTCCTGCAAATCCCTCCACCTAATGATGTTTCTACGGCCATAACACATAATTTGAGGTGTGAACAATCGAATGAAGTTGTCAGACAGAAAAAACAACTCAGGAATGTGCGTCGATCTCGGTGACTGATAAGGAAGGCTCCTATCAGTCAAAGTCCAAACGTAGGCTCCTATCCGGTGAAAAAATCCTTTGCGGAACTATGTAGTTAGTGTCGGCGGAGTTTGGAAAAATAGGAAGGAGGATGACAACTGGCAGGTCGTTCAAAGACGGAGGTTAAAAAATAGATTTCACAGTGAAAAAGGTCAAGCTACTGTTGAGTCTGATGGAAACTTCAGAGCTGCGGATATTAGAATACCTTTGTTTATAAATGAAGTGTCTAAGAACGCCTGAGCCGATGACATTTCGAGTTATATGTATATTTAAAAGGACCCAAATACAGATATCCTTGGAAAAGATTACCATGAAAACGGAAAAGGTAATGATGCTTACAAAATACTTGTACAGACGCCAGCAGGTCAAGCTACCCGAAACTGTCAAATTTTCCCAATCAACCTTGAACCTCAATGCTGTGTAGATAAAGTAGAAAATCTATTAAAGAAATTTGATAGATTGTAGTAATTTGATGTGCTGGTGTCTGTACCACGAAGTAAGTTAAATATATTTATGGATGCAAAAACTATGGCCTGGTGGGATTTCAGTTAGACGCTTTGTTTATTTTTTAATGCGAAATGTGTCAGAAAATAAAGACAGCTGTAAATCTCTCAAGAGGAGTATGGATGGTGTGCTAGCATTATGCAGATCAGCAGACATTATGGCCCTGAAAGAGACCTGGCTCATGCCGTTTGACGTTCCTTGGTTGGCCACAATCGATCCCGACTTTGGATACACTGGGACTTCAGCGGTGGACACTTCGACTGGTATAAGGGAGGCCCTTTGGTGGGGTCGCCTTACTTTGGAGAAAAAGTGTGTTTCAAACGGTGCCTGTTGTTAGTTGTGACAATGTGCGGATATCAGCTGTTAGAATTATGTTATCACACAGATCGATCTTGGTGTTTAGTGTGTGTGCCTACGAATAGTGCCGAGAACATAAGTGAATTTACCGAGTTCTTGAGCCGGGTTAATGCCATTATTGAGGAACAATAGGTAGAAGCTTGCTTTATTCTAGGTGACTTTAATGCCCAGCTAGATTAATTGTTTGGTAATGAGTTGCAACAATTTTGTTTAAAGCAAAACTGGAAGTGTGCTGACGTATAGATGTTAGGTACGAGCTCGAATACTTTCACTTTCATTAGTGAAGCACACAATTGTAAAAGATGGCTTGCCCATTGTGTGGTCACGGAGTCCGCTTACAGTACAATTGTTAATGTGACTGTGAAGTATGACATGTTGTGGTCTGACCATTTTCCATTGGTTATTAGTTGTAATTTTAATGTAATTAAACCTAAAACGTTTTTAAAATATATAAGGGATAATAAAGTCATATGGGGTAACAGACATGAGAAACAATTAGTTAAATATAATAAACTGTGCAATCACAAATTGAGGCCCATTGATTTTCCAGACCAGTTCTGTCTTTGTGCTGACAGTAGTTGTCATAATTTGGAATATCGTGCAATCATTGACAACATGTATCAATGCGTCATATCTGTTTTGAGTAATGTGGCGTGCCATACTTTTAAAAAGCATCGCTGTAATAGAAAGGGGGGTTATGTTGGGGGGGGATATGCATATTAGTGGGTCGCACAGGGAAGCCAGACTAACACCCATATTCCAAGACGTTTCCTCGAAACTTCCTCGACTCCACTCACCCTCATTCAAGGAAATCGGTATTCACAGTTATAAAAAATCACCTCCACTTGGCGCCCCTCGACATTTTTCCTCAGTTAAGGTGAGGAAACAACTGTCAAACTCAAGGTACATCGCGACGTACCTTAGGGAACACTCAAGGAAGATTTACGCCATTCTTTACGTTGTTTTCGCTCACGCTTGCAAACAGAACTGATTAATTTATTTGAATAGTTTTTCTAATAGTGTTTTCAATGGATTTCCAACAGTTTCTAAATTATCTGTATAATAATCCGTACGATTACCCCGCACGCCGTTATTTGCGGGATGCAGAAACAGTGCTGAATTTTTAGTTTTCAGTTGTGGCTGGATGCTGGTAAACCGTCGGTTGGCCAGCTTTATAGAAATATGGTGCAATCAAGAAATGGTTTTAAGTCTAAATTAAAATGGTGCCAAGACAATCAGGAACAGATAGTAATGGACAAGATAGCTTGTCTCCATAGCGATAATAATTTCAAGAACTTCTGGCAGAGTACAAAAAACTTAAACCATAGGTCTAGCTTTCCTGTAAGTGTTGATGGTCTTACTGATACAGCGGAGATCTCGAACCTGTTCAAAGATCTATTTACTGTGAAATCGCCGTCGTGTGGCGGGGGACTGTGACACAAGACTTATCAATCAGGTTCACAGCTAAGGAAGTCGAGGACGTAATAGTACGCATGAAGCGAGGTAAGTCCCCGGGGCACGACGGGCTCAGTGTGGATCACCTGAAACACGTGGGTATTCATCTGCCCCGTGTTCTGTTCTAGCATTGTTTATAAACTGCTGTTTGTCGCACGCTTATCTGCCACGGGGTATGATGAGAACTATTGTCGTCCCAATTGTAAAAAACAGGACTAGCGACATTTCGGATAAATGGAACTATAGGCCAATCTATTTAGCCACGATTGTAGCTAAAGTAATTGATGCTCTGTTGGATAAAGTTTTGAAAATCAACATAAAGTTACATGATGCTCAACATGGTTTAGATGCCTATCTACTGAAACGAAAAGACTGTTAATTATTATACAGGCAACCGAACGCCTATTTTTGCCCGTTTCTTAGACTTGTCAAAGGCTTTTGACATGGTGTCTTATGACAAGCTGTGGCCTAAGCTCTGTGGTTCAAATGTTCCTAGTGAGGTGATAAATATTTTTAAATATTGGTACTCCCATCAACTAAATTGTGTAAGGTGGGCTAATGTACTGTCGGAGGAATACGCTATGGAATGTGGAGTTAGGCAGGGTGGGTTAACCTCCCACACCCTGTTTAATTTATACATAAATGACCTCAATGTCGAGCCGAGCAGTTTACATGCTGGCTGCTACATAGTTGCTTTTAATAATATTAGCTACGCCGTTGACATGGCGCTGCTGAGTCCGTCAATGGTTGGCCTTAGGAAGTTAATTAGAGTCTGTGAGTGTTATGCTTGAGGGACACGGTTTGAGATACAATTCGGTCAAGAGTGAGTTGATGATCATCAACTCACTCTTGACTCTATATAACCACACTTGCTCTCTGCGCGTTGGTGATTTTAGACGTTGAAGGCAAGATCTGTTCAAAAAGTATCTGATGAAAAGGTAAACAATCGGTTCAGGAAACTTACCAGTCGGTCGATTCTGTAAATATCTCACCGTGAAAACTCAAGTGAAGTGAACTTGACGTGAGCTGTCAGTAGTGTCAATCCCTAGCATTAGTTGGAATGACAGCTCACTCCACGCTCAATTCCCTAAGTTGAAGTTGAAGATGGTTACAGAATCGCACTGCAGTAGATGTCAATTTGTAGTGCCACATTCTTAAACCCATTTTTAATTTTTGTTAATTTTGTAATCAATATATTTGTTGATGATTTTTCAATTAAGTACTATTTAATAAAATGTTCAATAATTATTTGATTATTATTATTATTTTTTTTTTCAATTCAATTCAATTCAATTTGGTGTGTAATCATAATCAATTATAATGTTTGACTGACAAGCATATTGGAATTGGAAGTGTCAGTCAAACACAAGTATGACAAATTGAAAACATTTCAGTTTAATTTTAAGATTAATTAAAGTGACGTTACTGGGTCCGGAAGTTATTTTAACTTGGAAAGTACATAATATTTTAGTGATTAATGGCTGGCAGTGATAATGCTACCACAGCTTGCTTACCAACAGAACAGTTATTTAGC
This sequence comes from Apamea monoglypha, assembly GCA_911387795.2. Taxonomy (NCBI): domain Eukaryota; kingdom Metazoa; phylum Arthropoda; class Insecta; order Lepidoptera; family Noctuidae; genus Apamea; species Apamea monoglypha. Next base: position 5,338,861 of record OU426942.1, on the reverse strand, counting down.
TTCTGTTTGTCAAGTTTCCGTAGTGTAGCGGTTATCACGTGTGCTTCACACGCACAAGGTCCCCGGTTCGATCCCGGGCGGAAACAGTCTCTTTTTGCAAATGATTAGTGATTGCACAATGCTATATTTTCAATGTTAGTAACTATAATTATTATTTTTGGCCAAAATATTGGTGACCAACGTATGATTTTTTTAAAAACATTGTGGCAGGGACTTCGATGCGCAATCTGTAGCCACAAATTCAGTACATACTGCTGGACACCCTAGCGTAGAAATCTATTACATAAAAATCTACCGCCATATCATTATCATAAAAATTCAATGTCCACAAAATAATGACAATTATTTCCTAAATTATCATTGAAGTCATATTTCAAGCTTAAAATAATAGGCATTGTCATATTTCAGGGAAAATACGGGCGAAGCCATGTTCAAATCCGAGTGCTATAAATCACCCCGATTAAGTTACAACCTACCCTTAAGATTTCGCCTGTAAAACATTTGATACCAACTGTATCTGGCGTTAAACTTGTGTGGTAAGCTGTATGGTAACCATGGCAACCTGATCGATTGGTGATACAGCTATGCCTCTCTCGCTTGCACTTTATTGTAAGCGTGTAAGTCTGTCCTTTTTGCACGGTTATTATTCGAAATGGTGCTTGCAAAGTGGTTTTTTTATTGTTGTTTTTAAATTGAAAAGCACTTTTGATATTGTGTGTTGTGGTTTTTTGACTGCTTTCTTTGTGTTATGTAACATAACATTCTTTAAAAAAAATATTATATTAATATTTTTAATGGATAATATTGCGTTTCAATAAGTATTAATAGGTAGTTGTTTATGAATTTCTTGAATCATTGTTAAGCAGATAGAATATGAAAAAATTGAACGATACGTTTAACCTTAATATCAAAATGACAAGTCAATTCGACTTTTTACTAATGTTCATATATTCATATTATTTTTTTTAAATAGGTAATAATTTAATTAAAATAATATGATTTAAAAAGCCTCTGGATTATATAAAGTTGAGGTGATATAAAAATGAAATTTTCCTACAAATTAAATTAAATTCAGCCCAAGAGTATCTAATAAATATACAATTTTCATACCAATTTATTCTAGACGATTTTGAGCCGAACCATAAAGTAAATTTAATTTTTTCTTACAATAATTTTAAGGAATAAAATAAAATTATCAATTCTTGAGGGTACGATAAATATTTTTTACAGACTTTTTATAGCTGTTCTTTTCTGGTTTTTAACAGCCAACGTCCATTCCATTTTCTAGTTTTTATTTTCAGACGTAGTGAAGGGGCTCATGGCTAAGTAACCTCACATGTGAAATACCGCTGCGCTTGACGCAGTCAGTCCATGAAAGAAAGAAAGAAAATGTATTTATTACCATAGACTAAAAGGCACACAATAATATTACACATAACATAATCAGCCTATAATGTTCCCACTGCTGGGACACAGGCCTCCTTTCTATGAAAGAAAGTGGGCTAAAATCTACCACGCGGGCTCAGTGCGGGTTGGTAGATGTCACATGTCTTCGAGTTTTTGGTTTTAGGACATGCCGGTTTCCTCACGATGTTTTCCTTCACCGTTTTGAGAGAAATATTACACATCAGATAAAAACTACATATATCACGAAGGGCCAATTCCACCAAACTTTTATACCTAGAATAAGTCTTATTCTGAGAATAAATTATGAATTTTTGACAGTTTTCCATACTAGAACTGTCAGACGTCAATTTTATTCCACGGATAAAAGATAATATCTGACTTAGGAGAAATCACACTTCTAACAAAAATAAAAATTGAAAAGGCTGGTGTAAGAAATTAGCAGGAAAGTGTGCCTCACGGCTGCACCAAAAAGGCCCCAGTTCAGCCTATGGATGGATGACCTTACTTCTTATATCATAATAATAAATAATTTGTCCAGAGTTTGAAAATGGACCACTGCAATGTTAATTAGATTTAATTCGGGGTGAGAGCCTGGTAATCCGTCACACAGGGATCCTAGTATGGACGCTAGATTCTCACAAAGGATCATATTTTGTGCATTGTTGTCAAAACGCATTCTTGTGTATAAGTGTGCTTATAACTATGTGAACCTTTGTGAAGAGAGGAAAATAAAGATACATGGTGGCAAGAATATAAACACGCAAACTGTAATCATGAATTCAACACATGATTCTTGACTGACAAAGACAACAAAAAAATTCTACGCCCTAGGCGCAGACATTTTTCGTTGCTTCTCAAAAAAGTGCGCGGTCAAAATGTATACATAATATGATCAGCCTATAATGTTCCCACTGCTGGGACACAGGGCTCCTCTCTTCAAAATGTATGGGACAGATATTTTTTTTTTAAATAACAGACGAAAAATTTCAACGTGGAGGGGTTCGGAATCATGTACTGGATCCATGATAGCATGCTGTGCGTCGATATTCCTGCCACCCTATATTTGCGCTAAGCTTCTGAAAATAATACAACCTGAAATATTGAATTACCTAACATCGTTACAAGAAAAAAAAACCACAACCCGCCAACAGCAAAAAAATAACAAAAGTAACCGATCATAAATTTCTCTATATTACAGGTATTGAGGCAATGTGTGTCTTATTAGGTGTGAAACATAAGCATTCCGAGGGTTATTTATTTGGCTACCTCTGTGAAACTAAAAGGCATACTTATTGAAGTTGCCTTTCAGTGGGGTATATATTGGAATCTGGAAGTAGGTTTCTTTCCAAGAAAGTTTTTATTAAAAACTTTCGATGATGAAAATTACATTTTAATATTTTCACGAAAAAAAATATATTTGATCATTTATTTATTTAAGAGTATTATGGCACTCCAACGATTAATTCACCATTAACAGAGAGCTTAGTCTTATTATATAAATTGTTACAGAGAATTTATCAATTAAAGGTCATGGTCAAAGGGATCATGAAAATATTGTGAATTTTATAGAATGGCACTACTTTATGATGCAAGCAGTGTTATTCTGTAAAATTCACTTGGCACCTCACTCAAGTGAGCGCACACAATTCGAAAGAGAACTCATTTGTTTTTATAATAAATCATCGCGAATTCACAAGACACCGTTCGAATTTCGATGTGATTTTTAGAGAATCCAGAGAGAGGTCAAAAGCTGTGTTTTCTGCTGAAAAGTAGTTTGATAATGAGCATTGCACTAATTTGGATAAAGGAAAAGCAATATACACGAGTGGTCGGGACCAGGACTGCATGCAAAGGCTTAATCCTATAACATTTTTTTTAAAGGTTTCCATCTCTTTTCTCATTGAACTTTTTTCACTTTAAAAGGACCATCCTAATCACCTGTCAATCCTCCCTTCGTTAACAGACAGCGGAGAACTGTCAAATTAACAAAGTGCACTTAGAAGCTGGTCTTAGGGTCGGACGGCAGATTAGGACCGGCCGGAGTTTGGCATAATGATAAATTGAGTTGAGTCGTGCCGGAATTACTGTGGCAACATATTGGTGAAAGCGTTCAAGCCTTGCATGGGTAATGTAGGATTTGGCATTCTGGCATTTACATACTTGTATATTATGTGATGTAGCATTAGGAATGGCTTAATTAACATAATATTGCCGACCTCATTTAGTTTTATAATTACGATTGACGTGTAAAAGTGTTTGCACAAACTTACAGAAATAAATTCATTTATCATTTAATTATCAAGCTTGTAAAAGTCAAGATACGCTTCATGGTAAAACTAACGTCTTTTTACAAGGGTGTTAGATAGATTCTGTCATTCCGATAGTTCAATTACGTAAAACACTTTCAATTACAATCCGAAAAATTTTGAGAGAAATCCCTTCAAATTCATTACTCCATATGTTCGAAAAATCTGTCTGCTCGACAACGTAAATATTCCTAATCCATTGCTTCATAAGTATGAAAAATCCGTATGCTCGACAACGTAAATAACGCAATAAATGTTGTTGAATTAACAAAATAAATAGCGTTGCGATTGTAAGTCATCAACTGCCTAGCCTTTTCCCAACTACGTTAGAGTCGGCATCCAGTTTAGACTTCAGACGTATTTTACATGGAGCTATCTGACCTCCACAATCCAGTTACCTACTGGGTAATACGATGCCCCTTGGTAAGACTGGTTGTCACACTTTCGAGCTTCTGACGACATGTAACGACTTTCAAAGATCCAGTAATGACAGCCGGGACAAACGGCTGAACGTGCTTACCGAGGCACGGAGGGGTCTTGGTATGTAAAGATGGTCTAGCCGCGTCTATCGTAGCTTTACATGATCGATTGACTACTTAGCCATAGGCTTGTAAGTGTGTTATGCAATTACCCCACTGTCTGCTACTGGGATTTGCGTACAATTAATCACAATTTCACTTTTTTCGACCCTGGATTCTCACCAAGGACAGCAGTACAGCTTGCAACTAACGACCGGGTTGGAAGTTTTTTTAACCGACTTCAAAAAAGGAGGAGTTTCTCAATTCGGTTGAATATATATTTTTTATGTTTGATATCTCAGAACTCCGTTATTTGTAAGCCGATTTGCAAAATTCTTTTTTTTTCTGAATGGGCTTGCTCTTGACCTCGATCACGCCTGACGGAAAGCGATGGATGAGGTCTATGATGTATCGAGCGTGCCCAGAAGGTGCCTATTCACCCTTGCTTTGAAGTGCACTTCACATTATTTTATTAGGTAAAAGAACTCTTTGCCATAAAAGTTATTTCACTAAACCACATAGTTGAGATTATTTAACCGCCACATCAAAAGCTTTGTCTGTTTGTTTGTGTACAACGCGCAAACCGCTACTCTGGTTTTCGTTAAACTTTTGCTTAGTGTTGCAAGGTGTTTAGAATGCATGGAATTTATGTATGTTATTTTGCGTTTGTTTCTATATAGAAACAAAAGCATAACAAAGTATAAAAGTATATACTTTGTTTACTTTTATGCTTTGTTATGCTTAAATAAAACAATTATAGTAGTATTTTTACCAAATCAGTATATTCTCTAAAATTTTCACGGTGTAAACCTTGGTGAAGTGAGCTGTCAATGACATTGTTGACACTTCAAGCTATTTTCACAAAAACATTCACGAGTGATATTCTGTAAAGTTCACTGCTCACCTCACTCAAGTGAGCGCACACAATTCGAAAGCGAACTCATTTGTTTTTAAAGTAAATCATCGCGGATTCACAACGGGTCACCGTTCGAATTTCGAAGTGATTTTTAGAGAATAACAACTACATGGCATCTAATTTTTTATTTTATTTTTTTTATTTATTTATATAGAAAAAAACGTTGCCCCACACTAGGAATTGCTCCTGTATCATGGGTGCGTTTACAAACATTTAAACTCACATACACAAACAGCTAGACCCGGAACAACTACCTGTAGGCAATACAAATATTTGTTCCGTGCGGGAATCAAACCCGCGATACGCAGCGCAGCAGTCAATCGCTCAGCCACTACGCCAACCGTGTCGTCAAATTGTGTATGTTACATTATGTCTTAAAAATGCACGCTCGATAGGTACAGGAGAAATTCTTAGACTACGCCAATCATATTCCTGAAAAAGGAAAATACAATACCCAGGAATAAACTACCCAGGAATAAAATTCAACCTTAGCACCAGCCTGGTTACTACCTAGGCAGGTCCAATTTCTTCAAAAGGACCGAAAAATGAAGATAAAAAAAAATGTTAAAAGAAGGATCAAATTGGACCTACCGGTTATATTTCAAAAGAAATTTATTTGTGAACCTTACGAATTTTTACTCATTTTAATTCCGCCGTTTGTTACCCGACCTTGTACCAAATATTTCGTAAAGGAAGCTCGAAATATGAGAACCTTTTCGCTTTGTTGGAAAAAAAGAGATAAAAATGACAAGTTGTCTAAATGTCTTTACCATTTACGACATTGACATCTGCGAAAAGGAAATGTTGTATTGTCGTATTCTTTAAAAATCCCTTCCAAAAATTCGAACGGTGTCTCGTTGTGAATCCGCGATGATTTACTTTAAAAACAAATGAGTTCGCTTTCGAATTGTGTGCGTTCACATGAGTGAGGGGAGCAGTGAACTTTACACTTTACAGGGCCCTAATTCACTATGACCAATTAATGGTTCCTTACTCTGAAACCACTTCAATTCCTTAGCTTATCACGACATCTGCATTAGCAGACGGTACGGATACGGTATATATTAATATACCGTATACTCTATGACACAATGAACGAATCCGCGTGAAACTCGTATGAGAAGTTGTTTAAGAACGGCATGGTTTGAACTGTCAAAATACCACGATTGACAACTGTACGTGGTTTTCACGTGCTAAGATTACCCGGGGAATAATAATTACCATACAGAATTGGGGCCTTAAATGATGTAACCACGGGCCTGCGGGCGGAGAGCAATGGGTAGCTCACCACCCGATCAAGACCAGGCCCGTGCCGGACGGCGCGTAAGTGTTCCACGCGCGCCTCAAAGAGATGTCAGCATAATTTGAGGGGCCCCTTAGGCCCGAAGCCTGCCGGGCCAGCGGGATTGTCCGAAAGGGTTACCGCTACCCCGGAACATAAAGGGCGAAGGAAGGAACATGGGTGGGTTTTAGTCAGTAAGAGTCTGACACTCCCTTCCACTCTACCCAGAGCGGGAGGGGTCATTTGATGAATTACCCACCAGAAAAAAAAAAAAAAACAGTATTTTGATTTAATAATGTCCATGGAGTTTCTTTTCCATAGGAACCTACTACGTTTTGAAATAGGGAACTATTAATCTGAGTTTGTTTCGCCATTTGTTCTCAGGGGTAGTTAGATACAAACTGTCTACTCCATCAAGCTTATTTTTATTTATTTACTAGCTGCGCCCCGCGGTTTCACCCGCTTAAGTTTCGATCCCGTGGAAAGTTCGGGATAAAAAGTATCCTATGTGTTAATCCTAGTTATAAACCATCTGTGTGCCAAATTTCATACAAATCCTTTCAGTAGTTTTTGTGTGAAAGAGTAACAAACATCCATCCATCCATCGATCCATACAAACTTTCGCATTTATAATATTAGTAGAATATGGCGTGTTAAAGTGATTCCGATAAATTTCCAGTTTCTGGTGAAATTGTTAACAGAGTAAATAATTTCATTTAATTTCTTTTCACTTGGTTCATCTCTCTGACTGACGGCCCCTTGACAATTCAAAAGTACCTGTAATTGGTATAATTGAAATAAATGTTTTAATTTTGAGTTGAGTTTTAGCCACAGATTTATGTATAAACTAAAGGGAGATATGATGTAGCTGCCCAACTGTTCGAGTCCGGCTGTCGCCTTCAACTACATATGCACTACAATACGAACACGCGCTCACTCACACTATAACAGTCACCACACTCAACGCGAGCCAATCGCGTAACGCGGATCGCAACGTTGAGACACACAACTACATTGACAATTCTTATTGACAAATCAACGGCGCCCGCGTTTGTTTCTGTTTTGTGCATACATTGCGCCACGCCCCCTTGGCATATCTTCCTTTAGTTTATAAATCTGTGGTTTTAGCACTACAGGGGCCGAAAGGCTCTGGAGTGTAGACCGCGAACCGGAAGACGTAGCGTTGGAAGGTCTCCCACTAGGTAGACCCTGGGTACGAGATGCACAAAACTGGTCTAAGTGGCGGTGCCTAAGGAGGCCTCTGTCCTGCAGTGGACGTCTTTCGGCTGAAGTGATGATAATAATGACTAGTAGTTACACTGAAACTCTTCCAAAACATATTCTAGCATTATCATAGACAGAGAACCTTTATCAAAATCTACTCGTAGCAAACCTCACTCATCAGAACAGTTAGCGCTGGTTGGCTGAGCTAACAGTCAATCACAGCGAGCTACGGCTGACTGAGTAAGTTAACCTGCTCCAATTAACTCCTAACATATATCTATACAATATGTGAGACAAGGGAATATAATTATCTAAGACAATCAATCGAATAGAGGTCGTTTCAAAGCAGTAGTGCTATTCTGTAAAGTTCACTTGGAACCTCACTCAAGTGAGCGCACACAATTTGAAAGCGAACTCGTTTGTTTTTGAAGTAAATCATCGCGGACTCACAACGAGACACCGTTTATTCGAAATGACGTTATGAGAGTAACAAAATATGTCCACGTCCTATTTTAATAATAATGGGCAATCATCAATCTAATCATAATCAGAATATAATGTTCCCACTGCTGGGACACAGGCATCCTCACGGTGAGAGGGAGTGGGCGATAATCGACCACGCCGGCCCAGTGCGGGTTGATAGATGTCACATGTCGTCGATTTTTTTTTTGGTTCTAGGCAATATGCCGATTTCCTCACGATGTTTTCCTTCACCGTTTTATGAGAGTAATGAAATAATTTACACAAAGTAAAGCGCCAGTCTGGGTTCAAACCTACGACCTACAACTCTGCTCTAACTAGTCAGATGGAACTTATTCTCAACTACCTATAAGTTACATAATTATCTTTTAAAAACATAATAAAATATAATAATAAATTTTAGTTTTTAATAATTTCAGTAAACTCAATATACCACAGGAGGCTTAATGATGTGGAATATAAAATCAATTTATTTTTTAAAACCTATACAAATGGTTATCCCAGTAATACCAAAGAATTAATTAACTAAATAACCTCTACCTATATTCGAAATGCGGCTATTTTCTATTAGTAAAACAAAAGCAGGAAAATCCTACGATGAGAAAAATGGACAATAGGCTGGAAAAACAAAAGAGAGGGAAAAACATTATTTACCTGTCTTATTCAATGTGTAATAATTATGTAGTGGTGGGTAGATTGATTAACCGATTTCAAAAGGGGAGGTTCCATTAATTAATTAAATGCCATTGATGAATTAGGAAATCGGACTGATTAGTTTTTTTTTTGTTTGTTTTTTTTTTTAGTTTGTTTAATGATATTAAAAATATCTAAACTCGCCAAACTTTTACGTTTGATAGCGAGAGGCGCTCTTTTACATGCAATGCACCACCATAATACATACCTACTACTATTTATAATTGGACGTAGTTTAGCAAAAAGGACTCGACCCACAAAAAGTAATTTTTGAGTTATCGAGGTTTTAAGTTTAGGTGTGTATTGCTGCAATGATCTTGTATATGGAATATTTTGAAATATTGTCACCTATGGGCAAATATACCAATATTTTTATGAGTCAAGTTGTATTACATAGAATAACGCAATTTTCGAGTTATTGTGAAGAATGTAGGTTGAGTCCTTTCGAATGTGGGTTGAGTCCTTTCTGCTTAACTACGTCCAATTATGTTATACATGGTTTAATCTTATACAATGTAACCTGCATTCGCAATTTATTTGCCAAAAATGTAAACAAATATGAGTATAAGGAATACCTTTAAACGCTACACAGTAAAGTTCAGTTTACACTACAACTTCAAACATGTTTATAACTTTCTCAATAGTGCTAGTCACTGGTTTAATTTTATACAATGTGATCTGCATTCGCGATTTATTTGCCAAACATGTAAACAAATATGAGTTTATGGAAAAATAACATTAGACCCTACATAGTTGTCGCATCAAATGATTCGAAATTCTGACTTAGAGAGCAGCGAGAAAATGAAATGTGATATGTAGCTATGCTGCGAAGATGTGAAAGCTATGCTACGAAACTATGAGACCCTTTCCGCTAATGCTAAGCTGTGTAACGGAGCGAGCAAGATGTGGTATGAAGATGCGCCGCCGCGAGGTAGCTGTGCGAGGAAGATGCGCAGCTTGAGTTATGCGATATATCGACGATAGGGAAGGCATGGAAGCGTCTGCGGCGCGGTGAGGGGAGAGGTGAAAACGTTTTGCTTCCACGATGGCATGTCTACTTTTGGTAACAAACGCGCGCCTACTGCAGGAACTCTGCTCTGCACATCCATAGCGCGCATCCTTCCATGTAAAAACATAGCTTAGTTGAACCCGTTTCCACGTCTATGTGGATTAATGAATATGATTGGTGGATATCAAACGCATCCATAGCAACGTAGCATAGTACATCTCTGGTGGAAAAGCAGCCTAACTGCCCACGAAACACTGACTCTTTTTAAGCATCACCAACATAAGATAAATTCTCAGCCACATCAGTTGTGTTATTTTCTAAACGTCACTTCGAAATTCGAACGGTGTCTCGCTCGTCGTGAATCTGCGATGATATATGTACTTAAAAAACAAATGAGTTCACTTGAGTGAGGTTCCAAGTGAACTTTACAGAATAGCACGGCTTGTCATCAATGTCTTTTCTTGTACGACTTAGAAAAAATTATAGGTCAATACTGCAGTGCGATTCTGTAACCATCTCACCGTGAAAACTTAGGTGAAGTGAGCGTGGAGTGAGCTGTCATTCCTACTAATGCTAGGATTGACACTATTGACAGCTCACTCTAAGCTCAGTTCGCCTAACTTTTCACGGTGAGATTTTTACAGAATCGATCGGCTGTTACTAAGCCCTGGAGAAATATGCCGTACTTAACTCTTTACTTCTATAGGTCAACCTCTTCAAAGAAAAATTTCATCTCAATGAGTCAAAGTTCAGACAGAATCGCTGACCTTTTCAACTATCCGACTGTCGAACGATCGTCAGATATAAGACAGATAGTAATTGACTGTCACTTTCATGTCGACTTAGGTCGAAAAAAAAAAAGTTTGTAGCAGCACAATCTTTATAATAGAGACCGTGGAGTTTCTTGCCAGCTGTTCTCTATAGGAAACGACCAATTGGAATCGTGCACCTAGCTTCCGAGTTTCATAAGTGCCCGTGCCCATAACCCAGTTACTGGGTAATGCGAAACCACTTGGTAAGACTGTTTGTCAGACTTTTAGGCTTGTGACGAGCTATAACGACTGTCAACGATCCAACGACTTAACGTGCTTTCCGAGGCACGGAGGGGTCTTGGTATGTAAAGATGGTCTAGGTTGTGGAGGTTAGATAGGCAGCCGGCCGCGCGATGTAAAATACTGGTATTCAGACTGGAAGCCGACCCCAACATAGTTGGGAAAAGGCTAGACAAATGATGATATATGAGACATATTCTACGCCTCAGGTATCGCTGATGCGTGGTATGAGGTCCTAGGTTCGCTCCGTCGAGCGAAGCGTTATTGAGTTGAGGCTCGACCCCTGTTACATGGGAACTTAAACATAATTGATGATATGTGGGAGAACTCATGACACCTATTACACAGAAGGGTTCAGGAAAAGGATTAGTGAACCTAGAGACCACCCGCATTTCGCCAGATGCCTACCCCTTTGAGGAATATATGTGGGTGTAAATTTATGAATAATTTACCCAGGATTTTGTAATTAATATCTTGATTTATCAGGGTATCTTTGGAATTTCATGCCTGTTGTTCTCCATAGAGATGTATATTTTGGAATGGGCAACTATCTTTAACTTTCTGACTAACTGACCGTCTCCTGGACAGCTCAAAAGTGCCTGTAAATGGTTTAATTGAACTATATGTTGCATGATTTCCCCCGATTTGTTATTTTTTTTTTTTGTGTTTGTGTTCTTTTTATGCGTCACGTTTACCGCAAATATATGTTTTTTTTCTTTCTTTCTTTTCTTTTTCTTTGCATGCTTTTTTTTTTTTTTTTCGGGATGGGAAATCATCAAATGACCCCTCCCGCTCTGGGTGGAGCGGAAGGGAGTGTCAGACTCTTACTGACTAAAACCCACCCATGTTCCTTCCTTCGCCCTTTATGTTCCGGGGTAGCGGTAACCCTTTCGGACAATCCCGCTGCCCCGGCAGGCTTCGGCCCTGAGGGGCCCCTCGTTATGCTGACATCTCTTTGAGGCGCGCGTGGAACACTTACGCGCCGTCCGGCACGGGCCTGGTCCTGATCGGGCGGTGAGCTACCCATTGCTCTCCGCCCGCATTCTTTGCATGCTTTGAGTTTGAGTTTGAGTTATGTAGGTATACCACAGTCAGAAAGCCGGCCCTTATAACATAATAGTATAAATAATAACTATTAAATATTATGACCACCATGTAAAACGTAATTTCCCTTGGGATGACCGCCCTCCGAAATTATGGGATTACATAAATAATAGTGGTTGATAAACTGGTTATAGTCGGAATTTCTTGATATTTCGTCGTAATTTTATTTATTTTATGAATGCAGTTTTTCGGTTTTGGTAGTTTGAATTGGAATCGTTTAAATGTTAGTGTCCTTATGTATTATTCATGGAGTAATTTCAATATCTGTTAAATTTTAGTTTGAGTGGACTTTCGATAGGTAAATAGTGCTTTTCGTATTGCTACGAATTCAACACGGAGCATCGAAATTACTTGACGTAAATTAGCCTCAAAATGAAATGTTTTCTTACCCGATACCTATATTCTTGATATGGTCGCAAACTTAAATAAAAATAGAAAAAATACATAATTCTTCTTACGTCCTGAAGGAAGATTCTTGGTCGCAGAATAATATAATGTTCAACTTACCTGAAACAAAGAAAATTAACAATTAATAGGTGCATAGTTTTCAATAAAATCTCAATGGATACCTTCTGTCTTACAATGAGATTAAGGATGTCCTGAAATAGCAAAGAGATTTAAGATAGTTGTCAAGTAAATAATTTAATGTCTTTGTGAAATAGGGAAATATTTAACTGAGCCCCTAAAAACTTTTTGCGCTTCGAATGATGTACATTTTTTTAAAATGATTGAACCTCTAAAAACATTTGCGTTTATAATGATGAGAAATTTTAAAATGATTGAGTTATTAAAATTAAAACACTTCTGCCGCGGGAGGGCATGACAGACTTTTACTGACTAAAACCCACCCGTGTTCCTTCAGTTGCCTGTGCCAGGGGCCACGGTATCTCTTACAAACAACCCGCAACCATGGCAGACAACCCGCTACCCTGGCAGAAATGATTGAGTCTCTTTTTAAATTTCTGACCCTTAGATAGAATTTAGCTTAAATAAATCGGACACTTGACCCACAGAATGACATACTTACCTAATTAACATTTGTTTAAATTGTCTGTCAAGAATTCACCAATGTAATAGTACGCTTTTTAAACCATAAAGTCTGTTAGCATTCTTTTGAATTTGTTTACATCATTCTCAATTATTATAGTCACGGATCATATTATAAATTTTTGGAGCCATTCCCAGAAAGTTGCGTATAATGCTGTTTTATGAGGCATAGCGTGAATTTTGCCCCAGTGACGTTTACTACTCTAGTATACCTACTTATGGCTTGAAGTAATACAATAAAAACAAGAAATAAAACTTAAAACAAAATAAAATCACACAAAATGGGTCATAAAAAGTCCAGTACAAAATATGAAGTGGCCATTTTAACAGCCGTAATACAGCAATTTATTTTTAACTGGCAATTTCCTGTTACAGAACTTTTGTGTTGCTAGTTAATTAATTATATTTAAAAACATACCTACATGCTGCGGTAAAGTATTGTGGTTATTAATTGGAGTAATTATGGACTAGAAAATTAATTTAAAATGATATTATAACATACGTGGACAGGTCCACTCAATCTGTGTGGTTCTTTCATCTTTTACACCAATCTACATTGTCACCACATGATCTGACTAAGATGATGTCTGTACATAAAAGAGACTTTGACCTCTGAGTTTGTTTCGTCCTTTCTTCTCAGAGTAGTCAGACTGGAATAGCTGAACCCATCTAGTCTAAAAAAAAATCAGCTGTTCCCTAAATTTTGACGAGTTATGCGAACATAAATGTAGGGAACAGCTGATTTTGTTTTCGCGATTTCAGGTTTAGTCCTATACTAAAAGTTGTTCGTAATGATGAATACAATGGCCCCTTTAGAAATTTCGTGTATGAATAGGTAGATACACCTTATATATATATCTTGTTTTATCAGGTTAAAATATTGATTCCCATCACGTCTGGTGAGTTTCGCTAGCTAATCTAATTTGACTATAGAGTTATGAGGAACAGGGTGTAAAGTTCACTCATCCTCAATAGAAGGGGAGGATCCTCCGACCAGACGGGTGTTGTGTCTGGCGGGAATTGCCCAACGACTGATTTCGGAAAGTTTGTATGTATGCTAATTGCGCGGTAAACTCTGCTTGCGAGATGCAGGATTTGCGTTACGTCAGTATGACGCGTTGTTCGCATGTGGCGTTGTAGATACTGCTACATTGACCCTGTGTAGTTTTGATTGTCAGCATTTGCCACCCTCCTCAAAAAATAATTGGTTGCGAAGCTTTATTTTAGTTAGTTAAGTAAAAAATGTAAGTAGATATAGCTTGTCTTGGTCGTGACCTCAATTTTTGTGAAACAACATTTTTGTAATTAAATGTTGTTGTTCTGGTTTTTGTAAACAGGGGTGCTTGAAATTACTATAACAAAATATGAGAAGTTTACCGCGTAACTGTGGTTAAACAAACAGGTTTGTTGTTTAGGGAAATACTTACCAAGTACCTACTTAGGTACTGGGCTCGTGGCTAAGTAATAACAGCCGCACGGGTCGATCGATCAGGTTAAGCTACTCTTGCTACGGTCGGTCCGTGGATGGGTGACCATCTTTACATAGCCGTTGGTCCCGGCAGTCATTCGTGGATCTTTGATAGTCGTTAGTAGTAGTAGTAGTCAGAAGCCCGAAAATCTGACAACCAGTCTTACCAAGGGGTATTGTGTTGCCCAGTAACTGGGTTGTGGAGGTCAGATAGGCAGTCGGTCCATCTAAAAAACTGGTATTCAGCTGCATCCGGTTTGACTGGAAGCCGACTCAAAGTTGCCAAGTTGGCAAAGCCTAGGTAACGACTGTCAAAGATCCACGAATGACAGCCGGCACCAACGGCTTATTGTGCTTTCCGAGGCACGGAGGGGGCCATCTTTACATACAGAGTATGTAAAGATGGTCACCCATCCACAGACCAACCGCGGCAAGCGTAGCTTGACCTGATCGGTCGACCTGTGCGGCTGTTAAAAAAGTTACAGACATAGACTAGTAAATAATGTAAAAGGACACGTTTAAAGATTTGTTATCAAAATAACGTGGCACTTAAAACTAATGTCAGAAAGTAAGGAAAATATTAACCAATATACTTGAAGTTCTTTAAAAAAAAAATGCAAAACAAAATACTAATAAATAATATTGAACGGGCAATAAGGAAACAGCGTGTTGCCAATTTGTAGCACCCCGGGCTTTAATCACTGCTATCTATCGTATACTAAAAGAAAACCGACGGAAAATTACAGAAAGAAAAGCGCTGGTTGTGAAAGCTTTGCACACTCTAAGCGTCCAATGTTGCCATCTAGTGGGAGTTTGAAGAAACTAATTACTAACTAACTAGCGGGAAAAATCGGAAGAAAAACGCTGGTTGTGAAAGCTTTGCACATTCTAAGCATCCAATGCTGCCATCTAGTGGGAATTTGAAGAAACTAATTACTAACTAGCTAGCGGGAAAAATCGGGCGAACCGAAAAGCGTCTAGCTCCAGAAAATTGTTGCCATCTATTGAAATGTTCAAGAACCAGTTGACAACGCCATCTGTCTATAACTTAACGAATTGAAACAGAAAGTTTCAAGTACTAGCAGCGACATCTAACGTATAGTTAAAGAACTAAATGGTTTGTTACAGAGAACCGCCATCTAGGGACATTTCATGTCAAACGCTGAAGTGTGTGACAGTACCGTCTCTCAACCAACAGTTGCTTTAAAACCGCAATAGGTGGCACAGTTGCTTTAAAACCACAATAGGTGGCACTATTTCAAACTCTAGTAGTTCCAAATACTGCCACCAGAGGTGACACGAACAGTTGAAATATACCATAGGACACGTTTAGGTAATTTCGTACCGGAATATTTCGACTTTTCCAACGGCATTTATAAAGAGGCTTTGACATGGCTCTCCCCCGGGAAACGGGCTATGAATTCCAACGATCCCGGGCTATATTTGTGGCCGCTTTTACCCGAGTCTCGGTTATGGCACAATTTCGTATTTTTCTTTAGATAAAAATCTTTTTTTTAACAGCTAAAAGTTTTGCTGCACGTTTCTCGGGTTTGTTAAAAATGCGGCTTTTGTTTTTTTTTTTCCTGAAGTTTCTTTAGAAGCAAAGAAATGAAAAGATGGTCAAATGAACGCGATGTTTTATTGTAAAAAATATACTAGTTGTCTTTGTTCCCGTTTTAAAAACCAGAATAGATATTTGTTAAGCCCCTACTGTGTAGGATATAGGAACCAGTTGAAATAAAACCTCGTTGGTCTAGTTTTTCTGTGAGGTTAGTCAAATAACTGTGCTCAAGTAGGTACACAGTGTGAATGAGGTTCATATTTGGAGAACCTCAATTTTGAGTACATTTTTCCTTTGAGCCTTTTTAGGGTGGTGCATTTACAGTTGAAAACTGGGTGTTGAACCGGATTTTAATGAATACACATGCTGTTTATACTGTTTTAGTCGATTTGGTAACACATTGGCATCTTACCTACCCTGGCTTTAACCACCCTAGCTGTAATATGAACTAATACCCTATGCTATGACAACCGCTACAGGACTACCTGTACCAGAACTCCGAAATGTTGACTGTTTTAACCGGTCCGGACCGGTCCATCACAGTTGGGGTTGGCCCCGATTTAACTAGGTGATGCTTTTCTTTTTAGCGTATCGATGGCAAAAAGCTCAAACATGTTTGGCCCAAAATTCAGCTGTGCGAACTCATCAACTGCACAGGAGATATACAGGATACATATTGTCTGTGGGGATGTCCCGCAAACGCACTTGAGATCTAAGCCGTCCATGAACCCAGACGCTGGTGAATACCAATATCTGCCTATCTGACCATCACAACCCACTCGCTGTCTAACATGATACCCCTTGTCTGCCATTGAAAACTCATCATCACGGTCATCAGCCTATAGCAGTCCACTGCTGGACATAGGCCTCTCCTATTGCATGCAACTCGATTTTCGGCAACTCTCATCAAGCTGCTACCAGCCATCCTGCGAAGATCGTCGCTCTACATAGCCTAAGGGCGTCCCACCTTACGTTTACCGATTCGCGGGTGCAGACCGCGAATCGGTAAACGTAAGGTGGGGTGGTTCAAGAACACGTCTACCCCAACGGTCATCAGTTCTACTGCTGATATGGCTGGCCCATTGCCACTTCAGCTTGCTTATTCTGTGAGCTATGTCGACAACTTTGGTTCTCTGCCGAATCATCTCGTTGCGGATTCGACCCCTCAGAGAGACTCCAAGCCTAGCCCGTTCCATAGCTCGCTGAACGACCTTGAATTTATGGGCCAGCCGTACTGTGAGTGTCCACGTTTCGGCTCTGTAAGTCATAACTGGCAGGACGCACTGATTGAAGACATTGAAAACTACTCCATGTAAAATAGATTCTGATATTCAACCTTATAGAGTTAGGCTGGAATCCGGCCTCAACGCAGTTAGGAAAAGCTTGGGAGGATATTTTTCTATCAAATGTAAGAAGCTTATATAATCGGATAAGAAACTAGAATTTGTATACTTTATTACAATATCCTTACTGGAGGCTTTTGGCGTCTTGAGTCGAATATCCGACATATAAAAAATACCATTTTATTTTATCAAAATCAAGTAGGTATATGGCTTTTTCTTCTTAGATTTATTTTATGATATAGCAGGGCAAACAAACCAACCGCTGAATGGTCATCTTCAGCATCATCATTAGAATCACCAGCAAAAGGAGTGTGTAAGGATTCGAAACCCCATGAGAAAAAGGAGGTATAATTTCAGCCGAAAGACGTCCACTGCTGGAAAGGCCTCCCCCAATTGCTGGTGAACGGTCACTTACTGACAGACAATGCTCAGCCTAAGCCGCTGAATCTAGAGGTACGAAATTTTCTTAAAGAGTTTCTTTTATGCAAGGATGGAAAAGGGGCTCAATAGTGGATGCACATGGCTTAGCATAATCAGTCTTTTGTGTTTAGTGTCCCACAGCTGGGACACAGGCATTCTTTCGTCGAGACGGAGTGGGCTGTAATCTACCACGAGGGCCCAGTGCGGGTTGGTAAATGTCACATGTCTTAAAATGTTTGGTTCTAAGACATAGGTTTCCTCAAGATGTTTTCCTTCACCGTTTTGAGAGCTGCGGTGATGAAATAATTTACACAAAGTACCTACATCTCGTATGTAGGAGCCGGTATCTCTGGGCCCCCACATGGCTTGTTATAACAAAACAAAATGTGGATGTACTACACACTTCTGCCTACCTCTTCTAGGAGAATTGCAGACGGTACGTTATATATTACGTTATATATTTATTATAACACTATTTAGTCGTACATTTCATGTTTATACCATCTTTTTATAGTGTATATATATTTTATTTTGATCGTTGTCTTTTATTTATATCTAATCGTATGCTGCACTGGTTGATGTCATCACGTCAACGCCGGCTGTCACTGAAAACCAGCGCTGGGGCTCTGTCTCCTATAGGGTCTTAGCATTATGCTGAGAGATGGCTGTTTTGGGTGGATCTGACGCATGTTTTCCTCCAACTTGTTATACACGATGGCAGGGACATTACGCCTGATGCCATAAATAAAATTACGAAAGTCATTCATCTCGGAAGTGACCGGTTGAAAAAAATGACATTTTTGAGTGCGCAATGTATTGCAAACAACGCGATCAAAACGCTCCGCGGATGGTGCGCGCTGCTTTCGAGTTTTTACATTGCTGTTTTAAGTGAATTTACTATTTTTTAAATAAAAATCTCATTGGGTTAGATATAAATAATGATTTTATACAGTTTCCAGTAAAAAAAAAAAAAAAAAATTGCTGAAAAAACGTAAAAATTAAGAAAAAGCCGACGAAAAATTTCAACGCAGAATCATGTACTGAATCCATGGTAAGCGGTTGCGCGTCGATGTTCCTGCCACCCTGTATATGATTTTGTGTTTGTGTTGCTTTCTATGCATCATGTTTGCCGCAGATAAACGTGTTTTCTTTCTTTTTTCTTTTTATTTGTACCTACCTAAGTTTTTTTTCAGTACCTTCTTCAGAATTTCAGTGGTCCTCTTTTAAAATAAAAGGCAACAAAATGAAATGTTTCATTCTATCTAGGATCTCTTTGAAACTCCTGTTGAGTGCTTTTAAGCATTTGTTTAAAATTTCTTCCGGTGGGTTTTAAAATGCTTGGAATATTCTGTAAATAAAATAAGTTTTGAAATGTTTGGATCAACGTTGCGCTGATTCCGGTTGAGAATGGCATTCTTACTGCTTTTCCATTCATTTTGGATGTCGTAAAAGGGCTTATTGGCGCTTTCACAACATGTTAATGGACCATTAACTAGCGACAACCAAAGTATTTTTGTGTTGTAGGGATAAAAAGGTTCCCCTTTTCGTTCAGAGAAGGAACGAGCATTAATCGGAAAGCACGTTGAGCCATTGGTCTCGGCTGTCTTTCGTGGATCTTTGACAGTCGTTACGCGTGTAGGTCTGACAACCAGTCTTACCAAGGGGTATCGTACTACCCTGTAACTGGGTTGTGAAGGTCAGATAGGCAGTCATCATAATCAACCTATAATGTTCCCGCTGCTGGGACACAGCCTCTCTTCGAGAGGGAGTGGGCTTCTACCACGCAGGCCCAGTGCGGGTTGGTAGATGTCACACTGAAATCAATTTAATTTCCATTAAAATAAAGTTGATAATTTGTTTAACTTGAAATAACATCAATTTGAAACTAATTTGAATAGACTTTAGGTATACCTCTGCCTAACCCTTCGGGGAAAACAGGCGATCTTATGTTACGTTAATAAAAAATAAAAAAAATCATTTTAAAACCTCTAAAAACCTGAAACAGCTGAAGTATGATGAGAAAGCATTTCTCCGCTAAACCAAAACGCAATGAAATAAAAATATACTCAGTTTTCACCTTTTTTTTGTCATAAAAGACGATTGCAAAATTGGAACTGAAAATTACTGAAGCACTCGACGATGCTCTAAGAACTTCTCTGTATGCAAACTGTATTTTTACGATTATTTTCCTTTGCTGCTGGTAATTGGCCAGCTATTCATAACCGTTCGACACGCTTCCGTACCGAATCGAACGTCAATTACATGTCAAGACTATGCACCAAAATATGTACAATTCCCTGGTGCGCAGGGTGTGGGGTGGCTCCAACAGAGTCTTAAGCACAGATTTATAAACTAAAGGGGGATATGGTGTGGCTGCCCAACTGTTCGAGTCCGGCTGTCGCCTTCAACTACATAATTATGCACTACAATACGAACACGCGCTCACTCACACTATAACAGTCACCACACTCAACGCGAGCTAATCGCGTAACGCAGATCGCAACGTTGAGACACACAACTACATCGACAATTCTTATTGACAAATCAACGGCGCCCGCGTTTGTTTCTGTTTTGTGCATACATTGTTCGCACGCGCCACGCCCCCTTGGCATATCTCCCTTTAGTTTATAAATCTGTGGTCTTAAGCTTGATTGCGAGTCGCCTAGACTATGTGTACGTGGGTTACTGTTGTGCCGCCTCTCATGGGATGTTGCAACGTTGACCAACCGTTAATAAATTGTATTGTTTTCCTTGTTTTTGTTAGTGTCTGTGCTTACTAACATAGTCGTAAGTTCTACTAACAATTTTCTTGAGTCTTTGTAACTTGATTAAAGAAAGTTCTATTCTTTCTATAATTACCTACTACACCATAAAATTACTATACACCAATAGGTAAAAAAATAAAGCAGTGATAGGCAAATTAATTATTGTGATATGTACAGACGCCAGCAGGTCAAGCTACCCGAAACTGTCAAATTTTCCCAATCAACCTTGAACCTTAATTCTTTAGCGGTAAAGTTGAAAATCTATTAAAGAAATTTGACAGATTGTAGTAGCTTGATGTGCTGGCGTCTGTACATAGTTCTCACATATTTACAAATATTGTGAAGTAGATAATTTTCCTAAAATTTTAACAAATAAATTTAGTGTGTTAGTTAACGTAATCACAGAATGGAAAATCTATGTCATAAAAATAATAAATTATACAGTTACATTAGCAACCAGTTTGATTTTGTCAGAGTGTGGATTGGCAGATGTCACAAGTCTACGAATTTTTGGTTATAGGACATGTCGGTTTCCTCACGTTGTTTTCATTCACCGTTTTGAGAGCATAATCAGCCAATAATGTTCCCACTGCTGGGACCAAGGCCTCCTCTATGTGAGAGGGAGTGGGCCATAATCCACCACGCCGTCCCAGTGCCGGTTGGCGGATGTCACATATCTTCGAATTTTTGGTTCTAGGACATGCCGGTTTCCTCACGATGTTTTCCTTCACCGTTTTGAAACCAGTTGTGAGTTCGAACCTTAGACCTACAACTCGTAATTCGGGGCCGTTAACACTGAGCCTCGGTCTGTGATCGATAGGCAAAAAAGACAGCTACATAATCAAAATCAAAAGTAATTGATTCCAATTAGGCTGAAAATCAGCACTTTTCGATCGTCAAATTTACATAAGACAGTCCCCCAAGACGCCTTCACCACTTCCTAGTGCTTTCGCTGAGAAGAAGTGGCGCAACAAACTCCCCAGCAGTAGCAACATCTTGAAGACTTGACACCAGTAGATCATTCTACCAACATGATTGATCTAACCTTGAGCCTCAAAGTCTTAATAACGTACCCATACCTTTACAAAATCTTACCATCCTACTAATCTTACAAAATATATATTATAAAAGAAGAAGAAAGAAAGAAGAGTAAAAGAACACTATCTGTCCACTTCATCATAGTTGTGTAGGTATGTATTTTTTTTTTTTTTTTTGAGTATGATATATTTATTATTATTCTAGTGATATTTATTTTAGTAGTATGTATGTATGTATGTTAGTATATTCTCGCAATTTTTGTTTAGTTTTTAAGAGAAATGTTTTTGATTGTAAGTATTATTTTTTGTCTCCTTTACAATTTCACACGCTGTCTACATCTCTGTATCTATTGTCCTGTCTCGGGTGTGCTGGAAGAGATTTCTTGTGAAATAAGCATCACCTCTGTACCTATTTTTTCTGTTCTGTTTTTCTGTCTGTTTATATAATGTGTGTACATAAATGGTAAATAAATAAATAAATGTGAAGGTTTGTATCGATGAATGGATGGATGTTTGTTACCCTTTCATGCAAAAACTACTGAACGGATTCGGATATAATTTGGCACATAGACGGTATAAAACCAGGATTAACATATAGGATACTTTTGATCCCGATATTCCCACGGGATCGAAACCTATGCGGGTGAAACCGCAGGGCGCAGCTATAATATTATAAACGCGAAAGTTTGTGAGGATGGATGGATGGATGGATGGATGGATCTTTGTTACTCTTTCACGCAAAAACTACTGAACGGATTTGAATGAAATGTAGCACACAGATAGTTTATAACCAGGATTAACATATAGAATACCTTTTATCCCAATATTCCCACGGGATCAAAAGTTATGCTGGTGAAACAGCGGGGCGCTGCTAGTACTACATAAATATATAACCAAAAGAAATATGAGACGAAAAAATGGCCACAATAAATCTTCTAAAAGGACCCAACAGTAACTGATAACGCTATTATGTACGCACCGTTTTTTAACAATATTGTTCACCCTTCAATATTGTATGAGACTTCATAAAACGCGTCACTACCCCCGGACAATATCGGTAAAGACGTCAGCCAACGTTTAAAAACAGGACAATGACGCCGATTCCATTGTTCACAAACTAAACTAAATTTAAGTTCAGTGCATTTTTTTCTTTTTATTTCATTAGGAAAAGGACAGAAGATAAATATTAGTTTAGTCCTGTCAAATTAGTCAGCGCTTGATGTTAAAATTATCTTATTTAACCTTACTTACCTAACAACAAAATAATATAACTTTTTACCTTATTTATTTAACTTTATTAATACTATCGAAGAGGTGAAACCACACTTCTCTCTCAATAAATAAGAGCCAGCACTACGTCTGTGCGTCCGTTTAATCATGACAATACGGGGCCTGTCATGGCCGCTATAAGAAATGAAAGCCCGAGAGAAATTGCTAGAACAAGAAATCTATCCAGCGGAGACTATGCATTGGCTTGACCTTATTACTTTCTGTAAGGAACAACTTCCATGGAAAAAGATCTGTAAATTTTGTTTTTTTTTTTTCAAGCATGTTTTTACGTATCATCACGACTGTACTCTCCGAAGGGTTGGGCACAAGTGCACCTATGACACACATATTTCGCCTGTGATGTTATAGTCCCATGGCCTATAGCCATCAACCAGCCACAAAATCAAACTTCGTGCTGTTACTGAGAAATTCTTGGTGAACAAATCCAATAATAATTTTCCCGTCCTGGAAATCGACATCAGGATCTCGTGCTTAGCAGTAGCGCTTGCGACCACTAGACCAACGAGGCAGTCGATGATTACTTTGCGATCCCGTGAGAATATCGGGATTAAAAGTATCCTATATGTATGTTAATCCTGGTTATAAACCATCTGTGTGCCAAATTTCATCCAAATCCGTTCAGTAGTTTTTGCGTGAAAGAGTAACAAAAATCCACCCATCCATACAAACTTTCACGTTTATAATATTATATTAGTAGGATTATTATAGTAGGTGTTTCTCTTAGTTAGACCGAGCGCTACGAACCCTGATTTTCTTGAAAAGTTTCCCATCACCGTTTTGAGAGCAGTGGTGATGAAAAAAATTATACAAAGTAAAGCGCTTGTCGGGGTTCGAATCTACGACCGACAACTTGTAAATCGCGGCCGTTACTACTGGGCCACCACTGCTCGCACAGGTTAGTTCTTTAATATATCTAAAACATTTTAAAATGGCTACTACGTCTTAGTAAATTAGCTCTGAGCTTGTAGTTTCAAAGACAAATCACCTGTGACAGATAACCGGACACAATAAATTGGATACTATAAATTGTACTACGAAGCCAAGACGGAACTCTAAATCTCTGGTGACGTAAGCGAGTCCCGCGTGGAATGCGGGACGAAATTCGTTCGCGCCGATTCTGTCAACTAACTTGTGCGGAGAAGTTCAAACTGGCGCTAATTGTCGCATCATCCTAATCAGTCCCATAATGTTCCCACTGCTGGGACACAGGCATTCTCTGTTCGGAAGGGTGGGCTACTAATCGACCACGCGGGTCCAGTTTTTAATTTTTTTCTAATTTTATAAACTAGTGCTTGACTGCGATTCCGCCTGACGGAAAGCAGTGATGCAATCGTAGAGGGTAAAGCGCACTAATTTATTTTGAGCCTATTCACTCTAGCCTTGAAGCACTTACATTATAATCGCACGGGAAGACCGATGCAGGCAAATTGTTCCAGTCCTTCGATGTACGCGGTATAAACGACGAGGCGAAACGCTTCGTCCCATCACCAGTCCAGTCTCTTCGAATTTCTGGTTCTAGGAGATGCCGTTTACCTTTTTTTTTTTCCTTCACCGTTTTGAGAGCAGTGGTGATGAAATAATTGTCCCTCTCTGGGTCAGCCGGTTCGCGGTTGTTACGACAGGGCGACAAATGCTTTCAATAGTCTCTGAATGGATGCGTGACATCTTATAAACAATCAACGCGAGTCTCTCATCCCGGAAGTTTTTTTCAAAGTAGGCTTGCAGTTTCAGAGGTTAGCGTGTTTTTTGTTACTCTGACTTGACTCTACAGCTTTATTATAGTAGTGTAGATAAAGGTGTCCGCGTATCGGTAAGTATAGTGTGGGACGCCCCCCAGCTGCATGAACCCTAACGACGACCTTAAGAAGGTGGTGTGACGGACTGGATGCGGAAGGCGGCGGACAGGGTATTATGGCAGAGCCAGGGAGAATCTTATATCCAGCAGTGGACTGCGATAGGATGTGTTGATCAAAGATGTCAAGAAACGCTCTGTATTTTGACAACCGTTATTGTATGACCGTTCACCGCTGTCTTAGGAACCCTCAGCGTTACCCAGATTAGGCACAGAACTATAAAACTAAAATAAACTGTAGCTCAGACAAGCATTCCCAGAAAAACTTTTAATCCAGTTCGAAAATGTCTCCGCATCCGAAGTAATTCTATTTTGACGTCACAAAAAGACTTTACCGGAATATCCCTGACCTATTTCCGCAGCACAGGATCACATAATGGATAGGTACAGAAGGCCAGCTCCATACATCGAGTGATGGCGCACGCACACATAGACACGCTTCACGTACAGCGAGTGCCAGCGAACTCAATCAATCAATAAATCTGCCTAACTATGTAAGGATCGGCTTACAGTCTAAACGGATGCAGCAGAATACCAGTAGTCTACATAACATGGAGCAACTGCCTGACCGACCTCCACAACCCAGTTACTGGGTAACGCATGTTACCCTCTGGTAAGACTGGTTGTCAAACTTCTGGGCTTCTGATTACCCGTAACGAAAAAAACGACGACTGACATAAATCTACGAATGACAGCCGGAAGCAACGGCTTAACGTGCTTTTCAAGGCAAAATGTGGTCTCGATGTGTAATGAATGGTCACCCATTCACGAACCGACCGCGGCAAGCGTAGCTTAAATTTCCATCGACCTGTGCGGCTGTCATTATTTAGCAACAAGCCCCACGTCAAGCGCACTCGCGACCGGCATTTGTTTGGGATCGTTGTATGTCAATGAGTGCGTACGCCTGTTTTACATAGCTCGCTGTATTCAGCCGGCCTTCTGTACTGTACTACTCTGTGACAGGAAGAGTCCAACTAACACCTAATATTCGTTCCATTCGCTGAAACACCGACATTTTGTGAGCCTCACCGGTTTCCGATGATTTTGCAGTTTCGCTCCTACGGATTTTTGTAAAAGGAAAATTTTATTTTTGGTTGGGTGAAGCCGTGAAAATTGGTTGGTCATTTATTTTGAGATATGTAGGTAAATAATTTTTAATATAAGTGGCGTATTATTATTATTATAACGCTTTCGAGTACCAATTTTAATGTGTATTTTGTCAGTGAAGTATCATGTTTCTTAAATAATCATCATCAATCATTATCATCAGGGGTCGTTCGTGGGCTTCTAGCGAAACAAGCCGCGGTGTGAACGAATTACGAGGTTGAGCTGAAGTCACCGCAGTCAGTCGATAAATGGGTGACTATTATTAACAAATCGAAGTTTATTAATAATTTGTTTTATGTCCAACATTATTAATACTGTTAACGACAAAATATTATAGTTTTCCACATTTAAACACAGGTTGTCCTAAAGAAAGAGGGCTTTTGGCTAAGTAATAACAGTCGCACGGTTCGACCAAACCAGTTAAGCTACGCTTGTCACTGTTGGTCCGTGGATGGGTTGGTGGTGGAGCTTCGGAAAGCCACGTTAAGCCGTTGGTCCTGGCTGTCATACGTGGAGCTTTGACAGTCGTTACGGGTCCTCAGAAGCCCGAAAGTCTGACAGGTAGTCTTGCCAAGGGGTATCGTGTTACCCAATAACTGGGTTATGGAGGTCAGATAGGCAGTTGCTCCATGTAAAGTACTGGTACTCCGCTGCATCCAGTTAGACTGAAAGCCGACCCCAACATAGTTGGGAAAAGGCTCGGCAGACTGATGATTTGATCATAAAGAAAACCCCAACAGCCAACTAATACCTAGTATTTTCCCAAAAATAAAATTTTTAAAGAAAAGTCTACGCCAGACTAGAGATCTGGGCAGAAAGCCGTTGTCACAGCGAGGCATATAAGCTACCTTTATCCGGAGCGCGGGAAAATTCTTTTCGTTACGATGACATTTTCTTTTGAAGCGGAAATTGGAAGGCCGGTATTGTTTTTATTCTTCGACTTGTGATGTAATAACATGCCATTGGAAACCTGCATCCTTATTGCGTAACACTATCAATCTCAATCTGAGTCACTTTGAAGGATATTGCTAATCCATTGCTTCATAATTATGTTCGAAAACTTTGTCTGCTCAACAACGTAAATAACGCAATGAATGTTGTTTAACTGTCAAAATGAAAGCCATTCCTACTGTTAGTGTGTTACGCAAATACCCCGCTGTTTTTCATTAAAATAGTTCTGTTTTGTAAATATTTTATTTTACTAAAGGAAACTATTAGAAACTTTACTCGTATATAAAAATAAATTTGTTATTTTCTAGTATTATGATATTATTATAATTTTAAGTTATTTGAGAAAAATAAATACCAAATTGCTGTATATGTATGAGGACAATGCGTAAGAAGGGAAAGTAGTTACCTTAGTCATGTAATGATTGGGTATTGTAATTAGTATTTCTCACAACAAGGTAATGTGATAATGATTTCTTAAAATGTACAGACGCCAGCACATCAAGCTACTACAATCTGTCAAATTTATTTAATAGATTTTCAACTTTATCGCTAAAGAATTAAGGTCCAAGGTTGATTGGGAAAATTTGACAGTTTTGGGTAGCTTGACCTGCTGGCGTTGTACCTTATTCAAATTGGAGAAGCCGAATTTAACACGAATTTTAACTTCCTTAAGTAAAATAATTAAACGATTTATTTTGAACTAGCTGCGCCCCGCGGTTTCACCCGCATAAGTTTCGATCCCGTGGGAATTTCGGGATAAAAATTTTCTTAGGTATTAATCCTGGTTACAAACCATCATTGTGCGAAATTTCATTCAAATCCGTTCAGTAGTATTTGCATGAAAGAGTAACAAACATCCATCCATCCATCTGTCCATCCATCCGTCCATCCATCCATCCATTCTCCACACTTTCACGTTTATAATATTAGTAGGATTTATGTACACACATATATAAAAAGACAAAAAAAACAGAACAGAAAAATAGGAACAGAGGTGATGCTTATATCATAAGAAATCTCTTCCAGCATACCTGCGATAGGACAACAGATAGAGAGATGTAGACAGTGTGTGAAAGAGTAAAGGAGACAAAAAAAAAACCTACTAATATTATAAATGTGAAAGTTTAAGTATGGATGGATGGATGGATGGATGTTTGTTACTCTTTCACGCAAAAACTACTGAACGGATTTGGATTAAATTTGGCACACATATGGTTTATAACCAGGATTAACATATAGGATACTTTTTGTCCTGATATTCCTATGGCAATTTGTTGAACATTGTTGTAGTTTTTATTTATGCCGTTTAGTTGCCACTGAAATCCAGTGTGTTCAATTGTGTATCGGTTACATTTCTAGAAAATCCTCGATAAATTAAAAACAAAAAAAATACTTTTACAATAAATTGATGTTTATTTAAAAAACAGTTTGAAAGTTTATATCCACGGAAAACGTACCAAATGCTGAATACTCTTTTCCCATTGACATTTCAGCTTCAATTGTGAATAGCATAAACCCACGGAAATGACAACGTATAAAATAAAACCGAAATTTTTTTTTTTCTCATATTTCACTCAAATATTGATGACCAATACTCAAACCGGTATTTATTCCGCTGTATACCGGAGTTCCGGCATCCGATATTCCGGAATGCATTCCGTATATCTCAACGGTTATTATTCGAATATTCGCATACCTAAGCGGGCGGCCATCCTGCGGGCGGAGAGCAATGGGTAGCTCACCGCCCGATCAGGACCAGGCCCGTGCCGGACGGCGCGTAAGTGTTCCACGCGCGCCTCAAAGAGATGTCAGCATAATTCGAGGGGCCCCTTAGGGCCGAAGCCTGCCGGGGCAGCGGGATTGTCCGGAAGGGTTACCGCTACCCCGGAACATAAAGGGCGAAGGAAGGAACATGGGTGGGTTTTAGTCAGTAAGAGTCTGACACTCCCTTCCGCTCCACCCAGAGCGGGAGGAGTCATTTGATGATTTCCCATCCCAAAAAAAAAAAAAAAAAAAGCGGGCGGCCATGAAACCCGATTGGGCCCGAATTACCACGAAGATGGGTGACGCGAAAATCAGGTTAAGTGATTTCGCAAATGGATGATACGTATGAATTTGTAATTATGTTATATTTTCGCTTATCATGCTATTGAGGAACGGAAGTTGGCGTGTTTTTGACGTTAAATGGCTGACGTAGATTTGGGCGGGTCGCACCGCATTCCAAAAACCCTCCTACGTAACTTTCAACTGCCTCGTTGGTGTAGTGTTCGTTAGCACTACTGCTGAATGAGGACCTGGATTCGATTCTCGAGTCGGGCAGTGTTATTGGGTTTTTGCATGGGGAATTTTTCAGTAGCAGCCAGGAGTTTGCCCGAATCAAAATCAAAATATTTTATTTCACATAAACCTACATGGGCACTTATGAAACGTCAGAAGCTAGGTGCACGGTTCCAATTGCTTGTTTCCTATGGAGAAGAGCGGGCGAGAAACTGGTTCTTATGGCAATAGACTCGTCTCCTATTACGTGGTGGGGAATAGCATAGTCAGCCTATAAGGTTCCCACTGCTGGGACACAGGCCTCCTCTCTGTGAGAGGGAGTGGGCCGTAATCCACCACGCGGGCCCAGTGCGGGTTGGTAGATGTCACATGTTTTCGAATTTTTGGTTCTAGGACATGTCGGTTTCCTTACGATGTTTTCCTTCACCGTTTTGAGAGCAGTGGTGATGAAATAATTTACACAAAGTAAAGCACCAGTCTGGGTCCGAACCCACGACATACAACTCGTAAG
The DNA here is from genome assembly GCA_911387795.2 of Apamea monoglypha. Classification (NCBI taxonomy): domain Eukaryota; kingdom Metazoa; phylum Arthropoda; class Insecta; order Lepidoptera; family Noctuidae; genus Apamea; species Apamea monoglypha. The sequence continues at coordinate 5,309,241 of OU426942.1, read as the reverse complement.
TCGTGGCCGCTAACACTGGGCCCACTGCGACCACTACTCTCGGGGAGTACTGGCGTCATAATATGTTATGGGTACTGTACCGTATTGTATCTATAATGAAACCACTTTTTATGCTAATTCAGAATATATTTTCGTTAATATCAATATCACTGTAGTATAATATGACTTTCGATCTAACTCGAGCGACTCCCAGCGTGAGGTGTTTCACCATTTCTTTTTTTCATTTCCCAAATTCGCGGCATCGCCGTTGGCTGTGTTGCCAATTCCCCTAAATAAAATTCACTGTGTTGCCAAACGGAATCATGACATATCTCATTATCGGTTAAATACACGCGACCAACTCAACCAGAAATCCTGCTAAACTCAATTCCTAACTACCAACATACAATTTCAAACTACCGTCTAATTCTACCAACCAAGCCTCCAATAGCTACTATTCAAACTGTCCGATACCAATAAAGCGGAATAAACTCAGTCGGTGTTGCCAGACTCAAGTCAGAGTTATCTATTTCAAGATTGGACCTGATTGACTATTTACTGGCAAACTCGCTGTGGTTATGAATTGGTTGATAAAGATATTTTAATATCGAGACTTTAGGGAAATACTCACAGAGGTACGGTCACCAAAGGAAAGAAGTAACTAGGGTCGTCTGATATAGTAGAAGTTTAGTAAGACACGGATTGATGTGTTCGGATAAATATTTATTTAATTAATAGAAAACAAACAGTTCATTTAACAAACTAAATTTCATTCGAAATATCCATCGGTTTCTTGACAGTTCGGTGACAGTTATGTGGTGCCTGCCACAGCAGTAGCAGTAGTGGCCCAGTGTTCACGGCCATGACTTACAAGTTGTAGGTCGTAGGTTCGAACTCAGACAGGCGCTTTACTTAGTGTAAATTATTTCATTACCACTGCTCTCGAAACGGTGAAGGAAAACATCGTGAAGAAACCGGCATGTCCTAGAACAAAAAATTGGAAGATATGTGACATCTACCAACCCGTACTGGGCCCGCGTGGTGGATTACAACCCACTCCCTCTCAGGCAGAAGAGGCTTGTGTCCCAGCAGTGGGAACGTTATACATACTTATGTACTGTACTTACATGGTACTAAAACGTATTTGCTGAAAATTGTCAGTATTATTACCTCTGCGTATCCCTTCGAGGAATATGTTTGATGTTGATTCTGATATGGACCTGGACCTGGATGATTCTGGGTCCGCATGAAAGAAAGAAAGAAAAGAAAGAAAAGAAAGAAAAGAAAGAAAAGAAAGAAAAGAAAGAAAAGAAAGAAAAGAAAGAAAAGAAAGAAAAGAAAGAAAAGAAAGAAAAGAAAGAAAAGAAAGAAAAGAAAGAAGAGAAAGAAAAGAAAGAAAAGAAAGAAAAGAAAGAACATAAACACACAAAAAAAAAGTAACAAGTTGGGGGTAAGCATGCATATTTCGTGTGTTATTAAAAAAAATGCTGTTCCATACATTTTGACCGCGTCGTTTTTTTTATGAAGCAGCAGATTTTTTTTTCACCGGAGAAAATGTCTGCGCTAGGGGGTCTAGACACATGTGCTGAGTTCATGGTTACAGGTTGCTCATTGATGTCCCTGCCATCCTGTATTTGTTATTACTCCTAGGTTTTTGACATGACTGAGAACCATGTATACGAAAAATGACAAGACCCATTCATATTTGATTTGACCTGAGCAAAAATAGTAGCTATTCCTATTTCAACCCAATCTGTACACAACAGAATCAGCTCCTAGTGTCAGTTTCCAATAAAACGAGGTATCCAGTATCTCACTGGCTGGTTTTCGCTCCGTGGCTCAGACTTCCGTATATTGCAGTCTGCGGAATAGCAATAGACTAAGGTTACTTTTGAAACTCACTTTAGAAGGCGATAGATTCACCATTTGAAGCTAATTTTGAGTATTTAAGCGTTCTTCGCAAATTAGTCGACAGTTTTTTGCTTCCTTGGGATGTAAAGGTCATCACTTATTCTATCAGTACCGCTCCGACCCGGCAGATAACTTGTTATTCAAGTTAGGATTTTAAATCAATTATATTAAAGTTCATTTTACGATGACGTATAGAGTAGTAGACAGCTCCTGGGCAGTGCGCTGCCTGCGATCTGTCACACGTCGCACCGAACGCGCGCTGCGCGAGAGAGCTGTCAATAGTGTCAATCTGAAACCATGACAACTTTGGTGAAGTGAGCGTGGAGTGAGCTGCCATTCCAATTAATGCTAAGGATTGACACTATTGACAGCTCACTCTAAGCTCACTTCACCTAACTTTTCACGGTGAGATTTTTACCGAATCGATCGGCAGGTGGAATGACAGCTCACTTCACATAAGTTTTCACACAGTGATCACTGATCCCTTTGTCAAAAGTGGTGATTTTCACATCACTATGAGCCTTAATCTTGAAATCCCTAACGTACAATTTTCTTGCAATATCACAAAAATACTTAAAAAAATAACAACTATTCAAAGCCCAATAATTTCATGACCACAGCTCTCAATACGGTGAAGGAACACATCGCGAGGAAATCGGCATGTCCTAGAACAAAAAATTCGATGTGACATCTACCAACCCACACTGGGCCCACGTGGCAGTTTATAGCCCACTCCTTCTCGAAGAGAGGAGGCCTGTGTCCCAGCAGTGGGAGCATTATTTGCTGATTATGATTCAAAACTGATCCAAAATTCAAAACTATTAAGATCCTATTTCACGAGAATAGCCATTACTCATTCACTAGGTATAAAAAAATGGAACAGAATTTGTTTCAAATCATCTGCCATGATGCCACGGGAGGAACAGCAAGTTCGTTCGCAGTTATTTTACCTCTCACAGCAGCAACCTAACAGCGACCTTATTGTAACAAGAAAAAAGATCACAATAATTTTAACAGACTTGTCAGTGGCAGCAACCCAACAGCAACCTTATACAAATCAGAATAAAGATCACTATGATTTGGACAGTGATGCAAAATCAGGGGTAAAATAACTCTGTAAGTAAGTTCGACTTAAAACTCCATGGTACCTGCCAGTATTTCGAACGTTCCCAGAATTCAAATAGTCAGATTGTTTGTTCGTCGAGTTTGTATTTCGAACTGAAGGTACCGATGCATTGATGACATTCCTAGCTTACGTTGCATTGTGTTACGTAGACTGGATGTACGGACGGCTCTGACCAACAATGGTATTTGGACGGCGAATGATTTTAGACGAAGACTAATGTCATTCACGCGAACACAATACTATTTCATGGATGACTAAATCTTGTTAGAACGTTTTTGAGATGTTTGGTGAGATATTCAATTAATGCAGAATGTCTGAACCTACTTATAGATACGTTCCAATGTATTGTACAGACGCCAGCACATCAAGCTACTACAATCTGTCAAATTTCTTTAATAGATTTTCAACTTTATCGCTAAAGCATTAGGTTCAAGGTTGATTGGAAAAATTTGACAGTTTCGGGTAGCTTGACCTGCTGGCGTCTGTACATCAATTACAACAAAACTGAAATATTAAGTTTTTTGGTTTTCCAACCTCAATTAAAGTTAAATAGTTGACAAGTTACGATGGGGCTGGGATATCCATATGGAAAAAACCTCCTTTTGAAAGCAAATAATAAAAATAAATTGAAACAGCAAAGCATGGGAAGAGGGATGAAACAATAAATATTAAGAATAGCCGTAGTTAAAAACTAGCACAATCCGTTTTAGTTAACTGTTTCGGTGAGGCGGAAAACTGGGAGTTATGGCACCAACTTGGGAGAGTTTAGCTCAACAGTGAACTGAGATAAATGGGGCGAATGCCAATGAAATACCTACTTATGTAGGAGACCATGGGTTGAATCTTGTAAAAGATGTTTCTTAACTAAAATAATAAAACTAAGGGCTAATTATTCCAACGCCAGTTTTATCGGAGGAATAATTTTGAATTGTTGACAGTTCTTCCATAAAAAAAAACCCGTCAGACGTCAATTTTATTCCACGAATAGAAATTAACTATCGATTGAAAATTCAGCCCTAATTAATACTTATTATTGCAAAGAGAAAATATTTGATTTTTTAAATGTTTATTGTTACGCTTTCACGCTAAAACGGCTGAACGGATGTGAATGAAATTTGGCACATGAGTAGACCATGACCTAGAATAGGACATAGGACTTCCATCCCGATACTCTCACGGGATGGAGACTTATATGGGTGAAACCGCAGGGTGCAGCTAGTATTTAATAGTTTGGGAAATATAGGCGTATTGATTCTAGTATATAGATTATTTGCACTAGTTGTCCTTATTTTCCCACACCATTGTTTAGCTGTGCACATAATACACCTTATTTCCAATTTTCATTGATATAGTGCAAATAGTCTGCGAGTAAAATGGCTGTGTCATCAGGACAAACAGACAGACGGTCAGATGAACCGACGAATGTACGGACATTACGAAATAACAAAGGTTCCTCAATTATAACTCAATAGAGAGGATCCTTCTTACTCAACCTCCCAGTCTAGTATAGAACAATAGTTACACAGAATGACAAAAGAAATTCTTCAGATCCTCCGCCACTATAGTTATATTAATAGCAACGATATAAACGATCAAAACAGATCGATAACAAACTCGAATCGACTCGATTATTTTACGACCGTAGTTTTTATATAGATCCATTTTGGGCACTCATTCGGGACTGATAGCTTATCGTTAACTTACAAAGTTAAAAAAAAAAACAAGCATAACCAGCCTACAGCGTTCCCACTGCTGGAGCACAGGAGAGAAGGCTCTCAGTGAGAGGGAGTGGGCTGTAATTTACCACGCGGGCCCAGTGAGGGTTGGTAGATGTCACAAGTCTTTGAATTTTCGGTTCTAAAACATGCCGGTTTCCTCACGATGTTTTCCTTCACCGTTTTAAGAGCTGTGGTGATGAAATAATTTACATAAAGCAAAGCGACTGACTAGGTACGAACTGACGCGACGACCTGCAACTCATAAGTCGCAGCCATTATTATCACTGCTCTCATAAAATAATACATGACATAAAATATTACGTACGTAGCATTTTACGTCATTTGCCGCTAGCTGCATGAGATAATATTGTAATTAACGTGTACCGACGGCTAATAACTTAATTATAAAGCTCGATACTAATGAGGGTTTACGCTCAATGCATTAACGGAGCGTCGAACTGCTGGGGGATGGTTGGGGGGGGGGGGGGGTTGTATTATGAACTTAAGTGATAGGTAGAGCTGGGAGAAATGTGGGTGTATTTATTTTGATTTCGGTGTAGGACGAAGAAATAATAATTATAGCTATATAATATGAATAGAGACTAATTATTTAAAAAAAAGTTGTTTAACTTTTATAGGTAATGGTTTATTAGCAATGGTGTGTAGGCAAAATGTCAAAAAATAAAGATTAAAGATAATTAAAGAACAAGTATCCTAGTAAATATACCTACCTGTCCAAAAAAATGGTGACTAAAAAATACAGTCGAATTGAGAACCTCCTCCTTTTTTGAAGTCGGTTAAAAATATAATTAATTCTACATATAATTAATTAACGTGTAATTTCTGTACTGTGCTCATGATTATATTAAGTAGATTTCCTTATTATTACAAAAAAATAAGGAAATCCACTTAATATAATCACGAGCACAGTACAGAAATAGTCGACGGCTGCACGTCATGACTGTGACAAGAATGCTTCCACTCAGCATGAAGTACTATTTTTTATTAGGTAGTGTTTCACTAATAATTATTATTTTCTTCTGCCTGCGTTTGAAGTATTTGTATTTGACATTCTTAACATAGCGTAACCTAAACATATTTCCTCCGTACAGCTATTGTTCGACAATGATAAGTGGCTCCTCGTTTTGAATTTGGAATTATTTCCCTCTCGCTCTATATCGACAGACGTGACTCCTTTGTTTCACATTTTGTATATTTCGCGCCATTTTAGAACGATAAAAAGATTGTGTGTTTGATTTTGAGAAATTGTGAGACTATTTTGAAGTATTTGACATTTCATTAAATTTTTTTGTTCAGAGATATTATAAAGAGTCGTTATCGTAAAGGGTACTGCTTCATTGGTGGTAGCAAGCACAACGGGCAAGCTTAGCATCCTGGGTAGGTTTGATTCCCGGGTCGGGTGTTTGATGTTGTTCCGGGTTGATGGTACTAGGCTCGACCCGCATTAAATTGAACTTCTACGTTAACTATTGAAAAATGTTTGAGAAAGTACAAAATAACAACTATAATGTTGGATCGTGGGAAAAAAACGAAAAAAGGCAATAAAACAAAAACTTTAAATCATAACATAGCATCACGACCGTAATCCTCGAAGGGTAAGTCAGAGATGAACCCATAGTACACCCACATTTCGCCTAAACGCTTTATTTTTTATTTTTATTTTTATTCGAGAGTGTTCCTCTCGAATACAGCTACTCTCTCAAACAGCTACAATATAAAACATAGAAACAAGAAAAACACAAAACATATAGACAATATTGCAGGCCACAACGCTGTTCACAGATTAACAATAGAATATAATATTGTGAAAATAATCGCTAAGGTTACAAATACATATAATAAAAATAAATATATGAATATATAATGTAATTTATATAAAATATATGTATGTATATAATACTCAAAAAATGGCACAAAAAAATAAAAACAAAATAAATAAAGAATAACGTTCATGAAAGCTCCTTAAATATAAGACTTTTGAACCTATAGGGAGAACATACAAAAATGTCTTGTTCAAAAGTCCTATTGTAGGAATAGACCATTCTGCGAACAAGCGAGCGCAAGCCAGAGTTGGTCTTGCAAGTAAATATCAGACGATCAATGGGCCAAACTTACGACCCAATGGGTTCCGCCTAATGGCAAACGACATCGCGCCAGGCCAACACTGAGATGGCGGGAGGAGCTAGACTCCTTTAATAAAGATTGGTCCTTGGCAGTTCTGGACAGGGAGAGATGGAAGGAGAGTCCAGCAGAGGGACATTAATGGCTAATAATAAAAATAAAAAATTCGCCAGTAAAGTTATGTTTAAGTAGTATTTTTTTTTTATAGTACTTATATAATTATATACTTAATAAGTACCATGTAATAGGGGACAAGCTTTGTGAGAGGGGCTTGTGGCTAATTAATAACAGCTGCACGGGTCGGTCCGTGGATAGGTGACCATCTTTACATACCAAGACCCCTCCGTCCTATTTGTGTGTGTCATTCGTGGATCTTTGACAGCCGCTACGGGTCGTCAGAAGCCTGAAAATCTGACAACCAGTCTTACCAAGGGGTATCGTATTACTCAGTAATTGGGCTGTGGAGGTCAGATAGGCAGTCGCTCCATGTAAAATACTGGTATTCAGCTGCATCCAGTTAGACTGGAAGCCAACCCCAACATAGCTGTGAAAAGGCTAGGCAGATAAATAGGGGACGAGCCTATTCCCACCAACCGGGCAAAAATCCAGACACTGAGCTACCGCTGAGAAATTGAACTTAATTAGTACCGAAAATCCCTAAACTTTCTCCTCACAACTACTATTTAAGTATCTAAAGTTCCTACACGTACTACATCTCGGTCAAATAAATCCCATTTACCTACACCGCAACGTTACGGTCGTAAACCGAACCGAACCGGTTTAGGGCCCATAAACCGGTTTCAAAAGAGAATGTTTGGCATTGGGACTTTAAGATACTAAAAACGAAAAAAGTAGGTTGTTAAAAGTATTTGTGGTTTAAAGATTTTTAAGGCAATTTGAATATTTTTTAGGCTCCCTCCACAATACGTCTTTAGCTCGTGTAGAAAATGAGCAGGCTAACAAGAAATGAAAATAAAATTAAATACAATAAAACTATCAGACGTGTGCCTCAGCCATGACAGAAGGTGGTCAACTCAGCAGCGCTACTCGTGGCATATTTCTGAACTAAGTATGTGGTAGGAGTAAACCCTTCTACACGTCAACATTTTTGAAGTTTTTGTTAAAGATTTCTCTCGTCTACGTGACTAACAAATAAATAAGAGGTTACCAGCTAACTACGATCACCAATAACGTTGCCGGTCTTTGGTGATCAGGCAAAAGTCCACGACACTACATACCTACCTACTTTGTTTATTTCCTTGTCCTTTGAGCAGTGGTAGCCCAGTAGCAGCGGCCGCGACTTATGAGTTGTAAGGTCGTAGGCTCGAACCCAGACAGGCGCTTTACTTTGTGTAAAATATTTCATCCCCACTGCTCAAAAAGCGGTGAGGGAAAACATCGTGCGGAAAACCGGCATGTCCTAGACCCCAAAATTCGAAGATAAGTGACATCTACCAACCCGCACTGAACCTGCGTATAGGCCACTCCCTCTCACAGAGAGGAGGCCTGTGGTCCAACAGTGGGAACCTTATAGGTGGATTATGATTATGAAAAGATACGGAAAAAAGAGTAAAACTGTCAAAGTAACATTATCAAGAGATCCTGACGTTCTTATAAATATTTCGAAAATAAGGTAGAAGTTCATAAATAATTCATAGATTTTTGTCTATAGGCTCGCTAGCCCTATTAAATGGGACTTTTTTTTTTTTCTCCGGATGGGAAGTCATCAAATGACCCCTCCCGCTCTGGGTGGAGCGGAAGGGAGTGTCAGACTCTTACTGACTAAAACCCACCCATGTTCCTTCCTCTGCCCTTTATGTTCCGGGGTAGCGGTAACCCTTTCGGACAATCCCGATGACCCGGCAGGCTTCGGCCCTAAGGGGCCCCTCAAATTATGGTGACAACTCTTTGAGGCGCGCGTGGAACACTTACGCGCCGTCCGGCAATTACATGGGACTTACTGGCGAAATATGGGCGTACTATGGGTAGTGTTGGTTATTGCGACTGCGCAATTGAAAATCCGTATATATATTATATAATAATATTACAAACGTGAAAGTTTTGTGTGGATGGATGGATGGATAGATGGATGTTTGTTACTCTTTCACGCAAAAACTACTGAACGGATTTGGACGAAATTTGGTACACGGGTGGTCTATAACCAGGATTAACACATAGGATACTTTATATCCCGATATTCCCACGGGATCGAAACTTATGTAGTTGAAACAGCGGGGCGCAGCTAGTTAAATTATAACTTTACGAACAAGTTAACCGTAGGTACACGACACAACGATACGGAACGCCAGACAGTTTCTGAGCACATGTAGTCCGTACGATGTCCGATGACCAAGAGAGGCTGCTCCACACCGCTGGAGCACTCTCGTCGACCCGCACGAACTCAGGTTAGACTCTGTCGAGCGCCACCGGGTGGCGCTGGCGTCCCGATCAGTCAAACGACAGACCAACGCATTTCCGATATACATATTTCCGTAACGACCGCAATCTTCTATCAGAAAATATTAGGTGTCTTTCTATACTCAAAAAGTCAACTCTGTCACAACCAACACAACAAATATTTTGCTTACCCCCAAAGAATGCAAATTACCTATTTACCATTTATCGAGAGACGGGAACGGAATGACATATACTAGAGCTTTCATTTTATTTGAATATTTTATCGATATTTTTTCGAGGGAAAATAATCTAAATTCTTTCCTTCCGTATGTATAGGAAATTTCGTTACCTTATCGTACTAAAATTAGGAGTATTTGGTTATCGTCAGACAGGAAAACTGTTAAGGGATTTCGAAAATTTGACATCAGTGTATTTTTACTGACGGAGCCATTTATATACATACCTACTAATAATAAAGCTGAATAGTTTATTTGTTTGTTTAAAAGCGCTTATCTCTGGAACTACCAGTCGGGTGTGAAAACTTCTTTTTGCGTTTGATAGCCTAATTCTTGGGGAAGGCTATAGGCTACTTATCATTACGCTAAGATTCTTAGGAGCCGAGCAAAAAGATAAAACGTCAGGAAAAACACTAAGCAAAAACAAAGTAATAGCGCGGACTGAGTGGGTCGGGGGAACAAAAAATTTCACGCGGTCGAATTCACGGGCAGAAGCTAGTATTGTATTAACATAGCATCACGTCTGTATTCTAAAGGGTTGGGCAGAGGTGTAAAGTAACACCAACATTTCGACATTTATGTTTAAATCCCATGTAAGACCACGTTCACTCCAAAATATAATGTCAGTTAATCATCTTTTTATTGTTTAATCATGTTAAGATATCAAAACCCATCACGTCTGCGGAGTTTCGCTAGCTAATTTAATTTAACCCTGTATTAGGCCCCTACCCTAGCATCAAAGGTCACGGTACAAAAAAAAATTGGTAGTTTCACATTCTCGCCCCATTCATAATAAAATTAAATCATAATTTCAATTAAATTCCTTACAAAAACAAACTCATACGCTCCATTGTTAGAACTTAAGAAATTCTGACCTTTCAGACCTTTTTCAAAGTTTTTCATATGAAAGGCCGCTATATCACAAGTACTTGAAATAAATGAGAAATTAATTGTGAAAGTGATAATTAAGGCTTTTCAACAACTCAGCGGGGTAATTGCGTGACTCACTTACAGTAGGATTTCATTTTGACAGCTCAACAACATTCATTGCGTTATTTACGTTTTTGAGCAGACAATTTTTTCAAACATAAGAAGCAATGGTTTAGCAAGATCCTTCAAAACGATTCAGATTGAGATTGATATGTGTTATGCAAGTAGCGTGCAGGTTGGGTGGATACCGAAATGGGAAGTGGACAATGAGAAGGAACATGTTTTTATGTTCAGAATAAGAGATTCTTGCGGATGAGAGGAGTTGAAAGTTTTTTTTTATGGTAAAAACGAGAATCAAACTCAAAAACGGTGAAGAAAACGTCGTGAGAAAACGTCGTGTTCTAGAACCAAAAAATACGAAGACATTTGACATCTATCCACTCCCTTTCAAATAGAGGAGGCCCGTGTGACGAGAATACGAAACGGATGGGATGGAAGGTTCGAGGGAGATAGATCTGTCAAAGTTTTAATTTTAGACAAAACACGAACAAAATGGAAAATTTTAAACTAAGATAGTGTTACGAGCTTCGGGGTTCGGGACAATTAAAACTGCCGATAATAATTACCAAAAATAACACTTTAATTAAACAACACTAATAACAACTCAAACACACTAATTACAAAGCACAATTGCACTTAAGTCGCACTTGAAGATCGCTTTCGATGTATTCGCTTGTATCGCTTATCCAACTCTGTCCTTTGCCGTCGAAAGATCGCGTCTTATATAGTGCCGCAGATAGTTATTTCCTTCTATTGTAGAAACATCTAGAATGTTCGAGTACATACCGGCCCCGACTGACTAGATGTCGATAGTTCTAGAAAGTTTTAACATCGAAATTTCTTGAAGAATCTATTAGTTCTGCTACTCGATACTAGATGGCGCTAGTGTTAACTTGTGGCGCGCAACAATAGTTAGATATTTGGTGAATTTATTGTCAAAATCGTGATAGCAGTGGTGGCCCAGTGGTAACGCCCCCGACTTACGAGTTGTAGGTCGAAGGTTAGAACCCAGACAGGCGCTTTACTTTGTGTAATTTATTTCATCACCACTGCTGCTGCTCTTGAAACGGTGCAGGCAAACATCGTAAGGAAATCGGCACCGGCCCGCGTGACACTACCCGTGCCACTACTGGGACACAGGTTTTATTCCCCCAGCTGGGACACTTAGAGAGAGGAGGCCTGTGTCCCAGCAGTGGGAATAAACTTCTTCTTAGCATATTGATGGCAAAATGACGCAGTCAAATTATCAAGTGCACAGGTGACAGGGCATGCGGCGCAGGATGGAAGGTGTGCCATTGTCTCGTGGTGGTGCCGTATACGCACTTGAGATCAGAGCCGTCCGTGAACCCCATCTGTGGAGATTGTCTTTGCTCCGGCCGACTTGGGTTTGAAGTCGAGTTGAGTTTGATAAAATTGTCAGGGGGTTTATACAGCTCCCGCCATAGATTACAATAAAGCGCTGATAGTAATATTAGCTTATGCTTTATTGTAATCTATGGCGAGAGCTGTATATTCGATTCGATTCTGTGTATTCCCAAATGTTTGAGAGAATCAAACTTGAGAGATATAATTCAACTACAGGGTCTACCTCCCACTATTTCCTTAATCACTAACGCTTTTCCGATTATCCTCCATCTGTAGCCTGCCACTAAGAGGTTCCCTAATGGCACCTTTAGTGACAAATTCTGCAAGATCAGTCGGCCTCGTTAGAGGTGACCTCAGGAGTGTTTGTCCCACTATTTGTCCTTGTACCATTAAACGATCTATTGACGTTGGTAACTACGTATTTAGTAAAATGTCTTGAGCAGTGGCGGCCCCGTGGTAACGGCCGCGACTTACGAGTTGCAAGTCGCAGGTTCAAATCCAGACAAGTGCTTTACTTTGTGTAAATTATTTCATCACCGCTGCTCTCAAAATTGTGATGAAAAACATCGCGAGAAAACCGGCATGTCCTAGAACCAAAACTTCGAAGACATGTGCCATCTACCAACCCGCTCTGGGCCCACGTGTTGGATTACGGCCCACTCCCTCTCACCTAGAGGAAGCCTGTGTCCCAGCAGTGGGAACATTATAGGCTGATTCTGCTATGTTGTCAGTTAGAACCATAACTATTGATGGTGATAACTGCATCAAAATCCAATGTGCAGTTTGGAAGACCAAAGCGGTCACACAGACAAATATGAAAAGCGACTTTAATTTGTAAAATGTATACATATAGATTTGTACTCGTGCCTAACTGATTCGACGGAGAAGGCACAGCATAAAAGGTAGAAGAATATGGAGAAGGCCTTTGCCCAGCAGTTGGACAATATAGGCTCATGGAAAAAAATAGATGTACTCGTAGATATATCTCTAAAGGCAATATTATTATGTGTGCCTTTTGAAGGAAAAAAATAGGAAAATTATTTGATAAATAACTGCCCATTATGTGAACAGGGTTTGCCATAAGATATGGGGTATTGGAAACCCCAAAGGTTTGATATATTGTAACGTTATGACTGCGCATGTGAAAGGTGACTGGGTACTCAATTTGTTCCCAACTGTGTTGGAGTCGGCTTCAGTCTAACAGGATGCAGCTGAATACCAGTATTTTACATGGAGCGACTGTCTATCTGACCTACACAACCCAGTCACTGGGTAATACGATACCCCTTGGTAAGACTGGTTGTCAGACTTTCGGGCTTCTGACTACCCGTTACGACTGTCAAAGATCCACGAATGAAAGCCAGGATCAACGGCGAGGCACAGAGGGGTCTCGGTATGTAAAGATGGTCACTCATCCACAGACAAACCGCGGCAATCGTAGCTTAACCTGATTGATCGATCTGTGTGGCTGTTATTACTTAGCCATAAGCCCCAAGTACTAGAAAACCTTCATGTACCAATTATTATTATTGTAGTATCTTAAAGTTTAAGAGTCGTTAAAGTATTTTGAGGTTATTCTCATTGACTTAACCCACTGATCCAAAAAGGTTTTATATATCCCTATAAAAGTTCCAAATTCCTACAACAGTTGTCAAAACCAATGGCTATCAAAAAACTTTATATCCGGCTATAAACGTAAAAGTTTTACCATAAAAAATATCCAACAATGTAGCTACAGTCAACCACATGTCAGAATCAGCAATTGAACTACGAAAACCCGCTTTATTGGTACGAAATAAAGGCGCTGTGACAATCAAATTGGTATGATAATGTTGACATGGACGTACGGTTGGCTGTACCTACCGGTTGGGTAGTTCAGTTGGTTTTTTGCGTTAAGTCGTGCAGATAAATGGGCTGTTAATTATGCAAGATTTAACTTTATGGGTTAGCTATTACTCTTAATGTGCTTAAAATATAAAGACCTCAATAACAGCCGGAAGTCTGGATTTATACGCAATCGACTCGGCCTATCACAGTCCACTGCTGGACATAGGCCTCTCCCTGTACTCCGTCTTCCGCATCCAGTCTGTCTCAGCCTCTTTCTTAAGGTCATCGGTCCACCTAGCTGAGGGGCATCCGACCCTACGCTTGCGGATACGCCGTCTCCACTCCAGGACTCGTCTGCTCCACCGGCCATCGGTCCTTCGACAAACATGGCCAGCTCACTGCCACTTCAGTTTGCTTAATCTGAAAGCTATGTCGTTAACTCCGGTTATTTTCCGGATAATTTTATTGTGATTTCACTTCGGATTTTCACAGTTAATGTCAATAGGACATGCTGGTTTCCTCACGATGTGTTCTTCGACGAAAAAAGAAACTTAACTTAATTTGAAGATGTGACTGTCACATGTTTACTGTGTATACGCTGATATCCATAACAGCGTATCACTCACAACTCACAGAGACTAGGCCTTTGTCCCAGCAGTGAACGTTATAAAGTCTCCTACAATCCAACGGAGCGGCACACGAGATATAGTGCACAAGTGTGTGCGCAGACTAAGGTGCACTCTCTCTTTCCTCATTTTCATAGTCCGATGGGACGGGAATCTGACACGACTGGAGAGAGATCAGCAGGCCAATTCTCGTAATTAAAAACGTTCAAAATCTAGTCGCAGTGTCAACTCGGCGACAACAAATGTCAAAATGTAGGAAAATGACTGATGACCGAAGACTGAACGTTCTTAAAATTACGAGAATTGTCCCTCTGGAATAGGATAAACGGCTTAACGTGTTTTCCGAGGCACAGGGTTATCACACCGCCAACATTCAAACTTCGGGCTGTTACTGAGAAATTCCTAAGGGAAAAGTCCAACACAATAACATACATTAAAAGCAACATTATAGGCAAATGATGTTATATATTGTTAAAAGACTCCTCCTATTACAAAGGACTAAAACACAAGCGGCGAAATATGGCTGTACCTCACACCTCTGCCAACCCCTCCGGGCCATAATACCGTGATGCTAAATTAACTTGATTAGCCAACATCACGTAGACATTTTCATTAAACTACAGACAGACAAACTTTAAACTCTACATAGAGACCAACCCAACGATCAAAATCTAGAAGTTCACAGAGATAACGCGGTCTAAACTTATGTCTCTAGCAAACATGTTTCAAACTTTTCACAGTCTCTACATTTCCTGAACAAGTTATAACAAAGCGTCTCTATGTAGAGCGTAGAGAAATGTTACGTTGGAAGTTATTTGAAAGTGGACTGTCTTTTACTCTGCTTTAGTTTAGCTAAGTAGACTTTTTGATGTTAAGTATTGAATAACATAAATGTTGCAAAATATTCAAGTTGATGAAAAAGCTAAGAAAATTATCTCCTTTATTTCATTTAAATACTTACAGATTACATTTTAAAATATTTTTATAAAAAAAAAAACATTTCAAAATAGATTTATTAAAAGAAAAATCTTTTAAAATTTTTGTATTCAAAAAAATATTTTTCGATTTCTGCCTACATCGTAACTAAGCCAGTGAGTTCTGAGATGAGCTCATTCAAATAATCGGTACTTGCTAGGTTTCACATGATTAGATTAAGTTCAGTGTCGAATTTAATCAGCCTAAGGGCATATAATAATAATAATTTATTTGTACGGAATATAAGGTAGTACAAGGTAATTGTCTTAAGAGTAAGTTGTACAACAGTGACAAAAGTTCAAGGTCGAACTTCTGATACCTAAACTAGGCAATAAGCCTGTATCTTAGAAGCCAATGTTCCCCGAAAAAGCAACGACATACAACTATTTATATAATACACGTGCAAGTACTTCTATTATCATAATAATAAACAGGAAACAGAGCAAAAAAAAAAAACAAAACAGAATATTATGTGCATACAGTATTTAACTAATTATGAATTAATTTTAATTTGGCATGCCCGTTAATGGGAACGACACATCCCAAATTAAAAAGAAAACAGAGGATCGTAAGTTACCGATATTTAATAAATTCGTAATGTACCGAAAAAATCGTAAATTGGAGATACTGATATATAAACTCGTGCTCGCACTGAAAACATCGTTAAATTGGATGGTCAGTAAAAATAATGCAACGTTGTTTTAAAATGTGCTGATGTCAAGCTTTTCCCTCGAAGTTAGGGTAAAATGGATCTAACGGTCTGTAAAATTCTTCAAATATTGAGCGAATACACGCGACTTTAACGCTGCATCCTAATAACCAACGGACAATACCAAAGAAAGGACCTTTCGGTAGGGCGCACAAATTACTCAAATTGCCAGACCCTCATTACAACTCCCTGAAAACAAGAACAAAAAAAAACAATAACCGTTCACATTCAGAACAGTTAAAATAATACTATCCTACCATACTATACTATCCTACTTCCTACTAATCCTACTAATATCCTACTATCCTACTAATATTATAAATGCGAAAGTTTGTATGGATGGATGGATGGATGGATGTTTGTTACTCTTTCACGTCGAAACTAATGAACAGATTTGGATGAAATTTGGCACACACATAGTTTATAACTAGGATTAACATATAGGATACTTTTTATCCCGATATTCCCACGGGGTCAAAACTTACAGGGGTGAAACCGCGGGGCGCAGCTAGTACTTCTTAAAGTAAATGACATTGTATGTATATATAAAACGGTATAATAATATAGAAAAAAATGTGTTTTTTTTCTATATACTCGTAGTATACCATTTTATATATCATATCATATCATCATCATCATTTCAGCCCGGAATCACCCACTGCTGAGGCCTACCTTTTCTTCTGCCATACTTCCCTGTTCTGTACATCTCTCATCCAGGTATTTCCTGCTACTTTGACGATATCATCAACCCTGGTTTCTTTGGCCTAACCATGGTCACCATTCTGTCATAGCTTTACTCCATCGGCCATCTCTTTGTCTAGCTAGATGTCCAGCCCAACTCCACTTGAGGCGCATCGCTCTGTCCCCGACGTCGTAGACTTACGACCGACTACGGATTTTATATATAAAGGGGTTTTCAATAGGGACGCTCGTACTTTGACAGCGTATAGCGGCCATCTTGGTAAAGCGATAGCCGTCAAATTTGGTGGGAATACAGATTTTGTCGTGACGTTTCACCATGGAACGCTACACGCTTCAACATCTGGCCACCAAGATCGTATAACTTAACACCGCTCGATTTCTGTGGGGCTACGTAAAATATCTGGTGCAGACAAACCACAGACAATTGGCCGGCCTGAAGGCCAACATAACTCGCGTTCTTCGTGAATTTCACCCACTTTTATGCGAAGATGTCGTCCAAAATTGGTCCTCCAGAATACACTAAATACAGCGGAGTCCCGGCGGCTATTAGACTAAAATTATATTCCATGAATAATGTCATTAAATTTCCTTTAAAATAAAACCAAAATTGTGGCGATATCACTTAAACAGGTTGTTTTGTTTAATTTAAAAGTTCGAGCGTTCTTAATGAACAATCCTGTACAATTACATGAATATTCAATGGTCATCTAATGTTTTGGCCAAATGTGTTGGCCTATAAATTAGATGACCTAACAATTTAATCTACAACCTCAATCGTCCTAGCCTAGTCTACGCTATTGTGGTTGTGTAATAAATTGCGGAACCCTTTTCTTTAGGTGACTTTTATAAATAGTTAGGGAAGACAGATCGACATACTCGTTTAGCTAGGCTAAGCCCAGCCTGTTTAAGTTCGTATTTGTAGTGTTAATATTTTGCATATTGTTCTGATAGTATGATTGACTGGGGGACTGCAGTGTAGTGACATTATTATTTCTTACAAGCTGTGCCCGCTTCGCGTGGTCGTCGTAAAACAATAATGTGTCTTTTTACAAATTCATCATCTGCCTAGCCTTTTCCCAACTATGTTGGAGTCGGCTTCCAGTCTAACCGGATGCAGCTGAGTGCCAGTATTTAACATGGAGCGACTGCCTATCTGACCTCCACAACCCAGGTACTTCTCCTTACTAATTATTTGCGAAGATAAAGTCTTGACTTTAGAAACAAAGTTTAACACCCAATTTCTACCAATTACATAACATACATAATCAGCCTATAATGTTCCCACTGCTGGGACACAGGCCTCCTTTCGGTGAGAGGGAGCGGGCTGTAATCCACCACGCGGGCCCAGTGCGGGTTAGTAGATGTCACATGTCTTCGAATTTTTGCTTCTAGGACATGCCGGTTTCCTCACGATGTTTTCCTTCACCGTTTTGAGAGCAGTGGTGATGAAATAATTTACACAAAGTAAAGCACCTGTCTGGGTTCGAACCTACCAATTAACCACCACTATCATTTCTACCAATAATTTCTACTAACTCAACAACATTAATAATTTCTACGTAAACAAAAACTACTTATTTCCATTTCAAAAAACAAAATCTTCTCTGACAATCCAATTTGTGAATGTTCCTCTCAAGAAATGACTGAAAATATGTATACTTCTATTTTAATGACGCCACGGAGAGAAGGGTCACGTACCGAATTAAAATGTCGTTGGCATTCCAAAATATTATTCGGAAAAATAAATTGTTTACGTTGTGCCAAAGGAGGGCAATGAGGGTATATTTACATAGAAGTGGAAAGATGTAATAATGTAATAAAATAGTCCTCCAGGCCAAATTTCGGCCATGACGACCAATCTCGCTGGAGACCAGACTTTGGCGCAGGAGATATTATAGTGCACAAGTGTGTGCACAAGTTGTGGGTTTCAGTCCAACCGGATGCAGCTGAACACCAGTGTTTTATATGGAGCGACTGACTATCTTACTTCCACAACCCAGTTACTGGGTAAAATGATACCCCCTAGGTAAGACTGGCTGTCAGACTTTCGGGCTTCTGACACGATGACAGTCGGGACCATCGGATTCACGTGCTTTCCGGGGGGGTTACTTGATATGTAACAGACGGTAATTGACTGGAAGCCGACCCCAACTTAGACTTACACTTAGTTGGGAAAAGGCGAGGCAGATGATGGGTAGTCAGATAGGAAGTATCGACTCCATCTGACTTATTTTTTTTACAATATGACGTGTGAAAGTGGTTCCGATACGAGTATCCTAGTTGCAGAATAAACAATTTCATTTCCTTTCAGTGTTGTATACTTTTGAAAAAAAAATCTAATCAGCAAAGTCATCAAAAACTCGTTTTTTCACGCAAAAAGGGTGTAATATTTAGCTCATAACCATGTAAAATGGGTTCCCAACAAAGAGGTTTAAGTAAGAAAGCCAGACGGGGCTCAAGTGGCACTAAATGGTACTTAAGAGTGTATTGAGTAGTGTGGAGCCCTCTTTCAGCTTTTTAAAGCCTTTATCTTAGAGGCCGGTTTTTTGGGGGGATTTTGGTAGGTTAAAGATGATGTAGTGACAAAAATTGAAAAGAGTATGCTTAAAATGGTTTGGTCATGTTGAGAAGATGAATGAAAGATGACTAACCAGGCAGATGGAAACTGAAACGCCAGGAGGGGACCCCTAAGAGGACATATAGTGACCTTATTGGTAATATTCTTCAGAAAAGTTAGGTGCGTAGTACTTGTAACTGGCGTGTGTATCGATCTCAATTCACTTTCTTACCATAAAAAAAAAACATTCAACTCCTGTCACCCGTAAAAATCTCTTATTCCGAACATAAAAACATGTTCTCACTGTCCAGTTCCCATTTCGGTATCCACCCAACGTGTACCCTACTTGCGTAACACATATCAATCTCAATCTGAATCATTTTGAAGGATATTGCTAATCCTTTGCTTCATGTGTTCGAAAAATGTGTCTGCTCAACAACGGAAATAACGCAATGAATGTTGTTGAACTGTCAAAATGAAATCCATTGCTAATGATAATGTGTTACGCAATTACCCCACAGGTACGTAGTACGCGCAACCAGCGTGCGTATATGATCAGTTGACTGAACGTAAACGACGCCAAAGGAGTATTTAATAATCGTAGCAGGTGGCGTTCTGTTGTTTCTGCCTACCCTCATGGGAAGAAGGTGTGATTTTATACATGTATTTTGATAGATTTTGGAAGATGTGTTTACTATATAACTCTTTTGTTGACGATAAGGCTGGCAGTGGTTAGGGCACATGCCTCAAACTAGAACGAATTGGTTATGGGGCCTAAAGGTTCTCGAGTCGTGACTGCGGAACGGAAGACGTAGTATTCAAAGGCCTCCTACGGTGGACCGATGACCTCGCAAGAATATGCTGGATGAGAGAAGCTCAGGACTGGTCTACGTGGCAATACTTGGGAGAGGCATGTCTAGCAGTGGACGTCTTTCGGCTGAAATCATGATGATGCATACTAGCTAGGCTGGCTTCACCAGACCTGTGCGACGTATCCGTGAAGAAAAATAATTGTATATAAAAAAAAAGTGTTTATTCGTACCAGAAAAACATACACAATATTACTATTTCTAAATAAAAGGTACATTAATCGCAGGAGTTGGTGATACTGGTTTTCAATCTAAGCTATCGAATGTATTTTTTTTAAATTTCCTCCTAACTTGTTCTTTTTGTGTTTTGTGTTCTTTCTCTGCGTCATGTTTGCTGCAAATAGACGTATTTTCTTTCTATTGTTCTTGGGAAAGACACACTATTTCTGACTGTGCTTGTTAGTGTACACTAGCACCCTTATATTACCTTAGTAAGATGCTAAACATAAAACTTATCTAAAGATAGTACTACTTTCTCTAAGCTTTTTCTTGTAGCTGAACTTATTATAAGGATAATATCCTTATCCTATTTAACACAAAGTTAGTTGAAAGGAAACTTATCTCTGCTTAGTCTACTCATAAAGTCTTAAAGTATTGTGATACTAAAAGCTAAAAGAATGGAAAATGCAGTAGGTTATCTAATTACTAGCCATGTTTTTAATCACGTTTAATTTGTCTATGGAGTATCTTAATTTGACAGGACTAAACTAATATCTATCTTCTGTCCTTTTCTTAATGAAATAGAAAGAAAAAGATGCACTGAACTTAAATTTAGTTGAGTTTGTGAACAAGGGAATCGGCGCCATTGTCAAACTTTTAAATTTTAAAGTTTTAAATACGAGGCTTTTGGTTACTTTGTATTAGTGTGTGTGTGTGTTTTCTACATCATCAGCCTTTCCTACTGCTGGGACTCAGGCCTCCTCTCTTAGAGAGGGAGTGGACTGTAAACCACCACGCGGGCCCAGTGCGGGTTGGTAGATGTCACCTGTCTTCGAATTTTTGGTTCTAGGACATGCCGGTTTCGTCACGATGTTTTCCTTCACCGTTTTGAGAGCAGTGGTGATGAATTAATTTACACATAGTAAAGCACCTGTCTGGGTACGAACCGAAAGTCGCGACCGTACTGTATGTAGTCATTTTTTTTTAAATGTGCGTCTTGTTTGTGCTGAGTAAACAAATTTCCTTTCTTTTTTCTTTCGAATCTGACCCTCACAACCAGTTACTGGGTAAACATTAACATTAATTGTAATCGCACATCCTCGTTGGTCGCAAACATGACTGCTGAACTTGGAGTCTTGGGTTCGTTCATCAGTATGATCATTTTATTTGGTTTTCCACTCGGAAACCTTAAACTGTCTGTGACAGCCGGAGGACAGTATTTGTACCCAGTTGATGGCAATATGTTCACCCCTTATTACATACCCACATACATAAATGGTGTAGCTTGGGCTCTCCCAAAGCAGTGGCCTTTTTCGGCTGAAAAATTATGATGATGATACGTAGCTATACACACCAGTCTAACCCAGGGGCATCCTGTTACCCAGTAACTGGGTGGTGGAGTTCAGATAGGCAGTCGCTCCATGTAAAATACTGGTATTTAGCTCCGGTAATACTGGAAGCCGAACACAACATAGTCGGGAAAAGGCTAGGCAGATGATGATGTGTTCCTCATACACTTAAAACGCTTCACTTTGAACACTTTCGTTGCAAGTTTTTTTCTTAACCTCTACATATAAAACCGAGGCGTACACTGCCCTAATACAAGCCGCGTATCAGAAATCGCGTCATCCCTCGAAAATGGCTCTTATCTACATTTCACCCCGCTAGTTTCCTCATAACTCTTCGAGAAAGGATGATAGCGCTCCCCTTTCACCTTCCCTTAAGTGTGTTGATATTGATACAAGGATAAGTGGGTATGAACAGCTATGATCATGCAATACGTTGATTTTAAAAAAGGACAAATTTATCGTCATTTTTTTACTACACGGTTGAAAGGCCTATACCCTGTCCATTAGGTAAACCGTATTTTGACAGCTGTCTTAGAACATACATATTCCAAATGACGTAAAAATCAACTTTAAAATGGGTAATAAAATAAATATATAAACTGCCTGTAATTAGAATCATTAAGTATCAGAAAAGGGTTTATTTATTAATTTATAATAACATAATATTTACAAACTTCTAATACTAAATAAACTACAAATTATTGAAATAAAAATATAATATCCTATACTAACTAAAACTATTAAAAAAACTAAAATATGTCGTCAAAACAAAAAAAAACTGCCTTATCTTATTGAATTATCTTATTAAATGGCTTATTATAATACCGTAAGTTTATTAAATTAATAAATGTATTGTGTGTTGCTGCAATCACTAGTTCCGTCAAAAAACGGTTTACCTAATCCATTAGGTAAACCGTTTTTTGTACTGTATAACTGAACGAATGTACGTGTGTATATGTGGGTATGTTACTGTGTTATTCGAATTGTTTTAGATTTATTTTAATGAAACATCATAGTATGGGTAAGCATATTCAGCCTGTAATGTTCTCACTGCTGGGAAACTCTCGTTGAGTGAGCCGTAATCCACCACGCGACCCCAGTGTAACGTTAAGTGTAAAGTTTCACTTTGAACGCAACGCAACGCTTTTTCTCTTTCTTTCTTTGTCTTTTACACCGGAAGTATAGTATTAATAGAATTTAATGAACTTTAAACTTACCTATAATAGAGACATCTTGGTATTTTGTCATGTGATAAAAATTATGCTAGGTAGGAGCGCTTCGCTGGTGTATTATAAATAAAGAGAAAAAAGCAATAATCACTAAGCTAAAAATATAATCTTTGTCATAAAGAAAACGACTATCTACCCTCAAACCGCATCTTTATCAGCTACTACTTTACAACCAAAAGCGATCACAAGCTAGCGCTAAGCGACAATTGATAGCTTCCACAAGATCACATCAACATAATCCGTTTGCCTTATCTTTTCTGTTACCTACGTAGCGAGGTGGGCTCGTAAACTAGATAAGGGGGTCTACTACGAAGTGCAATGTGCGAATGATCGGATCGGATCGACATATGGCCGAATCGAATATTAATGAAATATTAAAAAAAAGTTCGGATCGGCTCAGTTGGGTCGGGGACCATAGTCAACATTCAAAAGAGTGTAGGAGTGTAGGATCAGGACCGACCGAACCAAATAGTAACTTCGTAGCACGAAATGGCCATTCCGTTTTCGTACGTTTTATGATATTAAGGAGACGCTGATCATCATCTGCCGAGCCTTTCCCAACTATGTTGGGATTGGCTTCCAGTCAACCGGATGCGGCTGAATACCAGTATTTTACATGGAGCGACTGCCTATCAGACCTCCACAACCCAGTTACTGGGTATTACGATACCCCTTGGTAAGACTGGTTGTCAGATTATAGGGCTTCTGACGACCCATTAAGACTGTCAAAGATCTATGAATGACAGCTGGGACCGACAGCTTAACGTGCTTTCCGAGGCACGGAGGGGTGTTGGTATGTAAAGATGTAACCCAACCACAGACCAACTGCGGCAAGCGTAGACCCTGATCCAGAGTGTTCTTAACCTGATCGATCGCGACTGTTATTACTTAGTCATAGGTCCAAAGTATTTTTTTTTTATTGTGCCTTTTTGCATAAAGGTGCGTTTACTGAAACTTTGACAAAACCAAAACAAAGCTATAAACATTTCCTATACCTACTTTACTCCAAAAAAAGAAACGTAAAATCCCATCCACTCGATTATTACATCACAACCCGTCTCAACGGATATGAAGCCCGGACCGGATACAAGATGGCCGCCGAACCGGGCCTCCGGAACTGAACCGTAACCGAATTATAGGCTAGTTGAAGACCACGTGTTTTTAAATGCCCGGTTTTATGTCAGGCTTTTATTAGCCTTTCGTATTTAATTTAGTTCCGTTTGATAGTTTTTTTTTTATTGAGGGAAAAATGGTTTTAGCTGTGAGGATTCATTTATTAGAATTTCCTTATAATAAAACTTTAGACCGGTTTTGATGGTCCGATGATCTTGTGAAGGCTGCAGAAATCCGCTGGATGTGAGAAGCACATCACAGCAGTCCACTGCTGGACATGGGCCTCTCCCATTGCACGCCATTTAACTCCATTCTCGGCAACTCTCATCCAGCTGGTACTAGCCACCTTGCGAGGATTGTCGCTCCACCTAGCCTGAGGGCGTCCTACCCTACGTTTACCGATTCGCGGTAACGCAGCGCGGCGATCATTGCAGTCAGGGGAAGGTTCCTTGGAACAGTTCTTTACAGGTCCCCGACTTCGCTGAAAAGACTGGTTTTCAGTTTTGCACTTTTGGGCACGATGGCGGGAATTGCACAGTAAATCCTACTATCCTACTAATATTATTAATGCGAAAGTTTGTATGGATGGACGGATGTTTGTTACTCTTTGACGCAAAAACTACTGAACGGATTTCGATAAAATTTGGCACGCAAATGGTTTATAACCAGGATTAACATATAGGATACTTATTATCCTGATATTCCCACGGGATCGAAACTTATGCGGGTGAAACCACGGGGCGCAGCTAGTTTTCCATAATTGTCCAAAATCAAATCATCCAAATCCGTTCAGTAGTGTTTGCGTGAAAGAGTAACAAATATCCATCCATCCGTACAAACTTTCACGTTTATAATATTAGTAGGATTCCCCTTGAAGCCAACTAATTACAACGGAATATAAACCTATCCAGTTTATTTAAAATGGCTGTCACTCTCTCCGTTGCTCAGAGAATTTGAGAAGAGTACCCATAACTGACTGAGTACTTTCAGTCCCCAGATACTTAATTAGGTCGTAGACTTTTATGTGTGGCTTTAAAAAAATATTTCTCTATTCTTTGAAGTGTTTTTTCCTCTTAACTAAATGAAAAGTCATATTATATAAGGCTTTACACATAAACCTGCATGGGCACTTATGAAACGTCAGAAGCTAGGAGCACGGTTCCAATTGGTCGTTTCCTATGGAGAAGAGCCGGCAAGAAACTCCACGGTTACTCTTTTAAAAATAAGTGGCTTTTACAATTTATTCAAATTACAGTAGGTAGGATACCACTGTGGAGGCAGCCTGGATTCCGCACAACACACGCTCGAGGAGTGCCCTGCTTGGGCCTCCGAGCGGCGGGTCCTGGTTGCCAGGATCGGGCGAAACCTGTCTCTGCCGGCAGTAGTAAAGGCTATGCTGGCAGAGACAGAGAATTGGACGGAAGTAGCCTCCTTCTGTGAGACCGTGATGGTCAAAAAGGAGGCCGCCGAGCGGGATCGGGAGAGGGCTGATCCTGCTCGGAGAAGTAGGCGTCGGGGAGGCAACCGCCTTGGCGCCTAATACGCCGAAACCCGCTTACCAATTAAGTTAGGTGGACCTTTGGGGTTGTGGGCGCATAGAGTGGGGACTCTGTCCGCCTACCAAGCGACTCCAGGGAAGACGGTGGCACAGTGGTCACGTGCTGCCGTGCATGGCGAGGCCCCTTTACAGTCTCCCCAGGGATGTGCCTTACAGGCGTTGCGCAGGGGTGGTTCCACAATTGGTCTTTTAAGAGGAACCGGGACCACCCCTATGTGCGGATGGTGATTATCGGGGTGGTTTTAGTGAGGTAAAAATCCCACACTCCCTGACCTCACTCCCTTTCGGAGGTCGGGTGCCTTTTGAAGATTTCCCCCCGAAAACAAAAAAAAAGGTACGGGAGGATAGTGTAGGCCTGTCAACAAGTACCAGCTACTTGATAAAATAAAAAAATATCTAAAGTCTACAAGGCCTACAAAGTCCTCACATACAAAATATAAAAGAATTCATTGAAACGATAAATAAAAAATAATATATTAAAACTGATTAAAACCAAGTGACATGATTGCCGTTACTACCACTAATATAAAATGTATGTTCAAAAAAGCAAGTTTCAAAAATGTGTCTTGTGAATTGGGTGGCCTCGGGCACCCCAAGGCCTAATAGAGTCGGCGCCAGTAGGCGAAGAATGCAAAATTCCCTAAGTTATTAATCTCTATAACTAAAAGTTCTAACTTCCACAAACTATTAAAGGTTTAAACTCCAACGCAGACATTCCATAACTTTGTTTATGATAACTTCAAACATGTCCGCTTCACGACCACTTTAACATTAATAATCAGGGTTGCGTGCTAGTTTGACAGTTAACTTGTTAATTAACCCATTGAATGCCAACTACGCAATATTACGTAGCTGGTAATAGTGGCAGATGCCAACTACGCAATATTACGTATATACGCAATATTACGTATCACGGCATCCTTCTATAAATTGGTATCCGTGATGCCAACTACGTAGTATTACGTAGCAGGCCATTTGTATGGTGGCCACCGATTGTGATTTGACGGTTAACGTCGGCATTCAATGGGCTACAGGATATTGTCGCTGCTTCGGAAAGATTTCTTTGTTAACTACATATTTTAGGTGGGTTTATTAACAATCGCAGTAGACTGGAAAACGTAGGAAGACGGAATGCCCTGCAGTGCTAGCCTTTTCCAAACTATGTTGGGATCGGCTTCCAGTCTAACCGTATGCAGCTGAATACCAGTATTTACATGGAGCGACTGCCTATCTGACCTCCACAACCCAGTTACTGGGTAATACGGTACTAATAATAATTAATAAACGCGAAAGTTTGTATGGATCGATCGATGGATGGATGGAAGGATGTTTGTTACTCTTTCACGCAAAAACTGCTGAATGGATTTGGATGAAAATTGGCACACAGATGGTATATAACCGGGATTAACATATAGGCTACTTTTTATCCCGATATTCCCATGGGATCGCAACTTATGCGGGTGAAACCGCGGGGCGCTAGTTTACTATAAAGACACAATTTCAACTCTGCTAGAAATTCAATTCACCGAAAGACTACCAGTAAAATTAAATGTGCTAACCATGATTTAGATACTTTCTAACCATCAGTATTATGATACCTATCTGATAGTTCCAGACTCAAAAAATCTGGCTGTTTACGTCTATACATATTAACTTTAATATCCACCGGACAGACGGACATACTAACAACCTTTCAGACACGCAATCGATATTTCGTAACCACAGGGATGCTTAAAAAAAAATTACAACGCACCAAAACACCCACCCTTTATTCACTTACAAACTAAAAGTACAGCCAAGTAAAAAATCGAAGCCAGCATAAAAATATCTTAGTCTAGAAAATTAAAAACAGCGGCATCGCCTCGCATAATGAGTGTACCACAGTTGACCTACTTTGACTTTGTGTGTGACTGTACTTCGTGTTTGCTAGACCACGGAGTGGATAGTGGTACAGAAGGTCGACTTTACGTATACAACGAGCGAAAGCAGGCACGTATTATTTGTGCAGAATAAAAAATCTTTCTTTTTTTACGTATGGAGATCTCAAACGATATAGGCTTGGTAATAAAAGGCGAGCTCGTATGCGAGTTGGCTCAGGCAGTTACTGCAGTGCAGCTACTCATACCGAGTGACCGCATCATGCGAGTTATTGACATGTACGAGTTGGCCAGTAGCTCGCATCTTTTTATTTACTCGCCACTCTTCACTTCTTCATACACACACGTCACACTCATTAATTTGACTTGTATAATGACATCCTAATTTTATTAATAATTGCTTATTTTTAGAATTAGAATTTTTTATTTGTATTATTTATCATGATGAGCTTATCATTATTTGATTGTATTTTATTGTACCTTTTAGTTTTAAGTTATGGTCTAAATTAGATTGTTAATTGCTTTAATAAGCTAATGGACGAATTTAAAATCAATTGAGGCTGTGTAGCGTCCTACGTCTTATATTTGTACGCCGTTCATTTGAAGTAAGATCTTGCATGCCGTGTGTATACTCACGTTTTGGACAAATAAAAATTATTTTGTCTTATCTTCACCTTCCCTCGCTATGTCACAATGCAGCAACTCTAGTTTCTCAAGCAGTTACTTGTGTCGGTGGTCATGGCAGCTACACTTATCGTGTGAATCCAAGTTAAGCTACAGCCATGTGAATACATAAGAAGCAGTAGCTGTCAACTGTCAGATCAGCTGCTCGCACAGTGTAACCAAGCCTCATCTCAAACAAATGCCAGTCACAAGTACGCTCATACTCGCTGTACGTGAAGCGTGTCTATGTGTGCGTGCGTTTACACTGGTTGTATGGAGCTAACCTTCTGTAACTATCTATTCCGTGGCTAGACACCCAGTTTCATGCTTTTGAAGTTGCTATAGATTTAAGACTTGCTAGCGGAAGATGGAATTGATATCGTCTGCGAGAAAATAGAATGGAATATTGAATTCTCTTTATTGCAAGCTAGAGATTTATGTCAAAGGAATTATTTGTTTTTTTTATGCAAAGATGCTTACTTTGCGATTGACCGGTCTTATTTCTAACAGCCAGTTTGGATCGCAACTTATTGCAGTCAGGAAAACTGTATTGTGACGTAAAACATGAAAATAATATTTTTTGCAAGGTTTTTTTTTTAAATAAAAATCTACAGTTTTGAAATTTTATGCTGTACACAATGACTTTTTAATACCATGGAACTAAGACCTACAATTTTAAAAGAGAATTTTGACATTCGGTGTAAATATCGTAAGGAAACTTCAACCACAGTCAACGTGATGATCAATGATTTATTATTATTGTCCCTCTCAACCAAAGCACCTGCCATCTAATCTCTTCACCACCCTTGGTTGACTGGTAGAGAATGCCTAAGGCATTAAGTCCGCCTTTGTACCTTTTTTTTTGTGCAAAAAGATTAAATAAATAAATAAATAAATGATCGTTCCTACTCTGTCTAAGGGTAATTAAATTCAGCGGGATTGTCCGAAAGGGTTGCCGCTACGGGTGGGTTTTAGTTAGTAAGAGTCTGACACTCCCTTCCGCTCCACCCAGAGCGGGAGGGGTCATTTGATGATTTCCCATCCGAAAAAAAACAAAAAAAGGGTAATTACATGCCGAAGATGCTGACTGCGATACCTCGCGATCGTGGTTAAGCTCGCTACCTCGATATCACCTCCATGTAAAACAAAAGCATACTAATAAACACGCACGCACATGTCAGGCATCAATGTAAACCCCCCAAACAGCCCACGATATATCGCAGTGAGGTTCGGCACGCGCGTGTGTATTATCATGAATTTGTTTTACATGGAGGTGACACCGAGGTAGTTGAGCTAAACCGCGACCATGACGTATCGCAGTCAAACATGTTCGGCATAGAAGAAGAGGCATTTGTTCTACAGTAAAACAATTATTATGTTTTTCAAATAACATAATTTTCGAATTTATAAAAACAATTCTCCTTTCCGAAATATGAATACTAAAACTGTTAATGTATTGCTTTCATTAAATAAAATTGTTTTATTATTTTCATTTGAAACGACAGTATTAACAGTAACTTATTTAATCTATTATTTTAGTCGAAATGTTTTTCCAAATGTAATTGCCAACAGAGTGGTTTGAGTAAAACCATATTGTTTTATTTGTTCATTCCATTAATATAATTACTCCATGTGCCATCAGTTTTATTTTGTTTGTTTTCTTCTAACATGGCGCCGATTCCCTTGTTCACAAACTAAACTAAATTTATGTTCAGTGCATCTTTTTCTTTCTATTTCAATAAGAAAAGGACAGAAAATAAATATTAGTTTAGTCCTGTCAAATTAGTCAGCGCCTGACATAAATTGACGTATTTTTAGTAGCCATGTTTGTTCACTTCTAAACTGTCTATGAAGTATCTTAATTTGAGAGGACTAAACTAATATTTATCTTTTGTCGTTATCTTAATGAAATAGAAATAAAAATATGTACAGAACTTAAATTTAGTTTAGTTTGTGAACAAGGGAATCAGCACCATTATCAGATTGTGTTGTCCCATGTCATGTGTTCATCACTCTCCTGCCTTTATCCCAATTTATTTTGAGTCGGAGCAACATGTCTTTTTCTTCCATACTTCTCTGTTAGTCGTCATCTCGGTAGTCACTCTCAAGCTATCATTAAACGAATGACGTACCACCGGGATAAAAGTATCTTATGTCACCCAAATGATGGCCTATCCATATGCCTTTAATCCGTTCAACCGTTAAGGAGTGAAAAGGTATCAGATAGACAAATAATTATTTTTTAGCCCATGTCCTTCCCCAGGATGTCATCAATCTCTTTGCCAAATTTTGTCGAAATCCGTTCAAGGGTTCAGGGCGTGAAAGGATAACATACAGACAGACAAACAGAGTTACTTTTGAATTTATAATATTAGTTATGGATTGTAAACAATCAATCTGTTTTTATTTCAATGCAAATATACCCGGTCCCTATTGAAAACCCCTGTACAAGGTGGAGACGACAACACGACAACAAATTAAACTTGTTTTTCTTTCATTTTCCTTTTAACATATTTTTTATTGCTTCTGTCTTAACCAGCAGATAGCCCACCTGTTGTGAACTGTCACGTCCACTTCCCTTGAGACAACGGGCCCGTAGTGGTCACGTGCTGTCGTGCATCGTGGAAGTAGTGGGGTAACGACTTTGTTCCCCAAGAGATTAGCCAATAGCGTAACTGTTGGACTCATCGTTTCTGATGCCAAGCAGTGTGGCTGTGTCCTGGGGGTCTACTCCGAAGTGGTATCGGCCGAATGTTCGGCAGTTTCCTGCTACGAAGTTACTATTTGTTTCGGTCGGACCCGATCCTACACTCCTACACTCTTTCGAATATTGAATATGATCCCGGCCCAACTGAGCCGATCCAAACTTTTTTCCCATTTTTCAATAATATTCGGTTCGGCCATGTGTCGGTCCGATCCGATCATTCGCACTTTGCACTTCGTAGTAGACCCCCAGGTTTGAAGGGTATGGCATAATTAGCGTATAATGTTCCCACTGCTGGGACACAGGCCTCCTCTCGATGAGAGTAATCCATCACTCGGCCGTGTATCTTTGTGCGATGGACTACTCGTTACTTAACTTATTTTATTATAACATCCTACTATCCTTCTTCCTACTAATATTATTAACGTGATGAGGGGCCCGTGGCTAAATAATAACAGCCGCACAGGTCGATCGATCAGGTTAAGCTACGCTTGCCGCGGATGGTCTATGGATGGGTGACCATCTTTACATACCGAGACGCCCTCCGTGCCTCGGAAAGCACGTTAAGCCGTTGGTCCCGGCTGTCATTCGTAGATCTTTGACAGTCGTTACGGGTAGTCAGAAGCCCGAAAGTCTGAAAACCAGTCTTGCCAAGGGGTATCGTATTACCCAGTAACTGGGTTGTGGAGGTCAAATAGGCAGTCGCTCCATATAAAATACTGGTATTCAGCTGAATCCGGTTAGACTGGAAGCCGACCCCATCATAGTTGGGAAAAGGTTAGGCAGATGATGATTATAAACGTAAAAGTTTGTATGGATGGATGGATGGATGGAAGCTTGATACTCCATCACGCTAAAACTGCTGAATGGATTTAGATGAAATTTGGCACACAGATGGTTTATAACCAGGATTAACATATAGGATACTTTTTATCATGATATTCCCACGGGATCGAAACTTATGCGGGTGAAACCGCGGGGAGCAGCTAGTATTATAATAAACGGTAGATTTTGTAACATAAACATTAAATATTATGTGGGTCCATACTAAGACTTGCATATACGTAGTTAAACGTTGTATAAGTGCTGGCAGGACCCAACATGCTGCTGCGTCCAGCAATCCCGCGACGCAGCTGTACGTGTCCAGAATGCACCACTCCACAAAGGTTGAGGAGATCGTGAAGTACATGCGTGTGAAGACCAACTGGACTTTGAGGGTCGAGAAGTTGGAGTCGCGTCACAACTCGAACTTCAAGTCGTTAGTGGTGCGTGTTCCGACACATCATCTCGAGAAGTTCCTCAAGGAAGAGTTCTGGCCGAAGGGTGTTGTTTTCGGTTTCGTGGTCGGCTACATGACACCAGTCAGCGAAACACGACGCAGACACTTCGTGTGCGTTAGTTTGTTTTTTTTACTGTAATTATAATGTTGTATGTATTTATAGTATTTTTAAGTTATATTAATATTGTATTGTATATTGTGTTTATATGGGCCTTGATGCCTGAAATAAATGGATAAATAAATAAAATAAGTCAATTCATGTCAACTCAAAATAAGTAAACATGTTTTAATGTTTGTAAATGCGAAATATAGCCTATGTAACAAAAATTAATTTCGATCTGTGTACAAATAGAATAAGATCATTTATAAACACACCTTTGTAGCACCTTTGTAGTAATAAAGACCTTGAACAATCAAATCAATCAATCCACCACGCGGCCCCAGTGTGGGTTGGTAGATGACACATGTCTACGAATGTTCGGTTCTAGGACATGCCGGTTTCTTCACGATGTTTTTCTTCACGGTATTGGGAGTAGTGGCTATGAAATTATTTATACCAAGTAAATCTCATGTCTTACCTACGACCTACAACTTGTAAGTCGTGGCCGTTCCCACTGGGCCCCTCTGGAAAACACAATAACACTTTTTAAATGTAAAATTGTGGCAATAAATAAATTGCCTACCTACATAATATTTTCATTAAAACAACTTTCATGAAACTTTGACCTTTTGTTACCAAGTTTTAATATATTAATTGAGTTTGCGACTTCTTTTGATAAATAATTCAATTACTTACCTACAAGTTTTGTTTGAAAGATAATTTCTGATTATTTTTCACGTTCTAGTTGACTCTAAACCTTTGAGGTTAATTCGAATTACTTTAGCTTCAGTAGCTTTCTGAAATCAGAAGTAGGTAACAGCAACAGAGCAGTGGTGAGGAAACCGGTATGTTCTAGTACCAAAAAATCGAAGACATGTGACATCTACCAACCCGCGCTCGGCCCACGTGATAGATTATAGCCCACTCGATCCCTCTTGAAGAGAGGAGGCCTGTGTCCCAGCAGTGGGAACAATATAGGTCCCAGCAGTGGGAACAATATGATGAGTGGTGGTCAAGTGGTATCGGCCCTGACTTACGAGTCGTGAGTTCGAACCCAGGCAGGCACTTTGTGTATTTATTACGTCACCATTGCTCTCAATTCGGTGCAGGAAAACGTCGTGAGGAAACCGGCATGTCCTAGAAGAAAAAAAAGAAACGAAGACATGTGACATCCGCCTACCCGCACTGGTCCCGCGTGATGGATCATGGGCCACTCCCTCTCGCAAAGAGAGACCTGTGTCCCAGAAGTGGGAACATTTTAGGCTGATTATGTTATGTTGCTCGATGACGATCATGGAAAAGTCAAAAATATATTTAATTGACGACACGGTTGGCGCAGTGGCTGAGCGATCGACTGCTGCGCTGCGTGTCGCGGCTTCGATTCCCGCACGGAACAAATATTTGTATTGCCTAAAGCAGTGCAATTCTGTAACCACCTCACCGTGAAAACTTAGGTGAAGTTAGCGTGGAGTGAGCTGTCCTTCCAACTGATGCTAGGGATTGACACTATTAACTTTTCACGGTGAGATTTTTACAGAATCGATCGGCTGGTAGTTGTTCCGGGTCTGACTGTTTGTGTATGTGAGTTTAAATGTTTGTTAACGCACCCACGATACAGGAGTAATTCCTAGTGTGGGGCAACGTGTAAAAAAAAGGCTACCAAATGGCTGTACGTCAATGTGCGTTACGCACTTTCAATCACAAACCGAGTCATCCCCCTGCTCCTCCAGTTATCCCTACACCGCTCCGTGTCCCTTCGAGTAACCCAAGCGCATCATTAACTTATAAAGACTTTACCACTATTTACCGCCTTTTACTTTACTAAGCTGGTAAACTAAGACAGTTTTATTAAACAGCTTGTCTAATAGGAGAAGACGGGTAAAGTTACTAGTTTGTTCACGTCAGTAAGGCTGTGAGCGGCTGTTTGTCATAACTTACTTAGTGAACGTCGAGGGATAGTGTAACTTATGTTATGCTTATGTTATTAGGGATTTAACTTAGGGTTGTTTGTCATAGAAGTTTTTTTTTCAATACTAAGGAACTATTACTGTTATAGAGGTATGAGGAAAAGGGTGTAAAGTTCACTCATACTCTTTAAAAAAGGAGGATCCTCCGAATCTGGTGGGCAACTGCCCGATGATTCATATCGGGCTGTTGTATATAATTATGCTAGTTGCGCGATAAACTCTGCTTGTGCGATGCAGGATTTAGCGTGACGTTAGTACGATGCGTAGTTCGCGCGATGTAGATGCCGCTATACTATCCCTTAACTGGGTAAGGAGGTCTTTTCATACATATTTATTTTTACTTAATTATTTTTTTATCTGATGTGTCTTTTAGTCTGTGCTAAATAAATGTATTTTCTTTCTTTCTTTCTCACAGAAAAGGCCTGAGCAATGTTGGCAAAATACTAGATTTCTTTGTTTATTTACAAGTGTGATATCGGACAGACGGGTCTCCCTAGCATCATCAAAAAAAAAAAAAATTGACAAATTCCCAAACAATTTTCCGCATAATTTCATTTGCCAAATTATTACTTAGCAAATAAACTCTTCACAAATAATTGTAACGCAAACCTAATGTTTGGCAAGTGAACGTTTAAACAACAAATTACTTACCAACTAGTACTTTTACCAATTTTAATGTAGTCAAATATTTCAGTTGGTATAATATATTTTACGCAAAATAAAATAAGCCAAGTATTTAGTAGCGTCAGTTTTCATTTTACCATTTCTGTTCAGTCAATTGCTTAGTCAATGATAAAATATTTGCATCTTTATGTCAGTTGCACGAAATATACAAATTAAAATGTGTTTTGTTGGTTTGGTTTTACGTTCAAAAATATATTTCTGGCGTTGCGTGGTCACAATTCTAACATAACCACCTAGCTGTTTCGATTAAAAATATACATAAGATTTGATTTAAAAAAATATATAAGATTTGCAACGTAACGGAAATTATAAACTATACATGGCAATTAAGTAATATTATACAATATTAAAATGGATTCTAACCTAACCTACAGTTCTGGTAGCTGTTCGTTTTTCGTTCGTCGTTCGTAACCATACATGTGACATATTTCAAACAAATTCAAGCACATAAACTTACAAAGAAGTTCGTAAATGACATCAAATAAAAGTGCATTTTTTTATTAGAACATTCCCAAAAAATCTCATTTTTGTCTTTATATTTTTTTTTCATAACAAATCATTTGATTAAAGACCAAATGCCTTATTGACATTATCCTTGGTAATATTCTGCCGAGTAAAAATTTGGCCAAATGAAAATGTGCGTACTAAAATCATTCATCATATTGCATTGGTATAAAAAAAGGTTGCTAAAATTTGGATAATGAAATTTTGTCCATTTTTTTTGGCAAAACGACAGGATCTCTGGCGAGACACATACAGGTAAATACATCGTTACAATTGACAATGGATCGCTCAAGGATAAATTGTGGGTAAAATACTCTTGTGGTCACTTCTAACGAGGCCGACTGTTCTTACAGTATTTGTCACTAAAGGTGCCATTAGGGAACCCTTTAGAGGCAGGCGACAGATGGAGGATAATGGGGAAAGCGTTATTGTTTAAGGAAATAGTGGAAGGTAGACCCTGAACTTTAATGATATCTTGCAAGTTTGATTCTCTAAAACATTTGGGATTAGATGTTTCCCTATTCCTTATCAGAAGATGTATTTCAAACCAATTTCATGAAACCAGTAAGTTTCTTTTTTTACTAGCCCTCGCTGTCCTACTCCTGGGCAAAGGCCTCTTTCCATCTTTCGCGATGGGTGACCATCTTTACATACCGAGACCCCTCCATGCCTCGGAAAGCACGTTAAGCCGTTAGTCCCGGCTGTCATTCGTGGATCTTTGACAGTCGTTACGGGTGGTCAGAAGCCCGAAAGTCTGAAAACCAGTCTTGCCAAGGGGTATCGTATTACCCAGTAACTGGGTTGTGGAGGTCTGATAGGTACAGAGGTGATGCTTATTTCACAAGAAATCTCTTTTATCATTTTATTGTTTGCCTACATTGTATCTCACTGCTGGCCAAAGGCCTCCCCTTATTTCTTCCAAACCTTCCTGTGTTGTGCGAACTCTGGCCATGTTCTTGCCAAATATTAACATTCATGTTATCATTTATCCATTTTACTCCAACTTTCCCGTGTTTTGTCTGAAGTTAAAACCACCTTCCGTCCCGTCCGTTTCGTATTCTCGTCCTGACTATAAAAACATACTTTCAACTCCTCTCACCCGTAAAATTGTTTTATTCAAATATAAAAACAAGGTTTTAAAGTCCAGTCCCTATTTTGGTATTCACCCAACCTGTATTTTAAAAAAACCCACTTTTAAAAATCTCATTCGCAATTAATTTCTCATGTATTTCAAGGACCTGTGAGTTACAGCGTTTATATGATAAGGGTCTGAAGTCAAAAAGGTCAGAACTTCTGAAATTCTAACAATGGAGCATATAAGTTTGTTTTTGTGAAGGCTTTAATATGTTTTAAGTTTATTATCACTGGGTCCAGAGGCGTAATTGCGTAACACACTATCAGTAGCAATGAGTTTCATTTTGACAGCTCAACAACATTCATTGCGTTATTTACGTTGTTGAGCAGACACATTTTTCGAACATATAAAGCATTGGATTAGTAATATCCTTCAAAATGATTCAGATTGAGATTGACCTGCCTAAACTGTACCCTAATTGCATAACACCCTATCAGTCTCAATCTGAATAATTTCTGATAAAATTAGGTATCCTATGTTTTAATCCTGGTTATATAAACCATCTGTGTGTCAAATTTCATCCAAATAACGAACGAACATCCATCCATCCATTCATACAAACTTTCGCATTTATAATATTAGTAGGATTAAAACATAAGATAGAGTCCGTTTCCCGAAAGAAGTCCCGTGGCAATAAGTGGAACTAATTATTATTATATAGTCAACAACTCTCCTACCACAGACACCTTTCTCTATTTAAGAATGTGCATTTTATTAACCAATAACCAAGCCTGCTACTCGTATATGATGTCGAGATAAATAAATAAATCAATATTTATGATTCCGTCCTACGACAGTGGCGCCGCGTCTACGAGACTTCTTTTGTGAAACGGACTTTACTTTTTATCCCGATATTTCCACGGGATCGAAACTTATGCGGGTGAAACCGCGGGGCGCAGCTAGTATACCTACTATTAAATTTATCAATAAAAACAAAAACGACAAAAAATACTGCTCATACTGCCAAATCACTAAACCATAGACTATTTCGAGTGGCCATTGTTGTTTACATCTTTGGCAAATTTCGAAACGTCGGACCTTCCAGTTTGATGACCTGTGAGTGCTGTATAACGTGAATGTCAAATAAAATGGCAGCAGTAACTTTTACGTCTGTTTTCGCAAATGACACGAACTTTAAGGGGTACTAATAAAAAGCTATCTAACATTTTAGAGGATGACTCATTCATAATCAGCCTTTAATGTTCCCACTGCTGGGACACAGGCCTCCTCTCTTCGAGAAGGGGTGGGCTGTAATGCAGCACGCGGGCCCAGTGCGGGTTGGCAGATGCCACATGTCTTCGAATTTTTGGTTCTGCAGGACAAGCCGGTTTCCTCACGATGTTTTCCTTCACCGTTTTAAGAGCTGAGGTGATGGAATAATTTACATAAAGTAAAACGCTTGCCTGGGTACGAACCCACGACCTATGTAACTCGGAAGTCGCGGTCGTTACCACTGGGACACCACTGATCTTAGACTCTGGATGACTCATAAAAACTGTTAATACCTTTGTTTTTAACCCTACTTTGTACAATTCCAGTAAGAGGAAATTGTCGTAATATAAAACGTTCAAAATCTAGTCGCAGTCTCATCTCGGCGACAAACAAATATCAAAAACTTTTCAAAATGTAGGGAAATTAGAAGGATTTTTGACAGATTGAGACTGAGATCAGACTGTGAACGATCTTAAAATTACGAGAATTACCCCTCTGTTCAGTGTCCAATCAATCAACTCAGCCTATCGCAGTCCACTGATGGATGTAGGCCTCTCCCAAGCTACGCCACAACACCCTGTCCTCCGCTTTCATCATCTCGTCCGTCCCAGCCACCTTCTTTCTGTCGTTGGACCATATAAATACATAAACTAATAGCATCCATATTAACCACACCCACCATCGAATTCGAGCCGTCAGCTCGAAGAACCTTAATGCTTTATGAACAAGTATAAAAACTTGACGGGCTTGTGGCTAAGTAATAACAGCTGCACGGTTCGATCGCTTGCCGCGGTTGGTCCGTGGATGGGTGACCATGTTTACATACAAAGACCCCTCCGTGCCTTGAAAAGCATGTTAAGCCGTTGGTCTCGGCTGTCATTCGTGGATTTTGACAGTCGTTACGGGTCGTCCGAAGCCCGACAGTCTGACAACCAGTCTTGCCAAGGGGTATCGTATTACCCAGTCACTGGGTTGTGGAGGTCAGGTCAGTCGCTCCATGCCGACATCAACATACTTGGGAAAAAGCTAGGTAGGTGATGATTAGCCACCATCACCATCGAGTTCGAACCGTCGACTAGAGGAACCTTAATGCTTTATGAACGAGTATAAAAACTGCAAAGCGTGGACTTTATACCGAAAGCATTTTCTGCTAGGCCACCTTAGGTCTGTCCATACGTTCCTTAGTTTTAATCAAACTCTTAATACTTTTAAAATCCGTTAAACAAGCACGCATATTAAGAAAAAAATCAACGTATATTTCGTCGTATCCATTTAAATCGCATGTAAATTTAATCAGGATAATCCAAGCTCCATTTGAGGGAGCTTATATCTTTCTGTTGACAATTCCTTCATGAGACACACAGTACGGTATTATATTGTCATTTTAGGGAAAACAATACGCCTTCATCATCTGCCTAGCCTTCATCTAGCTAGATGCAGCTGAATACCAGTATTTTACATGGAGCGACTGCCTATTTGACCTCCACAACCCAGTTACTGGGTAATAATGATACCCCTCGGTAAGGCTGGTTGTCAGACTTTCGGGCTTCTGACTACCCGTAACGACTGTCAAAGATCTACGAATGACAGCCGGGACCAACGATTTAACGTGCTTTCCGAGGCACGGAGGGTTCTCGGTGTGTAAAGATGTTCACGCATCCACAGACCAACCGCAGCAAGCGTAGCTTAACCTGATCGATCGATCTGTGCGGCTGTTATTATTTAGCCATGGGCCCCTCGGAAAACAATAGGCCATATTCTCAAATAATAGTTCTGAAAGATGACATGATGTTCTGTAGAGATGACAGAAAAGTGCTGTCAAAACAAAACTAAAACTTTCAAACAGGTTTAGAGGATACC
Organism: Apamea monoglypha; assembly: GCA_911387795.2. Lineage (NCBI taxonomy): Eukaryota > Metazoa > Arthropoda > Insecta > Lepidoptera > Noctuidae > Apamea > Apamea monoglypha. Next base: position 5,269,719 of record OU426942.1, on the reverse strand, counting down.
TCAGAAAACGCTAAAGTTTAAAATAACTTTTGCAGCTACTTTATTTAGCCCAGGTTCATTCGCCTTTTCTCGCGGCATTTTTTTTGCCTGGATTTTCAATGCACTGCTTAGCTCCCGACGGTAGAAAATCCAACAGCGTGTTTTCTTGACGCGCAGGGATGCGCTCTGTTGGATTCTCAATGCTCGGCTCAACACCGAGAGTTGAAAATCCAGTGCACGATAAAATCCCACCTCGATATTTTTACGTCCGTTCCTTCTCGTGACCGGTTAGTACAAAACATAACACTCCTTTTTTGGACAGTCGTGCAATAAAGGATGCTTCAAGCGAGGATAATGAGAAAAAATATTACAAAATAAATATCGAAATATAAATATTTCGGACCGACTTCCGAATTAGTTATTTTTCAGTGTCGTTTTTGGAAGTTGGCTGTTTTTTTTTGTTTTGTAAAGACGTTTTTGCAAATCGGCTTATAAATAACGGAGTTCTGTTAAAAATATATATAAATAAAACAACTGCATTGATACCCTCCTCCTTTTTTTGAAGTCGGTTAAAAAGGTATCGTTTGTTCTTTGGCCAATGAATTAACTGCCGGTCTTCTGGATCCATGTCCGGATGACAGCGATCCGGACGACCACGGATTACTTTGACGATTCAACTTACGTCTTACAGTGAAAAGTCGGTTTTCAAACTTACCTGAAACAATAAAAACAAAATATTATTAGTATGAAACATTTCACAATACAATACAAAATTAAATCAGATAAAATTCCCCCAGCATTATATCAGATTATTGCTGCGCAAACTGTAGTAAACTTGAGTTTTTCAAAAGTAAATCCACATTTTAACAATATTTTTATTCTGAAATTAACAGTAATTTAGGATTGTCATTTGATTCAACACTTTTTAGCTAAACAGAATAACCAACTATCTATATTTACATTAGATACTAAATTAAATGACTAACTAAGTTACTCACCATCTGCCTAGCCTTTTCCCAACTATGTTGGGGTCGGCTTCCAGTCTAACCGGATTCAGCCGAATACCAGTATTTTACATAGAGCGACTGCCTATCTGACCTCCACAACCCAGTTACTGGGTAATACGATACCCCTTGGTAAGACTGGTTGTCAGACTTTCGGGCTTCTGACTACCCGTAACGACTGTCAAAGATCTACGAATGACAGCCGGGACCAACGCACAGTGTTTTAAAAACCCCGATTTTGTCTCATGTCCTTTTTATTGCAAATATCGTTAGTTTATATCATTACAAGTACTACAGTGAAAATCCGGCTTCGATATGACCTTTAGTTTTGACAAAAAAAAATTCGAAAGTTTCCCTATAACCGGGTCATGAAAATCACAAAAAAATTCATATAAAATAAAATTGGCTGTTATTTAAAAATCTGATTATACGTAATGTTTACATTCATAACAACAGACATTCTGCCCGTTTTTGTAATTTCTAAAGTTAATAGGTTATGAAATAACAACATTTTTATCGTATTTCTTTTATAATTATTATTTCAAGTATAATGCCGTATTAGATCGAGATATTTATACAGTATATTCTTCTTAAGCTCTTCTATCAATACTATAAAAATCACGATCTAACTCCGCGTTATTCAAAAGTTATTAGTAATTTTTATTATATCCGGATATTATCCGGATTTTTCGGACTTAGGGTTGTCACCAAACTAAAAAAATAAACAATTTACTTTGATCATAAATAAAACTATTATTTTAAGAATGTCGTAACTGTTCTGAGTTACGTTAAAGATTTGTCCTTTATTGTATTTCATTTATTTTTCTAACCTTATGTTAACATATTTACAAAAAACAATATGCTACCAGTTTTTAAAGTGTTAAGAAGAATCTAAAATATAGTCACAGTCCATGAAATGTTAAGAAACAGCAACAACAAAAAGGTAAATTTTTTAAACTACTACTACTACCAAAACGTATTTTTGAGTCTTTATCTGTGAAATGCTACTTGTGACTTGGGAAGGAGTCCACCCTCGAAAGGCGATATAGCTAAAACCCTAAGTCGATACATGTAGGGTGGAGAAACGGGGGCGAGGCATCATGCCGTTCAAGACTCATGATGCCACTTTGCCTCAGCAGGATCTGACCCACCCTGCTGGGGGATGTCCACCTGGGCTCCGACCAGTGGACTCTATGCCAGGAGAGCATGAGGGCGCCAACCCTCCTGCTCGTCAACGAGAGGCATTATGTCAAGTTGTGGATCATGCCACAACCACTACTCTTCAACCTCCGGGAGTGAGTGCCAATACTCGAGGAGATGACTGTGAAAGTAGTGCGTCCGGTACAAAAGTGTTAACACGCTTAAAAGCGTTTGAACTTTTCAAGGGAAATACTAGGAATTTGCCGGTAGACGAACGAATAAACATAGTTTTAAATTATTTCGGCCCAGATTTTGAATTGTCATACACAGAAGAGAAATTCAAAGGAATACTAGCAGCATTTCTCTGCAAATCTCATGACTTGCTTAAGCAGTGCAAGGGAAATAAGCCTTATTTTATGAAAAAACACAGTGTCTGGCTTCGTGGTACCCTGATAAGTGGTCAATCAAAAAAGCAAAACGACGAAACAGAAACGCTAAGCCCAGAATCGAAAAAGTTTAAAGCCTTGAGCAGAGCTCAACAATATAGGTGCAAAAGAAGACTTCAAGAAACTCTAGACGATAATCCTTCTTCAATTAAAATTCAAGCTTTTGTGAAAACTCTTAAAATAAATGAAAATCCTTTGCCGCATACATCAGCTAAAAGCTTAGAAACAATAATAAATTTATGTCTTGCATCTGAAACTGCATCAGTTGATATTTTGAAAAAAATTCAGCAGTCATCCAAGCAATACACACCTGAAGAAGCCACACACACTATTAAACCACAACATTTTAGCCCCGGATAAATACAATGTAAGTATCCGGATATTCGGAGGTGACAACCCTAAGCAAAATGTAAAATCACTAATAACTTTTGAATAACGCGGAGTTAGATCGTGATTTTCATAGTATTGATAGAAGAGCGTATGAAGAATATACTGTATAAAAATCTCGATCTAATACGGCATTATACTTGAAATAATAATTATAAAAGAAATACGATAAAAATGTTGTTATTTCATAACTTTAGAAATTACAAAAACGGGCAGAATGTCTGTTGTTATGAATGTAAACATTACGTATAATCAGATTTTTAAATAACAGCCAATTTTATTTTATATGAATTTTTTTGTGATTTTCATGACCCGGTTATAGGGAAACTTTCGAATTTTTTTTTGTCAAAACTAAAGGTCATATCGAAGCCGGATTTTTACTGTAGTACTTGGAATGATATAAACTAACGATATTTGCAATAAAAAGGGCATGAGACAAAATAGGGGTTTTTAAAACACTGTGCAACGGCTTAACGTGCTTTCCGAGGCACGGAGGGGTCTCGGTATGTAATGGTCACCCATCCATAGGCCAACCGCGGCAAGCGTAGCTTAACCTGATCGATCGACCTGTGCGGCTGTTATTATTTAGCCACGGCCCCTCACTAACTACTAACTAACTTACTATACTAATAAATACAAAAACAAAGGACACTTAGGCGTCGAAGTACTCGTCCGCATCGCTGTCATCTGGAAACGTGTCCAGAAGACCCAGAATTTTCCATTCAAGCCATCCGAATGTTAAAATATATCGCACACACCACTTCTTCGCGTGCGATAATCCTCTTGTATAACCCTGACACCTTATGACAAGCATAAGATATAATTGATTGACAGTACCTAATGCTTCATGATTGATTAATTGTTTTCAGTACGATAGCTGCCAGTGTTTCTGTACATTCGGCAAGAATAAACGTTTTCAGGGAAGAAAAGCTTGTACCTATACGTTCACATTATCATAATCAACCTATACTGTACCCACTGTTGGGGCACACCCCTCCTCTCTGTGAGAGGGAGTGGGCCATAATCCACCACGCGGGCCCAGTGTGAATTGATAGATGTCACATATCTTCGAATTTTTGGTTCTAGAACATATCGGTTTCCTCACGATGTTCTCCTTCACCAATTTGAGAGCAGTGGTGATGAAATAATTTACACAAAGTAAAGCGCTTGTCAGGGTTCGAACCTATGACCTACAACTTGTAGGTAAGTCGCCGCCGTTACCACTGGGTCACCACTCTGCTTATAACTCTTGGAAAAATAACTGTGACTTTGGTTTCGAATAATACATTAAACTTATCAACAACGATCGGTAAGAAATGGGAATGGGGCAATTCACACATTTACGATCCCGTATTTTCTATTGCCAAAATAAAACATTCATTTTGCTCAAACATACACCTTTCCTACTTCCGTTTATTAAATAATAAATATAAAAACGCGACGTTTTGTTAAAGGTATCATTAAGGTCAGCTTTTAGTGTGGTGGACCATAAAGACAGGGAATGGCGGGCGGTATGAATGGCAAAAGCACCATAATATTGTTTTAGGATTAATAAAATGGTATATTGGAGTACAGCTGGTCACAATGACCTTATTGTCCTCGTTAAAAGGACATCTATTTGTAAGACTAGTCATCCGCCTAGCCTATTCCCAACTTAGGGGTCGTCTTCCAGTCTAACCGGATGCAGCTGAGTACCAGTATTTTACATGGAGCAACTGCCTATCTGACCTCCACGACCCAGTGATTGGGTAATATGATACCCCTTGGTAGGACTGGTTGACAGACTCTCGAGCTTCTGACGACCCGTACAACGACTGTCAAAGATCCATGAAAGACAGCCGGGACCAATGGCTTGGCGTGATTTAGTAAGAACTATAAAAAGTCTGTTTCCTGGTAAATATAACCTAGAAGTTTTCAAGTCTTTAGTGAAATAATTTCTTTTAGGCAAGTGTATTCTATATTCGTTGCAACATCGCTTAAATTATCTCATCAGGTGAAATAAAAAAAAATAATGGCAACTCGCAGGTCATCCTCGAGGTTGTCGGCTGCTTAACCGGGTTTTCCTGTGGATGCCTGAATAAATTAAGGCCCCCAACCAGGGCAAAACCCTAATTAACAAAACGCTCATAAACTAAGGGAACCCCTTGTGGGATACAGACCTCGTCAGTGCGTCAGATGAGAAACTGGTCAAACGGTATTATACTTTTCAGTACTTGTTAATTAATGTGAATTGTGAAATTAACATAATACTTCAAGATTTCAGAGGATTCCAGTAGCACAAAAAATATTTACACAAAACATCGTAAAACACAATGTGATCTAATAATGTAAAATAATTTAAGTTACTTTTTTTATGTGCACTGTCCCAGAAACGAGCACGAAGAAAGCACACTGTAGAATAAAATTATCCTAATCGGTTAAAATAATGTAAAAAAGTATAATGCGAGAAAAAAATAAAGTGTAAAATACTCTAGCAGACTGCATGAGAAATTCTCAGGACCATTCCATTCTTTAGCTCCGAGTTTTAAATAAAAAGGCTTGCTTCAGTGGCGCGAAAAATATGTAGGAAGTCGTACCGAGAAATGAGGAAGAACTATGTTATAATGGAAGCAGTTTTTTCAATTAAAACAGTCGTAACATTACTTTCTAGGTCGCACTTTCAGATCTCGGCATGAAAGGATGTGTTAAAGCAATTTATGTATTTAGTTACTTAGTAAATCATCACTGAACAACCCCCCGTCCCGTTGGTCTCGTGGTCGCAAGCACGACTGCTGAGCTTGGGGGTCCTGTGTTCGATTCCCTGGTCGGGCAAAATGTTATTTATTTATTTAATTTATCCTCACACTGGAACGCCATACGGCAATTACACAAACGGAGCAAAAACTCACTTCATGTGCTGCTTTCCATGTGTCATTGAGTTTTCGGAATTTCTTAGTAAGTTGACGGTGTGATACGCCCGTGGCTCGGAAAGCACGTTAAGCTGTTGATCCTGCGCCTGATCTCCCTCCGGACTATGAGAGTGAGGGTAGAGGGAACGCACCTGTGTCTCCGTTGAGATTGGCCGCCGTGACCGAAATACGGTCTGGTGGACTTTATTTTATTTATTTATTTTAGGCCTTATCCCCAACTATATAGGTATTATTTTAGAGTCGGCTTCCACTTTAACTGGATATAGCTATCTAACTTAATTTGACATTGTATCATGCAATTATGAAGATACACGGTATAAAAAATGTATTCTTTATGATGTGTCTACTATTTTCGTTCACACATCATCTGCCTAGCCTTTTCCCAACTATGTTCGGGGTCGGCTTCCAGTCTAACCGGGTTTAGCTGAATACCAGTATTTTACATGGAGCGAATGCTTATCTGTCCTCCGCAACCCTGATACTGGGCAACACAATACCCCTTGGTAAGACTGGTTGTCACACTTTCAGGCTCCTCCGTAACGACTGTCAAACATCTATACGAATGACAGTCGAGCCCAACGGCTTAATGTATTTTCCGAGGTAACAGCAAACGTTGCGACCCGTGCACCTGACACTTAGCCACGAGCTCCTTAATACTTCTCTCTACAAAAAGCCACGGTTATTCCATTATTCTTAATTATTAAAACACTCATAATAAAATAACAGAGCCATTATCTAAAAATAAACAATCATCCTGTGCGCTTTTCTAAATACTGTAAACGTAAATAAATGCCACTAACGAGCAAGACAATTAAGGTAAAGTACACACTCTCGATTTGGCGTTGAAATATTGTTTCTACCTGACTACGTAAATGAGGTGGACATATTTTATAAATATTTTTATAGCACCGTGTGACCTAAATAATTCAAAAGTGCCTGTAATTGGTTTGTTTGAAATAAATGCTTTGATTTTGAGTTTGAAACTTGCACTTACGTCAAACTTTTCTGTAACTAGTTTTTATTTGCACATAACAGTGTGACTTAGGTGCAGGTTTAGGTCACACGTATTGTAATGTACTATTTTACTGGGACTTTTTTTTTTTTTTTGTACGAGGGCGACACTGAAAGATTTTAGAACTGGCCACGGTCTTGTAAACGATATAATAAAAAAATAAGTACAAATGTTGAAAATGGAACTCTGTCAATATTATTGTGTATGTATTTTATTAATTTGTCATTTGTTTACGATTTCACGGCAAATTGAAAATTATCTGCGTCACGTCAGCATGAATTTAACGCGAGAAAATTTTCGTACAATGATTTTTTATGACTTTCGATGTCATTTAAGTCAACAATAAAGTTATGATAGACTTCGATTGGCCTTTCCCGATGAAACCTTATCTCGTGCCACTGTTTACAACTGGTTTAATGACTTTAAACGTGGTCGCACTAATCTCACTGATGATCTCCGTGAGGGAGTGCCTTCTACGGCGACGACTGAAGATAACATCAGTGTTATTCGGCGTATGATAGAGACTGACAAAAGAGTGACTTATCAGCAGATTCGGACAAGCTTAGGCATCGGTATGAGTCAAGTGCACAAAATCCTCCATGAACATTTAGCGGTCAGAAAGCTTTGTGCCCGGTGGATACCTCACAATTTGACAGAGGCCCAAAAGCTCCGTCGTGTTGATTGGTGTCGTGAAATCGTTCAAAGATTTAACGGAGGTGACTCAAATGCTGTGTTCGACATACTTACTGGGTGACAAAAGCTGGATTTATTGTTATGATCCTGATACTAAGAGACAGTCTGCTGTCTGGGTGTTTCCTTCCGAGGAGTTGCCAACTAAAGTGAAGAGAGGTCGATGCGTGGGAAAAAAGATGGTGGCCTCGTTCTTCAGAAGATCGAAAAACAGTTACTGCATTGTGGTACACTAACAATTGTTTGCCACTTGTCTTGGAAAAAGTTCGGGAGACACGACCTCGCAGTAGGATCCTCTTTCACCACGACAACGCCTCTTCGCACACCACCAAGCAAACAATCGACTACTTGGCGACGTCAGACGTGGAATTACTGGGTCACCCGCCCTATAGCCCCAACCTCGCACCTTGCGATTTTTATTTATTTTCGAAAATAAAAGAAAAACTTCGAGGGCAACGTTTTATGGACGCCGAGGAAGCAGTTTCAAAATGCCTTCGAAGAGACCCCTAAGGACGAGTGGGCAAAGTGCTTTTCTCAGAGGTAAATGAACACTGAAAATATATAATAAAACTAATAACTTGCTAGTTAGTTCAGTATTTGATTTTCTATGAACTTTCAGTGTCACCGTCGTATGTCACTTTTTTCTTTAGTTAAGCTTAAAAGATAGAGCAATAAACCAACATGATATAATGAAGGCTTACATAACATCACCCCAGTATTTTCCGAAGGGGTAGGAGGCATATCATAACTACTCCAAAAATTCGGCTATGTTATAAATTATTTTATAAGCACAACTCCCATGTAATAAAAAGGCAAGTCTATTGCCTTTAACTGGACACAAAGTCAGACTCTAGGCTGCTACTGATAATTTCTCAGTAGGTACTTTTTTATTTGCCACGAAAAAATACAGAAAAGTCGTGTTATTTTCTAAACGTCTCTTGAAAATTCAAAACGTTGTGAATCCGCGATGATTTACTTTAAAAACAAATGAGTTCGCGTTCGAATTGTGTGCGCTCACTTGAGTGAGGTGAGCAGTGAACTTTACAGAATAGCACGATGGGTGTCCCGTCAGTTGTCTGTGCTGGCTGACGACACTCAAAACAAAAACACGTAAATGATAATTTTATTTCTGTAAGTCATATTTTAAAAATTAGATAGGATCGGCGTTTCCTATCTGACTACTCCGAGAAGAAAGGCTGAAACAATACTGACAGTACCTACTCTTTAATTACTGCACATTCATTTTACCCGTTTGCGTCAGTATTAAAAATTCCCAACACACATAATATTTGTATCAACGCAGGAAATACGAGCACAAAGAGGCGAGTAATCTGAACCGGAAACTGGGTGGACAGTGGTAGGGGAAGGGGGGATGATTGTCGGCTTCCGGTAACAAGCGACGATTTCCGATTAAGCCCACTTCACGGCACTCAGAGGGCGTTTTGTAAAAAAGTTGTCCACCATTGTTTACAATTGTTTATTTTTTTGTTTACACTTTTTTATTTTTTTGTAAGCCTGTGTCTGTGTGTGAATGCTTAATTAGTGAATGTGTGAGAGGCAAAAAGTGTTTATTAAAATTTTACCACGGTTTGAGGCGCTGAGGTAGTTTAGCTTTTACATACATTATGTATTCGCAGTCTGTCGGTTAATTGTGGTTACAATCACGTGTGGTGAAATTTTCATTGCTGAAAACCTGAAATAACTGTTACACTTCACAAAGCGTCATTTTAGGAACAAGGTTTAAATATTTCATGAGCATTATCTACAGGACAGTAAAAGGCAAAAGGAATAAAGCGTTTCTACGAATGGGTAGGTAATATCTACCACATTTTGATTCTCGGTTAGTTATTAGGTAAGTAAAAATTGCGTTCATCATTTTCAGGAATCCTATCATGTCATGATGTCTATCATCATATTATTATCACGTCTCATCAACATTTTTATTATTATTCTATATTATTCTCTAAACATCACTTCGAAATTCGAACGGTGTCTCGTTGTGAATCCGCGAAGATTTACTTAAAAAAAACATAAGAAAAAAAAATAAAAAAAAATAAAAAATACTTTTTTTACCACCGATATGACACAAAAACCTTAACAAATCTGCAAAATACTTCTTACAATTTTTTTCCGCGTTTTTACAATGTATCTCTTCACATTTTTTTTTTTTTTTTTTTTTAAAACATTGCCCCACACTAGGAATTTCTCCTGTATCGTGGGTGCGTTTACAAACATTTAAACTCACATACACAAACAGCCAGACCCAGCCAGAATCGCTTAACCACTGCGCCAACCGTGCCGCCAACATTATTAGGTAGTACATAACACACGCAGGTTTGTCAGTAAAGGTTGTTTCACACCGAACAAAAAAAAAGGTATTATAAAGCTTTATGGAAGGACTAATTTTAGAGGTTATTAGTCTAACAGACAACTGTCATGACTATAATATTGAATCATATTTCGTTTTTCAAAGATTTCATCACTGTTGTAAATACAGGCAAGTTATCTAGCGTTTACGTGGCAGCTACGCGTCGTCTACGCACCGTCTGCGCGCCGTCTACGCATTGTTAATGCAGCGTTTACTCCTTCCCAGGATTAAAACCCATGCTAAGGTTCTCGTTAGTTCCAAAATCAACAAATTCTGCATGTTTACCTCAACCAAAACGACATAAAAAGTTAACAAATCTGCGAAATACTTCTTAAAAAATTTCCCGCGTTCTTACAATGTATCTCTTCACAATATTGAGTGCGTAACACGCAGGTTTGTGAGAAAAGGTTGTGCTTTACACCGAATTGACTCCGTGGACAGAATTAATGCTGTCTACAGATATTGGGAGAGTCCCTGCTGAGTTTACAGGAAATATTACTTTTGGGAGGAAAATGGTGAGGCTTACTTGTTTGAATGTTTTTGGGTTTTCTTTTCAGTAGTTACAGTATATTCAGTATACACACACGCCAACACACACACAGATATAGTGAACTTATTGGTGATGTTCTTCAGAAAAGTTAGGTGCGTAGCGCAACGCTAAATCTGAATAACCAGCTAAAATATAAATTGAATTGGAAAGATTGAAGTTTCAAATTCCCAAAAATCGTGATAGCGTTCGGTCAGTTGAAATTAACTAATTTCTATTCTATTCTCAAATTGTTTCGACTTCCGAGAAAATGCCTGAAAATGTAAATTTAACCAAGAATTTCCTCCAAATTTGCTAAATAGCTATTGTTTATGGGCAAAACCCTTCTATTTTTGACATTTACTAACAATTTATGGAGCGGGTTACAGATGAAACATGGTTTTGAATTACAACTTTACATTTTCATCTCACACCAACCTTATGTACGAAACAATAAAGGTAGTTTTAACAAATCCAAGTGTGTTAGTTTGTTCTTAAAAATGCTGTGGGTCGGATTCGGGGAGTAGACACATACTTTAAGAAGAAAGTGTTTTATTTTTAGCTCTTATTTAGCGCTGGTACTTTGTATGTTAAGATGAGTTCATCACTGCACTTAAACGGGGTATAAAATGATTAATTTCTTGGTGATAGACGATGAGCAAATTATAATTATCTTGGGGTCGCGTAAATATTCAACTGTCTCCACAAATTCAGCACATGATTTGCGTAAATATTTTTCATCAGCTATAAAAAAATATATCAGCTGTTTTATAGAAAAGTGTAATACCTACACGGTAAAAATGTATGGACTTACATAAGCTAGGTTTTTTTTTTATAATCGTCGAAAGATTTTAACGCAAGGGGTTTCAGAATCGTGTACTGAATCCATGGTTTCCGATTGGGTGACGATGTGAATGCCACCCTGTATTACCTATGTTATCGTTCATATCTCATTTTCGTTTAGACTACCAAAGTTTGGTCCAAGGCCATGATAGCCCTTAGACTAAACGGCTAAGCTTAGGCTAAACTTGTTTTCCAAAGAGTATTAGGACTGTAGAGTATGGTTGGTGAAAACTGTTGGCTGATTGGTTGATTATTACTATTCATATTCGGCACGGTTGGCGCAGTGGTTAAGCGATTGACTGCTGCGCTGCGTGTCGCGGGTTCGATTCCCGCACGGAACAAATATTTGTATGACCTACATGTATTTGTTCCGAGTCTGGGTGTTTTTCTATCTATAATATGTATGTATTTACAAAAAAAAAAAAATTGTATATAAGTAGTTTATCAGCCATCTTGTTACCATAACACAAGCATTAGGTTGCTTAGCTTGGGACAAATGGTGCTGTGTGAAATGTCCAGGGATTTATTTATTTATTTATATTGGTTAAACTTGTTTGGACTAGTTAAAATAGTTCATTCAAAAATCGTGGTTGCTGGGTAACAAAATCATGAATGATTGAATAGAATAGAATAGAATAGAATACTCTTTTCCTTTCTCTTTCTTTTTTTTCTCTTTTTTTTATTTTATTTTATTCTCTTTCTCTCTTTCTTTCTCTTTTCTCTCTTTTTTTCTCTTTTTACTTTCTGTTTTCTTTCTTTTTTTTCTTTATGATAGTTCATTTTTATTTTTTCCCCAGAATAGATTTACAGTTTTTTTTATTATTTTGAGTTATATTCCTATCCGACATTATGCTATCATTAGGCATTAATTAAGTAGGTTTCCTGCCCTGTGGCACTATGCTAGTTGAGTTAACTACAAGAAAGACAGAATTTAATTTTAACGAAGTCTTCTAAATTCTTTGGGAAGAATTTAATGAAACTGTGGCGGCATCTACATCGCCACATGCGAACTACGGATCACACTGACGACACCCAGAATCCTGCATCGCGCAAGCAAAGTTTACCGCGCGTTCCTCATCCTACATTAATATTACACAACTAATATTATAAACGCAAATGTTTGGATGGATGGATGTTTGTTACTCTTTCACGCAAAAAATACTACACGGATTTGAATGCAATTTGGCACACAGATATTTTATAACCAGGATTAACACATAGGATACTTTTTATCTCGATTTTTCCACGGAATCAAAACTTATGCGGGTAAAGCCGCGGATCCCAGCTAAGTAGAATGGCACGAAACAAAGATCGTCCTTTGTTTATCAAAGTTGTTTGTCCAACAACAAGGCACCTATCAATATAAGCAATTACTCCAACTGGCGTCGCGCGCTGTTGTTATTCATTAAACCATAATCACCACTTACTTGGCAAGCTATTATTTGTAAATTGATAAGCTGGAGGACACTGCTGTTCATCTTCTTTTTAACACGATTTTATTAGCTTCACTTGTAACTAACGAATAATGTGAAAAAATCTTAGAAGTCAATTTTAATCTACTTCTAATTGTCGAATCGAAATAAAACTTTCTATGAATGTGTAGTTCGGATGACAATACTATAATTTCGTATCTTGGAGCTGATCTGATGATGGAGCCAGGATTAGAATAGTGGAACTCTTTAGTGGCTACTAGTAAACCCCTCGAGTATGGGGCCACGACTAATGGATGATTTTTAATGCGTGATAAAAGCATGGTTTTTAGTTTATGTAAACTACTTTTTTTTTTCTTTTTTAAATATCTTTAGGAGCAGTGATGGCCCGGTGGTAACGGCCTCGACTTACAAGATATAAGTCTTTGGTTCGAACTCAAGGTGTTGTACTTTGTGTAAATAATTTCATCACCGCTGCTCTCGAAACGGTGAAGGAAACCGGCATTTCCTAGAACCAAAAATTCGAAGACATGTGACATCTACCAACCTGCACTGGGCCCGCGTGGTAGATTACAGCCTACTCTCAGCTGAATCCCTATGTCCCAGCAGTGGAAAAATTATGCTGAAGCGAAAATTCTTTGCGTCATACGCAACTTCTAGATCCCTGTAGGATTTAAATGAGGGAAATGACAGAACTGTTCAGGTCGCTCCTTATTGGTCGAAGTCATTGACACGAGAAGAAGAAGTGAACAAGGGACGTGATGTCTTCATTGCTAAAAATCACAATCAATCAGCTTGTGGCGGCATCTACATTCGCCACATGCGAACTGACGTCACGCAAAATCCTGCAGTTTACCGCACGACTAGCATATAATTATACAACGTCCCGACATCAATCGATGGGCAGTAAAGGGCACCAGACACGACACCCGTCTGGTTGGAGAATCCTCCCTTTTCTATGGAGGATGAGTAAAGTTTATACCCTGTTCCTCATATCTCTATATCGTCATACGCAACTTCTAGACAAATCATGCAGGATTTTAATGAAGGATACGATGTCCAGGTCGTTACTTATTGGTCGAAGTCGATACGAAATAAAGAAGAAGTGGGAGGTGAACAGATCAGCTTGTGATTTTTTTATTGCTAAGAATGACTATCAATCATCTCAGCCTATTGCAGCCCACTGCTGGGCACAGGTCTCTCTCAGGCTACACTACAACACCTCTCAAAAATCTCAAAAACTCTTCAAAATAGGCTGCCAAAAGTGTTAAATAGAGGCACATTTTTTAAGCATGGTGATACTTTTATCTAAGTTTGCCGAGACTGACTAACTGATGGGCATTTGCCCTCTGGAGCAGGATAGTTATAGGCACAATAATTATCTACCCATATAAAAACAGCCTCCAGAAGTAAGTGGCGTTAACAAACACAATGAAACACTCCCCTTAAAAGCTACTTCCGTTTTGAACACATCAAAGATAATCGCTTACACGTCTAAACCTCTAAAATACAGGCTGAAACGCAGGCTAAAGCGAGGCTCTACTCCACCAATCCAAATGGAACACAGAGTAATTACAGATCCAGAGGCGCCCGTTGTGGTAGCCACCCATTTGAGGCATCTGTAGTGCGCATTAATCTGTGCTATACAGATATAGATGTGCGGTTTTGCTTGGTCTGTATTGACGTGGGTATAATATTGGATGAATTACGTTTGTGGTTTTAGTTTCAACTGGTAATACTCGTAACCGGTGTGCGTACGCAACTACCCCGCTTGTCATACAAGCGGGGTAGTTGCGTAACACACTAACAGTAGGGATGGCTTTTATTTTGACAGTTCAACAACATATATAGCGTTATTTACGTTGTTGAGCAGACAAATTCGAACATATGAAGCAACGGAATACATCATGCTGAGATAGCAGCCTTTTGTCCTCGTATAAGTGTTTCAGTTTCATTTTTCTTTTTGTTACTTTTTTTTTATATAACTGTGTTTTGTTTAGTTTATGATCTTCCTGTACGATTCGCAATAAATACTTTTTATTTATTTTCTTTCTATCTTTCTTTAATTACCTTCAAAATTATTCAGATTCTGATTGATAGTGTGTTGTGAGGATCGTAGCAGGTTGGGTACTGTAGTTTCTGTCTACCCTCATGGGTGTGAGTTTTTTTCATTGGTAAATACATAATTAAACTTAATAATATTATGCCCATGTGCATGGGGACAAGCAGGGTAGGTAGGCAGAGGTGAAGGTACTTGTATACCCATATGTTGCTAATAACTAAGGGAAATGTCATGAGGAAAATGTTAGGCATGAATGTGCTTTAGGAGTAGGGGAAGACCAAAGAAACAATGAATGGACTGTGTGAAAGATGTTCTGGCCAGAACCACCCCCTAGTGACTAGCGAGATAGGGAAGTATGGAAAAAAAAATATAGCGCCGACCCTAATAAATTGGGTTAAGGACCGGAGAATTATGATTTTGCAAGTAAGCTGTATGTTTAGGTCAGGGGAGCCAATTGCCATTAACCCGTCACAGGGGCCGCCGCATTGTAAAGTACTAGTGGCTACATGATTCCGTTAAGAAAAAGGGATGGTGCTATCGATAATGTGTAGTTCCGTTTCTCTCTCACACAGGAAAAATTATCCATCTAATACTCAGTAGGAGTGCGGTGCTTCTGATCAGACCATTACCTACTTGCTGGAGTATCCTAAGCTCCTTCACTTGAACCTTGGATGACCAAAATAATGCCACTGATGCCAAAATCAACGTGACCACCTACTGAGCTCAAACAATGTAAAAAACTATCTATGCCTCGCGGTTTCACCCGCATAGGTCTCGATTCTAGAACTTAATGAAATCATTCCTTATAGCACTAATTAAATTTCAGCCCATTAAATATAAGTTCCAAGTTCTAAAACAATAAAGAAACTCCAAAGAATTAAGTCTATTGTCAGTTGGCCCCGGAAATGAGTGTTTACGCGGCGCGCCGCAAGATGGCGTCACTTCCGGTTGAGTCGTTAGCTTAATTATTGTTCTCGAGAGGCCATTCTCGGAGATATTCTCGAGAGGCCATTCTCGGAGATATTAAAGCGTTTAGAAGTTATGAAATGTGGTGATGGTTTCTGAGAAGAGGTTTTAATGAAATGGACCGTTGTTTCTTTGAAAGGATATCATCATATGGCTAGCGTTTTCCCAACTATGTTAGGGTCGGCTTCCAGTCTAACCGGATGCAGCTGAATACCAGTATTTTACATGAAGCGACTGCCTACCTGACCTCCACAACCCAGTTACGGGGTAATACGATACCCGTTGGTTTGACTAGTTGTCAGACTTTCGGGCTTCTGGCGACCCCTAACGACTGTCAAAGATCCACAAATGACAGCTGGGACCAACGGCTTAACGTGCTTTCCGAGGCACGGAGGGGTCTTGATAAGTGAAGATGGTCACCCATCAACGGACCTACCGGGGCAGAGAAGCTTTTGATCGATCGACCCGGGCGGCTGTTATTACTTAGCCACAAGGACATCAGGAGCAAAATGATAGAGTTACACGACCTAAGCTACGTTTTCCTAGAAGAGGCCAGTAAACAGCCGCCATGACAGCTGTCATGAAATTATTTTATTTATTTAATTTATACGGCTTAAGAACCAATTACATAAATTAAACTCGTATAATACAATATATAATAATATTATAATTATAAATAATATAACTATATGATTTTATTTAACTTTAATTAACTATTAATTAATTAACTAGTTAACTATTAACGTTTAATTTATTTATTTTAATATTTAATTTAACTAATATTATAAATGCGAAATTTTGTATGGATGGATAGATGGATGTTTATTATTCTTTCACGCAAAAACTACTGAATGGATTTGGATGAAATTAGGCACACAGATAGTTTATAACCAGGATTAACACATCGGATACTTTTTATCTCGATATTCCCATGGGATCGAAACTTATGAAAGAAAGAAAGAAAAAGTATTTATTGCGACTCGTACAGGTTTATAAACTAAACTAAACACTGTTAAAAATAAAAATAGAACAAATTATATTAAAAAAAAAAGCGGAAGCGGTATGCGGGTGAATCCGCGGGGCACAGCTAGTAAGTAATACATAAACTAATAACAACAATTAAATACTACTATTCTCACAAAAATGTAGGCACACGACCATTAAATTGGCGGATTTATTAGCGAACAGATCGCAGTCCGGGTTGGTCTCTACGAGCTTATTTAGTGCAGGTACAGGAGACGCAGCACGGGCCGAAGTCCGACACGAAGGCAGCCGATGTCTTCTGCCACAGAGAAAGGTAGGTAAGGTAGGTATAAGGTGTTTAGTCGAATCAGCTCATTATGAATGTCAGGAGCATCCGTCGCGAAGGAGGAGGCGGAGCGCGTGAGGAAGAGTCAATCTCTGCGCCTTCACGTCCCTAGTCGCCGCAGGAAACGCCCTAGGCGTCGAGAGTCGAGAGCCGATTCCCGGCCACCGTAGGCGCGGGCTTGCGGGTGGTGAGCAATGGGAAGCTTGCCGCCCGGTAAGGACCAGGGGGTTCACTACGAAGTGCAAAGTGCGAATGATCGGATCGGACCGACACATGGCCGAACCGAATATTATTGAAAAATGCGAAAAAAGTTCGGATCGGCTCAGTTGGATCGGGACCATACTCAATATACAAAAAAGTGTAGGAGTGTAGGATCGGGACCGACCGAACCAAATAGTAACTTCGTAGCAGGAGACGGCCGAACATTGGGCCGATACCACTTCGGAGTAGACCCCAGGCCCGGGTCGACGGTGCGTTGTGTTCCACGCGCGCCTCAAAGAGAGGTCAGCACAAAGTGACGGAGTCCGCTAGGACCAATGCCTGGCAGAGCCACGGGTTGTTCGAAAAAGATACCGTGGCCCCTGGCACAGGCATCTGAAGGAACACGGGTGGGTTTTAGCCAGTAAAAGTCTGACACGCCCTCCCGCTCGGCCCAGAGCGGGAGAAGTAATTTGATGATTTCCCAAACAAACAAAAAAAGGAGTATCCGTCATACCGCTTCCATACTTTGAGCATAACGCCTACCTGGTCATATGCCCTTCTGGTCTCCAGCATATGATTTCCCAGATATCCTAAGAGGATGACAGCGATAAAGATAAATCGTTAGATTCACCCGACCGTGTCAAAAGATTGTCGCGCTTCTGTTTCGTTTTGTCACCTCTGACACAATGATACAGTGACTTGACTTCATTGTCATTGAAACGCTATTTAATCATGTGAGGACGACACGGTTGGCGCAGTGGCTGAGCAATCGACTGCTGCGCTGCGTGTCGCGGGTTCGATTCCCGAACGGAACAAATATTTGTATTGCCTACAGGTAGTTGTTCCGGGTCTGGCTGTTTGTGTATGTGAGTTTAAATGTTTGTAAACGCACCCACGATACAGGAGTAATTCCTAGGGTGGAGCGCGGTTTTTTTTTTTTTAATAAATAATAATAATAAATAATAAATGTGTGTGCTCAGTCTTCTCAGTATGGACACGTTTTCGCGTGACTAAGTACGGTGAGAGAAAATCTACCGATTTAAATCTTAGGGCAGCGAAGTTTGATTTAATGTCAAATACTGGTGTAAATTACAGATTTCCATGACGATCGTTATAATGTGACGGAACCGGTTTTCTAGGAAAGCAAAGTACCTACACACGAATAAAATAAGTTACCTATATGAGGTCAAATTAAATAAGATATCGATGCCCAAAACGTGTGCGGAGTTTCGCTAGCTAATTTAAATTGACCTTGCAGAATCAGGCGTTACGTTGTCAAAATCCATTACATTAAAATTAAGCTAGAGCTATGCTCGGAGTCTCTTTGAAGGATAAAATCAGGAATGAAATTATCCGGAAAAGAACCGGAGTTACCGACATAGCGCGCAGATTAAGCAAACTGAAGTGGCAGTGGGCTGGCCATGTTTATCGAAGGACCGATGGCCGGTGGAGCAGACGAGTCCTGGAGTGGAGACCGCGTCTCGGCAAGCGTAATGGGACGCTCCCCAGCTAGATGGACGGACGACCTAAAGAAGGTTGCTGGAACGGACTGGATGCGGAAGGCGGAGGACAGGGTGTTGTGGCGCAGGTGGGATAGGCTGAGTTGATTGATTGATGTTTAAGTCCCAAGTCAGCCACGAGCCTATTCTCATTAACCATCATCATCATCAATATTGTTAAGAATTTGATTGTCCTACAATTTTTTATTGCTAAATGGCCTGCTCTTGACCTCGATTACGCCTGACGGAAAGCGATGGATGAGGTCTATGATGGAACGAGATAAATTACGAAACGAATTACCATAAACTACCCATGCTCATGCCGCCTGAGATACAGGTTTACCCTAGTACAGGTGTCTAACATTATTATACCTTTGTAAATAATTTCCAAGACTTTATGTAAATATTTTTGCAATTTTATTACTGAATAAAACCATCATTGTTATTGTATTGTATTGTATTAAAGATGATTTTATAAACACAAATATTTGTTTACATGTCTGGAAACTACAACACGACACCAATATACCTACTTGTATATAGTTTTAGTGTGCAATAAAGCATATTCTATCTATCTATTAAGCCGTGACTACCATTTTGAGTAGGCAGCTTGAACGTTGGTACTTCCTAGTATGTACCTAATTGGGTTGTGGAACTCCAATGTCAAACGCTTCGAATGAAATACTGCCTGATAGGTATTCAGTTGCAATCAATCGAAGCCTACCCCAACATATTTTGATGAATCTAGAATATAGGTCCCTCTTAATGGTAAGCGACATCGCGGCAGGTTCAGACGGAGATGGTGGGATGAGTTGGACTTCTTTCATAAAGATTGATCCTTGGCAGTTCTGGAGAGAGAGGTGGAAAGAGAGTAGGGCGGCCTTTGCCCAGCAGTGGGACATCGAAGGCTAATAAAAAAAAAACTAATTTTGCACAATACGTCACCCTTATAGCTACAGATATACGGTTAACATTATCATGTCGGTGCCACAAACCCATAAGATTTAAGAACCCACCAAAAATCTCTCAAGAAGTTTTTACTTTCAATATACCCTGATCCTATATTATGATTTACGGAGCCGATACGTGGACACTCACGGTACGGCTGTTCCATAAATTCAAGGTGTATGTAGGATATTCGACTCAAGACGCCAAAAGCCTCCAGTAAGGATATTGTAATAAAGTATACAAATTCTAGTTCCTTATCCGGTTATATAAGCTTCTTACATTTGATAGAAAAATATCCGCCCAAGTTTTTCCTAACTGCGTTGAGGCCGGATTTCAGCCTAACTCTATAAGGCTGAATATTAGTATCTATTTTACATGGATTAGTTTTCAATGTCTTCAATCAGTGCGTCCTGTCAGTTACGACTTACAGAGCCGAAACGTGGACACTCACGGTACGGCTGGCCCATAAATTCAAGGTCGTTCAGCGAGCTATGGAACGGGCTATGCTTGGAGTCTATCTGAGGGATCGAATCCGCAACGAGGTGATCTGGCAGAGAACCAAAGTTGTGGACATAGCTCACAGAATAAGAAAGCTGAAGTGGCAATGGGCCGGCCATATTATGTAGCCGTAGAACCGATGATCGTTGGGGTAGACGTGTTCTCGAGTGGAGACCGCGAATCGGTAAACTTAAGAAAGGATCCCTTCAAGCTAGGTCGAGCGACGATCTTCACAGGTTGGCTGGTAGCAGCCGGATGAGAGTTGTCGAAAATCAAGTTGAATGGCGTGCAATAGGAGAGGCCTATGTCCAGCAGTGGACTGCTATAGACTTATGATGGATGATGGTTCTGTGTTAAATACAGCCTGTGAAATTCTCATGGTATTTAGTTTCAATGGAAGCTTATATCAACATGACTTGATAAAGCCCGATAAGTGTTGTAAACAAAACGATTTGTATCCGAAACCAGCTCAAATATCCGACACTCAGAATACGCGTGAACAATTTCTGAATTACGTAAACAACAACAATCTATCTCTCAAAACAAAAGAGGAACTTTAAAAGGGGAGATGAGAAAATAACTGTTTTCTCCCTCCCTCACCTCCCTTTAGGAACCAACAATCGTTAACGCGATTATCTTGCATTGTTAGCAATAGTGATGGGCTTTGGCGGATATAAGCTTCGAAAGCCGCGGATATCGACTTTGAAATGCGGATACGGACGCTAAAATAGGATGTTGAGATTTGCTAGGATTTAAAGAAATGTCTGTGATGGGAATTGTATCCGTTAAAGTCGGATACTGATCCGAGGAATGAGAATCTAAAGCTGGGTTAATAGTGTCAATTTCAGAGCTTGCCGTGATTGCAATTCACAATACTTTGCCCGAATCTTATTTGTCGTGATTTATGGGATGGGTTTAAAAATTGACTGCCTCGTTGGTCTAGTAGTCTTTGCGCTACTGCTGAGCATGAGGTTCTGGGTTCGATTCCTGGGTCGGGCCAAGTGTTATTGAGAGTTTCCATCTGACCGGGATTTATGTCTGGTTGATGGCAATAGGCTCGTCTGTTACGTGGGACTTGAACATAACTGGCGCAGTGTAGGCGTACAAAAGGTACTACTGCCTAACCCTTCGGGGAATACAGGCGTGATGCTATGTTAAAGATCATCATCTGCCTAGCCTTTTCCCAACTATGTTGGGGTCGGCTTCTAGCCTAACCGGATGCAGCTGAATACCAGTATTTTACACCCAGCGACTGCCTTTCTGAATTTGATACCCCTTGATAAGGCTGGTTGTCAGACTTTCGGGTTTCTGACGACCCGGAACGACTGTCAAAGGTCCACGAATGACAGCCGGGACCGACGACGAACGACTTAACGTGCTTTCCGAGGCGAGGGGAGATCTCGGTATGTAAAGATGGACATGCTATTTTAAAGATACACGATACTATATAATTAACGGGGAATTTATGGGGAGCCCATAATTGTTACTGAACTTTATTACGAGTACACAATGACTTAAAAAATGTTTGTCACCAATATCGGACACAGTAAGTTAATATTCTATGGGAAATATTTGACTGCACTCTAAAAACTTTTTGAGCTACTAATAATGAACACTTTTTTAATAATGTAGCCTCTTTTTAACTTTCCAGCCAATCAATAATTAAAAGTCCTCCAGACCGTATTTCGGCCACGGTGGTCAATCTCAACGGAGACTGGCCTTCGGCGCGGGAGGTATTATAGTGCGCGCAACACAGGTGCACTCCCTCTGCCCTCACTCTATGAGAGTGACTATGTGAGTAGTCGTGTTGGATTGCCGTCCCATCGGACTCGATAGGACGGCAATCCAACACGACTGGAGAGAGATCCTAGTCTATACCTAGTACCCCGACCAAATGGGTTAGGTTAAGTTACAATAGTGACAAACCACACTATATCCAAGTTGGTCGCAGTTACTTGCCTGTTTAATATTTTTAAGACCCCATAATAGAAATTATTTGAGGTTCAGAAAAAGAGGCATAATCAGCCTATAATGTTCCCACTGCTGGGACACAGGCCTTCTTTCTGTGGGCTGTAATCCACCACGTGTCATGTCACATGTTTTGGAATGTTTGGTTCTAGGACATGCCGGTTTCCTCACGATGTTTTCCTTCGCCGTTTTGAGAGCAGCGGTAATGAAAACATTTACACAAAGTTTAGCGCCTGTCTGGGTCTAAACCTATGACCTACACCTCGTAAGTCGTAAGAATAAGAGCCGCAATCATTATATTCGAGTGTTCAATAATATTTTTAGGAGCGCAGCATGGGAACTATTAGAGGCTCCTCTAAATACATGTCGTTAACATTCTATTAAAGCGTAGAAATTGTCGTAGTTTACGACCAAAACGTTGTCAAAATTCACGTCCGGAAAAAGACGCAATGCGCAACCGAAACCTAACATTAAAACGTCTAGATCCTTCTTTCTTACATCGTAAAATAGCTCACGGATACTATATACATTAGGTATATACTTCACCTAGTACATTTACCCGGTACAAAAATCTCTTAATCCAGAAAAGCTAAGCATAAATCCGTTTCGGTTCTTTAGCGGATATTCGGATAATCCGGCGGCGGAGATATCCGAGTTGGATTAACGTACACCACTATTTCCTTTTGTCCTTATTACCTGTTTCTCAAAGATAATTCCAACCAATTTACAATAACAGTTAGAGTTTGGATATGATAATGAATTATTGACTAACTTTGCCTGTCGTCTGGGTTAAGTTAGACGTTGGTTTAAATGGCAATAGATTTTACTGTGGGATGTTGAAATCATTCCAGTTCCCTACCCATGCCCGTTTATGATTCCTCGAGAAATTAAAATGATAATTGCCAATTTTGAGCTCCGTAATTTTGATGTTGAGCTGGACATTATCAGTCTATAACGTTCCCACTGCTGGGACACAGGCCTCCCCTCGGTGAGAGGGGGTGGGCCGTAATCCACCACGCGGGCCCATTGCGGGTTGGTAGATGTCACATGTCTTCGAATTTTTGGTCCTAGGACATGCCGGTTTCCTCACGATGTTTTCCTTAATCGTTTTTGAGAGCAATGGTAATGAAATAATTTACACAAAGTAAAGCGGCTGTCTGGATTCGAACCCGCGACCTACAACTCGTAAGTCGCGGCCGTTACCACTTGGCCACCAGTGCTCTACTGCTGCACGCTGACTGACAAATGTGTAAACTGACCGGACAGGTCCACTCAATCTGTATGGTTCTTTCCTTAACAGACCACTTCAGACACCAATCTACATGGTCTTCACATGATCTGACCACGTTTATGCCTGGACTGTGACCTCTGAGTTTGTTTCAACCTTTCTTCTCAGAGCAGTGAGATAGGAAACGCTGAACTCATCTTGTTTTTAAAATATGATTGACGTGTTAAAGTCTTTTGTACAAACTTACTTATAGAAATAAAATCATTAATCATTTTCAGCCTGTATTTGTAAAAGAGCATTCGACATTTTTTATAGCATGCGACTTGCATTCGAAATATACTCGGCGAGACCCAACACGGTTAAGAATTCTGTCACATAAAAGCACATTGTGCCATAAAAATAGCTTTATCACAGCAATTAAAATATTTAACAATATTCCAAAAAAAATAAGGGAACTCCCTCTTAAATACTTTAAATCCAAACTATATAAATGGCTTTTTGGTAATTGTTTTTATAGTATGAAAGAATTTATTGATAAAAAAGTAACAGATTAATATGGTTACTAATTTTTATTTTAATTATTACCTACTTTTTGTAAATACCTATTACTGTTAAGAATTCACTAAAGTTATTAGACATGTTGAACATGTTGGAATAATGTATCCTTTTAATATTTTACATGTAACGTGTTTCAATATTTGTATGCCAGTCCTTGGCGAAACATGTAAGATCATAATTCTATTTATAAGACCATAATGTACAGACGCCAGCAGGTCAAGCTATCCGAAACTGTCAAATTTTCCCAATTAACCTTGAACCTTAATGCTTTAGCGATAAAGTTGAAAATCTATTAAACAAATTTGACAGTTTGTAGTAGCTTGGTGTGCTGGCGTCTGTACCATGTTTTAAAGCAAATAAATATATTCTATTCTATATTATATTCAGCTGCTCCGGTTCAACTGGAAGCTGACCACAACATAGTTAGGTAAGCCAGGCAGATGATGATAAACTAGATTTAGACATTCTAAGCTAGATTATGACGTGTGTAAACTTACCTTTAACAAAGCCAAGAGTTACTTGTTCTTTCCGTATTTATGTTTTCTTTTTGTAAGAAGAAAGAAAAAACATTTATTTGGCACAAACTAAAAGACACACAATACACCAGAGACATACATAAAATAAAACAAACAGTAAAATAAAAAGTATGAAGTCCGGTGTAAGGAATTAGCTGGAAAGTTTGCCTCACGGCTGCGCGAAAAAGGCCCAGTTCAGCAATGTACTGGGCTATACCTGGGGACCTTCTGATTACAGAGCTATTAAAGGTCAAAGGTTTAACTTTTTACCTGGGAACCTTCTGGTTGCAGAGATATTAAAGGTCAACGTTTTAACTTTTTTTGTTTTTTTTTTTTACAGAAACGAGTCTAAATCTTTTTTTTTTTTTTTTTGCGTTAGGCTATACTGTCGTACTGTTAGACAAAGGCCTCCCCCATATTTTTCCACCTTTCCTTGTGCTGTACCTTCTAAATGTTATAACATATTTTTTTTACAACTACCACGATCCCTGTACAACTGTAAACAGCGAATGTTCTCATTAAAAATAAAAGTCGTTTCCCAGCAATTATTTTTGCACAGATTTACTTAGTTTGGTGTACAAAACGCGTAGATGACGGCTTCGTGATAATAAAGGTATTTTTATGCCGGATATACAGCCTCATTACCGATGACCGTGGGTGATGCAATCGATTTGCTGTCAGCAGCGTACGGACCCTCCTATCCAAGGCGTCGAGTCTGAGTGCATTTGAGTATGCCGAAAGAGTACATCAAAACCTGCATGACCCAATTATTGAAGGCGCGCACCTTGTTTCCACCTGATAAAATACTATTATTGATTACACCTGATAATATACTATACTTTTTTCAGGCGGCCAAAGAAGCGCTCTTTCAACCAGTGCTTCATGTCAGTAACATTGATGCCCAACGCTTCCGACATACCCAAATACTTATAGGTTTCGGCTACGGAGAGGGCTCTAAGGTTTATAGAATCCGAGAGTTGGGTTCCCACGGATTCCACAATCTCCCCGCGCTTTACATGCATGACCGCACATTTGTCCACACCAAATTCCATCCTGATGGCGCTAATGAAAGTTTCAGTAATTTTCAGTAGCTCCATCAGTTGCAAATTGTTTGGAGGCAAAGAGTTTTAGGTCATCCATGTAGAGGAGGTGAGATATAACTTGACCACCTCTTCTCAGCCAAGAGGATTTATGGCTAAGCAGAACCAAAGCGGACTCGCGCCGCTCGACTGTCGCCCTGGAATATGCATCGCTCGATCCTTATTGGCTCGCTATTCCTCTGGATATTTCGACATCCTGGATAGCGAAGGACCGTCCTCAATTATTATTATTAATTATCAATTTTTTAGAACGGGCTACGTTCCAAAAAATTGATTTCTTTGTTCGAGCAAATTAAAATACTCCATGGTAATAAAATTTTTTCAACAATTTCAGTATCATATTTTCTGATAACCAACATTGCTTTTGTGAACGAAAATAGACGTTTTTCGTCTACCTCGGTTTTTAATTAACGCATACCTCAAATTGGGAAAAACAAAACCATTATCCTAATTGGACAAAAGCCTTTTGTATTCAATTTTTTTGAATAAAGGCTTGTTTCGACTGTTGCGTAACAGCGGCGTTGCGCGTACAAATCATTGGTGGACGTTTTTATTGCTTTGGTGAAATGTTACCTTTATATCCTACAGGTAGGTATATATCAGGGTTTTTGGATCAGAATATGGAAATGTTAGGAGTACTGACAGTAAAAATAACATTGAGCACGCATTTTATCTGTATACACAACCACGGTGAAGGAAAACGTCGCTAGGAAACCGGTATGTTCTAGAACCAAAAATTCGAAGACTTGTGACATTCATCAAGCTGCATGGGCCCACGTGGTGGATTATATACCACTCCCTCTCTAAGAGAGGAAATGGAAACATTATAGGCAGATTATTCACTCCTAGATACTAAACGAGCGACCGGATTATTAAATTCGTCTTGATTCCACGAGTGATACTGGACAGATATAAGATGATTTAGAAAAATCTAGATGGCAGATTTTTGCCGTCATTAAGTGGACTAAAAAGAAAAATAAAAACTAGATTTTCACTTTGACCTTTTAAAAAACTGCCCATAGTCAAATGATAAAACCTTAACCTATATTTCAAACTATTTACAAACCATTCGATAGACGCATATATGCGCCATGAGTATATCTGTGTACGTGCGGATAAATATCATGCTTGTGGTCGAAATGGCTAGAATTTCCGAATGAAACATAACATCACGCCCCTTTTCCCCGAAGAGGTATAGAGGTATACTTTATGTACACCTCTGCCTAACCCTAATAGGGGCGAGCACATTGCCATCAATCGGGTACAAATCCAGACTCCGGGCAGCTAAAAACCTTAATAATACTTTGCTCGACCTGGGAATCGAAATCAGCATATATATACCTATTTTGGCGCCATGAGTTGTTGCCTCAGCTATCTGCTCGTATCAGCCGTGAAATATGTTTATGTACATAACATAAAATGTCGCTTGTAATCCCCGAAGGGTTAGGCCAAGTATTTTCAATCGACGTAAAAACACCAAACCGACATACAAATCATTCGACGGATACATATAGGCGTTTATGCGGCTATCTGTTCTCGTGCGGATATACTGTTCACTCCTGGTCGAAAAACCAGAATTTACGAATGAAGCAGATTAACAACAAACTATGACTCGAGGCTGATGGTGGCACATGTGTTGGATCATTTAGCTCCCTTCAAAATGGTTGAGCTGAATGGTGCTAATCCAAGCGTCATGTTCGTGAACGGGCGCAGTCAGTAGGGACTGGTTATCCCTTCGCTGCCATGGCTTATTTTAATTTAATTTAATATTTGAATTGTTTTTTTAAATTATTTTTTTAAACTTTTCATTACGGGCGCTTTTAACGTTCTGCATCGTTCTCACATGCATAATTTTTAACATGAATGATGTAACCAATATTTTGTACCCTATTTTTTTTAATTTAAAAGAGTGTCCGTGGAGTTTCTTGCCCATTCTTCTCCATAGGTACCTACTACGCTTTGGAATGGGCAACTAGCTTCATTTTTCTGACTGACCGACCCCTTGACCACTCAAAAGTAATTGGTTTAATTGAAATAAATACTTTGAGTTTGAGTTTGATGACATTTCCCATCGGCAAATATGAAGAAATTCCATACAAACTTTCATCCCCTATTAGGCCCATTTAGGCGATGACTTTAAAAAAATACGTTCTTTGTGCTTACTTTCATTATAAAGGAGTTATTGCGTAAAAATGTATGATTATAGACCTCATTCTAGACCAAGCGGTTTAGGCTGTGTGTTGTCCGTTAGTGAATTAGTAGGGGCTGGTCATCTCTTAGCTGCCACGGCTTATTTTAATTTATTAAACATTTTGAATTGTATTTTTTATTTTGTTTTTATCTTTTATTGTATATGTTTTTCTACATTGTTCTCACATGTCTGATGAGCATGAATGATGTAACCAAGATTTTGATTTAAACGAGTGTCCGTGGAGTTTCTTGCACGTTCTTCTCCATGAACCTATGCCGCTAACTTTCTGACTGACCGACCCCTTAAAAATTCAAAAGTGCTTGTAATTGGTTTGTCTATCTGTATATACCTATACATCATCATCATCTACCTAGCCTTTTCCCAACTATGTTGGAGTCGGCTTCCAGTCTAACCGGATTCAGCTGAATACCAGTATTTTGCATGGAGCGACTGCCTATCTGACCTCCACAACCCAGATACACCCAGATACTGGGTTTATCTGGGTTGTGGAGTCTAATACGATACCCCTTGGTAATACTGGTTGTCAGACTTTCGGGCTTCTGTCTACCCGTAACGACTGTCAAAGATCTATAAATGACAGCCGGGACCAACGGCTTAACGTGCTTTCCGAGGCACGGAGGGGTCTCGGTATGTAAAGATGGTCACCCATCCATAGACCAACCGCGGCAAGCATAGCTTAACCTGATCGATCGACCTGTGCGGCTGTTATTATTTAGCCACGCTGTATATACATATAAATAAAAATGAATTGCCGAAATGTATGTACGCGCATAATTTCCGATCGAACGCACCAAATTGGATAATTCTTTTTTTTGTGTTTGTTATTGTCAGGACAAGGTTTGTATACACAATTGGACCCGGTAGGTGGCGCTGCTTTTTCGGGCAGGACGATGTGTGCCGGGTCCGCTAATTTGAAATAAAAAAAATGCTTTGAGTTTGAGAAGATTTTTATTAAGTAGATTTTCCATATTAATTATTTATTTCCATAAAATTCTTATAAAATATTTGATTACATCATTCGTGTTGAAATTAACCATGTGAGAACGATGTAGAAAGACGTGCACGGTAAAAGCGTCCGTTATAGAAAACATAAAAACAATTCAGAAATTAAAATAAGCCGTGGCAGCTAAGAGATGAACAGTCCCTACTGACGACGTTTTTTTAATAGACAAATTCTACTATACCATTGACGAATTTCTTGCTGGCAAAATGTCTTGTGACTGATCCTGTATTTGTGATTTATAATGTAATATTCCTATCTGAAGACTTTTAATTTATTTGAATTGTATCGTATATAATGTTTTATTTAATTTCTAATATTGTTAAATTAATAGTGTTTTAATACACTATTAATTTAGATTAATTGTAGATTTTTGAGTTTCTATAAAATATCTGTAAAACCTGTTATATCACCAAAACTCGCACTAATAAATACTTTGACTTTGACTTTGACGCCCGAAGAAGAAGTACTGCCGTACTGGCAGTATAGGGTAAGTATAGTTGTGTTTTATCATGGCAACAGCGGTCATTGCCCTTTCCCTAATACCTCTCCGTAGAACTCAAATAATGAACTCATTTTTCGTTATTGGAACATGTTGAAAATCACGATAAATATTGATTCAGGATTCTGTATGTTTGTACAAACGATTTTACACGTCAAACATGTGTTTTAAACAAGATGATATCGGCGCTTCCTACTCTGAGAAAAAAGGCTGAAATAAACTAATAATATAATAAACTAAAGCCCAGACATAATCTTGGTCAGATCATGTGAAGGCCATGTCGATTTGTGTCAGAAATGGTCTTTTGAGTGAAGAACCACACAGATAGAGTCCTGTCCAGTTAGTGTACGTAATTGTTAGTAATCGTGCAGCTCAACGCAGAACTTAAGGAGCTCAACGATTCGACGAACAATACCAAAGAAAGGACCTTTGGGTAGGCCGCATAAGTTACTCAAAATTCCAGACCATGATCAGGGGGTCTACTACGAAGTGCAAAGTGCGAATGATCGGACCGGACCGACACATGTCCGAACCGATATTATTGAAAAAAGCGAAAAAAAATCGGATCGGCTCAGTTGGGTCGGGACCATGGTCAATATTCGAAAGAGTGTAGGAGTGTAGGATCGGGACCGACCGAAACAAATAGTAACTTCGTAGCAGGAAACGTCCGAACATTCGGTCAATACCACTTCGGAGTAGACCCCCAGTTTTTTAAATAAAACATGCTAGAAAATGTAGCTGGGTCAGTGACCACTATTTTCATGCTGAAACGAGATAGCTAAGTACCAACGCTTACAGTAATTTATGTTTGATTCCCATGTATCAGCGACAAAACTGGAATATATTATGTGCCTGTAATTACATCGCCACCCTTCTACCCGTCAACCCGAAACACAGCAATGATGCCAGGCAACGTAAATTGTCATGGTAGTGGTAAGTTTATTGGACGAAATAATTCACAAAGAGCTTTGCTACTATCTTCTTCCGTCTCTGGTTCCCGTTATTTGGGGTCCTCACTTTTCTGCGCCATGTTATTGTGTCTTGGGTTGTCGGTACAGGCAACGGGGCTTTTTTTAGGTCCCTTTTTATATTTGACCACCAGGTCAATGGCGGGCGGCCTCTGCCTCTCTTTTGCTCTGGCAGATTTAGTGCAATTTGTACCACATGATCTTCATTGCGACTTTCTTCTTCTTTTTTGTGTCGCTAGATAATCAGCCTGAAATGCTCCCACTGCTGGGACACAGGTCTCCTCTCTATGTGAGGGCGTGGGCCGTAATCCACCATGGGGGCCCAATGCGGGTTGGTGGATGTCACGTGTCTTCGAATTTTTGGTTTTTGGATATGCTGGTTTCCTCACAATACCCGAAGTGGAGTGGATACAAAGTTCGTTCACTTCAAATGTACATTAATTTGGGTTTTGCGCATAATATCTCAAAAACGATGCGTCATGGAAAAAATAATCTAATACTAAATGAAAGCTCATAAAATTCTCTACAACTTTTAGGAATAAACTTTTCCGGAATTTCCAACCGTTTTCTAGCTATACGCTGCGGAAAAGTGACAAGTGAGTGAGACCCCCCCTCCACTCCGGCTCACCTCCTAGACATGAGAACTTTAAGTATCTTCACCTAAGCACCCTGAACAAGTTTCTGAAGGAATCACTTACGTCCCTGCTCACACACTCTAAACCCCCGTTTGGGCCATTCGTTGACTGAACTAGAATTAAACAAAGGAATATCCAAAACATTTGTTATATAAATCATTGAGCGGACGTATATTGGCGCCATGAGTTGTTGCCTCAGCTATCTGCTGGTATGAGCCGTGAAATATGTTTATCTGGTGCCGGAAAACACCGACATACGTTACGATTCGTAACATATAGGAATGATCCGGTAATTAAGTAGGATATTGTACTTTGCAGTATATAATAGCTGTTTATTTTCGGGGGAAAACTTTCAAAAGGCGCCTTCTGGGATAAGACCAGAGAGTGTGGGATTCTTCATCATCATCGTTGGTAGCCTTGTTCCACCTCAATCAACTCAGCCTATCGCAGTCCATAGCTGGTCATAGGCCTCTCCCAGGCTGCGCCACAACACCCTGACCGCCTTCCGCATTCAATCTGTCCCAGCGACCTTCTTTAGATCGTCGGTCCATCTAGCTGGGGGCGTCTCACACTACGCTTGCCGACACGCGGTCTCCACTCTGAGACTCATCTGTTCCATCTACTGCTGAGTATAGGATATGCATGATCTGTGCGAGTCTCATCCAGGTCTTTCCTGGAATCATCTGTAGGTCCTCCACCCCCCGGACCGTAGTTGGCGGACCAGGTGGGTACCTGGTCCGCCAACTACGGTCCGGGGATTTTTCACTCACTAAAACTACCCTGGTGGTAAACACTGGCACAATGACATGCAGGGCCTAAGAAACACTCTGTGCAAGACCAACCTACCTGCCCCTCTGGTCTAGTAATCACAAGCACGCTTGCAAAGTTAGGACTTACCAGTCATGACTTCTGGGTTCAAAATTTACCTTAGATTTCATCATCATCATTTCTGCCGAAAGACGCCTAGTGTTGGACATAGCTCTCCCCCAAGCATTGCCACTTCGACCGGTTCTGTGCTTCTCGCATTCAGCGGATTCCTGCACTCTTCACCAGGTCATCGGTCCACCTTAAGGGATGCCTTCAAACAGACTCTTTGCGGTTGACACTCCAAAATCTTTCGGCCCCATTGGCTATCTGTTCTGCGAGTAATGTGCCCTGCCCACTGCCGCCTTGGATTTACTTGTATGAAATGTGGACAGATGAAAGCTGCTCCCAAAATAACCCCTCTGTCTCTCCGTTCGGGGAATACAGGCGTAATACTATGAATAAGAATGTTATTATTGTCGAACCAGACAACTTCTCAAAGTCAGTATTTCTAAACGATCAAATTATTTCTATTCCATTTGCCGCCACTTTTCCCCTTCCAGTCTATCAATACATCGACATGATTTATTTCAACTAGACATGAATATTTTGCTGAAACTATAGCCAGTAAGGAGCGGATACTTACTGCTTTCCTAATATAGAGGACGGGCGATTTGTCATAAACTTGAAAGTCTGGCCAGTAGAAAAGCGGTTTTATAAAAAAAGAACTGACAAAATCATATACAGAGTGGCAGGGACATCGACGCGCAACCGCTTACACCATGGATTTAGTACTCACGCACTGAATCCAGAGAATGAGAATCCCCTGCGTTGAAATTTTTTGTCGGCTTTTTCTTAATTTTTAGATTTTTTTCTGCATTTTTTTTACTGTAAACTGTATAAAGTCATTATTTCTATCTTAGATAGTAATTAGCCCAATGAGAGTTTTAATAAAAAAAATGTAAATTCACTTAAAACAGAAATGTAAATAAATCTCGAAAGGGCAGCGCAAAATTTTGACAGTTTCGGGTAGCTTGACCTGCTGGCAAAAATGGACGTGGAAAGAATGTGTGGCAGAGCGAATCTTTTTTTTAAATAACCGGCCAAAAATTTCAACGCGTGGAGTTCAGAATCATATGCTGAATTCATGGATACAGTTTGCGCACTGGATAAAAAATTATCCTTTATATTATTATCATTATTCCAGATCTTGTTGGCCCCAAACTTCGCAAAGATGATGTCAAAGATCTATGAATGATAGCCGGGGGGACCAAAGGACCACGGAAGGGTAATGGATAATATAATGTAATGGATGGCCGAAGTCGCATGCGCGCTAGAAAAAAAAGAACCGGGCATCCGATTCCCGACATCCCCTCTACGATTACACAACGACCCCCAGTAGGTTTAAAAGTCGTAACAGCTCACGCAAGCCATCCAGAACAAACCATCTAATGAGAGAGGCAAATTGTGGGAAGAAAAGCATCCAACATTTGCCGCTCGGCCTTGATCTGCAGTAGCCTATATGGAAAGCCGTCAATCGATTACATACCCAGGTAGAGCGCTGCAGACACAATCTGTCAAAGTGGGGAATCACTGACCCATCCAATACTCAGTGCGAGTGCGGTGCCTCTAATCAGACCATGCTCCACTGGCTGGAGTGTCCTAAGCGCGGGTTCACCTGTACCTTGGATGACTTAATGTATGCCATTGATGCCGCAATCAACGTGGCCACCTACTGGGCTCATAAAATATTAAATTATCGAAGAAGAGTACCATTGACACGAAAAGAAGAAGAAGAAGAGGAATGGATGGTCAACCATCCACGAACCAACCGCGGCAATCGTTGATAACCTTCAATCGACCCGTTTAGCCACGAGCCCCTCAAGTATTTACTTCGTGTGTTTAATTTAGCACTCGTGGAGGCTATTTTAATATGACCCCTCACTGTATTTAATACACACTGATAATTTTGTTTACCTAAATCATAAATTATAGATCAGTCAATTGACCAATCAGATGCAGGCGGGCGCATTGAGCTGAAGTGTCATAAACAAGTGAACTGACATTCCAATAAAGCCGTTAATCAGGCGCGAGTGTGCTAAATGTGGCATGCATCGATGGAGTTTAGCGTTGAAATTAATTCAGACGTTACTATTTTGAATTAATTTCAACACTAATATTATCACTGTTATCCGCGAAGGGTTAGGCAGAGGTGTACATAGAGTACACCTACATTTCACCTCACGTCACGTCGCTAAGTTTTACGGTGAGATTCTTACAGAATAGATGGGCACAACTACCAAATAAACAGTTCGAAAAAGAGCTTTAATAAGAATAAAGTGACGTTGAATTTTTATTGTTGGCAACTCAGTATGAAACAGAACTTGAACACTTAATCCTACTTCTATACTACAGGTGATACCTCACTGCAGTACCACACAGTACCAGCAGAACTGAGCTTTGCCTAAGATTAATCAGTATCTCAATGTCAACCGAGCTAAACACTGCTAACTGCGGATTATGTAATCAACTAGCTTTTGCCAGCAGCTTTGCCCTGGTGGCCAGAAATTATCCCAAGGGAACATACTACCGGGATAATAAGATATTCTATGTCTTATCTCAGGTCATGGTCTATCCGTGTGCCAAATTTCATCCAAATACGTTCAGCCGTTAGTCATGAATAAGTAACAAACGGGCAGGCAGAGTTACTTTCGTATTTCGGAAAAGTTATCTGTCTCCAAAAAGCAGTGTTGTTTTGTTCCGGTTTGAAGGGTACAGGTGCCAGTGTAATTACAGCAACATGAGTGAGACATCCCAGTTTTATCTGTGGGATGGCATACGTCTGCCATGTCTTCGAAACTGCATAATGTCTATTAGTAGTGGTGATCACTTACTATCTGTGCGGACCGCGATATTAGTGAATGCAACCTCGTCAGATACAAGATGACGATCTCGTATCACACGAGATCTCGAGCCTATTTTCGAGATTCAATCTCGTGGTAAGACAACCTTTTTCTCTTATTCTGATAATATGGACCGTACATTATAACGTGTAATACTCGTATTATCTGAAATAAAGATTGATTTGATTATTAACTAGATCTCGAAAATCTCGAAAACGAGATCACGCCTAAGTACCGATCGCCTGATTGCCGGGTGAGATCCGTCAATCTCGACTCGAGATTTTGTGCCCTACTCTTGAGAACCCGTGTATATGCCACTTAATAACATAGAAAGCTGCTACGCAACGGACTGCAAAAAGCTAAGCTAGATAGACTGTGGTAAAACTGAGCGTTATCAAGGATTAATCAGTCTCAATGTCAACCGAGCTGAAGACACTGTGTAATCAATACTGCTGGATACGACGAGGCAATCTTGTAACACCACTGCTCTAAAAACGGTGAAGGAAAACATCGTGAGGAAACCGGCATGTCCTAGAAGCAAAAATTCGAAGACATGTGACATCTACCAACCTGCACTGGGCCCGCGTGGTGGATTTCGGCCCAGTCTTTTTCAATCTCTGCGCCCTCACGCCCCTAGTCGCAGCAGGAGACGCCCTGGACGTCGGGAGTCACCAGCCGACTCCCGGCCACCGCGGCAACGTAGGCGCGGGATTGCGGGCGGCGAGCAATGGGCAGCTCGCCGCACGGCAAGGACCAGGCCCGGGTCGACGGCGTGTTGTGTTCCATGCCCGCCTCAAAGAGATGTCAGCACGAACTGACGGGGTCCACTAGGGCCGATGCCTGCCAGGGCCGCGGGTTGTTCGAAAGAGATACTGTGGCCCATGGCACAGGCAGCTGAACGAACACCGGTGGGTTTTAGTCAGTAAAAGTCTGACACGCCCTCCCGCTCCGCCCAGAGCGGGAGAAGTCATATGATGGTTTCCCACCCCGAAAAAAAAGGCCTGTGCCCCGGCAATTGGCATACTATAGGCTAATTATGCACATAAACCATTTGTCTTCGTTTTTCATTGCATGCCAGTCAAT
Source organism: Apamea monoglypha (assembly GCA_911387795.2). Lineage (NCBI taxonomy): Eukaryota > Metazoa > Arthropoda > Insecta > Lepidoptera > Noctuidae > Apamea > Apamea monoglypha. The sequence continues at coordinate 5,234,026 of OU426942.1, read as the reverse complement.
AGCATAAAAAGCTGCTACGCGAAGGACTGCAAAAAGCTAAAATAGATAGACTGTGGTAGAATTGAGCATTATCTAGGATTAATCAGTGTCTCAATGTCAACCGAGCTGAAGACACTGCTTAGTGCGGATTAAGTAATCAATACCGAATGGATACGACAGGCAATGTTACGTATAACGTAAGAAAATTAAGCTAAGATAGTCTTTATTGTAGTGGGGGCTCCGTGGCTAAATAATTCCAGCCGCATGGGTCGATCGATCAGGTTAAGCTACGCTTGCCGCGTTTAGTCTGTGGATGGGTGACCATCTTTACAAACTGAGACACCTCCGTGCCTCGTAAAGCACTTTAAGCCGTTTGTCCCGGTGGTCATTCGTGGATCTTTGACAGTCGTTACGGGTCGTCAGAAGCCCGAAAGTCTGACAACCAGTCTTACCAAGGGGTATCGTATTACCCGGTAACTTGGTTGTGGAGGTCAGGTAGGCAGTCGCTCCATGTAAAATACTGGTATTAGACTGGAAGCAGACCCCAACATAGTTGCAAAAAGGCTATGTGGATGAGTCTTTATTGTACTCGTAGGTATGAAGTAGTTGTGATTATAGGTTTGATTTTAAAAAGTGTCCGTGGAGTTTCTTGCCCGTTCTTCTCCATAAGAACGTACTGCGCTTTGGAATGGGCAACTAGCTTCGTGGTTCTGACTGTCCCTTAACAATTTAAAAGTGCCTGTAAATGTCTTAACTGACATAAATGCTTTGAGATTGAGTTTGAGTTAAAGAAAATTGCCGACGATGCCATTTACTTTAAAACAGTTTTTAACAAAGTAGCTACTGGTTAGTTTATTATAAACTTTGACATTCGAATAGTGTCTCGTTGTGAATCCGCGATGATTTACTTTAAAAACAAATGAGTTCGCTTTCGAATTGTGTGCGCTCACTTGAGTGAGGTGAGCAGTGAACTTTACAGAACAGTGCATAATTTTTTTTTCTAAACTACCCTTTATTGCTATATTTATATTAGGAATTTTTTATACTCTTAGCGAAATAAAATGCATTATTATTTTTATTTTTTAATACAATTATTTATATATTAGGTATACATTTGTATAATTTTAGCTTTTTTAGTCAATTATTTTTATTGCTTAACCATTATTCATAAATTCTAAATAAAAAATATAATTTCATATTTTTTTAATCCCTTCGTGGGATTAATAGATGTCCGTAGGTTTGTCCGGGGCATCACAACGGGCCCTATCAGAATACCAGTGCTGAGGTATTTATTTTTTACATATCAGCAGCAGCAATAGAGGACCCTTTTTGTCATCGCACAGGTCTTTTTTTTGTTTTTTTTTTTTTTTAATGTAACTTTTTTAATTTAAATGCACCTATTATACTATTTGTGTTTCCTGTGCATGTCCTAAATAAAATATTTTTCTTTTCTTTTTGTCAGTACAACATAACAAACGCAAAAATAAAAAAAAATATTTTAGTTGTAGTTTATTTTTATGCACTATATCTAATTGTATGGGAAATTTGCCACTCTTGACTAAATGTACACCTTTGGAAAAGGTTTTTATTAAATAAATTATTATTTCCCTTATTTCATTTAAATACCTACAAATTACATTTTTAAATATTTTTATAAAGAAAAAGATAAAAAAAATATTATTATGTAGTTTATTCATTTAGTTGTCTTATTTTATTACATTTTTAAATATTAGTATAAAAAAAAAATATTTTTATATTATTAAAAACGGTTTCAAAGGCATTAAAACCTAATGGGTTTTGATCAGGTAAACTCAGTAAAGTAGTAAAAACAGTATAAGCGGTATTGTTGTCCTGTACACCTGTCCATGTATTTATCCCTTTTGTTTAGTCTACATAAGGGATTATGTGTGACTAAACAGCTCCACATATCACTTACCGCATGATCGATTAACCAGACAGGCCGAGTGACGGACCAGATAATTTATTACTGTATTTTAGCATACTGATAGATACATTTGTTGCTTTTGACGTTACAAAAAAGGTCCTTTGTGGGTTCACAAAATTTTTGTTGAAATGAAAAATGGGTTTGTTGGTTGGGAGAATCGGAGATGAATGGTTATGTAACGGATTGTCGATCAATAATAACAGGATTCCTGAATTTTTACAAAAAATTGTGAGATTTTTTTTTGTTTTTTTTTCTGTTTTGTATTTCATTGTGGCTGTTTTTGTTGAAAAGTTCACTTTTCAACAAAAATCAATTTCAATTAATTTAATTAATTTGAATGTTAATTAAACTGTAGCGGTATCTACAACGCCACATGCGAACAACGCGTCATACTGACGTCACGCAAATCCTGCATCTCGCAAGCAGAGTTTACCGCGCAATTAGCATAGATACAATTTCCCAACATCAATCATTGGGCAGTTGCCCGCCAGATACAACACCCGTCTGGCCGGAGGATCCTCCTTTTTCTATGGAGGATGAATGAACTTTACACCACGTTCCTCATACCTCTAAAAAAATAATTTATTTTATTTTATTTAAAATTTTTCAAAATGCATTGAAGAAAAGGTAGTTTGGCAACAATTCCTTCTGCACATGTGGCTTTGTGGGCCCTAGCGTGATGTTAAATGCAAAAAGAATTTTTCAATTCCGACCGATAGTTCCAGAGATTTGCGCGTTCTCACAAACACACATTATTAATCTTGTAATAGGTACCTACCTTAGTTCTAAACAAATAAACGTATTTAATTTAAATGTTTCAATTAATTTTTATTAATTTAATTTTCAAATACTAATATGAAAATAGTCTAGAAGTGGTACAGACGCCAGCACATCAAGTTACTACAAACTGTCAAATTTCTTTAATCAATTTTCAACTTTATAGCTAAAGCATTAAGTTTCAAGGTTGATTGGGAAAATTTGACAGTTTCGGGTAGCTTGACCTGCTGGCGTCTGTACATTATGTTAAATTTTCATTTCTCAATCCAATTTCCAAGCTGAAAAGAAATCAATAAAAGCCATTAAGATTTTCAAAAAACACTATTTGATAGCAACTTAAATTAAATTGATTTCTCCTTTAAAACTGTTATTTCAAGCTACATTTATCGCCAAACAACCGGCAAGGTGTAGACAAAAACATATTTCTTAAAAGAAAGTTCGCTCTTTTCATGGCCCTCCCTTACACTTCTTCTAAACAAGACAGCTCTTTTGTCTCATAAAAAATATTACTTCGCTGCCTCTGGGTAAGGCTTTGTTCATATTAGCGACGCGCAATTTAATGACGACTAAAATAGTGGCTTTAACGATACTGCCATCCAGATCGCTTCACAATTCAGCGCCTATATGACGGAAGCGCACAGACGAAAATCCAATCAAATTTATTTTTGGACGGAGTCTAACCGTTCTGAAGTGGCTCCGTAGCGACGCTTGCACATTTAAAGCTTTTGTCGCAGCCAGCATCACTCTAGGCGCCATTTTAGTCGTCATTAAATGGGTAAAAGCTTGGTTTTCTGCGCTTGAAGATGTGGATATAATACTTCCATAACTTGCACGATGAAAAACTGCTTTGGAAGTGTCAATATCAATTTGGTTGGTATGTGGATGTACATCTTTACATACCAAGACCCCTCCGTGACTCGGAAAGCACGTTAAGCGGTAGGTCCTGGCTATCATTCGTGAACCTTTCACAGTCGTTACGGGTAGTCAGAAGCCCGAAAGTCTGATAACCAGTCTTGCCAAGGGGTATCGTATTAGCTAGTAACTGGGTTGTGGAGGTTAGGTAGGCTCCATGTAAAATAGTGGTATTCAGCTGCATCCAGTAAGACTGGAAGCCGACCCCAACATAGTTGGGAAAAGGCTAGGCAGATGATGATGATAATGGCAAGTAATTCCAATATCGACTTTTTTGCAAAATATATCTATAAGCTGCGCCCCGCGGTTTCACCCGCATAAGTTTTGATCCCGTGGGAATATTGGGATCAAAAGTATACTATATTTTAATCCTGGTTATAAACCATCTGTGTGCCAAATTTCATCCAAATCTGTTCAGTAGTTTTGGCGTGAAAGAGTTACAAAAATCCATCCATACAAACTTTCACGTTTATAATATTAAGTAGGATAAGTAAATTAGTAGGATACTGTGATTTAAAATGTCAACTGCGATCATCCTTTTTTTTTGACATGACATCGCAGCTGTCAGTTTGGTCTTGAAAATAAAAAATCAGAGTTTATGCATTTATTTGGAGTTTGAGATAAAATAAAAACATCTGTTTTGAGAAATATAAAAAGCATATAATTGTACCTTTGTATAGCACCATTATGGGCGATTTTCTACTACTGTAATGGGTGGGTACCACTGACCTATATCATACTTAGTACGTTGGACTAAATCAGTTACAAGTTCGCAAAACTACTTAAGTATAAGCCAGCCAGACCGAAAAAGTCGTAGTGACTCAAGTATGTGCACACCCTAACAAAACTGTTCTCAACTCCCAAACTGTTCATGAGTTCCACTTTGTGATAAAAGGCAGACTAAAGTCTGACTTTTAAAGAGTTTACTTTATATAATGGGATATCTGGCTGTAAGATCCACCTACTTTGTGGAAGTGTGAATTTTGTAAGCATGTACAAGGTGGAGACGACAATACGGCAATAAATAAATGAAATTTCGTTTATCTAATAACGTTCCTAGTCGGTAGTATTCCCAATGTTTTCATTTATTGTCGTACTAGCTGCGCCCCGCGGTTTCACCCGCATAACTTTCGATCCCGTGGGAATATCGGGATAAAAAGTATCCTATGTGTTAATCCTGGTTATGAACCATCTGTGTGCCAAATTTCATCCAAATTCGTTCAGTAGTTTTGGCGTGAAAGAGTAACAAACATCCATCCATCGATTTCGAATTGTTGGTTCTAGGACATTCCGGTTCCCTCACGATGTTTTCCTTCACCGTTTTGAGAGCAGTTATGATGAAATTATTTACACAAAGTAAAGCGCTTGCCTGAGTTCGAACCCACGACCTAAAACTCTTAAGGCCGTTACCATTGATGGCCACCACTGGCCACTGATTTGTCAATAACTATTGTACAAATGCCAGCACATCAAGCTACCCGAAACTGTCAAATTTTCCCAATCAACCTTGAACCTTAATGCTTTAAGGATAAAGTCGAAAATCTATTAAAGAAATTTGACAGATTGTGGTAGGTTAATGTGCAGGCTGGCGTCTGTACATAATAAATACCTAGTTCTATTTAAAAACAGCTTTAGTAAGTGAGCGATACTTGAGTACCTACATCCGGGCAGTACCGCTACCTACTTTGAATGGCTTATATTTTTACTGCGCCATGTGCAATATCCTTTTTTAACCTGTACATGCTACTTTTGACGTTCAGTTGTTTTATATGAAGGCCAATTCTCGTAAGTTAAAACGTTCAAAATCTAGTCGCAGTCTCATCTCGGCGACAAACAAATGTCAAAAAGTTGTCAAAATGTAGGGATATTAGACGTATTTTTGACAGATGGAGACTGAGATCAGACTGTGAACGTTCTTAAAATTACTAGAATTGCCCCTCTGGTTCAATTTGTCCCTTGTACAGCAGTAGTGTCTTTCTTTAAACGTCACTTCGAAATCCGAACGGTGTCTCGTTGTGTATCCGTCACTTTAAAAACAAATGAGTTCGCTTTCGCACTTGAGTGAGGTGAGCAGTGAACTTCACACAATAGCAGTACTAGTGTCTGTGGTAATTATTTTCTATATGTTTGTTTCCTGTTACATACAAATAATGCTACTTATCAAATTCCATACACATTACATTATTATTTCCTTCGCTAAAAGCATAAATCAATCCAAGTTCTGCCAGAGACCATACAAATATTAACTTAGCCAATTCAAAGTTAGCCTGTAGTTCAAGTTAGCCTGGCAGCTTGTAAGATCGTTAATAACTAGGACCCTTTGCAGGGTGAACGACATTATGCATGTGTTTGCTATTGTTATTTAGAGGTATGAGGAACAGGGTCTAAAGTTCACTCATCCTCCATAGAAAAGGGAGGATCCTCCGACCAGACGGGTGTTGTGTCTGGCGGGCAATTGCCCAACGATTGATGTTGAGAAATTTTATCTATGCTAATTGCGCGGTAAACTCTGCTTGCGCGATGCAGGATTTGCATGACGTCAGTATGACGCGTTGTTCGCATGTGGCGTTGTAGATATCGCTACAGTTACATAGTTTATAGATGAGGTTTTCATGATTCTAACATACATACATACATAATCAGCCGATAATGTTCCCACTGCTGGGACACAGGTCTCCTCTCGGTGAGAGGGAGCGGGCCGTAATCCACCACGCGGGCCCAGTGCGGGTTGGTAGATGTCACATGTCTTCGAATTTTTGCTTCTAGGACATGTTTTCCTTGATTTTTCATGATTCTAGAAATTTGAAATGATGGCCATCGTGTGGCGTCAGTGAATATAAACATTGTCCTTCTCCAATTTGCTGTTATTTATACTTTCAAAATTTAGGAATACAATACTGCTTGGCGGCAAAAAAAAGTATGATAGTAGTCAGTCCCAGACGCGTTTCCGGGGAATTACGACTTCATGAAAGAAAGAAAAGAAAGAAAATACGTTTATTTGCGGCAAACATGACGCATAAAAAAGAATATAAACACAAAAAAAAGTAACAAGTTGGGGGTAAGCATGCGTCACATTCACGCAAAACGGCCATCGCTCAGCATAATGCTAAGACTCAATACGAGACAGAGCCCCAGTGCTGGTTTTCAGCGGCATACTTTTTCTACTTAACAAGGAGCTCTTACATGATGTTGCATTAATGATTAGTTTTTTTTTTCGCCTCTGACGCTGCAATAGTATAGAATAGAATACTCTTTACTCACCATACAAATTACAGAACATAAATATATAAAATTGTACAAAGGGTGACACAATGGGCGGTCTCATCGCTAAGAGCGATCTTTTAAAGACAACCTTTGGATGGATTAAAATTAAGGAGAGGCAAATATAGTAGGTAGTCTGTGGTGTACCATTTGCATTATACAATTAATATATACATAAAGTATATATCGGCAGCTATATACTTTATGTATACGACGGTTCATCTATATATATCGGCGTCGATACAAAAAGAGGAATGATAATGGCTTATCTTAAAGTTCTTAGTATCGTTTTGTTTTTGTATGTGACCCCAAAAAAAGTGATCCCGGAGAAAAACCAGGTCATCAAAATTGCCTAGTGTGAACTTTCAGTAAATTAAAATGGATCCAACTTTTTTTAATATTTTATGTAATTTAATTATTCCTAAAAGAATAAGCTTTGGAAACCGGGCAAAAAAAGAAAACGATTTTTTTTTCATATCAGCACCCAATGTGGTTGCCCAACCAAACCTGTCACCCAACCATGTCACACGATCACATCCCTACTCAACAAACAGACACAAAGTCTACAAGTAACCAACGTGTATTTATATTGATTTTGTTTCGGCTAACTTCGGAGCCGCTCGGCTCTTTCCGTCATCCGGTCCTCCCGTGACGAGCGGCGTATTTAATACATTATTACGTTGTTTGTGAAAATGTCTCTTTAGCTTTTTTAACACGAGGACTTTGCTTTTAATAAGTATGTATTATTTTTGTATAGATCTTTTATGGAGATTAGATAGTCGTTACGGGTAGTCACAAACCCGAAACTCTGACAACCAGTCTTACCGGGGGGTATCTTGTTACCCAGCAATTTGAGTTGTTGAGGTCAGATAGGCAGTCGCTCTATGTGAAATACTGGTATTTAGCTGCATCCGGTAAAACTGGAGGCTCATCTTAATAGTTGGGATAGTAAATTCGTTTCAGTTACTAACGATAGTATTTAAGTACAAACCTGTTTCTACCAATGCATGGATCTTTTATTTTATTTATTTGTTTTAAGAGCAGTGGTGGCCCAGTGGTACCGGCCGCGACTTACGAGTTGTAAGTCGTAGGTTCGAACCCAGACAGGCGCTTTACTTTGTGTAAATTATTTCATCACCATTGCTCTCAAAACGGTGAAGGAAAACATCGTGAGAAAACCGGCATGTCCTAGAACCAAAAATTCGAAGACATGTGACATCTACCCGCACTGGGCCCGCGTGGTGGATTACGGCCCACTCCCTCTCACCGAGAGGAGGCCTGTGTCCCAGCAGTGGGAACATTATAGGATAATTATGATTATGTATTTGTTTTTTTAGCCTATGTGCACTCCTCTCTGTTTTGAGCTAGTGTAGATCAATCCTGTTTGTAGGCGTCAAGCTCGTCATGCCATCGTTTTCTGCCACGTCGTCTACCACCGGGCTCAGTACGGGTTGTTAGATGTCACATGTCTTCGAATTTTTGGTTCTAGGACATGCCGGTTTCGTCACGATGTTTTCCGTCACCATATTGAGAGCAGTGGTGATGAAATAATTTACACAAAAAAAGTGCCTGTCTGGGTTCGAACCTACGACTTAAAACTCGTAAGTCGCGGCCGGTACCACTGGGCCACCACTGCCCTCGAATATTGTTTTATATGCCAAGAATTGTTTTAGTTGTCCGAAATAAAATGACTTATAATTAATATTAGGTTCTTTTTGAGCTTCATAATGTAGAATTACTATCTCATTTTATATTTATCAGTACTCCTACTTACCTGCTCGTTAATTTCAATTCCTTTATGTAAAAAACGAGCTGTTTCCTATACTAGATTGTCTCATCTGCTCAAATGTAGGATAAAAAAGGTTAAGTAGATTACCTAGATAGGGAGCATGTAGGTAATACATTGACCCCGGAAAATTGAGTTACCCACAAAAAAAGTTAAGGACTTTTTTCGAAGTAAAATTCGTTCAGCCAGTAAAACAGAATCTTTTTCTTTCACTTTTTCTTTTGGATGAAAATCGTTGACGACTTTATAAGAAGAATCGTAATCTATCATGATGGCAAGAAATGTAACGGTTTTGAAATAACTTTTTCGTAGCTCTAAACTCAGCGAAATTGTTCCTTAGATCTATAATTTTTCTACCTCTAATATTTTTTATTTTTCCATATTAACCCACCTCAACGTGTGTTACATTAAAAAATAAACAGTAAATCCGGCCAGCGCCATATTTGCACAACACACTCAATCAGAATGTTGGGCCACAAAATGGATGAAAGAAAGGCAATTGCATGCAGCTGAGATGAGAATGCTAAGAGGGATGTGTGGTGTTACACGAATGGATAGAATAAGAAATGAGTACATAAGAGGAAGTCTGAAAGTGGCACCGGTAACTGAAAAGTTGTGTGGAAATCGGTTATCATGGTATGGGCATGTGTTACGGAGAAATGAGGAAAATGTCGTGAGGAGAGTTTTGAGTATGAATGTCGATGGGTATAAGAGTAGGGGAAGACCAAAAAACGATGGATGGAATGTGTGAATGATGATATGGTTAGAAAGGGGGTGACTACTGAGATGACGACTAATAGACAAGTATGGAAGAAAAAGACATGTTGCGCCGACCCCAAATAAATTGGGATAAGGGCAGGAGAATGATAAACGACTCAGTAACTATGACTTTCATTTTGACAGCCTAACAACATTTAATTGACTACCTACAGTATTCGTGTCTCCTTCCCTTTTAATCCATCCAAAGGTTGTCTTTAAAATATCGCTCTTATCGATAAGACCGCCTATTGTGTCACTCTTTGTAAAATTTCTATAAATGTATGTCAGTAATTTATTTGGTGTACAGACGCTAGCTCATCAAGCTACCACAATCTGTCAAACTTTAATAGATTTTCAACTTTATTGCTAAAGAAAGCATTAAGGTTCAAGGTTGATCGGGAAAATTTGACAGTTTCGGGTAGCTTTGACCTGCTGGCGTCTGTACATAATAAAGAGTATTTTATTCTTTTAATTGCGTTATTTACGTCGTTGAGCAGTCAAGATTTTCGAACATAATAAAATATGAAGCAATGGATTAGCAATATCCTTCAAAATGATTCAGATTTATAGCATAGCTTAGTCAGCCTATAACATTCCCACTGCTGGGACACAAGGCTTTTCTCTGTGAGAGGGAATGGGCCGTAATCCACGCGGGTCCAGTGCGGGTACAGTTAGATTGATAGGGTTTTACGCAATTAGGGTGCAAGCTTAATTCGCATGATTCGTCCATTCGCAAAATACATTCATTGAGTAAAAAAAGTATTTAATGCCTTTATCCGTAGGCACAGCTGTTTGTCATTCCTAATAAAGGTAGATTTCACTAACCCTATTTTTCAGAAATTCCAGGTAAGTTTCGCATCAAACCCAATATCCCTTGACATGTCTGGAGGTACATTGAATTTGTCAATTTGCTGACCCTCGTGTTGGTTTATACGCTTCCCTGCGTTTCGGCCCGGGGAGTAATTGGAGATATAGGATTACATGGCATGGCTTATATGGGTTCCTGGTACCCAGATGTCAATATTGATTTTGTAATTTATATAAAACCAAGAGACAATGAAGTCGGTTCAAAATAATGTTTATGCGTATCTTTATATTTGACATTTTTTTGGGGACTTTGTGTAAATAATTTCATCACTACTGTTCTCAAAACGGTGAAGGAAAAATAAAAAAATCGAAGATATGTGACATCTACCAACACTCACTGGGCCCGCGTGGTAGATTACAGCCCACTCTCTCTCGAAGGGAGGAGGCCTGAGTCCCAGCAATGGAAAAATTATAGGCTGATTATACTAGTTTTTCTTCTATTTCTATACACATTGCAGATGCTCCATCGCCTAATAAAGTTTTCTATACTTTTTGAGCATCTAATACAGCAACATTTATAAGAAAACCTCCTGTATTCTCAATGGTTGTTACGTCATCGCGTGAAAGCTGCAAAATATCTTGAATGAGTGTCATAGACACGCCTAACTACATAGTTACGCAGGCAAGTACAGAGAACAAACCTTTTATAAAGCGGCGATATTTAGCGTTCGTTAAGACACATGTTTTCGTTTGTGATATTATATTTTACGTCCACCACGTCAACTGATACAAACTGACATGAAGTTCAGAGTTTGTACAAAAGATTATGAATCAGTGACGTAACATCATCATCATCTGCCTAGCCTTTTCCCAACTGTGTTGGGGTCGGCTTCCAGTCTAACCGGATGCAGCTGAATACCAGTATTTTACATGGAGCGACTGCTTATCTGACCTACACAACCCAGTTACTGGGTAATACGATACCACTTGGTACCACTTGGTTGTCAGACTTTCGGGCTACTGACGACCCGTAATGACTGTCAAAGATCCACGAATGACAGCCGGGACCAACGGCTTAACATGCTTTCCGTGGCACGGAGGGGTCTTGGTATGTGAAGATGGTATTATTTTATCAGTGACGTAACAAATATTGTTAAAACATTTAAGTAGGCGGGGCTTTTTTTCTTGTCTATAATTCGCTGACATTCGCTGATCAATTCCACATATTAATATGTTACTAACCTCCTCAATTTTATTAATTTATTCCTGTAATTTAGCTTTTTTATGGATGATTTAATCCGATCTCATTTAATTTATCTGTAAGTAGCATGTATTGTCTCGGCTATAATTTTTGTAAGCTGAACACGACAGCTTTCTGTAGGTGACAAGTTCAACTTGATACAAAAAACTCCAAAATTGGTTACTGTATTTGTATAGTGATTAAGTCGTTGGAGAGCCACAGTTAAATAAATAAAAGGAAGCCTCCGCTGGATGCAAGAATCATAGGACCAGTCGATCTAGTGAAGCTTGGGGAGGTCTGTGTCCCGCAGTGGACGTCTTTCGGCTGAAATGTTGATGATGATGAACATGAAGCTAACTTCCCTTACATGTTTCATACATTTTTAACAGCCGAAAATATAGATTGAATAATAGATGGTTGTTAAAAATGAATTATCCATACTACAATATTATAAATTCAAAAGTAACTGTATGTTACGTTTTCACGTCTAAACCACTGAATGGATTTTTACGATAACATTTGTAAAGGAGAGAGGAAGGACTTAGGTTACTTTTTGTCTCGGTAGCACGTACCTGTGGGATCGACATCTACAAGGGCGAAGCCTCGGGCAGAAGCTAGTAAATAATGAAGTAATATGCCAGCCCATTAGCGCTATTTTTAATTAATGGCTTGGCATTGAGTTGATGCAACCGGCCCTGTGTTTGCTTTGCAAAATGTTTGTTTAATAACTAGTTTTAAAATGCAACTCGCTCTGAGCAATTAAGTTCTGAACTTAATTATTGTTTATTTTTTAGGTAGGATAATAGTTGTTACAAAGTTAAGTAACTCCGAGGCATGAAGGGGTACATACTGAGACCCCCACGTGCCTTGGAAAGCACGTTGAGCCATTAATTCTAGCTGTCATTCGTGGATCTTTGACAGTCGTTACGGTTCGTCAGAAGCCGAAAGTCTCACTAAGGCGTATCGTATTGGGTTGTGGAGGTCTGATAGGCAGTTGCTCCATGTGATTCAGCTGCATCCGATTAGACTAGAAGTCAACCCCAACATAGACGTTGAAATTGATCAAGATTATACCCCTATTTGTCGCATTAATGTGTTAAGCCAATTTAAGGGGTATTTGGGGAAAATGTCTTAGTTTCCCCTGAGACGTGTCAAAAGCGAAACACGTGCAGGAATGCGATTATTGTGTGCCACTGAAAATCCCAGAGATTCTTGTGTTTTGAAGACGGTTACTGTGTGATTTTAGGCCGGATTTGGAGCCCTATACAGTGTGGCGATTAGGTTATCACATTAATTTAAAACAACGTAATCTACTTTACGTATTGTAAACATGAATTAATAACTATCATCATTCGAGCCGTGGGACCTTTTTTTTCGTTTGAGTATTATTTAACAACATTAAATTTAATTTGCGACAATTTTTTTTGGTAACAATACCGTTAAGTTTTTATTAGCAATTATTAATTGAAATTAAATTAAAATTAAAATTGTTATAATAATTATGGTCATGTAGTAGTGGAGAACTTAAATATGCCTATATTATAAATAATTGAATGTCTATTAAAAGTCATGTAATCCGTCATTGTGATAATTGTAACCTGTAATATTGGACAAGGAAAATAAATAATAAATAATTGAATAATGTAAATGATTGAATATAAGATATTTGTTTAACTGTGACTGATATTTAATGTATAATACGAGAAGTGTAAAAGTTAAAAATCATTGATTTAATAATAATAATTGTACAGTCAACAGCAAAAGTAGATGATCAAAATCAGAAATCACACACGCCACTCCGGTCATTAGTATTGAATTTCTGATTTTGATCATCTACTTTTGCTGTTGACTGTACCTAACTAAGATATTTGCACGCCATGAAAAATGGCAGACATGTCGTGAGCCACTCTTTTATTTTAAGATCTTGCATGCATGTATTATTTTAATTCTGTATAAATACACATGTTTGAGCAAATAAAATTTCTTATTTTTAGTCTTATTGATATCGAGTGCCTTATAATCGAGTGTGGTTCATTTCGTGCCAATTTTTAAGCTAATTCTTATGTCAGATTTCTCGTATTTTATAAATATTATTAGAATCGAACAACCCTTGAAGCTGATTTCCAAAAATGGATTGGTAGCATCCAAATATCACTATCAAAAGCATATCGGATTCGCTACCCACGCCCACAAAGTCGGACGGACCATAAAATCCAAGGGTTTATTACGGGGCATTAGATTTACTATGGTAGTTTTTAACCGTTGAGGCGAGAAGGAATGAAGATTAAATGTTATTGTTCACGGGGTTATAAACTGTATGTTTCTCTATTTAGGTGATAAACATTCACGACCTTATCAAATAAATAAAACCAATAGTGATCTTTAAAGTTCACTGCTCACCTCACTCAAGTGAGCGCACACAATTCGAAAGCGAACTCATTTGTTTTTAAAGTAAATCATCGCGGATTCACAACGAGACACCGCTCGAATTTTCGATTATTTTTTTTATTTTTCTAAATTTAATGGCGAGCAGACTGTCGGCCTATCTGATAATCACCGTTGCTTATGGACTTCTGTGACACCTCTGGCATTGCAGATCCATATGCACCACCTTCGTCCATCCTAGAGATAATCAAAAGACAAAATCAAAATGGTTGCTAATTTAATTATAAAATTAACTGTTTTATGACATAGATTTCCATTCTGTGATTAATTTAACTCACATATGTACTAACTTATTACTTGTAGGATTTTTTAGGAAAATCGTCTAATCTAATCGTCTTACAATGTTTGTAAATATGTGAGCACCATGTATCACATACAATTTTTTTTTTCACTGCTTCATTTTAAATTCTTTTACCTAAATTGTGGTATAGTAATTTTATTCTAGATGCCTCGTTTTCACGTATAATTATATAATGCCTCGTTTTCACCTATCCTACTATATAATACATATTATAAATGCGAAAGTTTGTATGGATGGATGGATGGATAGATGGATGTTTGTTACTCTTTCACGCCGAAACTACTAAACAGATTTGGATGAAATTTGGCAGACATAGAGTTTATAACCAGGATTAACACATAGGATACTTTTCATCCCGATATTCCCACGGGACCGAAACTTACGCGGGTGAAACTGCGGCGCAGCTAGTAATTATATAATTAATGTAGGTATTCGTATACAAAATATTGTATAACATTTTAAAAAAACTAACGGTGGAGTTTCTTGCCCATTCGTTTTCATACAAAACAACCTACTATTTGGAAGGGGCAACTAGAATCAATTCCATTTTATTGTAAATTTTGACGTTCAAATGTGCCTGTTGTGTGCCTATATGAAATAAATGCTTTAACTTTGACTTTGAGACAAAGTTTAAATGTTTCAAGTTCGTATTGAAAGCCAGCATTGCAATTCAATGCTGACTTTCGGCAGAAATTGGTCATCATCATCCTAGCCTTTTCCCAATTATGTTGGGGTCAGCTTCCGTAACCGGATGCAGCTGAGTACCAGTATTTTACATGAAGCGACTGCTCATCTGACCTCCACAACCCAGTTACTACATAATACGATACCCAGTAACTGGGCAGAAATTGGTATTGTTACGTAATTCTTCGCATGAGCTCATTCACAAAGAGGTCAACTATTTCCTACTACTAAATTGTATTATGACGAAGAAAATACATGCATCGAAGAATTTTCTACCTCAATTCGCTAATATTGTCCCTACCTTGACGGAATGGTAAGAAATGATAATGGGCCTTGCCTTGAAACAACGGGGGAGTGGCTGTTTTATAAACTTCATAACTTTGTTGAGGGCAGGAGAGGCAGTGTTTTGTTTCGCAATTTTTTGTTAAGATTATGTCTTGTTTGAGTTGTTATACTGGCGTTTGAAGCTTATTAAAAGAGTTTTGAATGTGCGGCTACATAATTAGGCCCAGCCACTGACCTATATCATACAAGTACACTGGACATCATACTATCGATGACAAAACGAAGACATTTGATTTTCGCCATTTTGGCGCTGATAACAACGTGAGCGTCCGTGGAACTAATTTGTTTGATAGTGAGTTTTACAAAAATGCTCCTACTCTCATGATCAACATGTTCTAAATATCTCATAGTAAACACAAAATACACAAACAATTCTTATTCCACGTTTTAGACCTAAATCATCAGAGACGTACCAAAACAGCACGACGACCATTTGCAACAGTGTGTCAATTTTAGTTCCTGAGACGCTCGAGCGGGGCGCTTTGAATAGGCACAAAAAACAACTGTCATTTCGTATAGTATATTTAGTCCAACGTACTTGTTTATTAGAGGTCAGTGGGGCCACTGTACCTACCGTCAATCCGTTACAAGCCTTGCCAGCAGGTTAAGCTTTCTACCAGCTATACGAAATTAAACTGTGGTAGATCACTGCTGTCGGCACCGACTTACGAGTTGTACGTCGTCCAAGAGTCCAAGGTCGGTAAAGTAAAGGCTATATCTTAAATATATCCTAGCTATTTAAATATATACATATTTTCCATAATATTTATTTTGGATTTATTTAACCATTTATAAAAAAAGACAAGAAAAAAAACAGAACAGAAAAATAGTATAGAGGTATGAGGAACAGGGTGTAAAGTTCACTCATCCTCTATAGAAAAGGGAGGATCATCCGACCAGACGGGTGTTGTATCTGGCGGGCAACTGCCCAATGATTGATGTTGGGAAATTGTATCTATGCTAATTGCGCGGTAAACTCTGCTTGCGAGATGCAGGATTTGCGTGACGTCAATATGACGCGTTCTTCGCATGTGGCGTTGTAGATACCGCTACAATAGGTACAGAGGTGATGCTTATTTTATAAGAAATCTCTTCCAGCATACCTGCGATAGGACAATAGATAGATAGATGTAGATGTCGCCGCCAACTGGTTCAATCAGCCATTTAGTCAACTGCCCAGCCTTCCAACCAAACGGCGTCGAATATTATGTTCGTGACACCACAAAATATCTAACGATACTTTAGAAGAAAATCGCTTTTGAATCTTGAAACATATTCGTAAGGTTTTAAAAATCCCATGTAATATGGATCTATCTATAGGATAGGCTATTACGTTATTATAAACTTTTGTTGTCTTCAAAGTATTGTCGCCCAAGAACAATCTCCCAGCGGATCACTTTAACATGTCCACGGACATTGACAAATTGCGGGTCACAAGTGCGGGTCATTCTGACCCTCGTCTGCTTGGCATTCATAGGGGGGACATAAACAACAGATAGTTGGTTACAGGTTGTTCCAATTGCATAATGTTTCTATCTATGGCATTATGTTGTTGTATAGAAAGTTGTAATAAAAGTAAATAAAGTTGTATACAAAGTGAGAGCAACCCAGAGAACCCAGGCAGGCGCATTACTTTGTGTAAATAATTTTATCACCACTGCTCTCAAAACGGTGAAGGAAAACATCGTGAGGAAACCGGCATGTCGTTGATTCGAAGACATGTGGCATCTACCAACCCGCACTGGGCCCGCGTGGTAGATTACGGCCCACACCCTCTCACAGAGAGGAGGCTTGTGTCCCAGCAGTGGGAACATTATAGACTGACTATGATAGAAAGTCACGAACAAAATTGCTTTATTTAAAATCTTCTAAAAACAAAAGAACTTTAATGATTTTTTCAAACTATAAAAATATCACTTCGAAATTGTCTCGTTGTGAATCCGCGATGATGACTTTAAAAACAAATGAGTTCGCTTTAAAATACTGTGCGCTCACTTGAGTGAGGTGAGCAATGAACTTTACAGACGAGCACACTTTCTGAACCCTCCTTTTCTATCAATTTTTTTTTGTATCTGTTTTATGCCATTACAATTAAATATACGTATTTCCAAATGCCTTTAGAACTGCTATCCTATTCTTGTTTCACCCCTCATTGATTTTTACAGCTTTCGATGGGAAACATCTGATCCTATGGGTGAGTCTTTTTATTTCAGATCACAAATACGGCATTTCCTTACGGTTGCTTTAGTAGCTTCATAAAAAGAAGAAAATAAGACGATTGTATTGAGAAGTTTTATTTGACGGAGAAGGTACGTGTCTCTGGTTATCATCAGTCATATTTTAATTACTGTGGGCGTACTATGGGTAGTGTTGGTTATTGCACAGTAGCAAAACTCTTTGCAGTTCAAATCAGATTATAATTTACGAACAAGAGTCACCCTAGCAAACCACACACTGTACACAACTCAACGATACGGAACGCGAGACAGTTTCTGAGCACATGTTGTCCTTACGATGTTCAATGTCCAAGAGAGCAATGCTCCACACCGCTCTTGTAGATGTAGTTCCTCTCCACCCCCACGAACTCAAGCTAGACTCTGTCGAGCACCGCTGGGTGGCGCTGGCGTTCCGAATAGTGAAACGAATGACTCCGACATTAGTAAACTTTTAAAAATTCTAATTCGAATTCGTTTTATAATGCTAGATAGTTATACAAAATAACATAACACACACAAACAATAAACAAACCGTTATTTTAATCTTTTTTAACAACGAAAACCAAGCAGGCGGATCCGCCTGCCACTCCGCTTATGGAAATCTGTAATTTATACCAGAGGGGCAATTCTCGTAATTTTAAGAACGTTCACAATCTGATCTCAGTCTCAATCTGCCAAAAATACCTCTAATTTCCCCACATTTTGACAAGTTTTTGACATTTAACCAATACTTATGATGAATGATGTAACCAATACTTTGTAACAATATTATTGTGATTTAAAAGAGTGTCCATAGAGTTTCTTGCCCGTTCTTCTCCATAGGTACCTACTACGCTTTAGAATGGCAACTAGCTTCATCCTTTTGACTGACCGACCTTGACAATTCAAAAGTACCTGTAATTGGTTTAGTTGAAATAAAAAGTTTAAGTTTTAGTTTGAGTTTGAGCCGAGATGAGACCGTGACTAGATTTTGAACGTTTTAAATTACGAGAATTGGCCTTCAGGTAGTAGGCGCGTTACCCAGAGACAAAGTTGAAATTCGTTATATTCCTGTAATCACAGTACCATCTCATTGTCATTCTCCTGCCTAGATCCCAATTTATTTGGGGTCGGCGCAACATGTATTTCTCTTCCATACGTCTTTCTCTATTAGGCGTCATCTCGGTAGTCACCTCCTTTCTAGGCGTATCATTTTTCACATCGTTCATTCATCGTTTGTTTGGTCTTCTTCTACTCGTATAGCCATCCACATTAATACTTAAAATCACACCAGCAACCATAGCCTTCAAACCGGAACCCAACAACGCTGCTAAGCAGAAACGTGTATGATGGCATTCATCATCTGCCTAGCCTTTTCCCAGCAATGTTAGGGTCGGCTTTCAGAACAACTGAATGGCATTTAACGACCGGTATTTTACATGGAGCAACTCCACACTTCAGTTACTAGGTAACACGACCTCTTGGTAAGACTGGTTGTCAGACTTTCGTGATTCTGAAGTTCTGAGTGTCCGTAACGACTGTCAAAGATACTGACTAATGACAACGGGTGTACGTGTTTTCCGATGTACTTACCTAATTATTCTTTATTGAATTATATACTACGATAACCATATTGGGACGTATATCTCAGTAGGTACTAGCAAAATCAGCCTAATATTTATTCAGCTTGAAACCTAAATACAATCTACTATTTACAAATTCCTCCAATAATGCATATAGAGCTAGCATTCGACGGTCTTTGTCCGAAACTGGGTCGAATTCACTGTCAATAGCACACCGTTTTGTTTTGTGAGCACACTCGAGTGTATTGTCGTCATGGATATATTGGAAGGGGATGGGCAGAAATGGTGGTAGGCAAATGTTTGTACAGAGAAGTTATGGCACGTGCAAAAGGCAAAAGAGAGCGATTAGAGGGGGAATCCCTCATTCCCCTTCTATCGCTGTCTTTTGCCTTTTTTTTTGTTTTTAAAAGGAGTTTGTAAAACTGGATATTAAAAGCACACCCTCTGTACTTATGACCAGACCATAGAAGTAAAAACTTACGACTGGAGCCGAGTTTACTCGATTCAGCGGCACTAAGTGAGAGCAGTGGTCGCCAAGTGGTAACGGCCGCGACTTACGAGTTGTAGGTCGTAGGTTCGAACCCAAGCAGGTGCTTTAGTTAGTGTAAATTATTCCATCACCACTGCTCCCAAAATGGTGAAGGAAAACATCGTGAGGAAACCGGCATGTCCTAGACCTACCAAAAAATTCGAAAATATGTGACAACTACCAACCCGCACTGGGCCCGCATGGTGGATTATAGCCCACTCCCTCTTATGGATAAAGGAGGCCTGTATCCCAGCAGTGGGAACATTATAGGCTGAATATAAGGAAATTCACACGAAAAATAAGCCAGATGCTACTGAAGATACAAACCAATTGAATTCCCAGCACATTTACCTATTCAATTGCATAACCATCTAACATCCCCATTTATTCCTTAGGTGTGAACACATACGATTTAATTTTAAACTATGCTGCATTTCACACTGCCTAAAAACCACAACTGCTCCTGCTGAAATGAAACTCGTATTTCGTCACGTGAAATTCGTCGCGTTTCCCCCACAGAGCGTATTTTCGTACGGCGTACTCTACATATCCCGTGGCGTAGTGTCACGAAATAGTTGAATACAGAAGCTCCATTTTAGTACGCCTTTGTACTTGGCCATTGTAAAGGATTGGGGATCGTAATTTGTTTTTACCCTGGAAAATGCGACACATGAATTCATAATCTCAGAAGACCAATTCTCGTAATTTAGAACGTTCAAGATCTAGTAGCAGTCTGATCTAGATGACAAAAAAAAAATTAAAAACTAGTTAAAAATGTGGGAAAATTAGAGGTATTTTTGACAGATTGAGACTGCGAGTGTGAATGTTGTCAAACGTACGAGAATTGCCCTTTGATAATTGACATTCCATCGCTATTTACTCAACTATCTACTTTAGTACAATGCATTTTTTTTTTTTTTTTTTGGGATGGGAAATCATCAAATGACTCCTCCCGCTCTGGGTGGAGCGGAAGGGAGTGTCAGACTCTTACTGACTAAAACCCACCCATGTTCCTTCCTTCGCCCTTTATGTTCCGGGGCAGCGGTAACCCTTTCGGACAATCCCGCTGCCCCGGCAGGCTTCGGCCCTGAAGGGGCCCCTCGTTATGCTGACATCTCTTTGAGGCGCGCGTGGAACACTTACGCGCCGTCCGGCACGGGCCTGGTCCTGATCGGGCGGTGAGCTACCCATTGCTCTCCGCCCGCAGGCCCGCGCCTACGGTGGCCGGTAGTCGTCGCTCGACTCCCGACGCCCGGGGCGTCTCCCGCGGCGGCTGGGACGGGAGGCTCTCTCCCTCATCCGTCCCGCCACCTCCTTCGCTAGCATGACTGCTTCTAGTACAATGCATTCAGTTGATTTTTGAGTGACCTGTAAAAACAAGATCCTGAAATTGTTAAGTTATTAGACTGAAATTTGAACTTAGTCATGCTTTTTGAAGGTGGCGATTTTTATCGTTAGATTTGGTCGACGACAAAATTCGGCTATCCTAACAAATCGTCCACGATTGGTAACAAATACTCCGATTTTGGCAGGATCAAGTTTTCGTGAGACGTCTGTGCAATGGGAAGCATGTGCTCTATTTCAAATCTAATTTAAAATATATATTTCTTTTTAAGTTCACTTATGAAATTTCAGAAACTAAGTGCACATTTCCGCTATGTTTCGACCACCGTTGACCGTAAGACTTTCACATTTTCCTGCATAATGCCTGTCAGTACATGGTTGAGCCCCACAAAACTTTTCCCTTTGTAAAGAGTTTAAACAATGTTTACAGTACACGCTCACACGGTTAACGTAAACTTATGTTACTTACAAGTTAGGATAATGTACTTAGTTTCTTTTGAACTGGAAATTTAAATTCAGACGTATCTCTTTTATATTGAAAATGTTTTGTGTATATCTTGTGTGTTGTGGAGTTATTGGCCGTGTAGAAGCGAAACAAGTTGTATTGTGAATAAGCATCCAACTTACGTCACCCAAACTCATCACGCAAGCAGAGTTTACCGCCCAACTAGCATATATACAACGTCCCTACATTAATCGTTAGGCAGCCCACCGACCACGATACCGTCATGTCCTAGAACCAAAAATTCGAAGACATGTGACACCTACCAACCGGCACCGGGCTCGCGGAGTAGATTACAGCCCACTCGCTCTCAAAGAGTGGAGGCCTGCGTCCCAGTAGTGGGAACATTGAAGGCTGACTAAGCAAAGGAGATAAAGCTTCACTGTAGCCATTGCAATAGTTAAACCATGCTTTGGTTTACTAGGAGCGGATCACCTATGACGCAACGTAGTACCTAGTGAGTGTTTAAATTAGTAACCCATATCTAGAAACAATATTATCAGAAGTGATCTATGTCATCTGACAATCAGTGTCCTACATACTCGTGACAAATAATGATTGCTCGGAGGAGACTGTGAGATGTGTCCACGATGGATTTAAAAATCCGGCAGAATTTTGTCGTGCGCTCAAGGTTGCTTCCGCGACACGTGTATGACTTTAGAAAAGAGGTTGTGCATTCGGAGAGTTTCATTATGTATGGACACCAATTTCCTCGTGATTTATGGCCCAAGTTACGTGATTCTTTTTTTCATTCAGTAGACATGGACCGGTGGTTTCATAAAAAGTCATAAGTTATTTATTTCTTAACGCAATTGACTGTGTTAAAACTATTGCCGTGATGTCAAATATAATTCTGTCTTATCCCTCTGTATTTTACTGTATGTATATGTTACAGTTAAAACCCGTTTTTAGATAGAACGCGTTTTCCCTAGTTAGAACTAGTTATTTCTAAATGCCTTTGTTAAAACTAGAAATGTGCCGCGGCAGCGGCCGGCGATGTGCCAGAAGCGAATCGCTTTTGGAAAAGGAAACAGTTAGGTTAGGTTAGGTTAGAGTATGACAGGAGGCACGGCTCCCTGTCGTTTCGGGTGACGCAGGTGCTCTCGGGGCATGGTTGCTTCGGGAAGTACCTGTGTCGCATAAACAGGGAGCCGGACGCCCGGTGTCACCACTGCGTCGACTGTCGGGAGGACACGGCGCGGCATACGCTGGCAGAGTGTGCCGCTTGGGAGGAGCCGCGCCGTGCCCTCATCTCAGAAGTAGGCAGTGACCTGTCGCTGCCGGCCGTGGTCGAGTCGATGGTCGGCAGCGAAGAGTCCTGGGACGCGGTGGTTTCCTTCTGCGAAACGGTCGTCTCGCAGAAGGAGGCTGCGGAAAGGGAGAGGGAGATCTCGTCCTCTCACCCGGCCCGCAGCAGGCGCACCGGGCGTCGGCGGAGGGCGGATAACGCCCTCTTCCAGCCCCCCTAAATGGGTCCAGGGGCGACGGACTTGGGGACGTCCGTCGCCCCCCACACATCAGGACCCGAGATGGCGGCGCGTAGTGTTCCACGCGCGCCTCTCTTAGACGTCGCGGGGGGAGTCAAACACCTCACTCCCCCCCCTGACCCGAGGAGGCCCGCTGCGGCGGGCCGGCACCAGTCGGGGGTTGCGGAAGGATCTTACGTTCCCGCGACCCCCGGCGTAGGTGAGAGATGGAACACTGGGGTGGTTTTTAGTCAGTAAGAGTCTGACAGACCCCGTCGCCCGCCCCAGGGCGGCGGACATCCATGAGGATTTTCCACCCCGGAACAAAAAAAAAAAAAAAAAAGGTTAGAGTATGACAAACAACGCACGAGCCGAGCGAGCGAAGCGAGCGTGCCGCGGCAGCGGCCGGCGATGTGCCAGAAGCGAATCGCCGGGAATGAACGAGCGCACAGCGCGTGGATGGCGCTCGGAAAGGGATTCTCCCGCACTTGTCGAAACTTGTCGAATCAGGCAATGTCTCGCGATCAATGAGAATAAGGTACGATCAATTTTGAGAACAGTTTTAACTGACTCACTTCGGAAAAACGCGTGTTGTCTAGTAAGAACTAGTTTTAACTGATATTCCATTTCAAGTATTAGTTAATTCTAGTTTTAACAAAGGCATTTAGTAAAAACTAGTTCTAACTAGGGAAAACGCGTTCTATCTAAAAACTGGTTTTAACTGTAACATATATAAATAATAAAATAAATAATTATAAAACAAAGTAAAGTTAGCAAAATATTAACTTTATTAGCGGATTTTGAACCAACTCAATACAAGCTATTTAATTCGTAACACCTAAAACCTCTTACAAAACCATACAAAACTGGAAGACTTCTGTTCATTTTCGAAAGGTTTTTGTTAAAGTCATTTTAGTAACCAACTACAGCACCATTGCAGTCCTCACCGTCAATCGATAAATAGGTCACCTATTTTTTATCAGCCATTAATGGGCAAAGTACTCGTAAGGCCTTTGCCCATTAAGGGCTGATCTTTCCATCTCTCTGTCCAACCTTAATCATAGGAGTCCAGCTCATCCCGCCATCCGCAATGTCCTTTGCCACAAAGCGGGACCCACCGGGTCGTAAGTTTGGCCCATTGATCGCCTGACATGCGGCATATGTATCCAGCCCATTTAAGCGTGGCAGCTTTCCGAGAGTCATTCATTAAGGCATATAAATACGCATGAACATATATGAATCTGACACATCTACCCACCCTTCTCAAAACACAAACGGCACACCAAGATACGTCACATCCCGTCGAGGAATCAATTACAAAAGACATAATACGCCTCATTGAAGCGCATCCTCAATCAATGAGTTTACAGAACTATTCATAGTTAATTGACTAATAAACTATTTCAATCTAGTATTGAATACCTAGATCTTGGACGCTCGGGACTTATGTCAGCAGTGTCTTGAACTAAATAGAATTATCGAGTTTTGTTATTAGTTTAGTATCGCTGGACGTAGCTTGACGCTGCAGTAAGCAAGCTGAACTTGCAGTGGGCTGGCCATGTTTGTTGAAGGACCGATGGCCAGTAGAACAGACGAGTCCTGGAGTGGAGACTGTGTTTCGGCAAGCTAGAGTGGGATGCCCCCCCGCTAGAAGGACAGACGATCTCAAAAAGGTGGCTGGGACAGACTGGATTCGGAAGGCTGAGGACAGGGTGTTGTGGCGCAGCCTGGGAGAGGCCTATGTCCAGCAGTGGACTGCGATAGGCTGAGTTTATTGATTGATCACTCACTGATCGGTAAATTATGCTATTGAGAACTTTAAGTAACCTTTATGTACTTTATCTAAGTACTCGTGGATTTAAAGAAACTCCTAGGTTATCATAAAACAGGCTCTCATCTCAGGATTTCTCATCGGTAAACACAAACTTCCATACAAATTTTCATCCCCGATTTAACCTTTTAGGGGATGAATTTCCAAAAAATCCTTTCTTAGGAATCACTTTTGCTACACAGGGTCAAGTTAAACTAGCTAGCTAAACTCCGCAGATGTGATGGGTATCGATATTTAAACATGGTCAAACTGTCACACAGACAGACATGACCTGTCTGTGTGACCGTTTAGAAACTGGATTCTGATGCGGTTTTTTTTATTATTATTAAAATACTCGGACCAAGTGTTCTATATCTAATATTTATATTACAGCTGCCTCCGATGAGAAAAGATAAGATGTTAATGTTTAAACTTTGGCACATAACAATTTAACTTGGCACGAGTTTTTGAAGTTAAGAGACACTTTGTGTGCCAAAATGTGTTAAATATGTAAATAGGTTATGAAGGGAGATCACTGTGGTAGTTACTCCAATAGGGCAATAATATTATGATGTTAGAAAACTATGATTTTGTTTCAAACCGTCTAGTATTAAAATCAAAAGCATTTCTTCAATATCCTACTTAATATTATAAACGCGAAAGTTTCTGAGGATGGGCGGATGGATGGATGGATGTTTGTTACTCTTACACGCAAAAACTACTTAACGGATTTGGATGAAATTTGGCGAACAGATAGTTTATAACTAGTAGGCTAATTTCCGTAATTAAAAACGTTCAAAATCTAGTCGCAATCCCATCTCAGTGACAGTCAATGTCAGAAACTGCTCAAAAATGTAGGGAAATTAAAGGTATTTCTGACAGATTGAGACCGAGATCAGACTGTGAACGTTCTTAAAATTACGAGGATTACCCCTCTGGATTAACACATAGGATACTTTTTATCTCGATATTCCCACGGGATCGAAACTTATGCAGGTGAAACAGCGGGGCACAGCTCGTCTATTAAAAAAAAAAAGTTTCAAAAATCTTTCCGCGTTTATCAATACAAAAATTGTAGATTTTTCTTTTGTAAAATTCTTAACTAAAAATCCCCCTATATTCTGTAAAGTTCACTGCTCACCTCACTCAAGTGAGCGCACAAAATTCGAAAGCGAACTCATTTATTGCGGACAACGAGACACCGTTCGAATTTCGAAGTGATGTTTAGAGAATGACACTACTCCTCAAATTCTCATCCTGTGTGTGTGTGGTGTATTTATTTATTTATTTATTTTATTATTTATGTACACACAGTAAAACACATAAGGATATGACATTTAAAATATGAGTACAAAGGTACTGCTTATCTTAAGAAATTTCTTCCAGCAGACCTGCGAAAGGAGAAGTAAAAAAGAAATGTAGACAATAGTGTGTGAGAACAAGAAGAGAAAAATATGAGTGTGTGAAGTCTAAAACTAAAATATAAATATACCCACATAAATAACACACACACATAAATAATGCAAAAAAATAAATACATAAGTATACTTAAATAAATACATAATCCAAAAATATATAAACGTATATATATATATATACTCACGGTATAGAGGAAAGGTAATGCTCTTTTAATCGACGTTTAAATAGAGAAATAGTTTGCAAATCACGAATACTAGGCGGAAGTGAGTTCCACAATCTTACAGCATGGACAGAGAAGGAATAAGAGTAGTAGCTCGTTTTATGAGGATGAGATTTAAGTATAGATCTTAGGTGTATTTGAATGTAGGTCAGTTAATTTAGGGCAGTGCTACGTCTTCGACGGTGATGTATCGCTGACTGTGCAAACATACCAACATGCATAGTAGGCGTCCGTATATTTGGATGGAATGATAGATTGTTGTTTGAAGATGTCTAGGAAAAGTGACTAAACAGTGACAATTTATCACAGAAATAATCTTCTTAAAAATTCTGAAGGAAAACGACCTTATTTATCGTAAAAGGGCGAGCTACGCCATAGCAAACTAGTGCTACGCCGTAGCGACTAGTGCTACGCCGTAGCTAAGCGCGTGCTACGCCGTAGAGGATTATACAACATGCAAGCTACGCACAAAGGACAGAAGATAAAATATTAGTTTAGTCCTGTCAAATTAAGATACTCCATAGACAAATTAGACGTGATTAAAAACATGGCTACCAAAAATACGTCAATTTACGTCAGGCGCTGACTAATTTGACAGGACTAAACTAATATTTATCTTCTGTCTTTTTCTTAATGAAATAGAAAGAAAAAGATGTACTGAACTTAAATTTAGTTTAGTTTGTGAACAAGGGAATCGGCGCCAATATCATGGTCTGAACATAAAATACATGAGCGGTATTAATGTTTTGTTTCTTTTAACTAACTAGCGTCTTGAAGGAAAGTTTGACTAATACAGGCCATAAATAACGAACATAAACCCTCTTCCTTCTCCTCCAAGCACCGCCACATCAACCGGTTCTGTGCTTCTCGCATCCAGCGGATTCCTGCGCCCTTCACAAGGTCATCGGTTCACCTTACCAACGCTACGTTTTCCGGTACGCGGTCGCCACTCCACAAACCTTTCGGCCCCGTCGGCCATCTGTTCTGCGAGCAATGTATGTAATGTAAGGAACATTGCTCGTAGAACTCGCCCACTGCCAATTAAATTTGGAAATTCTTCGGACCTTAATGTCAGTTACCTCGGTAATATTCTGATAAGTGTTGATTATCTAAACTCTACCTACTGACCACTATACTTTCTTAATTATTTCTAGAGAAGGTAACTCCTAAGCTTCATGAGATAGGTAATCCCTTACTTAGTCAACTCAAGCTGCATTGAATGACAAGCACCTACATTCGATGTGTACTTACTCCCCCTGATTGCCATGCAAATATAAAGAAAACCACATTACATAGGAAAACATATCTTAACTTTATACAAAATAAGGTTCATATTAATTAAAAGGAAAGTTTTGAAAACTGAAAATGGAATTAACGTTAATGGAATACACACCTTGCTTAGAGAGCATTAAGGTTTATATTTGACGTGAAAGTGTGAACGTTGATTATTACGTAACTTCTCAAGGAGAAGTCTGTAGATTGAACGTGACCTTGACGTCATTAGAAAGTACACCTTATTTGTAGAAGGTTAAGGTTTACATTAGCCATAAAATTGTAAACACTAATGCCGATCTTGTTGACATCGAAACATACACTTTATTGTTTAGCTCATAGGGTGTTTATTTTATTGTGATTGGTCTCCTGAAATATTTTCCGTTCTCATACATTTTCGCATTATGAATGTATAAGGGATTGGCAAGTTTTTATAGGTTTTTCGACTGTTATAAGATAAGGAAGTGTAACCAACCATTCACAAATTGATGTTTGAATTTTTTTATTACATTTGGAGAGGAAAGTAATAAAAGATCATTGTTTTGTCAGAGTTATTTTGTTTGAGTAGGTCCGTCATATAAAAGTTTGTGCGACCATCATTTTGATTAGTAATTCTTTCAAAAGGCCAATTCTCGTAATTTAAAACGTTCAAAATCTAGTCACAATCTCATCTCGGCGACAAACACATGTCAAAAACTTGTCAAAATGTAGGGAAATTAGAGGTATTTTTCAAAGATTGAGACTGAGATCAGACTGTGAACGTTCTTAAAATAACGAGAATTGCCCCTCTTATTGTCGGACATTTCCATTTATAGGCAAAGCTGAGAAATTGTGTCTAGATTATAATCATTTATTTTCTATGTGTTTACTGAGACCATGCGCTCCCGGATCTTTGAAAGGTGTGCGAGGCAAAGTCCCCATAGACCATTGTAAATGAAATGAAATGCATTAATTTATTTCCAAAACACTTTACCCTATTTAACATTGGTTTTAGGTACACAACGAGAACGTCTCAGGATTTACCGCCCTACTCTCAAAAAGTTTCCTAGGAATGTCTCCAAAAATATTCAACAAACTACCTAAATCGATGAAACCTTCCAAAGACACTCCATAAGTTCCTGATACAGAAGATATATTAAATAAATGAATATTTAGAAGAAATACAAAATCAGTAAATTCCATTCCATTTTCTCAGATTTATTAATTACTTACTTCTTTACTTTAGTTAATAATTTTTAAGCCTTAATTTGTACTATTTTCTTTGTTTATGTTTTTGCAAAATTAAGACTGTTACGAGTACCTACATAGCAGTATTTTTATAATTATATAGGCCTTACTGTACACCCATTAACTAATGGGTGAGTAATATTTGCACGCCTTTTTTTTTCCGGATGGGAAATCGTCAAATGATCAACGTCAAATCTGACACTCCCTCCCGCTCTGGGTGGAGCGGAAGGGAGTGTCAGACTCTTGCTGACTAAAACCCACCCATGTTTCTTCCTTTGCCCTTTATGTTCCGGGGTAGCGCTAACCCTTTCGGACAATCCCGCTGACCCGGCAGGCTTCGGCCCTAAGGGGCCCCCCTCAAATTATGCTGACACCTCTTTGAGGCGCGCGTGGAACACTTACGCGCCGTCCGGCACGGGCCTGGTCCTGATCGGACGGTGAGCTACCCATTGCTCTCCGCCCGCAGGCCCGCGCCTACGGTGGCCGGGAGTCGTCACGCGGCTCCCGACGCCCGGATATTTGTACGCCTTGCAAGGCAGCACATAGTGACACAACATATTTTATTTTATTTTATACCATCGTGTACCACTACATTACACCTACGTGAACAAATAAATAAATTTTAATATATCTGTGTGCTGGCATTTAAATCTCAAAATAATGATGGTGAATACAATGTAAAGCAGAAAATAAACTCCAATTTATTTACCAAGCTTTGTAGTCATTAATTATAAATACATAGTTTGGAGGTATGAGGAACAGGGTGTAAAGTTCACTCATCCTCCATAGAAAAGGGAGGATCCTCCGACCAGACGGGTGTTGTCTGGCGGGCAATTGCCCAACGTTTGATGTTGGGAAATTGTATCTATTCTAATTGCGCGGTAAACCCTGCTTGCGAGATGCAGGATTTGCGTGACGTCAGTATGACGCGTTGTTCGCATGTGGCGTTGTAGATACCGCTACAATAGCAACATACAACCAATTATATTTTTCCCAAGCCGATCCCGAAACCGATCTCATTATGAAATTTGAGAGAACTTTTTAACACAATAGACACTCTAAGTGGAATGAGTTACTAATTTAGTAGATTAATGAATAGGGCCACATTGTGCGAGAAGGACAGACTCTCAATCAGCGTTGTTCCTTTCAAAACCATTATTTTCACTCTGGATCTCCTTCAATGTCATGATCTCATGGCTTTATTTTGAGGCAAATATTTCTCAAAAAAATATTTAATTAAAAATCATTACAAAATTTATTTGAGTATTGATATATTTATAGGTGAGATGTTAGTAGTAAGAAGAGTAGGGTTTTAGTCGGTAGGAGTCTGAAATAACCCTCCGTCTTTGGAGGACGGAGCGGAACGCTATCCATGAGGAATTCACCACGAAAAAAAAGGTTAGAACAATAGAAAATTCATAAGGCATTTTTCATACTATCAACTAGCTTGTTATACCTCCAATGAGCCGTACCTGTCCCATGTGGGTAAGAGGCACAGGGCTTAACCTTGCAATAACTGCACCACCATTTTCCAATAAGCTAGCTCCTATACATACTACTCTATATCTACCAAGTTCAAAACTTCACCCTACTGACCTACATACTTCAAAACTTCAAGTAAGAAAGAGATAGAACGAGTTAAAACGAGACATAAGACACAAGGGACTCGCTGGCAAACGATAGGATTATAAGGATAAAGCTGGTAATACCTAGAAAATTATACAAAGGATCATTAAGATTCGGTTGTGACTATAGTACGGGCGGTAGCGGAAAGCAGATTCGTAGAATAAAGGTAACTTAGGATTAACATTTGAGGCTAGTGCTTAGATCGTGGTAGGATTAGATTACGCTTCTGAACTATGAAATTGGTTGTTAATAATCTGGTAGAAACTAAGAATTTTTTGAAATCAGTAACTTGGGCAGGGCTATGATAAGGTCTTTATCGGGTAGGTAACTTGGCTTAAAATTTTTCAGCATCGCCAAGTTGTATTAAGCAAGTATAGCTGTCATGGGTGGTTTTTGCGATACGGCCACCCATTATGTCACCTCTTGTAAAAGGTCTACATTTATATTTGTAACATTTGTAGTGTATAAAGAGTACTCTGTCTAAGAGAAAAGGTCTGCCCTAAATATACACTTACATGAGCGATGTCAAAGACTTAACTACTCGTAGATATTCAGCACAACTTTGTTTAAGAAAATTTATTTCAGTCCAATTCGAGAGCTTTCTCCACCAAGCGGAAAAACAAGTGAAAGCAGCCTTCTCTTGTTTTGGAGACGGTTAAAAAGAGGTATGAAAATCTAACCCCAAATTGAGATTTTTTTTAAATCGCTGTCGCTTTTCAGTCGTTTTTTTTTTGCATGGAAAATCATCAAATACTTTTCCCGCTCTGGGTGGAGCGGGAGGGCATGTAAGACTTTTACTGACTAAAATCCACCCGTGTTCCTTCAGATGCCTGTGCCAGGAGCCACGGTTACTCTTTCGAACAACCCGCGACCCTGGCAGCGCCTTTCAGCCCTCAGCCTTGTATTATAATCAACGCCCAAATACCAATTAATTTGTGTTTGTTTGTGAATTACGCACCTCGCTTAAAATTTATGGTTTTTGATTCGGTAGCTAATGAATTTAAACAGCAATAATTAAGAATTAGCAATTATTATTTTAGAGACCCGTTGGGAGCAACAGTAATAAATTGTTAATAGCAAAAGTTTTTTTGACAATTATTTTTTCATTTAATAAAAGCAATTTAAAGTCAACACGTATTGATCAAAGAAAAAAAGAAAACGCGTTTTTTTGGCAATACAGCAGAGGAGAGGGACACCGAAGGCTAGCAAAAAAAAAATTAAAACAATTATATATAATGCTAAAAGGGCCTCAGCTCGAAATAAAATCAGATGACAACACAATGTTTACTATCTGACGCTGATACATAATTCATAATCAGCATATCGTGTTCCCACTGCTGGGACACAGGCCTGCTCTCGGTGAGAGGGAGTGGGCCGTAAACAACCACGCAGGCCATACGCTAGAATAATAAACACAAAGGAAACTGTGTCCATTATAATAAATTAAGATAATAAATTAAATATTATGTAAAAACGCACATACAAAATCAAATAAAAACACACACACACCCTCCCAAACATGTATGTCACAAGACATATATGTGTGTGTGTGTTGAACAATCAATCAATCAAAATCAACTCAACCTATCGCAGTCCTCTGCTGGACATGGGCTACGCCACAACACCCTGTCAGATATGCAGTCACTCCATGTAAAATACTGTTATTCAGCTTCATCTGGTTAGACTGGAAGCCGACCCCGACATAGTCGGGAAAAGGAAGCAGATGATGAATTTTTAGAAAGTTATTTTTCAGTGGTCGAGCTTTTAATATAAATTAAAAGCTCATAAACCATGATAATATGGACGTAGGGTAATTCATTTCACTTGACGTTAACCTCTCAGTGACAGGTGCTAGGCTGTGACCCGTAAAATCAATTAAAACGCCAATTAATTTGTGGACGATCATAAAAATTATGGTCGTTTTTTTTCTCTTGATGCTATTTGGACGTAGTTAAGTAGAAAGGACTCAACCCACATTCTTCCCAATGAAATGAATTGCGTTAGTCTATGTAAATACTAACTAATATACAACTTGACTCATAAAAATATTGGTATATTTGTCCATAAGTGACAATATTTCAAAATATTCCATATACAACATCATTGGAGCAATACACACCTAAACTTAAAACCTCGATAACTCAAAAATTACCTTTTGTGGGTTTTTTTTTTTTTCTAGTGGGAAATCATCAATTGACCCCTCCCGCTCTGGGTGGAGCGGAAGGGAGTGTCAGACTCTTACTGACTAAAACCCACCCATGTTCCTTTCTTCGCCCTTTATGTTCCGGGGTAGCGGTAACCCTTTCGGACAATCCCGCTGTACCTTTTGTGGGTTGAGTCCTTCCTGCTAAACTACATCCATTTGATGTATCGCGTCTATACATACCCCTAGCACACTTTAGTGTAGAATCCTGCATTGAAGTTGCTGATCCCGTATTGAAGTTGATTATATCACCACTTACGCTTTTACCGCTATCGATAGGATAACAGAAGGCCAATTTTCGTAATTTAAAACGTTCAAAATCTACGCGCAGTCTCATCTTGGCGACAAACAAATGTCAAAACTTGTCAAAAGTGTAGAGATTAGGGGTATTTTTGACAGATTGAGACCGAGATCAGAGGGGCAATTCTCGTAATTTTAAGACTGTTCACAGTCTGATCTCAGTTTCAATCCGTCAAAAAATACTTGTAATTTCCCTACATTTTGACACGTTTTTGACATTTGTTTGTCGCTGAGATGAGACTGCGACTAGATTTTGAACGTTTTAAATTACGAGAATTGCCCCTCTGTTATCCTAAAAGATACTGTTTTGTAATTAAATAATTAAAGAGAAAAAAAATGTTACAATAGTTCTACTTAAGATAATATTATTGAAGCAGTCATGCTAGCGAAGGAGGTGGCGGGACGGATGAGGGAGAGAGCCTCCCGTCCAAGCCGCCGCGGGAGACGCCCCGGGCGTCGGGAGTCGAGAGACGACTACCGGCCACCGTAGGCGCGGGCCTGCGGGCGGAGAGCAATGGGTAGCTCACCGCCCGATCAGGACCAGGCCCGTGCCGGACGGCGCGTAAGTGTTCCACGCGCGCCTCAAAGAGATGTCAGCATCAGCAACGAGGGGCCCCTCAGGGTCGAAGCCTGCCGGGGCAGCGGGATTGTCCGAAAGGGTTACCGCTACCCCGGAACATAAAGGGCGAAGGAAGGAACATGGGTGGGTTTTAGTCAGTAAGAGTCTGACACTCCCTTCCGCTCCACCCAGAGCGGGAGGGGTCATTTGATGATTTCCCATCCCAAAAAAAAAAAAAAAAGATAATATTATTAGTTAAATAAGTAATAGGGGAGAGTAACCTATATTGAACCGGCGCTTAAATTGTACAGACGCCAGCACATCAAGCTACTACAATTTGTCAAATTTCTTTAATAGATTTTCAACTTTTTTGCTAAACCATTAAGGTTCAAAGTTGATTGGGAAAATTTGACAGTTTCGGGTAGCTTGACCTGCTGGCGTCTGTATCACTTCTGTATTTCTATCAAATTTCACTATATTTTTGCATTGACAACAAAAAATAGGCGAACGCAGCGTCACAAATGCGCCACCATTTTGGATTGACCGGTCTCTTTAAATAAATGACTTGACGACACGGTTGGCGCAGTGGCTGAGCGATCGACTGCTACGCTGCGTGTTGCGGGTTCGATTTCGCACGGAACAAATATTTGTATTGCCTACAGGTAGTTGTTCCGGGTCTGGCTGTTTGTGTATGTGAGTTTAAATGTTTGTAAACGCACCCACGATACAGGAGTAATTCCTGGTGTAGGGCAACGTTTTTTTTTGTTAAACTTAAAAAAAAAACAATCTATTAAAAAGATGCACTTCAGGTAGTAATAATAATAATAATAACCCACGGACCCTATCTTCCGGGAGAAGTCCTGTTCCTCATTTCTGGCTTGCCTTTATTGGCCGGCTGGAGTGAACACTGACGAGGAACAGAGCTCCCACCTTTATTGGCTGGCTTGAGTGAAGATTCGCAAGAGCAAACGTGCTCGGAGGAAGGAAGTATTTCAGTGAGATGCTGGTAGGGATCTTGACCGTACTTCCGGGATTGTCCTGATAGCCGTGGAATACCTCTCCACTCCTCATAAGTACTTTAGGACATGTTGCCCCCTTGTCGCTACGACACTATGTGCTAGCGACCGTTTTCGGGGGCCCATTATTGAGTGTGCAAGTCACCCCCTGCCATTTCATCCGTGAATATTATAATTATCATTGATCAGACAGGGGACATAGACCTTCCATAGTTCAAGGTAACGGATCCACTATAGCCACCCAAACCCATAGCCCAGTATATTTTGTTTGAGAGAATAAAATCCTGATGTACTCACTGTACGTCAGGATTTTATTCTCTCAAATATCTCATTTACTGTAATTATTTTAAATGTATCACATCCAAAATAATTAAACAAATTATATTCCTCCCATTTGTGTGCCGAAAGCCGTATTCAAATCGTTTAAACCGTTTATATTTAGCCGGTAGGGGCTTAACTGTGGTTATTTATAACTCTCTGCCACCTGGTTTAACCGCAGTATCGCAGTAACTGAGTTACAGGTTCACTTAATTAAATACAGTACGTGCATTTGTAAGATAGTATTGTTATGTGACTTGGAATAATATCATGGCTTTAGTTAAAGTTTGACCACGGTCTTAAATTATCCATAAAGTTCACTGCTCACCTCACTCAAGTGTGTTCAAAGCGAACTCATTTGTTTTTAAAATAAATCTTCGCTGATTAAGAAAGAAAAGAAAGAAAGGAAATACATTTCACAACGAGACACCGTTTGAATTTCGAAGTGATGTTTAGAGAACAACATTGCTGGCTAGAATTCTAACCATGAAGGTTTTCTACGTGTATTTATATTGGACCTGTTTGCGTAAAAATCATCAATTTAAACATGGTCCGGTCGACCGCACAGTATTTTATAAGTAACAAAATAGAAATGGAAATGTCAACCCGTTGTACAATGGGTGAGAATTTCTCATAAAAAAGGCCAATCTTGACACAACCTCAACCTCTTTTGAGTCTACAACAAAATTGGGTATCTCATAGAGCTGGGTTCATAAGCTAATGGGGGATTTACACTAGGTAAATCTTAGCCGGGCGGTTGGTCGCTTACTAAATCGCCCTACAAGCGGAGTCGCCACCCCATTTACACAGGTCGATAAAAACCGTTAATTTTGCATCAAAATGTCTATCTTCAGACGGCGGGTGACCGCCTGCGACTGAGGAATTTCACGATCGATTTTAGTCACCCATCACGTGCGACCTGTGGCCCCACGACAAAAGCAACTACAAGTACTTTTTTTTTCCCGGATGGGAAGTCATCAAATGACCCCTCCCGCTCTGGGTGGAGCGGAAGGGAGTATCACTCTTACTGACTAAAACCCACCCATGTTCCTTCCTTTGCCCTTAATGTCCCGGCGGAGTCGTCTGGCGGCTAACTACAAGTACTTTACTTTGTAACTTGCGGTTTTAGTCACCTGCGGCCTACCCAAATTGAGACAGTAGATTAGTCACCTGTGTCCCGCATCTATTTATCTATATAACTAGCCTGTACTGTCCCACCGCAGGGCAAAAGTCTCCCTCTTTCTTTTCCATACAATTCTGTCTTTTGTCGACCAGTCCTTTCGGTAGGAGTCAAGTTCGGCCTGCCATCTTCGTCTCTGCCTGCCTCGAACTTAAGTGAGACTGGGCCGGACATATCTGGTGTATGTCAGATGACAAATGGGCTAAGAGAACCACCGATTTGGTCCTACTAAAGCCCGCATAATCATTATGAAATAATGCCAGTTTTCAACCCGATTAAAGAAAGAAAAACAGCAATTTTCCTTCAATCTCCTAAAAAAATACTTCAAACGTCCCAGTATTCAATACTGTTTGTTATCCGTAACTTATTACCAATTTAACTTATTCCAACCGTCTTTGCTCCACAGAGGGAACTTTACAAAGTTTTCTTTGTAAACAGTTCTTGAAATATTTTTGTAGACGAGTCAGGAACTTGAGGCATTTTTATCGACGCTTTAGACAGGGTAAGGCTGTGTTCTGAAAGCAGAGAAAGCGGAGCGATGAGCGGAACGATGTTATAGAACTTATAATAAGTAACATCCTCATCATCTGAGTAGCCTTTCCAACTTTATTGGGGTGTTCTTCCAGATATACCGGATTCAATTTTTCCACAAACTAAACAGTCCTTTCAAGGTGTGTTATCCAGTAACTTGATTGTGGAGATCAGATAGGCAGTTGCCTTGTGGCGCCATCTACATGGTCACATGCGAATTACGCATCACATTGACGTCACGCAAAATCCTGCATCTCGCAAGAAGAGTTTACCATGCAACTAGCATATATAGAACGTCCCGACATCAATCGACGGAACCACCAGACACGACACTGTCTAGTCCAAGGATCCTCCCTTTTCTACATATGGAGGATGAGTGAACTTTACTACCTCTATAGCTTCATGTAAAATACTAGTATTCAGCTAGAGTGTACGACATGCGACGTCACACGTCAGTCGTCAACCCACTTCTATCGCCCTCTCTCGCTATGTCAGAAACCGCTACCTACAAAATTGTGTAGCATTTCTGTGTAGTTAGTCTGAGAATTTTACCTGCACTTCGGTGATAAATATTTTAACTAAGCTTGGTAAAGATGTGCGGTGCGGTGTGTGGTGTATGTGTGTGTGGGTTTGTGTGTGCTTGGTGATGTGTAGCTTGGTGTGATGTGTGCGTGTAGTGTGTATGTGTGCTTGGTATGTGTGTGTATGGTGTGTGTATGTGTGTGTGTGGTGTGTGTGTGTGTGTGGGTTTGTGTGTGCTTGGTGATGTGTAGCTTGGTGTGATGTGTGCGTGTAGTGTGTGTGTGTGTGTGCTTGGTGTTTGTGTGTATGGTGTGTGTACCTATGTGTGTATGTGGTGTGTGTGTGTGTGTATGTGTGTGTGTGTGTGTGTGTGTGTGTGTTGTGTGTGTGTTGTGTGTGTGTGCTTGGTGTGTGTGTGTGTGTGTCTTGGTGTGTGTTGTGTGTGTATGTTGTGTGTGTGTGTGTATCTTTTATTTTATTGTTTGTTTTATCGGATGTATTTAGTCTTTGGTTCATTGAATTAGTTCTATTTTTGTTATATACAATATATATATATATAAAAGATTATGTACGCCTCGTCGGGCAAAACATGTAAGGACTTTTAACCTATATTTAAGATCTTGCATGCTTGAATTTGTATGTAAACGCATGTTTAACAAATAAAGTATCTTTATCTTTATCTTCAAACAGTACGTCCAGGAATTTATGTGTCCATAACCTTTCGTGGGACTACTCTCAGTCTTCCGGAATTTAGCGTCACACAAAGATCCCTGTGGTTTAGGGTAAAGTTAACTTCCGGTGGAATATCATTGTCAGTAGATGAACAATGAACGTAATTGAGCTTGTAAGTTATGTTTGAATCTGGCTTTTGTTTAATAACAGCTTTTAAAATGCATCAGAATTATTGAAAATAATGATTACCTACCCATCCATCATCCTAGGGGCCCGTGGCTAAATAATAACAGCCACGCAGGCCGATCGATCGGGTTAAACTACGCTTGCCGCGGTTCTGTGGATGGGTGAGCATCTTTACATACCGAGACCCCTCCGTGCATCGAAAAGCATGTTAAGCCGTTGGACCCGGCTGTCATTCGCGGATCTTTGACAGTCGCTATGGATAGTCAGAAGCCGACAACCAGTCACACGATATGCAATCGAAAAGCGAACTCATTTGTTTTTTTTAAGTAAATCAACGCGGATTCACAACGAGATACCGTTCGATAATAAAGAACAAAAAAAAATTACATGTTGGGGGAATAATCGGGGGAAATATAGTGGGGGGTTGGGGATACAATCCGATATCCCGTCGTAGATTGGTTGACAGACTTTCGAGCTTTTGACTACCAGTAACTACTGCCAAAAATGTACAAATGACAGCTGGGACCGACAGCTTGGTGTGCTTTCCGAGGTCTTAGTATGAAACAAAAGCAGCGCTACTAACATTAAATGAATAATGACCACTCAAACATTACACGGGTTTCATTACACTATGAGACTGGCTATTGTTACTGACATAATGTAATATTATTACACTATCAGAATACCTATTCTATTGTTACTAAAATAACGTAATGTTACTTCGGTAAACTTCAAAGGAATTGTGACAGTCATATTTCGGGAATTAATCTTGGTTAAGAGCTTACGTATTTGTTTGGTCTGACTTTGATTATGTAGATAATGTTTTGTTATTAAATAACTATGTTTACATCATGTATTTTACCTGAGCTATCAGAACTTTTGTCTAGCAAGTCGGAAAGAAATACCTCTTAAAACAGAATTATTTGCATGCGCTGCCTAAACAGTTGTATATAACTAAAAATAATGTATGGCAATCTGGTCCGCCTTAAATAGTTGTGCAAAAAAGTCCACGACACCATATTTCTATCTTTTATATTTCATTTTTTAATATCGCTTTTAAGTTTTAAAAAGTATTTTTGAAATGAAAACTTCTTTAGCGGCGTTGAACACTTTTTTTGTAATGGGTAAAAAATGTTAAACTCGCGTCAGGACACGTGACCTGATCGAAAATTCGTAAGACGATAAGTTTTCACTTCTGCCGGCACTCCCGGAGTGCAATTGTTTTTTTTTGACATGCTTACGTTTGGATGAAAATATAAATTTTAAATATGAATCCTTGTCAAAATAAATTATTTTATGATCACAAGGATATCAAGGAGATAAGATTTGCCCTTTACAGTATGTCAATTGGTCACATACTTTTGGAGATGATACATAAACGCAAAATGCCGCTAAAACATTCACGAATACAACTTTCATTCGAGCACATGCTTTGTACAGACGTTTTATCCATTCACCCATAGAGGGCGTTGTGCAAATACGTCATTTTTCTAAATTGCGGTGTTAAAACTTTCCGCTGATTGATGACCCTCTCGATTTATCTAAACTAAAGAGTTTGTTTGTTTGAACGCGCTAATCTCAGAAATTACTGGTTCGATTTAAAAAAAATATTTTTGTGTTTGATAGTAGGTACATTTATCGAGGAAAGCTATATAATTTGGGCTATATATAAATTATATAGCCAACCAAACCTAAGGCTTGTGGCTAAGTAATAACAGCCGCACGGGTCGACCGATCAGGTTAAGCTACGCTTCCCGCGGTTGGTCCGTGGATGGGTGACCATCTTTACATACCAAGACCCCTCCGTGCCTCGGAAAGCACGTTAAGCCGTTGGTCCCGGCTGTCATTCGAGGATCTATGACAGTCGTTACTGGTCGTCAGAAGCCCGAAAGTCTGACAACCAGTCTTGCCAAGGGGTATCGTATTACCCAGTAACTGGGTTGTGGAGGTCAGATAGGCAGTCGCTCCATGTAAAATGCTGGTATTCAGCTGCATCCGGTTAGACTGGAAGCCGACCCTAACATAGTTGGGAAAAGGCTAGGCAGATGATGAGCCAACCAAACCAATCAACTTTTAGTTTTACTGTGTATTTTATAAGATTGTTTTGTGTATTTTGTCTACGGGCCTTAGTTGCTTGAAAATAAGTAAATTTTTCTCGTTTATTAATTTTCTTACTTTATCATCATCATCATTTCAGCCGAAAGACGTCCACTGCTGGACATAGGCCTTCCTCAAGCACCTCCACTTCGACCGGTTCTGTGCTTCTCGCATCCAACGGGTTCCTGCGGCCTTCACAAGGTCGTCGGTCCACCTTGTGGGAGGCCTTCCAATGCTACGTCATTTGGGCTTTTCTCACTTCTTTAATACATTTTCAAATATGTTTATAAAAAACAAAAAAGAGTTAAAAATAAATATTATTATGTGGCCAATATCTAAAATATTGACTGCTATTTCAGCCAAACTGTAAAAAGCAAAAATGCTTTCATTGGCTAATTCAGAGTAGGTCCCATAATTCTTTTACCCCCATAAAGATTGCGAAATAACTCAAAGTCAGCATGTAAATATAATTTATTTTTCCTTACGCAGGGAAAACACTTTTTCATCTCTCTCTTCTCATACAGAAAATGAACGAGCCATGATCACCACGGTTGGTCCTATCGTGCTAGCGATAGCACAGGGCATTTTCATCATTTTAGCCGAAAGACGTCCATTGGACTGGACATAAGCCTCCCCCAAGCATCGCCACTTTGACCGGTTCTGTGTTTCTCGCATCCAGTGGATTCCTGTGGCGTTCACAAGGTCGTCGGTCCGCCTTTTGGGGGGCCTTCCAACGTCTTCCGGTACCAGTCGCAACTCCAGAACCTTTCAGCTCCATCAGCCAGCTATTAAGTCCAGCTGCATCGAATTTCGAACACGACTTCGTAATTCAAACGGTGTCTCGTTGTGAATCCGCGATGATTTACTTTAAAAACAAATGAGTTCGCTTTCGAATTGTGTGCGCTCACTTGAGTGAGGTGAGCAGTGAACTTTGCAGACTAGCACTGCACGACATTTTCCTTTAAATTAAGTCAGTGAAGCCTTAAAATAAAATTAGAGAGTGCAAAATATATTGAAAACCGTATGTCGGCCATACGTGTCGAGCTCTGACGCGCTTCGTTTAAATTGCTGTTAAAATGGCGTAGTATTTTATATGGCTTGCCTGATAGAATTGGACAGGAAATTTTCTATGAAGGAAAGCCGTTTGAGATCGAGTATAAATTGTAGAATTGCGTTCCAATGATTTCTATAGCGAACTGCAGTCAAAGGGCTGCTCAACCTTGGTGATAGCAGTCGACTGTTATTAGCAGAAAGACTTGCCAACTTAACTTTAAAGGGAAGAAATGAAAGAAAAAAAAATATTTCTAGGCCTACTTCACCGCCTCTATAGAGATTTTAGTTAACATACTTATGATCGGGGTAATTGGTGCCGATTCCCCTGTACACAAACTATACTAAATTTAAGTTCAGTGCATCTTTTTATTTCTATTTCATTAAGAAAAGGGCAGAAGATAAATATTAGTTTAGTCCTGTCAAATTAGTCAGCGCCTGACTTAAATTGACGTATTTACAGTAGCCATGTTTTTAATCACGTCTAAACTGTCTATGGACTATCTTAATTTGACAGAACAGGACAAACTCAGGGGTCACAGTCTCTTTTAAAGTCCAGACATAATCTTGGTCAGCTCATGTGAAGACCATGTAGTGTGTGAAATGGTCTTTTGAGGAAAGACCCACACAGATTGAGTGGAACTGCCCAGTCAGTGCACGTATTTGACAGTAATCGTGCAGCTCAACTCAAAACTTAAGGAGCTCAACGATTCGACGAACAATACCAAAGAAAGGACATTTGGGTAGGCAGCGTAAGTTACTCAATCTACCAGATCATGACTAAAACTAACTGAGAAAAAAATAAAGACAAAAGACAATAATTAACCCACATAGTCGTCACATTCACTGAGAGGGGCTTGTGGCTAAGTAATAACCGCCGCACGGGTCGATCGATCAGGTTAAGCTACGCTTGCCGCGGTTGGTCCGTGGATGGGTGACCATCTTCACATACCAAGACCCCTCCGTGCCTCGGAAAGCACGTTAAGCCGTTAGTCCCGGCTGTCATTCGTGGATCTTTGACAGTCGTTACGGGTCGTCAGTAGGCCGAAAGCCTGACAAACAGTCTTACCAAGGGGTATCTTATTACCCAATAACTGGGTTGTGGAGGTCAGATATGCAGTCGCTCCATGTAAAATACTGGTATTCAGCTGCATCCAGTTAGACTGGAAGCCGACCCCAACATAGTTAGGAAAAGGCTAGGCAGATGATGATGATGAGTCGTCACATTCACAATCATTAAAATAATAAAAAAAACTTTACAAAGTATTTTTGACAGTTCAACAACATTCATTGCGTTATTTACGTTGTTGAGCAGATATATTTTTCGAACATATGAAGCAATGAATTAGCAATATCCTTCAAAATAATTCAGATTGTGATTGATATGAA
Source organism: Apamea monoglypha (assembly GCA_911387795.2). NCBI lineage: Eukaryota > Metazoa > Arthropoda > Insecta > Lepidoptera > Noctuidae > Apamea > Apamea monoglypha. The sequence continues at coordinate 5,191,569 of OU426942.1, read as the reverse complement.
GCAATTAGGGTGCTGGCTAATAATTTCAGACAAAAAGTGTACTTTTTTTTATTTTTCTGATCGATTCTGGTGCTTATAAGGAAACTATAAAACCGGCCAATGCTTTCGACCAAAACAATAAATTATTCACAATGACAGCAAGTAATCGTACCAATTTATCCTTCCTACACACAAATTTACCGAAAAACCACAAACATTTTACCGAGAAAGCATAAACATTTTACCGAAAAAGATCTCTTGACGTATAAATATGATTCCGAAGTATTTTTACATTACGCTGAGCCGTGTTGGGAAAAGAATTTAATTTCACCCGCAAATAGTGGGGTGACACTGATTTATTATCATCCCGGACTGAATATTATGCGGAGGAATATCTGAGGTGAGGATTCAGATGTTTGAATTATTTTATTGGAATTAGATAAACTCTTTTACGAAATTAACTCATGCTGCCTCTTGCTGCCTAGCCTTTTCCCAAAGGGGTCGGCTTCCAGTCTAACCGGATGCAGCTGAAAAACTGTTACTGGGTAATACGATACCCCACTGGTGGTCAGACGGGTTTCTGACGACCCGTAACGACTGTCAAAGATCCATGAATGACAGCCGGGACCAACAGCTTAAGGTGCTTTCCGAGGCACAGAGGGGTCTTGGTATGTAAAGATGGTCACCCATCCATGGACCAACCGCGGCAAGCGTAGCTTAACCTGATCGATCGACCCGTGCGGCTGTTATTACTTAGCCGCAACCCCATCTATATCGAACAAAATGTAAATAAGTCACCAAGACTTCAAGATATTCTAATGTAATAATCGTCTGACATTAGAAAACCCTAGTAGGACGACAATAACCTATGATTATTCTCGGACATAACCCGCATGAATATTGTCATAAGAAATAACTCCGGGAAACTAGTTCGGTAAACTCCGTCGTTTATTAGATTTTATTACTAGTAGTAACTTTGTTCGGTGATAAAGAAAATAACGTAGTAAGGCTGCCTGTCCATTAGAACGGAGACTTGATGAGCTAGGAAAACATAGAATTACACTCTACCCTGTCCAGTAGGTAAACCGTTTTTTGTCAACTGTCAAAAAACGAATTGATGATAGATGACATGTTATAACTGGCTAGAGGTTTACTATACCCTATCCGTTAGGTTAACCGTTTTTTGACAGGTGTCTTAGAAGGTACATATTCCAGATTACGTAAAAGTTAACTTTAAAATGCGTGATAAAATAAATACATTATAAACTGATTTATCTTATTGAATTATCTTATTTATGACCTCTTACGGACATTATAATACCGTACGTGTATCAGTTTTGTCAAAAAATTATAATTGTTATGCATATCCATCTGTCAAAAAACGGTTTACCTAATGTACAGGGTACAAGTAAGCATATAAACGAACGACACGCGTGGACGATATCGACGCGCTTCGGCAACAGCCGTCAACGCATGTCGGCGGCAAATAAAGTCGCCCGTGTATTTGAGTGCGGTCCTAAAATACACTAGCGACATGTTGTGGACGGTTGCAGATGCCTCGGTTGTCGCTCGTGTGTATGCACTCTAAATTCATGTGTTCCACTTTGCCATACTTGACTGGTCATGATTAAAGTGAAGTGGAAATTATTTTTAATTTCAACTACGAAATGCTGTTTCCGCTTAATTTCTCCGCTTCAAAGGTATCTATCTGTTCGTGCCGCTCCGCTTCAGTGGATAAGAACATTCCACTACATTGCTATTTCGCTTTTCTCTGCTTACTTGCTTCGCAGACCGGGTGGGGCCAGTCCAACTAAGCGGAGTAAAGAGAAGATGGGAGGCTTTATTAACTAGGCTGTATCCACCGAAGCTGATCAAAGATGTGTTTTGGTTTGAGCGGAGATGAACGATGCTGGCTGTTAGTTGAACACCGCTCGCCTTTCCACTCGCCTACGTTCGACCCGAGCCCACTGAAGCAAAGCTAAGCGGAGATAATTAAACAACGAAATCCTATTGGTGGTTTTCGACAGCCCACCCTTTCGTATATCTCCGCTTTGGAGCGCCGAGGCTTCTTCCGTTTAAGGTGAGGTAAGAAGCAATTTTTTTGGCAATTGCCAAAGCGCATCGCGGCAACAAATAAGGTTCAAAATAACAATGCGTTTGATGTTTCGTTTTTTCTTTAACGTTGCACCACACTAGGGATAACTCCTGTATCGTGGGTGCGTTTACAAACATTTAAACTCACATACACAAACATCCAGACCCGGAGCAACTACCTGTAGGCAATACAAATATTTGTTCCGTGCGGGAATCGAACCCGCGACACGTAGCACAGCAGTCGATCGCTCAGCCACTGCGCTAACCGTGTCGTCGAGTGTTGATTCGAATGACCACCAAAATTAAACAAATTTTGCAGTTTTCTTTAAATTAAAAATATATTATGCACGGCTTAGTGGTATATTTTTTAGGTATTTGTTTGGTTGATTGAATTCCCTTCATTATCATAATATAAAATATAATAATTTACACTCAAAATTTTGAGAACTATGCGATGAAAAATATTTTTTTAGTTGTATTTTAGGATTTTTTTATCATGATAATATTTTATTTTTATGAAATATTTTTGAATAAATATTTTTTTTGAATATTTGACAATACACAAAAAAAAATCTGGCTTGTAATATGTACCAATACGGTGTCTATCTTAATTACTTTGCTACAATGGACTGCCAGCCTAATACTATTAATATAGGTCGAGAAATAGAGCGCTAGTGTTATTTTATTACTCGACTTGATTATAAGAAATTGTCTCGTGTTCATTAAATGAAAGAGATTTTCGGAATGTAATTGCCTGCCTTATGTTGCGTGTTTCAGGGCTAGTAATGAATGTATTGTATTATTTATAAGATAACACTATTTTCTATTTAGTATTACCTTACATGTTTTTTACGTTAAAGCTAAAAAAAAAAAAGTAGCACATAATGTGTATTTTTTGAGATTTTGTTAGTATGTGTATTTTATTGTATGTTTCATTCTATGTTTTGTAAGTGTACCTATGGACAGATAGTCTGAAATAAACGTTTATTATTATTATTTCCTTTATTTCATTTAAATACCTACAAATTACATTTTTAAATATTTTTATAAACAAAAAGATAAAAAAAAACATTTAAAAATATAAAAAATAGTAGCCCACCGGTATCGGGAACAGGGTCCAAGCTACCGGCGGTCAGGGCTCCAGAGAGAGGAACCTCCTGACAATGCGAGCCGTGTCCAGAAGTACCGCTTTCTGAATCAAGCCCTTGATCCAGCTGCCCAACGAGAGCCTCCTCAGGTGTTGGTCGAGGCTCTTGGCTATTAAGCCATTGGCTGTCACGACTATCGGCACAATGATTGCTGAGTCCACATGCCACATGTCGACAACCTCGCGAGCCAAGTCAAGATACTTGATTTGTTTATCTTTCTCGGCTTTCACGAGGTTCTCATCATGCGGGACGGTTATGTCAACAATCATTGCACGCCGCTCTGATCGATCCACCACCACTATATCAGGCTTATTGGCAACAATAGTCCTGTCAGTGATGATGGATCGATCCCAGTACAATGTGATATTTCCATTTTCGAGAACTGGGTCGGGCACATACCTGTAGTACGGCACCTCCGATTCCACAAGTTTGTATTTCAGAGCAAGTTGCTGATGTATTATCCTAGCTACAAGGTTGTGTCTATGCAAGTACTCTCCGTTAGCTAGACGAGAGCACCCGGAGATAATATGCCTGATTGATTCCCCCGGCCGGTGGCATGCCCGACAGATGTCAACCGTGCCGTCTTTCACAATAAATCTCCGGTAATTGTTCGTCATCATAACTTCGTCCATAATTGCACAGACAAAACCTTCGGTTTCTCCAAAGAGGTCACCGAACCGCAGCCAGGCTACGGACGCTAGTAAATCTACATCGGGTCCATGTAGGGCCCGGTAAAAGCGTCCGTGAAGCTCCTTACTTTGCCATACTTCCATGCGATCATTGGTGTCAAGCACTACTGGCTTGCGCCAGTTCTCTTTAGCCAAGGAGAGCGGGGTGAGGCCCTTGTCCACCGCGACTACATCTCGATGCATCCCCACGTCGGTTTCTAGGAAATATTCCCTGAGACTGCATATCTCGCGATTGTGGAGGGTCTTAGCGTTTAAAAAGCCTCGACCTCCACACTTTCGCGGGATATACAGCCTCATTACCGATGACCGTGGGTGATGCAATCGATTTGCGGTCAACAGCGTCCGGACCCTCCTATCCAGGGCGTCTAGTTCGGTTTGAGTCCATTTGAGTATGCCGAAAGAGTACATCAAAACCGGCATGACCCAACTGTTGAAGGCACGCACCTTGTTTCCGCCTGATAGAAGACTATTAAGTACTTTTTTCAGGCGGCCAAAGAAGCGCTCCTTCAACGATTGCTTCATGTCAGTAATATTGATGCCTAACGCTTCCGACATACCCAAATACTTATAGGTTTCGGATGCGGAGAGGGCTCTAAGGTTTGTGGAATCCGAGAGTTGAGTTCCCACGGATTCCACAATCTCCCCTCGCTTTACATGCATGACCGCACATTTGTCCACACCAAATTCCATCCTGATGGCGCTACTGAAGGTTTCAGTAATTTTCAGTAGCTCCATCAGTTGCAAATTGTTGGGGGCAAAGAGTTTTAGGTCATCCATGTAGAGGAGGTGAGATATAACCTGACCACCTCTCCTCAACGGATAGCCTAGACCTGAATCTTCAAGCAGCGTGCTTAGAGGATTCAAGGCTAAGCAGAACCAAAGCGGACTCAAACTGTCGCCCTGGAATATGCCTCGCTCGATCCTTATCGGCTCGCTATTCCTCTGGATATTTCGACATCCTGGATAGCGAAGGACCGTCCTCCATTGCCCCATACACGTCATCAGGAAGGTGCGCAGAGTTGTATCTACTTTATACAACTCCAGCACCCTCATGAGCCATGTATGTGGTACCGAGTCATAGGCCTTCTTATAATCTATCCAACATGTCGACAGATCCTTTCGGGAACGACGAACCTGTTGGCTAATGGCCATATCAATGAGGAGTAGCTCCTTAGTACCGCGGGACCCATTCTTACATCCATTTTGAGAGGCAGACATAATGGAGTTGGTGTCTATATGTTTGTTAATTTTAGCTCTCAAAATGGATGTAAGAACTTTATAGACCGTCGGTAAACATGTGATCGGCCTATAATTTTTGGGTTCCGCAGTGCTAGCTGATTTATGGAGCAGGTGGGTAACTCCTGTGGTTAGGAACTGGGGTAGCGAACCAGACTCCAAAGCAATCTGGAACTGAGATGCCAAGCGAGCGTGCGACCTTGTTAACCATTTGACCCAAAAGTTGTGCAGCCCGTCCGGCCCTGGAGATTTCCAGTTAGGCAACGGACGGACTGCACGAGCTACATCTTGGGCGCAGATGGTAATGGCCTCCATTTCTGGTATTGGATCACAAGCTCGCTCGACTTCCCGAGCCCAATCACCTTCGGTGTGACTGACAGGCACCGACCAGATACTACGCCAAAAGGAATACATGGCATCATCATCCGGCAGGCACGTGTCAGCCACACCTTGGTCCGGTCGCTCCCAACCCCTATAAACCCACCTTTCATCGCTCTGGAAGGTGCGATTCTGAGTGTATCGGTCTACTCGCCGCTTATACCGACGAATACGGTTTGCCCATGCATACACTTTCTGCTTCAGGAAGTCGATACGCTCTGTGACGCGGGACAAATAATCTTGAGAACTTATATCAGTCCCCGAGAACGCCCGCCTCACAAAGCGCATTACTCTAGGGCGAGTATTGCCCTCCCTGAAGCAGATTAGTTTGCCGATGAGCGCTCTGGCCCCACCAATACGACGCTCAATTCTGCACTGCCAAGGTGGTATGGCTGGTTTCGGTCGTGTAGCTCTAGAGTCACTGACAAATTTGACGTGAGCTACACGACATGCCGCTACAGCCGCGCAGTACAGAATTGAATGAGTATCGGTGAGGTCTTCGCAGACATCAAAATAACTTGATAACTGCGCATCCAGAACGGCCACCAGCGCCCTATTTTTGTTATGCATGGGCAAACGAGGTAAGCGTGGTCTAAGTTCGGGTGACATGAACCGATATTCCCGAATCGCGCCCTCCAAAGCATTCCTCAATTCCTCATTGCACTGGATACTTACATTTGTAGCCCTGTCATTACTCCCCTCATCAGCATGGCTGGTGTTAGACTGCGGTAGAACTGCAGCAGTCTGCGACTGGGGGGCGATGACATGGCTACTCTGTATTTCATTTCGCAGGCGATTATTATTATTATTATAATAAAATCATGTCTGTATTTCCCGAAGGGTTAGGCAGAGTTTTACCTATAGTACACCGACATTTCACAAGTTATGTTTAAATCCCATGTAATAAGGACGAGCCTATTGCTATCAACCGGGTACAAATTCAGACTCCGGGCTGGAACTGAGATAAATGTAAATTGTATTATTGTGTAGCTTCTAAAGAAAAATAAACAATCTTCATAAAAAAACAACACCTACGTAGCGATTCATAAAGTCTTTTGACACAACTTTATTGTCAAAAAATGGTGAAGCAGTATTTTAAAGCGCCATCAAAAATGTTTCTTTCCGTTTATTTACTACAATAGCGTTTTATAAAACCTATCAAAATATTTTTACAAAATAACATGAAGCTTCCAAAAATAATCTCAACCTTTTAAAAAATCAATGTCGAAAACTGAGGGGCAGTTCTCGTAATTTTAAGACCGTTCACAGTCTGATCTCAGTCTCAATCTGTCAAAAAATACTTCTAATTTCCTTACATTTTGACAAGTTTTTGACATTTGTTTGCCGCTGAGATGAGACTGCGACTAGATTTTGAACGTTTTAAATTACAAGAATTGGTATTCTGAAGTTTAAAATTTAATATCCAAATTGAATTAAAATTTAAAACTCAAATCATGGTCACAGCAAGCGGCGAGCTTTTAAAAAGGCACCCAGAGTTTTAACGAGAACATTTAAAAGAGAGCTCTACTTTCAATAGCCGTTTGTAGAGTCGTTTCAATTTGTTCCAATCTCTATTGTAGAGCGCCTTTCGGTACGTATTTACATATTTATATTGAGGAGAAAATGTATTTGGTTTTTAACTTTTTATTTAAACGTTTTATTCTTTTTTCTGGGTAGAGACGGTTTGTCATCTTATCTTTTAAAAAAAAGACTTTTTTGGAAGAGGAAGCAATCTAAGCAGTCTTGTCTACAGATCAATATTTGAGCGGACTGTCTCGATGGGGTAGGGACACAAGTGCTACTGCTAAGCTTGAGGTCTTGAGTTTGATTCCAATGTCGGGATTTGTTTCAAATTGGAATTTTCCATCTGGAATTTCTAGTAGCGGTTCGGAGTCTGCATTTGTGCCCGGTTGATGGCAATTAGCTAACCCCTCTTTACAAGGGACTTAAACATTACTGGCCAAATGTTGGTGTTCTTAGCTGTCAATCATTGTACACGTGCACTCTGTGGGTTCGATATACGCAGAGGGCATACAATGCCCTCAGAGTTCAGTATAATAATACTTTCAGGATGTTGTTGGGGCTCCCACGTTACTGTACCGTGTCAGGAATGTTTGCGGAAGCACGTACTGACGGTTCCAGTACCATTCTGCGTAAGAAGACTGGTTCTATGATGCGCAGAGTGCGTGGGAGCGGCAATGACATTCTGAAGGTCATTAGAAGAAGTAATAAGCCGTGCTGCACCATCATGGAGCATTGGGTACGTGTACATGTACGGACGCCAGCACATCAAGTTACTACAATCTGTCAAATCTCTTTAATAAATTTTCAACTTTATCGCTAAAGCATTAAGGTTCAAGGTTGATTGGGAAAATTTGACAGTTTCGGGTAGCTTGACCTGCTGGCGTCTGTACATATACCCGGTGCGTCTGGTGAGTGCAGCAGATATATGAATTAAAAATTTTTCTGTTTCTCGTTTGTTACTAACATAGCATATAAGTAGTGTGTATTACTAACATCATATGGATCAAGGTCTGAAGTAAAGCTATTTTTTTTTTTTTTGCAAGGTTCACCTCTGTGAGGTACACCTCTGCCCAAGTTCGGGGAATTCAGGCGTGATGTTATGTTAAGTTAGCTTGTTCTGTCTTTAGGGTAGATATTTGCCAAATGTTACTGTTATCCTGCATCATCGCGCAAAGGGCAAAGGCCTTTTTCCCATGTTTTAATAAGTAAGTCCCCATTAATAAGTAAATATTTTTTATTGTTTTTATAATAAAGTAGATTTATTTAGCTGTATAATAGAAATGTTGTTATTGTTGTGTTTTTATTTTATTTTATGTTGTATATTAGAGTACAAATGTCCAGAGTATAAGTGTTTTGTATTGTTTACTAGAGTATAAGTAGTATATACGTTAGGTTTTATACCCACGTGTACATTAGGTTCACATTGTAAATATTCGTATGTCGCTAGTAGCGGCGGATGTGTCGTACTTATCCATATGTACCAACCATCTTTGTACCTACCATATCCGACGAATAAATGTCTTTGTCTTTGTCATAACTTCCAGCTCTTTCGATTCAGGGCTTAAGTGGACCACTGGTCGATTCTTTTGTCCAGCTCGTCCCGCCATCTTCTACGGGGTCTGCCGCAACGCCTTCTAGCTGTGTCAGGGCTCCACGTGGTGGTTATTTTGGCCCACAGCGCATTGGCAATGTATTAATGTGTTACTTACTCAATGTAATACTGAAAGAATAACATTTGACAAGTAAGAACACAATTTGAAAGCGAACTCGTTTTTTTTTTTAAGTGAATCATCGCGGATTCAGAAAGAGACACCGTTTGAATTTCAAAGTCATGTTTTAAGATAAATAATAATGACCTTAAAAGGTATGCTAATAGATGTCCAAAAATAAATCTTTTCTATCCTACTAATAATATTATAAACGTGAAAGTTTGTATGGATGGATGGATGCTTGTTTACTCTTTCACGCAAAAACTACTGAACGAATTTGTATGAAATTTGGCACATAGATGGTTTATAACCAGGATTAACATATAGGATACTTTTTATCCTGATATCCCCACGGGATCGAAACTTATGAGGGTGAAACCGCGGGGTGCAGCTAGTAGTCTGTATGTTTTTCATTGGTTATCGAAAATCCAGTTGATAATTCGATTATTTGACATCTGTCACCAACAAAAGGTATTACACCCAAAAATGAAAGGGTCAATCCAGTCCCACTTTCCCCCCAATTAAAACAGAAATACATACAAATGTAACTCTGAAAAGGCCTCCAAAATATTTTCTCCTAATTCGGTTATTTCTCCGAATTCCGTTACTCTTAATGTTGTTTTTATAGCTTTTATAATTGGAGGCCCGGCCTCCAAATTTTAGCGAGGCCAACACTTTATTTGCAGGCCCTAATTACGTCTGAAATCTTTTACGGAATCATCTCGCTTGCTTTTTATGGGTGTGAATAGGTCACGGTGTTTTCTGGAATAACATTTTTATTTCATTTTATATCTTTTTATCCTGAGGAAGTTTCTTGAATAATTATTGTCTTTGAAACAAAATTTTATTTTTCCAATTTAACTAGAAAGGTATTTTTCATGAAGAAAGTATAATATTTTTAGGTAATTTAATTATAAATGGGCCCTCCTTTTTTATTTTAAGCAATGTCATTATTTTTATTTCATTTTTTTGATTGAGTTTAAAACCGAAGAACAGCTTTTAAAAATTGTAAGTATAGGTAAACAAAAACGTATTCATATTTAAAAAAATATACTTATGTTAAAACCATTTTATTAAATATTTATCTTAAATTACCTTATTATACCAGTAAGAAACTGTGTCCAAACTTACCTGTAACAAGAAAAAAAAAACATGATTAATTACAAAATACATACATACATAAACTCATGACTTTTTCCTATGGGGGTAGGTAGAAATTAAAGAACGCCACCTGCAATGATCCTTACATACTCCTTTGTTTATAAATCTAGAAATAATAACCAGGTTTACTTATAATAACCACAAACACCTAAAATGAATCAAATAAGGGAGGTCTGCTGACATTATAAGAAAAATATTGCGAATACACGAAAAAACATCTCATATTTTTCTACAAAAATATCTGCAAAAAGGTAGTTTTCGTCCTTTCTTAGAAGCAATTCTCACCCTTTGGACAATGGGTTCAGTTTACCATTTCTATTTTGTTACTTGTAGAAGACTGTGCGGTCGACCCGACCTCGTTTAAATTGATGATTTTTGCGCAAACAGGTCCAATATAAATAGAAAACCTTCATGGTTATATAAGACAAGCCAGCAATGTTATTCTCTAAACATCACTTCGAAATTCGAACAGTGTCTCGTTGTGAATCCGCGATGATTTACTTTAAAAACAAATGAGTTCGCTTTCGAACTGTGTGCGGTCATCATCCTCAGCCTAGCCAGTATTACCCAGTAACTGGGTTGTGGAGGTCAGATAGGCAGTCGCTCCATGTAAAATAGTGGTATTCAGCTGCATCCGGTTAGACTGGAAGCCGACCCCAACATAGTTGGGAAAAGGCTAGGCAGATGATGATGACTTTCCTCAAGATATGGTCTTCATCAAATTCAAATTCAAACCTTAGACATACTTAGTTCACAAACATACGAGTCTAACCAACATGCAGCTGTAACCAACAGAAAACTAAGACTGATTTAACAGCGGGTCCCAAACTAGGCACAGCCTGTATCTTGGCGATCACATTCCTTTACCGTGATAGCAAAGGAGCTTTCATACATCTTGACTTAGGAATTTCTCAGTGGCACTCGGAGTCTGGATTCTGAGCCTGGTCAATAGGCTTGGCAATAGGCAATAAGCTTGCCCTTGTTTTGAACATAATCGTCGAAATGTGGGTGTAATATTAAAACACCCCTTAGTCCTTCGGCAAATACAGGAGTGATTTTATAATCGGTACATTTTGCAATGTGAGTGGCAATGGGCCGGCCATATTAGCCGTAGAACCGATGGCAGATGTGTTCTTGAGTGGAGACCGCGTATCGGCAAACATAAGGTAGAACGCCGTTGGGCTAGGTGGAGCGAGGATCTTCGCAGGGTAGCTGGTAGCAACTGTATGAGAGAGGCCGGGAATTGATCTAAATGACATGCAAATGGAGAGGCCTGTGTCCAGCAGTGCTGTAGGCTGATCATGACGATGGTGACATGTAGCAAGCTAATCTTGTTGTTGTGGCTATACCTGGGGGAGGCCTATTCCCAGCAGTGGACATCTTACAGCTAAATGATGATCGGGTACGTATTGCAATATCTAAAATTAAAAGAACTAACGTTAAATAACCTACGTTCAAAATCCCTAAAATCTAAGCAACTAACACCTACCTATGAATTACCTAAGTTTAAAATACTCATTGGACTAAATATCTATCATTCAAAAATGTTTCTGGCGTTGTGTGGTCACAGTTCTAACCTAACCTAACCTAGCTATGTTTCGACCTAAAAAAGATATATGCGTGTTACGCATGCGGGTACAGAAACATAAAACGGTGAGGTAAACCAATTTAAGGAACTTTGTACATAGAAATTTCAAGTTTTAGCTTTATGAACTTCAGTAACATATCCATTTGATATTTTAAGCTTTCGGTATTTTGAATATAAGTGAAACAATCATTAGGTATTTAGATATTAGGGGGTTTGAACGTAGTTTATTGTACGTTAGTTCTTTTATTTTAGATATTGCAATATGTACCCTGATGATCATGTGAAAAATTTATTCAGCTCACCAGGTATGTCTCCTTACAAGCTGTAATCTCAGAAAGTGTTGAACACATTTTATGAAGGTTTTGATAGTGACTCTAAGAGAAGGTTTTATGTGTATAATTAACACATATTGTGTAGTTTATTAGCCAAGCTGTAAAGGTTTATGTCAAGGAAGTAATAAAACCACTCCATGTGAAGCTGAGGCGGGTAAACAGGCAAATAAAAACTAAACATGTAGCTTCTAAAATAGTTAGGTATTTTAGAAGTAACCTGTTTAGTTTGTATTTGACAGTTTACTTGCCTCGGTAATATTTGAACTAGCAGTGACCGCGGTTTCACTCACATAAGTTTCGATCCCGTTGAAATATCGGGATGAATAGTATCTTATTTGTTAATCCTGGTTATAAACTGTAGGAGTGCCAAATTTCATCCAAATCCGTTTAGTAGTTTTTGCGTGAAAGAGTAACAAACATCCATCCATCCATCTACACAAACTTTCGCGATTAAACGTTATTTTTCAAGTTATGGAACAACAAACTGAATGTCATACTTAATACAGTTCAAATTCCATTCCGACTAAAAACTTATTACCCTTTTTGTTAGAAATACTCGCTCAAAAATCAACTTAGGGCTGATTTGATGATCTGTGCATCCCGCATCCAGCGGATTCCTGCGGTTTTCAATGTATTTTGCACTCTCTAATTTTGTTTTAAAGCTTCACTGACTTAGAGTAAAGGAAAATGTCGTGCAGTGCTAGTCTGTAAAGTTCACTGCTCACCTCACTCGAGTGAGCGCACATAATTCGAAAGCGAACTCATTTCTTTTTAAAGTAAATCATCGCGGATTCACAACGAGATACCGTTTGAATTACGAAGTCGTGTTCGAAATTCGATGCAGCTGGACTTAATAGCTGGCTGATGGAGCCGAAAGATTCTGGAGTTGCGACCGCGGACCGGAAGACGTTGGAAGGCCTCCCACAAGGCGGACCGACGACCTTGTGAACGCCGAAGGAATCCACTGGATGCGAGAAGCGCAGAACCGGTCAAAGTGGAGGTGCTTGGGGAGGCCTATGTCCAGCTGTGAACGTCTTTCCGCTGATAAGGTAATGATGATGAAACGTGTGATGATAAAAACGAATTAAGGTTGAACCCAGGCAGGCGCTTTACTTTGAGCAAATTGTTTCATCACCACTGCTCTCAAAACAGTGAAGGAAAACTTTGTGAAGAAACCGGCATGTCCAAGGACCAAAAATTCGAAGACGTGACATCTGCGAATCCGTACTGGGCCCGCGTTGTGGATTACGGCCCACTCCCTCTCACCGAGAGGAGGCCTGTGTCCCAGCAGTGGGAACATTATAGACTGATTATGTATGTATGTTTTTGATTTGAAAATACTGAAGTTAAAATGAAACTACGAAGCTAATTTTTCTTTCACTGAAATATTTCCATTTATTTTCGCAATCACATTCAATTATTTCCTTTTTTCCTCAAGGCTCCTTCCAATTTTACCGTAATGCTCTTTTCAAATTTTCCATTTTCCTTATGGCACCTACTTTGGCTTAAATAGCTTCCTTACTTTCATGAAAACAGATCTCACGAAGCGGTTTTCTTCAGTGGTCCCGGAAATGTGGAGGTAATGGTATCGTATCGAAAAGTTTTTTTTTTTTGTTAGTCGTCCTCGTGTTCCTCTGTAGGGCAAAGGCCTCCCATCTTCCGATCTAAACGTCTCTAATTTGTGCGATCTCAGTACATTTTTTCGGATTTTTTTTCCAACCTTCCACGTTTCCCTGTGTATTGCCTGCTCCAGCAATATCATCCCATAAACAACTCTAAGTCTTCATGCCATCGCCAGTGTTTCCTAGTTCTCCCGCCCGTAAGTAATTTATTGCATTATAAATCTCTCCTGGAATTATGATCTTCACGTACACATAATAATTAATAGGGTGTCTTTGGAGAACCCTGTTCAGTTTTCAGCCAACGTTATTTAATGGCTGAGTAAAAACTTTACCTGGAAATAAACTATAAAACAATAATAGTACTTACTAGATACCTCCGTGCCTCGGAAAGCAAGTGAAGCCGTTGGTCTCGGCTGTCATTCATAGATCTTTGACAGTCGTTACGAGTCGTCAGAAGCCCGAAAGTCTGACAACCAGTCTTACCAAGGGATTTCGTATTACCCAGCTACTGACGACCTGTAACGACTGTCAAAGATCCACGAATGACAGCCGGGACCAACGGCTTAACGTGCTTTCCGAGGGCCGGAGGGGTCTTGGCATGTGAAGATGGTCACCCATCCACGGACCAACTTCGCAAGCGTAGCTTAACCTGATCGACCGACCCGTGCGGCTGTTATTACTTAGCCACAAGCCCCTATAAGGAATATGAGGAAAGTATTAAGTATGAATTTGGATAGCTGTAGTAGAGATAAACACCACAAAGTGACGTTTCTAGACGTAATAACTGGGTCAGTCAAACAAAGCTTTTAAACAGACTTAATAAATCGTCACCCAGACATCTTAATTCAGATTCCAGACTTCGTAACACTACGTTTCTGGTTGCCAAATCACTTCGATAATCTGCTGGATAGCTGCCAAAAACTATGTATAAAATAGACGATTATCACCCAGTACAAGCATTGTATACTGACTGAAGAAATGCAGGCTTGTTTAATATATTTTAGGAATATTATTTTAAAGTTCACTTTCGTTTGCGTCATACTTGGCAACTATGAGTTAGGAAAAGCCTAATTAAAACCAACTAATTGGCACGGTAAAAGGCAGTCTCTAAATTCATAAAACCCTGGGGGGAAACGGCTAGCTTTTTAAATGTCAATTTCTATTATTGGATACCCCTCCCACCCTCGGACAGCACGTTAAGGCGCTCGGACACTTGTTACGGGTAGTCCAGAAGCTCGAAAATCTGACAACCAGTCTTACCAAGGGGTGTCATGTAACCCAAATACTGGGTTGTTAAATGCAGTCGCTCCGTGTAAAATACTAGTAATCAGCTGCATCTGGTTAGGCTGCCATCAGACGGACTGCATCGCAGCAACCGCGCGCAGTCTTACTTTACGCGACTGCAGCCGACCGCGTGAAGTTGATATCACGACTAAACGAAGTCGAACGTACAACTGCATGCAGTTCAATATATCGACTGCGCGCGGTTGCTGCGATGCAGTCCGTCGGATGGCAGCCTTAGACTGGAAGCCGAGCCCTGTGATTTCGCAACTATGCTAGCTTATAATGGATAATAATTATCATGGATTGAAATTATTATTAAAGTTTGTATTATTGCCTAAAACGCAGCTAAACTAATATTACACAAGAGGTAACGCCACACTTCGTGAAAAAACCATGTCCTTGAACCAAAAAAAGTAGAAGACACTACTGTGACATCCACCAACCCACGCTGGGCCCGCGTGGTAGATTACGGCCCACTCTCTCTCACAGAGAGGAGGCCTGTGTCCCAGCAGTGGGGACGTTATAAGCTAATAATGAATGTTATGCATACCCAAATAAAACATTATTTTCTACATTTATTTTCTCTGCTTTTCTTTGTATCCTATTTACACCTAGTTATAACCCAAAGGAGCATCTCCCTGCAGGGTGTAACCTTCCGTGGTCCACTTGGAAGTCTCTGAACCGTCTCCGGACACAATTGGGAAGATGCAAGTCCAACCTAGCAAATTGGGGCTACCTTGACGGAACGGCAGTAGGGTGTGATTGTGGAGCTATGTCGCAAACCATGCTCCACCTCCTATCCTGCCCTCTGTGTCCCAAAACATGTGGTCAAAGTGACCTCTGCGCTGCTACCGACAACGCTCTGGAAGTGGCAAAGTTTTGGGAAAACAACATTTAAAATCCAGTCGTGCCAGCAACACGAAAAAGAAGACTTAGTTATATAATATGCACCCTGTGGTCTCCTGTAATTGAAGGAGCAACCACCCGTAAAAGAATCAGAATCAGAACTTTATTTGCTTCGAATAGATGCAGGTATATAATGTTATAAGTTCATAAATTACTGAGATCGGCTACAATCTACCTTGCGGCGTGCAAATTATTACATAAATTAAAAGATTAATAGAAACAAAAATAATGTCAACAACACAAAACAGAAATTAAAGTGAAGTCAATTAATAATATTATAGTCATACATAAGTCTTACGTGGCAATTAACTATAACATTCATAACCAGGATAAATTTATATCATTCAGAAATTCTTTTACTGAGTAATAACATTTGTCTAAAAGTAGTGCAGTTACCTTAGATTTGAAAATGTTTGCGGAATAATCCTTAAAATCATGAGGTATCTTTTTATAAATGACAGGCCCCATTGTCATAATACTTTTACTTAAAAGTGCTGTTTTGTAAATACCCGAATGTACATAACACGTTCTTGTATTGGGATCTCAGAACCGTTTGTATTATTGTGAATTATATTCTGTCTATGTATCCATTGTTGGAGATCCTAAATAAATAAAGGATTCCGTACCGAAAGAGTAAAAACCTAGTACCAAGGCCTCTCCTAGCCTAATTTAACAATTCAAATATATACCAAAGTCATAAACATTAGTAAATAAAGTAATTTAACTTAAGAGCTTAAGTGAGGCGTTTAAACTTAATTAACGTAACTCGTCTTAATTCTGAGCTTAGGGATTATTTTAATTAATCCATTTAATTCTTAAACACAGACACACATCTGTTAAGTTGGTTCAAGTTATTAAGAATGATATTTTTTTTAAACTTAATTTTGAACCACGCGGGCCCAGTGCGGGTTGGCAGATGTCACATGTCTTTGAATTTTTGGTTCTAGGACATGCCGGTTTCCTCACGATGTTTTCCGTCACCGTTTTGAGAGCAGTGGTGACGAAATAATTTACATAAAGTAAAGCGCCTGTCTGGGTTCGAACCTACACCCTACAACTCGTAAGTCACTTGGCCACCACTGATCCACTTACACACGATACGACTTACATACTCCTTTTGCTTCATTTATGTTCATACACATGAGGGTCAATTCTCGTAATTTTAAGAACGTTCACAGTCTGATCTGTCTCAAACTGTCAAAAAATACCTGTAATTTCCTTACATACTTGAGCAGTTTTCGACATTAATTGTCTCTGAGATGAGATTGCGACTTCAATTTGAACGTTTTTATGGACGGGAATTTGCCTTCAGGTCATACACGCACACAGCCGACGGTTGCGAGCACTACGCACCTGTCCTTTCAGAAGAACATCACCAATAAGGACACTATTCATGGCAAAAATAAATAGAAACGTATGAAATAGTGATATATATATGTGTGAATAAGCTTCCACTTATTAGAACTTCTACTTGACTAAAAAGAGTTTAAAAAGAATTTATTATTTATTTATTTTATCTTTATGTCAGGCACATTACCCATAATTTTGTTGGTATTACTTAAAACTATGTTAGTATAATTATCAAAGACATACACATAAACAAACATCTCATCTGCCTAGCCTTTTCCCAACTATGTTGAGGTCGGCTTCCAGTCTAACTGGATGCAGCTGAATACCAGTATTTTACATGGAGCGACTGCCTATCTGACCTCCACAACCCAGTTACTGGGTAATACGATAACCCTTGGCAAGACTGGTTGTCAGACTTTCGGGCTTCTGACGACCAGTAACGACTGTCATAGATCCTCGAATGACAGCCGGGACCAACGGCTTAACGTGCTTTCCGAGGCACGGAGGGGTCTTGGTATGTAAAGATGGTCACCCATCCACGGACCAACCGCGGCAAGCGTAGCTTAACCTGATCGATCGACCCGTGCGGCTGTTATTACTTAGCCACAAGCTAAACAAACAAGGAACAATAATAAAAACCAATATAACTTAGGAAGTACTAGTTATATCTATTAAGCCATCTTCTGGACACACCCGGCAACAGTACATGCACTGCGCACAAGTGCCCCATCAGGTGACCTTCAGGCTTACTCGCAACAATGCTCAGGAGACTGTTGTCGCGGTCTCGCATCCGACGCAGTAATGATGCGGATTTTTTACGCATGATCCCAAAAAAGTCATCAGAGTTTCGTCTTTATAACTACCGAGAACTCGTCTTAAAAAAACTCCAAATACATGGTACAAAAGAAACTTCGACCAATAAATTCACACCTTACGGAAATCTTAAAGTAAAAGATAAAATTGCTCGCCACAATGTTACCAAAATGTTTGAAATTCGAGGTCAGCTCCCGATAAAGTTTTTGCCTTCTTCGGAAGCATTAGGCTGCCTATCCATTGGAGCGGTGCAGTGTGGTGTTTAAAGCCACGGTTAGCTAAAAGAGCGGTGAACTGATAGAGTCCGGAATTTACCGGTGAATGACGTCACTGAAACTTGACATATGAAAGTAAATTGGTGTGTTTTCTTAGACAGCAATTTTGATACCGTAACGTCAAGCCCGATCTTCACAGGATGGCTGGTAGCAGCTGGACGAGAGTTGCCGAAACTCGAGTTGAATGGCGTGCAATAGGAGAGACCTATGTCCAGCAGTGGACTGGTATAAGCTGATGATGATGATGAAAGACAAAGCCCGCTGCCCAAAGACTTAAAACTCTAGATTTTTTTTTTCCGTACTAGGCACGCGAAAAGTTGTCCGTAATGAAAAGAGTGAGCCCACACATTATTAAATAGCGTTTCCATGACAATCAAGTCAAAACAGTGCTATGTTCGCTCACTGCTCCGCTTTGCTCGCTCGCTCCGCTTACTAACCGCCCCAATGGGCATGCCGCCTTATCGAGGTCGAAAGGATTTGTCGAGAGATATCCCACCCCTAAAAAGATGTAGGTGATATTGCTTTTTTAAGTACATTTTGGAGAAGTTTCGTTTTTACTAATCGGATTGAAAATTTATCTTTTTTCTTGGATATTTTATTGAATTGGTAAGTAGAGATTCTGTAATCGGTTTTGAATTTTTATAAAAAGGAGCGATCTTAGTGATATTTAACTGGCTGTTCGAATTAACTGGCTGTTCGAATTTGCCTGTTTTAGAAACAATTTAAAATGGTTTAATTAGTCTTTTAAGGTCCTGAAAAAAATGTACGTGTGCGTGTTGTGTGTCAAATGTGCGTGTATGTGTGTGTGTAAATGTGTGTGTAATGTGTGTGAGGGTGTGTGTATGTGTGTGTGTGTGTGTGTGATCCTTCTTTTAGGGAAATCAACGGTACAAAAAACGATAAATTGTTATTTCCTCGATGAAAAAATACCTAAGGAAAATAAATATTGAGACATGAATTTTCCGCGAAATGGTCGGCGGCGCGTCGTAAATAAATACATCACGCTGCATTTGGGGGAGGCGGAGGTAGCGTTTCAAAGGCCTACAGTCCCGGAAAACCTCGCCTTACTGGCATTTATATCGAATTGATGTGTTTTTCCTCATTTTACGATATGGGGCGATGAAACGGTTGCTTGATGTTCTAGTTTAATTATGAGCATCTTGTTAAGATTACAGGCTACATTACAAGCATGAGACGCTCCACGGCTATCTGTGTGGCTCTCATCCTGTACACAGCCTCCTGCATGAGTACAACGTCGTCTCAGCACTGTACGTCATGTTGGGCAGAACACACTGGTGTTCTGCCCAACATGACGTACAGTCCCACCTCTATAACCAGTGTTGTAGAGGTGGGACTTCAGACATTGTGGAATTTTGGCTGATTTCAGAACGTCGCCCAATTTTCTAAATCCGGGCTGCATTTAGAAAAAGCCCAAGCTATATTCTTCTCGATATCTTTGTTTGTTGATGCTCTTTGCCAAATTAAAGAATATGGCCAAGATAGACATACTGGTCAACTATTGCAAAATTTCCCGCCCGCGAATCGGTAAACGTAAGGCGTGACGCCCTCAGATTAGGTGGAGCGACGATCTTCGCAGGATGGCTGGTAGCAGCTGGATGAGAGCTGCCGAAAATCGAGTTGAATGGCGTGCAATAGGAGAGGCCTATGTCCAACAGTGGACTGCTATAGGCTGGTGATGATGTTGATGATTGCAAAATTTTATTTCCGACTTTAACAGGACTTGGATTGCTGAAGATGTTTTGCCATAATCTTCATCTTGGCCATATTGATGCTTAAAATAAACATCACAAAGGTGGTGAAGTGCCTTTTAGTTGAGCTAAATAAATATCACTGGCTAAACCCAACGGTAAATATTTGCTCCACGAACTCCTTTGATAAAGTACAAATACGTGAATACTGGCTAAATACGGCAATACGACCCTTGTTATCCATAGGGGTAATTTAAACCTTGCGCTAACTACGTAAGGTTTGAAATTCCCCAAAGTTATGCAGAGTACTGTCCGTTGCTGGGTTTACGTTTCCGTGTTTAATCAACCGGCTTTTGTTTTACCTACATGATTAATGTATGCTTTGTTTTATATTTAAATAATAAGAAAACATGTTAGTTTAAATTAGAAGAATGGGGCTCAAATCTGGCTGTAAAATCTGCTAGCCAAATATCGTTAGATATATCACCGCCTCCAGTAAAAAAGGGCACAACTCAAATTTAAACCCTTCTACAAAAACTCGAAAAAATAGGTGTCAGAGGTCCACAACTCCAGTTCTTCCAAAGTTACCTCACAGGTCCGAACGCAAGTGGTTAAAACGGGAAACTCCGTTAGTAACGAGCTTCCTATTGAGTATGGAGTGCCACAAGGGAGTATTCTTGGTCCTACACTGTTTCTGGTTTTTATCAATGAACCGAAATATTCCAAATTCTAGTATTGTAACTTATGAAGATGATATCGCAATAACTTTCTCCGCAGACTGGTCCTGGTCAGAACTTCAAATTAAAGCTCAAAGGGGTCTCGACTCCACCCTTGACTGGCTTTTGGCTCACACCCTAACATTCAACACTAGCAAAACTAAATATATCACTTTTTCTATTAGTTCAAAATCCCAGCCAAAAAATAATCTAACACTCACAGCTCACACAGGTCTCACACAAACTACACTAAATTGTAACTGCACTCAAATAGAGTCTATAAATAGTATTAGATTCCGGGGCGTATTTTTAGATAATTCCTTAATCTTTAAGGCCTATGTGGAGTATTGACGGGCAGAGTGCGTAAGTTTATGTTTATTTTCAAAACACTTAGAATTGTAGCTAACCAATTTATTATCCGCAATGTCTACTATGCGCTCTGTCAGTCAATATTATCTTACTGTATTTCTTGCTGGGGTGGTGCTTCTAAAACCACATTACTTCCATTGGAAATTGCACACAGAGCGATATTAAAAATTGCAACCTTTCGTCCAATTTTATTCTCCACCACTCTGTTATATAAAGAATGTAATGGTCATAATGTACGACAGTTCTTTATTTTTTATGCAAGAATATTAATTCTTGCAAAGAAAAACGTCTACCTTTTCCGTACCTACCTGCAAGCCCCTTATGTTTGCAGAACACCCCTATTCGCCCTATTTGACGAGTAAACATGCTGTATAAACAGGTTAATGAGACATGTAAGTAAAGGTATAGGTAGTAGGTAAGTATGTGATAGTTATAGGAGATGGTATTAGATCATCTGCCGAGCCTTTTACCAACTACGTCGGGGTCGGCTTCCAGTCTAAACGGATGCAACTTAGTATCAGTATTTTACATGGAACGACTGCCTATCTGCCCTCCACAACCCAGTCACTGGTTATACGATATCCCTTGGTAAGACTGGTTGTCAGACTGACTGTCAAAGATCCGCGAATGACAACCGGAACCAACGGCTTAACGTGCTTTCCGAGGCATGGAGGGGTCTTGGTATGTAAAGATGGTCACCCATCCATAGACCAACCGCGGCAAGCGTAGCTTAACCTGATCGATCGACCCGTGCTGTAGTTATTACTTAGCCACTAGCCCCTGTTTAAGTGTGTATACACTGACATACTGTGACTACTGTGTGACTGGAACATGACAATTGTCAACTTTGTCGTTTTATGTCGTGGTAGTGACATTCAACCGATATGGTGATAAAGCAATAACAAGATGAACTATACCTTCACAGACCCTGTATCATGCAGATTACATGGATCGCACCTAATTAAACTACAGCTAGATGGCTGACAAACGCGTCTGTTTATTGTCATATCTCTGCAAACTGTGCTGGTATCTATGTCTATTTGTATAGGCAGCCTATCTCAGTCCCAAGCACAATTAATTGTGAGACTGTGCAGTTCAGGGGAAGACCAAACAAACGATGGATGGACTGTGTAGATGATGATATGGTTAGAAAGGGGGTGACTGTTGAGATGGCGGCTAATAGAGAAGTATGGAAGAAAAAGACATGTTGCGCCGACCACAAATAAATTGGGATAAGGGCGGGAGAATGATGACTGTGCAGTACTAAAATAGGTGTGTTTATTGTGTGAATGTAATTTCGTTTATAATGTAATAAACATGTGCATTAATATAGGGTGGCAGGGACATCGGTGTGCAACCTGTTACCATGAATTCAATCCCCAAACTTAACAGTGCAAGTGTGCAAGGCAGAACAGAACCACTGCGCGCCATCTCGCCTGAGATTTCTCCGCGGGGGGCAGAAATCCCACTAAACGCTCGTGACCCCCAAAGGGGATGGTGATCTGCACATCTTATGCTTTAAAATTCGACAGTTATACCGGTCTGTTGTACTTGTCAACTTAGCCAATCGCAGTATCTGTGTAGTGTGATACTACACAGATACTGCGATTGGCTAAGTTGTCAGGGCAACTACACGATCTTATCTAAGAATGTGACCTTTCTACAAACAATAGGTCACACATAACACACAATCAGCCTGTAATATTCCCACTGGACTAGCCTTACACAGGTCTCCTCTCTGTGAGAGGGAGTAAGCCGTAATCCACCACGCGGGCCCAGTGCGGTGCATGTCTTCGAATTTTTGGTTCTAGGTCATGCCTTGCGTTTCCTCACGATATTTTCCTTCATCGTTTTGAGAGCAGGCGCTTCGTAAGCCAGGGCCGTTACCTTTGGGCTGCCTGCTCTCAACATAAAAGGTTAGCTTTTGTCATTATCCAGATTTAAAAATCACACCTTACTTCATTAACTAGTCCCCAAACTCTACGTGTTAAAATACACTCGTTAAAAACTAACAAAAATACGCTACTGACAGCCACTTTCATTAAAAAAATAACCACCAAAACTACCCTACAAAACCGCTGACACCACCGCAACTCGGCTAGTTACTCGTAGAACAGGCGTGAAACAACTTCATTTTGTATTAGCTCGCCAACTTTGCCTTAGTGTCACAAAGGGATGAGCTGACATAGTTCTACATTGTACGTACAAACGACGATGCCGTCGACTGAAAAATAAAAATATATATAAAATATATCGCTTGATATGTATCAAGCGATATATTTTCGAACGGTGTCTCGTTGTGAATCCGCGATGATTTACTTTAAAAACAAATGAGTTCGCTTTCGAACTGTGTGCGCTCACTTGAGTGAGGTTCCAGATGAACTTTATGGAATAGCGCGACCGTCTTTGAAACATACGAAGATAATTTCCTTCTTACCAAAGATACCAATTCTTTGATGTTAAAAGTCACTTATCATAAGATCTAACTTCAAAGTACTCATGAATCTCAAATGAGTTCCAAAACTGCTTTCTGAACGAAAAGTTATCTTTGTGTTTTCGAACTGAATGGATATTAGAATTTGGTGGAAATTGATGCTTTTTTTGTTTCTGAGAAGTAGATACATAAAATTTTAATGAGCCTCCTCATTAAAATTTTATGTATCTACTTCTTGGGTTTATCTTAATAATTAAGAAAATTGAATCGAACAGCAAATCGATCGCTATGACACGAAAAAGTCTGTAAATTTAGCTAACAGCTTGGGCGGGCCGCATTTAGTAAATTGGACCACATACAGAAATCAGCCGAGATTCTACAATGTCTGAATTCTCGCCTACATAACCAGTGTGTTCTGGGGCCCGTGGCCAAATGATAACAGCCGCACAGGTTACATCAGGTTAAGCTATGGCTGCCGCGGCTGGTCTGTGGATGGGTGACGATCTTTACACACCGAGACCCCTCCATGCCTCGGAAAGCATGTTAAGCGGTTGGTCCCGGCTGTCATTCGTAGATCTTTGACAGTCGTTACGGGTAGTCAGAAGCCCGAAAGTCTGACAACCAGTCTTACCAAGGGGTATCGTATTACCCAGTAACTGGGTTGTGGAGGTCAGATAGGCAGCCGCTCCATGTAAAATACTGGTATTCAGCTGAATCCGGTTAGACAGGAAGCCGACCCCAAGATAGTTGGCAAAAGGCTAGGCAGATGATGATAACCAGTGTGTTCTGCCCACCATGACGTACGGTGCTGAGACGTGGACGCTCACGCAGGAGGCTGTGTACAGGGTGAGAGTGGTACAGAGAGCCATGGAGCGTTCCTAGCTGGGGTCTTAGAGACCGAACTCCAAAAGTCGAGATACGAATACTTACTAACGTTTTCGATATTGGAAAAAGGTTAGGTTACGGAATTGAAATGGAGTTAGGCAGGACATAATTATGGCAAGGTGCAGTGATGATAGGTGGAGTAAGGCAATGACTGAATGGTGTCCAAGGACTGGAAGACGAGGTTTCGAATGTCCAGCGGCGAGTTGTGCGGACGTTATTACAAAGGGCGAGGTTATGGAACTCAAATGAAGTTCGGTAGGACATATGGCAAGGTGCAGTAATGACAGGTGGAGTAAGACAGTGACTGAGTGGTGTCCAAGGATTGGAAGACGAGGTGTCGACTGTCCAGCGGCGAGTTGTGCGGACGTTATTACAAAGGGCGAGGTTATGGAACTCAAATGAAGTTCGGTAGGACATATGGCAAGGTGCAGTGATGACAGGTAGAGTAAGACAGTGACTGAGTGGTGTCCAAAGACTGGAAGACGAGGTGTCGGTCGTCCAGCGGCGAGATGGGCGGACGTTATTACTAAGGGTAGAAATAGTATTTTCCAGATAATACAGTAAGCAGGTTCACAGGTTAACAGCAAGTTAAAACGATATGAGTGGCTTAAAATATTACCTACAGCTAGGTTACAATATGGTATTTGTTAGTAAGCCCCAAACTAGACACGTAGTCTGTATCTTGGGGCTCGGAGTAAATAAAAAATCAAAAATGGAGTTGGGCAGGACATATGCAAAGTGATGACAGGTGGAGTCAGACAGTGACTGAGTGGTGTCTAAGGACTGGAAGAAGAAGTGTCGGTAGTCCGGCAGCGAGATGGGCAAACGATATTATTGTCATCGCGGGTAGAATCTGGATGAGGCTGGCGTGTAGAGATTGGCATAAGAAAAAAGAGGCCTATGTTCAGCAGTGCGTGAAGTCGGGCTTCGAAGGATGATACATAATCAGCCTATAATGTTCCCACTGCTGGGACACAGGCCTCCCCTCTGTGAGAGGGAGTGGGCCATAATCCAACACGCGGGCCCAGTGCGGGTTGGTGGATGTCACATGTCTTCGAATTTGTGGTTCTAGGACATGCCGGTTTCCTCACGATGTTTTTATTCACCGTTTTGAGAGCAGTGGTGTTGAAATAATTTACACAAAGTTAAGTGCCTGCCTGGGTTCGAACTCACGACCTACAACCTCGTAAGTCGGGTCCATTACCACTGGGCCACCACTACTCTCGAAGGATGATGAATTGCTAAAAAGGTCCTCATCACAATTATATACATACGACGCTTAGTTTGTCTACGTAATTCAATTTCTAATTTATTCTTACTTTTTGATAAATAAATGTTATTCTTGTTATTAAGCCCAAAGACGTCCATGGCCGATACGACAATCGGCACAATGAAAGCCGAGCTCACAAAAAGTATTAATATTATTATACTTATAAAGGTTTCATTTTTCCTTTTGACACAATTCGTTTCCATTCAAAAACACTTTCAAAATCTTGTTAATTTAACACTTGATCAACCAAACTACAGTTACTTGAGTAATCTAATATCAAAGAAAAGTCAAAATCTTGTCAAATTCATTCCTTCAGTAATCTTCTGAAAATCTTCATGAATATTATTTAAGGTCAAATCGGGTCAGGCGTCAAGCCTTCCAATAACTAGGGATAAGGTATAGTATCGATATACGCACTAGGATCCGAATAAATGTATCGATATTTACGAATCGAGTTTTTACTATCCAAATTTTATAGTTTGGGAACATTTAGTTTACAAACACTTACTTCTATACAATATACTAGGTCATCGTCATGTGCCTAGTGCCCTTTCCCAACAATGTTGGGGTCGGTTTCCAGTCTAACCGGATGCAGCTGAATAGCAATATTTACATGGAGCGACTGCCTATCTGACCTTCACAGCCCCGTTACTGGGTAATGCGAAACCCCTTGGTAATACTGGTTGTCAGACTTTCGGGCTTCTGACGACCCGTAACGTCTATCGAAAATCATAGAATGACATCTGGGATCAATGGCATAACATGCTTTACGAGGCATGGAGGGGTCTTCGTATGTAAAGATTGGCACCTATCCACGGACCAACGTAGTACGGCAAGTTTTGCTTAACCTGATCGATCGACCAGTACGGCTGTTATTAGTAAGCCACAAGCTCCATACAATAGTAGGTATGCAAAGTAATTAACATTACGAGACACAGAACATTAAATTAAACTATGTATTTCCCATATGTCAGCTAGCCACGCCAATATATTGGCGATCGATGTGGTATACCAACAAATTGAAATTTGGCACACAGATAGTTTATAACCAAGATGACGGATATGGTATGTAACAAAAGTATCGATGCGACTCAGTTATCGATACTTTTTCCGGTGCCCTACAAACAATACCCTGATATGTTGGAGCTGAATTCGCACGATCGAAAGTTCCCTATCGATTCCGAACGGCTATTACGATAACTACGATAACGGTTAGGAGGGACGTCGCGTTAGTAAAGTACGTGGCGAGGGTGCTGCGCGGGCTGGTACACCACCCAGATATGCTGGAGGCGCTGCGGCTGCGAGTCCTGGACGGGTATGTGGGGGCTAGGACGAATTTACTCAAGTTTGCTCCTTTGTCAAGGGCCGCACGTATTATAAATAATATGCCGTCGGAAGATGTGTTCGATAACCTGCCGAATTTGTGTTAAGAGCACAAAGATGCATTGAAGGAGGCATAATATTGTAATTTTTATTAGTTTATTTTTATTGTTGAATTCTATGTTTGTATAGTTTATAGATAGTTTAAATGTGTATAACATCGTCTTGGAATACTGTAAGATGTTGTACATATTGGGGTGAACAAATAAAAAATAAAAATAAAAAACTTTGCCGTAACTCGCGTGATCGATGTTAACCAAGTTTTTTTTTGTGATATTGTACTTTTTACGTCAAGTAGGCTTAGTGGGTGAAATCTATGTTCGGTTGGACTTTTTGAGGTTTTGAATGTGAATAAGTGGATTTATCTGAATTGAATTTATAGTGAAAGTCGTATCTTGTTATTGAGGGCCCGTGGCTAAATAATAACAGCCGCACAAGTCGATCGATCTGGTTAAGCTACGCGTGCTTGCCGCGGTTGATCTGTGGATGGGTGACCATCTTTACATACCGGGACCCCTCCGAGCATCGGAAAGCACGTTAAGTCGTTGGTCCCAGCTGTCATTCGTGTATGTTTGACAGTCGTGGATCTTTGACATTCGTTACGGGTAGTCGAAAGCCGGAAAGTCTGACAACCAGTCTTATCAAGGGTATCGTATTACCCTGTAACTGGGTTATGGAGGGCAGATAGGCACTCGCTCCATGTAAATTGCTCGTATTCAGCCGCATCCGGTTAGACTGGAAGCCGACCCCAACACAGTTGGGAAAAGGCTAGGCAGATGATGATGATGTTCTGTCTTGTTATTAGATAGTATTATTCATCATACCAATATAATATAATATACGCGAAAGTAATTCTGTCTGTCTGTTTGTTGCCTATTCACGCTTCAGTAGCTAAACGTATTTCTGTGAAATTGAACCAATGTACGGGGTGATTCATGAGGAAGGTTTAAGTGTATAATCCATTAAGGTATTCTGTAAATTGACGTTGAAATATGACGATGATTGCTGTAGATGTCGGAAAAAATCCGACCAAACCAAATTTTCCGACATGTTCGGCTTTACTCGCGTGTGCTGAGTAAACATTGAACGAAATTTGGCACACAAATAGTTTATAACCTTGATCTCTTTGAAGGATAAAATCAGGAATTAAATTATCCGGAAAAGAACCGGAGTTACCGATATAGCTTGCAGAGTAAGCTAACTGAAGTGGCAGTGGGCTGGCCATGTCTGTCGAAGGACTGATGGCCGCTGCAGAAGCAGACGACTCCTGGAGTGGAGACGGGTATCGGCAAGCGTAGTGTGTGACGCCCGGCAGCTAGATGGACGGATGACCTAACGAAGGTGGCTTGAGTAGACTGGATGCAGAAGGTGGAGGACAGGGTGTTGTGGTGCAGTCTGAGAGAGGTCTATGTCCAGCAGTGGACTGCGATAGGCTGAGTTCATTGATTGTAAAACAATCAATGAACAAGATTAACTAGTCAGCAATGTCGGAAGCGCGGCTTACAAATGGCCGTTGTATTTTTTTGTTTTAAACCGTTGCCCCACACTAGGAATTACTCCTGAATCGAGGGTGCGTTTACAAACATTTAAACTCACATACACAAACAGCCAGACCCGGAACAACTACCTGTACTACGGCAATACAAATATTTGTTCCGTGCGGGAATCGAACCCGCGACACGCGGCGCAGCAGTCAATCGCTCAGCCACTGCGCCAACCGTGTCGTCAACTATAGAAAAACGTTCTTAGGTAGCAATTAGTTAGCAATTACTCGAAAAATTTAACACAGTCAGTGTTTAATTTTTTGAGTAATTTCTAACTGCTTTAACGGATTTTGAAAAATTGGTACAGCCAGCTAGAAAAACTTCAGGTTTGTCGTTTTAATTTTATGACGCAGTTTATACGGATTTAAATACTCTTCTATATCAAAACCCACAAGAGTTAACTCGAGACCCCAGCGACCCCTCCCGAGCCTCGCGTTGTTACGGCTCTCGCCATCTACGCCTCAGCATCACGTGCTTACGTCATCCGAGCTAAGTTTCAAGTAAACTTTTGCGGGTTTTGGTTACTAAAACACACAGGGGTACTAAAAAAGCCACAACATGCAAGAAACTTTCTATACATTTACTACCCTGTATACCTACTAGGTACTTATTATTCATGAAAGAAAAAATTTATGGGTTTTTCCATAAACATTACTTCGAAATTCCAACGGTGTCTCGTTGTGAATCCGCGATGTTTTACTTAAAAAGAAATGAGTTCGCTTTCGAATTGTGTGCGCTCCCTTGAGTGTAGTGCGATTCTGTAACCATCTCACCGTGAAAACTTAGGTGAAGGGAGCGTGGAGTGAGCTGTCATTCCAACTAATACTAGGGATTGACAGCTCACTCTAAGCTCACTTCACCTAACTTTTCACGGTGAGATTTTAACAGAATCAATCGGCTGTGAACTTTACAAAATAGATGGATGAAGGGAAACTGAAGGTGTATCGTGTTCTATTACGGTAGCCTTTATTACCGTCTCTCTTAGTATTCACTGCTTACTATTAAATCTCCTATATTCATTGAAAGTACCACAAAATAGGCCAGTCTATGAATGATTCAACAATGACAGTTACAACCACACAAGGTAATGTTATTATCAGACTATTAACCTTAACTACTGAACATTAGCGTTATAATAGAGCGATTGAGCTTCGCGAGGTAATTATGTCATAATGACGAGCTTAGCAAAGTGGTTCGGAGATTACAAGAATTGTGTTCGTAAAACTAATGTTCCAATTACATTTTTTTGGGTTTTGGTTTTGGCTTGCGAGGCATGTGTGGTATGAATATGAATGAGAGGCTGAGGAATGATGTAGATAATATTTTATAACCCAATCAGGAGGGGCTTCATGTAGCTCGCTGTCCGGCAAGGACCAGGCCCAGGTCGACGGCGCGATGTGTTCCACGCGCGGCTCAAAGAAATGTCAGCACAAAGTGACGGGGTCCGCTATGGCCGATGTCTGCCAGGGTCGCGAGTTGTTCGATAAAGATAATGTATCCCCTGACACAGCCAGCTTAAAATGACCCCTTCCGCTCTGGGTGGAGCGGAAGGGAGTGTCAGACTCTTACTGACTAAAACCCACCCATGTTCCTTCCTTTGCTCTTTATGTTCCGGGGTAGCGGTAACCCTTTCGGACAATCCCGCTGACCCGGCAAGCTTCGACCCTAAGGGGCCCCTCAAATTATGCTGACAACTCTTTGAGGCGCGCGTGGGACACTTACTTAACGTATTTTATACTTTTCATTTTCTGCTTAAGTGGAAGTGGGACTGGACTGGCCAAGTCTGCCGTATGTCCTATGAGCTGTGGGCCAAAATAACCACTACGTGGAGAAGATGGCATCGCGGCAGACCCCGCAGAAGATGGCGGTCCGAGCTGCAGGAAACAAACGACCAGTGGTCCACTTTAGCCCTGGGTGGAAAGAGCTGGAAGTCACGGGAGAGGCTGACAGTAAGTTATTGAGTAGTAGTATTTGCAGATTATGTTATGTGCTAAACAAATGTTTTCTCTTTCAGTTATTATTGACAAATTATAGGCCTAATTTTTGAATAATAAAATTAACTGTCTCAAAGTTGAAGCGCCAAACTGTTGCGAAGTCACTGGAGTCAGAATTTACTGTAATTATTGGCTTAGAAATTCTATCTAAGTCTAATAATTATATTCATTATGAAACGTCAAAGTCACATTATATTAGATTATTATAAATTCCAATTTCAGCCGCAAACGTGTTAAGTGTGTTGAAACTAATTCGACTTAGGGCTGATTTTTCATTCATCTGATTACTTTATTCGAGGAATAATTTTGAAATTTTGACAGTTATTTCATACAAAAACTAACAGATCAATTTTATACCACTAATAAAAAATATCTGTCGATTGAAAAATTAGCCCTTAGGGCTTTATTCGAAGAATAATTTTAAAATTTTGACCAAAATTTCATATAAAAACTGTCAAACGTCAATTTTATTCCTCGAATAAAAGTTATCTGGCGAAGGATAAATCAGCCCTTAGTGAAGTATAGATTTTAATAATTACTATTCATTATTCTAAATATTGAGATAAGCAGACGACATTGTTGCCATCGCGGGTAAAACCTGGATGAGGCTGGCACAGGAGCGTGGGGAAAGGCACAAGAAAAGAGAGGCTTATGCCCAGCATCGGGCATCAGTCGGGCAGAGGATGATGATGGTGACTCCAAAAAAAATGTCCTTAGAAATTTCTAAGTAACAACCTCATAACGGCTGGATTTTTACCCGGTTGATGACAATATGAAAGGACCGATGGCCGGTGGCGCAAACCAGTCCTGGGGGTCTACTCCGAAGTGGTATCGGCCGAATGTTCGGCCGTTTCCTGCTACGAAGTTACTATTTGGTTCGGTCGGTCCCGATCCTACACTCCTACACTCTTTCGAATATTGACTATGGTCCCGACCCAACTGAGCCGTTCCGAACTTTTTTCGCATTTTTCAATAATATTCGGTTCGGCCATGTGTCGATCTGATCCGATAATTCGCACTTTGCACTTCGTATTAGACCCCCTGGAGTGGAGACCGCGTATCGGCAAGCGTAGTGTGGGATGCCCCCCAGCCAGATGGACGGACGACATACAGAAGGTTGCTGAGACGGACTGGATGCCGAAGGCGGAGGACAGGGTACTGTGGCGCAGCCTGGGAGACGCCTATGTCCAGCAGTGGACTGCGATAAGCTGAGTTGATTGATTAATTAATGACTATAGGCTCGCCCCCTATTACGCGGAACTTGAAAATTACGGGTAATACACTATCTTCATTACCTTTTAGGAATACAGGTGCGATGTTCTGCTAAATAAACATAACAGATCCCGGACCCCATCAGAATAGCAGAGCTGCGGTTTTTGCTTTTCAAATATCGCAGCATCATTTATTTATTAAAAACTCCAATTTTTTTTTTTAATGTTATAAACTAGTGCTTGACTGCGATCCCGCCTGATGGAAAGCAGTGATGCGATCGTAGATGGTGAAGCGCACTAATTTATTATGAGCCTATTCACTCTAGCCTTTTTTTTTTCTCTGGGTGGGAAATCATCATATGACTTCTCCCGCTCTGGGCGGAGCAGGAGGGCGTGTCAGACTTTTACTGACTAAAACCCACCCGTGTTCCTTCAGTTGCCTATGCCAGGTACCACGGTATCTCTTTCGAACAACCCGCGGCCCTGGCAGGCATCGGCCCTAACGGACCCAGTCACTTCGTGCTGACATCTCTTTGAGGCGCGCGTGGAACACAACACGCCGTCGACTCGGGCCTGGTCCTTGCCGGGCGGCGAGCTGCCCATAGCTCGCCGCCCGTAAGCCCGGTGGTGGCCGGGAGTCGGCTGGTGACTCCCGACGTCCAGGGCGTCTCCTGCGGCGACTAGGGGCGTGAGGGCGCAGAGATAGCCTCTCCCTCACGCGTTCCGCCTCCTCCTTAGCGAGCATTACTGGTTCGCAGAAGGAGGTGACGGCTTCCCATACACTCTCGCTCCGTACCATGGCCTGGACCAGGGCCGGACGCAAGAGATCGCCGCCGCGATCGCCGCCACGAGGACGCGGCGGTGCTCCGCCCAAGCCGGGCAGACCTCCACCGTATGCTCCACCGTGTCCTCCGGGCGATCCACACAGTGGTGACACCCTGGCGTTTCCTCCCGCCTTATCCTGAACAGGAACCTCCCGAAACAACCGTGTCCGGTGAGGACCTGCGTCAGGCGGAAGGTGAGGGCGCCGTGGCGCCTCTCCAGCAACTCCTCAAAGAGGGTACTTATCGCCGCAATTGTAGCGTGCCCAATTCACTCTAGCCTTGGAGACACTTAAAATATAATAGGACGGGAAGACCGCTGCAGGCAAACTGTTCCAGTCCTTCGATGCGATTCGAAATTACTACCATTACAGATGTATACCTAATACGATATCGTGGTCTTAAAATTAACTTACTTACAGTTTAAAACTACTAAAAACGTAATAAAACTAGTAGGTAGTACTTGTAATAACATCTAAAAATAATAACTAAGTTACTAAGTTCACTAAATATAATAAAAACAACAACATATAGCCTGCTCTAATCTACACTTAACATTAAAAGAACATCAGTATTGTTGCGAATTCACTCAAGTGGCATGTAAATACATACATCGATCTTCACGTGAAGATCGTTAATAACCCTGAATGAATGAATCATGCTGAGATAGGAGCCTTTTAGGCCTCGCACAGGTCTTCCTTTGTTTTTTTTTTGTTTGCACTATTCTGTTATAAGTATTACTATTCTGTAATAAGTCGGGGAAGTACATCACTGACAGAAATTCTTGGCTGGTCCTGCTTCAAAAGTGTAAGTATGAGTTTGAATTGCGCTTGTGACAAACGTCTTCGTATTTTTGGCCTTAGGACCTGCCGGTTTCCTCATGATGTTTCCTTCATTGTTTTAAGAGCAACAGTAGTGAAATAATTTACACAAAGCGCCTGTCACACGGATGCCTGTCACATGGAGCCCAGACACAGCTAGAAGGCATCGGGGCAGACCCCGTTAAAGATGGTGGGACGAGCTGGACAAAACAAACGACCAGTGGTCTACTTTAGACTTGGATCGAAAGAGCTGGAAGTCATGGGGAGAGGCCTTTGCCCAGCAGTGGGCTGATGCAGGCTAACAGTAAAGCGCCTGTCTGGGTTCCACCTACCAACTCATATATCACTGCTTATCCGTAGAAGACGTCGCCATATCTATTTCTATCGCTAAGCAGCGCTGCTGTCTTCCGATTTCGAAGGTACTATGAAGGAAAACAATTATCCGCTTCAACTGTTTTTTATGGACCCATTCTTTTTTTTTTTTTCTGGTGGGAAATCATCAAATGACCCCTCCCGCTCTGGGTGGAGCGGAAGGGAGTGTCAGACTCTTACTGACTAAAACCCACCCATGTTCCTTCCTTCGCCCTTTATGTTCCGGGGTAGCGGTAACCCTTTCGGACAATCCCGCTGACTTTATGGACCCATCTACTACTATTAATATAATTATCTAGAACTTCTCTTTTGTTTGGTTTTAATTATAAGGTACTAGCGCATGTTAAAATAGCTTCTTTGATAACTTTCAGTTACCTTCATTACTAAGTTTATCAAAGGATTATTGGCAAAGTTTATGGTTTCGTAAGATATTGTGTGCCATTTGTCAAGGTTTCAAGTTTTAAGCCAAATCATTAAATAAGCAGTCTTAATGGCTGCTTGGTCGTATCGATGTTCCATTTTGTATGTTTTAAATAAGCTTCGGCCAGAATTCGGCCACTTCGACAGGGTTATCGTTGGCCATGCAAAGGTCTTCCATAGTGCAACCGGTCTAATCTGTAAAAATCTCACCGTGTAAACTTAGGTGAAGTGTGTCTTTATTTCACTTGATGCTAGATTGACACTCACTTCAAACTCACTTTGCCCAAGTTTTCACAATGATATTTTTTACTAAATTGACTAGAACTGGAATAGGTGTTATTATAGCGTGACAAGAGGTGGTGTGATGTGACTCCACAGTCACACTGGGGCTCAACGGAGTACTCCCCCGTGACTAAGTTGTGCCTGCAGTTGCCCGACTGGCTTTTTAGTCGTTGGAAGTTTTTCTGCAGACTTGTGGCGACATCTACATGGCCACATGAGAACTGAGCATCACACTGACGTCAAGCAAAATTCTGCAGCGCGCAAGTGAAGTTTACCGCGCAACTGGCATGTATACAACGTCCCGACCACTCCACCGTGTGCTCCACCGTGTCCTCTGAGCGATCCTGGCAATGGTGACACCCGGGCGTTTCCTCCCGCCTAATGATGTGCAGGAACCTCCCGAAACTTCCGTGTCCGGTGAGGACCTGCGTCAGGCGGTAGGTGAGGGCGCCGTGGCGCCTCTCTAGCCACTCCTCAAAGAGGGGTCTTATCGCCGCTATCGCGGCGTGCCCTAAGTATGAGTAAACTTGACACCATGTTCCTCACAACTCTATGGTGTTGTACAACTTAGTCTGCGGGAGGGAGATGTTTGAGAAGCCACAGTTATAATCTTCCTTGCTGAGAATAATAAACATAAACCATGATGCCATGCCACGATGCCATAAACCATAATTCTGCTGGGGAGTTTGTTGCGCCACTTCTTCTTCCCAGCGATAGCACTAGGAAGTAGTGAAGGGCGGGCGTTTTTGGGGGACTGTCTTTTGTAATTTTGACGTTCGAAAAGTGCTGATTCTCAGCCTAATTTGAATAAATGACTTTTGATTTTGATTTTGATGTAACTTTTCCAATGAAATGAACAGGTCAAATAACAGCTAGTGCTATCCTGAAAAGTTCACTGCTCACCTCACTCAAGTGAGCGGACACAATTCGAAAGCGAACTCATTTGTTTTTGAAGCGAATTCACAACGAGACTCCGTTCGAATTTCGTGAAGTTGAGAGAATGACACCATAGATTTCGATGAGGATCCGATGCCAAAAATCGGTCCGTTGGCTTTCAGACGTTCACGAGAAGCTTATAATACTTAATTAATTCAAAAAGTTTCGCTCGCCACGCTCGTAATTCAAGTCAAATTGACTGGTACTAATGAAAGTTTGTTCCAAAAATAATAATTAACGTTTGCGCTGTCTGCAATTAATTTTAAATTATGTTTCGTGGCAATGTGATCAAAGTGGTGGGAAATAATTTATGGGTGCGTTTCATTAACTCGTATTATTGATTAATTTTGATTATGTTATTGTTTTGATGAGGATTCTAACTGCATTAAATTACAGCTACAAAGATTTGGAAATCTTAAATACAACATTAAACTAAAATATATAACTATTTTGTACAAATATATAAAGAAAAAAAATGGGAAGATGTCATTGAGCATCAAAAAATTCGTCCGCATCGCTGTCGGTAGAAAAAGTGCCCAAAAGCCTAGAGCAGCGTTTCCACGTTGGATGGCGAAGCTGCTCCCTTGACAATGAAGAAACAGATTTCATCATTTTCTAAGATTTTGGTTTAAAATATAATACAGATGACTATTAAAATATTTTCCTTTCTTTTCTTTCTTTCTTTTATTGTAAAGATGACAGGTGGAGTGAGGCAGTGACCGAGTGGCATCCAAAGACTGTGAGAAGAAGTGTCGGTCGTCCGGCGGTGAGATGGTCGGACGACATTGTTACCATCGATGGTAGAACCTGGATGAGCCTGGCACAGGAACATGAGGCAATATTGGCACATGAAAAAGAGGCTTATACTCAGCACTAGGTCAAGTCAGGCTGTCGATGATGATGGTGAAGATTGTAAAGAAAATGCACAACCTACCATAAAAATGGAAATCCTCCTTATAAACGTGAAAGTTTGTATGGATGGATAGATGGATGTTTGTTACTCTTTCACGCAACAACTACTGAACGGATTTGGATGGAATTTGGCACACAGATGGTTTATAACCAGGATTACCATATAGGATACTTTTATCCCGATATTCCTACGGGAGCGAAACTTATCCGGATGAAACAGCGGGGCGCAGCTAGTAATATTATAAATGCGAAAGTTTGTATGAGTGGATGGATGGATGGATGGATGTTACTCTTTCACGCAAAAACTGCTGAACGGATTTGAATGAAATTTGGCACACAGATGGTTCATAACCAGGATTAACATATAGGATACTTTTTATCCCGATATTCCCACGGGATCGAAACCTATGCGGGTGAAACAGCGTGGGGCAGTTAGTTATAAATAAAGATAGAAGAAAGTACCCACACATTTTCTTACAAGACTATTTATGACTTCATTGGTTAACAAAGGGCTGGAGTTAGCCATCATTAATGGAAGTCTCATTTGTTTTTACGACATTCCGTAAAACTGTCGTACGTTCAAACCCGAACAATGTAACTATTCTCCCAAATTGGGGCGTTTTGTGAAACAATGCCAAAACTATTTCATTTAGATTTAGGCACTGCAATTTCCCAAGTTAATTTTCTCTGAAAGGACATCTAGCTTTGGAAACCTAGACTTAATGGAAATTATAAAAACGCAGTGAGCAAGCGTCAAACTCGAACTCAGAGCGTTTATTTCAAACTAGCTGCGCCCCGCAGTTTCACCCGCATAAGTTTCGATTTCGTGGGAATATTGGGATAAAAGTATCCTATATGTTAATCCTGGTTATAAACCATCTGTGTGCCAAATTTCATTCATATCCGTTCTGTAGTTTTTGTGTGAAAGAGTAACAAACATCCATCCATCCATCCATCCATACAAACTTTCATGTTTATAATATTAGTAGGATAGGAAGTATAGGTACTTTCTTCCATCTTTATTTATAACTAGCTGTGCCCCGCGGTTTCACCCGCATAAGTTTCGATTCCGTGGGAATATTGGGATAAAACGTATCCTATGTGTTAATCCTGGTTATAAACCATCTGTGTGCCAAATTTTATCCAAATCCTTTCAGTAGCTTTTGCGTGAAAGAGTAGCAAACATCCATCCATCCATCCATACAAACTTTCGCATTTATAATATTAGTAGGATTAGTAGGATAAACGAATATTCGTTCAGTCAGAGAGATGAAGCCAGACGCCCATTCTAAAGCGTACCAGTTTCCGTAGAGAAAAACGGGAAAGAAATTACACGGACACTCTTTTAAATCAGAATATCGTTACAAAATATTAGTTACATCATTCATGTTGAAATTATACATGTGAGAACGTCATAGAAAGACGTGCAGGTCACAATCGTCCGTAATAAATAAAATAAAAACTGCCGTGGCAGCTAAGAGATGACCAGTTCCAACGGCGCCTGTTCACGAACATGACGTGGCGATCAACGTTCGTCCCTCCTAATAAACAAGTGTTTTTGTAAAGAAAAACTAAATAGCCTAGCTTTCCGTCGGCAACTATCCCATGCAACTTCAACATTACAACACATCACTCTTTTAAGAGTTTGTTTTGATAATAGTCAATCAATCAATCAACTCAACCTATCGCAGTCCACTGCTGTACATAGGCCTCTCCCAGGCTGCGCCACAACACCCTGTCCTCCGCCTTCCGCATCCAGTCCATCCCAGCAGCCTTCTTTAGGTTGTCCGTCCATCTAGCTGAGGGCGTCCCACACTACGCTTGATTTGATCAGAATGCCTAGTTTCAATTCTCAGGGCTTAAACTATCTCCATATCAACTTTCATCAAAATCGGTTCAGCCGTGAAAGCGTAACAAACTTACAGAGGGAATTACAGACTTTATACCGTAATCTTAAGGCACGTAAGATCCCACCCATCCCCGACACCCAAATCCAATTCCAAGCTCCCCAAAACCCCCCCCGATTCTAAAGGAAACTCACCATCTTCCACTATCAACATCCTCCAACGGTTATTAGGGTTGGCAGAAAGCCAAGCTATCAACAAGTTAGATTGACGAAAATTGCTTAGAATACGAAGTAGTCTTGTTAAGACAGATATTGTTGGCAGAAAACTGTTTTTTTTTGCGTTGTTTTTAATAAACATGGTTTTTTTCTTCATGGTTTATACTTTATACAACGCTAGTTTCAAGGTCACTGGCAGAGTGCCAATTATTTCAGTGGATTTGTCCGCCTTACACCGTGTTCTTCACGTTATCCATACATTTTGGCAAGCGCTTCTATAGCTTTTACAAATCAAATCTAACAAAGGAAGTATTACTTAAAAAGGCTTCGTTACAAAGATATTTGTAATTTCATTTAATTGAGCTATGCAGTAAGAAATGGTCTTTATTTGGCCTATGTTGCCACCTTAATGATAAATCTATCAAATGCTTCGGATAAAGAGATAAAGAGGCATGCACATCGCGTGATTTACGTCAAGGTATTTAGTTTGTATGAAAATTAGCAAAAAATAAAAATTCATGAATGTGTCCATAATGAAAAATGCTTATTTCCATGGTCTGAACATCTGGTCGAAGTTTATTTGATGAAGTGTATATCCTGTAATAATTTAGAAAAATTCTTTATTTCTTGTTTTCGTCATAAAGGGAACCACAGTGCAAAATTTCAGCTTTCTCGGTCCAAGAGTTTGACCTGGGTGTTGAGTCAATCAGAGAGTGAGTCAAGACTTTTCTTTTTATAAGTATTGATTGCTTCATTACAGAAACTTGGTTAGTAATTATCGAGTATGACTGGACACAGAAGGTAGAGAACCGAGTGTTATGGCCGAACTTAGGAAAGGTCTTCACCCAGATGGGACTGCAAAAGTGTAACTAAATAATAATATCGACATTACTGTGTAAATTTTGCTAAAAAAGGAGTCGTTTTGCATCCTCGTCAAATTCAAGGAGGTAACTACGAGTATGCTACTGATTCTCGACACGAATCAATAATAAAATAAGTAGGTTTTTTTTTTCTAATTTTCTGAAATCAGCATGTGTGGGACGGGACACACGCATTTTAAAACGCGGCCTGTGTGGCACTGTAACTGCCCTTTTACACACATATAAAAACACGGCCGCTTATACGATGCCATAACGCGATTCTGTTCTTTGGAAGTGGTGTATTCTGAAATACTGTAAAAAACAAGTATGTATTCATTATTTACCAGGGATCGTAATTTTATTTGATTATTTATGTCTTTCATAACAGCCTCCTGAAATTTGACGAGGATGCAAAACAACAGCTTGTATTGTAAGAAAATTAAAAACTTTTCAAAACCTGATAAATCAGCGGGAATTATCGATAAAAAAAAACTAAATTATTAAGATTTGGTGAATGAAAAACAGACATCACATAACCTACCTAAACTTCTAAGATGAAAACTTGACATTTTGAAGATAATTTTATCCCTCAGACTGCAGAAATTTAAAATTAAAACCGGCCGAGTGCATGTCGGACCACGCACAATGAAGAAGTTCCGTAGTTGGAATGAATTTATTCCAAGAACAAACTAAACATTGTTAAGAAAATCAAAAATCTTTCACAAATTTTCAAAACCTGATAAATCAGCGAGAATTTTCGATAAAAAAACTGAATTATTAAGATTTGGTGAATGAAAAACAGACATCACATAACCTACCTAAACTTCTAAGATGAAAACTTGGCATTTTGAAGATAATTTTATCCCTCAGACTGCAGAAATTGAAAATTAAAACCGGTCAAGTGCATGTCGGACCACGCACAATGAAGAAGTTCCGTAGTTGGAATGAATTTATTCCAAGAACAAACATAACATTGTTGCTGAAAATCATGTTCTCCCATACATTGCAACACCAAATGTAAGTTGGTCGACTATTACTCGTAAACTCGTAAAGCCTAATTAGCTGTGATAGTTTCCCTTTTATCTTCATTATACATATATCCTACTACCGTGATTTTTTTCAAATATCCAAAAACAACCATTTAGCTGGCAGGGCCACTTGACTCTAACAAAAATTAGCACTTTAAAGCTTAATATTTCACAAACGGAGATTTTTTTCGTAACTCAAATGTGAAACAGGGCTTTGATCATTTTGAGAATCAAAATTACAGGGAACATCTAGTTAACAAATAAAAGGGTAGTATTCCAGACACTGCTGAAAAAGTAAAAATCAGCGTTTCAGGAATGTTTGATTAACAGTTCGCAATGTAGGCAATGTTCAGGTTTTTCAGTAGCAATTTCAGTACTGAAAGCTGGAGCTGTGAATTGAATTTTTTGCAGGAAAACTGTGTGTACGCATGAAGTAGTTTTATTTAGTGCCTGCTGTATGTTTGCACGAATTTTTCCGTTATTCGAAATCGAGTTAAAGTACTATATTGAACTACCTTCGAAATATATTTATTAAAATTCCAGTAATTGAAGCATATTTTTCAACAGTGTTGAGTATGGAAACCTTAGGAGTTGAACGAAATAAAAAAGAAATCGTTTATTCAAAACTTTGCCCCACCCTAGGAATTACTCCTGTATCGGTGCGTTTACAAACATTTTAACTCATATACACAAACAGCCAGACCCGGAACCTACACAACTACCTGTAGGCAATACAAATATTTGTTCCGTGTGGGAATTGAACCCGCGACACGCAGTGCAGTAGT
Organism: Apamea monoglypha; assembly: GCA_911387795.2. Lineage (NCBI taxonomy): Eukaryota > Metazoa > Arthropoda > Insecta > Lepidoptera > Noctuidae > Apamea > Apamea monoglypha. The sequence goes on along the minus strand of OU426942.1, from coordinate 5,150,670 downwards.
TGATCGCTCAGTCACTGCGCGAACCGTGTCGTTTTTAATTATATACTTTTACTGTTTAACGTGGGTTTCAAGAATTTAAATAGACCCAACACTCACCCTGAGATAGCTTGATAGTGGCGTCCAACGTTTTGTACTAAAATTCCATAACACAAACTCCCCAAGAATGCGAAACTTTCAATACTTTCTAGTATTATAGCTGGCAAGAAAAAGTGGCGCAATAAATTCCCCAGCTAAAACACGTCTGTCTCTTCGGTAATAAGAAATTTAATCCAGATAACCTCGGAGCATACGTCCAGATAAGGCATTTTACGCAGAATCCAGATACAGTACGATTTACACTTTATGGAGGCTCGGAAAATGAGGCGAGTCGCTGCGCAGTAAAATGTAAAGTAAATGCATTTTCTTTCTTTCTTTCTTTCAGTAACAAATTCACGTGTCAGAGGAGGTGAGGGGTAAGGTACTGCGCAGCGAGCAGCTCACTTCTACTACATCGCCACATGCGAACAACACATCACATTGACGTCATTCAAAATCCTGCATCGCGCAAGCAGAGTTTGTCGCGCAACTGGCATATATACAACGTCCCGACATCAATCGTCGGACAGTAGCCCACCAGACACAACACCCGTGTGGTCGGAGGATTCTCCCTTTTCTATGGAGGATGAGTAAGCTTTATACCCTGTTCCTCATAGGTATGAGGATCAGGGAAAGGTATGATCTAGTATAAAAAATTATCGACGGGAAGATCAAGTGATACAGTAGTACAGGTACCTACTATTTAAACTAACAACTAACTACTCACCCAGATGCGACTTCTAAGTCACGATCCAAGATTGTTTTAGGGTAGGGTCTGGTTATTTTAATTAGCAGTAGACCTTGGTTTCGGGTGTACCTACTTTATAGTTTGAAACACGTCTCATCTCTCTCGAGGCAAGACCTACACTTTGAAGTATCTTAGTGAATTTCGCGTAGCATAAAATAGTAGTAATATCTAGTTAAAATTGCCCTTCTGACATATATTGTTCCCACTGCTGGGACACAGGCCTCCTCTCTTTGAGAGGGAGTGGGCTATAATCCACCATGCGAGCCCGGTGCGGGTTGGTAGATGTCACATGTCTTCAAATTATCCTCCCTTCGAATAATTATCCCTTCTGACTGCCAGCCTTGAATGACATGTGTTTGCAGATGAATGGAGTAAAATTATGGCGTATATGTCTAGTGTTCTATTAGTGAAAGTATGCAAGAGAGTCCACTGTTTCATGTTAGTTTTAAATTAAATTATACAGGGTGGCAGGGACTTCGACGCTCAAACTGAAACCATGAATTCAGCACATGATTTTAGACGTGATTCTAGCATAGAAATTTTTCGTCAGTTATCAAAAAAATGTTTTTTTTTTTAATAACCGGTTCGCATGCGATATTTCCTTGTTTATTTTTACTAATGTAAAAAGTGACATCAAGAAAAAGGTCCACCTTTTCCGCTTCTGATTAATTTGGACACGGTTACAAAGACAGGAATGAGTTAGTATCAAGGCTCACGCCATGGCCATTTCTTGTAATGGTAAAAAAACATGGTCAACAGTGTAGATCCCTCACAAAAGAAATCATGGTAAGAAAAATGGTACAGCCAGGAAATTAAGGGACTTGCATTTTTGTCCCTATACCCTGTCCATTCGGTAAAACGTTTTTTGACAGATGGAACTAGTGATTGCAGCCAATTGCAGCAACACACAATACATTGATTGATACACGTACGTTATTATAATGTCTGTAAGAAGCCATAAATAAGATAATTCAATAAAATTAGGCAGTATAAATATTGATTTTATTACGCGTTATAAAGTTAACTTTTACGTAATCTGGAATATGTACGTTCTAAGACCGCTGTCAAAAAACGGTTAACCTAATGGATAGGGTATAGTAAAGCTCTATAGCCAGTTATAATATGTCATCTATCATCAATTCTTCTCTCTTCTTCTTTTGTCCTGTCTCAGGTGTGCTGGAAGAGATTTCTTGTGAAATAAGCATCACCTCTGTACCTATTTTTTCTGTTCTGTTTTTCTTGTCTGTTTATATATGTGTGTACATAAATGGTAAATAAATAAATAAATTCTTTTTTAATGTAAAGCGACGACGCGCGACGCGTACGACTTGAAAATATCTGACGAAATATGGCTATACATACCGTAAAGAGCCTCTCTGAGGAGTCTCTCTGAAGGATCGAATCCACAACGAGGTGATCCGGCAGAGAACCAAAGTTGTCGACATAGCTCACAGAATAAGCACGCTGAAGTGGCAGTGGGCCGGCCATATTAGCCATAGAATCGATGACCTTTGGGGTAGACGTGTTCTTGAACGGAGACCGCGAAACGGTAAACGTAAGGTGGGACGCCCTCAGGCTAGGTGGAGCGACGATCTTCGCAGGATGGCTGGTAGCAGCTGGATCAGAGTTACCGACAATCAAGTTTAATGGCGTGCAATAGGAGAGGCTGGACATCGCCAGCAGTGGACTGCTATAGGCTGATGATGATGATGATACTGTAAATACCTATCCCTTCAGGAAATACGTAAAGTTCTAATATAATGCTGAAAAAAAATTACAGCCTAAAAGCTTCGCTACAACCTGAGAGAGCCTAGACAAAATGTAATTCTACTAATGATTAACGACGAAATACAAGTTTAGTGAAAAAATAAGTTTGACATGACAAAAAGCTTTGACATAAGCTTCTTGTCATGTCAAACTTATTTTTTTACTTTTCCTTCGTCGTTAATCATTCCTTCTGAATCATAATCATCCTGTTGAAAGTCGTTATATAAATACGACACGCTTTAAAAGCGACTGCTACTTTTCTAGCCTCAGATATCTTTAAACTTTATTGAAATATAATTTAAACAACACATCAAGAAAACACAATAGGAAACATCTTGAATACAAACTCGCCAAGCTTGGCCGACTTGGCAATTAATTCCTGCCAAGTGGCGGGCACATTGCCAAGTATTGCCAAGTAGACAAGTCTGCTTACCGCTTGTAACTTAGTGCGAAGTTGACGCCTTCGGGAATTAAACCGGTATCTCGGTATTATAGTATCGGAACAGTGACAATGCACGAGGGTACGGAGAGTAGGGGTTGTTTATAGTCTATTTTACTTATAAATTTTTAATGAATCTTTAGATAACATCATTACACCTGCAGGGTAATTGTGTAACACACTGTCAGTTGCAATGGCTTTCATTTTGACAGTTCAATAACATTCATTACGTTATTCACGTTGTTGAGCTGACAAATTTTTCGAACATGAAGTAATACATAATCATACATAATCAGCCTATAATGTTCCCACTGCCGGGACACAGGCCTCCTCTCGGTGAGAGGGAGCGGGCCGTAATCCATCACGCGGGCCCAGTGCGGGTTGGTAGATGTCACATGTCTTTGAATTTTTGCTTCTACAACTTGTAAGTCGGGGCCGTTATCACTAGGCCACCATTGCAATCACGTAGGTAAATACTATGATAGCATCAAACGCTGGAGATTCCACCATTATTAAAATCTGATTTGAAATATACAGTATCTACCTAAGTCATGGCAGAAAAAGTCACACAAATTATAATTGGACTCGCTGTTAAAACCCAAAACATGGTGCTTAAAAAGCGAGCTCAAGAAATATTTTATTATTTTATTTTTAATTTGTCTTGAAAGAAGAATTTAAAAATGTAGGTACTAGTCTTGTACTAGAACCTAGCATATTTAATGGCCAAATAATGTTTGACAAATGACAGACATTTTTGCTCAACATCTCAAGAATAAATTTAAAAGTGAGCTAAACCTTTTATACAATTTTTTAGGGTTCCTTTCCGAACGGGTCGTAACCCCTATTACTAAGACTCCGCTGTCCGTTGGTCTCTGTAACAGGGCTGTATCTTTTGAACTGTAATAAATAGAAATTTAATCGCTACGGTGGAACGTAATCCTTCGTGTGCGAGTCCGACTTGCACTTGGCCAGTTTTTTACTGTTTTCATTAAAATTTTGTAAGGCAGTAAAACGATAAAAACTCTTTGCAGAAAAACTAGTTTTCTTTTGTGTGACAAAAGAAACCTAACTTCTTTCGTAGTTCAACAAAATGGGTATATATTTGTTTGAGAATATTTTCAGACACAATGCTGTAAAATATTTTCAGTTATAATGAATGCAAATTTTTTCATTCGCAAGTTTAAACTCACTAACTCTTTTGCGACCGACTATACTTGGTCGTTACTTTTTAAAAGGACAATATTTTCACAAAAATACTGCCCTGTTTTCTTTTTGAAAACACTTTCCAGTTTCCATTTATATCATATTTTAATGCTTCTTGAAATGTTAGTTATTAGGTGAAATTGTTCCCAAAATAACGTATGTATTTTCGAAAACCATGAAAGACATTTCAAATAATATTACGACTGGCAAGCAAAATCTACTCGATTTTAAACCTTAGAATTGAGCATGAGAGGCTCAAATTCTGTTTCAAAATAAATACTTTTTTCGGCAGTCCAGAAAGAGACTCCACCAATCCTGGGCAAGTATTTAGCCACGCTACCATCCTGTAGCTACTCGTACCTACATACCTGGCTGTTAATATAGCTCATTGAGTTTTAGACAAAGTTCGAGTTTGTAGAGCGTCATCTCTGTCACTCATACCCGTAGTCTCTTTCACTCGATGTGTATATGCATATTGGCATGTATTGGATCATTTAGCTCCCTTCAAAATGGTTGAGCTGAATGGTGCTAACCCATACGTCATGTTCGTGAACGGGCGCCGTCAGTAGGGACTGGTCATCTCTTTGCTGCCATGGCTTATTTTAATTTAATTTAATATTTGAATTGCTTTTTTAAATTATTTTTTTAAACTTTTAATTACGGACGCTTTTAACGTTCTGCATCGTTCTCACATGCATAATTTTTAACATGAATGATGTAACTAATACTTTATTACCATATTATTTTAGTTTATAAGAGTGTCCATGGAGTTTCTTGTCGGTTCTTCTCCATAGGTACCTATACGCTTTGGAATGGGCAACTAGCTTCATTTTTCTGACTGACCGACCCCTTGACAATTCAAAAGTGCCTGTAATTGGTTTAATTGAAATAAATACTTGGAAAAAAGTACCCTGGCGACAAACTCAAACTGAGTTTGAGTTTCAGTCACCCTAGTATCACTACAGTAGATACTAGGGTCCCTGGCCATCCCCAGGTCGGGCAACGTGCTATTGGGTTTTTCAGTAGCAGCCCGGAATCTGACTTCGTGTCCGATTGATGGCAATAGGCTTGCTCCTATTAGATGGGGCTGGAACATCACTGGCGAAATGTTTGTGTACTATGGGTGCTCCTCTGCCTTACTCTTCGGGGATTATAAGCGTTATGTTATGTTAGATATTACGTGCCGATACGGGTATAGTAGAACCTTCTTCTTCAAAAGAAAAAAGCCGTATTATAACAGCAGCCTCTTTACAAGATAAATCACGTAAACTGTTAGAAAGTCTTTCTTTCTAAGTACCTACAAAGGAAAAAGTGTCATTTGGGATCCCTGTACCGTGTCGAAGTTTGTAGCCTGTTGTAGTATCAAGTTTTATAGGACTGAAAGTTTATGTAAGATCGTAAGAGGTAAGAAATTGCTTTTACCGATATCCAGGTCTTGTGGCTACATAATAACTGCTGCACGGGTCGATCGAAAGTTAAGCTGTGCTTGCCGCGAGTCGTGGACGGGTATCTAATTTCATATCGAGACTCCTCCTTGCTATGAGAAGCACGTTAAGCCGTTGGTTCCGACTGTCATTCGTAGATTTTTGGCGGCTTCTGACTACTCAGAAGCCGCAAGTCTATCCACTAGTCTCACCAATGGGTATGCAGTTACGAGGTCAGAATGATAGGCAGTCGCTCCATGTTAAATACTGGTATTCAGCTGCATCCGGTTAGACTGGAAGCCGGCCCCAACATAGTTGAGTAAAGGCTAGACAAATTGAATAATATTTACTAAGCCCGCGTGGTGGGTTATTTATTTATTTATTTATTTCAGGCGACGAAGGCCCATAGATAAATACCTTAACCTAAACATACATATAATCTTATTTAAAAATATATATATATATTTATTGTAGCTTCCTATACTAGCTTGTTCTTGTGCTGGTCTGTGGTACTTGTCTGCGGAAGCGACGGAACACCACGTCCTGCGGCCAGAAGTCTTCTTCCATGACGATGGGCAGATAACAATTCGGTACGCGCAGCACGAACGCCTTGAAGTTGACGTTATGGCCCGCTCCCTCTAACGGAGAGGACGCCTGTATCTCCAGCAGTGGGAACATTAAAGAATGATTAGGTATTTACGATCTTACAATTTTTGTTTATGTAGCTGGCTCGAATTTCTCAGTAACAGCCCGGAGTTTGGATATGAGCCCGGTAGATGGCAATAGGCTTGCCCCCGTTAGCGATATGTAACCGTACTCCAGGAAAAGCAGCAGTGATCTTATGTTATGTATTATTTATAGCAATATGTGAAGCTGGCACTTTCAGTATTATTTTGTCTACTGATAGCTTTTATATTGAAACACGTGCAAGCTCTAAGAACAATCTATTGTGAAGGCAAGACTGCTCCCAAATGTTCTCAGGGGAGGTGCTCAATTTTCCGCGTCCAGATTTTGTAGCAGAAAATTGTGTTGTAAAATACATTTTGTAGGTACCTATTAACGTGAAAATAGTATGCTTTTACAACACTTGTTCTCGAGCTTACTTAGATAAAAGGGTTCTGTTTGTCACTGGATTGTGGAGGTCAGATAGGCAGTCGCTCCATGTAAAATATTGGTATTTAGTTGCATCCGGTTAGACTGGAAGCAGACCCCAACATATGTAGTTGGGAAAAGTCTAGGTAGATGATGAGTCGCTTATTTAAGAGAAGCTGCTTCCATAATTAAGTAGATATGTAAGTTCGCAATATGTGAATTGTGATATAATGTCCTAAAACACACTGAAGCATCAAAAAAATAAGTAGATCCCATTAGTAACACTACACTAGTCAAATGCCGTGAAATATGGCCGAAGTAATTTGCCAGCGACTGGCAGATTGCCAGAGTCAACAAGTTTGCTGATATAAAATATACACTGATGAATTTTGGGGAGAGATTATAAGTTTTGGTTTTATTATTTTTATGCAGGCTCATGGTTTTGGAGTGGTGATCGCGTACCGGAAGACGCAGCGTCGGAAGGCCTCCCGCAAGATGGACCGATGAACTTGTGAAGGCCGCAGGAATCCGCTGGATCCTATGTCCAGCAGTGGACGTCATTTGGCTGAAATGACGATAATGATGAAAACTCTAATAATGACAAGTGGTTACTGCACCCTAATTGCGCAATACATTATCAATCAGATTCCGAATCATTTTGAAGATATTGGTAATCCATTGATTCATATGATCGAAAAATTTGTCTGCTCAACAATGTAAATAACGCAATGAATATTGTTGAACTGTCAAAATTAAAGCCATTACTGGCACATGTAACTGGCGAAATGTGCGTGTACTATAATACACTTCTGCCTAACCCATCGGGGAAAACACGCGTGCTATGTTACATAGCAAAATGTAAATGATGTTACCTTATTTTTTTAAATCGCTTATTTAATCTTAAAATCACCCAAAAAATATTTTTTTTTCAGCCTGCTCTATCTTATTCCTCCACTCCTTCGAAAAATCGCGAGGCCGCTCATCCTCCTTCTAGTTTGGACGGAACCAATCCAAAACAGATTACTCCGACTCCGCTATTATGATTTAAAAGAGTGTCCATGGAGTTTCTTGCCCGTTCTTCTCCATTGGTACCTACTACGCTTTGGAATGGGCAACTAGCTTCATCTTTTTGATTGACCGACCCTTGACAATTCAAAAGTCCCTGTAATTGGTTTAGTTGAAATAAATAGTTTGAGTTTGATTTTTCCGCTTACTTATTTTCTACCCTAGAAAACATACAGCCACGATCTCTCATGTGCAAAACCCACAATACTATAGCTATTACCATACTACGTGACTTCAAGCCTTCGACACAAGGAAAAAAGGGCAAGCTAAACGAAACAGAACAAAAAAATGTTCCTTTTATTCTTCGAAATGCCTGAATTAGCATACAAAAACCTCGCGGGTCGTTTCTTAAAGAAATAAGTAGGATATACAAAATTGTGAAAGTGCCCACAGACTGTCTAAAACCATAGACGTTCCTTCACGGTTTTATATTTCCGTTGTGTTCGCTCGTAATAAACTAGAACAGCTCATCACGTGGTGAATAAGTGGATAGCAGGACTGCCCGTCGGATATACCTACTGGAGTGGACTACATCATGCATGAACTCAATTTTATGGTTTAGATCAATTTCTCATTGAAAAAAATACCTTAATTTTTCCCTTCACGTCAATGACCTAAGTACATCGCCCGGGTCAAATTAAATTAGCTAGCGAAATTCTGCAGACGTGATGGGTCTACTAAACATGATAAAATAGAAAATAAATAAATTTGATGTTTTTTTTGTGGAGTCATCGACCGCTCGTTAGATCGTTGTTATTTATTTGATATGTCAATTTTTTTTTTGTATAACTTGACAGACGTAATTAGTAACGATATTTTAACATGATAAAACATAATTTTTCAACACATTCGGTTCGTTGAACCCTAAAAAAAACCCTTAAAATCTTTTATTTTTAAAGTTTTGTAACTTTTAACAAAAATGCCTTGAAAATTATACCAGGCTGTGCTGAGAAAGCTGATTAACTAGCCCCAGGTGTAAGCCTTGAGTTGAAGACCTTGAATTCAGGTACTTATTGTAGCTCAGTCTTAAGGAGATCTGGGCTGTGCCATTATTTTAAATGGGTGTCCTGAGAATATTTGAAACATTTTACGTTGTAGTCTCTTAGGCCTGTTTTTACAGGAGTTTATTCAATGTTCGGAGAGGCTAATAAAATAAGGGATACAGTTCCATATCGTTGCCGCTTGTTAAACGTAATATTTTTTATCTTAAAAACGGTAATTGTTTACTAAAGTTAATGAAATATCGTGAAGCGTTGTAATTTATCCTCGGTTATAAAAAAAAAAAAACTGTTCCATAATAGCGGTATCTACAACGCCACAAGCGAACAACGCGTCATACTGACGTCACGCAAATCCTGCATCTCGCAAGCAGAGTTTACCGCGCAATTAGCATAGATACAATTTCCCAACATCAATCGTTGGGCAATTGGCCGCCAGACACAACACCCGTCTGGTCGGAGGATCCTCCCTTTTCTATGGAGTATGAGTGAACTTTACACCCTGTTCTTCATACCTCTAAACTGGTGACCCCGACGTGATATGACCACGAGCTCACGATGGCTATCCTATTGACAGTCCATCTGGCTGAACATCCCGCCAAGGTTATGAACGATGCACGACGATTAACCACAGTGGTTAGTTTCGATGTACGTCGATGTTGCTGGATTTGCACGACCAAATGGGTGTCCTGAGAATATTTGAAATATTTTACGTTGTAGTCTCTTAGGCCTGTTTTTACAGGAGTTTATTCAATGTTCGAAGAGGCTATTGAAATTAGACACACAGTTCCATATCTTTTCCACTTGTTAAACGTAATATTTTATCTTAAAAGTGGTAATTGTTTACTAAAGTTAATGGAATATCGTGAATTATAGTTGTTTATTTTTGCAGTAATTCAGTAGATATAAGGTCTAATTTATTTTTTAGCTAAGATTACGGACAGAGAGAGGTGGAAGGTGGCCTTGCAGTGGGACAGAAACGGCTACAAAAAAATAAAAGATAACTGGTGTACAGACGCCAGCACATCAAGCTACTACAATCTGTCAAATTTCTTTAATATATTTTGAACTTTATTGCTAAAGCATTAAGGTTCAAGTTTTTTTTTTTTTTTTTTTTTTTTTTTTTTTTTTTTTTTTTTTTTTTTTTTTATTTGACAGTTTCGGGTAGCTTGACCTGCTGGCGTCTGTACGTTCAAAATTTATCAAGTAACTTATCTAAAGAGACTTTATTATACAGGGTCGTGCAACCTGTTACCATGAATTCAGTACTCATAATTCAGGACACCCCTGTGTTGAAATTTTTTGTAGGTAATAAATGTTATTGGTGATGTTCTTCAGACAGGTCAGGTGATACTCTCAGCTGACGTGCGTTTATGCTAAACGTAATTGAAGTAAAGGGAGCTATGATCGGAGCAGGTGGGGTTATGTAGTTTCTGCCTACCCACATGGGAAGAAGATGTGTGTCGGTACGTTTTGATTGACGAGAGATGACGTATCGGAAGTCTTTTATTTCCCCCCAAAAAAAAATCTATTAAGGTTTAGGTTTAAAGAAACTTTATTCTCAATAAAAACATAACATGTCACTTACTTGAGAACAATAAATATTACTTAATTAAATACTTATATTAGGTTCGACAACATCCGTCACAGACTAAATAAAACTACTCGAAACTCGACCCACCCAACGCATTCATTTTTCAAGTAATGTCCGGTTAGCGGTTAGATACAGGCTAAGCTGGTTTTTGAATGCATTGAATGAGTGTAGGTTTCTTATGCGGGAGGGTATCTTATTGTATAGCTGTGCTCCTTCAAATGTAAGCATTTTTTTGCCATAGTTGGTCCTGGTTTTTGGTAGAACTAATAAACTTGCTCGTCGTGAGCTTCGTTGACTAACTTGTCTATGTTGGGTAAGTGTGATATTTGTGTGAATGTTTTTGTTATTATTAAATACTATGTTATTAGGATTTACAAACACATTTTTACCACCATCATCATCTGCCTAGCCTTTTCCCAACTATGCTGGGGTCTGCTTCCAGTCTAACCGGATGCAGTTGAATACCAGTATTTTACATGGAGCGACTGCCTAGCTGACCTCCACAACCCAGTTACTGGGTAATACGAAACCCCTTAGTAAGACCGGTTGTTAGACTTTCGGGTTCCTGACTACCCGTAACAGCTGTCAAAGATCCACAAATAACAGCCGGGACCAACATCTTAACGTGCTTTCCAAGGTACGGAGCAACATCATTTGCAATCAGCAGCATTTCTGAGAAACAGTGATTTATATCCTTTTCACGAAATACAATTTCAAAGTGAGTGTACTAGACGAAAGACGATTTTGAATTACAAGACACTGAAGAATACCTTTAATTTAAATGAGTACAAACACAAGTGTGTTTAAATGTTCAAGAGTTCACACGGTTTAAATTAAGTTACTTTTGGGTAACGTGTGTTTGTCTGACTATATTTGTCTAAATGTCAAACACGTGAATCAGAATACCAGCGCTGCGGTATTTCTTTTTTAATTATCGCAGCACTAAGCTGAGATAGAAGACTTTTTGGCCTCGCACAGGTTTTTTTTTCTGGTTGTAACTTTGTTAGTTTCAAATGCTCCTTTTTTACTTTTTGTATTTCCTGTTTTTTTATATATATATATTTTTTTATTTAATTTTAAATTGTATATATGTTTTTCAGCTTTTTATATTTCCCAACTAAAAAGTTTTCATTCTTTCTTTCTTATAATCTATAGGCATTCATGGTCAATTCCTCGTCTGTTGGCATGCAAAATATTCAATAGTAGGTATAATAGATCAAGATATACTGGTACTGCAAGCCAACCTCAAAAATAGTTGGGAAAAGGCTAGATAGATGATGGGTAGGTGAAGATATCGTCCCAATAGGGGCTCGTCGGGGCCTAAAAGATAACAGTCGCACGGGTCGATCCAAGGTTAAGCAACGCTTGCCACTGGGTCGGTTCGGGAATCTGTCGGACCATCCATTACATAATTATACATGTCGAGACCCCTCCACCCGTGCCTCGGAAAGTACGTTAAGCCGTTTGTCCCGGACATTTGTAGATATTTGTCAGTCGTGACGTGTAGTCAGAAGGCCCAAAGGCTGACAACCATTGTTACCAAAGAGTTTCATGTTACCCAGTACTGTTACTGGGTAAAAGGATATCCTGAGATCGGATACGGTTGAGGAGGTCAGATAGGCAGTCGCTCCATGTAAAATACTGGTATTGAGCTGAATCCGGTTAGACTGGAAGCCGACCCCAACATAGGGAAAAGGCAGGCAGATGATGAGATTCTTGCAGCTTTGTATGCTATGTATATCCAGATATTATATCCTACTAATATTATAAACGTGAAAGTTTGTATGGATGGATGGATGTTTGTTACTCTTTCACGCAAAAACTACCGAACGGATTTGGATGAAATTTGGGACACTGATGGTTTATAACCGGGATTAACACATAGGGTACTTGTTATTCCGATATTACCACGGGATCGAAACGTATGCGGGTGAAACCGCGGGGCGCAGCTAGTACTAAAATATTCACCATTTTAACAGAAAATGATAATAGCGTAGGAGAGGTAAGGATGTGTCCTAGTATAATATTAATTTGCTAACAATCCCAAGGGCCATCCAGAAATTGTCGGAAGCAACCTTTCCTGGTACCCTCTTTTAAAACCATCTAACAGCATAACACTTGATAAATTATAAGCTCCATATGAATAATAAGTCAAAGTTCAGTCATTAATAGGCCCTCAGGTAGCACAACCGCTGCCCAGCCCCAACTTCATTAAAATAAGAGCGATTCATGAGAGACCTTTAAGTTTTGTGTGGTGCAAGTGAAGAGGTGTCAGCGATTCACCAGAAAAACGACGTGTTGACGCACTCAGGGATATTTGAACCGACCAACACCAATTGGCAAATACGTAGTTCCGAGTTCCGCTACAACTTTACAATTTTTTGCTCAGATATAAGCTATTCTTTTAATATTACGTGCCAACACGAAATAAAGAAAAAAGCTCTAAAGTTTGATGATGACAACATTATAAGCCGCCCAAAAACAGAAATACAAACACACAAACACAAACAAACAAAGCGCTACAAAGCGCTACATCAAAGGTGATGAAAAATCTGGATAATACCTACAGTTTAATAGCCCGATTTGAGTACTGTAGTACCTTTCAGCAGAATCAATAAGCCAACAAATATTATAGTCAAAGTAATGATTTCAAAAAGACTATGAAAATCAAAAAAGGTGGTCTTCTGTAGTTTTTACTGACCACTAAGGGAAGACGGTGTGAGTGTATTTTTGTAAAGAATGAAATAGAATAGAATGTGTTTAATAATAAAAAATAAGAAGGGTTTCTCGCCGGCTAGAAACCCTTCTTATTTTTTATTATTTTAATTGCCGCTTCAAGCGTAAATCGCTGTCACCCATACTTTGAGCCTCAACAAGCTATGATGAAGAGGTAAAACAATTAGGCCAAGTAATTAATACGACCAGGCGTGGTTAGTACCCGCCTCAACGTAACTGCTATCTTGAAAGTCGGTTAACACCTATCCGGGTATCGTTTCCAGCCCGATTTCATGTTGCTGAGAAGAGTTAATCGAAATATACCAGCAAAAATTGCTACTTTAATATTATTCTATACATAGGTTCAGATAGGACAGCTTTTATTGCCTCCGGGCTTCGGAAAGGGCGTGAAGCCGTCGGTCCTGGCCAAAGATATTTCAATGTGATCTTTGACAGTCGTTACGAATAGTCATAAGCCCGAATGTCGGAAAACCAGTCTTACCAAGGGGTATCGTGTAACCCAGTAACTTGGTTGTTCAATTCGGTGAAACGTATCAACCATTTTGCTCCCGCATAGCGTGAAATCACGTCTATAATATGAAATCGTACAAAAGTATCCTTCAAAATCGTTTTTTCGGTTTAACGCCAAAAACGTAGCAGTGACACTACTCAGAACGGAAAGTCAAATTGGTAACTCAATACTTTCGAATTTCAGAACAAGAGGATTCTGGGAAGCTACACACGGGGGTATCCAATTACACTTGAGTTTTGAGTTGTCACATTGTTGTCACAACGAGTCTAGCTGCCAATCGAGCCACTGCCGTATATAGCGACTACCTATCTGATCTTCACAACCCAGTTACTGGGTAATACGATACCCCTTGGTTAGATTGGTTGTCAAACTTTTGGGTTTCTGACGACCCGTAACGACTGTCAAAGATCCAGGAATGACAGCCGGGGCCAACGGCTTAACGTGCTTTCCGAGCCACGGAGGGGTCTTGATATGGAAAGATGGTCACCCATCCACGGACCAACCGCAGCAAGCGTAGCCGTGCAGCTGTTATTACTTAGCCACAAGCACCTTTTAGTATAGGCATGCTAAATAAATCTATTTCCTTTCTTTCTTTCGTACGTTTTTTGAGAGGCGGTGGGACAGGTCCCTTAGTAACTGTTATTTTTATTGTACTCAAGCTTCAAGTCAACGATAATAATCACTATAAAACTTAAATGACCAAGTCTTCAAATACCAACTTGTAATAAAACTATCTACCGAACTAATTTCAACGCAAATTGCATCCAATTTAAGAAAATGGCTACCAATTTACCGGGACACACGCACAGGACGAACCCTTCGAAATAGTAGAAAAACCGACCAAGCGCGTGTTGGACCGCGCTCAGTGAAGGGTTCCGTAATAGGAATGAATCATGCACAGTAAAAAAGAGCGAAAAAATAAAATGAGTGTAACGGCTTAGTATTTACTATTTATTATTTACTATTTGTAGGAATTTTAGAATATTTATTATTAATTTTAGAATATAAGCACTTGAGTGAGATACCTGAGATACAGGTTTATTCCTAGTTCAGGTAGAATCCAATTATATCTTACCTACCTCTAGTTTTAGGCACTATTAATATATCAATAAACAATTTCAATTTCAATAAACAATTTCAATTTCAGTATTATTGTTAAGAAAAAACTAACAAAAAAACAAAGTTATTTCTGCGGTTGTAACCGAAAATATCGCATGTCTGAAAAACTGTTATTGAGTAAAATATAGCAACGTCGCTTATAAACATCATAATGTGTAATTGTGGGCTCCAAAAATAACCCACATGGCCACTATTGTTTAACGGTACACAGAATACTCTTGCTTTCCAATTTTCATTGATATAGTTCAAATAGTTTTCGAGGAAAATGGCTTTTTGTCATCCGGATAGACGGACGGACATCGGGATAAACGGACAAATGGACATGATTAAATTATCAGGGTTCCGCTTTTGTCATTCGCCTACGGAGCCCTAAAAAAGATAGCAATCTAATGATTTGTGAAATTGTCTTTTGGAATAGGTACGTTTTTGTTAAATGACTTAGGACTTATAGGTAGTGCATCTGTCTTGAGAAAAAATGGTCTCTATTCGAGAGGAATTGTAAAAGAGTTCAAGGCCATCAACCAGGGGGTCTATGTTCGGCCGTTCCCTGCTACGAAGTTACTATTTGGTTCGGTCGGTCCCGATCCTACACTCCTACACTCTTTCGAATATTAACTATGGTCCGACCCAACTGAACCGATTCGAACTTTTTTCGCATTTTTCAATAATATTCGGTTCGGCAATGTGTCGGTCCGATCCGATCATTCGCACTTTGCACTTCGTAGTAGACCCCTGGTTACTTAAAGTTAGTAGACTGGCTGTATATTTTCAACCTAGGAAGACTCCTAGGTTGAAAAATATATAGCCCGTCATTTCGATCAAAAGTGCGACCAATTCGGAAGCCATACTTTTGAAACAGTACTAACAACGTTAATATTTTGTAACTTAAAGGTTCAAAATCAGATTTATCGCTGAAAGTATCGGGGCCGCTATTTCCTGCAACTATGTCGAATCGTCGATATTTTTACGTCAGACGAGTTATAACAAAAATGCTTTTGACGTAAAGGTTCCATTTCTACTACAGCTAGTTTGATTCGCTTAATAAATTCTGGGTTTATTGAGCAGAATTTGTAGTGGATTTTTAGAATTTTCTGCTTTCTGTGTCTTAGTCACATAGAAGGTTTCTTTATTGGCTATTTTAAGTAGGATAATAATTATGTATGTATTTATTTATGTATGTATTTGGTCAGGCAGGGGACATGGTTCTTCCATAGTTCAAGGTAACCAATCCATTATAACCACCCTAACCCATAGCCCAATATGTATTGATTTTTCTTTGTGCTTCCTCATCATTAAAAATTGTATATGGGGCCTCTGTGACTTGGCTTTAGCCCCTTCAAAAGTTCCGGGGCCCGAGGGTCCCGAGACGTGACAAAGACATTTTAAAATAATAATGTATGTATAAGTATGCATGGAAAGCACCATGAAAATGAAATAGAAAAAAACTGTAATGTAGACAAGACAAAGTTTACACAAATGAAACAAAATGACAATCTGAATGTTTGTCTGACACAAATGATTCTTTTTCCGAAACGATGACAGTTGTGTGTTTTTACAAACAATAAAAGGATTGACACTCAGTGTCCGAAGTATACCGGAGTCTTTAGATTTGCTAAATGTTAAAATTAATCATTAAAAGTTTTGTTTTTCTAGTTTTGATTATTTTATAGCATTTTTTGATTATTTTGAAGTAAATATGCCTTTCATATAACACAATGACTATTTTTTTTTAATCTCAAGTTTTAACATATTATGGTATTGAGTTATATGGATCAACAAAAAAACTAACTGAAGATTTTATACAACGGTAACAAAAAAAAAAGAGTTTATAACAAACTTATCCTAGGTACTTACAGAGACTGAGAGAGGTACTTGGACAGCCCAAGCTTAGAGATCTTGCTCCCTTTGATACCTTCGTTCACAATGTTGGTCACGGTCAAAAAGTTCTTCGTCATTGTCGATTCTTGTGACGTCACTATTGTCACACAAAACCACACACAAATTAAATTATAAACACTGGCAACACTTTTTTATAACAACAACTAACAATATTCCAACGAAAAAACCAAAAGAGTTTTTATTTCACTTCAAAAAAGAACACTGATTTGAATGAAGAATTATTTGTAATTGGAATAGCAACACTTACTTTTTAAATTGAGAACCCAACATCGAACGTAATTTTTTTTAAATCGCAACAGATAACACGCGAAAAAATGTTTTTTTTTTTTAAATTGTCAACAAAAAGGTATTTTGTTTTAAAGAATTCTCTCTTTTTATCACAGACACGGTATCTCGATGTTTTTGTTTTAAAATACAGCTTTCATAACAGTTGGCGGAATGTTTTCACAGACCTGAAAAAGAAGGTTTTCTTGTTCATTTGCTCACTTTAAGAAACTTCCCAAAAGTACTTCGTTTGATTATTTATGGAGACTAGGTAGCTTTCTTGAGTCTAATTCGTGTTTTGAATTTAACTGACAAAAGTGAAGTTTTGTACTTGTCCGAAATAAGTTATAAGTGATATTATGTGTACGAGTATTTCAATAGATTTAATGGTATTTGTAATTGTATTTTTAATTGTTTTTTTTATTGTTTTTTTTTATTGTAATTTCGATTGTATTTTTAATTGTTTTAATGTATTTAGGGTTGTATTTTTAATTGTAATTATATATATTTTTTTTTTATTTGACTTTTTGGGTAGTAATATCGCATTGGCATTAGATTAGGTATAGCTGTTAAGGTGTTTTTTACGAAATTTGGGAATAAATAAATAAGTAAATTTTGAAACAAAACTAACGGATATAATAGAATTTGTTAGAATTGAAAATATAGAATTTTGATTTGAAAGCGTTGTCGGTTAGATAATATATCTACTTATGTTGTGAAAAGGGAAGAGTTAAAAGTAATCAAAACATCAAGTCGATCGACCGTCGATACGATACATTTACCATTTCGGAGTAGACCCCCTGTTCAGTTGCTCTACGAAAATCGTACTTAGGTACTGCTGCGACATAAAGGTGCTGTCAAAGTCAATGTCAAATTGTTACGTGTGACGTGCAGTTGACTTTACCTATAATTTCAAATTCTGCCTAGATTTATCCGTGATTCCAGCCTATATAATTTATTGGTGTCATAAAGGAAGCGTGATTATGTAAATTTCCAGGAGGTTGGCTGATGATTCTATTAACAAAGACAAAGACGGATATGGAAATAAAATTGAAAAAAAAGTTTAAATTGAATTGAAATTTATTGATTGATTGGAATATTCGTCGGATATGGTAGGTACAAAGTTGGTATATATAGATCAGAGGGGCAATTCTCGTAATTTTAAGAACGTTCACAGTCTGATCTCAGTCTCAATCTGTCAAAAATACCTCTAATTTCCCTACATTTTGACAAGTTTTTGACATTTGTTTGTCGCCGAGATGAGACTGCGACTAGATTTTTAACTTTTAAAATTACGAGAATTGGCCTTTGGACACATCCGCAGATTATTGAAATTAGAGTGATAGGTTTATAATTCGTTTTATCTATTGTACTCTTGTTTTTATGAAGAATTTTAATATATCAGGGAAGATTCGCTCAAATAGAGATAAATTAATTGTCGGGCACAGTATACTGGTGATATGATTTCAGCACATAATTCATGTATGAGCGTGGAGATCTCATCATACCCTACCGACATTTTATTATTTAGAGATACTATTACTGGAAACACTTCGGTGTCAGAACTTGGGTTCAAGAATATGCTGGAACTGTTCCTATTGGGTTGAGATGAACAGATATTTCTCCAGATTTTGCTTCTTTTAAACCTCTTTTCAAATAGAAAGCGTGATCATAAACAGACGAAACTCATGATACATATGCAGTGATTCGAGCTCATTATATAAAGACCTTTGATATTTGGGTGTTGGCATAGTGGTAGGCTGTAGCGAGTGTTGACTTGATAAGTAATCCCTGACGCTTTTGTAAGGAGAATACTCTGAATACCAACTGCAACAATTCAACTTATTATTACCACCGCTCAAAAAGTTTCAGTCCATCCAAAACAATCAGTCAAGGTAATAATTACACTGTATTTTGTATTCTGGGACTGGGCAGGAAATGTCTGCCGCATGCCAGTCAAACTGTGGGCCCAAATAGCACAGAATTGGTGCCCTGAGACAGTGAGGCGGGGTCGCGACAGACCACGTAGGAGATGGCGGGACGACCTGGATAGGTTCCGCCAAAACTGGAAGGAAGACGCGCGGGCTCCCGAAAGATGGAAGGAATGGAGAGAAGCTCTTGCCCAGGAGTGGGACAGCGTAGGCTAGTAAAAAAAAAAAAACTGTATTCATCACGAAATTATTCATGAATTCATCAATTTATATTTATTTTTTAGGTTGGCAATAATCAAAAATGCAAATAATAGCCCAGCTAATGGACATTGAAAATAACTGCTGGTATGGTATCTACTTGCGGGGGCGGCGACCTTTACAACTCTCAGTTTATCGCTACCTCCCATATCGTACCCGCTACCGCTTATCACTAACACAGCTCCCCACGCATGTGACATAAGCACGGCATAATTACTAAAATGATGTCACATACTCAGTGATTGTAGGCTTTCGACGTAAAAGTCGTACAAACAAAATGTTTGTGCTGATATTTTTATTTTAACCTTTATACTTTTTTTTTAATTACAGTGCGAGGGAAATGTCAAGAGATATTCTTTTTCCTGTGTTGTTTTTATTTTATGATGATTTTATGATATTGAGGGGCTTGTGGCTAAGAAATAATAGCCACACGATTCGATCGATGAGGTTAAGCTACGCTTGCCGCGGTTGGTCCGTGAATGGGTGACCACTTTACATACCAAGACCCCCGTGCCTCGGAAAGAACGTTAAGCTGGTTCTTGAAACACAAAATAAAAATAAAAGATTCCACAATCTCATAGATCAACATCTGCTCAGCCTTTTCCAAGTATGTTGGGGTTGGCTTCTAGTCTAACCGGATACAGCTGACTCCCAGTATTTTACATGGAGCTACTGCCTATCTCACCTCCACAACCCACTTATTGGGTAATACGATACCCCTTGATAAGACTGGTTGTCAGACTTTCGGGCTTCTGACGACCTGTAACGACTGTCAAAGATCCAAGAATGACAGCCGGGACCAACGGCTTAACGTGCTTTCCGAGGCACGGAGGGGTTTCGGTATGTGAATATAGTCACTAATCCACGGACTGAACGCGGCTAGCTTAGCTTAACCTTATCGATCGGCCCGTGCGGTTGTTATTACTTAGCCACAAACGCTCTTATTGTCAAAAAAAAAACTAAAATCACGTCGGGGTCACCAGTTTAGAGGTATGAGGAACAGGGTGTAAAGTTCACTCATCCCCCATAGAAAAGGGAGGATCCTTCGACCAGACGGGTGTTGTGTCTGGCGGGCAATTGCCCAACGATTGATGTTGGGAAATTGTATCTATACTAATTGGGCGTAAACTCTGCTTGCGAGATGCAGGATTTGCGTGACGTCAGTATGACGCGTTGTTCGCATGTAGCGTTGTAGATACCGCTACAAGAATTTTCAGTTTTCAAAGCATATTCCTCTATAAAATGCATGCCTTTAATGTAAAAGCCCCCATTACCCATTAAAATCAATTGCGTTCAATGGAATACTCCACCATTTCTACAGTAATTGTCAATTTATTACTCCAAACGGAAAGACGTGAGTGCCGGAGTCCATTTACTGCGAAAACATGAGCATTTACTTTGAAAACATTAAGGCTTTAAGTGACGTTGAGATGTGGTTGGCTCTGAACGCTTCAATTTATAAAGAAAGGAACTGTTTAATTAAATCTTTTGTGTATTTTACTATGAATCAGAATCAATGCAAGTTCCATTTGTTTGTGAAAATAGATATGGTTTTCCCTGCAATCTATGAATAAAAAGCTGACGTAAGAAAAGCAAATTATGTTATTTTTTTTAATGGCAAGCGACATCACGCCAGGCCCAGACGGAGATGGCGGGATGAGCTAGACTCTTTCAACAAGAACTGATCAACGTGAAATGGCATATCGCAGTTCAATCTAAGAGGTTATTTTCTGCTTAACCGGGCTTACGTGTGTATGCCTCAATAAATTAAGACCTCCAGCCAGGGATTAAAAAACTTATAAAGTAAGGGGTAGCAATAAAACGAGTGACTGTAAATTACAATTTTAAGTGTCAAAATTAATTAATTTGGGTTATATAATTACTAAGTGAGCGACTGACTGTAAGTGACGAAAAATCAACAGAATAGTATCTTACAAACATTAATTTGAGTTACTTAAAATACAAAATGAGCAGCTTCATAATATTTGAGCGACTTAATATTTGTTTGAGTGTCAACGTTACGTCCTGCATTTTTTTCAATATTTGGCAAATGTATTTTCTATACTGAGCGGCATTTTATCTTAAATGAAGTGTTTCGAATACAAAAACCACTTTGAAAAATACACTAATGAGCAGAGTATAAGGAGCTCACATTTTTTTTACTTTATCTTTAATGTGACCTAACCTAACCTAACTGTTTCCTTTTACAAAAGCGATTCGCTTCTGGCACATCGCCGGCCGCTGCCGCGGCACGCTCGCTTCGCTCGCTCGGCTCGTGCGTTGTTTGTCATACTCTAACCTAACCTAACCTAACTGTTTCCTTTTACAAAAGCGATTCGCTTCTGGCACATCGCCGGCCGCTGCCGCGGCACGCCAGTCGCTCACTTAGTAATGTAGTCGCTCGGATAAAATTTTAATATATGAAATGGATTTATCACAATCCACTTTTTGTAAGCTTGTTCTGGATTTTATTATTAATCAATATTCGTCGTTAGTTTAGTTAATTTTTCGCTTACTCAAATTCATACCGCTCAAGTTATTAATACAGTATGTCATCATCAGTCGCAAAGCTTTTTTTTAATCGCTCGTTTTATAATTCCCCTAAAGTAAGCGACTACACGCTAAGGGCACCCCTGTGGGGTACGAACCTCGGCTTAGGGCGTCGCTGGGAGAGTGCAGCAAGGGACAGGCTGGATCGGAATTACCAGGTGTTAAGTAGTTGGGCACACCTTCAGTTATAGGAGATCACAGCATGCACAATAAAGTTATCAACTGAGCTAACAATGTTTAAAATTTTATAAGAGGAATTAAAACAATTTTGATAAAATTTTGAAAAAGTCCATTTCCAAAGGACATAAAAGAAAAGGAAACATTAACATTAGAGATACTTAAATTAAATTAAGTTACATTTATCAAACATTTCTTATATTTTGGCAGAGACTCGCAGCACACTGCGTGAGACAGCCGATTTGTCGCTAGGGATGTCAAAATCTGTATGAAGACGTAATTTTGATATAGCGACTTGCATGCGACTTGATTCGCTGCGTGCGTACTTTTTTTTTGTTTTCGGGGGGAAACCAAAGGCACCCGACCTTGGGGAGGGAAGTCGGGGAGTGTGGGATTTATACCTCACTAAAACCACCCCGGTGATACCGCGGATTACCTAGCTTAAAAAAAAAATGGACATATGCCTCTCCCAGGCTGCGCCACAACACCTTTTCATCCGTCTTGCGCATCCAGTCCGTCCCAGCCACCCATTGAAGGTCGTAGAAAAAACAAAATGTTATTGTTAAGTATGTACACGTCCCTAGCTTGCTTAGAAGGCGATCGTGGCTCCCATGTGGACGTGGGTCTGTCCTGCACTTTGTACGGACCCTCGAAAGCCGCGTGGATATCCGACATGCTGTAGATACATACTGCACTTCCGACTATGCTGTTGCTGTAGGAGGGTTAGTGAAGAGTTTTAGTACATTAAAAAAGAACAAACAGCCGTAATAGCCTCCCGACCGATTTCGATAACGGTGGCCAATTTCAACGAAGAAAACCTAGGTACGCAGGAGATATTTTAGTGAAAAAGTGTGTGCGTAAACACAGGTGCACTCTCCGTTCTTTTACTCTCAAAGTACGGTGGGGCGGTAATCCGTCACGACCGGGGAGAGATCAGGCGCAGGACCAACGGCTTTACGTACTTTCCGAGGTGGGGGGGTATTAAACCGCCAACTTCCAAACTTCGGACTGTTACTAAGAAATTCCTAATGGACCTACGCTCAGCAGTCACGCTTGCAACCACGCGACCAACGGGCCAGTCAAACTGAGCCGTAGTAGTCTCAGCAACAAAGTAACATTTTTACTCACCCTCACACCAATTATGCATACTCACGTACAAAGTTTTCACCTAAACTTGTAAACTAGGTCGCCAGCAAAGTTGACGTTTTAGTTCAAAAACACTTGGTTGCTAATTTATATTGAATGCGAGGTGAAGCTAGTTTGTGCTGACTTGTTGAAACTTGCTCTTTAGTACGGAATTGGTCACACGTGGGAGTTATTTTGGATCGTAAATTCTGAATTGTTCTGATGATATTCATTTGAAGTGACCATTGTTAATTTAGGCCGGGGGTTCATAGAAGGCACAGACCTCCTATGTATTAGGTATGTTGAAACTATGTGTACTTTTAGGGACAAGTCCCTAAAGGTACACATAGTGGTTCTTTAGGATCCAGAAAGGTTCATTATGTTCATTAGGCTGTCTGGCATTAATGCTGAAATTAACCTTTTTGGCGCAGTCGTGAGGCACACACTACTGTTGTTTGAAACAGGATGGATGGATGGATGGATGGATGTTTTTTACTCTTTCACGCAAAAATTACTGAACGGATTTGGACGAAATTTGGCACACAGATGGTTTATAACCAGGATTAACATATATGATACTTTTTATCCCGATATTTTCACGGGGTAGAAACTTATGCGGGTGAAACTGCGGGGCACAGCTAGTTCGAAATAAATCTTCCAACAGTTCAGGGGTTTATCTATGCTAATGCTAAATGCTAATGCTGGTCCTGCTCCACAGGCACTTGGGCTCACTAATTGATCACAATTTCAATATTTGGAAGAGATGCTTCCCCTTTTTATTTAGTGTTTCTGACATTACGAACTTAATGTTTATTTTATTCAATCAAGATTTAATTCTTGAATACTTCAATATTAAATACTTCTTCCTGATTGGTAGTAATTTTATTTTCATCTCTTAAATACATTGCAAACTATAGTTTTGTTTAATTTAGAAGCATTTTTTAAATTTTGTAAATGTAAGAACCATGGATACGTTTATTATGATATTTTGATGTTGACTTGAAAGAGCGTGGCAGTTGAGATCGTGTCATGCTCACTTAAACGCCTCACTGATGGTGGCGCGTGTGTTGGATCATTCGGTTCCCTACAAAATGGTTGAGCTGGATGGTGCTGATCCACGCGTCATGTTCGTGAACGGGCGCCGTCGGTTGAGACTGGTCATCTCTTAACTGCCAGGGCTTATTTTTAATTTTATATTTTAAATTGTTTCTTTATTTGTTTTTTTTTACATTGTTCTCACACATAGAAGCAATAAGAATAATGTACCCAGGATTCTGTAATAATATCTTGATTTAAAAGAATATCCGTCGAGTTTCTTGCCCGTTCTTCTGCATAGAGATCTACGTTTTGGAATGGGCAACTTTCTGACTAACTGACCGACTATTTAACTTTGACAATTCAAAAGTGCCTGTAAATGGTTTAATTGAAATAAATGATTTGAGTTTGAGTTATGGTTTATTTTTTATTTTATTTATTTGGCTCACCAATAATTGAATACACTGATACAAAGATAAGAGATACATCCAATAGACTTATAGACTAGTGTACCAATTTCTTACAGGTAAGCACATCATGCATTATGTACTTATTTTCGATTGATATCGAATGAGTTCATTTACTCTCCGAACATAATTATTTTTTCAACCAAATTCCAAATTAAGATCACAATCATAATTAAAATCACATGCAATCAAAATCAAAGTTGAAATAAAAATCAAAATACAATTAAAATCAATCAAATCAACATTAAACATTAAAATCACAATCAACACTACAAACGAAAAAATCAAAATCGTTATTTAAATCTAAATCAACACTTAAACTTAAATTAAATAAAAATTAAATTCAAAATAAAAATTAAATTATATTCAAAATAAAAATTAAATTCAAATTCACACTAAAACGATTTTACAAGTTTTTGTACATAATAGTTCGGAACCTACCAAATGAGTCAGAGTGCACATCGACAAGATCACTGCAGCTGTTTATATAGGCGGGGGATTGGAGAATTAGCACCAAGTACAGTTCTGCGAAGAGGAGGACATAAGGGAGTTATAGGAGCTCGCGGACTTTACGTGGGTACGCGGATTTTAAGCTTTTTTTTTTCCGGATGGGAAATCATCAAATGACCCCTCCCGCTCTGGGTGGAGCGGAAGGGAGTGTCAGACTCTTACTGACTTAAACCCACCCATGTTCCTTCCTTTGCCCTTTATGTTCCAGGGTAGCGGTAACCCTTTCGGACAATCCCGCTAACCCGGCAGGCTTCGGCCCTAAGGGGCCCCTCAAATTATGCTGACAACTCTTTGAGGCGCTCTTTAAGCTTGCTTGAGGACAGTCAATTTTACCTCTCAAAATTTTAAATAAAAATGTCGAATCCAGTAAATCTCTCCTCTTCTGTAGGGATATTATCTTGAAATGCAAGAGTCTCTCTTTATACGATCGTTTCTTTTTAGCTATCCCGGAAGAGTATGCTAAATGCCACAGGAATCGCTTTTGAACCCTCTCCAATCTTAGTGTGTGGGTGGCATAGTGAGGTCACCATACAATGCTGCAATATTCTAACGAGCTACGGACCAAACAATTATAAAGCAGAATTTTAGTCTTATTGCGTCGAAAATGGGTAACATTTCTTATGACAAACCCAAGCATTCTAGAGGCTTTTTTAACTACATTTTCAATGTGGGGTACAAATGTTAACTGCCTATTGAACAAAACTCCCAAGTCTCTCATCTGTTCCACTTCCTGAATTAAGTTGCCATTATTGTAATAAGAAGATAACTTTTCTAGTGAATTTCACGATAGCACTTGCTGATGTTTAATTGCACGTGATAGCACTTGCTGATGATGAAGTTCATATCATTATCCTCACACCACTTCACTAACATGTCAATATCTCTCTGTAGCAACTCAACATCGACGTCTGATTAAATTATTTTGAATTTTTTTAAATCGTAAGCATATGTGCAACACTCTGAAAATTTCAACTCATTGGCGAGATCATTACCAAAGAAGTTAAATAAAACCGGGCCAACATGTGATCCCTGTGGGACGCCAGATGTGACCTTGTAGGAGCTCGATTGGTAGCCATTGAGGGAAACAAAGAAGGAACGACCGTCGAGATAGGTTAAGAGCGTATGGACTTCAAACACGTTAAAGGCGACAACCAGTTTGACAGCTCTAAAGCTGTGGTTTCTTAGGAGAGCGGTTCCATAAATTATAATTGTTAATACTCTTTATTTTTCTTGTCATTACATCAAAATCTTCTTGTGTTTCACGGAAAATAAAAATAGCAGATCGATTTTTCTTGAATGTTAAAAGGCCACTAAAACTACATAGTACTTAATACGTAGGATGTTTTTTATCTAAGTACATTAACTTATCCTACTTATTAATCCTAATAATATTATAAAAGTGAAAGTTTGTATGGATGGATAGACGGATGGATGTTGGTTACTCTTTCACGCCAAAACTACTGAACGGATTTGGATGAAATTTTGGCACACAGATAGTTTATAATTAATATTAACACAAAGGATACCTTTTATGCCGATATTCCGACGGGATCGTAACTTATGCGGGTAAAACCGCGGGGTGCGCTAGTAAAGAAATAATTCAAACATTATCGCATTTTTCCCTTTGCAGAATAACTCCGAGTTTCCTAAAGATATTAAAAAAGTCACAATTGTTTGAGGCCTAAAAAGACCCAGTTTCAGTGTGCCATTCCAGCCCATTGCCAATTTACTTGAGTGGTTACTTTGTCATCTTAATATAGACTGTAGTACAGTCACAATAGAGATGAAAATAACTTTGTATTAAAGATATTACTTTCGCTTTTTACTGTTGAAAGGGAAATAACATGTATGTCGTGTTATTTTTGAAGTATTATATTTTTGTATATGTCATTTACGACTCTAGCCTTGCCTACTATAAAACTTATCGACCCTTATTTTAAAACTCTGTCGTACAAGTCAGAAGCCCAAAAGTTTCATAAGCAGTCTTACCAAAGAATATCACGTGTTACCCAGTAACTAGGTGGTGGAGGTCAGATAGGCAGTTGCTCCATGTAAAATACTGGTATTCTGCTGCATCCAGTTAGACTGGAAGCCGACCGCAACATAGTTGGGAAAAGACTAGACGGACAGACTGATGCTGATTTCTGCAGAAAGAGATACAGAGAATGATCCAAAAGTCTGAAATCCATGGAGTGTCTTGCTCGTTCATCTCCATAGGTACTGTAGAGGTTTATCTACATGGGGGCGACCTCACATAATACAGGCCGGAGATAATTTAGAACGGGTTAAATTCGAACGTTCAAACTAGCGTCATGTTTCTTCTGTTAGGATTTTTGTTTACTACAGTCAGTGGTGACTCGATCTAGAGCACGTAAGGTCGTGCTTATAATACAGTCTTAAAAGAGTCTTATAGTTGTTTGATTCCAAGTTTCCCTCCGAGGGCTCTTCAAGCCCTCATATGTGGTGGAGGCGCCCAAGATCATATTTCGGAAATCATATTATAGTTTAAAGTCGCAAAATTATATAGGTTTTCTTTCAGCCCACGGAAAACAAAAGTTGATAAATTATACCATTACACGGGTATATTGTAAGAAGCAAGACCAATCACATACCAAGCTGCGTGTAATCAACGCCGGAATTACAGCTAAGTGGTGCTAAGCAAAATTGCACCATGTCAAACGCCATACATTTCTCAGGCGTTGGTGCAAATTGCTTCGACGAATTTCTCGTCCAATTAAGACAAGTTGCAGCCATAAACCAATGGCCCGAAAGTAGCCTAGCGCTCATATTAGGGGCATACTTACAAGGCCCTGCACTTGCGTACTTTAAATTAATTTATAAAGAAAACCTAGATTTCAAATCCATTTGTGACCTTATCCGAGCGGAATTTCCGACCAGTATCGATTATGTAGAAAAATTCTATAACGCGAGACAAGGAGCAAATGAAGATGTATTGGCATATTTTTATACTTTGGCAGACTTAGCTTTAAAAGCAAATATTACAGACGAGAAAATTTTCGTAAAAAATTTTTTAAAGGGGGTGACATCAGATTATAAATTAAAATTAGGCACAAAATTATATACCTCGAAAAACGAGTTACGTGCCACCCTTGAACAAATAAAAGAAATCTTCGAAGAAACTCGACCTGAAGGGTTTAACCTACCGATAAGAACCCCAAAAGGGATATTATCCAAAGTAAGGATCGAGCATCCCCTGTCAATAGATGGTCAAAGGTCCCCAGGGATTTCAAGGCCGTCAAGCCCCGCACCGTCTCGTTTTGCGGCAACCCCTCCACGCTCACCTGGGGAGCGTAGGGAGGAAGAGTCCTACCACACCCCGAGGTACAATTTACGACCAAGATATCCCTTTACAAATAGATATTATCGTTCTCCCACTGCCCCCAGCTCAAGTAACCCGCAGCCGCCCAGACACCCAAACGACCAAGGACACAGACAATGATGGATGACCGGGAGTTACAGGCTGTGTCCGAAGAGGAGAAACTCCCACCCAAGAGTAACGTAAAGGGCGTATTCGATCCTTTTGTCAGTATAAATATTGCCGACCGGAAATATATCGCGCTGATAGACACGGGGGCATCAATTTCATGCATATCAGAACAACTGTTACCAGAACTAAAGCTGGAGCTTACTTCGGATAAAACAAAACACTTTGTAAGATCGATTTCGGGCTCATATTTAAAAGTTGTGGGGGAGACGCAGTTCAGCTTCGTGATGGACTCATGCGTGTTTGTTAACCGTTTCGTCGTCATCAGAGATATAAACCAGAAACTGGTGCTCGGACAAGATTTTTTCTATAAATACGGTGCAGTCATAGATTTTCGTAATAATTGTTTGCTGTTAAAGAATTGCATCCATGTAAATTTTTGTAAATTTTCTGAACAAAGTGAGTTGTCAAATACCTTAGTCTGTCAGGGCGACGTAGGCAAGACAGGAAAAAATAATATGGTCGTGAGTAAGTTTTCTATGGAGGAAAGAAGTTCGAAGTCAATTTCAAAAATTGATTATCTATATTTTGCAAAATTAATGCAAGAGAATAATGAACATGTTATTCCATTATTATCCGAAAGTACAATGGATGATATTAACATCAACCAAGAATTAGAAGGTGTTGAGATATCAGAACTAAAAGAACTCCTTTATTCTTATAAAGAAAACTTTGCGTTTGCGGCCTCAGATTTAGGTAGCTGTAACTTGGTGGAAGTAAATATTAAAACCATCGATGAAATACCTGTTCATCGACCACCTTATAGAGTGTCACCAAGGCAACTCGATATTATTAATTCGCAAGTGGAAGAGATGTTGAAAAATGGGGTAATTCGTGAATCGAAAAGCGCATATGCGTCTCCAGTTGTATTAGTGCAAAAGCCAGATCAAACTTGGCGTTTTTGCATTGATTACCGAAAATTAAATAAAAAAGTCATTACGGATAGCTATCCTTTGCCAATTATTGAGGATATTATAATTTATCTTTCTGGAGCGCGATATTTCGCTGATTTAGATTTAAATTCAGGTTACTGGCAATATCGTTTGTGCGAAAAGGATAAGCACAAAACGGCTTTTGTCACTCCATCAGGCTTATACGAATTCAATGTGCTACCATTTGGTCTTAAGACAAGTCAAGCTGTCTTCCAAAGGACGATGGATAAAGTCCTAGCAGGCATCAAATATAAAAACGCCATTTGCTACGTGGACAATATATTAATATGGGGTAAGACTTTCTCAGAATTCCGAGAAGCTCTAAAAGAAGTAATGGGAAGGCTTAAGAAAGCAAACCTAACATTAAAACCAAGTAAATGTAGTTTTGGATATCAGAAAATATCCGTTTTAGGTCATGAAATCTCGGGAAAGGGGATCAAACCCGATAGTAAAAAATTACAATCATTAAAATCATTGAAACCCCCAACCAACACGAAACAAGTAAAATCGATATTGGGTTTGTTCTCATACTACCGTAAATTTATCAATAATTTTGCTGAGATAACATTGCCTCTAACAAAATTATTAAAAAAAGAGGCAAAGTTCAGTTGGTCACAGAAGCATCAAGAAGCATTTGACACAATAATACATTATATGAACAACCCGCCAATTTTACATTTTTATTCGAATGACCAAAGGGTGTTGACCCGCCTTTATATTGACGCCAGCGGTGAAGCGTTAGGGGCGTGCCTTATGCAGGGTACAGATGTAATGTATCCGATATCGTATGCGTCTAGGAAACTGAGCGATAGTGAAAGGAGATATTCAACAACCGAAAAGGAATGCTTAGCTTTGGTTTGGGCATTGAATTACTTCAAACATTTCCTTTGGGGATTGAAATTTCAGGTTGTAACTGATCATAAGGCGTTATGTTGGTTGAGAGATAGGAAGGATATGAATGGAAGGTTGGCTAGGTGGTCGCTGTGTATCCAGACATACGAATTCGATATCATACACTGCGCAGGGAGAGATAATGTCATTGCGGATTTTCTGAGCAGGAACCCCTTATGCCATGATGAA
This sequence comes from Apamea monoglypha, assembly GCA_911387795.2. Taxonomy (NCBI): domain Eukaryota; kingdom Metazoa; phylum Arthropoda; class Insecta; order Lepidoptera; family Noctuidae; genus Apamea; species Apamea monoglypha. The sequence continues at coordinate 5,120,166 of OU426942.1, read as the reverse complement.
GAGGAACGGAGTCCGATGGTATGTCAGGAGGATGGCATGCAGGTGTATAAGGTCGAGGTGGTGAAGATGAAAGATGAGCAAATGGGAGATGAATTCTGTAGGCAATGGTTAGATAGAATCGCAGCTAGTGGTCGTGGCGTTTTTAAGGGATTTAGTGTCGTAGATGGTATTTTATGTAAGAAGGCAAGGAGATTGAATAATGTTCGAGAATTAGTGGTGATCCCAAAAAGCTTGTTGCACGAGATTCTGCAGGAGATACACGATGATCCTTGGTCTGGCGGACATCTAGGGCTTGCAAAGACGCTAGGGAAGTTCAGAGCGGCATACTTTATCAACGATGCGGAAAAGGAGGTAGATCGGTATGTGAGGAGCTGTGCTTTGTGTCAAGAGCGGAAGCAATCCAGGCAGATAGCTCAACTACAACCAGTAGCAGTGACCTATCTCATGGAGAAGGTAGGAATTGATTTGTTAGGTCCATTCAGACGGTCGCTGAATGGAAATAGATACGTGGTGGTATGTGTAGAGTATGCTACAAAATATGCAATCTGCAAGGCAATACCTAGGGCGACAGCAGAGCAAATCAGTGAATTCTTGATTAATGATGTTTTTTGTCGGTTAGGCGGCGTCAAGGAAATAATATCAGATAGAGGATCAGTTTTCACGTCGCGAATAGTTAAGGAAACGGTACAATATTTCGGGGCTAAATCACGTTTCACCACGGCGTTTCATCCGGCAACGAATGGTCTGGTTGAAAGGTTCAATAGAACGTTGACTCAAATGCTGTCCATGTATGTTTCTGCGGACCAACGGAATTGGTGTAGTTATGTACCGTTGGTATGTTATGCATATAATTCCAGCAAACAATCAAGTACTAGAATGTCTCCTTATATGTTGATGTATGCTAGGGAACCACTATTTCGTACCGACATGATTGTTAACCATGATGATCGTGATCGCACAAATGATTACATACAAAGACATAATCATCATGATGCCCTAGTAAGTTGTGCCATAAATAATATAAGAAAGGCACAAATAAAGCAGAAAGCTGCTTATGATAAGAGGGCCAGAGTTAGGAGGTTCATGCCCAATCAGTTAGTTCTCGTATATACACCTAGGCGAATAACCGACAAGAGTATGAAGCTATGTAGATTATTTAAGGGCCCATATGTAATAGTAAGACGTATATCTGATGTAAATTACGTTATCAGAAAATTAAATAATAGGAGGTTCAGAGACATAGTGCATGTAAATAGATTAAAACCTTTTAATGTTAGGTTGTAAACATCTTCTAAGTTAAGGGCTTAACTTTAGTATGATTATTATTAACGTATTGTTGTTTTTCTTTTTTTCATAATTATGCTGGGATAAAACACTGGACGCGGCTGGGCGCGAGTGAGGTGGCTCACCTCACAGCCCCAGGGAGTCTGAGGGAGTGAACATATCGTCGTCTTCTTAGGCTGAGATAGCACAAACGTACTCCAGAATTTAGTAACGCGAGTTAGGAGGGGTACTTAAACTTATAAACTGTGGTCACTCCTACGGGGGGGGATGGCACTCCCTAAGCTGAAACCATCTGAAACCATCTTTGCTTACGGGGCATAGCCTTCGCAAAGTGTGTCGGGTAGACACAATTGGTTCAACTTATATTCAACTTATATTCAACTTATATTGGAGGACCCACAGTTCTATCAGTATTGACTGATGTTTCATGGAGTTTGAACTTGGTGAGAACGGAATAGATTTTTGGAAATATTTCCTCTGGAGTATGGGCGTGAGATAGTTTTCTATGGAGTTTTCGATCGACACTGACCTCTTGGCCTTTTCCCTCCCTCTGGCTCAATACCGTCCGATGGGGTAAAAGAGTTTGAAGTTAAGATCATCTATCCGCTTTAAGCCTCATCTAGGCTGATGTGAACTGTCACATCATATTGTTAGTATATAGGAGGCCGCGTCGCCTCTTTTTCGCCAGTTTTGGCGCGACGAGGCTTAAGCATGACGACGTTAGTTTATGTTGGTGCACAGTGGCACATGTAAATGTTAACTTACCAGACACTTGTCATAGTGTCGGACGCGCGATTCGTTTGTCCTGACTTAAGCCTACTCTTGCAAGAGTTGGACCTCACACTGTATATATTATCTGGCGTTAGGTAACTGTTATCTTAGGGATAGGCAGGAAGGGTCTGAGCGTTCGAATGCTGTGAATAAAAGTCTTGTTGAGCGGCGGGAGCTTACCAATCCTTTTATTCAAGGATGGGCGTAGCTCATGTAGAGGTTTATCTACATGGGGGCGACCTCACATAATACAGGCCGGAGATAATTTAGAACGGGTTAAATTCGAACGTTCAAACTAGCGTCATGTTTCTTCTGTTAGGATTTTTGTTTACTACAGTCAGTGGTGACTCGATCTAGAGCACGTAAGGTCGTGCTTATAATACAGTCTTAGAAGAGTCTTATAGTTGTTTGATTCCAAGTTTCCCTCCGAGGGCTCTTCAAGCCCTCATAGTACCTACTACGCTTTAGAATGAGCTACTAGCTTTGACCGACTCCTTGACAGTTCAACAAGGGCCTGTGAATGGTTTAATTGAAATAAATACTTCAAGTTTGAGTTCGAAAATTCTGGTATTCAGCTGCCCAGTAAATGATGAGCAGATCATAAAAAAGTCGAAAAAAAAAAATAAAGACAGGTTACAAATTCAACCTCCAAAAGCAAGTTTCTAATTGAAACTCAATTTAAACATTTAAACCTAAAAGGGACCTACGTAAATTTTGTTCCTAAACCCATTTTACAGCACCACTTTTGCCCAATAAAATGGCCTGAAATCTCTCTACTTTGAACAACGATTTCCGTTTCCGGTTAAAAATGGTTACATTAAGTCACTTAGGGCCGGTTTTTTGATCCGTAGTTAAACTCAACCAACTGTTAAAAATGGTAACTAATGGTAAAATTTTTGCAAAATGTGTTTTTTGAAAATTTTTTAGTTTATCTAATGCTATAATATTATTGCTAATGGTCAAATAATTAACTATTAGTTAAAAAAATAACCATTAGTGTCAAGTGTCAAAAGGTTGTCTTTAAAAGATCGCTCTAAGCGATAAGACCGCCCATTGTGTCACCCTTTGTAAAATTTTTGTATATTTATGTTTTATAATTTGTATGGTGTACAATAAAGAGTATTCTATTCTATTCTATTCTATTCTTAGTGACCATTAGATAAACTATCAACTGATCAAAAAACACATTTTGCAAAAATTTAACCGTTACTTACTATTTTTAACAATTGGTTGAGATAACTACGGATCAAAAAATCGGCCCTTAGGTAACGGAATTAGGTATAGAGTACTTACCTAACTATAAGTTAACAGCCCCATCTTTTTGAATGTGCTAATGGCTACCTTTATGCGTATGCTAAGCAGCGTTGCTGTGTTCTGGTGTGAAAGCTATCTGGCGTAAAATTACCATGTCGTTGTTGTTGTTCATGTTCAGAGTCACCAGTATAGAGGTATGAGGAACAGGGTGTAAAGTACATTCATCCTCCATAGAAAAGGGACGATCCTCCGACCAGACATGATGGTGTGTCTGGCGGGCAGCTGCCCAACGACTGATATCCGGACGTTGTACATATGCTTGCGCAGTAAGCTCAGCTTGCGCGATGCAGGATTTTGCGTGGCGTCAGTATGACGTGTAGTTCGCACGTGGCGTTGTAGATACCGCTACAGGTGCATGAGACGTTTCAGAATTGTATCTAGCATAGCAACGCGTTTACGATGCCTTTGAGGGTCTAGACAAAGGGACGTTCTATCAGCGAAAACGATGATGAAAAAGTCTTGAATGTATTGGATTGATATAAGCTACCAAACCAACCTATGCTTGGAGTTTCCCTGCGTGATTGAAACAGAAATTAAGAGATTCGCAGGAGAACCAAGGCTAGCAAGCTACCAAAGGTTTGTCAATCGTGTTGGAAGTCGTTCAAGAAAATATACAAAACACTTTGTCAAGGATTGCCACTGGTCCAGGTCCTCTTGGTATTGCAAATAGGTGACGGTGACCATCAGGTAGGTCACCTGCTTTTCTGCCAAAAAAATACAAACACATCTGTTACGTAGAATTTAAATATCGATAGGATAGTTAGGCTAAAACTACCTGATTGAAAGTACCGCACCTGGTGTGGTGGTAGTGTTATTAGAGACTTGAAACTCGAAACTTGAAATATGTCACTAATACTCATCATCATCTGCCTAGCCTTTTCCCAACTATGTTCGGGTCGGCTTCCAGTCTGACCGGATGCAGCTGAATACCAGTATTTTACATCAAGCGACTGCCTACCTGACCTCGAAAACCCAATCACTGGGTAATACTGTTGCGCGCCACAATTAATGCCTGGTACATTGTGACATTAGTTACCAGTAGCGCCATCTAGTATCGAGTAGCAGAACTAATAGAGTCAAGATCCTTCTAGAAATTTCGATGCTAGAACTTTCTAGAACTATCGACATCTGAGGGGCAATTCTCGTAATTTTAAGAACGTTCACAGTCTGATCTCGGTCTCAATCTGTCAAAATTACCTCAAATTTCCCTACATTTTGACAAGTTTTTGACATTTGTTTGTCGCCGAGATGACACTGCGACTAGATTTTGAACGTTTTAAATTACGAGAATTGGCCTTCTGGTCAGTCGGGGCCGGTATGTACTTAAACATTCTAGATGTTTCTACAATAGAAGGTTCTAGAACTATCTGCGGCACTATATAAGGCACGACCGGGGCAGAATTGGATAAGCGATAAAAGTGAATACATCGAAAGCGATCTTCAAGTGCGACTTAAGTGCAATTGTGTTTTATAATTAGTATGTTTAGCTTGTTATTACTGTTGTTTAATTAAAATATAATTTTTGGTAATTTATATCGGCAGTTTTTATTGTCACGAACCCCGAAGCTCGTAACAATACGATACCCCTTGGTAAGACTGGTTGTCAGACTTTCGGGCTAACACTACTAATACTCTTGAAACTAAAGCTCGACAATGTGGCGTGGTGGAGTTTACATACATCATTCCTTTCATATCATATAACAAGAAAATAAAGACCAAAATCGCTGAACCCATAACTCAAACAACAGGCCTTTAATAACAGCCAAAAGAACAAAAATATCACACAAAAGTAACATTATGAAACAATATCTAAATTCAAGAAGAAAATCGTCACGTACGTGTAAAAACGTGAGCGTCGTTTGAAATACGTGTTCCTTCATATGAAACTAGACAATGAGCTCACTCGGTGCTACGATTGAGCTTTATTTCACACCCTAGTTATAACTTAGTTACGTGGGGAAGATAGACTGCACGTGGGTTGTTACAAAACCAGTATCAGCTGGCCTCTTGATCATCGTCATGCTGGACATAGAATCACCGCTTCGACTGGATCTGTGTTTCTCGCATCCAGAGGATTCCTGCGGCCTTTACATAATCATTGGTCCACATTCCTCTACGCAGCCCTGGCCTCTTATTCTATTGGAACTCCGTACTACGCTAGGCCAGCTCAAGATCAAAGTCTTAACACTGATGTGCTGAATTCATGGTTACAGTTTGCGCGTGGATGTGCCTGTCACCCTGTGTTTTAATATCTCAGTTAACTGTTCAAAATTTGACTAAAGTACGGGGACTACAGAAGAAAAAATATTGATGTCTACCCCTTATGGGGGTCAAATGGGGTTCTTTAAAACTTTGTATACCTTGTGTGTATGTTAAAATGTTTTCTTTAACAAATTAATACACGTCAATATTCAGGTTTTTTTAAAACAAAATCAAGGGGTAAAACTTTCCATCTCTTCTGTACAGTTGTTGTTGCAGCGGGATTGTCAGAAAAGGGTGACCGCTACCCCGGACCATAAAGGGCGAAGGAAGGAACATGGGTGGGTTTTAGTCAGTAAGAGTCTGACACTCCCTTCCGCTCCACCCAGAGCGGGAAGGGTCATTTGATGATTTCCCACCAGAAAAAAAAGAGGGGTAAAACTTGGTAGGTATTGAAAATTTTTAATAGCTACGCGAACTAACTCGGGGTAAGCTAATTTTCATGAAACTAGACAATGGGCCAACTTGTTACTAAGATTAAGCTATATTTCAGGGCTGTAGACCCCAGTTATAACCACGTACAGTAACGTACGGTAACTAAAGAAGAAGAAAAAATTGAGATCAATCCTTATGGGGGTGAAATGGGGTTAATTAACCTTTGTACTTTCGATCGTGTACCTTGTGTATGTTAGAAAGTTTTCATACAACCCTTTATACAATCTCTAATAAGGGGTATAATTTATAACTGATTTCCTAGAAAACATTTCAAAGTTGTAAGTAACACTGTGTTTTCTAGGAAAACAGTTTCATATCGTATTCATATTGAAGTTGGAACACGTATTTTAGGATTTTGATTACAACCCCTAAAATGGGGTGAAAAGGGTGTTTGGTATTTGTTATGTAAAATCAACTAATAAATTCATATCCCAATAGCTGTGCCCGCGACTTCGTTCGCGCGCTTGTCGGAAAACAAATAGGATTTTATGGGTTTTTTTTTTTTTTTGCACGTGACCCTAATTTTTTCTAGAATTTATGTAGTCGAAATTACTCCTTATAACATCAGCTACCTGCTGAAGTGGCAATAGGCCGGTTATATGTAGTAGCCGTAAAACGGATGACCGTTGGGGTAGACATGTTCTTGAGTGGAGACAGCGAATCGGTAAACGTAAGGTGGGACGCCCTCAGGCTAGGTGGAGCGACGATCTTCGCAAGATGGCTGGTAGCAGCTGGATGAGAGTTGCCGCAAATCGAGTTGAATGGCGTGCAATAGGAGAGATCTATGTCCAGCAGTGGACTACTATAGGCTGATAATGATGATGATCTGAGATTAGCCGGAACAAACAGACAGACAAACAGATATTTTGACAACTCACACATTCATAGATAACAGCTACTTTTCATCTAAATAGACAATGGGCTTACATGTCGCTATGATTAAGCAATATTTCAGGCCTGTAGACCCTAGTTACAACCACGCACAATTAGGCCTAATGATAAAGCCTGGTATGATTTGAAGTAATAGTTGGGATTATGAGTCTCTTGGGACCCAATTGAATCCGCAATAGGACACTGATGGAGGTAACGTAAGGAATGGTTCGCTGCTACAGTTTTGATACCTAAACTAGCGACCCGCCCCTGCTTCGCACGGTTTTTGTGACGTGAAAAATTATCGAGATTTCTATTTTATACAGGATACATTTTTAACCAATGCGCAAACTGTAAATATGAATTCAGCATAAAGGACGTAGTTAAGCAGAAAGGACTCAACCCACATTCTTCCCAATAACTCGAAAATTGCGTTAGTCTATGTAATACAACTTGACTCATAAAAATATTAGTATATTTGCCCATAAGTGACAATATTTCTAAATATTCCATATACAACATCATTGCAGCAATACACACCTTTTAAAACCTCGATAACTCAAAAATTACTTTTTGTGGATTAAGTCCTTTCTGCTTAACTACGTCTTTTGCTTACCTACCGTAGAAATTTTTCACAATATTTGATAACCGACGAAATTTTTTTTAACTTTTGTCAAAAAGATTGAAGAAGTGAAGGGTTGCTAGTAAAATAAAAACGGCACCATAATTACGTAATACACTTTGTATCCTAATCGAAGGACACCGATTAAAATTAATCCTACTATCCTACAAATAATATAAAGGCGAAAGTTTGTGAGTGAGTGTGTGTGTGTGTTTGTATGTTTGTTACTACTTCACGCTCAAACGGCTGGACCAATTTTGATGAAATTTGGTACACAGATAGTTTATAACCAGGAAAAACACATAGAATCTTTTTATCCCGATATTCCCACGGGATCGAAACTTATACGGGTGAAACCGCGGGGCGCAGCTAGTAATCCATAAATCCATTTTGCTTAGAAATTCGTCTGCTCGACTATGTAAATTACACAATGAATGTTGTTGAACAGTCAAAATGAAGGTCATTGCCATTTTTAGTGTGTTGCGCAATCACCCCGCAGCTCCATGAGGGAGAGGCATTCAGATTATATTACGGGCTCTCATAAAAGCTAAAAACAAATTAATGTATTAGGACTAACGTTTCAGCCCACTATTAGCTAAAATTAGGGGCACGAGTCAACGACCGAGCTATGGAACTCAAATAGACAACTCCATTTGAGTTCCATAACTAGGTAGACAGGTAGGACACCTGGCAAGGCGCAGTGATGGCAGGTGGACCGAGTGGTGTCCAAGGACTGGAAAAAGAAGTGTTGGTCGTCCGGCAGCGAGATGCGAGTAGGTGGACGATATCGTTGCCATCGCGGGTAGAACCTGGATGAGGCTATAACAGGAGCGTGGTAATAGAGGCATTTGCCCAGCAGTAGGTGAAGTCGGACTGTAGGTGACGATGATGAAATCATCATCTGCCGTGCCTTTTCCCAACTATGTTGGGGTCGGCTTCCAGTCTAACCGGATGCAGCTGAACCAGTATTTTACATGGAGCGACTGCCTATCTGACCTCCACAATCCAGTTACTGGGTAATACGATACCCCTTGGTAAGACTGGTTGTCAGACTTTCGGGCTACTGACGACTCGTAACGACTGTCAAAGATCTACGAATGACAGCCGGGACCAACGGCTTAACGTGCTTTCCGAGACACTGCGACGATGATAAAAATTGGGGCATAATTTTTTTTCGTATTGTTGAGTAAATATTAATTGGTCAAAGACTACATTTACGTCCGTGGCAGTAAATACACTATGTCGCAGAATATATCTACATGGACGAGCTAGTTAACAGTTAGAAATAAAGCTTATTAAAAAAACACAAAAAAAAGTTTCATTTCAAAACAGGCAGAACAACGAAATCGACGACCGCCACATCGAAAATACCTGGAGAAGCTACTGGTCCATGAAGGAGCTGATGAAAGGTGACCGTCCAATATCACTAAAGCGTAAAGATTTGTATCATGCGCATCCTAACCTTGGGTGGACTTGGTCTTTGACCGAGGCTCAGACGTCCAAACTTAAGGTTTGCCAAAGAGCGATGGAGCTTAGCATTTTGAAAATAAAACTAACGGATCGAATTCGCAACGCAAAACAATAATACGCTCGAAGATAAGCAACGCCGATGTAAGCGATAAGAACGCGAGGCTGAAATGGGACTGGGCGAGCCACAATTACAGGATGCATCAAGACAGATGGGTCAAGATTGTCACGCAGTCGGTACCTGAAGATTGGCGTCGTCACCGAGGCAGGCCTAAGAAATACTGGCGGGACGACCTAAACTCATTCTTGGCTGATTGGCCGGAAAAGGCTGCAGACAAAGACGAATGGAAAAGTATGCGGGAGATTGTTGCCTATCACACAGGCACAGTATAAGTTAAAAGAAAAGAAGGTGGGAGACTCCTCTCTGGTCATAGCTTAACAAGTTAACAGATTCTTATAGTATGTACCAGCTTCTGCCCGCGACTTCGTCCGCATGAAATTTCTTGTTCCCCGACCGCACTATTTTTGGTTAGCGTTCTTTCTGCATTTTTTCTTTTTGCACGGCTACTAAGGGTCGTAACGCAATGTTATGCGTTGTTATGTTATGTTATGTTGTGTGTTGTGTTATGTTATGTTATGTTGTGTTATGTTATGTTATGTTATTTTATTTTTGTTATGTTATGTTATGTTATGTAATGTTATGTAATGTTTTGTTATGTTATGTTATGTTATGTTATATTATGTTTTGTTATGTTATGTTATGTGTTATGTTAAGTATTCTGTTATGTTGTTGCGTTATGTTATGTTTGTTGTTATAGCCTATAGCCTTCCTCAAGAATTGGGCTATCAAATGCAAAAATAATTGTTTAAACCCGATGGGTGGTTCCAGAAATTAGCGCGTTGAAACAACCTTTTCAGCTTTATTATTATGTAGTAGGCCTATGTACTCGTATTAGTCTGCAGGCTATCCACCAGAGGGTGATGTCAGGCTGAAATTTTGATGACGATGATGGATTCGTATAGATATAGATTTCTCAGAAACAGAACAGAGGGACCCGTGGCTAAATAATAACAGCCGCACAGGTCGATCAATCAGGTTAAGCTACTCTTGCCGCGGTTGGTCTATGGATGGGTGACCATCTTTATATACCGAGACCCCTCCATGCCTCGGAAAGCACGTTAAGCTGTTGGTCCCGGCTGTCATTCGTAGATCTTTGACAGTCGTTACGGGTAGTCAGAAGCCCGAAAGTCTGACAACTAGTCTTACCAAGGGGTATCGTATTACCTTGACCCCAACATAGTTGGGAAAAGGCTAGGGAGATGATGCTGATGCTGAGATTTCTCAGAAACAGCTTGATATTTGAGTAATAGACATAAAATTCCGTTTTTACATTTTCGACACTCGGCTCGAGTGTCGAAACTTGAAAATCCAACAGCGCTTTTACTTAGCTACAAACAGAAAGGAAAGTTGGCAAATAGACCTAAAATAATATTTAAAAAGGCCCGCGATGTCCCATTGCAGGACAAAGGCCTCCCGACTCTGAAGGCTTCTCTCTAATAGAGACCTGGACAAATCAAAATTCGACACACAAGCGGAATCGTGACTACAGATAAATTCTTTCATGTTATTCCAAAAGGGTGAAGTAGAACCCTTTTGCTCCTTTTTACTGGCATAATAATATTTACGTAAGTCCTTTAATTTGTGAAAACATTTGCCAATCTTTTGAAACATGATTAAATTGTGATATGTGTTGCCATGTGCTATTGGAAAATAAGGTGAGGGTTCCTTACTTTGTTAAATTTGACATTTTTAAAGCTTTTTGACAGTCAAAGCATATTATAGTCTAATAGAATTTTTGACTGAAACACTAAATTAAACTAAGAACTATGTGTGGTTTTGTGTTTTTTTTTTTGTTCTGTACGAACAACTTGTATTTTGACAGTTCAAACCACGCCAACTTCGTGTTCATTTCGCGCCGTTTCGTTCGTTGTGTCATAGAGAATACGCTAATAGCAGATGTCGTGGTTTCGAAGTAAGGAATCATTAAGTGGTCATAGCGAATTTATTAGGGCCCAGTTTGTGAAAGTTTAGTGGATTTGTTTTTATTTTTGTGTCTTTTGCATGCCTACTGGTAAAGTATGGATGAAACTATTTCTCTATAACACCATGTACTGTATCCATATTTGCAAAATAAAATATCTTTACTTTTAATTTTAATGATGTAATTGATATAAGGATTTGTTGTTTCAATGTGAAGATAAAACCTTTAATCAGCCAAGCAGGGGGTATAGGTATGTACAGACAATTGATTTTTTGGCTCAGAAAAATTATAACAGATAATAATTACAGTTATTTTTCAAATAAACCCGTTATTTGAAATTTCCACATTTATGCATGAGATGACTCTCATTGAACTTTCAACTTTTTTTTGATAGCTAAAATTTGAACAAACTTCAATATTTTACCGTTACCGAGAAAAGCCTTGTAACGGACACCACCGACACACCCACTACCCATCTGGGTCTGTGAAAGATCCAAGACAGGTGGACAGACCGACATTCCATTTCAGGACAAAATCCTTGTGTCAAAAAGACAAGTTTGTCTGTTAGTCACCAGGATTTTTCTCAGAAAAGAGATCTCAAAAATGCTCAGCAATAACCCTTTACCGTTCCGAAACTGAACCCTAAAACCGACTAAATTAAAAAGCTCTTATATCCAGATGTATCTCCCTTCCTTAATAATGCCAGTATCATTTTAAAACGATGATTAATTTAGCCCTCTTTCAGAGCTCCCTACTTGAAACTCTGCCGGCCCAAACCGCTAAATTTATGGTCCTTGAAAACAACATAAATTCTCTATTCTACTAAGGGTAAATGCCGACCTGGCGATGCGAAGAGCAGCGAGGATTTCACTACACAAACAAATACCTTGCGGACGTTGAAATAGAATTAAATATACAAGGTCAAAATTAAAGTAGCTAGCGAAAAACTTAAAATACTTGACGGGTGTCGATTTCTAAACATCATCATCTGCCTAGCCTTTTCCCAACTATGTTGGGGTCGGCTTCCAGTCTAACCGGATGCAGCTGAATACCAGCATTTTACATGAAGCGACTGCCTATCTGACCTCCACAACCTAGTTACTGGGTAATACGATACCCCTTGGCAAGACTGGTTGTCAGACTTTCGGGCTTCTGACGACTCGTAACAACTGTCATAGATCCTCGATTGACAGCCGGGACCAACGGCTTAACGTGCTTTCCGAGGCACGGAGGGTTCTTGGTATGTAAAGACGGTAACCCATCCACGGACCAGCCGCAACAAGCGTAGCTTAACCTGATCGATCGACCCGTGCGGCTGTTATTACTTAGCCACAAGCCCCCCGTCGTGTCGATTTCTAAATATGACTAAAAAAAGATTTTTTTGGGACCGCAAGTACCTAATGTTGTGTGAGAGCAGTGGTGGATTAGTGGTAACGGCCGCGACTTACGAGTTCGAGGTCGTAGGTTCGAACCCGGACAGGCACTTTACTTTGTGTACTCTTAAAACGGTGAAGGAAAACATCGTGAGGAAACCGACATGTCCTAAAACCAATAATTCCAAGACATGTGACATCTACCAACCTGAACTGGGCCCGCGTGGTGGATTACGGCTCACACACCCAGCAGTGGGAACATTATAGGCTGATTATGTATGTTATGTAAGTAGTCTTGTCACCCAAAAGGGCAATGGAGAGGGCTATACTTGGAGTTTCCCTACGTGATCGAATCAGATATGAAGAGATCCGCAGGAGAACCAAGGTAACTGACATAGCCCGAAGAATTGCCAAACTTAAGAGCACATTGCTCGCAGAACAGATGGCCGATGGGGCCGAAAGGTTCTGGAGTGGCGACCGCGTACCGGAAGACGTAGCGTTGGAAGGCCTCCCACAAGGTAGACCGACGACCTTGTGAAGGCCGCAGGAACCCGTTGTATGCGAGAAGCACAGAACCGGTCGAAGTGGAGGTACTTGGGGAGGCCTATGTCCAACAGTGGACGTCTTCCGGCTGAAATGATGAAGTAGTCTTGTTACTAAACTTGAAGTATGAGTTTAGACAATCAGTTTTTGTATTTAATCATGCTTAGATATCATGTATCCGTCTGTGAAGTTTCGCTAGCTCAATTTTTTTGACCTTGTTAATAAACTTCTATTAGCTCGAAAGGGTATCACTGCAGGCAGAGTTACGCGGTTAAGGTGCTATTTTCTACTTTATTTCAAAAGATACAAGGTCGATGTTTGTTTCGCAGGGAAAACGTTACCTACTGTACTGCACATCATTATTTCCTCATATGATCATCTTAGACACTAATCCTCATATTATGGCGCAACCAAGGTTATGACTTCTTCGTCTGAACTTTAAAAGAAACTAAGAGTGAAAAGTGCCCATATAGGTTTATGTGAAATAAAATATTTTGATTTTGACTATCCCCTGAGTTACTTTCGGTCTTTTTTCAAAATCAAAATTCATTTATTTAAATTAGGCCGAGAATCAGCACTTTTCGAACGTCAAAATTACATAAGACAGTCCCCCAAAATGCTCGCCCTTCACTACTTCATGCGTTCGCTGGGAAGAAGAAGTGGCTTCTCTGAGTGGTCGGATAAACAGTTCCGAATTCATCTAGTTTTAAAATTTAATTTAATTTTCACATCTAAAAGTGTTTTTTTTTAACCAATTTACAGAAAAAGTTTTTCGAGACATTGCCAACCGGTTGGTCAACTCTTCAGCTCTTCACGTCACCAGAGGGCTGGCCTATTTTTTGGCCAAAAAATCAGCATTGCCATGCAACCTTGAAATACTGCCAGGCTTTTGGGCACTTGTCCTGTTGACAGCGATGCGGACGATTTTTTTGATGCCCTATGATTCTTTCTCGTTTATAACATACTTGTACAGACGCCAGCAGGTCAAGCTACCCGAAACTGTCAAATTTTCCCATTCAACCTTGAACCTTAATGCTTTAACGATAAAATTGAAAATCTATTAAAGAAATTTGACAGATTGTAGTAGCTTGATGTGCTGGCGTCTGTACAATATATTGAAGACTGTTAGCTTTTAAATTATGTAAATATTTTGAGATACCAAAAAGTGTCCCTTTATCGTTTTGATTGCCTTTCAATACTTAATTTACAGAAGTAAATATCATTAATCACTACGCATCGCCAAGTCTGCGTCAGCCCTAAAAGGTTTCTGTTTCGAAAACATTGCCGCAGTTATGTAAAGCGGACTTCGAAACAACATTCCGTTACCCGTAGCATTATTAACATAGATAAAAATTACTTGGAATTTCTTTACAAAATGGAAACAACATTTTTCATAAAATGGAAACAACATTTTTCATTTGTGGTTTCCATGAAGGGTGAATTCTTTTCGTTGGTCATCATACTTGTACCTATACCCTGTCCATTCGGTAAACCGTTTTTGACAGCTGGAACTAGTGATTGCAGCAACACACAATACCTACTCGTAGTTTGATTGATACACGTACGGTATTATAATGTCTGTAAGAAGCCATAAATAAGATAATTCAATACGATTAGGCAGTTTATATATTTATTTTATTACGCATTTTAAAGTTAACTTTTACGTAATCTGGAATATGTACGTTCTAAGACAGCTGTCAAAAAACGGTTAACCTAATGGACAGGGTATACAGTCCAGTCCATACGTCGAGAGAATGCGTTCCTGACACCTGTCAGTGCGGCAATTCTAGTAGCTAATGAAGTTCAAATTGGCAAAACACGTACATATTCGTTTATATGAAACTAACAGCATCGCATTCTCTCGACGGCTGGACTGTAGTTCGTACCCAAGTAGATAACGTTGCTGAGTTTCGGCTTGATGGGAATGGATGCTGGGTGTAATTACAGCCACATGGAGACAAGCCAGCTTTGATTTTAGGGAAGCCACGCACCTGCAATATGCCATGACAGATGCAGGCGTATGTTGACGATGTTTGTATATTTACATAATATGTAGTGCCACAGTCAATACTATGGTATAGTATATTTTCTTCACGAAGCGACGCGCGCTTTACTTGTGGTTACCAAGTGTACAAACACTTGGTAAGCAAGTAAGGCGCGCGTCGCTTCGCGATATACAAAATACTATAGGGGTAAACGAATTTCTGTAGTGTTGATTGAAATACTTTTGAAAAAAGTTTTTACACTGCCGGAACTATGTACCTAGTGTTGTCCACGCTTGCTCATCATCATCATCCACAGCCCGACTTCACCCACTGCTGGGCATAGAACTCACTTTTCATGTACCAATCATCACGATCCTGTGCCAGCCTCCTCCAAATTTTGCCCACGATAGCAACAATGTTGTCTGCCCGTCTCGCCGCCGGACGACCGACATCTCGTCTTCCAGTCCTTGGACGCCACTCTGCCACAGACTTACTCCACCTGTCATCACTGCGCAATGACAGGTGTCCTACCCAACTACATTTGAGGTCCATAATTCGCTTTCTGATATCGAAGACCTTGCTCATAATAGAAGGTAATCACCCTATTTTGTCAGTCGATTTCATGAAGATCGAATAACTTAGAAAAGCTTTGAAACTGATTGAACTTGTATAAAAGATTTTACCTAGTCCATAATCAAGAAAGAAAGGCTTGTCGAGGCCACTTACATCTATTTCAGGCTCAGCCTATTTTCAGGCCAGTCGTTTACTTTAAGCCAATTTATTATTCTATCCCTTTCGAGTTCTGGGATGTTGGTCTTATTGTCAATAAGGGTACCTTAATTGAATCTAGTTTTATATATTCTTTAGGTTCTTTTATTGGAATATTGCTAGTTTTGAACAAAGATTTGGGAATAGTTCATCTTTTGGACTTCACTTTTAATATACTAGCTTCTGTCCGCGTAAAATTTTTTGCTCCCCTTACCCACCCCGTCGCACCGCATTGCCTGCGCTATTAGTTGGGTTTTCGTGTTCTTTCTTACTTCTTTTTATGCTCAGCTCCTAAGACTCCTAGCGTGATGTTATAAGCCTACAGCCTTCCTCAACAATTGAGCTATCGAATTCAATTTTTTTTTTTCAAAATCCCACTTGTAGTTTCGGAGATTAGCGCGTTCATACATACAAACAAACACATCAGCTTTATCTGTGACCAATCGCGTTGCTTGGCTATTTATTATATATAGGACTTCGAAATTGAATTAATTAGAAGTTCACAAAAAGAGCCGCATTCATTCATATTAGAGTGTTCAATAATATTTATACGAAAACAATATAGGCGGAATGCTTCGATTAAATACATGCCTTTTTTTTTAAACTTTGCCCCACACTAGGAATTTCTCCTGTATCGTGGGTGCGTTTACAAACATTTAAACACACATACATAAACAGCCAGACCCGGAACAACTACTTGTAGGTCATACAAATATTTGTTCCGTGCGGGAATCGAACCCGCGACACGCAGCGCAGCAGTCAATCGCTAACTAATGCGCCAAACGTGCCGCCCATGCCTTTAAATATCGTTCATTCCATTTTAGCCTATGATTTCATAAAACTATTATATAAAGAGAATGAAAGAAAAAAAGAATCCTCGTTGATGTTTATTTACAAAACGCCTCTGCAAAACAAACCCATTTAATCTTGACTCCAAGAAAACAACACGAAAAAGGCACAAAACAACTACGTCAAACTATTTACAGCCTAGATTCCAACTATACAAGTAAATAGGACTTCGCCCCCAGGCTAAACACGGGAATATAATAGAAAACAAAGGCGCTATTGACACACATTTTCTTACAATAAAAGTAAGTGACCCCCGCTAATCCTTCACTTTTAGGCCTGAGCTATATTGTAAGCGGAGGCGATAGCGGAGAACAGCACCCTTATTGCGTAACACACTCATCATCTGCCTAGCCTTTTCCCAATTATGTTGGGGTCGGCTTCCAGTCTAACCGGATGCAGCTGAGTACCAGTATTTTACATGGAGCAACTGCCTATCTGACCTCCACAACCCAGTTACTGGGTAATACGATACCCCTGGCCCCGGTGTGGGCGCGTTCACTGCGGCGGCGAGTCGCCCACTACCTGAACGCGCCCCAGAAGGTGGTAGCTATAAGGCTCATCCGGGGCCAGAGGGTGGTGCGCGGAGGCACTACGCCGGGGGAAAAGTCCGCTCCCGCGGCAAATTGCGGCGGAGCGGACGGATCTCCGGCGCGATCTCATGGCGACATGGAACGAGCGACTGTCACACATGGTCCGGGGCAAGAGGGAGTGGGAAGGAGTCGCCTCCTTCTGCGAAGCAGTCATGCTAGCGAAGAAGGTGGCGGGACGGATGAGGGAGAGAGCCTCCCGTCCCAGCCGCCGCGGGAGATCCACGAGTGACAGCTGGCACCAACTTAACGTGCACTAAACAACTTAACGTGCTTTTCGAGGCACGAATGGGTCTTGGTATGTAACGATGGTCAGCCATCCACGGACCAACCGCGGCATGCATAGCTTAAGCTGATCGATCGACTCGTGCGGCTGTTATTACTTAGCCACAAGCCCCTCAATTGCGTAATACACTATCAATCTCAATCTGAATCATTTTGAAGGATATTGCTAATCCATCGCTTCAAATGTTCGAAGAATTCGTCTGCTCAACAACGTAAATAACTCAATGAATGTTGTTGAACTGTCAAAATGAAAGCCGTTGCTACTAATAGTATCTTACGCAATTACCCCGCAGAACAGTCTCTTAAGCTAGGGTTTCCTAAGACTGCGGTGGCCGTCAGCGTTCGCAATTTACCGGCGAATGACGTCACTGAAACCTTATTTATGAAAGTAAGTTAGTTGTTTTCCTAAAGGACGTTTTTTGACACTATAAAGTCAAACCCCGCTGCCATCATTTTTCATGACAGCCATCATTGCGGCCGCTGTTTCGCAGCGACCGCTGTCATAGGAAATCGTAGCTTTGTTCTCTAAATATCACTTCGAAATTCGAACGGTGTCTCGTTCAATATCCGCGATGATTAAAAACAAATGAGTTCGCTTTCGAATTGTGTGCGCTCACTTGAATGATGTGAGTTAAAACTCCGCCCTGTGGCATATCTACATAGGTAAACCAACTTTTGCCTCAAGCGTATTTGGCAAACAACTTAAAACGACCTTTTGCTCACACATTGCTAGATTTGCGAAAATAAATGAAACAACTGTACGAGAAGATCTCATTTCATGATACGAAGGTTTGAAACCGAAAAAACGCGGTAGATAGTAAATCGTTATTCTAGAGATGGAATCGTAAAGTAACAGGCCACTTTTTCTTTCTCAGACTATTAAATATGTACTCTAGTTATGAGATTGTAAATATTTAGAATCTTTTTACATCTTTTTCGGACTAACTTTTTGCCCAACTAAGTTGGGGTCGGCTTCCAATTTAACCGGATGCAACTGCGTACTAGTGTTTTACGTGGAGCGACTATGTTTTGTTTGTTTAATTCTGACTTGATTTTTTATTACGGGAGTTTCCTGCCACTCCCGCTCCCCGCTCCGCTTACTATCCGACCTATCCTTATTTCGGACAATAAAAACAATAGCGCTGTACGTAAACAAATAATAAAAGCCAATGTACAGGAAACTGGTTATTATTACATTCAATTGTTTTTGCTGACGTCACTCATCCTTGAAATGGTAAGGCCTATAGTCCACGACGGTACTCAAAAGTAGTTAACTACAAACTGAAATCACCAATGAGCACTAGTATTTCAATGGCGGTTCTTACACGACGCAACCAATCACAAACTAGTTAATAAAGAGTTATATAATCGCGTGGTGTACCGTTTTGTAACGTTTATTTAGACACAATTCCTGAAACACAAAATAAAATAAAAAATGCCGGGATTAACGTGGGCACCTACTGGGCCCAAGTATTTTTAAATTCAAGAAACCATCTATTTATCCTACTATCCTACTAATACTATAAATGTGAAAGTTTGTATGGATGGATGGATGGATGGATGGATGTATGGATGTTTGTTACTCTTTCACGCAAAAACTACTTAACACATTTGGATGAAATTTGGCACACACATGGTTTATAACCAGGATTAACACATAGGATATTTTTTATCCCGAAATTCCCACGGGATTGAAACATATGCGGGTGAAACCGCGGGGCGCAGCTAGTACATATATGCATTGTACACTAGAAAAATACATAACAAAAAATGCATGTAACACTACAAAACTCACAGTGGGCGGCCATATCGCATTCTGCGATCTCTTCCAGGCAACCTTGACCCTTCCAACGATACGAAGGAAAGAGAAGAAATACTATTGCTGTGACATTCTGTCTAGTCATCACCAATCAGTACTTCTTCATTCGAATTTCTAACACGTTGCTTGAGTAGCGTCCTGGACCCTCGTCCACGACGCTTAGTACGCGCAAAGTTGGGGTGCTACATTAGGCCCCTCGGCCTAGTGTAGCACCCCAACTTTGTCGGAGGAAACAAAAAATACCGTTGGAAATACAATTGCAGAGTTACTACAATAACATAATATTTTTCTGTGGTTCTCTGTACCGGAAAATGAGTATGAACCCATAACGGTCACTAAGATTAGTCCAGTCTTATCGTCTTAACTGGGTTGCTGAGGTCAAATTGGCAGTCATTTAGGAACGACTGCCAATTTCGAATGCAGCTGAATACCAGTATTTTACTAGGGTAAAATACTGGTATTCAGCTGCATTCGGTTAGACTGGAAGCCGACTCAAACATAGCTGGGAAAAGGCTAGGCAGATGACGATAGTGATCAGTAAGTTAAAAGGCTACATAGTCAGTCAGACATGAACGAGTTCTGCTAGTTGTTGTGTGTGGCTGTTACGGCCTCAAGATTGATCGGTTACGGATATAGAGAAATTAGGGAAATTGCAGAAAGAATTGGATTATTTTTTTATTTAATTTCCTTATGTTACTCTACAAATTGCTTTCACTATGTTTTCGGCAATTGACCCCGGGCGATATTAAATATTATTGTTCTATTAATTTTCCGCTATCCTCAAATAATTTTTTCATTTGGAAGAGAGTTTTTATTTGAATACTTTCTGTTTCGCAAGCCATTGTTATTGTTATGACACACAGAGGCACGAGTGACAAAATATAGGACTAAAATGTAGTATATCAAATACTACATTTTAGTCCCGCTGTTTTACATAATGTCTAATCGTTGACGCGCTGCATTGATAAATGCAAAACGTTTATGCAATTCTGAGTGCTAAAGTGCAGTAATTATGAAATCAAAAGTCATTTATTCAAATTAGGCTGAGAATCGGCACTTTTCGAACGTCCAAATTACATAAGACAGTCCCCCAAAACGCTCGCCCTTCACCACTTCCTAGTGCTTTCGCTGGGAAGAAGAAGTGGCGCAACAAACTCCCCAGTATGAAAAATCGTTAAATGTTTTTCAGCTGTTTTACATAACGGAGCGGTTTTGTAAAACAGCTAGCGGTTATGTAAAACAGCTTCAGATTTGACAGGGAATCTGTGATCATTACAGTTATATTATTCCATCCCCTATCCTGCCCACTGTGTCCCAAAATATGCCACCGACGATGCCATGAAAGTGATGAAGTTTTGGACGAACAAAACAGTAATACACTGTCGTACAGACTATCGACACGACGCAGAAGAATAAAAAGAGATATCAGGAACAGAGTTTACACTCTGTTCCTTATCTCACCTCTCGATAGTCCACTCAACTTCCATAGAAAAGGGAGAATCCTCCGACCACACGGGTGTCGTGTCTGGTGGACAACTGTCCGATGGTTCTTGTCAGGCTGTTGTACATATGCTAGTCACGCGGTAAACTCTGCTTGTGCGATGCAGGATTTTGCATGTGCCGCTAAATCATAATTCATATATTATATTATTTAATAAAATATGTAGCAGTAAGTTCCTAATTACCGCTCAATTTATCAAATTCAAACAATTCAACCCTATATAGATACCTAGTAAATATAGCCAAACCACTACACGTATAAACAGAACGCGTTTACCAGTTGTTATGCCCATAAACACTAGTAACAGCTTGTTTGACCGAGCTGCGTGGTTTTGCTTCGTCGCCCTTGATATTAGTTTGTGTTACAAGGACATTGGTTTTGTACCTATGGATATTTATTATATTGTAAAGCTTAATTCGAACCTCGCTTGAGGGACCGCACAAAATCAAAATAAAAAGTCATTTATTCAAATTAGGCTGAGAATCAGCACTTTTCGAACGTCGAAATTACAAAAGACAGTTCCCCAAAAACCCCCGCCCTTCACCACTTCCTAGTGCTATCGCTGGGAAGAAGAAGTGGCGCATCAAACTCCCCAGCAGCACAGCTGTCTGTTCAGTTAGAAAATTGTTTGTATACAATACTAGGTACACATGTTAAGTAATTAACATTATAAGACGACAACGATTAACATTATGAGATTAATAAATGATTTGATTTGATTTGATTTGATTTGAAGACACAGAACATAAAATTAAATTATTTGCCATATGCCAGCTAGCCACGCCAATATACCAACAATATATACCCAATTGGAAAGCTTGAAAATAGATGGCGTCGGTAAGCTACATAATCAAATCTAATTTCCAATTTTTAAAACCATTATCGGTCAAGCTTTTTAAGCATCTGAAAAGAGAGCGGATGGTACATTTTTTGATACGCCATAATCACCTTATAATGTTCCCACTGCTGGGACACAGGCCTCCACTCTGTAAGAGGAATTGGGTCATAACCCACCACGCAGAGTGCGGGTTGGTAGATGTCACATGTCTTCGAATTTTTGGTTCTAGGACAAGCAAGCAGGTTTTCCCACCGTTTTCCATCACCGTTTTGAGAGCAGTGTTGATTAAATTGTTTACACAAATTAAAGCGCGTGGCTGGGTTCCAACCTACGACCTAGAACTCAAAAGTCACGGCTGTTACCACTGGGCACCTGCTCACTTTTGGTTTCTGCTACCACAACAAAAATCTCGTTGTTGTTCAAGTAAATTCAGTATTTAAGCATAAAAAAAACCTTTGTTTCTAAAACATTGGCTAACAGACTTACTACTTTTACTGCCAAATGTTTAGTAACAGTCGTATTGCCTGCAGTCGACAGTCGGCCATTGACACAAACTCTCTGATTGATCTCGGGTTCAGAGTTCGGTAAAGTATTTGTTCGCGTCACTTGCAGAAGTACAATCTATGTCGATAAGTAGTTAAGTAATATAGCCTTTTTCGTAACTACAATTATCTCGAAATCTGTGCTATTCTGTGTAAAGTTCACTGCTCACCTCACTCAAGTGAGCGCACACAATTCGAAAGGGAACTCATTTGTTTTTTAAGTAATCCATCGCGGATTCAGAACGAGACACCGTTCGAATTTCGAAGTGATGTTTAGAGAATTACGCTTGTCTAAGGCTTCTGACGTTTGACTTCCCCGTCACGTGGGTCTTGTTGTGTTCAAAGTGATTACCATGGACAGAACGTTGTAAGCCTAGTTTAACCTTGCTGATTGATTTATTTGTTGGGCTACTAAACCACGAGTTCAATTCAACGCTGTTTCTAAATAAATATAATTTAAAACTAATTTCATTTTCAAAAACTTGAATCAAGAAAAGATACTATACGAACTTGTTCAATAAATATTTTAGGGGATGTTTTTAATCGAACCTCTAATACTCACATTTTGCGCTCCAAAAAATATTATTGAACACTTTAATATCATGATTTCGCCTCTTTTTGTGATCCTCAAATAATTCCTATTTTGGGGCCTATAAATACTAAATAGCCATGTTATTGCGGCCAACTTTGATATATAGCGCTTGCCGGCCGCTCTGCCACGGCACAGCAGTGCGATTCTGTGACCATCTCACCGTGAAAACTTAGGTGAAGTGAGCGTGGAGTGAGCTGTCATTCCAACTAACGCTTAATGATTGACACTATTGACAGCTCACTCTAAGCTCACTTTAGCCAACTTTTCACGGTGAGATTTTTACAGAATCGATCGGCTGTTCCAACCTAACCAAACTCGGTTTGGTCACTTTCTTACTGCGACCAATTCTGAGAAAAGGTCAGAAACTTAAAAAGAGGCTGAATTATTTTAAAAAAATGAATATAAAATGAATATAAATTATTAAAAAAATATTATAAAAAAAGTGTGCATCATTTGAAGCGCAAATAGTTTTTAGGGATCAGTTAAATCTAAACGAATCTGTATCTATACTAATAATAAAGCTGAAGAACTTGTTTGTTTGTTTGAACGCGCTAATCTCTGGAACTGCCAGTCGAATTTAAAAAAATCTTTTTGTATTTGATAGCCCATTTCTTGAGGAAGGCTATAGGCTATTTTAAATCACGCTAGGATCCTTAGGAGCCGAGCAAAAAGAAAAAAGGCAGAAAGTATGCTCAGCAATAACGAAGTAATAACGCGCACGGGCGATGCGATGCGACGGGGTGGGTTGTGGGAACAAGAAATTTTACGCGAACGAAGTCGCGGGTAGAAGCTGGTATTTCCCATAATTGTCGCTACAAGAAATTTAACGAGAATAAACTGATTTTGCCCTCTACATATATGTACATACTCGCTAATAATGTTACACAATGTAGGAGCATTGTGTATTTACTTACCTACATACATAAGTACTTACAACAACTTTACTTACTACAACCTAATTAACAAGTTTGTATGAAAACTTACTTAGCTCGTACCTGGGACTGCATAATTACTTATCTAAGGATAGTTAGGGAATTAAGTCAGAGATTTAACTTGTTTGTAACATAACATCATGGCTGTACTCGGCGAAGGAGTAGGCAGAAGTGAATACTACCTACTACCTAATTTCGCCAGACGTTTAAATTTCACTAGCGAGTCTAGCGACCCGCCCCTTCTTCGCACAAATGTACCTACTGATGTTATAACATCAAAAGGGCAATGCTCCCTGACGTATGGAATCCCGTACCATGCTGCATCAAAGTCAAACTTTATTTTTTCTAAACTTATCATATTAACTCCTACAAAAGTTCTTTTTGTAAACAAAACCCGGGTTACGGAGATTTAAAAAAAAATCGTAATAACCTTAAAACTAGGTACTTTATTTTTTTTGACATGTCATACGCGAACGGCCATTATTGCGCTAAAACAATTATAATCGCTTAAATAAAAATTATATACTATTTTATTCTAGTTATTTATAATTAATGTAGAATCGGCAAAGTATATTATTTTTACATGTTTTTTGAAAGACGTGATCATGACACTTTCAAAATTCAAGGTTATATTAATCATATCATTTGAAACGAAACGTCATGTAAAGGGAATAAAATAAAATAAAATAAACAGTTTTTTACTTTAAATTAAATTCCCTGTTCAAAAATAAAATCCCCGACGCGTAATGTCGTAAAAAATTATGAAAATAATTACTATAATATTTTGATCTTCGTGCATGAGACTTTTTGATACCACTTTTGGTAATTGTCTTTTCTGTGCTATATCTAAGTTAAATGTGAAATGGTTTATTCGCATTATCTTTCCAGAATAAACTTTGTAAATGGTGGAACCATTAAACCGCATAACAATTCGTCGTGTAGTTTAGAAGAACTAAGCGGCCACACATACGATACTAAAAGCGACTTTAATGTATAAAAGTTTCTTAGATATACATTGCTAGATATATGTATACTACTAATAAAGCTTAAGAGTTTGTTTGCTGGAACTTAGGTATCTCAACATCACGCTAGGAAAAGTCTGATAGAACGCTGAGCGAAAACAAAGTAATAGCGCGGAAGAAGATGCGATGCCACGAGTTGGGTCGGGAGAACAAGAAGTTTCACGCGGATGTAGTCGAGGGCAGAAGCCAGTAGAAAGATAAAGATGTAACAGCGGGCTAAGCTATAATTGCAGTCAACCGAACACAAATCCAAACTTTGGCCGGCTACTAAAAAAACTCTTAATGGCGCCGATTCCCTTATTCTCAAACTAAACTAAATTTAGGTTCAGTCCATCTCTTTCTTTCTATTTCATTAAGAAAAGTACAGAAGATAAATATTAGTTTAGTCCTGTCAAATTAGTTAGCGCCTGACGTAAATTGACGTATTTTTAGTAGCCATGTTTTTAATCACGTCTAAACTTACTATGGAATATCTAAATTTGACAGGACTAAACTAATATTTATCTTGAAAAAGATGAACAGAACTTAAATTTAGTTTAGTTTGTGAACAAGGGAATCGGCGCCACTGGCAATAAAAACATGGGTTCGATTATCAGAAACTGATTTAGAGGTCTTTGTTACAGGCAGTGGAAAATCACAATCCTATATAAACACAACTAGTGATGGGCCGAGAGAACATTCTCTGTCGATAAATGCTCTCCGATTGACAATATTCTGCAATATTTATTCCGACGGAGAATATCCTCGGAACATGGAGAATAAAAAATTTAAATAATTTAAAAGTAGTTATTATGATGGGCAGGAGGCAATAAATAAAAACTACAAAAAACGTGTCAAATTACAAAATCAAAGTCAGTCCAAAGAAATTGTGATTTGTTTATGTATTTTATTATTTATTTATGCTCAGAAAACCGCTCAGCTGAAGCGGGACTGGGCTGGCCACGTCTGCCGTATACCCGATGATTTGTGCCAAAATAACAAACACGTGGAACGTGACATTTAGAAGGCGTCGCGACAGATCCTGAAGAAAATGGCGGGACGAGCTGGAGATAACAAACGACCAGTAGTGCAATTTAGGCCTGGATCGAAAGAGTTGGAAGTCATCTGGCTAACCGTAACCAGTAACACAGTAAAAGACATAGGAATACAACATAATTACAGTTTGAGTATTAATGTGATTATTATTATTTTTTTTTTTAATGAGGTATTTAACTTTCCTATGATATTTTTATACAGCGTGTCATCCCCGACACGCTGCATAAAAATATCATAGGAAAGTTACAACCTGTTAGCATGGATTCTGGGTTCATATGCATTCATAATCATTACTATTAAAATTCATCGATACAATTCCAAAAGAATATTCTCGAGAACTTAACAGCAAAGTTCTCGATATGAGAACATTCTTGGGTATTTACCATCACTAGTCACAGCTTTGATAAACGGGTGGCCGACCACAGCCCGAACGCACCGTTGAATCTGTCCGTTTAACTAAACCGTTGTTTAACCAAAATTGGATCGGCGCACTCGCTATTAATGTGCACAGTAATAGCAGATTGCAGATTATAATTACAGCACCTTTGATAAAACTAGCTTCGTCCGCGTGGTAACGTAAAATATACCCTATGACACTCGGTAATAGCGTAGCTTTCTATCTATGAAAGAATTATTGTAATCGGATCAGTACTTCAAGAGATTGCCTCTTACAAACAAATTTACCTTTTTACTCGTATAATATCATAATTAGCCTATAATGCTCCCACTGCTAGGACATAGGCCCCCTTCAGGTTTTAGGACGTGCTGGTTTCCTCGCGATGTTTTCCTTCACCGTTTTGAGAGCAGTGTTGTTGAAATTATTTACATAAAGTAAAACGCTTGTCTGCCTGATGAAAGGCTTAACGCTTTCCTGTTCACGGAGGATTGTGATATGTATGGGTTGGACACCCATCCATGAACCAATCGTGGCAAGCGTAGCTTAGGCTTGGATCGACCGATCGTAAGTCGGTCTTTTAGTAGTGGTGTACCTAAAATACACCCACATTTCGCAAGTTATAATATTAGTTTAGATAATAATATTTTTTTAAATAGTTGAAGCAAGCATGAAAGTCTGACAATCAGTCTTACCAAGGGGTATCGTATTACCCAGTAACTGGGTAATGGAGGTCAGATAGGCAGTCGCTCCATGTAAAATACTGATATTCAGCTGCATCCGGTTAGACTGGAAGCCGAGCCGACCCCAATATAGTTGGGAAAAGGTTAAGGTAGATGTAGTTGAAGCAAGCATGACCATGCCTTATATACTTACAAAAAACTAAAGTAAACTCATCCTCCATGGAAAAGGAAGGATCCTTCGACCAGATGGGTCTTGTGTCTGGTGGGTTACTGCCCGACGATTGATGTCGTGATGTTATACTTATGCTAGTTGCGCGGTAAACTCTGCTTGCGCGATGCAGGATTTTGCGGGACGTCAGTGTGAAGGGTGGTTCGCATGTGGCAATGTAGATGCCGCCACAGTACTCTCTACTGCTTTTTGTCAGAGACTGAGATTGGTAATCCAAGCCACCCGATAAAGTCGAGTGACGACTACCGGCCACCGTAGGCGCGGGCCTGCGGGCGGAGAGCAATGGGTAGCTCACCGCCCGATCAGGACCAGGCCCGTGCCGGACGGCGCGTAAGTGTTCCACGCGCGCCTCAAAGAGATGTCAGCATAACGAGGGGCCGAAGCCTGCCGGGTCAGCGGGATTGTCCGAAAGGGTTACCGCTACCCCGGAACATAAAGGGCGAAGGAAGGAACATGGGTGGGTTTTAGTCAGTAAGAGTCTGACACTCCCTTCCGCTCCACCCAGAGCGGGAGGGGTCATTTGATGATTTCCCATCCCGAAAAAAAAAAAAAAAGCCACCCGATAAGTCGGGTTGTATATAATGAAATAAATCACACACTCTGCCATTTACGACTCACTAAACTTTACTACACCCTATACATCTATACTCTAACACCATACTGTACAATTCAATTGCATTCTGCAATAAAAGCCTGACCCAAATTGATGCGACATGCTCTAAGTAAACACGCTGTATATGCGTCTGTTTCGGAACACGCTGTATATGGGTCGAGTGCTTATTGGTCAGTTATTGCAGTACCCGTCAGGATGTGTGACGTCACTGAAGTGACGTCAGGTCGAGAGGTTAGCGATGTATCTCGCAATTTCATTTTATTTTCGATTTAAAATTTAGGTGAAGTGGAGTTGTATTGCGAAAATATTTAGGGTTCGTATAACTTTATTGAAAGGCTTAAATCCAGGTGTAGATATAAAGATAAGATCTGTTGTGTGGCGTCTTGACTTTACCCGTGGCTTCACCTGCGTGGAGGTCTGATCTTACTACCGAGAACGTCCTACCGGGATAAAAGGTATCTTATGTCCTCCATCAGGTCATGGTTTACCCATGTGCCACATTCCTTTTATCCCTTCAGCCGTAAAAACGTGAAATGGTAACAGACAGGCAGATTTTCATATACCGAAGTTATTCGCTTCCTCTGCTTTGTATAGTCTACCCTTGTACCAAATTTCATTCAAATCCGTTCAGCCGTTTCACCGTGAAAGCGTAACAAACAAACTCAGATTCGCAGTTATAATATTACTTGCTTCTGCCCGCGAAAGAGAGGTGTAGCACACCCACATGTCCATTTTGCCAGTTAATTTTAAGCCCCATATTATTACCGCCGAGGTCGGCCCAGAAGGCCAGGTCGGTCGGAAGGTGGCTGGGACAGACTGGATGCGGAAAGCGTAGGACAGGTTGTTGTGGCAACGCTTGAGAGAGGCCTATATCCAGCAGTGGACTGCAATAGTTCGATTATCAGAAACTGATTTAGAGGTCTTTGTTACAGGCAGTGGAAAATCACAATCCTATATAAACACAACTAGTGATGGGCCGAGAGAACATTCTCTGTCGATAAATGCTCTCCGATTGACAATATTCTGCAATATTTATTCCGACGGAGAATATCCTCGGAACATGGAGAATAAAAAATTTAAATAATTTAAAAGTAGTTATTATGATGGGCAGGAGGCAATAAATAAAAACTACAAAAAACGTGTCAAATTACAAAATCAAAGTCAGTCCAAAGAAATTGTGATTTGTTTATGTATTTTATTATTTATTTATGCTCAGAAAACCGCTCAGCTGAAGCGGGACTGGGCTGGCCACGTCTGCCGTATACCCGATGATTTGTGCCAAAATAACAAACACGTGGAACGTGACATTTAGAAGGCGTCGCGACAGATCCTGAAGAAAATGGCGGGACGAGCTGGAGATAACAAACGACCAGTAGTCCAATTTAGGCCTGGATCGAAAGAGTTGGAAGTCATCTGGCTAACCGTAACCAGTAACACAGTAAAAGACATAGGAATACAACATAATTACAGTTTGAGTATTAATGTGATTATTATTATTTTTTTTTTTAATGAGGTATTTAACTTTCCTATGATATTTTTATACAGCGTGTCATCCCCGACACGCTGCATAAAAATATCATAGGAAAGTTACAACCTGTTAGCATGGATTCTGGGTTCATATGCATTCATAATCATTACTATTAAAATTCATCGATACAATTCCAAAAGAATATTCTCGAGAACTTAACAGCAAAGTTCTCGATATGAGAACATTCTTGGGTATTTACCATCACTAGTCACAGCTTTGATAAACGGGTGGCCGACCACAGCCCGAACGCACCGTTGAATCTGTCCGTTTAACTAAACCGTTGTTTAACCAAAATTGGATCGGCGCACTCGCTATTAATGTGCACAGTAATAGCAGATTGCAGATTATAATTACAGCACCTTTGATAAAACTAGCTTCGTCCGCGTGGTAACGTAAAATATACCCTATGATACTCGGTAATAGCGTAGCTTTCTATCTATGAAAGAATTATTGTAATCGGATCAGTACTTCAAGAGATTGCCTCTTACAAACAAATTTACCTTTTTACTCGCATAATATCATAATTAGCCTATAATGCTCCCACTGCTAGGACATAGGCCCCCTTCAGGTTTTAGGACGTGCTGGTTTCCTCGCGATGTTTTCCTTCACCGTTTTGAGAGCAGTGTTGTTGAAATTATTTACATAAAGTAAAACGCTTGTCTGCCTGATGAAAGGCTTAACGCTTTCCTGTTCACGGAGGATTGTGATATGTATGGGTTGGACACCCATCCATGAACCAATCGTGGCAAGCGTAGCTTAGGCTTGGATCGACCGATCGTAAGTCGGTCTTTTAGTAGTGGTGTACCTAAAATACACCCACATTTCGCAAGTTATAATATTAGTTTAGATAATAATATTTTTTTAAATAGTTGAAGCAAGCATGAAAGTCTGACAATCAGTCTTACCAAGGGGTATCGTATTACCCAGTAACTGGGTAATGGAGGTCAGATAGGCAGTCGCTCCATGTAAAATACTGATATTCAGCTGCATCCGGTTAGACTGGAAGCCGAGCCGACCCCAATATAGTTGGGAAAAGGTTAAGGTAGATGTAGTTGAAGCAAGCATGACCATGCCTTATATACTTACAAAAAACTAAAGTAAACTCATCCTCCATGGAAAAGGAAGGATCCTTCGACCAGATGGGTCTTGTGTCTGGTGGGTTACTGCCCGACGATTGATGTCGTGATGTTATACTTATGCTAGTTGCGCGGTAAACTCTGCTTGCGCGATGCAGGATTTTGCGGGACGTCAGTGTGAAGGGTGGTTCGCATGTGGCAATGTAGATGCCGCCACAGTACTCTCTACTGCTTTTTGTCAGAGACTGAGATTGGTAATCCAAGCCACCCGATAAAGTCGAGTGACGACTACCGGCCACCGTAGGCGCGGGCCTGCGGGCGGAGAGCAATGGGTAGCTCACCGCCCGATCAGGACCAGGCCCGTGCCGGACGGCGCGTAAGTGTTCCACGCGCGCCTCAAAGAGATGTCAGCATAACGAGGGGCCGAAGCCTGCCGGGTCAGCGGGATTGTCCGAAAGGGTTACCGCTACCCCGGAACATAAAGGGCGAAGGAAGGAACATGGGTGGGTTTTAGTCAGTAAGAGTCTGACACTCCCTTCCGCTCCACCCAGAGCGGGAGGGGTCATTTGATGATTTCCCATCCCGAAAAAAAAAAAAAAAAGCCACCCGATAAGTCGGGTTGTATATAATGAAATAAATCACACACTCTGCCATTTACGACTCACTAAACTTTACTACACCCTATACATCTATACTCTAACACCATACTGTACAATTCAATTGCATTCTGCAATAAAAGCCTGACCCAAATTGATGCGACATGCTCTAAGTAAACACGCTGTATATGCGTCTGTTTCGGAACACGCTGTATATGGGTCGAGTGCTTATTGGTCAGTTATTGCAGTACCCGTCAGGATGTGTGACGTCACTGAAGTGACGTCAGGTCGAGAGGTTAGCGATGTATCTCGCAATTTCATTTTATTTTCGATTTAAAATTTAGGTGAAGTGGAGTTGTATTGCGAAAATATTTAGGGTTCGTATAACTTTATTGAAAGGCTTAAATCCAGGTGTAGATATAAAGATAAGATCTGTTGTGTGGCGTCTTGACTTTACCCGTGGCTTCACCTGCGTGGAGGTCTGATCTTACTACCGAGAACGTCCTACCGGGATAAAAGGTATCTTATGTCCTCCATCAGGTCATGGTTTACCCATGTGCCACATTCCTTTTATCCCTTCAGCCGTAAAAACGTGAAATGGTAACAGACAGGCAGATTTTCATATACCGAAGTTATTCGCTTCCTCTGCTTTGTATAGTCTACCCTTGTACCAAATTTCATTCAAATCCGTTCAGCCGTTTCACCGTGAAAGCGTAACAAACAAACTCAGATTCGCAGTTATAATATTACTTGCTTCTGCCCGCGAAAGAGAGGTGTAGCACACCCACATGTCCATTTTGCCAGTTAATTTTAAGCCCCATATTATTACCGCCGAGGTCGGCCCAGAAGGCCAGGTCGGTCGGAAGGTGGCTGGGACAGACTGGATGCGGAAAGCGTAGGACAGGTTGTTGTGGCAACGCTTGAGAGAGGCCTATATCCAGCAGTGGACTGCAATAGGCTGACTTTATTGAGGTCGGCGCAGAAAGTAGGGCGCGGGAGAAGAATTCCTGAAAGGACTTGGGGAGGCCGTTCCCCACCAGTGGGATAGAATAGGCTAAACAAAAAAATATTTTATAGGATCGTAGCCTATTGCCATCAACGACTAACAGTTTGCCCGACCTGGTAAGCAAATCCAGAACCCTCTGCTTAGCAGTTGCGCTGATGGCTACTAGACCACATTTTTAATAACAACCTGCGTGATATTGCTAATCCATTGCTTCATATGTTCGAAAAATTTTTCTGCTCAACAACGTAAATAACGCAATGAATAAGCAATGTTGAACTGTCAAAATAAAAGCCATTGCTACTGTTAGTGTGTCAATTACCCAGCTACATTAAAAAATAAAGACGTATCCATGACGTTAATAGTAAATAGTTACCATCCAATAATATCCGTTTCGAAATAATAGAGGTCATTTACCTCGTATCGAATTAATTCGGGTCAAGCTTTACTGCAAAATGCAATTATTTGATCCCGTGTTGTTCACTAATTGAATTCATGGAGAGAGAAAATTGTATGGATTCAATAGTGGATTATTTTTGGCTTTGTCGGATTGTGAAGAGGAGTTGTGAGGTCAGACAGGGAGTCATCATATACGATCTTTAATGCTTTCCCACTGCTGGGACACAGGCTTCCTCTCGGTAAGCGGGAGTAGGCCATAAACCACCACACGGGCCCAGTGCGGGTTGCTAGATGTAACGTGTCTTCGAATTTTTGGTCTTGGGACATGCCGGTTTCCTCACGATGTTTTCCTTCACCGTTTTGAGAGTAGTGGTGATGAAATAATTTAGACAAACTGAAGCGCCTGTCTGGGTTCGAACCTACGAACTCCATATTAAATACTGGTATTCAGCTGTATACGGTTATTTATTTATTTTTATTCATTAATTTGCTTATATTTTTTAGACTGTAAGCCGCCCTTGCCTTTTTTCAACTATGTTGGGGCCAACATAGTTGGAAAAAGGCTAGGTAGGTGATTATCATAATGACTGCGTCAGTGAGTGTGTGTCAAACTGACAAATTGAATAAAATATTATTTATCTGCTAACGGACTGTGTAGTTTACTTTAATTATAGACTAGCTTTTGCCCAGGTTTTCACTCACATCCCAGGGTGACCATTAAAATTGTTTCCGGATAAAAGATATATCCGTAATATAACATGAAAATCCAGGGGGACCCCCTGAATTTTCATGTATTTTCGTGTCGTAGTAGACTACGAAGTGCAAAGTGCGAATGATCGGATCGGACCGACACATGGCCAAACCGAATATTATTGAAAAATGCGAAAAAAGTTCGGATCGGCTCAGTTGGGTCGGAACCATAGTCAATATTCGAAAGAGTGTAGGAGTGTAGGATTGGGACCGACCGAACCAAATAGTAACTTCGTAGCAGGAAACGAAGCCGATACCACTTTTTAGTAGACCCCCTGGTCAAGCCGTCGGTTCCGGCTCAACAGTTGTTACGGCTAGTCAGAAGCTCGAAAGTCTGACAACCAGTCTTACCAAGGGGTATCGTATTACCCAGTAACTGGATTGTGCAGGCCAAATAGGCAATCGCTCCATGTAAAATACTGGTATTCAGTTGCACCCTGTTAGACTGGAAGCTGACACCAACATAGTTGGGAAAGGCTTGCCAGATTAGTGTTCAAGCTTTTACAAACCCTGTGTAAGGTACCCATAAATAGTACTATAAAAGCTAGCTTTTTACGAAACATTCTCCATCTTGCAGGTAACAACACGCATCGTATAAATAACTTACGCTGTCGCAAACTTGTGACCTACTTAGGTACCTAGTTCATTATGTATCCTATGTATATAGAACGAGCAGAGCTATGTCACAGAATATGACAGAAGGTTCGCGCCGTGCAACGATTAAAAACAAACGCATGCATATATAGAAGCGTATTTAGAGGCTCATTTTCTTTGGTTGATAGGGCTCGTATGTGGGGTGCGGGAGATTTTTGTAACGCATGTCATAGGGCCCGTATTCGGGAAAGTGTTTTCATTAGTCGATATGGAAGGATTATGTTATACGGAGAACCCGCACCGCTGCAGGCTTTTCCTTTGAAGGTTCATTTTGATTAGGTGTGGATCTCAGCACGGTTTTTACTGACCGGTGAATTTCATTGATCGCTGGGATCCTCTGAGTGCTCCGGAGATTCCCCGCAAATGGTGTACCACCCGTGTTATCGACTTATGACTTCCATTAGTCATTACGCCGCTTTCGGGGAGCATGCACAGTTATTGAAAATGAGCCACACGGCGACCTAATCCAAACGCCAGTAGCAAGTGCGCTTGAATTCGCCGTACGTAATGCGTGTCTATGTGTGTGTGCGGTTTTGCCCGTTGTATTGAGCTGAACTTCTCTAACTATCTGTTTTGTGACTGCTCTATGTATGTACGCAGATTCAAAATGTGTCGCAAAGGATGAGGAAACCTCTTGAGACTGTGTTACTGTCTACGAATGAAGTAAACGCTAGCTCACAAAACTAGTGTCGTGAAATTACAGTTTGGAAGCGAACATCTAGGAGACAAAGACACGATAGAATAAGTTACTGCATTCTTGTAGAAAAAAAGTTCACTTTGTACCTCACTCAAGTGAGCGCACACAATTCGAAAGCGAACTCATTTGTTTTTAAAGTAAATCGTCGCGGATTCACAACGAGACACCGTTCGAATTTCGAAGTGATGTTCAGAGGATATAAGACTTTTATGAACAAGAGTAACACGCTATTCCCATACTTTGGACGGAATCTATTAAAGGAGATTAATAATAAAATGAATTTAGCTATTGCTACGAAATAGCTCGCGTAGCCAGCGTAGTGTTGTAGGAGCTACCTCGTAGCAAATAGCGTAGTGTTGTAGGAGCTACGTCGTAGCAAATAGCGTAGTGTTGCAGGAGCTACGTCGTAGCAAATAGCGTAGTGTTGCAGGAGCTACGTCGTAGCAAATAGCGTAGTGTTGTAGGATCTACGCCGTAGCAAAAAAATATGAATTGTGAGTAAACCTTTTTAAACAGTCTAGAATAGGCATCAAACAGTTAGCTAGCATGGTGACACCATGGTGATCTATGCTCGTTCTTTCTCTGAATAAAAAGAGGCTGTTGCTTTGCACACATAATCAGCCTATAACGTTCCAACTGTTGGGACACAGGTCACCTCTCTGTGAGAGGATCCACCAGTGCGGGTTAGTTTGCCCCGCAGTGGGACAGTAATTTACACGCTGAAATTATTATAGGTCTGTTCGAAACAAAAGAATTTCAGAAGCCTACTGTAATAACCGTAGAGATAATACAAAATAATAATGACAATTTTGGTGAAATTCCATACTTTATCTTTGAATGAATCTTTAGACAGTAAACGTTAAATTTTATTGTATTGTATTCAGTCGTTTTATTGTGTTTCGGCTTTAAATGGCACTTTGAGACACATTTAGTGAATTCAGTTGGATTTTGTAATGAGCATTATCGAATTGACTGTAAAGATAAAGTAGGTAAGTAACTTAAGTATAATTATTACTTTTGTGATATAGTGGCAAACAGGCGATAGTTTATTTTTATTCAGGGTGGATTTTTCCAACGCCAGATAATTTTATCCGAGGAATAATTTTGAAATTTTGACAGTTCTTCCGTTCGAAATCTGTCAGACGTCAATTTTATTCCACGAATAAAAGTTAACCGTCGATTGAAAAATCGGCCCTTATTTGTATAAAGGCTTACCTGGTAAATCCATTTATAAATAGCACTAACCCACTATCGTAATTATTGATCTTACATGTATCTACATTAAATTAAAGTAAAGCATTTTAATATTAAATAGAGTACTTGAGCAAAAAAAAATACAGGTTCTGCAAAATCTGTAAAATGATAAAAATACTGCCTCGTTTATCTCATGGTCGCAAGTGCAGTCACATCCAGTGGACACTCACGGTACGGCTGGGCCATAAATTCAAGGTCGCTCAGTGAGCTATGGAGCGGGCTATGCTTGGAGTTTGTCTGAGGGATCGAATCCGTAACGAGATGATCCGGTAGAGAACCAAAGTTGTCGACATAGCTTTTTTTTTTTTTTTTTTTTCTGGTGGGAAATCATCAAATGACCCCTCCCGCTCTGGGTGGAGCGGAAGGGAGTGTCAGACTCTTACTGACTAAAACCCACCCATGTTCCTTCCTTCGCCCTTTATGTTCCGGGGTAGCGGTAACCCTTTCGGACAATCCCGCTGATACAGAATACGCTGAAGTGACAATGTGCTGGCCAAATTAGCCGTAGAACCGATGACCGTTGAGGTTTCCCGGTTGGGGTCTACATCGGTTCTCTTGAGTGGAGACCGCGAAACGGTAAACGTAAGGTGGGACACCCTCAGGCTAGGTGGAGCGATGATCATCGCAGGATTGCTGTTAACAGCTGGATGAGAGTTGCCGAAAATCGAGTTGAATGGTGTGCAATAGTCTCCTATTGCACACCATTCAACTCGGCCTCTCGGCCTAAATCCAAGAATGGACTGCTATAGGCTGATGATGATCCAGTTAATGACACTTGGCCCTTTATCATGGGATTTTTAACTCAAGAAATGTTCCGCTAACTCTACCTACCCCATTAGAAAAAGCAGGCGTGATTTTATATTTTTTGATTAAGTATTTCCACTCCACCATAATGAATCTAGCGATGATAATACACTTTTAACAAAAGCGGTATAAGAGTTTATAAAAATGTCCAGTCATTCCTGCAATATAAAGTTTCGAGAGATATTTCTCTAGGTAGGTAGGTATGGTTGAGATGCAAGTACGTTCCGACTCGTGGAATGAGAGAAGGCATGTATCTAATACGTGTAGTACATGTAGGAATGGAACGTGATCATGAATACATGATTGTGTGAAAGAGATAAATGCAAATGTGTGAGTGAGACTGTAAATATGTTATGGTAAATCCAATAATTGCTTTACAACTTTTGGCAACAATTGCCCATAATGTTCCCCCCTCCCATACAGGCCCCCTTTCTCTTTGGGAGGGCTGTAATCTACGATGCGGGCCCAGAGTGAATTGGAAATTTTTGGTTCTAGGACATGTTAGTTTCCTCACGATGTTTTCCTTCACCGTTTTGAGAGCAATGCTGATAAAATAATTTGCACAAAGTAAAACGCCTGGGTTCGAACTCAAGCCCTGCAACTCGTAAATCGGAGCCCTTACCACTGGGCCACCACTGCTCTCCATCTTACTACGGTTGAAACTATCTAACTGTCGCAGAAAAATAAACCTTGTCGTTTTATGACGTGCAAATGACATTCGACCTTAGGGTGTCAAAGCAATTACGAGTTCGACTATACACTATTGCACCTACCCTATGTTGTTTTATTTTTTACCCGAAATCTTTTTCTACTACTGCCTTTTCCCAAGTGTGTAGGGGTCGGCTTCCAGTCTTACCGGTTACAGCTGAAAACCTCCACAACCCAGCTACTGGTTAATACGATACCCCTGTGGTCGTCCTTGTTGTGTCTTGCTAAGATTAGTTTGTCTATTACCTATCACAAACATAGACAAAAAGTATGTTTATAATATCGTATCTAAAATCTAGTTCGTACACAAAAAAATTCAATAACACGTCAAAATATAAATCTGTACTCAGGGCGAGAGTAAAATAAATATCTGCTATGACATAAAACCTAACCCTTTTTGCGTTGTAAGGTTTCTGAGTTTTAAACCCCTATTAGGTTTGATTTACAGCAAAAGTTGAGGTGAAAATTAAATTAACATACAGAATAATGTTTAAGGGTGCAGGCAGACCGGAACGCCAATTCCCGTAATTAAAAATGTTCAAAATCTAGTCGCTATCTCAGCTCAGCGAAAATCAATGCCAAAAACTTGTCAAAAATGTAAGGATTTTAGAGGCTCTTAAAATTACGAGAATAGGCTTATAACCCATAACTTCTGAGGGCAGAAGTTATGGGCTAGGTAGCTAGGTATCTAGTTAAAGCCTGTTTTACAGTTTCAGGGGAGGTAATATCTGATTAATATCTGTTGGGTTAACGGTCACAATACTGCGAACCAAAACAAAGATAGCAGACGTGGCTCAAAAGGCTGCCCAACTTGAATGGGACTGGGCAGGACATGTTTATCGCATGCCGGACAAACTGTGGGCCGAAATGGCACAGAATTGGTGCCCTGAGACAGTGAGGGGGTTCGCGGCGGACCACGTGGAAGATGGCGGGACGAGCTGGATAGGTTCAGTTAAACCTGGAAGGAGGACGCGCGGACTCGCGAAAGATGGAAGGAATGGAGGGAGGCCTTTGCCCAGGAGTGGGACAGCATAGGCTAGTAAAAAAAAACTGAATTGAAGCATCCATACTATAACTTGTTATATATTCTAAAATAACTCGGTCTGTATTTTTGTCCATGAGGCTACGGGAGCTAGTGTGAATCTTGGGGTTCATTCGATTAATCGAGTCTGGTCAAACCACGCTGGGAATGGTGCAATTCATATTCATATTCACATGAGGTTAGTTCGCATTTGACCAATATCTTTCTAAGATCAAGCCACACAGCAAAGATCTTTCATGTTTCTTTAAATAGTATCTATAAAAATAAAGTTGGTTTACGTGTCTGTCTGTGTGACCACATTGTCCTTCTAAAACGTAACGCTTTTTGATGCGGTTTTTAACAAAATTTGGAGAATTTATTCCGAAAAATTACAATTACAAAGGGTAAGTACAGACGCCAGCAGGTTAAGCTACCCGAATCTGTCAAATTTTCGCAATTAACCTTGATAGCAATAAAGTTGAAAATCTATTAAAGAAATTTGACAGATTGTAGTAGCTTGATGTGCTGGCGTCTGTACAATTACGATTGCAAAGAGGGCAGACTGGATTCGGAAGGCGGAGGACACGGTGTTGTGACGCAGCCCGGAAGATGCTTATATCCAGCAGTGGACTGCGATAGGCTGACGTGATTGATTCCCCAAGATTTTTACTACATTATGATAAATGATTTTATTTTATAAGTAGGTTTTTACAAACACATTTACACGTCGTCAAAAAAGTAGATTTGGTCGGCGTTTCCTACCTGACTAGTCTGAGATGAAAGGCCGAAACAAACTCAGAGG
Organism: Apamea monoglypha; assembly: GCA_911387795.2. Taxonomy (NCBI): domain Eukaryota; kingdom Metazoa; phylum Arthropoda; class Insecta; order Lepidoptera; family Noctuidae; genus Apamea; species Apamea monoglypha. Next base: position 5,081,220 of record OU426942.1, on the reverse strand, counting down.
TCACAGTCTCTTTTAAACTCCAGACATAATCTTGGTCAGATCATATGAAGACCATGTGGACCGATTCCTGAGATGGTCTTTTGAGGAAAGAACCACACAGATTGAGAGGACCTGTCCAGTCAGTGCATACATTTGTCAGAAATCGTGCAGCTCAACTCAAAACTTAAGGAGCTCAACGATTCGACATGTAATATATATGTGTATGATACATTAATATTAAAGTTGGATATAGCACAGTACTCTCTATGTTTTGTAAAGTCGTAAAAGCCGTGCGGAGCAGGGTCAGGTAGTTGTTTAATAAAACCTTTAGACCGTACAGTGGGACAGTTACAGCATAGTATTATTAATTATTCCTACGTGGTATGAATACAGATTTTAATCAAGCATTTGTAATTGCCTTTATTAATTATTATGAATATCTTTGTTGTCTTTCAATTAATATTAGATTTACATCGAAGCCGCAGCACGTAGTAGATACGTCACCAAAAGCGTTTGTAATAAGTTTTATGAACGTTAAGGCTAACAAAATAAATTGATTACCTTTTCTTTCATTTAATTTATTGAATGAAATTCAATTACTTAATTACCCATTTAACGTTTTAGATCCAAGCCCAGACATGGAAGGACTTACTAATGAGTGGACGAGCATAAATATAACATTACGCCTTTAATCCCTAAAGGGTTAGCAGAGGTATACCTATAGTACACTCACAAGTCGCCAGTTATGTTATAACTAACTTCTGCCTGCTTCTTCGTCCGCGTGGAATTCTTGTACCCCGTCCCACCTTGTCGCATCGCCTCCCCGCTCTATTACTTCGTTTTCACTTAGCGGTCTTTCCGTCTTTTTCTTATTGCTCGGCTCCTAAGTGTCGTAGCGTGATGTTAAGTAGCCTATAGCCTTCCTCAAGAATTGGGCTACCAAATGCAAAAATATTTTTTCAAATCTGACTAGTGGTTCCAGAGATTAGCGCGTTCAGACAAAGAAATTTGTCAGCTTTATTATTACTAGAGATAGATAGGGAATGGGTAGGAGCGAGTCACTTACCATCAACCGCGCATAAACCCACACTCCGGCCTGTGAGAATTTCCTGCTGAAAAATGGTTGGGATCACGTCGGGGTCACCAATTTGGAGGTCACTACAAACCCAATAAAATTTTGCCCGACCCGGCAATCGAGCCCAGGAACTCATACGGCAGTAGCGCGACCATTACACCAACGAAGCAGTCCTCATTTAATTTAATGAATAGAATTCAATTACCTAATTACTAATTTTACGTTTTAGAGCTATGCCAAGACGTGGTAGGAATTACTAATGAGTGGACCAGCAATTCGTTCTAAAAGCTAAATGTCGGTACATTGGAGATAAGCCAACAGCTACATTTATAGCTAAGATTCAGTTAAGATATCGGCACCCCAAATTAGGTTGCAGCTCTATAAACGTCACTGGGTAATTCGAACGGTGTCTCGTTGTGAATCCGCGATGATTTACTTTAAAAACAAATGAGTTCGCTTTCCAATTGCGTGCGCTCACTTGAGTGAGGTGAGCAGTGAACTGTATAGAATAGCAATAAGTTCTTACATTCGTCATTTAGAATAGGTTCAGGTTAAGCTACGTTTGCCGCGGTTGGCCCGTGGATGGGTGACCATCTTTACATACCGAGACCCCTCCGTGCCTCGGAAAGCACGTTAAGCCTTTGGTTGAGCGGTGAATACTTATACGAATCCTGCACCTCTTGGCCATAGGCAAAGGTGGAACACCGCGGTGGTTTTCGTCAGTAAGAGTCACCCCCACGATGGAGGAAGTTCATGAGGATTTCAACAACGCAACCAAAAATAGTAGCCCACCGGTATCGGGAACAGGATCCAAGCTACCGGCGGTCAGGGCTCCAGAGAGAGGAACCGCCTGACAATGCGAGCCGTGTCCAGAAGTATCGCTTTCTGAATCAATCCCTTGATCCAGCTGCCCAACGAGAACCTTCTCAGGTGTTGGTCGAGGCTCTTGGCTATTAAGCCGTTAGCTGTCACGACTATCGGCACAATGATCGCTAAGTCCACATCCCACATGTCGACAACCTCGCGAGCCAAGTCAATTATTATTATTATTATTATCTCAAAATAGCTTTTTCTTCTTTTTTTTTAAACATTTCATTTACTTTCTGCAGTACCTTGCTAGGTCCATAATTGCACCTAAAAAACCTTGTAACATCTTATCAGTAGCTTCTGCCATTGACGCGTGCTGCTCGTGTGTCAACGGCAAAGGAAACTGCAGTCGTAGATGTCGGCGGCGGCCATCGTCGCGACGCTCGCTTGTATGAGCACTAACTTTGTTGCTATGTTACTATGTTGTTATAATAAAGTGCTCCCACAAGGTGGACAGACGACCTCGTGAAGGCCACGGGAACCCGTTAGAAGCGAGATGCACAGAACCGGTCGTAGTAGTAACCCTATGACCAGCAGTGGACGTCTTTCGGCTGAAATGATGTTGTTATAATATCGCGCTGTTCTATAAACGTTTTCCAATATTGACCCAACAATAACATATTACACTTATTAAAAAAAATCCTGCTTGACCTCCTTCATAACTACAATAATCCTAATACCATTTCCTACGGAACCTAAATCCCATCCGCTTTCAGACACTCTTGCCCAAACTCGAGCAACATTCGTAGAATAATAACCTCACTTATATTTTTCTTTTCCCTTCAATTAATGTACGCAAAACATTAATTTTGGCTATTGGATAAAATATATTCTGCTGTACGGCCATTGTATTTCCCTTATTTTTGCTTAATGGTCGAGGAGCACAGAGTAGTGAACAAATGGAGTTATACGTACATTAACTCATGCTTTCTTGTCATAGGGTTAGGCAAAAACTACAGAACAACAATATGTTTGAGCAATAATGTGATATATCACTGAGACTGTCAATCGTGAAAAATGACGATATGACGCTAATAATCATCACTAATAATAATCAAGCATTCGTTTAGAGATGTTAAGAGTAAGTAAACTTTTTTTTTTGTGACAGACATTGTTACTGTCAGACTTTCTACACCTGCAGCCTCTGGGTCAAGTATACGCAGAAGGCATACAGCGCTCTGCGTGTACAATACAACAATGCCTTCAGAGTGCTTGTGGGGCTGCCGCGGTTTTGTAGCGCTTCGGGTATGTTTGCCGATGCGAGGGTAGATGATTTTTATGCCATCATTCGAAAGCGATGCGCTTCTCTCCGTCACAGAACACGCGTTAGCTCCCATAGTATGTTGAGGGCATTGAGTGACCGGTGGGACTGCCCGATGCTTGGCCGGTGGGTGAGACTGCACACACAGGTCGGCGATAGTTAGTTTTACGGGCGTATAATGTTTTCTTTTTCTTCTTTTTATTTATATTGTATTTTGTTTGTGGTTGTGTGTGTTACTAACAATAGTTAATTAAGCAATTTTATGTAAATACTAACATTTTGGACTGCAAGGTCTGCCAATAAAAGTTTATTATTATTATTATTATTGTGTTAATTTTGAAAGATTGAAAATTGCACTGTTGTATAATATCCCTCTCACAGAGAGGACATCAGTGTCCCAGCTTGGCGAAAAGTATAGGCTCATTCAAATTATGATAATCTGACGTTCCCATAAACCTTTACCTAATATCAACCTACTGAGTGATCGATGATAGTAAAATCAGAGTCACTCTTGTCATAAAAAATAGTGTTTAAATTTTCTGGCCTTCGTTTTAGAGAAGTCGTTCCTGAAACCAAAAAGTCACTGTCTCTGTCGTCAATCACGTGTCTTAAAATCACGTTTAATTTAAGTATTCATTATTTTCTAGCTTTTAATGTATTACCGACAAAAGTTATTAAGTAAAAAGCGGATTTCGTCGTTTTTTTTTTTTTCATTGAGCCTCAAGAGACACTATTTGTTCTGACTGCATCTCATTTTTGTTTTTACTGAATGCCGATTAAATTACATGCCTAGGTACTCCATCCACTACCTCCTCCACGTCACAGACGATTAGCCCACGTACCCAATGGCAGTTACGCAACGTTGTCGGGTCTAATTGACCCCGGCACTGCCTTGTTTTCGTTTTATTGTTTCAGATATACACGGGTATAAATGATCATAGTTAGGGCCACTGTAAGGACTATTGTCGGTGTTGAAAGTTTTTTTATGGGGTCATAAAAAGGTATGAAGGTACCTAAGTCTAGGTTTTATGTCTTTATTTTTGTTTAGTGTCTTGGTTAAAGTCGAAGATATGTGACGTCTAAAAACCCGCACTGGGCCCGTGTGGTGGATTACGGCCCACTCTCTCACAGAGAGTGACAGCTATGTGAACATAGCCCAGCATTATATAAATATGTAAGCTGTCACGCCCTTTATGCCTGGATGCTTTTATTTAGGTATTAAGTTTTTGTTTACATTTTTCATTTTTAGTTATTATTTTTTTGCTTGAGTAAATACAGTTTTTATTATATGTATTTTGATATCTAAGTCAAAGAGCGTAAAGGCTGTTTTAGCACGGTTTGAAGTTTCAGACGCACTGAAGAATATATACATAATCAGCCTATAATATTCCCACTGCTGGGACACAGGCCTCCTCTCTGTGAGAGAGAGTGGGCCTTAATCTACCACGCGGGCCCAGTGCGGTTTGGTAGATGTCGCATGTCTTCGAATTCTTTGGTTCTAGGACATGCCGGTTGTACCTGAAGAATATATTCCATCCTCATTTAGTTAATATCCCGACAAGTTGCAATAAGCGATTCTCCTCAACCTTTATTATGCAAGTCAAAGTGTGGAAACGCCTTTCCAAAGCCACAAAAGACAGGAATTCAATGCACAGCATGCAGAGAAAATTGACACTTGATTGCCAGCATTACAACGAGTTACGGATGAAAATTGCATGCAAATCGTGAACTCAATTCAACTATCATGAAAGTTCATTCCGAACTAGGATATGTATGTTAGTGGTAATACGAAAATGTTCACGTAGAGTATTTACATTGAGATTCATTTAAAATCTAGTCAGAAAGTCCGGTAACCAGTCTGATCAAGGGATACCAGTAGCTATCTGGGTTGTAGAAATCAGAGGGGAAATTCTCGTAATTTTAAGAACGTTCACAGTCTGATCTCAGTCTCAATCTGTCAAAAATACGTCTAATTTCCATTCATTTTGACAAGTTTTTGACATTTATTTGTCGCCGAGATGAGACAGCGACTAGATTTTAAACGTTTTAAATTACGAGAATAGGCCTTCTGATAGAAAGTGGCTTCTTGTAAAATAAAAATTCTTGTATAATAAAATCGGTTCACAATTGGTTACATAACAACAGCCGTACAGGTCGATCGATCAGGTTAAGCTACGCTTGCCGTGGTTGGTCTGTGGATGGGTGACTACCTTTACATACCGAGACCCCTCCGTGGCTCGGAAAGCACGTTAAGCCGTTGGTCCCGGTTGTCATTCGTGGATATTTGACAGTCGTTACGGGTAGTCAGGAGTCCGAAAGTCTGACAACCAGTCTTACCAAGGGGTATCGTATTATCCACTAACTGGTTTGTGGAGATCAGATAGGCAGTCACTCCATGTAAAATACTGGTATTCAGCTGCATCCGATTGGACTGGAAGCCGACCCCAACATAGTTGGGAAAAGACTAGGCAGATGATGATGAATTGGGGAAAATAACAATGCACATACATAAAAAAATACATTCATACGAACATATAACCACCTTTTTTGAAGAGAGTTAAAAGAAAACTGAAAGCGAAATAAAAATTACGAGTTCACGATTTTACTGACTGAAATAAAATTCCTATCAAAATATTCACATAAAGATATTATCTTATCTGGGTCACATTTTAATACATTCAATATTGCCAATACATTTTCGATTGTCGACAACGTATTTTTAATAAATTGCTGTTTTTAATAGCTCTGCACACTTCATTAGCCTTTTGTTTCGAGTTCAGCTTCAGGCGGAGCGTAATCTTCATACAATAATATCAACCAGTACGTAATTGTTCTACAGCAGGACAAAGGCCTGTTCTCGTACAGAGATGGAGCGAGCATTCATCACCATGCTTGCTTTGTGTGCGTTAGTGATTTCAGAGTATTAAGTCCAGCTCCACTGTGGCGGGTGGGAGATTGAATACGTTGATGAGTAACTTGGTCAAATAGTCTCTTTCCAGGCACGACAAAACAAAGAAGTTGCAAGACACACCGAAAATACCTGGAACAGCAATTGGGCCATGACATGAGATAATGAAGGGTGATCTTCCGTTGTTCCTTAAGAAGAAACTCATTGACGTGTGCATACATCCCGTCCTCACATATGGTGGACAAACATGGTCTTTGAAAAATCAGCAGAGGTCCACCATCGAGGTTTGCCAGAGGGTTATGGTACGGAGTATTCTGGGTATCAAACTAAGATATCGGGTTAGGAATACGATGATCCGTTCCATCACACAGATATCTGATGTCACTTGGAAAGCTGTCACGCTAAAATGGATTTGAGCTGGATATATCTGCCGCATGTCAGACGACCAATGCGCCAAACTTACGACCTAATGGGTCCCTCTTAATGGCAAGCGACATCGCGGCAGGCCCAGACGGAGATGGTGGGATGAGCTGGGCTCCTTCAACAAGAACTGGTCCTCAGAAGCTTTAATCAGAGAGAAGTGGAAAGAAAGTAGAGAGGCCTTTGCCCTGCAGTAGAACATCACAGGCTTTTATAATAATAATAAGTCCAGGTGGGACAAATCCCGGGTTAATTCAACAGAGTTAATGCCATGGGGTCCGAGTGCCCACTTGGTTTTTCGAGATATCGCCAAGCGGTTAATCGACTCTTCACGTGACCAGAGGGCTGGCCTGTTTCTTGACCAAAGAATTAGCATCGCCATACAACGTGGCAATGCTGCCAGCGTTTTGGGCACTGTTCCTGTTGACAGCGATGCGGACGAATTTTTTGATGCCCTATGATTACTTTGCTTATTTTTTCTCATGTACAGACGCCAGCAGGTCAAGCTACCCGAAACTGTCAAATTTACCCAATCAATCTTGAACCTTAATGCTTTAGCGATAAAGTTGAAAATCTATTAAAGAAATTTGACAGATTGTAGTAGCTTGATGTGCTGGCGTCTGTACATATCATTATTTTAAATGTTAGCTTATATAATGTAAATATCTATATTATGTCACAAATAGAGATATTATAACAGAGTTAAAGTTCACTTGGAACCTCAATAATGAAGCATCATTGCTTTGCATGGTAGACTACTTCGATTAAGGGCTGATTTTTCCAACGCCAGATAATTTTATCGGAGGAATAATTTTGAATTATTGACAATTCTTCCACACAAAAACTGTCAGGCGTCAATTTTATTCCACGAATAAAAATTATCTGTCGATTGAAAATTCAGCCCTCAGTGGGGAAGATTAATCTGTGATTTACAGTTCGTTTCCTTCCAGAAACAAAAATAGGAAATTGAAATTTCCAAACCATTATTTTTGTAGGTATTTTTATACTACGGTGCCAGCCCTAGTGGGGCAGAATCCAACAAGATTTTAGAGTAGTGGGATCTGCCCCATCAAATCGAATTAGTGGGGCAGCTTCTAATTCAAAATTTTAGGCATTCCACTTTGCCCCACCAGTGAGGCGGCTTGGTGGGGCAAAGTGGAAGGATTTAATTTTGTGGACCTGGACGTCCACTGTAATATCGTCATGTTAGAAATAATAAAAGCGCAGGATTGAACATTTACGAAACGATTATGCTGAAATAAAAATTCAAGGCTGCCGAAAGTAGTAAAAACCAAATGCTTTTGAAATTCAAAACAGAGCCACGACTTCCGATTCTTTAACAGGATTGAGTCAATATAATCTTCTGTGCAAAATTAATGACTGTTTACCCTTTTGACGTCGAAGACAATCGTGGAAATTGAGACGAAGCGGTCTCAAGCAAAAAGGTTTAAATGGATTTGAGAGGAATATTAGCTTGTATTGGAAGCGAATAATTGTGACAAAAGAGTATTGTTTTTGTTGTCGAAGTTGAATTTCAATTAGAATATTAACAACTATTTCTTTATTTTTGGGCAGCATGGGTTTAAATTGTGTAATTTGGAAATCAAAGAAAAGGCTTTTGCAGCAGCTGATGGAATTTCATTAAAAATAACAGTAAAATTTTCCAATATTAAAAAGGCTCAATTTCAATGCAGTTCTAGCGCTGGAAATAGGAAGGAATTTTCTAGTAGAATATTTACGCTTTATATGTAGTACTAGCAGCGCCTCGCGGTTTCATCCGCATAAGCCTCGATCCCGTTCTGCGGGATCGAAGCTTGGGATAAAAAGTATCCTATGTGTTAAACCTGGTTATTTATTTATTTATTTATTAACTCAACATCACTATCATTACAGGAATTTCCTAATTCAATAGTGAGTGTAGTTATAAACTGTAGGTGTGCCAAATTTCATCCAAATCCGTTTAGTAATTTTTGCGTGAAGGAATAACAAACATCCATCCATCCATCCACCCATCCTCACAAACTTTCCCGTTTATAATATTATAGTAGGATTAATTAGCATCTTTCAGCGACTTTTTCTGCGTGGAAGTTAATTATACTACATATATTAAAATCCCCTTTGGCAATCCACTATAGTCTACCTAGTAGACTTCGGCTTTTTCAAATCAGATCATTATTTGCAGAAATCTTTTACGAGTACAAACACGCAATCGATTTCATCTGTTTGTTACTTTATAATTTTAGATTCTCATTATAATTATTGCTGAAAAATTACGGCTTATATTATTATCAACTTAATGAAGCTTTAATATCCACTGTAGTGGGCATTAACATCGACAACATTATGTTGACAGTGGTACACATAACCAACTAAATGCATAAAGTACTAGAGCGGCATAACCCGATGACGAAGCACAAGTCTAGCACAAAATTGTGTGTCGACAATCGGCCAATATGCACGCCAGTTCACGCATGAATAATTAAATCCGTTCACTGCATCTCCTAGCTGTGTATGTGCACCTAGTACTTTGACCTGTATAGTCGTTCATTCGTGTAGCTAAGTTTTGGCCTCATTTTTGTCACACTAAGGCCAAAGTTTGTGAGTGTGTGTGTTTGTTACTTCATCACGCTCAAACGGCTTTACTAATGTTGATGAAATTTGGTACAAAGATAGTTTATAACCAGGATTAATACATAAGTTACTTTTTATCCCGATATTCCCTAGGGATCGAGATGTATGCGGTTGAAACCGCGGGGCGCAGCTAGTTAGATATTAATTTCCACTTGCTAATAAGCTGTTAAGGGAGTGATTCTACTCATTACACTGAGCAGCGGGGTAATTGCGTAACACACTGTCAGTATGGCTTTCATTTTGACAGTTCAACAACATTCATTGCGTTATTTACGTTGTTGAGCAAACAAATTTTTCGAACTTATGAAGCAATGGATTAGCAATAAGTATCCTTCACAATGATTGCAATTGAGATCGATGGTGTGTTTCGCAATCAGGGTGCCGTTTTCCAATGAAATCCATATTCGATTAGAATGGAATGGAACAGAATGTAATAAACGTTTATTGTCTCCAATATTACAGCTAGTAGTAGTAAGTACAAACGCCAGCACATCAAGCTACTAAAATCTGTCAAATTTCTTTAATAGGTTTTCAACTTTATCGCTAATGCATTAAGGTTCAAGGTGGATTGGGAAAATTTGACAGTTTCGGGTAGCTTGACCTGCTGGCGTCTGTACTTACAAAAGTATAATACCGGAGGCAAAAGATTCAAGCGTCAGCATTATGCTTAGGTCCCCCTTATAGGTGTTCAGCCAAAGCCCTAGATTCCTATTTAAAAAAAAAAGATACATCCTAGCCACAAAGGATTAAGAACAACATGACTGAAAGCAGAACTGAATGAGTTGTACCGGCTGCGACTTACGAGATGTCATAGATTCAAACGCCGACAAGAGCTTTACGTTGTGTAAATTATTTCATCAGCACTCTGCTCTCAAAACGGTGAGGCCTGTGTCCCAGCAGTGGGAATGTTCCCACTGCTGGAAGAACTCATCTGAAGCTACGTTCTTAATAATTTCTAAAAATCACTTCGATTTCGAACGGTGTCTCGTTGTGAATCCGCGATGATTTACTTAAAAAACAAATGAGTTCGCTTTCGAATTGTGTGCGCTCACTTGAGTGAGGTGAGCAGTGAACTTTATTGAACAACTTTACTAAACAAACAACTATTTAAAATAAATTCACCGAAACATTAGAACGATAAAATATCTTATCTGTTTCTTTACAAAAGAAAAAGATACCAAACGTCAATTTTCCTGCTCCCTTAACCCGGTATTTAAGAACCGATATTTATATCGCTTTGTAAAACCTCAACAAATATACATACATCTAAATATTAATACCCCAATTCACCTTAAAGATGAACTCAAAAGAAATATTATAATAACAAGCTTTTGCCTGCAGCTTCGTTCGCATTAAGGTCGGAAATCGTCAAAAATAACGTTTAAGTTATCAAGGAAATGGAATAAAAAGTATCCTACGTCCTTATTCAGTCGAGGGTCTACCCGTGTCCCTTTCATTCCAAAGTGCCTGATTAATTAACATCATCAGTCCTACAGCCTACATGCTTCTCCAATTGCACGCACTGCAGCTTGATTTTCGGCAACTCTCATCCAGCAGCTATCAGCCACCCCAGCATGAGGTCGTCCGACCTTACGTTTGCTGATTCGCGTCTCCACTCAAGAACACGTCTACCCCAACGGTCATCAGTTCTACCGCTAATATAGCCGGTCCATTGCCACTTCAGCTATCTTATTCTGTGAGTTATATCGGCGGATTTGGTATTCTGTCGAATTAACTCGTTACGGATTCAATCCCTCAGAGACATTCCAAGCATGGTCTGTTCCGTAGCTCGCTGAGCGACTTTGAATTTATGAAACAGCCGAACCGTGAGTATCCACGTTTCGGCTCCGTATGCCATGACAGGCAGGACGCACTGATTGAAGACCTTAGTCTTTAGAATGAACAATATTATTATCTAAATTGACAGACATACCTATATATTTTCACATTATAATGATTTTGTGAGATCTTCACAATGAATGAAGTCCCTGCCATTTCATATTTCATATCTCACTTTCTGATTTTCCCATTTTATTTGACGTCGATATGAAAATCTCGGAGAGAAATTTTAAATTTCATGAAACAGTTTGTCAGACGCTTTTGATTTTAAAAGTAATGAAAGAAGTGTCACAACTATCCGGAGTGTCGAGGGTGTCAGCTTGGTGTACGGAAATTGAAAGATTTGTGAAATATTGATAATTTTACGTTGTGTTTTTGTATGGGATTATAGATAAACTATTCATCACAATTTTAGGTACACAATAGAGCTGAGTTATATCCGGCTTTTGATAGTATGATCTGGTCACGAATCAGTAAATCTATGGTCAAATTTCATCTTACCTAATCAGTTCTCAGTGGGAACACTATAGGCTGATGGGACACAGGCCTCCTCTCGGTGAGAGGGAGTGGGCCGTAATCCACCATGCGGACCTGGTGTAGGTTGCTAGATATCACACATGTCTTCAAATTTTTGGTTCTAGGATATGCCGATTCCCTCACGATGTTTTCCCTCACCGTTTTGAGAGAAGTGGTGATGAAATAATTTACACAAAGTAAAGCGCATGTCGGGGTTCGAACCGGTGAAGTCGCGGCCTTTACCACTGGGCCACCACTGCTCAATCTCATGTTAACTTGTTCTATTAATGGAGTGGATAAAGTTGAATCTTACGAGAGAAATAAAACGATGCCACTAATTAGCACAGTTTTGAGAGATCAGCAAATATTAGTTACAAACAAACTTATTTTTCCGGTCCCAAAAAAAGGATTTTGTCAAAGGACGAATAGTTTTCCTTTCAAGGTACTCGTGCATACGGTCAGTAAGCGAGTCAGTACCGCACAGCAAGCAAACCCAAGACACACCCTTTATCTGAGGGGAGTTAATCAACTATTAACGTAATCTTACTCGCGCTTAAACAATACCCTCTGGTCCCTCGACCTTCCTACAAGTCTTTGTAGTCCCTTGTTCAAGGGATTCTATCACTGAGGCCTCGTTCACGGCCTCAAGCGACACGACTTGTATCAAGAGACACGCCCGCGCGTCACTTGTTTTCATCCGACACACGCAAGTCGCATCGCGATGACTCTAGGTATGCTCTAAGCAACTTCTTTCATTTGTTTTTCCCGCGGTAACTGTCGCAAGACCCATGTCGCTTGAGCATGTAGCTCGTGGCCACGGGGTTAGGCCTCATACAGGGTAAACGCTACCGGGCGTTCACCCTGTCTGAGGCCTTCGTGGTAGCGAGGGTATAGAGTGGTAAGGGGGTGGACGCAGTTATCTGGCCATTGCAGTGCATCATGAGTTGTATTTTGATTTACAAGAGTATCCATTGAGTGTCCTGGCCGTTCTTCTCAATAAGAATCAACTACGTTTTTAACTATACATACGAGTATACTATTATATACTAGCCCGAAAGTCTGACAACCAGTCTTGCCAGGGGGTATCGTATTACCCAGTAACTGGGTTGTGGAGGTCAGATAGGCAGTCGCTCCATGTAAAATGCTGGTATTCAGCTACATCCGGTTAGACTGGAAGCCGACCCCAATATAGTTGGGAAAAGGCTAGGCAGATGACGATGATACGAGTACACTATATATATGGCTATAAACCATGCTATGTATGGCGTTATTTATGGTGTACATAATAAAGAATATTCTATTCCAGCTTCACCTTTCTCGAATCGATGACAAATGAATGCGGAATGGCATGAATGGAATGACAGCATTAATGCGGAAAAGTGTATTTTGCATGGCGCCTTTAATTTTTAATAAATTTCCCAAGGAATGGAGGGAACTAAGCGTACATATACTAAAAAAGCGGCTTAAATTATATCTAGCTGGGAAAGCATACTACAGTATTTTAGAATTTTTAAATGACAAAGTGTAATATTACGAATTTAAGAGATACTTACTGACATTTTATAATTTGACAATTTATAATGATATAGGACAATTTAATTCAAATTTATAATTTAGAGTTAATATTTAATTTTTAGTTTGTGTGAGAATTTAATATTGTTTTTAGCTTTGTTTAAATACCTAGGAATGACTTTTCTTAACTACATATTTGTATGCCACAAAGGCCAAAAATGACGGATATTTTTTGTTTAAGAACAACCTGCATGCCTTGTATACTCATGTTTCTGCAAATAAATATCTTATCTTACTTTATCTTAATGAAAAGTGCCTGTAATTGTTTCAATTGAAATATATACTTTAAGTTAGAATGCGCGGCGGTGGTGGCGCCCAGTTGACTTTCACGAGGATGAATGCTAGTGTTTATTATTTCACCCGCTTTAGCAACCGCGAAAGCTTCTCACCCTAAACGAGGCCTGAGCCTGTCATGAGTGATTATCTCGGGAACTATATTGATAAAGGCAGCTTGGTATAAAAACAACAATAGAATAGTTTCAGTTGGGTATTATGTTCTTAAGTGACAATGGCGGACTCAGTCTTTGTGCCTAAAGAAAATTACTGAGAGAATTGCGTATTGTTGTTGAGATAGTTTGCCTTAATTTTAATAATGGATCTTGGACAGTTTTTACTGGTAATCAGAAGCCTGAAAGACTGTCAACCAGCCTTGCTAAGGGGTATCGAGTTACCCAGTAACTGGGTTGTGGAGGGCAGACAGGCAGTCGCTCCATGTAAAATACTGGTGTTCAGCAGCATGCAGTTAGACTGGAAGCCGAACCTAACATTGTTGGGAAAGAGGTAGACAGATGATGAGTCCTTCCTACTATATATATATGTGTAATAATTATATTATAAACGTGGAAGTTTGTTTGTATGGATGGATGGATGGATAGATGGATGATTGTTACTCTTTTACGCAAAAACTACTAAACGGATTTGGATGAAATTTGGCACACAGGTGGTTTATAACCAGGATTAACATATAAGATACTTTTTATCCTGATATTCCCACGGGATCGAAACTTATGTGGGTGAAAACGCGGGGCGTAGCTAGTCTGTTATAAATTTGGTGCATTGCAAATAATTTAATAATTATTTAGTTTTTAAGTATTTAATTCACTTACTGCCATGCTTAGAAACGTCACTTAGAACTGTTCACCTACCATACCATACCATACCTAGGTATGGTAGGTCAACTGTCCGATAAGTCAACCTATGTGACGTTAATGGACCAGCATTATATCACCCGCCAACAAAATTGAAATAGTGTAAATTTAATTTGTCATATATGGTGACGTGATCGTGATCGATCATAACGTTTGACATCGTTTCTACACTGACTGGTCTTTTTTACAAGTGGATAAAACATCGAGATTTCTTTATTAAATATAAGTTTAATAGTTAATAAAGCTTTTGGAATTAATTCTCTGATTGGCAGTGAAAACCGCATCAAAATCCGTTGCGAAGTTTAGACAAACAACGTAGTCACGAAAACCGGATTTAATTTATAATATGTGTAGATAATAAATAATTAATAGATTACTTTTGAAGTGACGTTAATTTAGGGTCGGTTTTTTTGATCCGTAGTTAAACTTAACCAATTGTTAAAAATAGTAGCTAATGGTTAAACTTTTGCAAAATATGTTTTTTGATCAATTTTTAGTTTATCTAATGATATAATATCATTGCTAATGGTCAAATTATTAACTGTTAGTTAAAAAAAATAACCATTAGATAAACTAAAAATTGATCAAAAAACACATTTTGCAAACATTGTATTTACCATTAGTTACTATTTCTAACAATTGGTTGAATTTAACTATAAATCGAAAAAACCGGATCAAAAAACCGGGCGTTAGTGTTATTTTTTATTTGCATGAATAATATAATTTCAACATTTCTAACTTACTCTAATCTATGCCATTTACTTATCTCTCTACACCGCAAATTCTACAAGCCTAATTTTTACGTCTACTACGTCAAGCTTAATTTTTACGTCTACCACAAAAGTAGACTGAGTGACGGGCAAATCTTTTAGGAGAATAGAAAATCTGAACCGCAGAATAGTACGGTACAGAAGGTCGGCTCCATATTAATCCTCGTTTAAACCGAATTTCGGCCATGGCAGCCATTCGACGACGAGCCATCGACGCGGGAGATATTACACTGCACAAGTGTGCGCAGACACAAGTGCACTCTCTCTTTCCTCGGTCTCATAGTCCGAGGGGACGGTACGCAATCCGACACGACCGGAGAGAGATCAGGCGCAGGACCACCGGCTTAACGTGCTTTCCAAAGCATGGTGGTATCTTCACCAACTTCTTCTCTTCTTCTTCTTCTTATTTGTGCTTAAGACCACGAGATCAACGGGGCAGTGCAGGGTGTTCGATCACAAACAAATGCCGGTTGCGAGTGCACTTACATTCGTTGTAACTGATGCGTGTCGAGCTGACCTTCTGTACCAATATATTTTGTACCTTTTATATTTGCGAATCTAATCGCTCTTAGAGCGGTAAATGATAATGTTTTTTTGCGTAATCAATCTCTTGATGCCTACGCAGTGAGTTTGAAATCGTGTCTGTACTTTCGAGAGGTGAGGAATTGATAATGTTTTTTCCTAAATGTAAGTTCATTTTCATTTGGAAATAATAGATTTATTCGTCTAAAATGTTATTGGAAATGTGTTCAAGTCTGTATAGTTTATTTACAAGTAAAACTTGTTAGTTTTAGTTTTGTGAATAGGATCAATCTTGCGTAAAGACTTTCTCGTTGACTTTGGCAGAGTCCAAACTCCAGAAAAAATATCAAATATTGGTCTACTATTGAATTTTGCAAAATAGTTTTCATAAATGCCTACATCTTTAGTGGTATTTATTTTAGAAGTCTGTATATATGTAAGTATATTCTTGTATTCTATATTTAAATTAGAGAATTTCATTATGATTTTATGTATTTTGTTTAACCTTACACAACTGTACACAAAACCTAACTAATTTTTAAACGGGAATAAACTGAACCTTAACAGAGCTGTAGAAGGTTTAATTTCCACTGCAATTATACCCGAATGCAGCCAGTATATTCGAGAGACATCCACGCCACGTCGGAAATTTCGTACACTAACTGCGCTACATGAACCCACAAAAAAATCGTCAAATTATATATTTTTTTGTATTATCATGTTTATATGTCGATATCAATCACGTCTGCAGAGTTTCGCTAGCTAATTTAATTTGACCCTGTATTTAGATGTAGGTAGTAGGCACCTAAATCTACTAAAACCAGCCACCTGCTGCTGAATCCACCAGGTGGAGCGTAACCACAAAATCACAACTTTGGATGCATGCCAGTAAAATTCTAATACAAAAAGAATTTGGTAGTCAAAACTATCCGTATGAATTTGGCCCACACTTGAGTCGTGAACTTAAATTTTAATAAAAAACTGGGTGTATAAAATAGCTTACACAAGTGACGATACGTACAGTCACCAAAGGAGATAAGTAACCAGGGTCGTCGGATATGGTAACTCATCTCCTTTGGTGACCGAACATACGTCTGTCACATGCCGAGGTAAATTTATTAGTCCCGTTGCCATCTTAAGCATAATCAAGCCTATAAAGAGGGAGTGGGCCGTAATCTACCACGCGGGCCCGTTGCGGGTGGGTGAATGTCACATGTCTTCGATGTTTTGGTTCTAGGAGATGCCGGTTTCCTAAGATAGTTTTCCTTCACCGTTTTGAGAGCAGTGGTGATGACATTAAATACACAAAGTGGCTGCCTGGGTTCGAACAGGCCGATACCACTGGGACACCAATTCTTTCGCCCCCTTTCTAACTAGCTAATAATATTTACCACGGCATGAGCTGATTCTCATGTAGCGCATGCAAAAAAGGAACACTCATCATCTTCCAGCCCACATCCAAATTTACTGTCGCTACATGTAAAAAATTGGTATTTAGGTGCATCAGGTTAGACTGGAAGCCGACCCCAACTTATGTAGTTGGGAAAAGGCTAGGCAGGTGACGATGACATAATTATCTATTAACCAAGGAAGAAGGAAACTATCATACATAACATACTCAGTCGATAATGTTCCCACTGCTGGGACACAGGCCTCCTCTCTGTGAGAGGGAGTGGGCCATAATCCAACACGCGGGCCCAGTGCGGGTTGGTGGATGTCACATGTCTTCGAATTTGTGGTTCTAGGACATGCCGGTTTCCTCACGATGTTTTCCTTCACCGTTTTGAGAGCAGTGGTGATGAAATAATTTACACAAAGTAAAGTGCCTGCCTGGGTTCGAACTCACGACCTACAACTCGTAAGTCGGGTCCATTACCACTGGGAAACTATCATCGTAATAATTTCCCTTTATCCTTTACATTGTGAAGGTGTCACATCTCGTTACACTTGCTCGTATAATGTCAGAATATGCATAATTATTAATAAGATGTCGGCAAAGGAAAGCGGTTTCACTGAAGGATCGCTTACGCTTTTTCATAATTATTAGAACGAGGACAGGAGTTTGTATCTTGAGAGAGAATTATACTGTTTGTATGTTATTACATACTATCCTACTAACATTATAAACGCAAAAGTTTGTATGGATGAATGGACGGATGGATGGATGTTTGTTACTCTTTCACGCAAAAACTACTGAAGGGATTTGGATAAAATTTGGCACAGAGATAGCCTATAACCAGGATTAACACATAGGATCCTTTTTATCCCAATATTCTCACGGGATCGAAACCTATGCGGGTGAAACTGCGGGGCGCAGCTAGTACAAACAATATAATCAAAATAAAAAATTGAAAAAAATTGATTGAAATTAAATAAAACTCTAGGGTCTTTGCTAACGTTAAAGAGAAGAGTCAGGAAACCTCTTTATGCCTTTTGAACATGTGATATGCTCGCGTTTGAGCACTATCTCACCTGTCCGTGGGGTAATTGCGTAACACACTATCAGTAGCAATGGCATTCATTTTGACAATTCAACAACGTCATTTACTTTGTTAGCAAGACAAATTTTTCGAACATATACAAGGTGTCGTTTTGGATTCTCGTCAAATTCAAGGAGGTAACTATGCTACTGATTCTCGACACGAATCAATAATAAAATAATTAAACTTTTTTTTTCTTATTTTCTTAAATCGGCATGTGTGGGACACGCGTTTTAAAACGCGGCCTGTGTGAGACCGCACTGTAACTGCCCTTTTACACACACATAAAAACGCGGCCGCTTATACGATACCATAACGCGATTCTGTTCTTTGAAAGTGGTGCATTCTATAATACCGTCAAACTTACGTAACTAAAAAAACAAGTACCTATGTATTCATTATTTACCAGGGATCGTAATTTTGTTTGATTATTTATGTCTTTCATAGCAGCCTCCTGAAATTTGACGAGGATGCAAAACAACAGCTTGTATATTGGTTTAAGAGATAAAGTCTTCAAAATTGTGCTTATAATGTGAAAAATGATAAATTTATAATCTACAGTGTACAATGTGTTTCTTCTTTTATGAAAATATAAATATTATCTCCTTTATCATTAAAATACCTACAAATTAATTTTTTATATATTTTACTAACAAAAAAAAATAAAAACATTTAAAAATATAAAAAATAGTAGCCCACCGGTATCGGGAAAAAAAAAATATATATATATATATTATTATTACATTGAAGCAATAAATTAGCAACATCCTTCAAAATGAATCATATTGTGACTTAAAATGGGTTTCCCAAATTAGGTTGCTGATTGTAAGCGAAGATGCGGTCGACGATGAAACACGCATGCCTAGAAATAACCTATTCACTCGAGACTTGAAGACTTGAAGACCATTCAAGAGAAGATTAGACATTTAAATAAACCTTTTTTACAGTCCGTTCAACCGATTTTGACTTCTATTGCGTTGGTGGCATGACAAATGGCTGCTGTAAATAGTTGGTATTGTAACCACTTTTTTGTTTTTAATGCCATCCTTATATCTACGGAATAGAAGTTAAAATCGGTTGAACGGACTGTAAAAAAGGTTTGTTTAAATGTCTATATTCCGAATGGAGCATAATTATATGTAGTTTCTTGGAAGAGTTTATATCACATGTAATGTAACAGACGTAAGTCTGCTTTCTTTTTGGCCCTGTAGTGACTAGTGTAATGGGACATTTTTTTCATCTCTTGTTCACACGAGTTATTCATTATTTATTCATTCAGTTTAGGTTTAAATTCCGGTGAAAAGAGTAGCCAATCAGCGACGTTGGTAAATGGGTTGAAAGAATAGGATGCATCTTACGAATTTATTTAACTACTATTAGTGCCTCGCGGTTTCACCCGCATAAGTTTTTTAATACCATGGGAATATCGGGATAAAAAGTATTCTATATGTTAATCCTGGGTATAAACCATCTATGTGCCAAATTTCATCCAAATCCGTTCAGTAGTTTTTTCGTGAAAGAGTAACAAACATCCATCCATCCTCACAAACTTTCGCGTTTATAATACATATTAGTAGAATTGTTACAAAGGTATAAAGCGGTAATAGTGAGAGAAAAACATGCAGCATGATGTCACATTCTATAATATTTCTGGCTTAACGCCAACATCTATATCGCGTGGAAGCAACTGGTCCTACGCTTTTTGTTAATTTCTATTGAAACGAATTTCCGGGTACAAAACCTAGCAAGTGTTAACGTGACCATTTTAATTAAATACAAACAAAAACTTACGTTCTAATTTCTTGTCTTTCTGATATAAAATCGCATTTTCGTTGTTTGCCACCGACTTCCGAAATTGAAGTTATTTTTCACTTTGTAATGCATTTTTGTTTTAAGTTGTAATTTTTACCAGTAATTTTGATTTAAAAATCAACCTGCTAAATCGTTTTTGATAAAATTTCTGTGGGACCATACCCTAAATGTCTGAAAGCATACCCTTTCAAATAAAAAAAATATTTTGCAAATCGGCTTATAAATAACGGAGTTCTGAAGTAACAAATATAAAATAAAAAAAAAAACAATCGAATTTAGAACCTTCTTCTTTTTTTAAATTGGTTTGTCTGTGACACAATTATCGTCATTGATAGTCTTGTTCCAGCCATTGCTGAGTATATAGGCCTCCTTTTGTGCTATGCTACCCTGGTATGTGCAAGTCTCAACCAGAGGGCCAAGCGACAATTTTTTTTTTTCTAACCTTCTCTGTCCCACTCCTGGGCAAAGGCTTCCCTCCACTCCTTCCATCTTTCGCGAGCCCGCACGTCCTTCTTCCAGGTTTTATGGCACCTAACCTACGTGCTCTGCCACGACCCCGCCTCACTGTCTCAGGGCACCAGTTCTGTGTTAGTTGGGCCCACAGTTTGTCCGGCATGCGGCAGACATGTCCCGCCCAGCCCCATTTAAGTTGAGCAGCCTTTTGAGCCACGTCAGCTATCTTTGTTTTGGAGCGCAGTATTATGTTACGAACACGATCCGTTAATTTAACACCTAGTATACTGCGCTCCATTGCTCGTTGGCAGACCTTGAGCTTGAACTTTTGGATGTTAATCAAAGACCAAGTCAGTGCACCATTTAGTTAGTTAAATAAAATTGCCATCGCTAAAATATCCAAAGCATTTTCTTTCTTGAAACAACAACGTATTATTCTGCTCACCCAAACTGCAAATTCTTCAAACATATTGCCCAACTCATGTCACAACTCGTAATCTTCATATTTTACTAACATCGTAACCATAAGACGCACGCCATTCAGTTCTCGCTCATATTTTCAAGACACTTGGTGCGCAAATAATTTACATTTTAAAGTTCAACGAGGTGTAAAAGAATTTGTGTAAAGTAAAAAGTGAAGCCTTTATTATAATTTACAGTCTACAGTACTAAAAATATATAATATTATATACAAGTATATAATAAAAGAAAAAGAGAGGAGCTCATTGGGCATCAAAAGATTCGTCCGCATCGCTGTCAATGGGATAAGTGCCCAAAAGGCTGGTAGCATACCACGTTAGACAAATAGGCCGTCTGGTCACGTGAAGAGTCAACTAACCGCTTGGCAATGTCCCGAAATATTAGATGAGCACTCGGACCCCAGGGCCCTAGTGTGTGTATAATGTCTGTAAGAAGCCATAAATAAGATAAGGCAGTTTATATATTTATTTTATTACACATTTTAAAGTTAACTTTTAGGTACGTGATCTAGAATAGTTACGTTCTAAGACAGCTGTCAAAAAACGGTCAACCTAATGGACATATAAGATACCTATTTATTAAAAGTTTTCTGATTAAACGAAGGATATGTTGAAGGAATTATTGAGTATTTGAAATTCTTATTCAAATTTGTGGAAACATGAACTTTTTTATGTACCTAATTCTCGTTATCCAGTAAAATACATGACTCATTTAAAACGGCATACGGGGTGTAAAAATCCCCATCACGAAGCCAACATCTACGCGTTCTGTGCATCAAACTAAGTAACTTTAAGCAAAAATAATTGTTGGAAATGACGTTTATTTTTAGTGCGAAAATTCGTGCGCAATGTAACGCATGAAATAGCATGGTTATGAGTTCATGCAACGGTACAGGGATAGTGGAAGTATTGAACCTTGTCTTCGCAATAACACGTAAAACAATTGAACTTTGACCTTCAATATCTCCGTAACCAGAAGAACAAGTGACCTTCGGTTTCGTTTAGGGTATTTTTACACAAGTGTTTAAAAATAGCTCTTGCCGTGGTAAAAATAATAGCTACTCAGCAAGGCAAATTTTCGTATACCTCACTGCCTACACGAGACAAGAAAGAGAAGCGTCACTTTGGTAGCAATGTTAATGATGACATTACCCAGACAATTTTAACTAAAACTGCCAAAAAATCCTCCATGAATTCTGCATTTGTTTTTATTTATGAATGTTATCTTAACTTTTTAGCTTTGTCGCGCAATTTGAGCTAGAGTTAAATTACCCAGCGCTTCAAGGGTGATAATATTTTCATAATAAGTAACATTGAACGCGTCAAAGAGGTGCGACAAATTCGGTGGTATTTTAATATGGCTGTGTATTTTGTCTTGTATTACATATTTAGCATGATCAGCCTAAAATGTTCCCACTGCTGGGACACAGGCCTCCTCTTTGTGAGAGGGAGCGGGCCATAATCCTCCACGCGGGCCCAGTGCGGGTTGGTGGATGTCAGATGTCTTCGAATTTTTTGGTTCTAGGACATGCCGGTTTCGTCACGAGGTTTTCCTTCACCGTTTTAAGAGCAGTGGTGATGAAATAAAATACACAAAGTAATTGCCTGCCTGGGTTCGAAGTCACGACCTATTTATATCTTCATAAAAGTCGTTAAGCCTTATGCACCCTAATTTATTATTTGATTAAATGATTGTACATGAAAAGTTCATAAAAATAATCGTCGACTTCAACTTTTCATTTGTGGCTTTTGTGGGTGTCAATATCACATAGGTACCGACTATGAGAAACCAAAGTCAAAGTTAAATTATTTGTTTGAAATAGGCACATAAAAAACAAATTTAATCGTCAAAATTAAAAAAAAATTGATTCCATTCGCCCCTTCCAAAAGATAGTTTCATAAGAAGAATGGGTAAGAAACTCTTTTAATTATATAATTATTCGTGGAGATGATGCACCTATAATTAAAATTACTATACCACAAAAGGTAAAAATAGTTAAATATAAAGCAGGTATATTAATTATGTGATAGACACATGGTGCTCACAACCGTCAAACGCTGGAGACTGTTTTCTATATTTAAGTTTCAAATTAACATCATTTTTCATGCTAATTAATCCTGAGGGGCAAGTCTCGTAATTTTAAGATCGTTCACAGTCTGATCTTAGTCTAAATCTCTCAAAAATACCTATTTCCCTACATTACAAGTTTTTGATATTTGTTTGTCGCCGAGATGAGACCGCGACTAGATTTTGAACGTTTTAAATTACGAGAGTTGGCCAATCCTGTAAATGTCAAAATAAGTAAAATAAATTCGAATTCACTTGACAAGCAAAGTTCCTACTTACAACCGCAGACAGGGCAAACATACTTAAAGTCTTAACATCTTATTTACAAAAGTAATCTTGGAGCCACCGCCATAAACCCTCACTCAAAACTGTTTACATTAAAGTATGACATATAAACATTTTCATTATAATATTATCACATCGAAGGCGCCAACGAGGTGTGAGAAATTTGTTGGAATTTTTAAGTATGACTGTGTATATTTGAACTGAGATAATTTTCAAGTTATGGAACAACGAACTGAATGTCATACTTTACAAAGTTCAAATTCCAAAACTTATATATTCAGCCTTTAATGTTCCCACTGCTGGGACACAAGCCTCCTTCTCAGAGAGAGAATAGGCATCAAGGCAGACCAAGTGTGGGTTGGTATATGTCACATGTCTTCGAATGTTTAGTTCTAGGACTTTCGGGTTTCCTCACGATGTTTTCCTTCACTATTTTGAGAGCAGTAGTGATGAAATATAAGATTTTCATGGTAATAAAAGAAGTATATTGCTTTTGGTAAACGAACCTTTGAGATTTTGGGGCATATATTGTAAAACGGTATACCCTACTCAAAATGACATCATCTAATCGAGTTTAGGCCGTGAGCCTCTTTGTAATTAACAGACGTAACGACCTTCTATTTACTTTCTTCACCGAAATACAAACAGTACAAAAATTCCACACGGAAAAGACATATTATATAGGTCAAACAAATGTTTATCTAAACAGCTCAAATTTGACCTTGAGTTCAAACGATCCCTTTATTTTGCCCTTCCCACAGATCTAAATATAAAAAGCAAAGTTGCGGTATCTACCGCGTGGGTGGGATTGAGTTGGAATTTATGTGAATGTTTGGAAAGAGGTTTTTAGAATTAAGTTTGATTATTATAATTGGCGCTGTGTTAAATTATTCATATTTGAAAAGATGACTGGTTAAAAACACCCCTCCCTCCCTCCTTTCGCAGGTCTGCTGGAAGAATTTTCTTAGGAAATAAGCAATACCTTCGTTCTCAAATTATAATTATGTCATATCCCTATTATATTTTACTGTGTGTACATAAATAATAAAATAAATAAATATTCTTTACATATTACATAATAGTTCGACGTGCACACTTTTTTTTTTCTGGTTGGGAAATCATCATATGATTTCTCCCGCTCTGGGCGGAGCGGGAGGGCGTGTCAGACTTTTACTGACTAAAACCGTGTTCCTTCAGTTGCCTATGCCAGGGACCACGGTATCTCTTTCGAACAACGTGCACACTGCTGCCGACTATTATTGTTAAGTGTTTTTTTTTTTCTTGTTAGCCTGTATCTCACTGCTGAACAAAAGCCTCCCCTAAATCCTTCCAGGTACACTTTTCTCGCGCCACCTGAAACCAGCCCTCGCGTTACGCGTCCAAGTCATAGTTTTTTATTACTTAAGACTTTTGTTATACAGGGTAGTAGGGACATCGACGCGTAAACGTCGTGAAAATGTTACACCTGATGCCATAAATAAAATTACGAAAGTCATTCACCTCGGTAATGACCGGTTAAAGAAATTGTCATTTTTGAGTGCGCAATGTATTGCAAACAACGCGATCAAAACGCTCTGCGGATGGCGCGCGCGCGCTACCTACCGCGATACCGCGCGCTGCCCTTGCGAGTTTTATTTACATTGTTGTTTTAAGTGAAACAAGTGAATTTACTATTTTGTAATTAAAAATCTCATTGGGTTAGATAGAAATAATGATTTTATACAGTTTATAGTAAAAAAAAATGCAGAATAAAACGTAAAAGTTGAGAAAGAGTCCAGAATCATGTACTGAATCCATGGTAAGTGGTTGCGCGTCGTTGTCCCTGCCACACTTTATTTTATATTTATAATTCTTGGAATAAATTAAGAATATTTTTATTTCTTTTTTTTCTGATCGACTGCTTAAGAAACTGTAAGTAGATATGAAATCTTTATTGTTAAGTAAAAAGGAGAAAAAGTAACAAACTCTAGACGGATTAAACCGGTGATTGAAAGGAACTGGTTTCTTTTTTTAGGATACTTGCAATGTGGGATGCACTGCGCCAACTAACTAAGCTAAATAATTCTGATTATTATTGTAAAAAGATAGAAAAAATGTTTATTTGACACAAAAACACGTTCATATAAAACGATAAGTCAAAGTCAAAGTATTTATTAGTGCGAGTGTTGGTGATATAACAGAGGGGCAATTCTCATAATTTTAAGAACGTTCACAGTCTGATCTCAGTCTCAATCTGTTAAAAATACCTCAAATTTCCCCACAGTTTGACAAGTTTTTGACATTTGTTTGTCGCCGAGATGACATTGCGACGAATTACGAGAAATGGCCTTCTGGTCTTACAGATATTTCATAGAAATTCAAAAATCTACCATTTAGGGTATACACTATTAATGTAACAATATTAGAAATTAAATTAAGGAAATTCGTTCGTATTCGTTTCGTATCATGACACATAGCTCGCAAAAAGACGCAACATTATTTTCACGTCAATAGAGCGCCTGGTAGGGTTTAACACGTCATAATCTGTCTTCCTGAATTCAAAATAATCTAGTTACAAAGCTAAAATTATTACAGATTTATAACCAACTTTTACAACAAAACCGAAACGATTCCGAGGCGGGTCCCAAGCCCATTTCAAATGCATATCCACAGATAGGCGCCCGAGCACGCATACATAATAAAAAACAGTACATTTTTGATGACTGCGCACCATCACGTGAGGATTTGAATAATTCTCGATGCTCACTTCCATTACATGAGACCAAAATATAGTCCTAAAAATAGAACGGCAGTACTCTATAAAGTTCATTTGGAACCTCACACAAGTGAACACACACTGCTCGAAAACGAACTCATTTGTTTTTAAAGTACATAGTCTTTTATTTATCAACATGTAAGTAATTGTTCCACACAGGCTTGTTCTCATAGATGGATCGAACATTAATCACCACGCCTGCTCCATTTATTGGTGATTTCAAAATATTAAGTCTATGTAGAAAAAATTCTGGGCCAATTCAAAAGTGCTAGTTCACTTGGAACCTCACTCAAGTGGACGCACACAATTCGTAAGCGAAACCATTTGTTTTTAAAGTAAATCATCGCGGATTCACAACGAGACACCGTTCGAATTTTAAAGTTATTTTTAGAGAATAAAATCTACAGAGGGGTCTTGAACATAATAATATGGCTCATTGAAACGTTATATGACCAGGTTTCTCGTCACTGTACCCTCATCTCTTGGTGTTCTACAACGTGACTAAGTGATTATGTCACGGCGATGAACAACAGCGTCCTGCTGTCTACTAATAACAACATAATATCCGGACATAAATTTATGTACCACGCGAGATTATGGCAATTTCTCCTTTTTATTTCTCATTTTATGGAATGGTAGGGACCAGCACCCTATTTCCGTAACACACAATCAATCTCAATCTCAATAATTTCGAAGGATATTGCTAATCCATCGCTTGATACGTTCGAAAAATGTGTCTGCTCAACAACGTAAATAACGCAAGGAATGTTGTTGAACTGTCAAAATGAAACCCATTGCTAATGACCGCGTGTTATGCAATTACCCCACGGAAATGAACACCGAGATGACGACATCGTGGAGATGTATTAAAATAAAAGACGAACCTAATGTGCCAACCGAAAATAAACAATAAAAAAACTTGAGAGCTGTCGTGGACACCCGGTTGGAACAATGTTCTTTGAGCTTTACATTACGTATTAAATTAAGGGCACAATCAACATTTGAGAGTCTTCATCATTCTCCTGCCCTTATCCCAATTTATTTGGGGTCGGCAAAATGTCTCTTTCTTTCATACTTCTCTATTAGTCGTCATCTCGGTAGTCACCCTCTTCCTAGCCATTTCATCATGCACACAGTTCATCTATCGTTTCTTTGGTCTTCCCCTACTCTTATACCCATCGACATTTATAATCGAAACTTTTTCAAAGTAACTAAATGAAAAATAAATACCACAACAAATATGTCGTGTTTTTTTTTTGTGTGTGCGATAAGAAACTTTGTTCCATTAGGTATATCTTGGGAAAAGGGTGATAAACCCACATAATATTCAAAAATAATCGTTTACATGACGATATTATGAATAAAACAACAGAATATGAGGGGCTTGTGGCTAAGTAACAACAGCCGCAACGATCGATCGAACAGGATAAACTACGCTTATCGCGGTTGGTCCTTGGACCATCTTTACATGCCAAGACCCCTACGTGCCTCGGAAAGCACGTTAAGCCGTTGGTCCGGGCTGTCATTCGTGGATCTTTGGAAGTCGTTACGGGTCGTCAGTAGCCCGTAAGTCTGACAACCAGTCTTACTTAGGGGTCGTATTACCCAGTAACTTGGTTATAGAGGTCAGATAGGCAGTCGCTCCATTTAAAATAATGGTATTCAGCTGCATCCGTTTAGACTGGAAGCCAACCCCAACATATGTAGTTGAGAATAGGCTAGGCAGATGAGAATGATGATAATTTTATATATTTTATTTAAGTTGTCGAGCAGCGTTCACCGTCCACACATTTTTGGGCTAAATGTGTAAGAGAGTTGACAGAGAAAATGGCCCTACAGATTTGGTCCCATGATGAAAATAGAAGAGAGTATAAGTAATACGTATTCTAACTGAATTTAACTTTGTTTTTATTGCACATTATACCAAAATGAAATAACTCCTTTTTCGAACATAGTTTGCTACTGAGAAGTGCCTTTATTTAAACTCAAAAACACGTTGTCCCGAACTAAATATTGATCCCCTAGTGTCAGTAATGGCGCTTACTACAACTAGACCAACGAGGAAGTCTGGCGAAGAGACTACGGTCTTATTCCGATAAAAATCACCATTAGTTTACACATGCAGCTTTCGAGAGCGACAACGTAAATAAAAAAATATCATAAGTAAAGTTACTGGTATTTATCGAAATAACAAACAAATAAAAGTAACGAAAACAAGCTAGAATAAGCCGATTTTTATTTGCCTCTCATACAATCACTTATGAGGAATAATAAAATATTGATACATACATTTGCCAACGATTTGCACAAAGATATTACTGTAAGCAATACTTTTTTGTGAGAGATTTGAATAAGTATTGTGTTTGTCGCGGGTGTTAAGAATGATGGAGACTTTAGGCTAAAGAAGCGATTTAATTAGATTATAACTAAGCTTTTTAATATTTTTTTGATTTGTCGAATATAACAGAAGGCCAATTCCCGTAATTAAAAATGTTCAAAATCTAGTCGCAATCTCTTCTCAGCGACAATCAATGTCAAAAACTTGTCAAAAATGTAGGAAAATTTGAGGTATTTTTGACAGATTGAGACTAAGATCTGAGGGGCAATTCTCGTAATTTTAAGAATGTTCACAGTCTGATCTCAGTCTCAATCTGTCAAAAATACCTCGAATTTACCCACAGTTATGTCAAGTTTTTGACATTGATTGTCGCTGAGATGAGATTGCGACTAGATTTTGAACGTTTTTCATTAAGAGAATTGGCCTCCAGACTTTGAACTGACCGTAAAATTACGAGACTTGTCCCTCAGTTATTCGGTTGTGTATATCAGATAGGCAGTCGTTTTACGTAAAGTATTCGTATTCCATATAACAGCAGCAAATGGTTAGACTGAAAGCCGACCCCAAAATAGTTAGAAAAAGGCCAAGCACATGACGATGATTGTTGAAAAACCTTGAGTTTGCTATAAAAAACTCAACCCTTTTCTACATAGGCATAAGAAAGAGACTCCAGAAATCAATGTGATTATGATCTTTACTTTTTCATTTTGCTAACTAATAAGAGTAAAATTGGATATGTATATATCTGTGTATCTATTTTAGTACATTGTATATATAATATTTCACACCAACGACAGCCCCATTTTATGTCCAGGAAAATCACTGTCCATTCCATGGTTGCCTGCAAGAGATCGCAGAAAGCGATAAGGCCATCTATTGTATACTTTGTAGTGTTGATTTGTTTTTCATGTTATGTGTTTTTGTGGTATAAAAGAAAGAGTGTCCATGGAGTTTCTTGCCCGTTCTTCTCCATAGGTACCTACTACGCTTTGGAATGGGCAACTAGCTTCATTTTTCTGACTGACCGACCCCTTGACAATTCAAAAGTGCCTGTAATTGGTTTAATTGAAATAAATACTTTGAGTTTGAGTTTGAGTTTGAGTATATATAAATAAATAAATAAAATCAGTGAGTAGGATTTCACTTTAAGTAGGTAAGTATAGTCGTTATTGCTTTATGACCTAAGGTTGAATTAATGACCCTTGCTCGTCACGAAACGACAGCATTTTTTTTCTATTGTCTATTACATATTTTCGACCTTAGTGAAGTTTTATTTTACTGGGAATTGCTGTCAAAAGAGGTTTAGGAATGATGAGTTCGACTATAATTGTGTATTTTAAATGCTTACTACTCTTAGTTAAAGAATTTTAATACGCGAATAATATATTTTTTTACTTACACAACATACATACATAATCAGCCTATAATGTTCCCACTGCTGGGACACAGGCCTCCTCTCTGTGAGAGGGAGTGGGCCATAATCCACCACGCGGGCCCAGTGCGGGTTGGTGAATTTTTTTACTTATAATTAACAAATGAACAATGCCATTGAAGTTTTTCTGTAAGTAAGTAAGTAAATGAAATAGCATACTATACTTAAATAATACAATATCACGCCTGTAATCCCTGAAGGGATGGGCAGAGGTGTAATAATACAGCCACATTTCACCAGTTGTGTTTAAGTTTCACGTAATTGGAGACGAGCCTATTTTCATTAACCGGGCACAGCACACCCTTCTCAAT